>JAQPPZ010001190.1:1465575-2931151 GCA_028583015.1 Wollemia nobilis | reverse complement strand
GATATCTTGTAGAGTAATTACGTCGATAGGCGTCCTAAAATGGTATCCAGGAAGGTCAGACACACCGTAAACAATATTAATATTTTATTAAAAAAAGCTGACATTAAGAAAATTATCTGCCCACATTAAGGGTTACAGTGGATTTAAAATATTTAAACTATTTAAACTATAATGGTGCCCAAACTTTATAGGCACCTCAAGATTGATAACTCTCGCCGTTTATAGATATTGTTATAAACACCTACAAATTGTTGTAATATCACTATGTGGGTGATGATGTAATACGGGTAGACCCGTTTAAGAAAAAATATGCTTAATATATCATTAATATAAACATGATACGATAAGAAATAGATAATTTCAAATTTATATAACTAATTAAAAATAATTTTAAATTTTAAATTTATATATTTATCTAAAATATTTAATACGACTTCATTTTTTTGGATTCGGGTAATGTTATAAACACCTACGATGAGCGATTTATAGGGCTGAGCAGTCCCCTCCCAGCTATGACCCCTTGTAAGATCAAGAGCTACGGTTATCAATAAAATATTAACACACAACCTTTCACATACCACTATTTAAACCTTAAACCTTCTAACTAAACCTAATTGTCATAAATATTACTTTAAAATTATAATTTAAACCTTTTATAATATTTAGCATGAAAAACATGACTTCTTATACGCAAAGCCCAAATTACAATCCAGGAAAAAATAAACTAATTAATAACAGCACAATAAAATCTACTACACTAAAAATTATAAAAATTCTTTACACAATTTAAAAAAAAAAACATGCATTGAGCTAGACACTTAACCATATTCCCATAGATCTTAAAATCAGGTACGCATCATTACATCCTTAAAAAAAACAACGTGACACATGCATGGTTACATGCATTGAGCTAGACAGTTAACCATATTCCCATAGATCTTAAAATCAGGTACGAATCATTACATCCTTAAAAAAAACAACGTGACACATGCATGGTTAGGGACAAGAAAGACTTCCGTTGTCACGTAAAGAGATACGTACACATTACGCTACACGTTCTCCATCTAACTCTTCTCAGCTGGAATTATTTAATTCCCGGCATATGCCCAATCAATGCATTCCTCTCACCTCCCACACTATCGCATTCCTTTAGCGACTTGTTCGAGGTTTGCCATGCACCTCCTTCATTAAATAACTAAAATAAAGTCTTATACGTTGCTATGCTTTTATTTGGTCGAATCATATAAATGGTTTTAAAAAAAACACTTTAAAATTTCAAATTATTTTAAAATTTATATAGAAAAGTTTGACTTTTAATATAATTGATAGTGTTAGAATCTTGTTTTTTAGTGAAGTGTTTCAATTTAATTTTTTAGATGACTTTTTCTACTCAACACTAGTTTTATTTTATTAGTAAGATATCAAATTCTTATATTTTTAAATTTTCGGTAAAAAAAACACGATAATATAAATAAAATAATTATATTTCCATTTAAAAAAAATCTTATAATATTATTAATAAAGACTTAAAATAAATAATTTTTATTTTAATATAAAATTTACAAAAGAATTTTAAATCTTATATCAAACATAGTTTAATTTTTTAATATTAATTAAAAAAAATTAATTAAAAAAATAATTAATAGAAATCAATAGCTTAAAGGAGGTTCTCCTCTTATCTAGGATCTGGTGGAATCTTAAAGGAAGAGTTGCCAATTATTTAAAAAAATAAATATATACAAAGTCCTGGGAACGCGAGTCGAACAAGGCACACGAATCCATTGGCTACGAATATATTCCATGTGACTTTTGGCACGCAAGCGCCTTTTGTTAAATTTGGCGGTTATTTATGCGCAGAAATTTAATTGGTTCGCGAGGTCACATGGCGGGTATACGACCATGGTCTGCCGCTAACTTTTGTTGGTTTTTTTATATGAAGGAATTGGTAACATCCTTTCATCTTTAACAATTGGGTACGGGGTCAGACATTCTCTCCGAGGTTTCTACCTTTGAAAACATTTCAAATTATTGAAGATGCCTCTATAACCCCTTCCTCTCCTCGGTAAACGTGGTTTGGAGTGAGGAGACGCTTATGGCTCAAGGTTGGTACCGCATCATCAAGTTAACGTGCAGTCAGCGACACAAGCCAGACTATTACCTTTACCCTTATTGGGCATGACCCAAGGTTTGAACTTAGAGTGTCCAAAGTCTTACCAATCCACCTAACCTTTGAGAACAACTTTTGTTGGTTGTTATTCAATGCCAAAGAGGAGGCTCGGCATTCGGGTGTTTAGAGGGGACCGTATAAACATAGATAATGAAATCGTTGCCTATAGACAAAGTGACAATGATTTTGCTTTTTCAATCTAAGTAGATAGAGTATAAGATTGACTAAAATACCCTTAAATATTGTTGTTGAGATGTTTTTTTATATTAGGGAATTGGTAACATTATTTCATTTTTAACAATTGGGCATGGGGTCAAATATTCTTCCTGAGGTTTCTACCTTCAAACACAGGTCAAATCATTGAAGTTGCCTTTATAACCCCTACCTCTCCTCGGTAAATGTGTTTTAGAGTGAGGAAGACTCTGATGGCTCAAGGTTGATACTGTCATCGTTAAACTAGCATGCATTCAGCGGACTCAAGTCAAACTACTACCTTTGCCCTTATTGGACATGCCCTAAGGTTTGAACCTAGGTCTCCTCTTGGTAAGTGCCCAAAGTCTTACAATCCACCTAGCTCTTGGAGACTTTTTGTTGTTAAAATGTTAATTAGTATGCTTGTAGAAAATATGGTAAAAGTGAGAATTGATATTCAAGAGGTGGGGTCAAAAATGCTTGTGAGAAAATCACTACCTTGAAGTGGAACGGTAGCGATTTTGCTTATGTGAATTAAGTAAGAAAATAAAATGTGAGATTTATCCAAAATATGATTACATGGTGATATAAAATATTGATTAATGTGTTTACAAAGAGGGAATATAGTAAAAATGAGAGCTAGTGTCCAAATACGAGGTAAAATTGTATGTGATAAAATTGTTGTCTAAAAGTGGAATGGTAGCAATTTTGCTTCTATGAATTAAAGAGAAAAACCAAATGCAATAATCTTGATAATATGCTTAAATAAGTCTAAAGTATGCTTAATACAATAAATGGTTGTGGCAGAGAATGTGTTAGAGGCAAGAAGGTTATGCCTAAATAAGTCTAAAATATGCTTAATACAGTAAATGGTTGTGGTAGAGAATGTGTTAGAGGCAAGGAGGTTATGGAAGACAATGATTAGCAAAATTGTTGTTTGAAATAAAAGAGGCAATGATTTTGCACGTACAAGAAAAATAAGTGAATAGGGGATCAAATCCTAAGGGATATGATTTTTTGAGGTATAAAATGCCTCCAAAGAGCTGTAGATATTAAGAAATGGTTGGAAACAGTACAAATTCAAGCTAATTACTCAAAGAAGCAAAAGTTAAGATTATATTATAAAATGGAGGAATATTATATTAGACAATAAGATAAGAAAATATGAATGATAAATACGAGATAGTAAATAAGAAAATAGTTTATTAATCAAATATAACCAATAACATAACAAATAGGGAAGAGAGAGAGGGGATACAACCAAGTATGTTGATCTTCCCTCCTTGCCCCCTTTGGTTGCTAGATGAATTTTTTTAAATGCTTGGATGAGAGCTATGAAAACAAGAGAGCAATGTGTAAGACAATTTTGGTAGAGTGTTAGTGAATGAAGTTGTTGATGAGAAGGCCATCCCAAGGGTCAAATTTATAGAGGCTCATAGCCTCTTAAGAAAATAAATGGTAATGAATGTTGACATGAAAGAGGAAGATAAGATTTTAAAATTTAAATCTAAAGGATTAATTTGGAAGACCGTAGAAAATATATCATTTGGCTTGGAGAGTTGCATGAGAACTGTTGATCTAAGAGACCGGTCTCATAAATGGCAGGAGGATCGTAGAGATGGAAAATCTAAGAATTTGATATTCTATACTTGTTGAAGCCAAATCACTGCTATCAAAATCTTTGTCGACGATTTTGCAACCAACAATTTCATGATTTTGACCATTATGAGTAAAACAAGGCGGGAAATATTAAACTTGGGTAGGAAAGGTAACTTCTACGAAATCATTGCTAACGCCAACGATTTTGTTGTAAGTGATTTTGCGATCCTACCAGTGATTTTGCTTCTAAGAAAGAAATGCTCTGAATTTGGGTTAGGGTAGTTATTTGGGTTAATTCACTACACCAAAAAGGGCTTTAACGATAGCTTTTAACCACCTTTAAAGGCCTTTAAAGGCGTTTTTTTAGTTGTCATCTATGAGGGCATTGTAAAAAGTCTACGACATACAACGACGGCTAAAATCCACCTCAAAAAGTTGCCCTCTTAGGGTCTAATAGGATGGTTTATAACCACCCTCTTAGAGATATGAGGGCGGTTAGAACTTCCCTCTTAGGTCTAAGAGGACAAATAAAAACCTCCCTCTTAAGGTTCAGACCTCAGGCCTAAGAGGGTGGTTTATTACTTCCCTCTTAGACCTAAGACGATTTTAAACCGCCCTCTTAGGTCACCCTAAGACGACTGTTTAAAACCACCATCTTAGATCTAAGAAGGTGGTTCTCAACCTAAAAAAAATATAAATGATGCCTCAGCTGAAATAGCATAACACTCAACAATGGTTTGTTGTTTCTGTTGAGGCATCCTTTATTTCTCATGGTCATTTCATATCCATCACAAGGGTAGTTTTAGTTGGAAGAACAAACAACAACATATATTCTTTTGACCCTATAAAAATAAATAAAACAATATAAATGTTTTCTCTCTTAATAAATTCTACATGGCAAACATAGCAACTAGGACCATTCTTCACTGGTTTTTCTTTTCTAAAGTGTGTAATATAATGACATATGCCATGATCATTTGTGTCCTTCATTGCCTTTGTATTATAAACTAAACTAACTTCCTTCAGGGAGATTATTATTTTTTCTTAAATAAAAGCTTTGGTTTTCAAACAGTCACATACAACTCCAAAACTAAATTGTCGGATGTCCCTCATACACATTCAAAGGTGTCTAGTTATTTTTTGATTTTAAAATAAATAATCACATGGCAATTTATGTTCAAAACTTCCTAAGTTAACCTTCAAACAATAGTTAAAATTTAAACATTAATGTTTATTGAACCAAACTAGTATTATGGAAACATAATATAACATCTATGGCTGGAAGATTACAACGCTCACTATGGTTGCCAAATTTTTCATCCAAGCTACGTTCCAAAGTTTTCTATTCTTTTATAAAAGAAATAAATCATTGTAATATGGATTCTTACTAAAGGATAAGAAATTAAACTTGTTGATAAAGATTTTAGCACCAAGTGCTTCTCTATTAAGTTAGTTGTCTCCTATCCGATGGTTAGGGAATAGAGCATTCCACTGAACTACTACATTTTCCATTTAAGCAAGAAAAACATAGAATAGAAGCAATATTTCCTAGCCATGGAAAGAAAAGAGTAATTGTAACATCATAAGACAAACATAAGCATTAAAATAACATTTCAAACCAAAGAGCTTACATGGCTTTGCACACAGACTTCATGGTTTACCTCCTAAAGCACTCCTACATCTTATGGTGCTTTACCACCCTTTCTTCTTTTTTGGATTACCTTTTCACTACTTTCATGTGTGTGTCTTCTTCCTCAAGAACATCTCAAGAAGGAGAAGACCATTCGCTTCCAATCGTAATTTCCAACTTCTCCCCTTTATTCCAATCTGCTTTACCCTTTTTTTAATTCTTATCGCTTCCATGGGATAGTTTCCATCCCATGTAACCAATTCAAAAAAAAAAAGGTTTAAATACCCATACCTTTTGTTCCATGATATCCATTCCAAAATTGACTGCTAAAGCCATCTCACCTTAAAACAGAACCTCAAATCTATAAAAATCCTTTTTAGATTCCCAAGGTTGCAAGCTTATTAGACTTTGTTACAATGTCATTGTTAACCAATTTTCAAACAAAATTAGATTTTGTTTCATTCTAGGCATGTATAAAGCATTTCTAATTGTAAAGGTAAAGATGATTTGTTGGTTATAGCTAAGCCAACACACCTCTCAGATGTATGAGCAGAGGAAAGTTTTCATTTCAACTTATATTGTTAGTTCAATAGTGTATCTTTATGGGTTTTGACCCTTTAATCAAACTCATTATAAATCATGTTTTTTTTTAGATAACCTCTTGAGCATTAGTCAAGGCATTCTTCAGCTTGAACTTCAAATACTTCACCTATTTATGTCATTTTAAATAATTTCAATGGAAAAATCAACAACAAAATACTACTGTTAAAATTATTTTTACGGTGATATTGAAGATGAAAATGGCTATAAGGATGCTTGAAAATGATTGCAATTTCAAACATAATAAATATTTTATCTCCTAGCAACAGCCAATGCAATACTAAAACATCACACCTAAAAATTATAAACTTTGTATGCATCTTTCCCAAATTAAAAAATAATAATTATGTGAGCAAAAGCATTGTATATATAGAAATTCAGACTTTAAGAGAAGCCTGTAAGATTTCCCTAAAAAGGGTAAACTTACCTTTAGCTAAAAACAAGCAGTGTTAACCATATACAAACTTCATCTGCATTTAACCAACAAATCATTCTTGAAATGGTGCATGGTTTAAATCTTTGAAGTGACAAGTTTCATAAATAATCAGATGTAAAAATAGTATTTCTCAACTTAAATTTATCTACTATTTCTATGTATGTCTTGCTCTCCAATTTCTCATCTGTGCAATCAAAAGTTAATAGAGATATTACGTACAAAATCAAATCAAGACCCAAGCATTTGAAAACAACTATTATAATAATTTGTTTGCATAGTTTTTAAAAGTACAAAACTCATCGATAATAATAATTTGAGACTCCAACTTGGGGTAACTCGCTAACCTTTCATTGTACAAACTATGTCGTAACAATACAAACCAAACTGAACCTGACCTAGTTCTAGGCAAGTTGTGAACCTTGAAGTTGAAATTTTCATGCTGATAAATAACAAACCTGAATTAGAAATATACCTAATATTGTTTTCCTACTACTATTGAGTCAATTTAATAATAGAATATAAACAAGCAATATTTTCTCATAATCAATGAATCATGTTGTTGCTCCTATAGTGACCAAAAACTTCAAAATATAATCATTCCAAACTCGATCTAGTAAGAAATACCAAGAATTCCATATCATGAAAACAATAGATCAACCAAGTCTAGAACTAAATACAAAAGCACCAATTCTCCTTATGAAAAGTTTAGAATGTTAAGCAATTAAAATGGTCATCTCTAGAACCAGGGAAGAGGGAAGAAAGTAGAGAGGGGAGGGCTCTGGTCCCTCCCCTGCTCCCCCTCCCATGGTTCCTGGTTCCTGCCCAGTCCCTGGCTCAACCCAGGTCATCCCTCCCGGGGAGTGGTTGTTTGCGAGATGATCTCCGGGGGAGATCCTTCTCCACTATCTGCACCCCTCCCCGGCCGGCTAGGGTTTCCTTGGTTGTTTTTTCAGACTGGTGCTTCCCAGGGATCCCTGTTTGGTTGGGGATCCCTTCCCTTTTTCCCTCAGGCTTCCCCTTGGGGTTTTTTGTAGGTTATTCGCGTGGATCTTGTCCCCTGCATTTCTTGGTGCGATGGAGCTGACGGTTTAGGGTTTGAACAGCTTCCCCTTTTTTCTTGTGAATCCTCGATGGGCTCTGTGCTTGGACGGGATTCTTGGTCCCTGCTGCTGGGATCCTCTTCTATTTTCCCGGGGAGGGTTCCTTGTGGTACAACTCTTTTGTCACTTCCTGATGGGCTGGATCCTCTCTGTGCTGGCTGTCGGCTTCCTACAGGATGGCTCTCGCTAAACGAAATTTTTTCCTGGTGGGCGACTGGTTTCTCCACAGGGCGGGATCCGCCATATCCGTCGGTTTTCCCGCGAGGCGGGATCCTTTCTTTTTTGCTGGTTTCTCGGATGGCGGGATTTCCCTGTTGCTTCCCGCTAGGCGGGATTTTATTGTAACGGTTTTTCTTTGCTTCCTGTGGCGGGATATTCTTGATGGTGGTTTTTGGCTACTCCCCGCTGGGTAGGATCTCCAAAACTACTTTCTTTCTTATTTGTTTGTTTCCCGCTGAGAGGGATTGTTTCATGCTTACTATTACCGTGGGCGGGATTTGCATTTTGGTGTTCATTTTCAAGGGATTGATGCCCTAGGCCCATTGCTTATGTAATCAGGTTTTGGGATCCTTGTTAAAACCCGCCGTAAATACAAACACTACTTACCAAAAAAAAAAATGGTCATCTCTAGTTTCAACAGGTAACAAATTTGTTTCACCTACTAAAGAGTCACTCAACATTTGAAAACACACATAATAGTGTTAATGGAATGACATACATTTCTTACTGCCATCCATGCTTGTTGCCTCCTTAGTTTACACATAAAGTGTTCTTCCTTCAGAACTTAAGCATTCAAAGGTAAGTCATGAACAACCCATTTAAAATACCCATAAATTGATCCTCTTGTGATAGACCAATTACCACAACAAAAAAAGTATTTTCCCTGTTGTGGCCCTGGTTTCTTAATTATATACTTTTTGCAACAGTTCCACCTAAGCATCAATATATCTACAACAGTTCCACCTAAGCATCAAATATAAGAAGGTAGTACAAATCTGGTTGTTGAAGGCTTGAATTAAGATCTTCTTGGAGCATTCATTATCATTTTTTACTCTTATGTCCATTTGAGTTCCACTTGTCAGTGATTATACAAGAGCAACCCTGTCTTCACAAATGTATGCCAGACACTACTCATAATGAAACAAACAATTAACTACCATATGCATGAAACTTGCACTTGAATATGATTATACCAGTTGAGGGTATTCATGTGTCTATGTAGTTTCAATAAGAAGTTTGTAAGAGGCTTTGGTGGCTTGCAAACCCCTCTTATTGATCTTAAAAAAAGATCAAATTCATTAGATAGAAGCAATGGAGGTTACATTGAACTCATGAAAAAATAATAATATCCAACTCAGTTTTAACACTTGTAGATTATTTTTTCCTCTTCTTTGTGGTTCAATACGATCCTTCAAGTACAAGCATAAGGACATTTTTTATGCAAAAAGGGAACCATATTCCTTTTAGAAACAAAAAGCAGACAAGTAAAGAACTTGAGCTTGAATAATAAGGAAATTTTGATTTAAATGCATGCAATCTAAAACTACCAAGGTTGTCATCAAAATATTGACAAATTGGATCTTGAAGCTTAGCATTACACACAGTTTATTTTGAATAAAATATGGAATATTTTCTCTTAGATTGCTAGATGAAAACCAAGTTATTATTACGCCGAGAGGCGTTCCTACAATGGCAAACGGGGGTGGGAGGCAAAGAGGTCATACATGTCACGCCGTAAACAATTTTTTTTTTATTAAAAAAGTCGACATTAACAAAATGCAATGTTTAAAATTCAGCGGATAGCCGTTAAGGGAGAAGCTATAAAATACACGACATGCTTGAAATGCAACATTGAAAATACGCTCGATCTCTTGTCCCTGTTCGTGGTTTCATTACTGGTTCCCGTTACTGGTTCGTTGGTCCGTATTAGGTCTAGTTGTAGTTTAGCCTATATTTTTAGATTTAGTCGGTGAGAAGAAACCGTTAGGGTTTTTGAAAATGGCTGCTCCTCATGTTGAATTCCATGTTTCGTTGGTGGCCTTTTCTGGTCAACCGATGATAGGAGCTTTCAAGGACGCCTTCTTGAGGTCCCACAACTTTGGTTTTGTGACTTTTGCAGATGAAGAATCCATGAAAAATAATATCGAAGACATGAATGGGAGAGATTTGGATGGGAAAAACATCACTATGAATCATGCTCAGGCCACAACAAGTGGAGGTGGAAGCAACGATAGCTTTCGCAGTGGTGGAGGAGGCGGCTACAGTTGCGGTGACTATGATAGCCGTCGTAGCACTGGCTATGGAGACAACCGTGAGCGATTTGAATGGAGCTATGGAGGTTGTCGCAGCAGTGGTGGCTACGGTGGTAGGCTATGGCGGTGGAGGGTCCAGGTAGCTTCTCTTGCGATGGTAGGTGGAGAAGTTAAATCTTGGTAGTGTATAGGAGGGATCTGGTTCTGGTTCAAATCTATGGCATTTCCTTTGTTAGTAGTATTAGGTGTAGTTGTAGTTTAGTTTATATTTTTAGATTTATTTGGTGAGAAGAAACAACTAGGGTTTTTTAAAAGCGGCTTCTTCTGATGTTGAATTCCGTTGTTTCATTAGTGGCCTTTCATGATCAACCGATGATAGGAACTGAAGGATGCCTTCCTACCGGTAGGTCATGGCTTGTATGGACTCCAAGGTTTTGAGCAACCAAAATACTGAGGTCCCGTGACTTTTGCAGATGAAGAATCAATTAGAAATGCCATCGAAGACATGAATGGGAGAGATTTGGATAGGAGAAACATTACTGTGAATCGTGCTCAGGCTACAGGAAGTGGAGGTGGTGGTGGCGGCCACTTCCACAATGGTGGTGGAGGCAGCTATAGTGGTGGTGGCGGCAGTGGCTATAGATTCGGTCGTGAGTGATCTGAACACAACTATGGAGACGGTTGCAGTAGCGGCTACGATGGTGGCGGGTCCCAATATGGAGGCAACAGTTTCTCTAGCTATGGCGGTGGCTATGATAGTCGTTGAAGCAGTGGCTATGGAGGCGGTCATGAGCGATCTGAATACAACTATGGAGGTGGTTGCAGAAACGATGGCTACGACGGTGGTGGGTCCCAGGCGGCAGCTAGTGATGGCCGATGCATAAGTTAAATCTTATATCTTTAAAGTTTTATGTATGCGATTTCTTGATGGAGCTTGTTTAGATGCTTATCACTAATTTCTAAATTTATATATATAGTTAAATTTTATTTATG
Organism: Wollemia nobilis; assembly: GCA_028583015.1. Taxonomy (NCBI): domain Eukaryota; kingdom Viridiplantae; phylum Streptophyta; class Pinopsida; order Araucariales; family Araucariaceae; genus Wollemia; species Wollemia nobilis. The sequence continues at coordinate 2,920,182 of JAQPPZ010001190.1, read as the reverse complement.
ATTTTGATGTATTTTTAAAATAATTATTTTAATAAAAATTCAATATTATTTTGAGGAGGTAAAAATCTCTCCTAGATCCCAAGGATGGCAGTGAACCCCTTGGGGGTGTGTAATAAGAAATTTTTTAATGTTTTTATAATTAGATTAATATTTTGAATGTAATAACAAATTTTGTTAAATAGAACAAATATTTTTATTTTTGTATTCAAATAAGTTTTAATTTTTGTGAAGTTATATGTCATTTCATATAATATATCGGTAATAATTGTGTTATTCAAATTTTATTTTAAAAAATATCATCATGAAAGTTTAAAATGAATTTGTTCTATTATATATTTCAATAATGAATATACTTAACTTTTTCATTATATTTTTAAATGAATATGAACAAAGGTTTGTATTCATATTGATTATTTTTTGAGTAAAACTTTAGTACATAACTAGCTTAGATATAAAGGATATATATCTAAAAACATCAAGATTTATCAATCTCGAGGCGCCTATATTGGAGATCACACCCATAAGAAATGAGATAGGTGCCTCGAGATTGATAACTCTCGACGTTTTTAGATATATTACCTTTATATCTAAACTAGTTTACGAACAACAATAATCTATTGCACCTCTTACATGTATAAAAGCAATAAATAAATAAATTAGATTATGCCCAAGAGTGACCAAAGGAGGTAAATGAAATTCAAAGACCACATCTAGTTAGAATATTTAAGTACTAGGGCAAAAAGAACCCAAGGAGCTCAAAAAGTGACTAAGAGATAAAACCATATGAATATATATATATATGGAAAATTCTTATTTCAAGTGTAATTCTTATTTACATATATAGGTGAATGGACAACCTGAGCCCTCCATATAACGGGTAGATGTCTAAACATCCTTACCCGCCCCAACCATCAGAGATGAGATGAGAGGGTATCCTGACTGGCCAACCTCATGTTTAGGATACCTACTCGTCTCACTCCTATCTTGGTTACCCATTATTTGTAAACAATGTTTGATTTAGGCCAGGTAATGAAGGAACCCACAACATCCTTCATTGTAGCCATCTCATCATTCCTTCTAAACAAAATGGTTTCCTCTTTATGGACGACGTGCAAATTAACTTTAAAATAACCTTCACCCAAACGTTGACCATGTATAAGGTCTTCAGGGTTAGTACTAATCACCGTGCCTTCGACCACTATGTTATCCTTATGGATATGAGTAAAGTAGCAATACCTTCTCTCATTTTGAGTGATCGATGTCATTTTTAGTCCTTACATGGAAAATCAACAACCCAAATAAATTCACTACATAGCGTACAATACAAATTAAGTCAATTATTTTATATTTGATGACTCTGGTCTAGAATATATTGAGCAGCTATATGTGCCTTGATCACCACCACCATTATTGTGTCCAGTTGTAGGGGCAGCATGTAGTGATGCTACCTATGGAATTATATGCAAGGGATCATTACAACTTCAAGGGTGCAACATGTAAACATTTCAAATGTGAAATCATGAAAAAACTGACACACCTCTATCTATGAAAGTTGTGTCAAAATCTCTTTAATCTATTTCTCTTTCTCTACAACCTTCTTTTCGATCCATTTTTCCTTCTCTACAAGCTTCTCTTCCCACTTTTGCTCTTTCTCTACCGTATGCTCTTGCATCTAGTGCAACTTTTGTATGTAACCCTCACCAACAAACAAAGTAGTTGGTGATACTCTTTTGTCGACGCCCCAAACCCGATCCGATATTTTAGGTCCTAAAACCTTGGCGAGGGCATAATTATTAATAGATTGATTTATGGAGCTCATAGATGACATTTCATCGTCTAATGTTTTCTGGCAACATCACATGCATAGTTAACTGGTAACATATAAAAAATAATTGATATAACAATGGTTTGAAGTTCAACGTATTACTATTTCCAAGGGAATGTCACTTATGATTGTCTCTGCAACTTCTAGTGAAATAGGAACCTCATACTTCTTTGTATGAGCTACCATCCACAAAGTTACCCTCGATAGTGGAGTTTTCACATTTGGTTGGCTCTTTCTCTGGAAGATATATAGTTGGAGAGACATGGGGATAAGTCATACGACAAAACAATAGAGCTATGTTTATCACATATAATTGATAAGTATGATAGAATACCATTTCATGCTCCAATCCAACATATCCTATTTGACTGCAAGTGTGCATGATGGATTGGTGAAATATGTTTTGTTTGTTCCTTTGACTCACCGTCTACAACACAACAAAAAAACCAATATATAAATTTATTAGGGAGAGCAAGGTCAACAAAATTTACATGAAAATAACAATGATATGAACTACCATAACAAATTGGTTGGTACTTGCCTTAAAGTTAGCGCTGCTCCTACCATTCACAAAGGCTTCCCAATATTTTTGTGATACACAAGGTGGGAGATTAGTAATTATTTATTCGTCATTATCATACTTATCATAGTGGTTTTTCACAAGTTGATGCTTATGTTCACTCCATTGCTTGTCCATGGTTGCAAAGACCCATTTCTTCATTGTGTCCAAAATGATATATTTTTGCTACATCAAACCAGTATCTTATTAGATGCAATATTTATATAAGTATTAAAAAATGGACACTATGAACTCCATTGGCTAGAAATTTACCATAATGAGTATCCATAACTGGTTTTTAACTTCCACTAGGACTGCTCTCTAGTCTGTATGGGTGAAAGGGACAATCTCCCTCGCAATCACCCCAAGTAAGATGCAAACTTAATAGAATTTTTTCTTATGGGCTATCCATTTAGATTGTAAAATATCTCCACCTTATGTGTTGCTTGACTCTGCTGCACATCTTGTTGGACCTCTCTTTCTACGATATTCAGTGTTTGAAGTGTGCGATGACCTGGCATTAACACCTATAATATTAGTACCATCTAAACATCATTATACCATATAGTATGACAACAACGAGTAACCCAACATCACGAGCAAATTTCTTGTGCAGTCTACGTACCTTCTTTATTAGCCAAAGCATTGCCAACCTCATTTTGAGTATCCTCACTATCGAATTCATTTATGTTATGGGTTGCCTCCTTATCTTCCTTGTTAACAAAACTCCGTAGCTGGTATCCTCCACCAATTGCTACAATACACCACAATCGATGATAAAACCACAATCAATTCTAATATGCCTAATTCACCACTATTGAACAACACTATCAAATTTCAAGTACTTACTAGCGTGCAAGGCGTGTGTCACTGACTCCTGATTTATTGTGATAGCCTCAGGTACCCATGGTGTCTTTCTTGGTATTTTTTTGTTCATATTGACTATGTTCTGAAACCAATTCTTTTATTTCAACTAACTCTTCTAAGACCAAAAGTATAAAAATTTGCTGCAAAACAAAAGGAATAACCCTTAGCTAAACAAAAACTAGAAGAGTTAGTTGAAATGAAAGAACTGGTTTTAGAACAAAATAAAGAGACATGGTTAAATCTATCTTCATTAGCATTAGTTGTTGTTACATCAATACAAGATATGGAGAATATATAATAAGAACATGTGTTTATCAAAAAAATATTATCACAAATTAAAGATAATTGTTAATATGATTGGGTTGTTATACTCATTCTTACTTGATTATGTTATTTTCACTTACTCTGCATTTTATTCAATACATGCATAAACAAAATACTCCTAGATTCTAAAACACAATGGTAAGGCCTGGTTAAATTCAAGCTTGGTCACTTGTTTGATTCCTATGGGGTAGGGTAGGTGTGTCCCTCCAAGGGGTCCCAGACTAGACCATTTAACTTGCCTTCATAAGGAAAAACCCCTCAAGAGGAAAACCATAATCTTAAGACTCTTCAAAATCATTATATAAATCATTGTATCACTTCAATGATTTAAAATACAAATCATTGTATCACTTCAATGATTTAATATACAAATCATTGTATAAATCTATGTCAATATATATGACATCTCACTCACAATAACATGTTGGAGATAACACTTTATTTAAGTTTAAGATTTACTTTTGTATTAATGTTCAGAATACCTATATATTTACCTTATATTTAATTATCTTTAAGAAGTTTAATTTGCCAATTATTGTTCTTCACTTGTTAATTTACTAATCTTCAAAACTATTTAGTGTTTTTAAGGGAGATCTTTAATTTTCAACTTATTGTATCTACTATGTGATATAATAATCCTCAATACTATGACACCTGCAAAGTAAGCAATTTATCTTATCACTTCAATTTGAACATCAAATTTTGTAGACTCTTCAAAATAGCCTATTGGATCAGTAGATTAATTAAAATTTGATTCAAGAAATCACTAACTTTTAACTTGTAAAATATTTTATGAAAGTGAAATGAACTTTCAAGGGATATACCCCTAAATTATATCCTTGTCTTATGTTGGTCAGGGGGACATATCAACTAGCATAGACGCATATAAATATGGCTATGAGAAGATAGCAACAAACAATTCAAAGAAACCTAAGACATAACACCAAATCAAAGGAAGACCAAACAAAGCTCTAAAACTGAAAATCGAAGGAAGACCATCTACAAAGATACTATTTGACAACAAATCATACATGAATTTTAACACACAAACTACCAGAAATAAGAATTATGCTAGCTATGAAAAGAGGTGTGATCACTAAGAACATCAGATCCAAGTTTGATAGAAATAAAAAAAATCAATAAAGAAGCCTAAAGGCCTCACAAATTGAATTCATTCACTTGTCATTTCTTCTCTAATCATATTAGGGGCCTTGACATTCATAGGACTTTTAAGGATTTGATAAACCTTTTATGCCTCAACATTTCATTAAAGAGTGGTACTAAATCACCCAAAAAAAACAAAATGCTTACGAGTTTATACTAAAAAACTCCATAATACTTGAACATAAAGAATGCTTTTCCATACAAAATGATAAGTCTCTTTCGACTAGAAATTTTAAAGTAGCTCAAGAACAAATCTCTCTTTTGAACAATAATTACATACTTGAGACAAAGCAATAAAATGTCCTCTAAATCTGCTATAATGTTGTCATTAGAAGGTGCCATTAACTTTCCTTTAATGTCACAAAATTTACTAAAAAAATCCACAAAATTTACTAAACAATTTAATAGAGATCATATCTCATTTTACTATAGTATATATTTTTTAAGTTCAAGACTCTAAGATTATGTCACTTTCAACATATCAATATAATAGTTTAGGAGACAAACATAATCTTAGTAGTTCTCCTCTCTAGTAACTTCCTTGAATTCCCTAGCCAAGTAAACTAATATGCGGAACCCAGGACATTGGATTGAAGCCAAAAGTAAAATAAAATCATACAAGTAACTACTAATATGCCTTACAAAAATGCAAGAACTTATTTATCTATAATTTATTAATTTTCAATGCTTTACCAAATTAATGGTAAGAGAAAACTGAAATCATGTGAGCTTATGCAAAATTGCCTAGCCATTTCGCTCATGGCATTCCCAATACTAATGGGAAACTAGAAAGTACATACAACCATGTAAACACCACCCAGGAAGGCATGTTGTCTAGTATGGAACCTGTAAAATTGTCTTTACATTTATACCCTATTGTAAACCTCATAGAAATATTGATTGGTCTGCCTTGATGTTTTTTATGGATGGTTCTCTTAGGCAAGTTGTGTTTTGCAGCTATAAAATATAGCCTTTAAACATGGTTTTGTGTAATGTGTAAGTTTTGCCTGACCTACAAAGTGCATTAATAATTATATTATAAGTGGCCAAGTTTGGATGATAGTGGTTCTTATTCAACAGATCAATAACTGCACAGACTTCTTTAACTTTATCTTGCTTGTAAGGACCATCAATTATTTTAGTAAATGTTACAATGTTTGTAGTGCAACCTATGGAAATCATCTCTTCCAAAATATTGTAAGCTCTCCTCCACTATACTCCCAATTTTTGACAGTGTTTAATTTTACAACACGTGGTTTGTCAAAGCAAATCAAGAACAAAGCTCTCTTCTAAATAATAATTACATACTTGAGATAAAACAATAAAATGTTCTCTAAATCTGTTGTAATGTTGCCATTAGAAGGCACCATTAACTTTCCTTTAATATCAAAAAATTTACTAAACAATTCCACAAAATTTACTAAATAATTTAACAGAGATCAAATCTCATTTTACTGTAGTGTATATATTTTTAATTCAAAACCCTAAAATTATGTCACTTTCAACATATCAACATAATGGTTTAGGAGACGAACATAATCTTAGTAGTTCTCCTATCTAGTAACTTCCTTGAATTTGACTAGAAATATACATTTTTCTGCAGACTCTTCAAAATAGCCTAGTAGATCAGTAGATTAATTAAAAGTTGATTCAAGAAATCACAAACTTTTAACTTGTAGAATATTTTATGAAGTGAAATGAACTTTCAAGGGATATTTTCCTAAATTATGTCCTTGTCTCATGTTGGTTAGGAGGACATATCAACTAGAATAGACTTGCATAAATCCGACTATGAGAAAATAGCAACAAATAATTCAAAGGGACCTAAGACATAACACCAAATCGAAGGAAGACCAAACGAAGCTCTAAAACTAAAAATCAAAGGAAGACCAAACGAAGCTCTAAAATGAAAATAGAAGGAAGCCATTGTGGGTTTCCATATTGGTATTAATAAAACTTAAAATCGAAGGAAGACCAAACGAAGCTCTAAATGAAAACAAAAGGAAACCATTGTGGGTTTTCATATTGGTATTAATAAAATTGAAAATCAAAGGAAGACCAAATGAAGCTCTAAATGAAAATAAAAAGAATGCCTAAATACAAAATCGTGCTACGAAATGCTCAATCAAAATATTGTTGCTCAAAACCCTAGCTCTACCTCCATCGCACACTATGAAACACTCAACCAAAATGTTGCTCAAAGACTTAGCTCTACCTTCGTCATGTGTTACGAAATGCTTAATTAAAATATTACCACTCAAAGCCCTAGCTCTACCTTCATCGTGCGTTATGAAATGCTCAATCGAAATGTTGCTCAAAGCCCTAGATATACCTCCATTGCATGCTACCAAATGCTCAATCAAAATGCGACCTGGACTTTTTTCGTGATCTTTATAATTTTTTTTGTTTTCCTTGACACCCTAAGAGGGTGGTTATAAATTGTCCACTTAGGGTTGCCTAAGTTGCCCCCTTAGGGTTTCCTAAGTCGATCTCACCCTAAGACAATGGTTTATAATCGCCCTCTTAGGGTCACCCTAAAAGGGTGATTTTTAACCACCCTCTTAGGATTTATTAAGGCAGTTTTTTATCGTCGTAAAAAACTACCTTACTTTAGCCATCGTTAAAGCCATTTCTTGGTGTAGTGATTAGATTGTTTGGTGGATTTTTACAAGTTTGACATACCAAAAATGGGTGTCTATAGGAATCAATCTAGAAGAAAGACACATTAGATTATATTTTCATCAAAATAGGATGGGGATTGGTGCCCTCCCTAGCACTTACGTGGATATATCTCTATTTAGTGGTGACAACATTAGAAAGTTTGGGAGCAAAACATCTCTAAATTACATAATAAAATGACCTCATGGAAAGAAAAATGGCTATTTGTGATAGGAAAATTAGTTAATATGAATGTAGTCTTTAGAGCTCTACCCATATTCTAGATGGGTGCATTTTGGCTCCTCGATGAGATCATCAAAAGAATAAAAAAAATCATGAGAAAATTCCTATGGAGAGGAAATACTTAAGATAAGAAGATTCATTTGGTAGCTGAGGGTAAAATTTGAAACAATAAAGAGTCAAGATGCTTGGTAATTAGAAACCTTTAGACAATAATAAGGCAATGCTAGGAAAATTAAATTGGAGAATCTATGTAGATCATGACTCCCTCTAGAGCAAGGTCTTTAGAGCAAAATATTTAGATGGGGATGAAGCTAAAAAAAACTTCACCACTAAAGACACCCCCAGGGGATCACTCATATAGAATAGCATTATTAGTGTTAGAAAATTAATGCCAAGCTTTCTCAAATGGGATGTTAGAATAGGCTCAAAGGTTAACTTATGGAAAAATGACTACCTAGAAAACCAACTTCTTGATTTTAATGAAGACATAAAAAACATTCAAAGCTTTCTGTATAGGACTTGTGGAGAACCTATAGAGAACTATTGGAGTTGGAAAGAAGAAAATAGAAGAGTTATTAAAAGGTGGAAGTGCCTTGCAACTATCCCATTTGAGTTTAGTCAAAAAATGATAGCTCTTGAATCCCTCTTGCTCAATCATAGAGTAATGACTTCTAGGGTTGAGGATAAACTAAGATGAAGTATCACACCTTTAGGGGATTACATTGTCAAATCAACTTACTTTACCTTCACAAAGGCTAAAAATAATAGTACTCCTTCAATAGTGTGGAAAAATGTTTGGTATTCTAAAGCTTGGCCAAAAGCTATATTTTTCCTCTAACTGGTTGTACATGAAAATTTTCTATTTAGTGAGCAAATGAAAAAAAGGGGTTGGCCTAAAATACTTAAATGTGTTATGTGTGATGATGCAGGTAAGATTGGTCCTCATCTCCTCCTCCACTGCGTCTTTACCTATAAGTTATGGGGAAAATTAATAGAAAATTTTCAAAATCTCTTGGATTATGCTTGTGTCTTTTGAGTTACTATTGGTTGAATAGAAAAAACCCTTTAAGGGTAAGGTTTTCGTATTCGTATGGAACACAATCCCAACCATGCTTGCTTGATGCATATGGTTGAAAAGGAATGCAAGATTTTTTAAGAAAATCTTATCTAATGAAGAGAAAATCTAGAGCAGGTTCGAGGCTTATCTTGCAAAACAATGTGAAGTTTACTATCCCTACATTCAACCATTGGCACATGAGATAATAATTTTAAATTCTTAGGAGACCATTAGAACTACTGTGGAAAAACATCAATTAGGCTCTAAAAGAAATAAACACACTCATGATAAAACTATGGATCTTTCTTTGACCAGTTTTATTCAAGGATACCAAATACTCAATTTTTATGGTGCTAGCAGGGGTAACCCCAACCCAACAACTTATGGTTGGATCTTGCAAAATGATCATGGCTCTTCCATTACCCTTGGAGCTAGCTACATTGGCTAGAACACCAACAACCTTGCCAAAGAAGAAGATATTATGAGGGGTATATTAGGCTCTCTTTGCATGTCTTTCCAAGTACTTTGTATGGAAGGAGACTTGCATATTATCTTTAATGCTCTAAAGAAAAGAAAAATTCAATACTAGGTGTTGGCTATCAAAATTGAGAAAGCATGGGAGGCATTTGGCAGACTCTAGATGGTTGACTTCCACCATGTAAAATATTTGGCCAACAAACCAGTCGATTGGTTGACCAATTGGACCCTTGAAAATAGATTTCAAGTAGAACAAATTATCTTTTGAGATGAGATCAAGCAAAGAAATGACTTGAAAAAATAACTAGAGTTGATTTAAAACAATATGGTTTAATTTAGCATGTAGCATATATAAAAATGGTGAGTGGAGTATATACAACACATATGATCTCCTTGATTTGATACTTATAATATGTAGTAGAGTCTTATGCTTTACATTTTAGTATAAATTAAAGGTTTTTTAATTTATAAAAAATATTATAATAAGACTATATAATAATACATATTTAATAATCAAATGACACTAGTTCAAGCTACTATATTCCTCAACATTCAATAGAATATTGCCCCTAAGGGCTAGGTGGATTGGTAATTGTCTGACCAGACACTTACCTAAAAAAGACCTAGGTTCAAACCTTGAGGGCATGCTTGTTTGCAAAGGTAGTAGTATGCTTCGAATCCTCTGAATGCGCATCAGATCAATGATGATATGAATCCCAAGCGACAATGGTTCTCTTCACTTCAGGTTATAAAATAACGAGGTGGTATAAGCTTGTTGGAGGCAACCCTTGTGAATTTGAACCCTACACTTGGCAATTACTAAAAATAGTGTGGATGTAACCAACTCCCCTATGTATCTAACAAAAAAATCATTCAAGAGAAGACCTAAGTTCGAATCTTGGCAAGCGATACATGGATAATATTCAAGTTGTAATAGTATTATTGACTGATGATGTAATACGAGTGAAACCCGTTTCAATCCCATATAACCAATTGAAAAAAAAAAATTAATATATATCATTAATATAAATATGACAAGATAAAAAAGAGATAATTTCAATTTTATATATTCAATTAAAAATAATTAAATAATTAAAATTTATATATTTATCTAAAATATTTAATATGATTATCTTTTTTGGGATTTGGGTAAAGTGATAAACCTCTACACACCGAAAGTTATGCTTATCAATAAAGGATTAACATAGCTACACACGTCGTGGTTTGAACCTTGAATCTTCGAGAAAATAACCAAATCCAAATCCTGAGCCCTTTTGTTATCCCCCAAAACAAAATATTCAATATAATACTATTTACACTAATGTAAACATTACTTTAAAATTATAATATAAACTTTTATGTAAAATAAGATAGATATTACTTTAAAATTATAATATAAACTTTTATGTAAAATAATATTTATTGGGAATTATTTTACTGGGAACAACCAAGTGAAATGTTATTAAACTATTGTCCAAAATATCCAAGTTCAAATCACGAAAAAAAATGACATCTATTGTACCTTAGAAAGGATAGCCTAAATTACACTTTACATTACTTAATTATTATTTTTAAATATATTTGAAAAATAAAAAATATATAATTAACAAAATAAAACTATTAATATCAAATAGATGAACTCTGCAACTCTGCATGTGGGAGATTGACTTTGCATGTGTGAGATCTAATTCACTACGGGATTGATTTTGTTTTGCGTGTGCTTTAACGCTGCCTTGGGCAGGGGTAAGGCTTTTTTTAATGGCAACCGCTCATACGGCCCCCTCAATTGATACTGCAGTGGATGGAGCACAAGATGGCACTAGGGAAACATCCTCGAAAGCTTGTTCTACAGAATTTTCATGAGGTAATACATATGTTCCCACTGTGGTCATTCCTATTCAAGAATTTCATTCTGCATGCCAATGGTTTGAGTCGCATACTTTAGTGGGCTATTTTCTTGGTCGTATCCTGAATGACACACTTCTACATACCTGGGTTAATCAAATCTGGAGCCCTTATGGAGTTAAGGTCGACAATGTCCAAAATTTGACTAAGAGGTATTTTCTCTTTCGTTTTGTGGATCTTGCTCATGTACAGAAGGTGCTCAATAAAGGTCCCTGGACTGTTCAAAATTTGTTGCTTATTCTGCAACCATATTCTAGGGATTTTTAAGTTGGCAAGGTTGCTACCCTTGAGGTTCCTGTGTGGGTGGAATTCCTTGGTCTTCCAATTCCTGTCTGGAACTTCTTGCCTTCCTTAGTTGCTCCATTGGGTCATTTTGTTTGTTTTGAACTTGTTCATTTTTTCTCTGCTCGCCCCACTCGTCGTGTGTGTGTCAAGATTGATCTGACTAAAGACTTGCATGATTACATTGATATTAAAATTGGTGATTCCATTCTGCATCAGAGGGTTCAATATATTAATCTCCTCAATACTTGTTATCATTGCCAATCTAAGGGCCACAAAATTAAGGATTGCCCTCTCATGATGGGTAAGTTTAATCAAGTTCCTGTCTCTTCTGCAAATCCTCCTCTTGTTCAAGCATATGGTGCTACTGGAGAAACCTCTCAAGCGGATTGGCAAGTGGTTACTCGTCGGCATAGTAAACAACATCCATCAGTTCCTCCCAGTTCTTCTCAGCCTCCTTCAAATTCTCTTTGTTCCCTCGCTCCCTACTCCATCTGTTCTTCCTTCACAGCCCCCCATTTCTCCTCCTTCTTCAATTCCTCCAATTTCTAATTCCTCTCCCTCTCTAGTTCTTCCCCATGGTAATTCTCTTCGGTCTAGATCTTCTTTTGCCTCGGTTGTTGCAGACAATTCTATCCCTACTACAGTTAATGGATCCTCTTCTTCTCCTGAAGAGTTTGTTTTCTCTGTTTTCCAACAACCTATTGCAGAAGATCGACAGGTTTACAAGGCTCGTCGCTCTCGCAGTCCACTGAGAGTTGTGTGTAACAGACATTCTGATAATATGCATCCACTTGAAGAAGGGAATTTTGGCAAGAATTCTTTTGGGGCCCTAGATGCTTTGGAAGACTCAGAGGATGTTTTGGAGGCAGCCCACCCTAACCAATCCTCATGATTTTCTTCTCCTGGAATGTTAGGGGTTTGACGGACCCAACCCGAAAATATACGGTCTGTAGCGAGTTAGCCAATGCTGCTCGTTTGTTTGGTGCTCTAGATTTTGTCTGTTTGCAAGAAATTAAGATTGTTGGATTTCTTCTACAGTGTACATGTAGCTTTTTGTGGCCCCATGGGTAGTTTTTTGCTACTCATCATTCCCCTGGAAAAGGAGGAGCTGTCACTTTCATTGCATCTAAGTGGCAGTCTAATATTGTGACTTGGGGTGTTGATCCTTCACATCAAGCAATATGGGTTTTGTTTGAGTTCAATGGTAAACCTTTTGGAATTATTAATATTTATGCTTCCAATGATGCTCCACTTCGATGTGCTTTATGGCGATGGTTAGCTTTTTCCATGCCTACTGCCACATGGATTCTTTGCGGTGACTTTAATATGGTTGAGAAAGCTTCTGACCATTTCAGTCACGTGCCAATGAGATGGTGTGCTGGTGAGCGTGAAGCCTTTTACTTTATGAAGAATAAATTGGCCCTTCATGACCCCAATATTTGTTTTTCTCCTACTGATTTCTTAACAGCTCAGTGGTTTACCTGGTCTAATTTCCAGGCTGGGGAATCTCGTGTTCTAAGACGTCTTGATAGAGCTATGATTTTTGAGAGTTCCTCTTTTCATATGGCTCGCCTGTCCCCTTCTTTACCTACTATTTTTGTTATTCCTGATACTTCACTTTCTGATCATTCCCCCATTCTGTTTTCTGTTGAGTCTCATTCTCAATCTTCTAGCCAATTTCAATCCCAGTTCTATTTTAATACTTATTTTCTTCAAAGTGCAGTAATGAAAGCCCATATTTGTAGAATCTGGAATCTTATCCCCAGGCCTTCAGGTTCTTCTAGTTGGATCGAGTGGTGGAATGATGCCATCAAACGAACAACTTTTCTTCTGAGAACTTTGGGAGTTGAAGTTGCAAGAAGAAGAAAAAAATCAAATATGGTTTTGAAATCTGAGCTTGCCAAAGTCTCTGTCAGATTGGAGTCTGACCCTTTTAATTCAGATCTTCAAGCCTTTGTAGCTTTTATCCGACACGAGATGAGAAAAGCTGAGATTTATGAAGCTAAAGGTGCTCAGTTGAGAGCTCGCCTTCATTGGCTTAAAGTGGGTGATTGAGTGTCTAAAGAATTTTTTAAAAGACTACGCCCTCCAAATATTACTCAGTTTCAAGCTTTACAAGTGGATGGTGTCAGACTTACTTCATTGCAAGATATTTCTACAGCTTTTGTTCGACATTATCAACATGTTTTTGCTTCACAACCTTTAACTCCTGCAAGACAACAGGCTCTTGATGAATGTTGTGTTGCCATCCCTTCTAGGCTCACTCCAACTCAAAGGGATGTTTGTGATGCTCCTCTCACTTTACAGGATCTTAAATCTGCTCTTTCTCATATGGCCAATGATAAAGCACCTGGTCTTGATGGTTTTCCCTGTGAGTTTTATAAGGAGTTTTGGGACATGCTTGGGTCAGATTTACTCAATGTGTATAAGGAAGCAATATCTCTCGGCTCTCTGGGGTCACTTATCAACAAAGGTAATGTTAAATTCATCCCTAAAGAAGGTGATCCAGAGATTATCACTAATTGGCGGCCCATTACACTTTTGAATGTTAGCTATAAAATTATTGCCAAAGCTCTTGCTTTGAAACTTCGACCCTTGCTTCCTCTTATTATTAGACCAGAGCAAACAGGATTTGTACAGAGCAGGTATATTTTAGATAACGTTATTGCTATCTGGGAAGGTATGGAATGGGCTAATGCTTCTTCTCAGGATGTCCTTTTTATTAAGATTGACTTTGAAAAAGCATATGACAGAATTGAATGGTATTTCATCTTAGCTATGCTTAAGGCTTTAGGTTTTGGAGATAATTTTATTCATTCAGTTCAAATGTTTCAAGATGCTTCTACTGTTCTTACTCTTAATAAAGCTCAATCTGAAAGTATTCCTTTAGCTCGATCAGTAAGACAAGGATGCCCTTTAGCGCCTTCTCTATTCATTTTGGCAGCTGAGGCTTTTGGTTATCTGCTAGCACATAGAGCATCTCAAGGGCTTATTAAAGGGATCTCCCTGCCTCACTCTTCTGAACAGTTGCTTGATGGTCATTTTGCTGATGACTCTTTTTTGACTTTATCAGAATATGATATTTTTGTTTCTCATGCTTTAGCTTGCCTTGAGCTTTTCTATTTAGCTTCAGGATCTAATTTTCAATGGAGAAAAACATCTTGTTTCAGACAATCTTTGAAACCTCTTCCTCCCTGGTTATCTGATAAACAATGGAAGTGGATACAACCGGGTGAGATGTTTAAATTTTTGGGCATTCCATTTGCATTTCAGGGATCTCCTGCTCAGCTTTGGGGATATGTAGTGCAAAAGGTAGAGAAAAATATAGCTTATTGGACTTCTAAAAAGCTGTCTCTTGCAGGTAAATTCCAAATTTGCTCTAAAGTTTTAGCTTCTACACATGTTTATTATTCTTCTTGTTGGGTTCCTTCCAAGAATTGTTACAAGAAACTTGAAAAGCTTCTTCGGGATTTTTTATGGTCTAATGTTATTGGTAAAAGAGGATTTCATAGAGTTTCTTGGGATATTTGTTGTCTTCCTAAGCACTCGGGTGGTATGGGTTTGTTTGACTGTCAAAAGCAAGGTTTTGCTTTATGTGCCAAATGGATAACTCGTTCTTTGTAAGGAGATGAGGCTTGAAAAATTTTACTTAGAAATTGTATTTCTTCTGGGCTTCCCTTGGGCAAAAAATTTTGGAAAGGCCTCAATCTTCATACGCTTATTCGCCTTGCTTCCTGTCAAGATTTCAGGATCCTTCATGGCTAAAAGCATTTGGAAATCCTGGGAAGCTCTCAAACCTTGGTTATCCTAGAAGGGCTTTGGCAGGAAAGTTGGCCCTTCTATCTCCTTTTTGAATGTATGGTGGTCTCAGGCTATTTCTTATGAAGGTTTGCCACTAGCACAAGTTCAATGGGTTAGAGCCCAACGCTTTTATAAAAAAGGAATTGCATTACTTTCTGATTTTGTTTCCTTTCATACTAAGACTTGGATCCCTTGGGAAGATTTTAAACACTATTATGGTTTGAAACAAGATGATAAATCCACTTATGAAGCTATTATTGATCACACTCCCTTTTGTGTATGGTCCAAGTTGTCTAGACATTTTAAAAAGCCATGGTGGTGTGACTGGGAATGGCCTAAACATGTTTCATTGCTTAAGTATTCTGCCCATTTGGGTTATTCCCGCTTTCCCCTACGGTTCCTATGGCAGCCATGCTCAATGGAAGATGGAATTTAAATTCTTCTCAGTCTGATTGGAAATCTCGGTTTCATACTGTATGGGCTAAATATATTGAACCAAAGCAGTCTTTTTTTGCTTGGAGTGTGCTTTTTCAAGGTTTGCCTATTGGTCAGCACCTGAAATACTTGGGAGTTGATGATGTCTCTTGTAAGTTCTATGGTCAGGAGGAAAACTATGTTCATTTATTCTGGGAATGTTCTCGGGCTAGACAGGCTTGGTCTTGGATTCTTTTATTTTTCAGACCTTTTATTGCTGGTTCATGCTCCTGGAGGCATATCTTATTGGGAGAACCTCTTCAGTTCTCCACAAATCTTTCATTGGTTTGGCATATATTCAGAATTGCTATTCTCTTCCACATATGGAAAACTCGCAACAAAGTTATTTTTTCCCAGCAAGAATCCTCTTTGTATTTTTCACTGTCTGATAAATATGAGGTTTTCTATGATTGCTAGTTGTAGATTTTTGCCCAAATTAAGAAAGTAAACATGGAGTTTCAGTACCTTCGACAACTTATGAACCACTGGCAGAACGCCCCGAGATCATGGATCTGCAACTCCTCGTCACTGGTCTCAGTTCTTTCTACATGATTGCTGCTCTTATGTTTTGTGATAGCTGATTCTTGCTATTATGTACAGAGATATGTTAGGTGATATGTTTGTTGCAGTTAGTGTGACTTTTCTTCTTAATTGTAATAGTTTCTCTTGGTTGATTGGGGTGTGTTAATCCCACCCACACTGTTTTGTATGATTAAGCTTTATTAATACAATTTTGGCTTTTTCATTCAAAAAAAAGTGATAATATTTTAAGGTAAAAAACACATGGTTAGCATCATACAAAATCAAATTTTGAGTTGGATAGATAAAATGAATTTGATACACCTTGCCATTTTCATAAATGGAATATTTAAAACTTAACATGTAGCTTATTTCTAGTTAGCAAGTACAGTATTGAGAATCCAAAGCTACTTAGTAACATATTATTTAAAAGTAGAACTTAGCTAAGAGAAACTTTTGATTACATGTCACTTTAGCACTTCTAAAACCTTACTACTTGTTATTAACATGAACCATAGATATTTAATGTAGTATTTTTTATAAATGTCCTTCTAAAAATACCATCTATAAATGATATTTAACAATGTTAGTTTTTTATTTGTTTTGGCTGGATGATATTTCCAAGTTATGGATTTGGGTAGAGTTTGTACCCAATATAAAATTCCAATAAAGTTAAAATAATGAAAGAATGGTGTGTGTTTATCAAACAAAACCTATTATCTTTGATTATGTTTAATAAATCTTATAAAGAATTTTAAAATTTTAAGTTAGAAAATCATTCTTAGTTTATAATCACAAGATACTTTACTTGATTATCTTTATACACAGTATGATTCATACTGTTAAAAACCATTAAACACAAAATATTTTACATGAAATAATTTTAGTACAATATTTTAATGGATGAATATAAAAAAATATCCATGTTATTTTCATAACATTATTGAAGTTTGAATTTTTTTTGGTAAAGAATTTAAAAATTTTAACTTGAAATAAATTTATTTTTTTATAACAAATATTAAACATGATAAAATAAATTATAAACTATAGAGAAATAAAAACTTCTTATTATTCAATGAAAAAGACCTTGCTTAAATAGCAAGTGTATACAATATGATCCATTGGATCAATAACTAATTGAATGGATCTTAGCCACACAATCTATCCTAATATCCTAGTAACAACTTAGGATATACTCTAACACCCCCCTTTAAGTGGTACTAGGAGGTAGTGAAAAATAATAAAACCAAACAAGTGACATATCCACATATATGAGTCCCAGTAACAAGGCCTGATAAGGTACTCATGTACAATATATCCATAAGAAACCTTGTTGATGATGAAAAAATTACTGCTAGAAGAGAAAGAAGAAGAAGGAAGATGTGCAACGAGGATGGAGTGGAAGATGTCCTCTTCAACCCCCTAGGACAACTTCCATCAAAAATGACCTACAAAGGATCCATGTGATGTCTCAAAGAGTAGAGAGCGTCGTCGTTGAACTGAATGTTTTCCCACTCCAAGAAGATATGAGGAACAACATGAAATATGGTGCTTGTGACTATGAACAAGGCTGCAAACCATGAAAAAGTCACCAAAGGAAACCCCCTTAAACCAAAGTGTCTCACAAAAAATGAGAGTGAGAAGATAGGATGGAGAAAGAAGCACCACAATTGCAAGGGTAGTCCAAAATGACTCCACAAGCACAAATATTTGGTGTCCACCTATATGAACACAATGGGCTGATAACAAGATCCAAAACTGTGTGGACAAACAACCAAACAAGGGGATAAAATCCCTTTAAAATAAAGTGTCTCACAAAAGGAGAGTGATAAGATATGATGTAGAAAGAACCGCCACAATTGCAAAGATAGTTGAAAATGACTCCACAAGCATAAATATGTGGTTTCCACCTATATGAACACAATGGGCTGATAACAAGGTCTAAAACTTGTGGACAAACAACAAAACAAGGGGATCAAAAGAAAGGGCACCAAGGTAGCTGTCGAACAAAAAAGTCACCAAAGAAGCCAAACAAGGTTCAAAGGGACTTTATAAATTTAGTCCATAGTAGCCACACAAAACCTTTCAATCAAGAGAGCACTTCGAGATACAACAATCTTCGAGCCACAAAAAAAGTATAGAAAACAGTTTCAAAACTGAAAATGGACACCACCATTGTGTCTGGCTCGAAAAAATCTTTCCAATGAGTATATATAAGGTATACTCCTGAAAATAGAGGTGCTCAAAAATACAAAAAAAATGATGTTCCTCTAAGTGGATGCAGCTCCAGGACTTCCCAAGTGGTACTCTGGGACAAAATGCTTAATTTGAGAGTTTTTAAGAGTTTTACTACCAAGAAAGATAACCTCAAATGTTGAAACTAGATGCAAACAATTTGTCATTTTAGACAAGAACAAACCGGGTGGGTGCACCACGAGTCTCTTCAGCCACTGTGCAATGGGAGCTATGACAGACATACGTAAGTCCATCGCTTTCTCTGCAAATCCACCTTGCTAATCATCACAGAAAGAAAGAAACAACTGCAAATCAATGTTCAAAGATCCTGGCAGCTCCAACCTGTAAAGGGATTGACCCCACGACCAATCATCCTCTGAGCTTTGGCAGATTTTTCAACCTCTTGAAAAGCTCTCACAAAAAATATTATTCATGATCGTCTATTGTCGAAATTTTGATCCAGAGAAATTTAGAGGGAAAAAATAAAAAAATAAAAATCCTGTCCACAACTAAATAGGAACCCAAAAATATCTGAGTGGGAAATACATCTCTCAATCGGGTCTCCATCCCCGAGGGCTCAACAACAGCATAAAGTGGATGAGCGGTGAATAAGAATAAACGAAACCGCCATAGCTTGTGCACACTGGGAGAAGGGGTTCAGTCTTTCACCACCGGAAAACTTCAACTACGCCCAAAAACAACAGAAGAGCATTTTCATATTTTGCCACGTGAACCGAATTTGAGTAGGTCGAGGGAACACTCTGCACCGGTGGCTCCCATCTGGCCAATCTCTATGACTTTTCGTCGTCAATTCTACAAAAATATCGCAATAACATCTAGAAGAGTGCCATCGCCAGAGCCATTGCACCTGCCATGATGTTGGCCACGCACCTCAGAAAACACTGCAGGAACCATTGATGGAGCACCTCCAGAATTATCACCACCAATCTCATCAAAAAAATTGAGGAAAGTGATGACTGCATTGAGCACGGGTGAGAACATATACAAAACTACAAGAATCACGAACAACTGCAAAGAGGATCGTGGCTGAATATGTCATAAAAAAACTGCATGTTGCTCGCTGAAGGAATTCCAACGACACAAGAATCCTTGAATCTAACCACTGCTCCCATGTGATGAAAGCTTTCTCCATCCGTGGATGCTGCATATTTATAAAACTGTCATGACTATCGGAAGCAGTCACCATTCTAATGTAGGAGAATAACAGTAGCACAGATCCGGGGAACAAAATCTGCGGTGGCAACAGCAGAAAATCCAGATCTACGTTCTCATCTGCGATAGTTCATGAAATATGGAGAGTTCATGAATACCGGTCACATGGTAAGCGAGTATATCAAAAAAGAGAAGAAAGGACACCATGATCAGCGACACCAACCCGGGCACCTCCGCTGCCAGGTTTACGCTCAGCAGGTCCATTGCCATCACCGTCAGAAACATCACTGATGATAACATTGACGCGGGCTGCACTCTTGTGTACGATAAGATGCCATTCTTGCAAGCCTGTTATTGCACGATCCCTCCAGTGTGGCGCAAGACTATGAACAAGGATTGCACAAAATAGTGTTGACTCTCGAAAAATTGCCACAGTGATCGAATCTCCGTCAGCAATCGGGGGTGTGCCATCAAAAATGTTGTAGCGGGCTGCAAGCTACAAAGCAGCAAAAGCAAACAAGATCCGAGGCAGAATAAACTCCTCACACTGCAACCAAGAAATCATCATTGGATACAGGGACGACTCTGCACCAAATCCCATAAAAAATTTAGCAGTAGAGCGGTAGCAGATCCCATTAGAACTTTCATCAGATACACTTCCGATAGAAGATGCAAACATATACGTGAATGGCTATCATGGGTCTGCAAACAAAAGGGCTCTGATCTACAGTATGGGCCGCAGATCTCCAACAACTTCTCCAAAAAATAGAGAGAACTGCCCTGCAATAAGACATGGCCTGATGTAGCAGATAGAAAAACTTTAAAGCGAATACAGTCTCTTCCGATAAGCAGCTAACCTCCCAATAAATCACAAAAAAAAATTCAGCCATTAATTTTCTTCACGCTTCTGGTTTCTGGTCCATCAAAGATGGAGAACATACTCTCTAGGCTTCAAAAAAAAAAAATGGGAAGGAAAAAAATGAGGAAGGGATTTCCATGAGGGAAATCCCCCTCAAGCTCACACTCAAACTCATAGGGTAGGGAAAGCCCACACGGAAAGCCCGCTCTAATACCATGTAGAGAATGAAAAACTTCTTATTATTCAATGAAATGGACCTTGCTTAAATAGCAAGAGCATACAATATGATCCATTGAATCATAACTAACTAAACAGATCTTAGCCACAAAATCTATTCTAATATCCTAGTAACATCTTAGGATATACTCTAATATAAACAATAAAACAAACAATTACACTAGTTACATCATTTATATTCTATGACAATGACACCACCATAGATTTTAATACAAATATTTAGAAATATAAAGGGAAAATGTCTTAAGGTAACAAGACATGTCATTAGCATTACAAAAAGTTGGTTTCTAGCCTTCACATAGATCAAAAAAAACTTTGGGCACCTTACCATGTTTTGGAGATAGGATGCTTAAAATTTAAAGCTACATCCATACACTCTATTCCTAGTTAGCTAACACATGATCAAGAACAAAGAGCTAATTAACATATCATTTAAAAACACAACTTAAATAAGGTGAAGTTTAGACTCCTTGGCCCTTTAATTTTTCATAAATTATAAGGTGAAGTTTAGACTCCTTGGCCCTTTAAAATTTCATAAATTTTTTATTAAAATCAAATTATGAACTCTGATTTTCTTTTAACATAAAAATCAACTAAATGAAAAAAAAAAAAAAAACTCATTTTGAAAAATAACTTTTCCTAAAATATTTAACATCATTTAATTTTAAAACTTATATAAATGTCCAATTTGATGTTAGTTAAAAATTATAATGTAAAATAATAATATGCTTTTATTTTTTAAATAAGAAGTATATTCTTAACATTAAATGATTTAAACTTACATAATAGAGAAGAAACAAGAACATAACATGAATCCTCCAACAATTTTAGATAAATACTTTAGTTTTTTCTAGAATTATAAATTATTCTATGCAAAAAAAAAAAAAAAATCTATTTGGATAGGACATGCAACACTAAAGTCATTTTTTAGCTACTAAGATGTGCAAGGTAATAAATTATTTTTTGTTAAAGCAAATATGTTTGCTCATAATATGTCAAATGCATCTCATAGCACTTTCTACCACTACATATTACAAACATGCACATACATATTTACACTCTACAAAGTGAGGATAGAATAATAAACATATTAGAAAGAATGGCTTTTGAAAAGCATGTGAATAAAAAAGCAAATAAGGACACTAATAATTGTTCAATTATCTAGATGAGTATATGCTTGGCTGCTATTAGGGATATGATTTTTCTAAATTAACCATATACTATCCTTGTAGCATATGTGAAGGCACATAGGTGGATCGATTAGTAATGTGTTGGGAATTTGTTGTTAGCTCTTATTTGTTAGAAATAATATAGATTGATAAAAGCATGTAACTACATTAAATATGATGTATTTTTTACAATAAATGGTATCTCCTAAGACTACATAATTTTATATTGTATAGTTATGTTTCTCTAACTAAATTTCATTTTGTGATCTATAGCATAATGGTTTTATCAAAAACTTTACATATCCATACTCTTCCTCAACCATGTGGATTATTGAAAACACCATGCTAAATATATTGATAGCAAAATTTTGACAAGTCCCTCATCATCAAACATATAGACACACACATTAGAAGTATTATAATATCATTATCTCCAAACACTACTTGTATTGGAAGCCAAAATTATAACTCGTGATTATACATTCAAATGTGTTCTTCACTATTTCCATCATGGTAAAATAAATCTCCAATGGATGTAGCTGCAAGAGTAAATTTGGAATAGCAATTAAATATATATTTTTATATCCTTGACCAATAACTATCCCTTACATCATATGAAACTCCCTTAGCATCACTACAAATGAATATCTTATTCTCTAATTATGCATCGATTAATTTTTTGTTAGAAGAACTTAATGATTCTTCTTCATCTAAAAGGGGATGTCATATCCCATGAAATAATCAATATGCTTCATTCCATGTGTGACCTTCATCTTGTTCTCCATTGCATATTCTAAACACATATAAATAGTGCTAAAATATTAAATTTATGATAGAAAATTCCTTTCCATTAGTATGCATACAAACTCTACCATCAATATTTTACTTCAAAATTTGAATAAGCACCATATCCATTTGAACAAGACCCTCATAAACTCTAAACATAGCCATCAATAGGTAAAACCACAACTAGTACATGAACAATATAATTTATAAGAATGATGCAAGAGCAGGGCATAACTATACCATATTAGAATAAAGTATTATTAAAATTATAGTAGTTTTGACATTAATAAAGTGTAGAATTCCAATGATTGTTGTTGGAATATCTCTCAACATACCATGTAATGACAAAATGTTGGATAGCTTTCATATTCCAAAAAGCATAAGATGTCAAAATTATAAAAAAGAGAAGATCGAGATGGGGTCATAGTATCCTTACATTAAAATTGGATACTTGGGTTTAACCCTCGTATGGAGAGGATAACCACCTAGCC
The DNA here is from genome assembly GCA_028583015.1 of Wollemia nobilis. Lineage (NCBI taxonomy): Eukaryota > Viridiplantae > Streptophyta > Pinopsida > Araucariales > Araucariaceae > Wollemia > Wollemia nobilis. The sequence goes on along the minus strand of JAQPPZ010001190.1, from coordinate 2,897,074 downwards.
TATTTGGGTCAAGTTTCTTGCACTACCACTAGAATATCGAAAATATATGATGCTAAGGGAGATAGAAAATTCTTTGGAGGTTTTTTCAAAGTGGACTCAAAACATTTAAAAGACATTCAAAAATTGGTAGCTCAAATCTTAGTGGAGATGGACCTAAGTCTATAGTTATCTGAGAATATAGAATTTATAATAGGAATTTGATCTCACACATAGAAGTTATATTACATTGGATTCCCATTTTAATGTGGTTTCTACCACCAATATGGTCATCTCAAAGCAAAATGTAGAGCAAGAAGAGGTAGTAGACATAGAATGGAGCATATAGAAGTTGAAACTATTGGTACAGGTAATAGAGATAAGATAATAGTAACAAAAGTTCAAGAAGATAAGGTATAAGGAACAATTGTAGAAGTTCTATAAGAATAATCACAAGCATCACTTAATAAACAAAAGGAAAAAATCTAGGTAACTAGACAAATATCCATAGGTGTTTTAGAAGAGAAGAGGAGTTATTTTAGTTTTTTGACAAAAATCCTGGAAATTTAGATTTAGGTAATTCAATATTATCTTTGCATGATGATTTGAATGATACAAATAATAATTTTTTTTTCCTATTAAAATTGATTTAGGAGATCATATAAAGAATAGTCTTGAGAGAAGAAGGAAAGAAGATAGTGTTTCTCCCTCAGCAAGGGGAAGTAAGAAGATAATGGAGGATAGACAAGGAGAGGGATCAAGTATGAATTTAGTTTGGGATGAAAGAGGGTAGAGTCTCTTTGATATCATGGATAAAATAAAGAACGGAAAAAAAAAAACTAAACTAAGGAAATCCTCCATTAACAATATTTCCTCTCCCTCTAGTCCCTCGCCTCAATGTAAAATTTTACCTCTTATGGGAAAATATACTTTAAGATCTAAAAAAAATGTAAATTATATACGATTTATGGAAAAATTCAAAATATATTGAGCTTTAAACCTAGTAAAAAATCAAGGTTCCTATCAAGTAGGATTTCCTATCTAAAAATGACCTAAAAAAGAGTTGACAAAGAAATTATTTATAGTAAATAAAAATCTATTTTTGGGGTACTTAGAGTAGTAAAACCCCTTAATTTAGATAATACATGATAACAATATCTTTTAATATATAGAGTATTGGGGGATCCTCACAAAAAATCCCTAAAAAGACTTATTTAACTTTAGAAACCTAATAATTTTTGTATTCAAGAAACCATGTTAGAGGCAAAAAAGGCAACATCTATTCTTAATTCATTACTACCAAGCTAGAATTTTATTGGGATAAAATAAAATAGAAATTTAGGGAGAATTATCTTGAGATGGAAGGATTTTTATCAATTGATTGATAACTTCTTCATAGAGGTGGAACTACTATCAAAATTACACTTCAAATTAGGGAAAACTATAATTATAGTAAATATGTATAGTCCATATAGAGATAGGCAAGTTTTCTAGGAGGATTTTTTTGACTAAGATCTTCTCCAAAAGGAGAATTTAATGGTGGGAGGGGACTTAAACTTTGTTACAAAGATAAGTGAAATATGGAGAGAATAGGCCAAAATGGACCTACTAGTTGAATTTTTCCTTTATAAAATATAGGATTCTAGACTATGTGATATAGAATCAGCAAATCTTGCCCCTACATACAGGAACAATTAATCTAGAATTTATGGGATATCTAAAGGATTAGACAAATTTCTAGTTTTAGTGAATCTCTTATCTTTATTTGATAAAATGATAACTTGAATAGATCAATAGGAAGGATCAGATCATTCTCTAATCCTTTGACAACTAGAAAAGCATGAGGATAAACTACTAGTCCCTTTCAAATTCAATATGTTTTACCTTAGGGATGAAGAATTTTAAAATATAGTAAGAATAGAATGGAGGCATTATGACCAAACCTCAAAATAGAGCCATATTTTAGTTTACTAGTAATCTTAGGAGAATAAGATTAGTGAGATTAGGTGAAAGTAAAATAATAGGAAGTAGAGGTAAGACTTACTAAAATTGAATCTGCTCTAAATTAGCTTTACAGTACCATAGGTGACAATTGTTTTTAGAAAATGAAATCAAGCAAGTAAAAGAACTAGAAAAATGAAGAAAAAATTATTAGAATGGAAGGAGGGAAAATGGAGAATGAAAAGCAGACCATTATGGCTAGAACAAGGAGATGAACATTTTTTTTCAAGGTATTCAAAACAAATAAAATATACAAACACAATTTGAGAAAGGAAAGAGGATAATGAAAATAATTGAGAAGATTCCAAGAGTTGGAATCATTAATAGTAAATTACTTCAAAGACTTTATAAATATTCAAATAGAGCAAATATAGTAGAGACAATCAAACTAGTTTTCAATTTGTCCAAGATGGTCAATAAGGAACAAATCGAAGTTTTGTGAAGAACACAAGCTTATACAAAGAGGGGGGTGAATAGTATAAGATCAAATTTTACTTTTCTTTCCCAAACAATATTATCTAATATTATCAATGGCAATATCAATAGCAGTAATCAAAGTAATGCACAAATCATCACACATAAGAGAGACATAAATTAAACATGGTTCACCCAATGTGGGCTACTCCACGGAGAAAATATTTCTTCTAATTTTTCTCAACAAATATCTTAGGAATAAATTCCCAATTACAATGTTTATGGACCTCTATCCAAAGGAGACACCAATCCCCTATGCTCTGACTTGTGGATCTCTCTCCATAGGAGAACTCTTTCTCTTTTTCTCTGGTTCATGGAACTTGATCTAGGATAACTCTATCTCCTTAGCTGGTTCATGGATCTCACTCTATAGGAGAACTCTTTCCCCTTGCTCTGGTTCGTGGATCTCTCTCCATAGGAGAACTCTTTCCCCTTGATCTGGTTCGTGGATCTCTCTCCATAGGAAAACACTTTCCCCTTGCTCTGGTTTGTGGATCTCTCTCCATAGGAGAACTCTTTTCCCTCTGCTTTTGTTGGTGATCTTCTAGAAGATTTTTATCCCCACTAATATGGCTTGTGGATCTCTCTCCATTGGAGACCTTTGTCCCCACTGCACTGGTTTATGGATCTCTATCCATTGGAGATTTTTGTCCTCTTTACTCTATCACCTCCAAAGCCTACTCTCAACTCTATCTCAAATCTACACCAAAATCTATCCCAAGTCTAGCACAAATCTGCTCTAACTCTACTTACAAATTTGCTCTTAATTCTATCTCAAATCTATCCCAAGACTTAACACAAAGCTTGAACAAATAATCAATAAAACCTTCTCTCAATTTTGTCTCAAATCTATCCTCAAGCCTTAACACAAAGCTTGATCAAATCATCAATCAAACCTGCTCTCAATTCTATCTCAAATATATCCTCAATCTTTAACACAAAGCTTGATCAAATCAACAACCAAATCTGCTCTCAAACATACTCAAATATGCCTTCAAGCCTTCTCAAAGACTTGCTCAAATCTACCCTCAATTATTCTCAAATACTTGCTCAAATCTTCCCTCAAGCCTTCTCAAAGACTTGCTCAAATCTACCTCAAATATGCTCACTAAACCTGCTCAAATATTTCTAAACTTTTGCATACAAACAAAGCTTATATCTTTTTCATAAATGCTTTCCTCAAATAGATATATTCTACTCAGAATTCATTTAACCTCTGGAACATATAGAGAATGATGTACACTATCAAAATCCCAATATGTTCTTCACATTCACAAATATTGCATTCAACTAATCCAATATTTATCTCTTGCAAAACCCTTTCAAATCAAATCAAACAATGTATAACTTGTTTCACAAAATTGATCTATCTTTCTTCCAAATTTGATTCAAAATATCAATCACATTAATGCACAATTTTCCTTCACAAAATTGATCTCAACCACTTCCACAATTGCAATCAATATCTCTCAAACCAATGTTTAAAATATTTTACAAATATGCACTAACTTGTCTTCAACTCTAGCACAAGTAGTTCACTATCTCTAGCACAAATGTCTTAACCTCTTTTAATAATAGAAGCATAGATTATTCTCAAATTCTCTCCCAAATATTTCCAAACCATTCAACCATGAAGCATAAATCCTAACTCAAATATTTCCAACAATGCTTATCAAACAATCCTTTTCACTCCACCTTATGTTTAGAAATATTCATTCAACAAAACACCTTAAATAAGGAAATATGTGCCCATACCTCTTAATTTTCTCTTATGAAGATATGTCTTCAAAACCTATCTCACAAAAGGATATCTTTTACAACTTCAAAATATTAGCACAACACCTTTTCATATATTGGGAAACCTCTCTCAATAAGTGTGCACAATTAAATTCCAAACCAACTCTCTTGGTTTCTCAAACTAGAGCATTAAATCATAAAACCAAGCCCTTCAAAATGAAGTAAAATACAAGCAATAAAAATACTGCATACACCTTTTAACTCCCTCTTAATTTCAAAAACATTCATAAAATAATTATCAATAATCCTTATTACTCCACAAAATCACTTTTCAGCAAAAAGACATTTTCATAATATTTTTCTCCAAAATAAATTGCAAGAAATAATTAAAAATTATTTCCCCTTATATCTCCCTAAGTCAATAGCGCTCAAATAATCAAACACACCTCATGCACCTAACCCTCAACCTTAGGCAATTAAAAATTTAATTAATGCTTACCAAAACTATCGTGGGAGATTCAAACATAACACCTATCGCCTACCAGCGCGTTAGTGCCCTTTCGGCCACCGCTACGCCAACCGCCCACACAAGTACTAAAAAGAACGATGTGCACTTTGATCTCCATTGAAATTACTTGCCAATAAAAATGTTGAACAAACCTGTCGTCGCCCAAATTTGAACACAAAACCTATCATCTACCAGTGCCTTAACACTGCTCATTCTATCGCTAGACCAACTGCTTGGTTGGATATAAGATCAAACTATCTTATCCTTATACACATCCAAAATACTTTCTTCTTTTTAAATAAAAATTCATCTTCTTCTACTCATGATTGCGCATGCCGAAAATTTATATTATCACTTAAGACACCAAACATTACCATATAAATATGTATTTACCACCATGCTAAGGACGTCGACGGTGCTTAAGAATTTAAAAATTATTTTTCAAAGTTGGCACCAAACCCACTTAGGGTTATAAAATATTATAATATAAATATTATAATTATTTTATAATTGAACCTTAGGCTTAACTTTATAACTTTAATATTATAATATTATTTCCTTTTTGAGCCTAAACATTTTCTTCCTTTGGGATTTTTAGACCAGGGCCTTCAACCTTTTAACCAACCATGTGGAGCTTTGTCCCAAATCTCTTGGGCTTAAAATATAAATATTTTAACCCTCTTTTAATAAATTCCCTTGTACTGAGATGAACTTTGCTTGCATATAACACTTGACATCAATGACAACATAATTACTCAAAATTTCCAACAATCTCCCCCTTTGTCATTGATGGCAACCCTTTTCTAAAAATTCTTTTTTCCAAACCATTTGATTCCAAATCTACTCCCCCTGAGAAACTACTCCCCCTGACTGAATGCTCTCTCCCTTACTCAAATCTCCCCCCCTTTGACATCAATGGTAAAGGGACCCCTTTGGGGCTAAAGATAATACTCTTATATCAAACCCCTTCCCACCTCCTCTCCTTGAGGTGATTAATTTTGGGGTGGGAGTATTTCTACTCCCAGCATACAATACTCTTTTTCTTTGTCAACCTTCTTTCTCAACATACCCTTTTTATCCTTTTGAGTGTCCCTATTCTTGCTTATCTCTAGAAGCTCTGGAAACTCTATTCTGCACCACTTGGCCTTATGCCCTAGATTATTGCACTTGTAACACTTAATGTTGTAGTTCTTAGAAGGTGCAAATATCTTGAAGTTCCTCCTGGTGAAGTCATACTCATTTCTATCATGAACCTTATAGTGGATTGCTTTATGACCAAATCAATTACAAGAGTAGCAATACCCTTGAAAGAAATATCCATATTTGAAGTTCCTCTTAGTAAAACCATATTCCTTCTTTTCATGAACCCTATAATGCATAGCCTTGTGACCAAATCGATTACATGAAAAACAATGTCCTTTGAAGAAATATTGTCTTGAACCCACTGGTCTCTTAGTCCTTTCTTCTTTGTGATGATCCCTATTCCTTGTTTGTGCATTGTTTCCTTTCTTAGTGAAGCTTCTATTCTTCAAATTATCCTCATAATTCTCAATTTCTCCTTCACTCTCTTCCTTTGAAACTTCTTCCTCTTTTGAGCTTGAGCTTGACCCTTCTTCTTGTTTCCCTTGTCCTTCTTCAAAACCAAGTCCTATTTTGATAGATGGGGATCTTTGTGCATTGATAATCTTATCCAAAATCTTTGAAATTTTTCCCAAACCTGTGTAGCTTATCCTTAGAATCTTTCACTTCCATCCTTAGTGAAACTACCTCATGTTCTAATATTTCACATTCTAAAACTTTTACCTCTAAATTTTTTTTAAATCTCCTTGTCTTAGCTATTGAGTTTGTCAGATATTGTATAAGCTTTTCATTTTATTCAACATATTCTTGAACTTGAGACCTGAATCTTGAATTTTGCTTTCTAACATTTTTCAATTCTTTGAGAGCAGTAATAAAATATGCTTATATATCTACTGTGCCTTCCTCTTCTTTTTTTGAATCTTGTTCTACTCCTTGGTCTTCAAGAGCATCTTCACACTTTTCAACTTTACCTTCAACAAGAGCATTTTCTTCCTCTTCTAATGCCAAAAATAGAATTTCTTCTTCTTCACTATTTGAGGGTCTTTCATCACTATCACTTGAAGCCTTGCTTCCCTTATCAACATAGAAACTCTTCTTGTTCCTTTGAAAGAACTTATTTTCATGCTTTCTTTTACCATACCTATTTTTCTTTTCATACCTAGATTTTCCTCCTTCCTTTTTCTTATGATCCTATTTCTCTTCATTGCTATTGCTTCCAGCTTCTAGATAATTAGATGCATAGTGATCAAAATTTCCACAATTGAAATATTTCACTGTTTTTATACCTTTGTGCTTTCTTGAGTCCTTGTTTCTTCTACCATAGTTAGAGTCTTCATCACTGCTTGACTCACCACTTGATTTTGATTTCTTATCTTTTGTATTCTTTGATGCTTTGACAGTTACCTCTTTCTTGGAGTTGGGATCCTTTACTATTCTCATCTCATAAGATGTGAGAATTCCATGTAACTCATCCATAGTTAACTGATCAATATCTCTCATATCTTCTATAGCTGAAACTTTTCCATCATACCTCGTAGGAAGTGACCTTAAAAAATTTTGAGCAATAGTGGAGTCTTCAACTTCAAATCCAAGTCCATGCATGGTATTAACATTGTCATCCACATGAAGTAAGTATGTAGCAATATCTTCCTCATCTTCCATATTCAAATTTTCAAACCTTTTCTTGTGGTTTTGTATTTTTACCATCTTGACCTTTTTATTTCCCTCATAGGTTTGCTTCAATTTGTCCCATATCTCTTTTGCTGATTTGCAATGTATAAATTTCACAAATTCTACTTCACGTAATCCACTCAAGATTCCATTCATAGCCTTGGCATTATTCACATGCAATAGCTTACCATATTTATTTATGGGAGGATTAGTTGTAGGTGTAAACCCATCCTCAACTGATTGACATGTCTCATATCCTTGTGCCATCAAGTAAGTCTTCATTCTTATGCTCCAGAAAGCATAATTATTCCCATAGAACAATGGTACCTTATTTGATGAAGATCCATTCTGAGATGTCATCTGTGTTCTTGTACTATCTTCCTTCAAGTTGTTAGACTCTTCCGAAGGAACCCACTCTGATACCAATTGAAGAATACAGGATTATACTGAGAGGGGGTGAATAGTATAAGATCAACTTTTACTTTTCTTTCCCAAAAAATATTATCCAATATTATCAATGGCAATATCAATAGCAGTAATCAAATCAATGCATAAATCATCACACACAAGAGAGACATAAATTTAACGTGGTTCACCCAATGTGGGCTACTCCACGAAGAAAATATTTCTTCTAAATTTTCTCAACAAATATCTTGGGAATCAATTCCCTATTACAATGTTTATGGACCTCTATCCAAAGGAGACACCAATCCCCTATGCTCTGATTTGTGGATCTCTCTCCATATGATAACTCTTTCCCCTTTCTCTAGTTCGTGGAACTTGATCCAGGAGAACTCTATCTCCTCAACTGGTTCGTGGATCTCTCTCCATAGAATAAATCTATCTCTCTAGTTGGTTCATGAATCTCACTCCATAAGAGAACTCTTTCCCCTTGCTCTGGTTCATGGATCTCTCTCCATAGGTAAAGTAAAGTTAAAAACACACATTCCAAGAGGGGGGTGAAGGGGGCAAGTTTTTTATAATTCCTTGCCCTTTTTCCCCTTTTTTCCACCTATTCACCTGGCCTTGGATCTTTTCCAGCCTCGCTTTGGATAAAAATTCTCATTCTACCTCTAAGCCTTTAAATCTCTCATAAGAAAAACTAGTTTTACTATTTTTACTATTTTAAACTTTTTCACTTTTACACCATTGGATGCTCCTACATCAATAGGATAACACTTTCCCCTTGATCTGTTTCATGGATCTCTCTCCAAAGGAGAACAATTTTCTATTTCTCTAGTTTGTGGATCTCTCTCCATTGGATACCTTTGTCCCCACTGCACTGGCTAATGGATCTCTATCCACTAGAGACTATTATCCTCTTTACTCTATCACCTCCAAATCCTTCTCTCAACTCTATCTCAAATTTGCACCAAAATCTATCCCAAGTCTAGCATAAATCTGCTCTAACTTTACTTACAAATATGCTCTTAATTCTATCTCAAATATACCCCAAGACTTAACACAAATATTGAATAAATTATCAATCAAACTTGCTCTCAATTCTATCTCAAATATATCCTCAAGCCTTAACATAAAGCTTGAACAAATCATCAATCAAACCTGCTCTCAATTCTGTCTCAAATATATCCTCAAGTCTTAACACAAAGCTTGATCAAATCAGCAACCAAACCTGCTCTCAACTCGTCTCAAATATGCCTTCAAGTCTTCTCAAATACTTGCTCAAATATACCCTCAATCTTTCTTAAATACTTGCTCAAATATTCCCTCAAGCCTTCTCAAAGACTTGCTCAAATCTACCTCAAAGCTTCTCACTAAACTTGCTCAAATATTTCCAAACTTTTGCATACAAACAAATCTTATATATTTTTCATAAATGCTTTCCTCAAACAGATATATTCTACTCATAATTCTTTTAACCTCTGGAACATATAGAGAATGATGTACACTATCAAAATCCCAATATGTTCTTCACATTCATAAATCTTACATTCAACTAATCCAATATTTATCTCTTGCAAAAACCCTTTAAAATCAAATCAAATAATATATAACTTGTTTCATAAAACTTATCTATATTAATTCCAAATTTACTTCAAAATATCAATCACATTAATGCACAATTTACCTTCACAAAATTGATCTCAACCACTTCCACACTTGCAATCAATATCTCTCAAACCAATGTTTAAAATATTTCACAAATATGCACTAACTTATCTTCAACTCTAGCACAAGTAGTTCACTATCTCTAGCACAAATGTCTTAACCTCTTTCAATAATAGAAGCATAGATTGTTCTCAAATTCTCTCCCAAAATTTTCCAAACCATTCAACCATGAAGCATAAATCCTAACTCAAATATTTCCAATAATGCTTATCAAACAATCTTTCTCACTCCACCTTATGTTTAGAAACATTCATTCAACAAAACATCTTGAATAAGGAAATATGTGCCCATACCTCTTAATTTTCTCTTATGAAGATATGTCTTCCAAACCCATCTCATAAAAGGATATCTTTTGCAACTTCAAAATATTAGCACAACACCTTTTCATATATTGGGAAACCTCTCTCAATAAGTGTGCACAATTAAATTCTAAACCAACTCTCTTGGTTTCTCAAACTAGAGCATTAAATCATAAAACCAAACCCTTCAAAATGAAGCAAAATACAAGCAATAAAAATACTTCATACACATTTTAACTCCCTCTTAATTTCAAAAGCATTCATAAAAGAATTATCAATAATCCTTATTACTCCACAAAATCGCTTTTCAACAAAAATATATTTTCATAATATTTTTCTCCAAAAGAAATGGCAAAAAATAATTAAAAATTATTTCCCCTTATATATCCTTAAGTCAATAGTGCTCAAATAATCAAACACACCTCATGCACCTAACCCTCAACCTTAGGAAATTAAAAATTTAATTAATTCTTACCAAAAACTATCATGGGAGATTCAAACACAACACCTACCGCCTGCCAGCACGCTAACATCCTTTGGGTCACCACTAGGCAAACTGCCCATACAAGAAAAAAAAGAACATTGTGCACTTTGACCTCCACTCAAATTCCTTGCCAATCAAAACATTGAACAAAACTATCACCACACAAATTTGAACACAGAACCTGTCGTTTCCCAGTGCCTTAACATTACCCAGTCTTCCACTAGGCCAACCAGTTGGCCAGATATAAGATCGAACAATCTTTTCTGTATACACATCCAAAATACTTTTTTCTTTTTAAATAAAAATTTGTCTTCTTCTACTCACAATTGAGCATACCAAAAATTTGTATTAATCACTTGAAATACTCATCAAACACTCCTTAGGACACCAAATATTACCATATAAATATGGATTTACCACCATGCTAAGGACGTCGGCGGTGCTTAAGAATTTAAAAATTATTTTTCAAAGTTGTGCACCAAACACACTTAGGGTTATAAAATATTATAATATAAATATTATAATTATTTTATAATTTGAACCTTAGGCTTAACTTTATAACTTTAATATTATAATATTATTTCCTTTTGTAGCCTAAACATTTTCTTCCTTTGGGATTTTTAGACAAGGGCCTTCAACCTTTTAACCAACCATGTGGAGCTTTGTCCCAATCTCTTGGCCTTAAAATATAAATATTTTAACCCTCTTTTTATCAATTCCCTTGTACTAATATGAAATTTACTTGCATCTAACACTTGACATCAATGACAACATAATTACTCAAAATTTCCAATATTTTGTTCTCAAAAATCACCAAGCAGTTACGTTCAGTTGTCAAATCATTCAAAAAAATAAAATTCAAAGTCTATATGGATGTATAATTTATTTTTATTTGGAATTTTATGAGCTATTGGAGGAGGATCTTTTAAAAGTGGTAGAAGAATCAAGGATTAAGGGACAATTGATAGATTTCATAAATTTCACTTTTATGGATTTGATTCTAAAAAAATATAATCCAATATCTTTCATGGATTATAAATATATCTCTTTGTGAAATACCCTCTATAAAATCATCTCAAATATTATAGGTAATAGAATTAAATGGATATTCTCAAACAATTTTTTAAAAGAACAGTTTAGGTTTTTAAGTAAAAGGTAGATTCATGAAGCAATAGGCATAACCCAATAAGGAATAAATTCATTAAATACACAAAATAAACAATCAATGATAATAAAATTGAATCTAGAAAGATATTTTTATAAAGTAAATTGGTTATATATCAGGCTAAGACTAATTCAAATAGCATTCCCTTTGTGAATTGGATGATGGTATGTATAAATTCAGCCTCTTTTGCTAAACTTATCAATAGCTTAGCTTCCATATTTTTAAGGTTTCCAGAGGTTTGATACAAGGATGTCCTCTTTCTCTTCTCCTTTTAATTTTTATAGTAGAAGGCTTTAGTATATTGACTAGAGAATAAAAAATATAGGAAATGATCAAGGGTATTAAAATTGGTAACCCTTTGAAGGTAACCCGTTTTCTCTTTGTAGATGATGTTTTAATTTTTAGAAATGAGACATTGAATGAAGCCTTAAAGTATAAATAAGTGTTGGACCTATATTGTATGACTATAAGAATAGAAATAAATATACAAAAAATAGAAATAGCCTTCAATAGGTTTCAGCTAAGGCAAAGTGAAGTAGTAATAAGAATTTTTTGTTTAAAGCAAGTAGACTTTGATAAAGGAATAAAATATTTAGGATTTCATCTAAAACCTAATGACTATGGGTACTAGGATTGGATTTGGTTATACACCAAAATAGAGAAGAGGATCAACACTTGGTGCACTAGGTGGCTATCATTAGGGAGTCACATTACATTGGTGAAATTAGTTTTGGAAACCACCCAAGTCTACTAGGACTCCCTAGCTTACATTCCCATCATAGTAGTAGGTAAAATAAGAAAAATATATTTCCAATTTATTTAGTTAAAAAAAAAATAAAAGGATGCAATGACACTAGTTAAATGGAACATAATAGATAAACAAAAATTATATAGAGGATGAATCCTTGAGAATATATGTAATTTTGGAAAAAATTTAGCAACAAATATTAGACTAGGCAATTGGTAAAGATATGGTAGGAATTAATTCATGAGAAATATTTAGGCATCTTGTCATTTGTATATTATATTAGACTATATAGTAAACTATTTTTAAAAGCCACAATATTTGGAAAGCACTAGTGAGATTTTTTTCATTAGTTGAAAATTTCTTATATTGGAAAATAGGGAATGGAAAGGAAGAATAGGAAATAATTATTGGCTAGGAAGCATAGGGGACTAATGGCTTCCACAAAATATAATATATTATCTTTATATAGAAGGGAAAATGGTATTGGTACATGTGGTATCAGTAGAGAAACTAATTTATGGAAATAAGGATGGATCACAATAGAAGAGTTGACACTAGGAGGAAATGGTATACATATTTGACATTATTACACAAAGGAATTATAAATATTAAATATAAAACTAAATTATAAAAGGTAATTTCTAATATGGTCAAAAAATATAGCAAGTGGATGGCACACAATTAGAGAAGGGTATAAGGTAAGCTTTCATAATAACAATGAGAAAAATCTTGGGTGGTGGGATGTTCTTCAAAGGAGAACTTGGTAAGTACCAAGTCAATGTATCAAGTGAAAAAGGAAGAAGAAATAATGGAACATCTAGTTCATTGTGCTTTTGCAAGAGAAGTGTGGAATTCTATTTTACCTTTAACTCCAAGAAAATGACTATGGTTTTCTAAGAATATTTTGGATAACATGTAATGATGGTCTAAATAAATATCATTAAAGGAGTATAGATCTATCCCTTTGATAGTGGGATGGGTTTTAATACTAGATAAAAATATCAGGTTGTTTGAAGGTAAGAAAATTCTAATGATTCAAGTACAAATGTAAATTAAATCCATTTCTAAAAGTCTAAAAATCTTCCTAAAACCAAAAATGAGTAGTCATATAGGAACACTAATAGTGGATCCTATGAAGCCATGGGCCTTCTTTGATGGAGCTTGCTAGGGTAGCTTAAGTAGGTGTGGAGAAGGGGAGCACTTTACTTAAATAAACATTATAAGATCACTTTCAAGGCATGTTTAGAGGAAAGAAAAATAATATGAAATAATGGAAAGAATTGATCCTTTTGGTGAGAATAGCAGTGGATCAAGGAACTACAACTTTATATATTCATGGCTATTCAAAATTAGTGATAGTATGGGTTACATATCATGTTGAGATGAAAAACTTCCTCCTCAATCCTTTCTATGAGTAAGTAAAATTATTAGAATCTTCTATAATAGAAATTTCATACAAGCACATCTATAGGGAACTAAATATAGAAGTAGATGGTCTTTCAAAAGATGTTTTGAAATTCCAATAGGTATTTGGTATAGGGAAGAAGTGTTTAAAGGATTTGGAATTTTCTCATAGTCCTCTTATTAAGGATCATATCAAAGACCTATTAATAGCAAAAAAGGGGGGTTTTGAAAGGGACCCTTTACCTTTATTTTATAAAAATATAGGCTTCAAATAGCATTTATATTTAGAATTAAAACCTATGTCCTCCTTAGTTTTTGTACTCAACTAAGAGACATTTGAGAACTGCGATTGATTAGGAAGTTATTCCTACTTTCCACCTATTAGTCCTCTTATTAGTATTATGTTTTTGGATTGTAAGTTCATTGTAACATATTATAGCAAGGATATCAATAATCCTCTCGGATCATTTTAGACCAACTCCTAGATAGTATGTCACTAAAATTCTTGAGGGTATTTCATACCAATAGCATTGTAACTTTTTCAATCTCAAAAATGAAAATTATATTTTTTTCTAATGAAAAAGAAAAAACTACAATGATCTTGACAAAGAGAATAACTGCAATGTAGAACTTCTAAAAAAATGATAAGAAAAAATCATAAAAATCAATCATCTAAATTTACACAACCTTGTGGACCCTCACAAACCATAGCTCCTAGGAAACACCTACTAAATCTAGCTCATATTCTAAGCAACCACTATTAAACCTAGGCTTTTATTTACAAACGTTTTCAAGGATAGCAACAACTAAATCCACATATGTTTGTTTTTAAATAAATGTATTTTTATAATAGGACAAGCTTCAACTTATCCAATGAGGATAATCCAACATCCAACCAAGATCCCTTAACACAAAGTTTTATATAAAATATCATATAGTACTTCACTTTTAAAAATAAACAATGTGCAAACTTTTATGTGTACAAAATCAAAATATAATAAAATGTAAAAAATAAAACCTATGACTTGAGTATTTAAAACCTTATTTTTCTTGCTACTTACCTTTATCCTATCTCTCTTTAATTTTCATTATTATCCTATGGACAGGAGACCATTCAATTTTTTAATTAATTTCTAAATTAATTAACGGTTATTGTATATAGAAGTGATCCTTAACTAATTATAACTTGATATTTTTAATTATAATATTAAGAAGACATGGTTGTTAAAGACCATATAGGTGTGGCCATTAGAGTTGTCTACTTTCAAACTTTGGACCATTGTTAACATCAATCATAATGATCTAATGTACCATTGTTAAAATTTATTTTTAATAATCTATCTATGGTGAATGATATTTAACAATATCACATGATAATAAAGATTTGTTTTAGTCGGATGAGCCACACAAGTTATAGACTTTTATAGCATTTGCACCTAATATAGTTAAATTAATGAGAAAATGATACGTAGTGGTCTTGAACAACCTATATGTGAAATTAATCTATAGTAG
This sequence comes from Wollemia nobilis, assembly GCA_028583015.1. Taxonomy (NCBI): domain Eukaryota; kingdom Viridiplantae; phylum Streptophyta; class Pinopsida; order Araucariales; family Araucariaceae; genus Wollemia; species Wollemia nobilis. The sequence goes on along the minus strand of JAQPPZ010001190.1, from coordinate 2,881,885 downwards.
TGGTGATCCATCCATGTCCTATAATTAGTATCAAGTTTATCTTAGCTATGAATTCTAAGACTTATTATTGAAATAATTCTATTACAATAATGGACTTTAGCAACATTGGATCTCTTCTCTTTATTACCTCAAACATGCAGTAGTATTTGTAGCCTTTGACCTTTTGGTATAAATCAACGAAGATGGTAGGATAATAGTTTTTAGCTCTTAATATTTTGTGAGTTGTGGTGGGTATAGAGTAATTCTCTCCATAATTGTATTATTTGATCAAAGTCCCTATCATTTCTTCTTCTATGTAGTATAGTAAGGTGTCATCTTATCCTTTTCCATAGAAGACACCATCAAGCTAGTGATAATATGTTGCTTTCTATCTTAATTGAGATTTACTTTGTCATAAACCCTTCTAATACCTATCTTATTATTGTACACCTATATGTTTTACCTATCAAAACAATTTTATCATCAATATTTACTTCTTATACTAGTGCAATTTGAGCTTCAGGAATTGTCATTGCTAGTCTCTCACATAAGTATATTCCCATGATATATTTTGTGGGTTTGATATCAATGTCAAATTCTTAAATTTTATTGATCCACACAACCATATTTTCTCCTAACTCACTATACAATACAATAAATTAAATGTTAGGGTGTACTACAAATATGAAGGTCTTGCTTTATGATAAATGACACTTGAACTTGTTTAGAACTTTTATGATGAAGAACACCTAATTTTTGATGAAGGTGTATCTTTCTTCATACTTATGGAGGACCTAACTCATTAACATGATGGGATGTACCTCATATTCAACATTGTTTTAGGTTAGGATAGCAATAATGATTTAATGTATACCAAAAATATATAACCTAAATCCTTTGGAGAAATCTAGGTTGTTAAAGACAAGATTTAGTGATAATATCTTTAACATATATAAAAATATTTATATCACTCATTGGTCCATTATATGGAGGTATATTTCTTTAACATTATGGTTATGGTCCTGAATATTTGAGAAAAATTGTTAATGAACTTGGAAATAAACTAGATTTGGCCAAAGAATGACATGATTCCTTTTATTGATGAGTACAATGGGAGGTATTCTATGTCTATTTTTTGGTGTAGGTTTATGTTTAAACCTTCATTTAACACCATATGACCTAATAAATTTCATTATTTAACCATAAAATAGACTTCTTAGAATTAAGTGAGATAACAAATTCCCTACACATATATATGAGATTTATCTCACCTACAAGCCTAGTGAAAGTTATGTCCATAACCCTTTGGAAGGCTACCTATTCATTTGATATGCCAAATAACATTCTTTGATATGTGAAGGTCCCCCACTTGGTAATAGAGTTTTTCTTATGTTAATATTTATATTTAACCCAAATTTAATTGTATCTTGAGAAGCCATCAAGGAGAGACAACATCTATGATCCAATTACCTTCTAAAAATTTTTATCAATGGTAGAGAAAAGATAGTGATCCTTTGAAGTGTATCAGTTCAATTTCCTAAACTTGACACATAGTCTTATATCAATATTTTTCTTATGTACTAGAACCATATTGATTATCCAAGTGGATTGTTTGATTGGAGATATTTTCTAAACCTATAGGAGCTTCAAAACAAATTCTTCATCACTTCCTCTTTTTTAGGATTATTTGTCATTGCTTCTATCTGAAAGGTTTAGTACCATGCTCCAATTATATGGTGTGATCTATGATTTCTAGGTCATAGACCTTAATATCTTCATATGAACATAAAATAATGTCTTCATACTTATCATAGAGGTATTTGAAAAGTTATTTTTCTTATTGATTGCAATACCTTTCAAGTGGACAATTCTTCCCTTTAGCCATCTCATTAACATGATGTAAAAAGGATTTCACTTTGAGGTGCATCTTCCTTATACTATATTTTGGATTAAATAGGCTCTCTAGATTGGTCAAACCCTTGGACTCTATCCTTGATGTCTTTGTATGAATTATTTTCTTCAACATATTGGACCTCCTTTAAAATAAATGCCATGATTTTGTCATCATTGTTAAAGATCTACAAATGATTAGATATACTAGGGATGGATAGTTGAAAATTACCTCCAATTATTTAAGTTTATCCCACATATCATTTGTGGATTTAAATATGGCTTCTAGACTTGCTAACTTGTATGCTTTTGTACTTAATTTCCTAGGGATCACTTTGATTTTGTATGTATCAAAACTTTTCAACAATCCCAAACCCGATGTTTATAAGACTTTATATTCTTGTTCAATTTAGTACACTAGGAATTGACCTAATTTACAATTAGTTTAGATCCACCATATATTATTAGGTCCTTAATTCCCATTTTTTTAGCCTCCCTTAAATTGGTACAAAAACCAAGTCAAATCATGTCAGAAAGCAATGAAATTTGGACAACAGCATAAGTACATCCGATATGGAATAATGCAAAAAGAACAGTAACAAAACCATGCACAAATTTCTAATCACTTCGGGGTGGGGTGATTAGGATTGCAACAGTTTAGGGGGGACACCCGGGGGTGGGATGCCCACCATTTAGGGCCTAATTTTGACACTAGTCCAAGTAGGATGGGTCCAAAACTTCCTAGGGGTTTGTGTTGATGAGTTTGGGGTGGGATTGTGGCTGATTTCTTGGGTTTTGGATCTGAATTGCATTCCTAATGTTCACCTGACAACCTCTCTTCTAGAAGAGAGAGATTAGGTATATAGGAAGCACAAAGAGGAATGGGGTATAGTTTGGCAACACTTCATTGCTCCAAATGCTCCAGCTCTGTTCTTTTTTTGGGGTGAGGAAGCTCACCTTTTTATAGACCGAAGGGTCTCTTTTGAATATGCATGCGAGGGTGCCACTTGGCTCATTATGCATTTTAGGGGGAGAGAAGATTCCTCCCTGATTAGGGGCTCCTTGATTGAGGCCTCCATGATTTGAAATGTTCCCTTGCACTCCCATGCCTTGAAGGTGGAGTTAGGTGGTGGATTTGGGCTGCCATTTGTCAAGGTTTGACCTTTTCCCAGTCAAACCTACTAATCATACCACCCTGGAGCGATTGCTGCTAATCATCCTGGGGTGGGGCGAATAGGATTCTAATTGTCCCAAGGTGCGACGAATAGGGAGCAAAGTGTTTAGAAGGTGCAAAACTGACCTCTGACCTTCCAAAATTGATTTTAGAGTGGTTAGGACAACTGTTTAACCTCTGTAGGCTTCCCTAGGGGGTATGCATGCCAATTCGGTCAGTGCTTGTAGCCACATACTCAGATTGGTGTTGTTTTGGTGTCTACAGATGGTCCTTTTTGGGATGCGCTATGTGTGGCGCAGTGCTAAGAAAAAATAGATGACCAAAGCACTTAATTATTAGGGTTTCTCAGTAACCTAACCAACTTTTGATGCCCCAAGTATGGAAATGGCACGCATTCTTGAATTCTTGCTTCTAACGAGCTAAGGAGCTTAACTCAAGTGTAACCATTTTCAGTGAGGTGTACTTGATCTTGGACATTGTTCAGACGTGAATAGGCAAAGTGTGCAACATTTTTTCCAAGGAACCTTTTCTTTATGCTTCTAGAATGTCAGCTATTTGTTTAGCTTGTGATTATTGTTTGTTTGCTGCCCCAAGCAGGAGCATGATTGTCTTTGTCAATGATTATTTGAATGCATGTCATTTTCTTGATTGGGTGTGTATTTGTTGATTGGTGACTAAGTGTGACTACCCCCTCAAGCGACGAATCGATGAGGGAATGACCAAAAATGAGAAAAGTGACGAGTCGCTTGACCCAAGATGACGTTTGTAAGGATGCCTTCAGTTGTTTTTGTTGAACGCTTATTGCAGTTTTCCAACCATTGGACCTATTTTTGGTGGGTTTTGACCTTTTTTTTTTACGCCTATTGGGGTAGAAATTATCGAAAATCCTCCTTCCCGTGGAGCAATTCGGCTATGCTAGCCTTCTTATGGAGTAGGATAGTGAGTATTTGTGACCCCGACGATAGTTTTTCATGCCATGAATATCAGGTGCAAAGGCACCTTTGTTCGACAGATTTATTGTTGTTTTTGGTGCATTTTTTGGATGCAGTTTTTGTTGCTTTATTTATTGCTCTGTAATTGTCCTATGGTGGGACGAATACCAATTTTGTAATCATCCCAGGGTGGGATGAGCACTAACTAGAGCACTCATCCCAGGGAGGAACGATTACAGGCCTAACAACCTATATAAGGACCAAAACTAGGTTTTGGGCTCATTTGCAATATTTTTTTCTTGGCAATTTGGAGCAGTGAGGAGGAGTGCGAGTGTGTGTAGCGGAGCACTGCTGAAATTTTGTGGACATCATGAGTGCGAGAACCGGATATTCGAGTGGAGGAGCCGAGGCGATACTGGTATGATGTTCCTTCTCTTTGCCTGTTATTCGTGTGTGCTTTATATGAAGTTTAAAACTCATATAAAATGTTTGTTCACTTTATTTTGTTTTTAAGGTTTTAAAAACCTAATTTTTTTGTGTGTGTTGGTTTGATTTCATTCATATATCAAGTTGAAAACCTAATATAGGAACTTTATTTGCTTTGTTTTTTTTTTTTTGTTAATTTTCGTATATTAAGGTCAAAACCCTAGTACACAACTATTTTCTGAACTTTGTTTGTGTTTGTATTTAGGTTTAAAACCCAAAATGTTTTTGTTTTATTTTGTTTTTTTTCATATTATGGTTGAAACCTTAATATGTTTTATTTCGTTTTTTTTTTTGCCATTGTTTTTGCCATATTAAGGTTGAAACCCTAATATTTTTTTTATTTTGTTTTGTTTTCACATTAAGGTTGAAACCCTAATTTGATTTTTTTGTTTTGTTTTGCGTTCACATTAAGGTTGAAACCCTAATATGATTTTTTGTTTTGTTTTGTTTTCACATTAAGGTTGAAACCCTAATTTGATTTTTTATTTTGTTTTGCATTCACATTAAGGTTGAAACCCTAATATGATTTTTTGTTGTTTTTTGTTGATTGTACAATTATTTTCATGTATGTTGTCATTGTTGTACAATTTTATTTTACTATTTTTGTTTATATTAAGTATGTACTTAATATTTTTTTTTCATTTTTTTTGTTGTTTCAAGTTGTGAAGAGTCAGTACTGCCAGCCGACTATTTTCTCTGATGCCCGGGATGCCCTGACAGTTGTGGATTGGGAGTAGCTTGATGCCCTTGGGCTCAAGCACGTGATGTGTCTGGAGCCTATGGTGGGGGATCAGGCATATTTGACTGCCCTAATCAATCTGTGGGATCCTCGCACCAACACTTTTCATCTCCCAACAGGGGATATGACTGTTACTCTGGAGGATGTGTATTGGATTCTGCAGATTCTAATAGATGGATTGCCTATCAAGATGACCCACCGTGACCAATAGATAGTGGAATTGACACGATGTTTTGGTCTGGTGGTGGAGAGGGAGGTGGAGAGGGTTGTGGAGAAGGCAGAGGCTGACTTCCAGATAGGCGGTATTCTAGTGCGATGGTGGTTGGAGAAGGGCATATTAGGGGTGAGGCATGCTTTGCTCATGGCCCTCATTTCCAATATGCTACTTCCTGACTCCTCAGGTGTGAGGTTCCCTTGGAACCTGCTTGAGTTGGTTTTCTCATTGGTAGAGTGTTCTACATTAGCTCCACTTATTATGATATGGGGTCAGACGTTATTGGCACAGTTGTACGATGAGCTATACGAGGTTCACTATCGAAAGTGGAAGGGGATCGGGTGCAACTATCTCTTGTAGTGTTGGGGGTGGTAGCACATAGTTGTGGAGTGGCCGCAGGGTTTGCCTTGAACCACCCAAGGTGAGATGGTGGATCAGGAAATTAGATATACCAATTTATGGAGGTCAGAGGAGCATGGACAGAGTCGATGGTGGGCAGGTGACGTAGGTCACTATACTGATGCCTTCTCTTGTCTAGTGCTAGGGCAGTTGTTCTGGCGACTGAACCAGGAATTTCCATCCTGGCCTAAGGCTAGAGAGTGGCTCTGGCATGTGCATAGGGGTAGATGGTTGATTGGGTAGCACGGGATAGAATAGGAGTAATTCCCATATGTTCGAGTGATGTGGCAGTTTGGGTTACATCAGGGATTGCCTAGTGATCCCTTGATCTATCAGCATCACAGTGACGAGAAGACTCTAGTCTGGACTATCATTGAGTTGTTGGGCAAGGGGTCTGATGTAGTTATTGATGTACCCAATGCAAACAATTTTGGGGTGACTATAGAGTATGACCGATGGTGGATTATGCAGTGATGGTGGGGTGAGGGGCCTCTATGAGGCATGGATACTACAACAGTAGGAGGTGGGGGTGCAGAGGCACTGATGGAGGGTTGGGGGGCTCCACTTGATGATTTTGATAGGGTGGAGGTCGATGACTTCACTAACGATGGAGATAGCACGATTGGAGGGTCTCCTACGGATATGGGAGGAGGAACATAGAGATGCTTTGGTGGAGGTAACACGGGATAGGGATATCCTGTGGACTCATTTGGCATAGTGGGATAGTGCATTGGTTGTGTATCACCAACGAGATATGGAGTGGAGTCAGTACCAGATAGAGTTAGAGATAGAGGTTGTCCACCTCGATGGACAGTTTCTTGTGCTTGATGGAGGTGGTTCGTCACGCTGTATGAGGGGTAGTGAGACTAAGAAGTCTACATCATCTCATCATAGGCAGCTAGGTGAGGATAGTGTTGGTGGGCAGGGTGCGAGGGTTGGCAGCAACCACCTTGAGAGGTCCCATAGGACCCATACTACTGGGGGTAGTTCCAGTCGCACCGATCTTGCGTGATCATGGTGGCTGACTCCCTAGGCTTTGGGGATTTTGAGTTTTTGGTTTTTGTGAGGTCATAGGACCTCCTTATTGTAGCCTGAGGGTATTTTGACTTGATATATATACATGAATTTTTTTGGTTTGATTATATACTTGTCATGGTTTATTTTTCTTTATGCACATTTATTTATGTTGATGTATGCATATGTTATTATGACTGTGGATGATTTTAACTATATGATATAGTTGTATGCATAAGGAATGTATGGAATGATTTTTTGGTATGTAGGTGGTGGCACCGTAGACTGTACAGGATTTACTAGCTTTCTGTACTATGTGATTGCTTTATAGAATAACTTTGCATTTGTAATTTTTTTTTTGTATTTTTTGATGGTGATGCAAGTAATGAAATGTACAATTGTTTTAGAATGTAGTTAAGGTTTATTTGAGACTCAGATGCTTTAACTAACTAGTCAAGACTATATATTATCTTACAAGACTTTCGAACAAGGTACGAATCAGACTTGAGTTTGACCAAGTTATTTCACATCCTTGTGTGTGCGATTGAGTTCGTTTATATGGTATTCGTAAGGATACCGCCAGTGCCAGGTAGGCTGTCCACCAAACCTATACTGAGGATCACCTAATTAGCTCCACTAACTACGGAACAATCTAGGATACCATAAGCTAGCTTGTCCACATGCAAACATTGGTCTACACACATGCAACGCTAATGTGATAGACATATCGTCATGCATTTAGGATACCGCCATTGCCAGGTAGGCTATCCACCAAACTCGTAATGAGGATCACCTAAATGGTTTTTCAAATGCTAAGAATTCTAGGGTTTCAAGCTCAGGCATCTTTCGGTTGTTCAATTTGTTGGGATACTTACTCTCACATACAGTGATGAAAATCACTATTTATTTTTTCTTCTTCTCTTGAGCAAGGGGTTTGAGTAGTGGTGATAACCACTGTTATCTTTTTATTGTTGCTTTATGAGGATTTAGATTTTGAATTTTGATTTGAAAGTTGAGCTTGTGGGATTTTTGTCTTGTAAATGGCATTGATCCTTTAGGCCTTGGGGATGACTACCCATCCTTCTTATGGGCGTATAGTACAAATCCTTACGACTTTGGGGATCAAAGGTGTTTGGGAATTTTGATGGTGAACTTTTGGGATTTTGCTTTGGAATGGTGTTAATCCTTTAGGCCTTGGGGATGACTACCCATTCTTCTCAGGGACGTGTAGTATGAATCCTTACGAATTTAGGGATCAAGGGTGTGGGATTTTTTTTTTTTTATAGTGATTTTTTTGGTATTTTGCTTTGTGAATGGCATTGATCCTTTTAGGCCTTGGGGATGACTACCCATCCTTCTCAGGGGTGTGTAGTACGAATCCTTATGACTTTTGGGATCAAAGGTGTTTGGAATTTTTGATAGTGGTGAAAATCACTATTTATTGAGGGGAATTGGATGGGGAAGAGCTTGTCCTTTTGTCAATTCTCAGCATTCTTGAACTATTCACATAGGGGGATGCATAGGATAACGTTTCACTTATGGCATCCTAGACCGCTATGTAGGTTTCGTCTTTCGTTCACACAACTTGGGAATTTTTATGTGTTTTAAGCTTGTGTTGGGATGCTATGTAACAAGGTGTGATCCAAGTAAAACTCTACCTTGTAAAAAACGGTCTGACTTTGTACAACATTTGACTAGAAATCTAAAGACAGCTGAATAACGAAAACCCTAAATACATTAGAAGACAACTGACTATGATATGGCGAAAATGTGAAGGGCGTTATTCTTGATGGATCTTTTACAAATTGGACTAAATGTGGAAAATGATGGAATTGTCGAGTAATTACAGTCTATGGTTTGACATGTATGACCAGCAAATATGCAATGTATGTATGTGATGCCTAATGCAGCTTTTTTTTATTTTATTTTTTTTGTGTTTTGATTTTTAAGATTATGCATAAAAGTGAGATGAAATTTTTTTTGTTATTTTTAATTATCTGTTGTTTTTGAATATTCGTTATGGACGGTTTAACTCGAATGGGTGTGGACCAAGTGATTCTTATGGATCCTTGGAGGTTTTGACCAAAGGGATTATAGATACCTTTGGGGCATTTTGGGTGACCAAGCGATGGTGAGAACCCTTGGGGCTTTTGGTTTGACCAAAGGGTTTGTAGATACCTTTGGGGCATTTTAGGTTGACCAAGTGATTATGGGAACCCTTGGAGCTTTTGGTTTGACCAAAGGGATTATAGATACCTTTGGGGCATTTTGGGTGACCAAGCGATGGCAAGAACCCTTGGGGCTTTTGGTTTGACCAAAGAGATTATGGATACCTTTGGGGCATTTTGGGTGACCAAGCGATGGTGAGAACCCTTGGGGCTTTTGGTTTGACCAAAGGGATTATAGATACCTTTGGGAATTTTTGGTTGACCAAGCGATTGTGGGAACCCTTGGAGCTTTTGTTTTGACCAAAGGGATTATAGATACCTTTGGGGTATTTTGGGTGACCAAGTGATTGTGAGAATCCTTGAAGCTTTTGGTTTAACCAAAGGGATTATGGATACCTTTGGCGCATTTTGGGTGACCAAGTGATTGCGGGAATCCTTGGGGCTTTTGGAGTGGGCCATGGCTCTCTAAATGTTGAATGGCCTCAAATGATCGATGTTCAAGGGTTCTAGTTCCTTGATTCCTTCAAGAGAGGTGAGTCGATATGTTCCAGGTCCTATTTTACTATCGATTACATAAGGACCTAACCAATTTGCCATGAACTTGTCCCTTAAATGGGGTGGCAAGTTAGATTTTTTTTTGTTCTCTTTTAAGACTAGATCACCAACCTAAAAGTCCCTCGGGTGAACTTTCATGTTGTATGCTTTCTTAAGTCGCTCTTGATAGATACGTAAATGCTCGAGAGCATTGACTCATCATTTTTCAAGTAATGTAAGCTAGTCTAACCGGGCCTATTGTGCAATGTCATCATCAATGAACTCTTGTATTGATATGCGTAGGGAGGGTATTTCCAACTCGAGAGGCAAGACTACCTCGAAGCCATACACTAGCAAAAATGGAGTGGCCCAAATGGGTATTCGAATGCTAGTGCGATAAGCCCATAGTGCATTTGGTATTTGGATGTGCCAATCCTTATGACTATCTGTGATCATCTTTTTAATGATGGCAACTAGCATTTTGTTTGATGCCTCTACTTGCCCATTTTCTTGCAGATAATAAGGTGTCAAAAAACTGTGTTGAATTTTGTACTTTGTTTTTAAAGCATGCACATCTTTGTTCTTGAATGACGTCCCATTATCTAAGATGATCTTGGATGGAATACCAAAATGACATATGATGTTATGTAAAATGAACTCCACAATGCGGGGCCCAGTCGTAGAGGTAAGCGGAATTACTTCCACCCACTTAGTGAAGTACTCTATGGTCGTTATGATAAACGTGTGACAACCTGATGATGCAAGGGAGATATTTTCGATGAGATCTAATACCCACTACAAAAATGGCCATGCTGATTGGATCGATTGCAAGGCCTGAGAAGGTACGTGTGTCAAGTTAGCATGGTGTTGACACTTCATGCACTTCTACACATATGAGCAACAATCTCACTCTAAAGATGGCCAATAATAGCCCATGCAAAGAATGTGCTTTGTGATGGCCATACCGTTGAAGTGGCCACCACATGTACCATCATGCACTTGGGTGATCGCCCAAGTGGACTCCTTCTGGTCCAAGCAACGGAGGAGGATTCCTTCGTAGCTTCAATAGTATAAAATGTTTCCTATCAAGACATGTTTTACCACTTTCTATTTGAATGATCTTTTCACGACATGCCACAATCCAAGTAGGAGGCTACCTAACTTGAGATAGTCTCTTATGGGAGTGTACAAATCTTGCTGATCAGAAACCTCGATGGTATGAATGGTCGATCCCTCTTGAAGTTCACCCCTAGCAAAATTTGAGTGGGAAAGAACTTGTAAAAATAGCATTGTGTTTCTATTAAGAGGGGTTGGAGAGAATAGAGACCCCCAATTGGCATGATTTAGACTATCATGGATTCGAGAGAACCTATCCTGATATGGTTCAATCTGGATCAGGTGGATTCCTAGTGTTATGTTAGAGCTTGCATGCTCCATCGTGGATTGTGATAACATTTTGACTTGAATGGTTGTCATATCACCAAAAATGTCTTGCAAGATTAGTGACCCCAAGGAGGCCATAGTGTCCACAAAATGATTTGATGATCGAGGGAGTGCCTCGATGTCATACCATTCAATATTTTCCAGGAATTTATCCACAAGGGCTTTGTAGGCCTGCAAAACTAGGCATTTGCATTGGAATACCCCTTTCACTTGGTTGACAATTAACAATGAATCACCAAAGATATTCAAGCATTTGATATTCATGGTGATGGTTGTCTGAAGATCTATGAGCAAAGATTTGTATTCAATATTGTTATTGGTGCATGGGAAATAAAGTTTGAATGATAAAGACATTAGAGCCCCTTGCGGTGTGAAAAACATGATTCTCGTGCCACCCCCTTGCTCTTACTTAGAACCATAAAAAAATAAGGCTATGTCGGCCTATGACTCAGGCTCATCATAATCTAGAAATTATGAGACATGGAAGACCCCATCATTGGGCAGCTCTATGGTCAAAGGTTGATTGTCTTCCAGTAGAGCCTCTGCTAGTTGATCGACGATGAATTGACCTTTTATGGACTTTTGTCCAATGAATTCGATGTCAAACTCTGTCAACAACATGATCCATTTTGTTGTGCGACTACTGTGATAAGTACGACTCATCATGTACCATAATGGATTCTCCTTAGACACAACATACGTCGTATTTCTTAGCATGTAATGGCATAGCTTTTTGGTGGCAAATACCATTGCCAAGCATAGCTTCTCAACATATGCATAGTTAAGTTCATAACTAACCAGGGTGCGACTAAGATAATAATTAGCCTGTTCTTTATGTAATTCATTTTTCTAGGCTAGCATGGCACCCAGTGCCACCTCAGTAGCTAAGATGTATAAATAGAATGACACTCCTAGTCTAGGTGGTGCCAATACTAGTGGCGAAGCCAAGTATTGTTTGATGTTGTCGAAGGCTGACTAGCACTCGTCATCCCAATGAAATGCTACCTCCTTGTGTAGTAATTTATTCATGGGTCGGCACTTGTCAGATAACTACGCTATGAAGTGTTTGATCAATGCGACCTTACCCTACAAGCTTTTGAGCTGCTTGATGGTGGTTGGGGAAGCATTTCAAGGATTGCCTTGACTTTATTTGGATCTACCTTGATGCCTCATTTTGAGACTATGAAACCCAAGAGTTTTCTAGATGTGACACAAAATACGCACTTATTGGGGTTTAGCCTAACCTTGTGTTCGATGAGGCGATCAAGGATCTTGCATAAGTCATTGAGATGATTTTGGCACAAAAGATATTTGGCCAACAAATCATCCATATAATCTTCCAAAGTTTTATGCATGTGATCATGGAATATGTATGTCATAGCACATTGGTAGGTGGCGCCAGTGTTTTTAAGGCCAAAGGGCATGACCTTATAACAAAATGTCCCCCAAGGCATCGTGAACATCATTTTTAGTTGATCATCAAGATTGATACGAATTTGGTTGTATCCCGAGAAACCATCCATGAGGGAAAGCATTTCGTGGCCTATTGTAGCGTCTACTAGTGCATCAATGTTAGGCAAGGGGAAATCATCCTTGGGACTCGCTTTGTTTAAATCTCAAAAATTGGTGCATATGTGAATCCTCCCATCAGGATTTTTGATGTGTACCATGTTGGATAGCCATGGTGGTTAATCTACGTAGATGACAAACTATGCATCCAAAATATTTTGTAGCTCATATTTGACCATTAAGGCCACTTTTGGGTGCATCTTACGTATCTTTTGCTTGACTAGCTTGACTGTCAAATCAAGTGTTAGGTTACGCGTGACTAGCTACAGGTCTAGCCTCGACATGTCTTTGTAGGACCATACAAAAACCTCCTTATTCTCTTTGATAAGGGCAATGTAATCAACTTGCTATTCAGGGGATAGACTTACCCCCAGCTTGATGATTTGTGGATTTATTGGATCATAACCGATGTCTATGTCAATCGTCTCTTTGATTGACATGTGGAATTCGTTCTCCAACTGGTGTGGAGTTGGGATCAAGTGGATATCATTTGCTAAATTTAGATCTACGTTGGGGATGTCAGGTTCCTCTTCAGCATGGAAGATATCTTGAGTCTGTCTTGGGGTGAAATAAAACATCTCATCGCAAGGCCAGTACTCTTATGGGGATGGTGGTGAGTTAGCCAATCCTAGTCTATGGCATCTAGGTCTAGATACAATGGTCATGTTGGATCATCTAGATTGTATATGGGGGTGGTTAAATCAATGGAGATCATGTTGATGGAATGAATTTGGTCTCCATTATCACGTGGGTGTTGATTCAGAAATCCTTGGTGATCCTTGTACCCTAGATCTAGCTCTATGGGTACTAGAACAAAAGGATTGGCCCTATGTGTGTATAGAAGGATAGGTTCTACCCTTGGCACTGATGTCCCTATAGGGTCTCTAGGTGGGAGGTGCTCCTTGTATTCTCGAAGTGGTGGATGAAGCACTTGGTTTAACTATACTTGGTTTAAATGCCACCTATGCCTTGGTCTCATATTTAAATGTTCAAACATATCATTGATGTCTATAGGGTATTCTCATTGCCTCATATAGTTGATATATGCCATCTCAGTATCATCCTCATAGTCATTATCAAATATCCATAGGCCTTCATTGGCTTCGACAACTATGTGCACCTTTGGCTGGTATAGCCTCCCACTAGGCGTTTCTTGATCACTATCATCACTCTCTATGAAAATCTAAAATTTGGCATGCGGGTAGTCGATGTTGAAGAAGATATTTGGATCTTCTTCCTTTGGTGGATCACTTGGCCTTATGGTCAGCATGGGAGGCTCGTTTTTCTTGAGCAAGTTGATTTGGTCCCTTCTGGGTTGTTCCGCTCTCTACGGGAGGGCTGGGCTCCTTGGAGGTAGCAATTACCTGATCAAAACATTAAAGGGGAACATTGCCATGAAGTTCTCCTGATAGTCATCAATGGGTGTCACCTGCGAGTGATTGCTATCGAATTTTGAGCAAGGTGCAGCAAAAGTATTGTCATTGTTGTCAACACAGACAGATAGATCAGTTGATGCAGTGGACAGGGGTTCAGAGGTCAGTCAGATCATGTACAGTGAATTTTTGAGAAGACAGAAGTGGCCCAGATTCAGAAAATCAAAGAAAAAGACAAGTAAGAAAACTGTCATGATTTCGCGACATATCGGAGGAGAGAGAAGGCACATGCCAAACTGTCACGATTTCGCGACATAACCGAGGAGAGAGAAGGCATGCAAAACTATCATGATTTCATGACATGGTCGAGGAGAGAGAAGGCACAAGCAAAACTGTCACGATTTCGTGACATGGCCGAGGAGAGAGAAGGCACAAGCAAAATTGTCACGATTTCGCGACATGGCCGAAGAGAGAGAAAGCGCAAGGATAACTGTCACGATATCGCGACATGGTGAAAAGCTAGAAAAGAAGATGTCACGATTTCGTGACATGTCAAGAAGAAAGAAAAGAAAACTGTCGCGATTTCGTGACATGGTGGCAGAAAAGAAGTCAAGTGGAAAAACTGTCATGATTTCGTGACATGTTCAGAGAGAAGGAGCTCGCAAAGAAAAGTGTCACGATTTCGCGACAATCTGCAAGAGAGGATGGTAGGATGAAAATGTGTCACGATTTCGTGACATGTTTGACGAGAAAGCGCTAAGGAGAAAAGTGTCACGATTTCGCGACAAGTAGCAAGAAGGATGGTATGGACGAAAAAGTGTCACGATTTCACAAGTTCGAACAAGAAGTGTACGGATGAGAAAGATGTCACGATTTCATGACATGTTCCATTTTCGTGGGCAAGATGCTGAAGAAGGCACAAGGCAGAGAAAGATGTCACGATTTTGCGACATGTTCTATTTTCGCTGGTTGAAGCCAAGAGGAGTGTACGAAAGCGAAAGATGTCACGATTTCGCGACATGTCAGGTTTTCGCTAGTGCAGGCAGAATAGAGTGCAAGGAAGCGAAAGATGTCACGATTTCGTGACATGTCTGGTTTTCGCGGGTGCAAGCGAAGAAGTGGACAAGGAGGCGAAAACTGTCATGATTTCGTGACATGTCGAGTTTTCACTGAGTGAAGCCAAGAAGAGTAGCAAGAGGCAAAAAGTGTCACGATTTTGCGACATGTCGAGTTTTCGCTGGGTGAAGCCGAGAAGAGTAGCAAGAGGTGAAAAGTGTCACGATTTTGTGACATGTCGAGTTTTCACTGGGTGAAGCCGAGAAGCGTAACAAGAGGCGAAAAGTGTCACGATATCGTGACAGGTCATGTTTTCATGGGTAGAAGGCGAGAAGAGTGCAAAGAGACAGAAGTGTCACGATTTCATGATAGGTGGCAACAACACGCTTACTAACAGTTAACTGGAATAGAACTACAGTTAAAGGGGCAATGGTAGAGAAAAAGCAGGGAGCCAAAATTAGAAAAGTTAACTAGAGTCAGTGCGACGGTTACAAGTGCAGTAATAGTTAGAAATCATGCAGCTATTTTTTAAAACAGTCGAAGAAAAAGAATTTGAACAGTCGTATATGAAGAATCGAGAAATGCATTCGAACAGTCGCATAAGGAGAATCAAAAAATGCATTCGAACAGTCGCATACGAAGAATCGAGAAATGCATTCGAATAGTCGCATAAGGAGAATCAAAAAATGCATTCGAATAGTCACATAAGAAGAATCAAAAAATGCATGCACGGATAGAAAAAGATTCGAACAGTCGCATAAGTAGAATAAAAAATGCATGCACGCATAGAAAAGAATTCGAATAGTCAGAGAATGTTATTCGACTGCATGCGAGATTCCAAAAGTCATAGAAGACGAGGAGTCTCGATGAGAAAAAGGGGTTATAAAAAGACAGTCGCACAGAGAATCAGGTTGCTGCTGTAAGTGAGAAATTACTGCGTAAAGAGGGTTAGAAGAGGGCCGAGAGAGAAATAAGCAGAGCCGTGAGAGTGTGCAGAGTTTGTTTAATTGCAGACCAGTCAGGGTTGTGTAAATAGTGAAGGCATTTTTATGTCATTGTAATAACTCAGAATTGCAGTCCAAGTTGGTGCTTGGTATTAGGGGTTGGTGCTCCTATCTATTGCAGTAGAAAATTAAGGGGTTGGTGCTCCTTCCAGTGGATGCTAGTAAAGTGTTTGTAAAATTGGTGTTTTGCATAGGTTGGATTTGGATTGGAGTCCAAGCAGTCATTTTTGAGGAGTAGCCAAATTGGTGAACCTCGTTATATTGTGTGTTGTGGTGTGCTCTCTTGTGAAAATTGCTTTACCTATTTTCAAGTTCTCTTTGCTTCAATTTTAAATGCTATAGATTTGAATTTTAATAGCTACACTGATTCACCCCCCCTCTCAGTGTCATTGTGAGAATATCAATTGGTATCAGAGCCAAGTTTCTTGAACAAGCTTAATCAGCTAAGGTGATCTTGGAAGAAACACAATGGCAGGTGGTGAAGGATTCTCATCCAACAAAGCTCCCTTGTTCGATGGAACTAATTACACATTCTAGAAACTCAGGATGCAGACATATCTGAGTGCGTTGGGATACGACATTTGGGAGTCAGTAGAAAGTGGATACACAACACCCACTACTCCTCCAACAGATACTACCGAGAAGAAAAAGTTTGAGAATAACTCCAAAGCAAAGAATGCCATAATGTGTGGGCTAGTAGACAATGAACTGATAAGAGTCATGAGCTGTAAATCGGCAAAAGACATGTGGGATAAACTAAAGAGCATCCATGAAGGAGACAACAAGATCAAGGAAGCCAAGCTGCAAACTCATCGAGCTCAGTTCGAAGCATTACAAATGAATGAAGATGAGAACATAGAGGCCTATATGCTGAGAGTCAATGGAATCATTAATGCAATCAGAGGACTCGGTGAAGAAATTGAAGATGCAGTTGTCGTGAAAAAGGTTCTCAGAACTCTTCACAAAAGATTTAACTCTAAAGTTTCTGCAATAGAAGAGGCGAAAGATCTAAACAATTTTAGCATGGATGAGATGCATGGTTCCTTGACTGCATACGAAATGAGAATAGGACAAACTAAGCCCATAGACAGAGAAGCTGCTTTTAAAGCACACAAAAATATAAAAGCTGAACAAGAATCTGAGGATGAAGAGACACAGGATGAAACAGAAGCTAACTTTGTTCGAAAACTTACAAAGGGAAAAGGAAAGTATAGAGGAAAGTTACCATTTAAGTGCTTCAATTGTGGAGGAGTCGGTCACTTTGCAGCTAAATGTCCAATGCATGAGAAAACCAAAAATGGTGAAGGGTCACACCAAGAAAAAGGTGACTGGAAGAAGAAACAAAATTTTAGAAAGAACAACTTCAAGAAGAAAAGCTTCATATCCAAGAATGTCAGCTCTTCTGAAGAAAGCTCAGGTGAGGATTCTGAAGAAGAAACAGGTGAAGCTCTGTTCATGGCACTTGAAGAAGAAAGAACAGAAGAAAATCAGGAAGGTGATGAAAACTTTAAGGATGAGGCTGAAGTATATCTGGAAGGAGAGTTGGTTGCTGCACTTGAAGAGTTGAGTGTAGAAAGGAAAAAGAATAAAAAGTTTTCAAGAAAACTAGAGGATGCCAATGACATAATAAACAGTTTGAAAATACAGACAGAGGAATTTAAGAAAATGTCTGAAGAACTTGAAGTAAAATTAACCATGAAAATAGATGAGTGCAGCAAACTGGAAGAAGAAATTGATGGTTTAAGAATACGGCTAGAAGAACAGAATCAAAAATTGAGTTGCTATCACAAACTTGAAGGAAGTTCTGCACAACTTGAAAAAATCATAAATAGTCAGAGGACCACAGGCATCAAATTCGGCTTGGGGTTTGTCGAAGGAGAATCTTCAAGTGGATCAAAAGCCATAACTGCAGAACCAGCAAAGAAAGAAGATAAGATCAAGATTGACCAAAGAAAATCGAATCATGCTAAAGAAAGCAACAATGCCAGGCACGAGAAGAGTGCTGACAATGAGGGATTCACAAAAGTCACACATCAAAGGAGAAGAAAATTTGTGACTCCTACTACAAATTGGCAAAGACCAACTCCCAGGTTTAATCATTTCTTTTCTGGTTATTGTTTTAAATGCAATACTTACGGTCATAAGATTTCAGATTGCATTTATAATATAGGACAAAGAAATTTCACAAGTAGAAATGCATTTTCACCCTTGATGGAGTATGTTGTAGAATGCTATAACTGTCATAACTTTGGACACATTGCAAGAAACTGTAGAAGCACATATGCAGCAAATAAATTTCAGGGAAGAAGAACTCAACCAAACAGTTTAAAGCAAAATAGAAAATTCCTAGAAAAACATGCACAGGCCACTGACAAAGAAAAGTCTAAACAAGTGACCAAAACTACAGTCAAATCAGAATGGAAAGAAAAGGAGCAACTCAAGGAAGAAAAGGAATCATTGATTGTACAGACAACATTCAAAGCACAGAACAAATCAGCACCATGGATATTGGATAGTGGATGTTCCAGTCACATGACAGGAGATAAACAAAAATTTGAAAATTTACAGAAATATGAAGGAGGCTCTGTGAAGTTTGGAAATAATGATGGAGCCAAGATAGTTGGCAAAGGATCAGTCAAGATAAGTGATGGAAAGATCAATTCCAAGGAAGTTCTGTTTGTGATTGGTTTAAAGCACAACTTACTGAGTGTAAGTCAAATCTGTGACAGAGGTCATGAAGTCATTTTTAAGAAGCAGGGCTGTGAAGTGAGAAAAGCACACAGTGGGAAACTGATAGCTACTGGATCGAGGACTTCTAGAAATCTATATACTCTCTCAAAAACTACAGAAGGAACATGCTTGATTGGACAGGAAGATGAAAATTGGTTGTGGCACAAGAGGCTCGGTCATATTAGCTTTGACAATCTGGTAAAAATAAGTTCAAAAAGGGCAGTAAGAGATATACCAACCATTGGCAAACCAGTAAATAGCATCTGTGCTTCATGCCAAAAAGGAAAGCAAACCAGATCCACATTTAAATCAAAGGAATACTTCACCAGCAAACCGTTGGAGATAATTCATACTGATTTGTGTGGACCCATGAGAACACAAAGCATAAACGGAGACAAATACTTTATGTTGTTCATAGATGATTACTCCAGAATGACATGGGTATTATTTTTAAAGCTTAAATCAGATGCCTTTGAGATGTTCAAAATTTTTAAAAAATAGGTTGAAAATCAAACTGGAAAAAGAATTAAATGCCTAAGATCAGACAGAGGAGGAGAGTTTATTTCAGAAGAGTTTGCAGAGTACTATCAAAAATATGGGATCAGAAGACAGTTTTCAGCAGCAAGGACACCTCAGTAGAATGGTGTTGTAGAAAGGAAGAACAGGACAGTGCAAGAAATGGCACGGACAATGTTGGCTGAGAACAAAATAGCTGACAGATTTTGGAAAGAGGTAGTCCATACTGTAGTTTACATTCAAAACAGGTGCATGCTAAGGCCGCATGAAAGCAAAACACCTTATGAGCTGTGGTTCGACAGAAAGGCAACAACAAGATATTTCAAAGTGTTCGACAGCAAGTGCTACATCAAACGGACTAAAGATAATCTCGATAAATTTGAAGATAGAGCTGACGAAGGTATTTTTCTTGGTTACTCAACAAAAAGCAAAGCCTACACATGTTACAACAAGAGGCTAAAGAAAATTGTTGAGAGTGCTGATGTTAAAGTTGATGAAGGTAGAGAACGAGAAATTACGTATCAAGAAAACTACCCTATTTATGAAGAAGTCATTGAAGGAGATGAAGAAAAGGAAACAGAAGAGAATCAAAAAATTGACCCAAGATGATTTAAAAACTGACTCGAAAGAAGAAGAAAACAAGAAATTCAAAACAGGCAGCTGGCAAAAAAATCATCCCAGAGAACAGATTATTGGGGACCCCACAGATGGTATTCAGACAAGAAGAGCAGTAGTACGGAACTATTCTCTGTTATCCAGCATTGAACCTAAAAATATTGCTGAAGCAAGCACAGATGAAAGTTGGATGAAGGCAATTAATGAAGAACTAGATCAGATTGAGAAAAACAAAACCTGGGAATTAGTACCACGGCCAGCAAATAAAAACATAATCGACACTAAATGGATTTTTCAAAATAAATTAAATGAAGACGGACAAGTTGTCAGAAATAAGGCAAGATTGGTCTGTAAAGGGCTATGCTCGAGGTTGAAGGCATTGATTTTGAGGAAACCTTTGCACCAGTAGCCAGACTAGAGGCAATCAGAATGTTTCTGGCTTTAGCAGTCCATAAAAATTTCAAAGTATATCAAATGGACGTAAAATCAGCATTTCTGAATGGAAAATTGGAAGAAGAGGTTTACATTGAACAACCAGATGGCTTCCAACTCGATGACAATCCAGATTTTGTTTGCAGGTTAAAGAAAGCATTGTATGGTCTGAAACAGGCACCCAGAGCATGGTATGCAAGGCTGGATAACTATCTTATTAAACAGGGGTTCAAGAAAGGTATGGTGGACAACAATTTATATATCAAAACAGAGCATGGCCAGCTTATTGTACTTGTTGTTTATGTAGATGATATAATATTTGGCAGTAGCATGGATGAATATTGTAGAGACATAGCAAATAAAATGAAGACAGAATTTGAGATGTCAATGATTGGTGAACTTTCTTATTTTCTCGGACTGCAAGTCAATCAAAGTGAAAAGGGCATTTTTATCTCTCAAGTAAAATATGTGAAAGAAATGCTGAAAAAGTTCACAATGGAAGACAGTAAACCTGTTAGCACTCCCATGACAACAGTGCGCAAGTTGAGCAAGGATGACAAATCTCCAGATGTAGATCAAACAATGTACAGGTCTATGATTGGAAGCCTACTGTATTTAATAGCCACTAGACCAGATATATTACAAGCAGTATGCATGGTTGCAAGATTTCAGGCTAGTCCCAAAGAAACTCATGTGACAGCTGTAAAGAGGATTTTCAGGTACCTCAAGGGTACTATGGATTATGGGTTGTGGTACCCAAAAGGTAAAGACTTCACTCTGATTGCATATTCTGATGCAGATTGGGCAGGATGTATTGATGATAGAAAGAGTACCAATGGAGGAGCATTTTATCTTGGAGACAGGCTGGTAGCATGGCACAACAAGAAACAAGAATCAGTCTCTCTATCCACAGTAGAGGCAGAATACATTGCAGCAACAACATGCTGTACACGGATATTATGGATGAGACAAACGTTGAAAGATCTTGGTATTCACTTCAAAGAGCCAATTTCAATTAAATGTGATAACACTAGTGCTATCAACATATCCAAGAATCCGGTTATGCATTCTCGAACCAAACATATTGCGATCCGGTATCACTTCTTGAAGGATAAAGTTGCAGAAGGAGAGGTCAAATTGGATTTTGTTCCAACTACAGAGCAAGTAGCTGATATATTCACAAAACCATTGCCCAAGGAAGTTTTTGAGTACCTTCGGAGTAAGTTGGGAGTGGTCACATTTCCCAAGAACTGACTATCAATTGGGATCACATTCTCAGGGGGAGCATTTATGCCTATGTTTATAGTTTTGCTTATATTTATGATTTTTGCTAACTATAACAATATTTGTCTGAGAATGGTGTGCATAGACTCAGGGGGAGTCTGCAGCAACCCTTTGGTATTATTGTCAAAGGGGGAGAAGAATTACAGGAGATTGCATGAGTGTTGCCAACAATTCCAAAGGGGGAGATTGTTGAGCAAGGTGCAGCAAAAGTATTGTCATTGTTGTCAACACAGATAGATAGATCAGTTGATGCAGTGGACAGGGGTTCAGAGGTCAGTCAGATCATGTACAGTGAATTTTTGAGAAGACAAAAGTGGCCTAGATTCAGAAAATCAAAGAAAAAGACAAGTAAGAAAACTGTCACGATATCGCGACATGTTTTCTGTCGTGATTTCGCGACATATCGAAGGAGAGAGAATGCACATGCCAAACTGTCATGATTTCATGACATAAGGCCGAGGAGAGAATAGCATAAGCAAAACTATCATGATTTCGTGACATGGTCGAGGAGAGAGAAGGCGCAAGCAAAATTGTCATGATTTCGTGACATGGCCAAAGAGAGAGAAAGCGCAAGGATAACTGTCATGATATCGCGACATGGTGAAAAGCTAGAAAAGAAGATGTCACGATTTCGTGACATGTCAAGAAGAAAGAAAAGAAA
Source organism: Wollemia nobilis (assembly GCA_028583015.1). Lineage (NCBI taxonomy): Eukaryota > Viridiplantae > Streptophyta > Pinopsida > Araucariales > Araucariaceae > Wollemia > Wollemia nobilis. Next base: position 2,859,673 of record JAQPPZ010001190.1, on the reverse strand, counting down.
ATTGTCACGATTTCGTGACATGTTGGCAGAAAAGAAGTCAAGTGGAAAAACTGTCATGATTTCGTGACATGTTTAGAGAGAAGGAGCTCACAAAGAAAAGTGTCACGATTTCACGACAATTTGCAAGAGAGGATGGTACGGAAAAAAAGTGTCACGATTTTGTGACATGTTTGAAGAGAAGAGCCAAGGAAAAGTGTCATGATTTCGTGACAAGTAGCAAGAAGGATGGTACGGACGAAAAAGTGTCACGATTTCGCGACAGGTTCGAACAAGAAGTGTACGGAAGAGAAAGATGTCACGATTTCGTGACATGTTCCGTTTTCGCGGGCAAGAGGCTGAAGAAGGCACAAGGTAGAGAATGATGTCACGATTTCGTGACATGTTCAATTTTTGCTGGTTGAAGCCAAGAGGAGTGTATGAAAGTGAAAGATGTCACGATTTCATGACATGTCAGGTTTTCGCTAGTGCAGGCAGAACAGAGTGCAAGGAAGCGAAAGATGTCACGATTTCGTGACATGTCTGGTTTTCATGGGTGCAAGCGAAGAAGTGGACAAGGAGGCAAAAACTGTCACGATTTCGTGACATGTCGAGTTTTCGCTGAGTGAAGCCGAGAAGAGTAGCAAGAGGCGAAAAGTGTCACGATTTTGTGACATGTCGAGTTTTCGCTGAGTGAAGCCGAGAAGAGTAGCAAGAGGCGAAAAGTGTCACGATTTCGTGACATGTCGAGTTTTCGTTGGGTGAAGCCGAGAAGCGTAACAAGAGGTGAAAAGTGTCGCGATATCACGACAGGTCATGTTTTCGCGGGTAGAAGGCGAGAAGAGTGCAAAGAGACAGAAGTGTCACGATTTCACGACAGGTGGCAACAACACGCTTACTGACAGTTAACTGGAACAGAACTACAGTTAAAGGGGCAGTGGTAGAGAAAAAGCAGGGAGCCAAAATTAGAAAAGTTAACTGGAGTCAGTGCGACGGTTACAAGTGCAGTAACAGTTAGAAATCATGCAGCTATTTTTTAAAACAGTCGAAGAAAAAGAATTCGAACAGTCGCATACGAAGAATCGAGAAATGCATTCGAACAGTCGCATAAGGAGAATCAAAAAATGCATTCGAACAGTCGCATACGAAGAATCAAGAAATGCATTCGAACAGTCGCATAAGGAGAATCAAAAAATGCATTCGAACAGTCGCATAAGAAGAATCAAAAAATGCATGCACGGATAGAAAAAGATTCGAACAGTCGCATAAGTAGAATAAAAAATGCATGCACGCATAGAAAAGAATTCGAATAGTCAGAGAATGTTATTCGACTGCATGCGGGATTCCAAAAGTCATAGAAGACGAGGAGTCTCGATGAGAAAAAGGGGTTATAAAAAGACAATCGCACAGAGAATCAGGTTGCTGCTGTAAGTGAGAAATTACTACGTAAAGAGGGTTAGAAGAGGGCCGAGAGAGAAATAAGCAGAGCCGTGAGAGTGTGCAGAGTTTGTTTAATTGCAGACCAGTCAGGGTTGTGTAAACAGTGAAGGCATTTTTATGTCATTGTAATAACTCAGAATTGCAGTCCAAGTTGGTGCTTGGTATTAGGGGTTGGTGCTCCTATCTATTGCAGCAGAAAATTAAGGGGTTGGTGCTCCTTCCAGTGGATGTTGGTAAAGTGTTTGTAAAATTGGTGTTTTGCAAAGGCTGGATTTGGATTGGAGTCCAAGCAGTCATTTTTGAGGAGTAGCCAAATTGGTGAACCTCGTTATATTGTGTGTTGTGGTGTGCTCTCTTGTGAAAATTGCTTTACCTGTTTTCAAGTTCTCTTTGCTTCAGTTTTAAATGTTGTAGATTTGAATTTTAATAGCTACACTGATTCACCCCCCCTCTCAGTGTCATTGTGAGAATATCATCGAACTCAAAAGGGTCCCAAGGTGCTACCTCATAATCTAACTCATCTTCAGAAGACCCCCCTTGATTTTTTTCATATCCCTCTTGGAGGTTACTTCTTGAACTTTCCCCTTCCTTAATCAAAGGGGAGGGGTTGTTGAGGTCAACAAGGTTTGTTTTTAACAATGGGAGATAATCCCCCAATGTGTATGTTGTGTTGGGATTGGCATATGGATCTTGTGCCAACCCATCCCTGTTGCCTAGACCTAGGCCTTGCATGGTTTCTACCAAGATGTCGAGGAGCAAAGGGTGGTTGAACCCTACTCCTGATTTATCATATTGCATCTGGTATCTTGTTTGACAAAGAATGCGTCTTCCTTGTTCGTATATGCACAATCCATATCCATGCCAATTACATTGGTCTAGGTATTTCAAGGTGAAGTTCGAGTTGGACAAATAGTCAACATTCTCAGCAAATGGCTCTTCATCCTCCTCCTCTTGTAGGTAGGGTTCAATGTCATTCTCGATGCCCCCATATACAAAATTGGTTTGATTTGGTGGATAGCCTAAAGGGACGATAGTGCCAATGGGGAGGCGAGGTCTCCCCATGTCTTGCATGGATTCAAGCGCGGGTGTTGCCACAATGTTCCACACTAGGTACTCCCCCAAGCCCGTATTTGCCATCTCAATGATAATCATCGACGATTGAGGGGGAGGGTATGGGAGTTCTCCTTAAGTCCACTCCATATTGGGTGAACCAAGTGTCTGGACTTCCATTCAACTGGGCACATCTTCAGTAGATATGGTTGATACTAATGGTGATACCTCCTCTAGGGGCTTCTTCCTGTTGTCCTTCAGTGTGGCCACCATAGGTGGCATCATTGGTGAAGTAAAAGACAACGAATATGGGCCAGGTTGGTGATTTGAGGGACTCAACAGTGAGGATGTAGGTAGAATCAAACCTTGTGTGGATGGATTCAATTGAAAGTCCAAATATGTCGATGGGAGGATCGATTGTGGCATCAGCGACACCACATTGCAAAACTTAAAGGGCTCTAAGTCCGCTGGGACTACATGTACTTGCCCTTCATATGTGTATTTGAGACATTGATGGGTTATAGAAGGTACACACTTCATGTCCCTGATCCAAGGCCGTCCTAGCAAGATATTGTAGGCCATCTCACCCTCAAGGATGTGACACAACGTAGGAGTGGTCTTTTGTCCTACTTAGATGGGTAGGAAAATTATGCCAAACGTCTAGCATAATGCGTTATTGAATGCTTGAAGAGTGTAAGTGGATGCCATAATGTGGGATGTTGGCAACTTAAGGTGTTTTAATGTCGTTGTCATGATTATGTTATTGGATGAGCCAGTGTCCAACAACACACCCTCTTGAATGGAATCTCATTGACCTGCACAATGACGTGCAGGGGTGGATCCACCATATCACCAGTCACCAGTTTCATTTTGTCTTCCTTGAAGGTTATGATTGGTTTTGTGCATTGTCTCACATGTCCCATGAAATTTTTGAAAGAATTGGCTTCATGGGGTTGTAGCTCAATGGCTTTGAGTATCTCCATCAGAGCCTCCCGATGGGGCGGTGATTTTTGGATGAGCTCATAAATGGATAGCCTAGCTGACGTGGTCCTTAAAATTTGAGTAATTTTAGTCTAAATCTTGGCCACTGGTCTAGGCGAGGGAGGTTGCGTAGGGTGTTTTGGAGGTTGTGACGATGACAGAACATCTCCTATAGCTATAGCGGGTGCAGTCGTGTTTGGGTATCTTTTTTTTTGTGTCACGATGCTTATCATCCCTACGTATCCTTGCATGGTGCAGTTTTGTGTTAACCTCGTTCACTTGTAAAGTCTTTTCCTGCGCATCATGGGAAAGCATTGGGTCTTTGAAGACCTCCATCTATTGGTTGCTCAATGCTACAGGATTATCTACCACGAGCATTTTGTTTTCTATCAAGTCCTGGACTAAGTGTTTGAATTTCCAACAAGTGGAGATTTTGTGTCCTTTCTATCAATGAAATCTACAATATAAGTCTTCCCTATAGCCCTTGGGTTTTGGCATGTTGGGGTCTATGGGTCAACCTTTCGACAAGTTTATCAGGTTTACCACGAACAAGCGGTCAAAAAAGGAGTCTCTAGACTCTGTGAATTGTGTGAATTATCGCCTAGGGTGACGCTACTAATTTTGCTCTTGTTTATGATTTTCCTTTTCATAGTTATCAATAGGAATTGCCTGATAATTAGCCTTTGGGGGCTATGTCATTTGTGTAGGATTTGGTATAGTTATGGCAACCTGATTGACAACAGTGGGTTTCAGTTACGTGGGCCTAGTTTTAGCATTTTTGGGTCACTCTTTCTTGCACGACTTGGTAATCTTGTCATCTTGTATTTTGATCTCCTCAATTATCTTGGCTTGCGCCAGGGCTTCTTTGAGGGTGGTATATTGCTACAACTTCAATAGCATGGATATTGACCTTAAGCAACTCTTTGAAAACATTTGAGTCATGTCGGCCATGGGTGGGAGGTAAGGTAGCTTTGAAAGCAATGTCCTCCACCAATTCCCATAAGCAGTCATGGTCTCATCATCATACTACTTAAGGCCAGCTAGGTCACTTAAGGATGTCTTCTTCTTGGTGTTGAAGGAAAAACATTCAAGGAACGCATTCACTAGCTGGTCTGGATTATTGATGCTATGCTTTGGCAACTGGGTAAACCAATTTGAGGTAGGGCCTGTGAACATGGTTATAAACATTCTCAAAAGCAATGCATCATTGTCCTGAATGCCAAAGCATTGACTTAGGAACCTTGTTACGTGCTCTTGGGCATCCTCATACCCTCTAAAAATTGCCAACTAAGGCACTTTGAAGTGATCAGGGTATGGGGGTGCCGAAACTAAATGATGCACAGGGTGACTACGAAGCTGGCATAAGGTGGGCTTTTGGGGCCCCAAAGTCTTAGTCTCCATAGACTCTAAGTGCTTTAGCAGTTCTTTGTATGCATCAGAGGATTTGATTTCCTCTTCTTTGGTTTGTTCTTTTTGTGGATTGCGTGGGACTTGAGGCCTATGTAGGGGTAGCCGGATAGCGCCCCCCTACCTTGGTATGGCGTTTCAGCCCACTCTTCTTCTTCCTCAAATTCCTCATAGGCTTCTTGAGGAGATTTTGGGCGTGACCTATAAACATGGACAGGTGCCCAAGGAAGGTACCCATCATTGGTTCTAGGAGTGGCCTCCCGCTCAGGTCTAGGAGGTCTTGGGGGCAATGCTTGATAAGGTCGTGGAGACCTGTCTCATACCAAAGGGTTGTGTCTCTCATAAATTTTTGTCCTATGCATGTGATGGGTTGGAATCCTCTCATGCATGGTGTTTTGGAGCAACTCATCTATCTGGAATTGAATACGCTCTTTGTTAATATGATATAGTTGTTCTAACTGTTGCTGATCTTGCCTAAGTTGCATGATTTGTGCTTGGCAGACGGCATGTTTTGCAAATGCCAAGTCAATTTGTTCCACCATACTAGGTCTAGGAGGCCTAGATGCCTCCCCTACATATCTATCTCGGTCGTGGTGATCCAAGATCTCTATGGGTCACTTTCCTCTATCAAGGTTAGCAGCATTCACCCGAGGCTCTGGCCTCAATAGGTGATCTTGATAATCAACAGGTGCAGAGGTGCATTACTCTCGCACGGTGTATTGCTTTTGAAGAATATGCTAGTTTTCCTCATTCTCCCTTTCGCACATGTGAAAGTGAAGGGTAGATTTGGGTCGCCCTATCTAAAGAGCCTTGCGCTCTAGATTTGGCCTATTAGTTCTAACAGTAATGAGGGGTGGAGGAGGAATGATATAATCATGTGGGCCCTCCTTATAAACCCTATGCTACTCTAGCACTTCATCGTGCAGTGGCCACTCATAATGAGTGTCTAAGGGGGTCTTCCTATATGTGTACTCCTCTTGAGAGGGTCTGTGTTGAATGGGAGTGCTCCTCAAAGGGGTGCCTCTATAGTCCTATTCTATAGGGGTATAGTGTGGACTATGTTGTGGGTCAGGCTGCCAAGGTGGTATCACCAAGTCCTTGGGGCTATAACGAAGGTGACTTGTGCCTCCTTGCATACTTTTCGTAGCTTCTGCCCATGATTGGGCTTGGCTACGGGTATACACCATGGTGGTGGTTTTTCTAAAAATATATGTATATTTTTATCTCCTTTACAATTTTTATGCTATACCAAACAAAAATGGACCACACAAACAAAGAAATGATTATCTTGTTTACAGATTAAATGTGTGTCCTAGATCTGGTTCAGTGTGTTTAATTTTTGTTACATAAATCTTGTAAAGAAAAGTTTGTTATACATGCATAATGAAGGCTATTGTATCTCCAAAATGGTCACCCCTTCAATATACCATTGCCAGGCCGTTATACTGAACCTCTCAATATACCCGCCCTTACGTGAGGGAAACTATTGGTATGTGAGAGCAGAACAGTAAGTGGAACATAGGCGGTACGAAAGGGGGATCGCTCTATTTTTGACACCTATCTTAGAATACTTATCCTCATGCATGAGGAATCACCCCCGCTACACTTGGTCAGCTTTCGTCAAGATTTACGTCTAGCAACAGTCATGATTAGGGTATATGTATGCAAAATCCAAGCCAAGGTGGTGATGAAACCCACCATTGGTCTTGATCAAGTGTTGGGGTATTAAGACCAACTCCTTGATGTCAATTTTATTAGGTGGCGTATGTGGTTCCTTTTAATTGTGTAAATAAAGAAAACATACAGCAAAAGATGATTTTCACTAATGCAATGCTTTAAAGTATGTTTTGTATTTTAGAGACAATTAGTAGCAAATGAAAATCACAAAACCTAACTAGAACTGAAACCTATAATGAGGACTTGCCATTTGTGCAAGCATCATGCAAGCAAACCAGAGAAAAATGCATTCCTAATCAAGTTCCTTCCATTTAATTTAATCTATGTTTTTATTTTTTTTATTGCAATAAAGGAAAACAAAATACTTAACCTTTCTATGCAAGTGTCTAAAAATAAAGCAAAGAAAATAGAAAATTGCAAAAATAGAAAGTAGAAACACACACAGGATGTTCAGAAGGCCTACCTCTTCTCTATCTAAACCAGATGCCTCTGAGTTTTTTCTCAAAAAATGCACAGAGCTCTAATCATCTTGGGGTGAGATGAATAGAAGGTCTACATTTGTCACAGGGTGGGATAAATATGTATTTGTCCCGAGGTGGCACGAGTAGCAGTCCAGTGCTTGAATGAGTAACACCTACAAAGAAAAACCTTAGAATTTGGATCAGAACTTGATCCTAACAATAGGGGATAGGGTCCCATAGTTTTTCACAACTAAAATCATGCATAAATATAGCATACCAATATGATGCAAACAAAAAATAGATATAGATGCTAAGTCCTACGAATGTGATGAGCAATGCATGAAGGAAATGACGCAGAAACGAGATGTGAGCAAACAAAGCGGGGCCTCTTTTATTGATATTTCTTTTAATACAATTACAATACATCCCCCCTATATGTATCAGAGCATGTGATATAATTTTTTACATCAATGGATGCATGGAGGAAGCCACGCTTCCAATATTGGGCGGTATGCTTCCAGCATCTTCCATGTGCCCACATTCGAAGTGGGAGGGAAAAAAGTTACCGCTGCTTGTTTCTATGTGTTTTTCATTCCTTTCTAAACCTCTAGTACTCCTAGTGGTGATATCATATGTATAGAAAGACAAAAAATCATTAATAGCATATGTGTATCTAGAAAAACATGCAATCCCCAAGGCCTCCAGCGAGCGCTTGTGGGATATCAGTAATAAGTTTGATAAATCAATTACATAATGATATATATATATGGAAATGACAACTTATAAACTTGTTATCACCTAATTTTATGTCGAAGCGGTGTCAGACAGCCCCGTTCTGCTCGTTTTCCCGTCGGGGGCCTCTACAAAGTGAGCACTCTAATGTCGCACCTATGCTTATTCAAATCACTTTAAACTCATGGGTTAGGCATTATATGTGATTCTAAGACTACCTAGATGCTTGTAATTTAGACATCCTACCTAGATTCTCCTATATGTGACAAGGGCACCCTGCAAGCTAGTTAATACATAAAATAATAAAACGATAGTCAAATCATGTCAGAACGAGTTAAAAATTTAACAGAGGCATTAAGATATCATTAGGGACATATTGCAAAAATAATATTAAGGAAATCATGCACATATTTCTAATTGCTCTGGGGTGGGACGCTGGGGACTACAACAAAACTTACAAAAAGTGACCTTGCAAATGTTCCATCCAAAGGCCTCCAAAACTCTTGCAAACTTGTGGTTGGACTAAAAACAAAATTTTGAGATGACCCAGAAGGTCATATTTGGCATATTTTTCCCAAGTCATCCTGTATCTGAAGGTGTTCCCTGCAGGTTAGTAGACACATAAAATGACAGAAACCAAGTCAAATCATGTCAAAAAGCAATGAAATTTGGACAACAACATAAGTACATCAGATATAGAATAATGCAAAAATAATAGTAACAAAACCATGCACATATTTCTAATCACTCTAGGGTGGAGCGATTAGGACTGCGATAGTTTGGGGGGGCGCCCGAGGGTAGGACGCCCATCGTTTAGGGCCTAGTTTTGACACCAGTCCAAGTAGGATGGGTCCAAAACTTCCTAGGTGGTTGTGTCAATGAGTTTGGGGTGGGATTGTGGCAAATTTCTTGGGTTTTGGATCTGGATTACGTTCCTTGTGTTCACCCGACAACCTCTCTTCCAGAAGAGAGAGATTAGGGATGTAAGAAGCACAAAGAGGAATGGGGGTACATTTGGGCAGCACTTCGTTGCTCCAAATGCTCCAACTCTATTCTTTTTTTGGGGTGATGAATCTCACATTTTTATAGACCTAAGGGTCTCTTTTGAATATGCATGCGAGGGCACCACTTGGCTCATTATGCCTTTTAGGGGGATAGAATATTCCTCCCTGATTAGGGGCTCCTTGATTGAGGTCTCCATGATTTGAAACATTCCTTTGCACTCCCATGCCTTGAAGGAAGAGTTAGGTGGCAGATTCAGGCTGCCATTTGTCAAGGTTTGCCTTTTTGCCAGTCAAACTTGCTAATTGTCCCACCCTGGCACGATTGCTGCTAATCATCCCGGGGTGGGGTGAATAGGATTCTAATCATCCCAAGGTGTGATGAATAGGGAGAAAAGTTTTTAAAAGGTGCAAAACTTACCTCTAACCTTACAAAAATGATTTGGGAGTGGTTAGTACCACTGTTTAACCTCTAGAGGTTTCCCTAGGGGTATGCATGCCAATTCGATCAGTGCTTGTAGCCACATACTCAGATTGGTGCTATTTTGGTGTCTACAGAGCTCTACTACCAGTCATACATCTATAGCTCTAGTAGAGTTTATCCAAACCTGGTGACTAATTTTAGTGTGTTTTCCTTTGCTTACCTTTTTTTAAAATGGCTTTGCAAAATTTTATGCACCACATGGGTTAGAAAGTATTTGAATGGAGTGTGTTGGATTTTTGCCTTAATTTGCACACCAAAATGATTTCATCCTTCAATATTTCAAGACATATCCCCTTAATATGATGTGTTTATGTGTAGCTTTAGCAAAGTGATCCAGTGTTCCAAAATTCACCATCTTAGTCCCAAAATCTAGGAGTGGTTACTAAATAACTTCATCCCCTTTTCTTGATCCACATGATAGGAAATTCATATTTCATGACAAAGGAACACAAAAAAATATTCAAGATTCCATAAATTAGTGGTTACCATAAAACATCACCTCAATCGGAGATACCAACCCAAAACACAAAACTCACAAACCAAAACTTGGAAATAAATCAACACCTAACCTAATGCAAACTGACAAGAAAGCAAAAAATAAACTTGTCAAACCAAAAATTAAAACTAAAACAAAAGCATGAAAACCAAAGCTATATACAATAATGTACAAGATGATGCACAATATAGGCTATCACTTCCCTAGATCCCAAACACTATTAGTATACTTTAAAAGATATATATCATAATATGGATGCCAAAATTTACAGAAATCCAACCAAAATAATATTAGGCCACATGATACAGAAACATTCATTTTGCCTCTCTCACCCCACCAATTTGATTCCAAGATATTAATAATTTCATGCTGAAATTTTGATTCATAAAATTTGCAAGCAAATGCATGGTTTTCCATTCTCTTTTGTTTATTCAGTGAGGTGTAGCTTTTAAAACATAATTCGTTAGTCCGATTTGAGTTCTCATTTTCACAAACATATAAACTTTCCTTCAAATAGGAGGCTATTTCTGAAAATTTTGAAGCCAATTCATCATCCATGTATTTAGGTCAATGATGACTTTGTAGCCTTTTTCAAGAATATAAGATATCTAATATGTGAGAATCATTATAACTTTTTATCCTAGATTCCATTATCAATTGTTCATGAATTTGATTTATTAACTCCAAAGCATCTACCTCTGTTTTGTTTAACATAGCAAGCTTATTATTGGTGTATGGAGAAATTAACTCAAGTTCTTTGTCCACCATAAATGACATTTGATCATTAATCACATCTGAATCCAACATACCATTATGCAAACTCTTACCTGAATTTTGAATGGTTGAACAAAAAGGTTGAGATTCTACCTTTTGTACATTTTTATTTACCAAATCTTGGTGAGCCTTTGTAACTTCTTCTTTTTCTTCATGGGCTTCATCATCATTGTCTTGTAGCCCTTCATCTTCATCCATGACCTATTTATCAAAAACACCAAAATTAGACACCCAATCAAAAATATGTCCATATTTTTCAAACCATAAATCTCGCTGATCAAGGGGTGGATCAACTAACACATCTCCATGATCAATTACTTGAGTTGTTTAAAATAAAACCACATTTTTATTTGAGTTATCAATCACATCAAACCCAAACCATTCAAATTTTGGAATTTTCTCTGTCTAAGGTAGCATAGATAGTATAGAGTCCTTAGGTGAAACAAGGCTTTCAATTTCTTGCTCCTCAAATGGGAGCAAAGTGAGTGATTCCCCTTATCCATATACAAAAAATGTATCATAAGAAACATCCACCATTTCTTCCTTTTCTCTTCTAGCAAGGTGTTCAATAAACTCATCTTTCAAATGATTGAATCTTGGAACCTTATCAATTTTGGCAAGTGGAATGTCATATTTTGGTTGTACAGGCATTTCAAGGTCTTCATGTGATATAGAGGTTTCAACATCCTACATATCAAATGAAATAGAAATTTCAGCAGTAAGAGTGTGGGAAACCAATAATTCCTCGTCTTCCTTGATCATTATTTTGAGGATGTTGAAGGTTTTGATCATCAAATTTAATCATCTCATCCAAATTTAGGGAAGGTCCTGATTTGTCATATGTTTCAAAACTATTCCACTCTAGGATCCCTCCATTATCTAGAACAATATCACTTTTAGTATATTCGAACCTTGTCTCATAGAATTATCAAAATATGCATCTTGAGGCATTTGTTTTTGTAATTGAGTTATGTTTCTTTTAAGCTATAGAACTATCTTTTGCAACTTTTCCTGCATATGAGGTGAGGTGAGCATTTCATTAGAAAGAGCAACAAAGTCCTATTTATTACACCAACAATAATCATCTTCCAAATCTAGGGGGTGATGTTCAACCACTTCTTCACAATATTTAAATTCAACAATAGATTGCTTTTCAAACTCAACTTCATCCACTTTTGAGGGCTCAATTATTGTGGATCAATTCATGCATTTAGCTTTCTATTATTCTCCCAATACTCCTTTGTAAATAATTACGCTAATCCATTTTCATCATTTTGAATATATTGGCCTTCTATATTATCCACTTCAACCATTTCATTCAATTATATGGAAGGTCCTAACCTATCACATATTTCAATGCTAGTTAGATCTAGGACTCCTCCATTGTTTGAAGACTCATGCATTTCTAAGACTAAACCAATATATACATCTCGATGGACTTGTTTACTACAATACTCATTGGTGAATATTGGATTAGAAACTTGCACCTCCTCTTGGATGATATCTAAGGTTGTTGTAACATTTGTAAATTCAACTTTATCCCATTGATTGCTCACATTAGACATCATTTGATTCAAGGGTGCTAGATTATATGGTTGGTATTGGTTGGAATCCATAACTTCTGAAGAACAATTCATCATGGGAGAAGGTTTTGTATCAACCTGACTCATGGGTGGTATCTAATTTTGAGCCTTAGGTTTAAGTAATGATAATTGACCCACATCAACCCCTTTTAAAATCCATCATTGTTCTACTATTACTTCCTCACTGTAGGTCCTAGGCAAGGATAGATCTTTAATAACTCTACACAAAAATGTAGAAGTTAAGGGGTCTAAGGCTCCCATGTATATTTGAATGGATTCTTCTTCCAACATAAGGTAATGTATCACCACTTTGGTATACAACCTATGGAATATATCATTGAATTAACTCATCGATTCATTAGGTTATTTATAGATATATATAAATTGATTTAGCATCATAACTGGGTTAACTAGTTTTCCAAAATGGCTGATAAACATTGCTTCTAGTTGAGCCCATAAAGTGATAGAACTTAAAGGTAAGTGTATGTACCAATAAAATGCAACCTCATCCAATGTGTATGAAAAAAACCTACAAGCAACATCTTCATGCATAATTTACAAATAAATCAACATGTCCTTGTATCTTTGAATATGTTCCTCAACCAAGGTCACATCATGCCTAAACTAAGGTAAATATTCTTCTACACCTTTAGGAATTTGATGGGTAGGAATGTTTAAATGACAAAAATAACCACCTATCTAGGATGCCATTCTTGTTGGAGTGAGCATTGCCATTAGTGGACCTTAAAGAACACAAATTTAATGCCAACTTTGTTAGTCAAAGAAATATCTTGCAAAGAAACATGAAATGACTAACAATTTTTAAACATTTAACATATAGATCATCATGTTCATCAACCAAAATATATGCATCAATTAAACCATAACATTAAAGAACATTCTCCAATTTGCAAAAGGTTAGCATCAATGCATTATCAATTAAAGGACTTTCCAATCAATGAAAGTAATCACATGTCAACAAAACCTCGTTAGTCAAAACCAATGCCTTCAAATAACTCTTTCAAGTAACATGAACAAGTTAGCATTTCAGTAGCAATAAAGTAAACCAATTCAGGTCCTCCTTCTAGCACCAATTTTGTTATGGTAATTTTATCCAATTGCAAAATCACCATCATAGTTAGGATTTTGATTAGAAAACCCTCTCTTGCAAAGAAATAGAAATTTCTCCAAGGTTCTTTTTACTTAATGTGCGCTTGTGTTTGTTGAAATGTAACAAATAAGTGCTAGGAATACCTTAGTAATTTGCAAGCAACTTTTAACAAGGGGCCTATGTTGGTATTATTTTATTATGCGATGCTATTTATTTTTCACGAAACTTAAAAGAAAAAGAAAATGTAAATGTGATTGGCCCTCATATGACCACGATGAAAAGTGATTTAATTCCTTTTATATTGAAGTATTTTAGATAGATTTTATATTATTTTTTTAAGAAAATTTTAAACAAGTTTTATCTTATTTAAACCTTGCTTTGAGCATGAAACAAAAAATTAAAATCTATCTCTAAAATGTGAATCTGAAATGATGATTGAATTCATTTTAGCTTGCTTTGAGCATGAAAATAAAATAATCTACATGACTAACTTTAAAATGTAGCAGCCTTTGAAATGCCATATAAATTACCCTCCTTTAATGAAATTGTAATTTTCATAAAGGGAAGTTAATTTATTGCTTTTTTTAAAATACTAAGCTTAAATGTGAATTGCCTTAAAAATGTGAAATCATGCTAAATTTGAAATTACAAAATTCCTTTAAAAATGTGAAATTTAAATTGTTAGCAATTATAGTTGACATTACATTATTATTAACATTGATAAAATAGCGCATTAGCGCTCTCTAAATTGGTTTGGTTAGTTGGTAGTTGAGTAACTACCATACCATTGTATTTATTCCAATCCATATTAGTTCGAAGATGGTTGATTGATATAAATTCTATATGGTATCAGAGCTACGGTGGTTGGGCAAGGGGGACCTTCTTGGTAGTTTGGTAAGGTAGTTCGTAACTACTCTGAATTCCTCTCTGATGTGGGTTCATAGCAAGTGAAAGATGCACAGCAATGACTTCAGTGAATGCACTCTGACGTAGGTGACTTGACTAACGTAGAACATACTCCAACACAGGAGACAAGACTGACATAGGATACTAATGTAGAATAGACTCTTATGCAAGACTCGAGACAACCCACACATAGCAATGAGTGCTGGCCTCACTCGACAATCAAACTAAGATAGTGGCACACAAAAGGAGACAGAGACTTGAAATTCTGACAAAGACACACAGATGGAGATAGAGACCTAATATATTTATAGACACAAATTGACACCTAACACTCTAACAGAGATACGACTGACACCTGAAATGCTGACAGAGATACAATGGGTGATATGGCATTTTTGAGATGACATGGCAGTGTGACAAGAAGCTGGTGACTTGGTGGTGACATGGTATTTTCAAGGTTATGTGGAATTTTATTATTGGTTGGTGGAGGCAAAAGGGTGGAGAGGTGACCGCCCTAAGGCAGTCACATTACTACAGTTGCGTAACGATTTAAAAACTATGTTGAACGCATCAGTAGGATGTGTGTGGGATAATTTCCATATTTTTTTAAAAAAATAATGGTCTATTCTTCTATAAATACATACTGGTGTGTTTTAACTCTCAACGGGCCTTGTAGCTCGCCTGGTATGCACACTCAGTGGTTTGACATAGGTCATCAGTTCGAATCCCTAGAGGGATTCCAATTTTTTTTTAACAAAGCTCTGGTCAGCTGCTTAGTAAAATTATATTGATGCTTTTCTATCCTTAGTGGGTCCTGTAGCTCATCTGGTCAGCATACTTGGTGGTTTGGTGGAGGTTCTTGGTTTGAATCCCGTGGAGGGATTAAAAAAAATAAAGCAAAAATTTTTTGTCGCTTGTGCCTAACAATTTTTTATTACTAAGCAACTTTTTGCAACATTTGACAATTTTTTTGTCAATTTATTTTGCCAAGGGAGGAGCATTTTTTGTCGAAGGAGGGTTAATTTTTTACCCCGAGAGGAATATTTGTTTTGCCACAGCCAGTGGCAAAGCTATTTATGAGGTATTTTTTTAATACTTTGTTTCTTCCTTTCAAGCAATGTTTTGGAGGGATAATTTTTTTTGGAATTTGAAAGGGTACCACAACAATGTTTTCCTTGTTTATTTTGCAACATTAAGGGGGGATCGCAAGCATTATTTTTGAAAAATTCAAAGACAAAGGAGGGAAGAAAAATTATTGATCTGTGGAAGTGAATATTTTTTCATTCTAAAACTGGTATTGTAATAGGTGCATTTTCGGTGGAAATCGACACCTAGAGTGTTTAAAATTTTGTGGGCACTTGTGATTGTTTTTGCATTTAAATTTCATGTTTTCTTGCATTTCAATTATAAAGTAAAATATACAAAGCAAAGAAAAGACCCCAAATTTTACACCTATTTGTGCAATTTATTTCATAGCAGCGTTTGGTATCTACGATACCTTTGGTCCACACTTATAGGTAATTTTGTCGTGCTTGGACTACTGTATCTAACACCTAATATAGCTACAACAACAACATATGAGCTTGTTCTATATCAATCATCGAGGATAAATAAGGCAAACCAGTTTTGATATTCACTTCATTTATACCCTAATCGTTATTATTGTTACACCTAAATCTTGATGAAGTGATTTCCAAAGTGTTTAGGGGAAGTTATGCCCCACGCATGAGGAAAGACCTTCTATGGTAGGTGTCATAAACAAAACGATTCCCTTTAAGTATCGCCTAAGTTCTACGTATCGTTCTGCTTGTATATACTTATAGTCTCCCTCACGTAATGACGAATATATATAGATAAGTTTGATATAAATTCTTGGCAGGTATAAAGAAATGGGGACCATTTGGTGTTATAAGAAACCTTCACAATGGCCATTGTTCACAAATATCTCTCAGATTCATAGTTGCTGAAAGATTTTAACTTCACACCATGGAAGAATAATATATGTGCTATAATTCAAGTGGAATATTTGTGGGATGTAGTGACTGGCACTATAAAACACCCTAGAACAACAAGATCATATCAAGATGATTTTTATAAGAAGGACAAAAGATACCCCTTTTTTTTGCTTGGTACTACATATGAGGTTTAGCCTCATATCTATGATGCCAAAACTAGTAAAGAAGCTTGGGATGCTTTGATTGCTATTTATGAAGGTAAGAATAATTCCACTATTCTATACCTTCAAACTCAACTGCATACACTCAATATGAAATCTGGTGAGACAGTGGACCTATTTTTATGCAGAGTGGTGGAATTGAAAGCCAAATTGAATTCTATGGGACAACCAGTAGATATTTCTCTCTTGAACTCTATCATCTTGAAAGCATTACCAGATTCCTATAAGATGTTGATAACCTCACTTCATGTATCTGTCTTTTGTGGAATTAGTGAATTTGCTACAAATTTAAGAGGTAAATCAATTTTAGAAGGATGAAGTTCTAGATAATGCCCTCTACACCAAACAAGGGGGTAAGAAACACAGTCAATTTTAAAAAGGAGGATCTTCATCAAAGGGAAAAGGGAAACAACATCAAAAAAGGGATAAACAATATTGTAATATTTATGATATGAATAACCATGACACCAATAGGTGTTGGTTTAATAACAAACAACAAAATGACCAAGATCATAAGAATAAGGGCAAAGGGAAATACAAATCACAGAAGAAGAATAAGCCACCCAAGGAGAATTTTGCTTATGTCGAATCAAACTCAAACTTAGATTCTACTAAAATAAACTCAGACTTATATTCTGAGCGACCACACAAGGTGCTCATGACTCATACTTCATCTTAGAAAAAAGATGCAGTGTGGTATATTGATTTAGGTGCCATTAAGCACATGACTGGTGATCGATCGTTGTTTGAGACATTTGAGTAAAAGGAAGGTGTAGCCCAAAAATTCTTGCACTCCTTTCCTCAAGGCTAATGGATCTATGTCTTAGAGGGGAATGGAAGAATGAGTGGTCTACACCTCAAAATAGAGGTACTTAATCGTACCTTCTAAGTGGTGATTTTTTCACGAATTGGTTTGGGTTCACCAAGAAATATTTTGTGGTAGTTTTCGAGCTTAGATTTGGGATTTGTTTTGATTTTTTTGTCTTTATTCAAATCACGCATACACCTAATTTTTACCAATATGCATATAATATAACTTATATGATATTTTGATTTAAATGCAGGCAACAAAATAGAATTCAGAAAGGCAAATGCAATGCTAGAAAGTGATTTCAAACCTTACCTATATCCAAAAGTTTGTTGAAGTTTCTAATTTTTTAGTGTAGCCCATATCGTACGCAACAGGTCAATATCGTACTACAATTCTGCAAGATTGTAGTACAAAAAAAGATAGACTCTTCTGATTTTTCTAGGGATCGACAAAAACATAGGTAGGGATAGAAAATAGAAAATAGAGAGTTGTATTGATGCTTACAAGAAGAATTAAGATCTAATGTAGATAACTGTAATAACATGAATTTATGAATAAATGTTCAAAAATACATAAAACATGTAATTATATGAAATTAGGTGAACTCTAGGAATGCATACGCATAAATCTAGTATTCTATGAAATAAAGAATGATAAATTAAATATTAATCCAATGAAATAAAGTTAGAATACGCAAACCATAGCTTAGGGTTGCCCCTAAGTGAGTTGTAGGCAATATCGTAGCCTGTAGGACATAATCGTATGCTGAACTCGTCTGATCATACGATGATGGTGATATCGTATCCTTCGATCTGCAACAATATCCTCTGATCTTGCTCACAAAAACAAAATATCTAGAACTAAACTGCATAATTGTTAGCGTACATTATTGTTAGCATACATTATTATTACATTATTGTTGTAACAGGGCCTATTTCAGCCACGGGTGGTTCTATAACCTCCGGGCTTAATAGGGCATATATTGTTCTATTTAATCTGCTCCTGATTAATACAAACTAGTTGATTACTCCACATGGTATCAGAGCAGGACGGGCGAAGACTGGGAGGGCTCGATATCTACTTGGCACGCTTCTCGAGGACTCAGACTTCGAAAGCAACTTGACCCGAGCATAATTCTCGAGATCTACCTTTGCAATCGACTAGATTAAGCATGGATCTCGAGACAAACATGCAATCGACTGGATCGAGCATGGATCTTGAGACAGACACAGAGCCAACTGGATCTAGCATGGATCTCGAGGCTGACTCGACTGGACCTGACTGGATCGACACAAAACCCGAGGCCGACTTGACTAGACCTGGACTAAGCATAAAAACTGAGGCTAACTCAACTGGACTTGAAACCCGAGGCCAACTCGACTGGACCTGACTGGATCGGGCACGAAACCTGAGGTCGACTCAACTAGACCCCGAGCACAAAACCCGAGGTCGACGACGCAGTGATGCGTGGCAGACTGGCCACGTGCCACCTGGACTGACGAGCGGGTGACACGTGGTGGACTGGCCACGCGCCACCCGGACGCGACGCGTGGTGGACTGGCCACGCGCCACTTGGCGCAACAAAAAGACACACGGGATGACTGATTGCCCATAGGCAATCGAAGGGAAAAGGGCTTCTTTGCCCTTTTATTCCCTTCCTTCATCGCCCATCGCGGCGATGTGGGACTAAAATCCCAAGACATTTTTTTTATGTCTCAAGCCACGGACGGGAATAAAGGGAACGAACTTCCCTTCCCTTCCCGTCGGGCGGCGTAGCCCGACTGGCAGGAGCGCCAGTCGGAAGGACTATAGCCGCGGGGTCGGGGGTTCGATTCCCGACGGCTTCAAATGCTATTCTTTTAGCACGGCACGGCGAAAGGTAAAATTTTTAGCAATTTTTTTTTTAAGTTTTTTTTCTTTCTTATATTTTTTTTAATTAAAAGATTAAAAAATAAATTAAATAGATTTATTTTTTTATATAGATTTAGAATTTCTTTTTCTATATAAAATTAATTTATTTATTTTTATTTTTTTATCTTTAGTTATTTAAAATATTTTAAAGAAAATACTTTAAATTAAAAAAAAAAATTGTGGGGGGATGTTGAGTAATTTTTTTCTAAAAAGCAATTTTGGCATTATTGTAAAGGTGCATTTTCGGCTGAGCCCGACACCTAGTGGGTCATTCCTGTGGGCACTTTTATGTTGTAGGTTGCATTGTTCTTCTATTTTGCACTACTTCATTAAAAGTTAAAAAAAAAATCAAATTCACTCCCTAAGTCCCCGAAATAATTAAAACCCATCCGTGCAATTTATTGCACTGCAGCATTCGGTATTTGTGATACCTCTGGCCAGCACTTACAGGTAAAGTTGTCGTGATTGCGCTATTGTATCCGCCGCCTAATATAGCTGCCAAAATGACGTCCGAGCTTGTTCTCTATAAATCGTCGGGGAGAGATAAGTTTGCCATTTTGCATTTTTTTACTCCATCCATTACCCTAATAGTTCTTGTGTTTAGGCGTAAATCCTGATGAGAGTTCTGAAATCCAAAGTGTTTAGGGGAAGTTACGCCCCATGCATGCGGATTGCAGACTTTCTATGGTAGGTGCCATCAACAAGACTATTCCCTTTCAGTACTGCTTATGTTCCACGTATCGTATGATCTCTAAAGATCACCTATAGTTTCCCTCACGTAAGGGCGGGTGATTTTTGTTGATCTTTCTAAATACCTATAGTCTCCCTCACGTAAGGGCGGGTATTTTGTATGGTATAACGGCCTAGCAAAAGGTATATCGAAAGGGGGACCAATTGGTGTTATAAGGAACCTTCATCATGTCTGCAAAACTAATGACTGATTCTCATCAGTTGTTGAAAGGTCCTAATTACACACCATGGAAAAACAAGATGAAGGCCATCCTAGCAATGGATGACTTATGGGATGTTGTATCTGGAGCAACAACCAGACCTTCACCTATTGCTGGTGCTACAGCTCCAACTACTGCTCAAAGAGACTTTGATAAGCTAGACAACAAAGCAAAAGTGCTCATCTTGCTTGTTGTGTCTGATGAAGTCCAACCCCATATTGCTGACTGTGCAACTAGTAAAGCGGCATGGGATGCCCTTAATACTATATATGAGGGAAAGAATGATTCCACCATTCTATTTCTTCAATCTCAATTACACAGTCTAAGCATGAAGCAGGGTGAGACAGTTGAATTCTTTCTTTGCAGAGTTTCTGAATTGAAAGCAAAGTTGAATTCTTTGGGAGAACCAGTTGAAGACAAGCTCCTTACTTCAGTTGT
This sequence comes from Wollemia nobilis, assembly GCA_028583015.1. NCBI lineage: Eukaryota > Viridiplantae > Streptophyta > Pinopsida > Araucariales > Araucariaceae > Wollemia > Wollemia nobilis. The sequence goes on along the minus strand of JAQPPZ010001190.1, from coordinate 2,839,308 downwards.
ATTGAGAGCTTTACCTGATTCTTATCGGGTGTTGATCACTTCCCTTCAGGTATCACAACGAAAAGTTACTTTTGTAGAATTGGTTAATATGCTTCAAGAGGAGGAGGCACGCCAACTACAGAGAGATGATTCTTCTAACACTGCCCTCTACATCAACAGGCAAGGGCAGAACCAGAAGAAGGGTAATTTTTAGAAGGGAGGGAATTCACAAAAGGATTCAAAAGGGAAACAACCTCAACAAAAAAAGAGATATTGCAAGATCTATGACAAAGAAGGTCATGATACAAACAGATGTTGGCATAAGAATAAGCAATCAAAATAGAAAGGCCGAAACAAACCACAAAAGAACAAACAACAAGTGAATGTTGTTGTTGAAGAATCTGACATGGATTCTGAGAGAGCCCACAAAGTTCTCATGACTACCACAGTGTCCAAGCAGATGGATCCTATATGGTATGTTGATTCTGGAGCCAGTAAGCACATGACTGGTGACAAATCATGGTTTGAGTCTTTTGAGGCCAAAGAGGGCAAACCGGTCACTATTGTCGATGATAAAACCTACAAGGTTCAGGGAGAAGGCACTATTTTAGTCACTCTTCCTGATGGCAAGTGTCAGATTGATAAAGTTCTCTATGTTCCAGGATTGGCAAACAATTTGTTGTCAGTCACACAAATTCTGGACAAAGATATGGTTGTGAACTTTAGTGTTGAGGGAGGCAAGAAGTGTTGTTCTATTACCAGAAGGGGTAAGAACATTGCAACTGCTTCATATAAGCATGGCTTATTTGCCTTAGATACTATCTCTACTCCACATGTAGCCATGAAAGTCTCTACAAAGGAGGCAACTTCCCTATGGCACAAGAGATATGGACATTTGAGTTCTGGTTACTTACTTGAGCTAAGTAAGTATGAGATGGTAAAGGGTCTTCCTTCCCTTTCTACCACTTTACCAGTTTGCTCTGACTGCTTGGCAGGAAAGCAACATAGAGTGCCTTTTGAAAAGAGCTCTACAAGAGCAAAGAAACCTCTGGAGTTGGTTCATACCGATCTGTGCGGTCCCTTCACTCCCAACAGTTGTGGGGGTAAGAGGTATTTTCAGTTATTTGTGGATGATTATTCACGAAAGATGTGGGTATTCTTTCTTCAACTGAAATCTGAAGCATTTGGCTTCTTTCAGCAATTCAAGAAATCTGTTGAGAAGGAGTCAGGGACTTCTATAAAAACTCTCCGCTCAGATCGAGGGGGGGAGTTCACCTCTAAAGAATTTTTTGCATTCTTGAAAGAAAATGGGATCACAAGACAGTTAACTACTGCTTATACTCCTCAGCAAAATGGAGTTGCTGAAAGGAGGAATCGTTCCATCATGGAAATGGTTCGTTGCATGCTCACAGGAGCTAGACTTGAGCAACTATATTGGGCAGAAGCTGTCACCACAGCAGTATATCTATTGAATAGGGCACCCACAAAGGCCCTACAAGGAATGACTCCACAGGAAGCATGGAGTGGTAGGAAACCCTCCATTTCTCATCTACGCATTTTTGGATGTAAAGCTTTCATGCACATACCAAAAGAGAAAAGGAAGAAGCTAGATGAGAAGACATTGAAGTGTATTCTTCTTGGCTATGATGAGCACTCTAAGGGTTATCATTTGATTGATCCCTTGACCAAGAAGATACACATTAGTAGAGATGTAGTTTTTGATGAGGCTTTCACATCAGCAAACACATCAGATGTATACCTAGACCTTGTGGAAACACAGGTTGCTAAATCTCCTTCATCAAAAGTTGGAGGTTCTTCTTCATCTTCAACACCTAAGAAGAAGAATCCAAAGTGGTGTACAAATACAATCAAAGACTCTAAGCTATCCACTCCACCATATTTGACATTGGATAGGCCTCGTACTCGTAGCATGGCTCGACAGGAGAAAGCTGCAACAGAGAATACTGGGGTTGATGATCTGTGTCAATATTTTGAGGAACTTTCTGTAGATCCAGAGAGAGATACAGAAGATATGGATATTGATAATGATAAGGTGTTTATGTCTTCAATAGATGATCTTGAACCTGCATCAGTACAAGTTGCTCTCGGTGAACCTCAGTGGAAGGCCGCTATGGATGCAGAGTATAAGTCTTTGATGAAAAATAAAACTTGGAAGCTTGTCGATCTGCCACATGGAAAGAAACCCATTGGCTGCAAATGGGTGTATAAAGTCAAGTACAAAGCAGATGGGACAATTGATAAGCATAAGGCCCGTCTTGTTGCAAAGGGCTATGCTCAAAAGGAAGGCATTGACTATGAGGAAACTTTTGCACCTACTGCTCGGATGACCACAATTCGAGTTATTTGTGCTATGGCAACACAGTTTGGGTGGAAAGTTCACCAGATGGATGTCAAAAGTGCTTTTTTGAATGGTGATCTCCAAGAAGAAGTCTATATGACTCAGCCAGAAGGATTTGAAGTGGAAGGCCAACAACAGAAAGTTTGCAAATTGGTCAAATCCTTATATGGCCTGAAACAAGCTCCTCGAGCTTGGTATATAAAAATGGACAATCACCTCCTACAGACATGGTTTTAAGAGATGTCCATCAGATGCAAACCTCTATTTCAAGAAACAGGGTTCTGAGATAGTGTTGCTTGTACTCTATGTTGATGATCTCGCTCATTACAGGGAGTTCAAAAACTATGATCTCTATTGTCAAAAGAGACTTGTGTCAATATTTTGAGATGTCAGATCTCGGACTTCTTCATTATTGTCTTGGTCTGGAATTCAGCCAGAAGGAGCACTACATCAAAGTGTCTCAGAAAAAATATGCCAAGACATTGTTGGAAAAATATCGCATGACTGATTGCAAGCCAATGGCAACTCCGATGGAGACAGGACTTCAGTTATCGTGATATGATGATTCACCTCAGGTAGATGGTACTCTCTATCGACAGTTGATTGGGAGTCTCATATATCTGACCAATACTAGGCCAGATCTCGTATTTGTTGTGAACTATCTTTCGAGGTTCATGCAGGAGCCTAAGACCACTCATTGGAAAGCAACAAAATGTGTTCTTCACTATGTCCGTGGCACAATGGAATATGGCCTAGAATACAAGAGGAACAACAAATTCTTCTTACAGGGATACACGGACTCCGACTATGCCGGATCGTTTGATGATCGCAAGTCAACTTCAGGATATATTTTTCATCTTGGATCCGGTCCTATCTCTTGGCACAGCAAGAAGCAACAGGTGGTTGCTATATCATCAACAGAGGTAGAATATCATGCCGCACGTGATGCTGTGTGCGAAGTGATATGGTTGCGTCGCATTCTGACAAGTATGGGTCATCCATCCAAATCTCCAATACACTTGTTTTGCGACAATCAGGGTGTTCTGAACCTAGTCAAGAATCCAGTTCATCATGAAAGAACAAAACACATTGACACACAATGTCATTTCATTCGAGATGAAGTTTCGAAGCACCGAATTCAGCTTCAGCACATTCCCACCGATGCTCAAGTTGCAGACATTTTCACTAAGGCACTTGGACGTGTCAAATTTGAATTGTTTCGCAGCTCTCTTTGTATTGCAAAATGATGTAATCAGGGGGGATGTTAGTATAGCTAGTAGTTATACACCGATCGCAATGATCATATGACTGACATTGTGTTACAATTTCGGAGGTCATATTATGATTTTGGGGGTCGTAGTATGATCTCGTCAAATATACACAAATTTTGAGGTAATTAATGCACACATGATATTTTTACAATTTTTTTATGTTCTCATGTAAATGGGTCAAATTTAAGGTGCTACATTTTGCCTCCTCTTTAGCACAATTTCGAAAGAAAATTGCGTTAAAGAAAAGTGTGACACGCTTTACAAGAAAGCAAAAATTTATTACAATTTTTGTTGATGATTTTAAGTTTTTATGCAAGTTGTTTCAAAATATGATGTTTATGGTACCCCCTTCAAGTTTTTACACCTATTAAACGTTTTAGGTGGAAAAACTCAAAAATTAAGAGTAAATAAGAAAGAAAAGGTAAAATTTTAATTCATTTTCTCTCTCACTATTTACTATCTAGTGCTCTGGAGAAAAATATTATGGGAGCTACCCATCATGCCGATTTGGTCCGGGCTGGAGATGGAGCACTCCGGGTATGAATTTCGTGTTTACTTAGCTTAAATTTTACATGTTTTTCATTAAATTTTTAGGGCACGACTATCATCGTGTAGCCCTAATTGTGAAATCATAACGATTTTGCAAGATCATACCATACGATATTGGAGAAATCGATACGATTTTGTCAATATCGTATCGATGTGAGCGATATCGTACGATACGATATCACAAAATTGATACGATATCGCAAAATCGATACAATATCGTCTATTTTTAATATTATTTTGCTACTATTTATTTTTAAACATGATTACTAATATTTTGTTATTTTATGTTTTATTTTGACAATTGGAGGAGCTAAATAACAGGGAGTGGAGACATGCTACTCTCTAGGATGATTTGGATGCATTGACAGACATAGAGTTGACCTGTCTAGAGGTAGTGGGTTTGAAACACATGGCATAGATGCCACAAATTGTGATAGATATGAGGTTGTTGACAACCTTAGCAAAGATATGGTATTCAGAGTCATCTTATTTTCATTTATCTATAGGAGATATGATGCCTACCTTGGAGGATGTCTAGCATATTTTGAGGTTACCTCTGAGGGGTGCACATATAGTTGCATCTAGCAACCAAGGTCAGGCGATGAGAAGGTTGATAGGAGATCCTAAATTCCTATTGAGTAAGGGTGGGGTTCCTATTGGGAGACTCGGAGGGATGGAGGGAGTCTCATGTTTGACTTTGATATTGAGTGGCATTATGGGGGGATTGATTTTATGCCATTCGAGTGGGATGTGGTTACCATGGATACTGGTAGAGGTAGTCTACAATATGAGGGATCAGAGTATCTATTTTGCTTGGGGTCTCTTCCTCCTATGTAGTCTATATTGATTTTTGTATAAGGTAGTCTACAAGGGTGGGAAGGGGTTGATATTGACTTATTTTCTTTAGGTGTGGTATTGGGAGCACATAACTGTCCAGTAGCCTATAGGGCTTCCTCTAGTTTAAGCAGCAAATGGTGATCCTAGTGTGGAGGCTGATAGGCCTAGGGTGATCTATTGGTCTTTATAGGGATTACGTGGGAGATGGGTTACTCTTAGTGGAGTGAGGCAGCTCTTGGATGAGTTACTACCAGATGACATTACGTGGAGGTCTTGGAGAGGGCTACCAAGATGGGGTGAGGATGCATTTGAGTTGGCCCATGTCAGGCAGACCATTTGGGTACATATGCATGAGGGAGAGGTAGAGTTACACCATGTTGATCGAGTGCAACACCATTTTGGGCTTAAATAGGATATTCCTCCTCATAGGAATATTACTTTTGCCAGATCTACTAGGGATCCTACCACCTTCAGTGGGGCTCCCAACTTGGCTCAGTTTTTGGACCCTGAGCCTGATGATGCTCCAGTAGAGGTAGCAATGGTTGGGGATGATGCTAGGGTTACTAATAGATATTGGTAGTGGTATGCTAGTATCTATCTTGTCCGATTGACACTATGGAGGAGCATAGTGATTCAAGTAGTTGATCGGGTTTTTAGATAGCATCATGCAACTAGTCAACAAGAGTAGTCGGTTACACAGGCTTCTTCGAGGAATCCAGGTCTTCGCACTCGGGGTGGACACATATCTCAGAGGTAACGAATCCATAAATATAGGTAGGAGAGGAGGGCATCACCCCAGGAGGAGGGAGGAGCATATCCTCATCAGGAGGAGAGACCATACTCTCCTAGGAAGGGCAAGAGGGTATTGGAGGAGGGAGAGAGCAGTGAGATGGCTGCTCTATGAAGGTGGTGAGGCTATAAGGGGAGAATGCCATCTAGAAGACTATGATAGAGTCTCTAGAGGGAGACCTAGCATAGGCTAGAGCTTAGGATGTGGGTCTATACAGCAAGATTCAAACTCTGGAGGAGGATCTAGAAGTGACTAGGGCTTAGGGTGGACAGAGTGTTGTGGCTATGACATCGACTCAAATAGGTCGATCTGAGCAAATATGGCTAGGAGACGAGCTTCTACGAGCAATGTAGCAAATTATTTTTTATCGAACCTTGTATTTTGTAGCAGTACCTACAGAGTAGACATCCTTTACCTGTAGATATCATGACACTGATTTTCTTGGGGTCATCATCCCACACTACATCCAAGACAACTTCCTTTAGGACAACTACGAAGACACGGGAGATGTGACCACTACCTCCACCCCCTAGTGGAGATGGTGAGGTACATATTTCTAGGGATTCTAGGGAGTGAGCCTAGATATTTGTATATTTGTGTATTTGTATGGTGTATTTGATTGAGTATGTTGATTTTTGAGGATTTGTGGCATATCAGTCTAACTTTATTTTGTATATGGATTTTTGAGATGTATATATATAGATATTTTTGTATCTATGTGACTTCATGTATTTTATTTTATTAATTTGCATTTTAATTTTGTGTGAATCTCACATGATCATGCTTATATTTATGAATGTTTTAATCATGCTTAAAATAAAATGAAATAAGCTAATTTTTGGGAATGTGTTTTGGAAAAATATGTTGTTGAATAATGATAGATTAGCAATAAACTTTGAAGGATGTTATGTTGTTATATGACCATTGATGGAGATCGATGCTCGCTAGGTCATGAAGTTGATCCTATTGTGAAGAAGTGTTTAATATTGCTAATGGTTGTGTGCTTAAGAATAATCTTAAGACTTTAGGATGATAAAAGAAAATGTTGATTTTGGTAATTGATTTTGAGAAAAATTTGTTGTGGGTTAACATGTTGATGAGAAAATAATTAAGCATGAAAAATTGGTAATATGACTTGCACTAAGCATAAAATTCCTAAGTGTGAAGATTTAAAAAAAAAAATTACTTAGGAACTATACCATCATCTCAAAATTAAAAAAAAAAAATGAAATGTATGATGATATGAAATTATTTGTTCTTTTTAAAATGCAAAGTAATATAAGATAAATCATTGTGTCACATGTTCCAAAAATATTATATAATTTTTATGAAAATATATGGACTAATTCTGGGCATGAAAAATTAGAAAGATGACTTGCTCTAGGCATAAAATTCCTAAGTGTGAAATTTGAAGAGAAATAGTTACTTAGGAACTATACCATCATTGCGAAAATAAAAAATGAAATGCATGATGAATAATTTTTTAATTTTGTAATATTATTTGGAATAAATTATTGTATTATGATGATATAATAATTTGTAGGAACTAATTCAAAGGATTGAAATTAATTATCTAACAAAATCTCAAAGAAATATTTTAACTTATTTCAAAGACAAATTCAAATTTATCGAGAACCAATGTGTGAAAAGTGAATTCATTATCTATTTTGATTGTCATGATGATACAAAATCTCTCAAGTAACAAATGTGTGTGCTTTGTGAGGTTAATTTACCGATTTTGAGTAAGGTAATGATACAAGCAAACTTGAATGAACCAATGTGTGTGCATGTGAAATGTTCATTAACCATGATTTTGTGCATGCATTGGTACTGAACTACTATGTAAATCAAATTACCAAAAGCTAGCTGATCCATAAGCGGACATTGGTCTGTACAAAATAATGTCGCTAATGTGACAAACATATCGCCACATGAAAGGAATTACCCAAGGCCAAGCAAGTTGGGCACAAATCACTTGTTATGGGGCTTACCTCATGGTTTTCGAATAATTGAGAAATTCCAGGGATTCAAGTTCAATACCCCCTTCTTTTCTTCACATTTATAGGGTAGGGATTTCTTGTCATTTTCTGAACAAGGGGATTTTATTGCTTTGAAAAACATTTTTCTTGATTTTTCTCTTTTTCTTTTTTTTCTCTTTTTTTTTTTTTCTTTTTTTCTTTTTTCTTTTTGGGATACTTTCTCAGATTAGGCATAGAGCAAGGGATTTTATTCGGGTAGGGAGGAGCTTGTCCTTTTGCCAATTTCTCAGTATTCTAGACCATGCACATGATAGGATAGCAAGGGAAACTCTTCACTTAAGGTATTAAGACCTACTATGTAGTATCACTTTCGAATTTGCAACAAATAATTTTAAGATGTAAAAATGTGTTCTTGGTTCAAGAAGTAGCAAGATCATTCTCAAAACTCAAAATTATTTAAATGAAGTAATAGTGCTTTTGGTGCAAGAGAGATTTATAATCAAAATGACAAAATCAAAATTTATTAATTATGTGAATTTTAGTGCATGGTTCAAGATAAATTTTGGATTTATCTGAAGTAAACTAAAATATAACTTGCAATCTTGGTAAATAATAAATGCAGAAATAAATATAATAATGCCTTGGAAATATTTTTGTAGATTTTCAGATTTTGTGATTTTTTTGGTTGTTTTTGATAAGATATTTGAAATGCATGAAAATGTATTTACAACTATGTACAATGATGAGACTTGTGGCCTTATGCATAATATATTTTTAGATGCATAATATTCATGGGTTCCTTGAGATATTTTCCATCCAAGGTAGCCAATCTATATGCACTTGATCCAAATTTAGTAGTGATGATAAATGGTCCAAGCCAATTTGGTTGGAATTTTCCTTTAAGGTCTTTTCTTGCATTAGTATTTTTTTAATTTTCTTTTAAGACTAGATCACCAATTTCAAAAGATCGGTTATGAACTTTCTTTGAATATGCTCTTTTAAGTTTGTCTTGATAGGCACGAAGGTGCTCTAAAGCATGAATGCATTTTTCATCTAGGAGTTCCAGTTGACTGAGTCTTCCAGCATGATATTCATCTCCTACTTCAGCATCTTGAAGTAGAAGAGCTAAAGAAGGAACTTCTAGCTCGAATGGGAAAACAACTTCAGCGCCATAAACCAAGACAAAAGGTGTAGCGCCAGTGGGAGTACAAATACTAGTTCGATAAGCCCACAAGGCCGGATATAATTGCACATGCCAGTCACGACCTGATTTATTAACCAATATTTTAAGGATTTTAATTAAAGTTTTATTGGATGCTTCAGCTTGGCCATTACCCTATGGATAATAGGGAGTAGACCAACGATGTTGGATTTTATATTTTTGACATAATTTTTTAATATCTTTGTTCTTAAAACAAGTTCCATTATCTGAAATAATATTTGATGGGATTCCAAATCTACAAATGATTTGATTAAGAATGAATTTGGAAACTTGAGCTCCCATGCAAGAAGCTAAAGGCATAGCTTCTACCCACTTCGTAAAATACTCAGTCATAGTTATTATGAATTTATGGCCATCATATGAAACATGATTTATTTTACCAATGATGTCTAGACCCCATTTAGAAAAGGGCCAAGGGGAGGATATAGCTTGGAGTTCTTGAGCAGGAGCATGGACAAGGTCAGCATATTTTTGACACTTTTCACAATGATGCACATAATCATGTGCATCCTTTTCCATGGTAGGCCAAAAATATCCTATCCTAAGGAGCTTTTTAGCAATGGCACTACCACTAAAGTGACCCCCACAAGATCCATCATGGGCTTCACTCAAGGCTTTCTTAGACTCTTATGAATTTAAACACCTTAGTAAGATACCTTCAAAATACCTTCTATACAAGGTATTACCGATAATTACAAAGTGAACAACTCGCTTGCGTAACAATCTACGTTGATTTCTATCAAGACCTTCAGGGAAAGTGCCCTTTTGGAGGAAGTTGAAGATATCCATATACCAAGGTTCAAGAGTGGTTTCATTGATTAGAAACACATCTAATGGCTCTAAACATGACTTAGTAGAAGCAGGTTCTTGGATTCGATGAATGATGATAGTAGCATATTCGTCATCCAACTCCAAAGGCAATAGGGAAGCAACCGTAGCCATAGCATCGACAACACGGTTACTAGTTCTAGGAATAGCTTCTAAAGTGACTTTTTCAAACAATGATATTAATTGTAGAACATAAGATTTATAAGGGTAAATTTTCTCATCTTGTCTCTGATAAAAGTCATTGATTTGATTTATCACAAGTCGAGAATCACCAAAAACTAATAAATCTTTTATTTTTAATGCTAGGGTGGCTCTTAATCCAAGAATTAGAGCCTCATATTCAGCAGTGTTATTAGTGCAAGAAAATTATAATTTAAAAGATAAAGGTATGAGGTGCTTTTGAGGAGATATTAAAATAATACCTACACCGACACCACTCATGCATCGAGCTCCATCAAAATATAAAGACCATGTTTCAGGATGATCTTCCTCTAGATTGAGGCATTCATCAAGGAACTCAATGGTGAGGGGATGAGTAGACTCTAAAGGTGCAACAGCTAATTGATCAGCTATAATTTGACCTTTAATAGATTTTTGACCTATGAACATGAGTTCAAACTCACTTAGAGTGAGAACCCACTTAGTTGTGTGACCCGATAGATAAGGTCGACTCATCAAGTACCTTAATGGATCAGATTTAGCAATGACATAAGTTTTCTGACTAAGCATATAATGACACAATTTTTGCATAGAAAAAACAATTGCTAAACAAAGTTTCTCTAATGATGTATAATGAGTTTCATAACTTATTAATGTTCTGCTAATATAATAAGTCACTCATTCTTTCTTTTCATCATCAATTTGAGCTAACATGGCTCCAAGTGCAAGTTTCGAAGCAAAAATATATAAAATAAATGGATGATCAGGCTTAGGAGGAACCAACACAAGAGGATTTAAAAGATATTGTTTAATATGTTCAAAAGCTTCTTTACATTCATCATCCCATTGAAAAGGGATATTCTTTTTAAGTAGTTTAAGAAAATGTCCTATTTTATCCACCAACTTATCTATGAAGTGATGGATAGATTGAAGCTTACCTTGTAAACTTCGTAGTTCAGATATATTTTTAGGGGATGGCATATCTAAGATAGCCTTAATTTTGAGGGGATCAATTTCTATGCCATGCAAAGAAACAATGACCCCCAATAATTTACTTGATTTAACTCCAAATACACATTTAGTTGGGTTTAAATGGATAAGGTATTCTCTTAACCGATCAAATACTTTTCTTAAATCATTTATGTGATCATCCTCTTCAATTGAGCGAGCTATGATATCATCTACATAATCATGTAGAATATCATACATCATATCATGAAATATGTATGTCATAGCTCTCTGATATGTTGCACCTACATTCTTTAAACCAAAAGGTATTACCTTCCAACAAAATGTCCCCCAAGGGGTAATGAAAGTTGTTTTAGGTTGATCTTCAGGAGCTATTCTAATTTGATTATATCCTAAAAAGCCATCCATAAGGGATAACATTCCACTTCCGACTGTAAAATCAATGATTTGATCCATATTAGGAAGAGGAAAATCATCTTTAGGGCATGCAACATTAATGTCTCTAAAATCCATGCAAACCCTAATCTTGGTAGCTTCTTTCTTAGTTACAGGAACAACATTGGAAATCCAATCAGCATAGTCAATGGCTTGAATAAAACTCACATCAAGGAGTTTTTGTAACTCACTTTTGACTAGTAGGGCAACTTTAGGATGCATCTTTCTAAGCTTTTGTTTAACCGGTTTGGCATCCGGACGCACTACTAGATGGTGCATAACCATAGAAGGATCTAGACTAGGCATATCTGCATATGTCCAAGCAAATACATCACTGTATTCTATGAGAAATGCAACGTATTATTTTTGTTTTTCTTCACTTAATTCTGATCCAATCTTGACTATGCGAGGATTCTTTTCTGTACCAATATTAACTTCCAAAACATTTTCCACTTCAATATTTAGATCTCTTTCAAAATTAGGTGGAGCGGGTGAAACACCCATTTCTTGTAATTCTTCCAAGGTTAACTTGGCTAATTCTTCTTGAGGAGTTATAGCATCCAGATGAGCTATACGTGGTATAGATCCATCAAAATAAAACCCATTATGTAATATTTCTTCAATAGAAATGTCATGGAAGATGTCACCTTCCAATTGTTCATCTGGTTCAACAATCATTTCTGGATAGGCTATGGATAACATATTACAAGAGAACATCCTACCCATAGATTTAAGGTATTCTTGTTGATCTAGGTAATCTTGATATGATATTAGATGATCATCATCCTCAAATGGGAATGGTTGACACTTCCTAGGAAAAAGGCCTAATCCAGATCTGGCAGGCCATACTTCAACTTCTAAGGGTTCTTTTATACCATTTTGGAAAGGTCCTAAACCTTTACCTTTATATCCTAATTTAAGCATCATAGGTTTTGATTCTTCATATTTATCATAAAAATAACACCTAGCAAATCCATCATGATCAATTGTGATAGTCATGGGTCTTATTCTACCCCAATCATATCCCTTATAAATAAATGCACAACTCCCAACATGATATATGCTTCCCATAGGTTGTGGCAAGCCTAATGTCCGAGGAGATGGTGGTAATTGAGTTAAGGCAAGAGAATCTTGCATGGAGAATTTTTCTTCTTCTGATGTTGTGAGAATTATGGATAAATCAGGTAGATATTCATCTGAAAGAGGATATGAGGTAGAAGGAATATCTTCTACAGTTTTAGATGCTATAAATATAAATTGTGTGGATGTAGATGGAAGAGATGTTGATGTTGATGAAGAAGATGTAGGTTCAGAAGATGTGGATGTAGAACTAGATGGAGGTGTAGGAAGTGTAGAATATGGAGGTGTTAAAGATGTAGATGGTAAATATGGAGATATAATTAATGGAGGTGAAGATGATGATGGTTTAGGTGAAATTTTTGCACGTTTAGAAGATGCAACTGAATTAGGGTGAGTGGCAGACAAAGTGGGGCAAAACTGAACCCCAATCGGTTCTGCCAAAGCACACATGTCAAATGGTCTAGGGTCACCATGAATGGTAACCAATTGATTTTTAAATTCAAATTTAACACATTGGTGCAAGGTGGATGGTACAACTCTCATTGCATTGATCCAGGGATGACCTAAGAGTATGTTGTACGATGCAAGGCAATGTACAACAAACACAATCGTATCCAAAGTTCTTGGACCAACCTACAATGGAATTGATATAACTCCACATGTTTCTTGCATCTCATCATTAAAAGATTTTATGATCATATCAGTTCTCTTCATTTCATCACTTCTAAATCCAAATATTTGGTAGAAATCAAAGGTGCAAATATTTAGGGATGAACCATTATCAATTAGAACTCTTTTGACTACTACATCTCCAATCAATGTTGTAATATATAGAGGATTGTCTTTATGCATACTATGAAGAGGAATATCTCTGTCTCGAAAATCAATGCAATCTATTTCATGAGGCATAATAGTATTTATAACAACCTCAGGTTGTATATCTTGTGGTACCATCATTGTACTCAATGTATGCATTAATTCTTCTCTATGTATGGAAGAAGTCCTTAAAATATCCAAGAGAGAAATCCTTGTTGTAATGTTAGCAAGTTGCTCATTAATATCATAAGGAGGTTTTGGTTGTACATTTGATGCATTATTCCCTTTTGTAGGAGCTTTTAATATGAATGGAGTTGATTTATCATTTTGATGTTGATCTTGTGTTTGAGAATTTTGTGCTTGTTGTCTAGTAACAACTCCTATGGTACCTACAACATTATTATGTCCAAAATAGATGGGCCGAGGTCTAGCATTCATTGCTTGCTCATTAGGGAGAAATTGTTGTGATGAAGGTCATGTTGTGACCCTCCTAGGAAATGGTTCTTCAGGGACCATCAAGTCTGTGATAGGAAGAATAGCCTCTGATTCATCTTCAGAGCTATTCGAATTGTTGGATGTAATATCCAAATCACTTTCTGTCTCATTCTCTGTATCATCTGGATATGGAAGTTGTATGTTATGCATGGGTCTACTTGTGACCATAGATAATGTAGTTCCAAATGATGTTTCTGAATCTTGATTAGGTATAAAACCACTAATGGTTCCCACATACCTAGTTGGAGGAGGAACGTTATGATGTTCCACCTGATTTACCACTTCTTTACCATGCTTAGGTAAAGGATGTTGGAAAATATCCAAGGTTTGATTTGCATTCTGAGTTTGATTTTGTTGTGTATTATTTTGAGCATTATTTTGAACATTCTATTTTTGTGGGAAACTTTCCACCGACATTTTGTTATTATCAATCAAATCTTGTATCATATGTTTCAACCGCTTACAAGAATTGGTTGAGTGTCCATCCACTCTATGGAAATTGCAATGCAAATCAGCTCTAAATCCAGTTGTAGTTGTATCTGGTTGTCATATGTTGGGCAACTGAATTAAACCTCATTCCAACAATTGAGGTAAAATTGTGGTTAAAGGTTGATTTAACTTTGTAAACTCTCTTGGAGGTTTATCTGGAATTTTCAATACAAATTTATTCATTGCTTCTGTAGTATTGATAAGTGTGGTATTTCTACTATTAGTGACTCCATCACCTACCACTTGTTTATTCTTGTATTGATTTTTAGAAGATTTATCTTCATCTTTCTTCTTAAACTGACCTCTTCTAACGAGAGCATCTTCAACTCTCCTTGCTAAATCTATAGCTTGATCAAAGGTGGTTATTGTGGCTGTAGAAAGTTCATAAGATAATTGCTCTTGCAAATTATCGATAAAAATGTCTAACATCTCATGATGAGGTAATGCAAAATGCAATTTTCCCAGCAATTGTCTCCACTTAGTCAAGAATTCAGCAAAGCTCTCATCTTTGCCCTGTTTCAGGTTGTATAAATCCTTAATGGTCATGTGCCTCTCTATGTAGGCACTAAATTGATGGATGAACATTTTTGCTGTCTCTTCAAAGTTTCTCAAAGAATTTGTAGGCAACTGATAGTACCACTCTAATGCCATACCTCCAAGACTTTTTGGGAACATCTTTAGCAACAACAGGTCATCATATGAGATATCATGACAAGTTGTCCTAAACATACGAAGATGCTCAATAGGATCTTCGGTTCCTTTATATATCGGGAGAACAGGCATAGGGAAGTGCTTAGGGTATGGTTGGGCAACCACCATAGGATCCAAGGGTTGGCTACACATCTCCTGATAATTGTATGAGGGATGGTAGGGATCTATCTGGTCTAGGCGAGAAGCTAACTGTTTAACCATAGCTTCAAGGCCATGTGGTTGTCCAATAAGTTGATTATGTTGCATCATATTATTAGGTCTTTGAAGATAAGATTGTGTTACATAAGGATTTCCAATTGAAACACTATTATGTAAATTGCTTGTAGGAATGGTGTTATAGGATGGAACTATGTTATGTTGAACCTTTTGTTGATTCTTGTTAGGATTTGGTATTTTCCTAACCTTTCTTGGTATAGAAGTCTTTTGATTTGTAGTAGAAGTTTATAATTTTTGTTGAGGATTTGGATTTGTTGTAGGTGTTGATTGATTGATGTTTTGAGTTGGAGTTTGATTCACATTTTGAGATGGGCCAACTTGACTATGTTTTATGCGTGGCATCGGTCTTCCAGCCAATCGGAGAGCAACTTCTAAAGCAGCCTCCGTAGAGTAATCTCCAGGGGGAAGTTGACCTTCTATTTCTATTACTTGATTGATGACTTCTATGTTATCTTTTATGAATTCGGTAAAATGTTGTGTAGATTTAAATATGAGATTACCTTCCTCATCCATTTGAGGTTGAATATTGTATTGTCCTTCTTCTTCTTTATTTATGTCTTCATCATCTGATTCTGAAGTTACATAATCTTCAATGATTGGTTTATCAGGATCATCCTGAGTGGGCTCTTCCTGAGGTGGTTCTTGCATAAACTCATCTTCTATTTGTTTACCATTCCTTAAAATTCTAGGTATTTTGATAGATTAGGTTTTTGCAAATATATATGTCTTATATATATACATTCAAATTCTGGGGGTATATATTTTATATATATACCTAATTAATATGATATTGTTTTTGGGTTTTTGTAGTTTTAAATTGCAAATAATGAAGGAAAACATAATAGAAAATATTATAGTGTAAATATTATATCTTAGTTTTCTTGAAAAAGTTTATGAATATCATTAATAGGTTCCAACTCATCAGGTGTCATATAGTGTTCTTCTTCAAATTGGAAATTTATTTTCAAGAACTTTATGAAGTGAGCTATGGTGATACAATCAACTTCATAATCAGGCATACAAAAGTATAGCTCATGACAATATTCATGATAGAGCACAACTCTGGGAACTCTATTAAATCTTCTTTTATCTTCCAAGACAACTTCTTGATCCTCTACGTGAGACAAGAACTTGTGTACTACAATTGCATTCTCAAGATAGTCTTCAAAAGAATATAGGCTTGGGGAAATAAGGGCTCTCTTATCTACTAACCATCTCTCACAAGCTCTTCTAATGTCATTATAAAAATATAACCTATCAGGATCCAGGATTCTAGATAGATCAACCCTTATGATTTGTTTAAGTTCAGACTTTCTAGCTTCTATGATATCTAATCTTCTATCAAGTTCGTTCCAATGTTCTTGAGATGTGAATCTAGAGCTTCCAACTATTGAAGAAACTTCTAGGACTGCTAATGATGTACCAACATTAATTCGAACAACTCTTCTTCTATTGTAATCTACCATCTATGATTTTGATTTTTTTAGATTTTTGATGTTTAAGTTTTGTTTTGTAAATCAGAAAGATACCTATGTGTTTCACGTCGGGTTCACCAAAGAATGTAGCCCAAAAATTCTCGCACTCCTTTCCTCAAGGCTGATGGATCCGCGCCTTAGAGGGGAATGGAAGAATGAGTGGTCTACACCTCAAAAGAGAGGTACTTAATCATACCTTCTAAGTGGTGATTTTTTGACGAATTGGTTTGGGTTCACCAGGAAACATTTTGTGGCAGTTTCTGAGCCTAGGTTTGGGATTTGTTTTGATTTGTTTGTCTTTATTCAAATCACGCATACACCTAAGTTTGGCCAATATGCATCTAATATAACTTATATGCTATTTTTATTTAAATGCAGGCAACAAAATAGAATTTAGAAAGACAAATGCAATGCTAGAAAGTGATTTCAAACCTTACCTGTATCCGAAAGTTTGTTGAAGTTTTTGATTTTTGAGTGCAGCCCAGATCATACGCAATAGGTCAATATCGTACTACGATTCTGCAAGATCGTAGTACAAACAAAGACAAACTGTTCTGATTTTTCTAGGGATCAACAAAAACATAGGTAGGGACAAAAAATAGAAAACAGAGAGTTGTATTGATGCTTATAAGAAGAATTAAGATCTAATGTCGGCTATTAGATAACTGTAATAACATGAATTGATGAATAAATGTTCAAAACTACATAAAACATGCAATTATATGAAATTAGGTGAACTCCAAGAATGCATATGCATAAATCTAGTATTCTATGAAATAAAGGATGATAAATGAAAGACTAATCCAATGAAACAAAGTTAAAATACGCAAACCAGAGCTTGGGGTTACCCCCAAGTGGGTTGCAGGCAATATCATAGCCTGTAGGATAGGATCGTACACCAAACTCACCTGATCGTACGATGATGGCGATATCGTATCCTTCGATCTACAACAATATCCTCCGATCTTGCTCACAACAGCAAAATATCTAGAACTAAACTACACAATCAAGCGAAAGAATTCCAAATGTGAGGAGTCAGGGGGAATTTTAGAGGGAGAGGTCTGGTTAAATAAGCAGGGAGGAGTGTCCAGAATAGGGAGGAGGTTGGATTGTTACAACTTCTTCTAAGCTGGGCGAGGCTGAATGGATCCGATCTCGCATTTCCCACACAGTTACATAGGTGGGGACAAAAATCGTTCAACTAATTTTTGTCATTTTCCATTTTTGAATTTTCTATTTTTGGGCAAGATCGTATTACGATCGATGATATCGTACACCGATCGCAAGGATCGTAAGACTGAAATCGTGCTATGATTTTGGAGGTCGTACTATGATTTTGGGGGTCATAGTACGATCTCATCAAATATGCACAAATTTTGAGGTAATTAATGCAAACATGATGTTTTTACAATTTTTTTATGTTCTCATGCAAATGGGTCAAATTTAAGGTGCTATAGAAGGTAAGCCAGTAACAATTGCTAAAATTCAAACCTACCAAGTGAAGGGTGAAGGTGATGTTTCTGTCACTCTTCCTAATGGAAAATTTTAGATTGAGAAGGTACTATATGTTCCTAGATTGTCTAATAATCTATTGTCAATCCCTCATATCTTGGATCAAGATATGGATGTTATGTTCAATGTTGAGAAAGGTAAGAAGAGATGTTTTATAACCAGAAAAGGAAAACATGTAGCAATAGGATCACACAAGTATGGATTATTTATTTTAGATGTTGTTTCAACGTCTCATGTTGCCCTGTAAGCAACTACCAAGGAGGCTAATTCTCTATGGCACAAGATATATGGGCATCTACGTTCAGGATATTTTCTCGAGTTGAGAAAATATGAGATGGTGAGATGTCTTTCCAACCTTTCATCGACATTGTCAGTCTACTTGGATTGCTTAGCAAGGAATCAACATAGGGTACCATTGGAAGTTACCTCTTCATGAGCTAAGAAATCCTTAAAGTTGGTACACACCAATCTATGCAGTCTTATTCCAACATGCTATGGTGGAAAGAGGTATTTTCAATTGTTTGTGCATTATAACTCATAGAATATGTGGGTTTTCTTTCTTCAATTGAAGTGAAAGGTATTTTTTTACTTTCAATAATTCAAGAATCTTGTTGAGAAGGATTTAGGATGTTCCATCAAAATCCTTCACTCATATCGAGGGGGGGAATATACTTCCAAGGAATTTTTATCATTTTTGAATGAACATGGGATTAAGAGACAATTGACTACAGCCTATACTCCACATAAAAATGGTTTTGAAATGAGGAATCGTTCCATTATGGAAATGGTTCGATGTATGCTTGCAGGGGCACACCTTGAGCATGAGTATTGGGAAGAAGTAGTAAACACAACATCATACCTCCTGAATAGAGCATCCACAAGAGCTCTATAGGGTAAAACTCCACAAGAAGCATGAAGTGGTAAGAAACCCTCCATTTATCATCTAAGGATTTTTGGATGTAAGGCGTTCATGCACATACCAAAATAGAAAAGCAATAAGGTAGATGAGAAGACCCTATAATGTATCTTTCTTGGTTATGATGAGCATTTAAAGGGATATTGATTGATATATCCTATGAAAAAGAAGACACATATAAGTCGAGATGTGGTATTTGATGAATCTTTCACATCAAATAACACTTCTACAACTGTATACCTTGAGGAAGATGAGCCTAAGAAAGAGACTTCACCTCCTCGAAACAAGATTCCAAAGTGGTATACCAGTACATTGAGAGATTCCAATTTGAAATCACTTCCATATATAACTCTAGATCGACCTTGTACTCATAGAATGACTTAGAAAAAGCGAGCAGAGGCATCAACTTCATAGGTTGATGAGCTTTACCAACAATTTTATGAACTATCTATAGATGTAGAGGAAGATAAGGAAATAGATATGAAGTATGAGAGGGTTTATATGATATCATTGGATGAAAATGAACCCATAACAATTCAAGATTTATTTAGTAAGCCTCGGTGGAAGGCTTTTATGGAAGCAGGACATACATCTCTCATGAAAAATTATACATGGAAGCTAGTAAATTTGCCTTCAAGAAAGAATCCCATTTGGTGCAAATGGGTATTCAAAGTGAAGTATACGATAGATGGTACTATTGATAAGCATAAATCATGTCTTGTTGCAAATGGCTATGCTTAGAAATAAGGTATAGATTATGAAGAGACTTTTATCCCTATTATAAAAATAACTACCATTTGAGTACTATGTTCCATGGTAGCTCAATTTGGGTGGAATTTACATCAGATGGATGTAAAAAAGAGCTTTCTTGAATGGTGACCTACAATAAGAAGTGTAAATGACCCAACCAGAAGGATTTGTTTTTGAAGGGTAAGAACAAAAAGTTTTTAAGTTTATCAAATCCTTGTATGGGCTAAAACAAACTTCTCGAGCTTGGTACATCAAAATAGATAGTCACCTAGTACAACATGGTTTCGAAAGAAGTCCTTCAAATGCAAATCTCTATATCAAGAAAAATGGTTTTGAAATAGTGATTTTGGTGATATATGTAGCTAATATGATCATAACAGGGAGCTCAGAGAGTATGATTGATGCAGTAAAAGATGATTTGAAATAATATTTTGAAATGATAGATCTAGGACTTCTTCACTATTATCTTGGTTTGGAAGTGACTTAGAAAAATAATCATATCGAAGTAACACAAAAGAAGTATGCCAAGACATTTGTTGATAAATATCTCATGACTGATTGTAAGTCTAAAGCAACTCCAATGGATCCTAGACTCAAGCTATCTTGATATGATCAATCACCATAGGTAGATTGTACTCTCTATCACCAACTGATTGGGAGTCTCATATATTTGACAAATACCATGCCAAATCTTAGTTTTATTGTGGGTTATCTTTCAAGGTTCATGCAAGAACCAAAGGTGAGTCATTGGAAAGTATCAAAGAGAGTTCTTCATTATGTCCGTGGTACTACAAATTTTAGCTTGGAGTACAAAAAGAATAGCAAGTTCTATCTACAAGGATACACGAACTCAGATTATACTGAATCCATTGATAATCGAAAGTCAACCTCTGAATACATTTTTCATCTTGGATCTGGTCCTGTCTCTTGGCATAGTAAGAAGCAGCAGAAGGTTGTTATATCTTCTACAGAGGTATAATATCATGTAGCCAGTGGAGTTGTCTATGAGATAATATGGTTAAGTCACATTCTTACAAACATGGGTCTTATAAAGAACCTTCTACTTCATTTGTTTTGCGACAATCAAGGTGTTTTGAATCTCGCCAAGAATCCAATATTTCAATATCGTACCAAACACATCGATAATCGATGCTATTTTATTCACAATGAAGTTCCAAAGCACCACATACAACTCCATTACATTCCCACTGATCAACAAGTTGTAGATATTTTCACCAAGGCACTTGCTTGTGTCAAATTTGAATTATTTCGTAATGCTCTATGTATTTTCCAATAATGTAATAAGGGGGGATGTTAGCAATTATAGGAGTTGATATTACATTATTGTTTAGCATTGATAAAATAGCACATTAGCGCTCTCCAAGTTGGTTTGGGTAGTTGGTAGTTGAGGAACTACCATCCCATTGTATTTATTCCAATCCACATTAATTCAAAGACGGTTGATTGCTCTAAATTCTATATGAATAATTTTTGTAATTTCAAATTGCCTTCAAAATAAAATCAAAATTGCTTTAAATGAAACTTTAAATATTAATCTTGGAATTTGTGCATTTGTTTTTGGATTTTTAATTTTTTTTCATATTTTTTTCTTTTATTTGTAAAAGTTAAAAAATGAAAAATATAGGGTTAGAGAAATAATAATCTGGAATATGGACCAAAATGCTGAAAATGCTAAAAGACAAACTGCTATCAGTATAATGCTACCCTATCCTGCAAAACCAGAGATGTGAGAATTTTTGAATGTAACCTAATATAATCGAAGTTGCATTTGCATAGTTTGAAATAAACTAGGTGTAATATTCTATGAAAAAAATAAATTCCATGTTTCTAAACATTCAATAGTGCAACCATTAAAATGCATTAAACACTATATATAAGCCTAAAAGCATGGAAGGGAAAGATAAACTGTTAGCTCAAACACTTAGAAAATATCTCCTTTGATTCTGCTTACAAGGTGCAAGTTTTTGGAGTATTTTGCATTAAAAAAATAATAATGTCCTTGTTTTTCACAAAATTTCTAGCCCCTGTGGCACTGTTTCAATGGCATATTTAAAATTTTAAAAACCTTTCTTCCCTATCTTCCAAAAACTCTTCACCTTTATTTGCTTTAATTTTCTCTTTTGCTTCATTTTCCAACACCTCTGTTCTTACATCCATTTTATTTTTATTTTCCTCCTTAAGGTATTTGTAGTTTCTGCTTCCATACATGCCAAATTTCAAGCGTTAAAGGAGATAAAAAATGGTCCATCAATTTTTCCATTATGTTTTACCACAAATAAGCTTTGGATACCTTGTATACCATTTATTTTATTCTTTTAAAATAAAAACAAAAAAAAAGACATTCTCATCTCATTCGGGCCTATAATGCTTTGGCCACTAGGAGGGAATACGTGGCTTATGGGATGCATGACCAACAATTCAAAGTAATGCTATAATAATCAAAATACTAGTAGCCCATGCTCTGTCATAAATTTTGGATGAGATAACATGCCATTGTCATCGGATTATCATCTTCTAGATGTGAAATTTATCTCCTCCATTGTTACGTCATGGCCAGTCTAGCGCTTCAATACGTTGCTTGATATCATTTATCGGTCATCCAAACAACTATTAATATCGTTATCTAAATAGTATTTACCATTATCATGTTGCATAGTTTTTAGAGCTATGGTAGATTTCCATCTCGATTTTGATTGTGGACGATAATGTCGCTATGGCCAGGTCCCCTTTGTACTCTACCCCAATCAAATGTTGTCTTGTACATAACACCTATTGATACATTTAGTGGGAAACATAAAACTAACCATGCATTTGTCTGCCTTGTAAGCTTTGAATTAATGACTTCCAACGAATACACACTGCTATCATCGATCTTCTAGGTCATTATTGGTGTCATCCAACATACGCTCACAAACACAAAGTCGACCAAAAATTCATCTGCATTCTTCAAAATTGAACCAGTGTAATCCGCCCATCGATTCGCCATCTCTTTTAAATGGTTGCAAGTCCCCCAATATCGATCTCGACGTATCTGACCTTTTATAGTAGAATAGATTTATCAACCCTAACACATCTTGTGGTCTAAGTTTAGTCTATACTTTCATCATCCCACATTCTACACTTCATTTGATCCAACTTCTATCTTCTATGCTGAGATAACACTGAACTTGCATTCGATGACTCCCTGACATGGGCATAAACCACAACAATTAAAATATTGCTATAAATATCACCTTCTCACTAAATTTCAAAATATTTAATCATTGCAACTATGACTAATTTGATACCATTTATGTCAGGTAACAATGCAGACCAGTTTGAGCATTCACACTAGTATTCTTATGCGATGTCATTGGTCACTATTTATCAAAAGTCTATCCTAGGAACGGTGGTCAATAAGACTCATCTTTGTTTGATCAATTTGTTGAGAAATACCTTCATTGGAAAATTTTGGGATTATGTTGTCGTTTCTATGCCTCAATGGATCTTGTTCGATAATGTCACCCTGTAATTCCCGCTAACACATTGTATACATATCCACAATTAGCATCTTGACCTGACACCCCACTGTTTCATCAGTGTTGTGACATCTGACCATGGTTTCCTCTCACCTATTGTTTATATCAAATACCACTTTGTAAAGTTTACATCTAGCTAGAATTGTAATAGTATCTTTGGGTGTACATTGATCCTTATTCATGTTTTATGTCCATTACCACTGCTACAACTATAATTATCATGACTTGAATATGCTACTATACCTGAAATAAGATCTTACTAGACAAAGCTAGTATCTTTGTCTTCCAATGCAATCTTTGACCCCTTTTACAACACCTTTCTCTTTTTTTGAATGCGTGACATTGACTGCTCAAGCCACATCGAGTTTCTAGTCAGATCAACCGTATCATAGTCATATTCACTCCTAAATTTGGCGTCTCGATCATTGCCACGTAGTCATCCATATCTAAGTCATCGTCTGGGTGTCAAAGCATGTTTGAGTTCTTGTCATCACATGAGTAGTTGTCACATCAGATATGCAGAAGCCTAGGACCATGTAGTCTATCTAGTCATGTCTAGCTACAAATACCACTTGGGCAATATTTTGGAGCCATGTCAATATTGAATATTTTGAAATTTTATTGGTAGACTTGCCTTGAAGACCACACAACTCTGGACCCCATTCTTTAGCTTCTAATCATATTCATCCTTTCAATAAACACCTACGAACATTACAATACCATTTATTAACAAAATATTAAAACTAGACTTATTTTAACATATAAAACTAAAACTATTTCAAAATTATTAAAACTATGAGCCTAACCTAATAAGAAAAAACTAAAGAATAAAAAGCACTATGGCTTTATATACTATTTTTCTTTTATTTTTTTTGTTTGTTCTTATTTTATTTATATATATATAATATATATATATTTATTTATTTATTTATTTATTTATTTATTTTATATATTTTATTGATTTGATCAACTTTAAACGCTTAAAATGGCTAAAACCAAAACACTATTAACCAAACAATAAAACCCAAAAAAAAAAGTAAAACCCTGTTAAAATTATCACTCAAAGACAAGCAAAACCCCCAAAAACTAAAATTTTAAGGTGGGTCCCCAAAATTGGGGCTAGTTGTGCAATGGCCACAAAAGGATATTACACTAAAAACTTAAAACTATGTGGTACTTGGTACAAGGAGTTAGACCTCAGTGCATCTGTAGCCCAACAAAATGCATGAGGGCATGCATCAAGTCAAGTTGGGGGGGATGATGAGGCCAAGAAATACCTCATTTTTGCTACATTTTGGACATCAAAATACTGCCATATAACCAAATATAATATTATTTTATGCCAAATATTTGATTAGAGTATATTATTTGTTAATTTTTACATTATTTAATGTTTAAGAATATTGTACCCCTATTTTTTATTATTTTTAGCATTTTATACTCTGTTTTTGCATGATTTTTAGTGAAAAATGCATAATGAATTTGATAGCAAATAAGAGTACTATGATTTGTGATTGGATAACATATTTTGAATATTTTCCCATGTTAAAATCAAACTATTGAGATGACATGGCACTAGATCAACCATTCTATTGAAAAATAGGACACTACAGCTACAACTCCATACAAATTCCAGCCACCTATCACATTAAAGGAAGGCATGGAAATGGTCAAAAAAAGTGAGTGGAATCAATTGGAAAGTGTTGAGGAAGAATAGAAAATACTTCTAATCCACCTGGAAGCACTCTCATGCAGATTTTTTGATAGCACCATTAAATCTCACTTATCTTACCTAATATTTCGGAGCTCTTAGAAATGATGGGTAGAAATAGTTCGTTCCAATAATAACTACACGATTCACATCCAATTCATAAGGGAGTAGATAGGATAAAATATATAAGGTGTAAAAACCATATTTCAACTATTCTAAACCATTTCCCACTAGATTGGAAGAATGAAAATATGCACAAATAACTGTTGCATCAGATTCTATTTTGAAATAGATTGAGTTTGCTACAACAACACAAGAAAATCATGTAGGGATAGCAAGACAATTGATTTTATAATTGCAAATACAAATATAATAGATAGTATAAATAGGACTACTCCCTCATTGGTTGAGTTAGTTAGAAATTCCATAAGTCAATCTAGTCAGAAAAGTCATATTGTAACCGTTGTAGTTTGAAATAGCAGTTTTTGAATAAAGTATAGTTTTATTTTATGTTAATTTTTGAAGTACATGAGTGATTAGTTTTTAATTTTAGATTAAATACTTTCTAGACCAAGGATCAAGGGCCCACTATGAGTATTGGAAGGAAGGAGCAATTATTGTAGGTTTTTGATCATTTTTTTCATAGCAATTTTGTCAATTTCTTGCTTATTTTCTATAATAGAACTAACCCCTGTTTTAGCATAAGGTTTTGTTATGTTTTCAAGTGCAATGTGTTGTGAGTTTATTTACAACTAGCTGACCCCTATTTTGTGTGTATCTATTTCCCCTGCATTTCCCCTATTTTCTATATTTTTTTATTTCAATAACTTTTTCTCACAAGCTTCTGCAACAATATTTTATAACAAGATTTTACAATAGTTTTTTAATAGTTTAGCATTTTCAAATTAAACATGGATTTATTTCAATTAGTTTTAATTTAGAATTTTCCATTCTTTTCATTTCAATTAGCAAGCATAAAATAGATCTATTTTTCAGTAATTTCAATTCTACAATTATCAATTCCTGCAACTATAGCTAAAGTGTTAAATTCTGCAATTTCAATTTTGTAAGTTAGATTAGCTTAAATTCTAAAAATTAGGATTAGTGTGACCTTGAAAAACCAAACAAACATCAATTTCACCAAATAAAGCTTGTGAATTAAATGCCTAAACTATAACATGCCAAAAAAATTTATCGCATATAACCTTGGACATCCATTTGGCGTAGAGAGCTATTTGTTGGCATTAGGAGTCTAGAAGACCCACCTCTTTGGAGTTCCTCAAGAGATAACAAAATTCCTAAGAAAATTTATGGAAATATCTCCCCTCCTTCAAAGAGGCCCATAAAAAATCTCTAAATTGTTTCTCTATTTTTTGGTATGAATATTTTGAGGAGACCCAAATGACATCTAATAAACATGAATGGCAACCAAGATCTTGGAGTAGAATTAGAATTTTCTAGCCAATGAAAGAGGCTTGGTAAGCTAATTCTATAAATTTTTCCACTTTGTCAATGACATATTTCCAAAGGATAGAGGAGAATCATTGGAAAGCAAAAAGGATTCCCAAGAATTTGAAGATTTCTTTATGTTGTATCCACTTTTAACTATACCTAGTGATCCATGAGGGCTTCAAAAGGAAGGATTTCTTGTAGCACCAAGGCTTTTGCCATTGGATACTAGAGCCTGAGGCAAAACAAAATGTTTCTAAACACTACAAGGTATGCTTGATGCTGTCTCTCTACTTCAGAAGAGTGAGAAATGAGTCATTTCTAAAGTGCCCATCTACTAGCTACTAGGAGGTGTTTGAGAGGGTTATTTTTTTCACTAGACGCTTGGTTGCTACATTTGCTAGAATGTAGCCAAAACCTTCCACTACTAGAACATAAAAATATAGGATGAGTGGTAGTCCTTGATGAATTGATCTATGCAATCTAAATGAGGTGGACTATTTGCCATTGATGGTGAGGCAACCAAAGGCATCTATAAAAAGCACTTTAACAATGAATAGAAAATTGGGTCCAAACCCCAACACCTACAATATCATCAAAATAAATGACCATTCAATATGATCATAGGACTTTGTAAATTCAATATTGATAAGCATGGTCTTATATTGGTATAATCTCATCCACTCCATATCTTTCTAAACAACAATAATATTATCAGGGATATATCTATTTTAATAAAACTAATTTGGTTTGGGCGTATGATTAGAGGAAGAATATTCCTTATCCTAAGAGCTAGTGCTTTGGCTATAATATTATAGGATAGATTTAGGAGAGTTATTTATCTCCAATTGTAGATATTCTCTAGATAACTAGATTTTGGGATGAATTTCATGTTTCCCCTATTAATTTAATTTCCCTAAGGAATTGGTTCTAAGGGATCCCAAATATACCTATTGTAAGCCTTACCCCATAGTATCCTAGAGGGATTTATATAATTTGTAGGATAATCCATTATAGACTAGGGATTTGTCATTGGCCATGGAAAAGATAATATCCTTGAGCTCATCCTTAGAGATAAAACTATCACACAAGGCCTGTTGGTAGGCAAAGAGTCAATAAAGCATCACACTAGAACATTGCAAAAAATCATAATCCTATGCAAGAGAAGGTTCATATACCTTGAAAAATTACTGATAGTGTCTTGAAAAGGCATGTAGGATATCTAGGAGCTCTATGAACACTTGTTATTCCTCTCTAATGCTCTTTATTTTCTAGGCTATGTATCTCCTTCTAAGGGGCTAAAAAAAAAGTTCTTAAAGACTTGGTCCCTATTATTAAGCCAGTGGAGTCTAGCCTTGAGATGAGCTTCTTATGAAACATGTGTATTTGCTATTTGTTTTTGTTGTCTAGGATTGACCACTTGTAGTTGTAGAGTTAATAATAAAGGTTAATATTCCATATTAGTAATGGCTTGTTAGAGCTCTAACATGGTGGCCTCATATGAACAATGATGAAATAGAGTCAACTTGCATCCATATGTATATAAGAAGCAAGAAGTATGCTTTAATACACTATTTCACCATGTAATCCACCTATTTTGAGTGTGAGGATATGGGTCTAGGTTCTAAATGTGTTATATGTGGGCAAGAGTGGGCTTATGACTCAGTAGTGATATGTTCAATTAGAACTTGTTGCTCAAGATTTTGATTTTGCCACCTAGCCATTCAATACTAAAGCAAATGAGGGGGTGGTTTGATTAGAATACCTATGTTAGTGACTTCATTAAGAGAGAATAACAATTAATAAAATTGTATGTGGGCTATTTGGACAACATCACCCTATCAAGCCATTTAAGTATCTTGTTAGGTTTTGCCTGCATGTTAGACCACATTTACTAGAGAGTACCAAATTGGTGATGGCTAGTGTTGGGATCAAAATCCTGATTTTTTATGAATGTAAAATCATGCTACTCTTTTGCTAGCTAACCATCATATGGGATGACCATCATACTTATATGACACTAGTTAAATCATATTAAAATATCCACATGAATCATGATGCAAATGGTAATAAGTCCATATTCTATTACTATAATTGAGCTCATTCAATGACATAATTGTAAGCATAAATATTAATCACTCTAAAAAAGTGACTATTAATATTGGAAATTGTCCATGACACTCTATAGGTGGGGTCACAATCATAATCAACTAAGTGGGATCACCACATCAAGGAGATGAATGTGAACACACCACCTTGGCTTGGTTTATGATTTCTATGAAGGAAGTGGCTCATTGGATAGATGTCATGACATACTGTGGAGAGTAAAAAGCCTACAATTTTTAATTATTGTAAGAAAAGCATGTTGAGATGTGGGAATTTTTGATGAAAATTACCACACAATATATTTACACTTGGAGTTTTTCAAATTTTGAACATTCCATGGAAAGGAGATCATTGAGAGGGGTTATATACTAGCATGTCTTTACTATTAAGGTATATTAAAGTACCGTAACTATTCTAGAAATTGATTGGCTCTAAAACAAATCTATAATTTTCCATTTGAAAATGAGATAAATGCATCCTTTTTTACGTATGAACTGTCCATCCTCCACCTCTCGATATAGACTATGTAAGCATAATGGAGGGGAGCATGTCCAGGTGGTAGGATATGAAGAAATCACATTCATCATCCTTAGAATTCATATTTACCATGGTTTAGTAACCTCTTTGCATTCGGTATATATTGATGGTGGGATGGTACTCTCTTTCTTCTTCAACTTCTTAGAAGGCTTTAAAGCTATTTCGACTATCATCTTGGTTGCTACCTTATACTATAAGGCCTTAAGAGCATTAGAGTGAGCATTCTTGCATCCTCTAATAATGGTTTATCCATCCTCACTAGTTTGAGGGGAAATAACACTAGTTGGTTTTGGGGCTGACTTGTCCTTATTATGAGGCGTGAAAGGATAGTCCTTGAACTTATGGTCAAATATTAACACCTAAAACATGTGTTAGGTAGATTGATATACAAAATTGATTATGATAAGATAGTGTCACCAATTTGTATCTTAATCGACTCCCTAAGGTCCCTAGATATATCTAGTTTGACACACACATGCTTTTGAGGATGAGTGTGAAAGAATTTGTCTGATTCAACTAGGATGACATGATCCAAATTATCCACTATGTATTTCAATAAGGGCCAGAAGGAAAGGGGAAGATGATGAGACTCAACCATACCGAGAGCTTGGTGGTTCTTTCCCTTGAGATAATTAAGTCTTGGGTTCATGGAAAAACTACAAATAGGGATATTTTAAGAAACCATGGTGTATGCTTGTAAAATACTTTTGCATGTTTAGTATCTACAAAGAAAAACCAAAAAATAGCTTTGTAAGGTTTTGGATCATTTCCATATTGACTCCATGGGAAGTTCAAGAAAAATTCACCCAAGACCATAGGGTGTCTTTATTGGGGATACGACTTACAAAATAACCTACCAGAGTGAAAGAATCTAACTATTTGCATGCATTCTCACATTTAGGTAAAGGTAAAATGACATTGAGAGATGGGGTATCAAATCGTATACCACATTTAGGATGAATTTCTTGGGTCTTTTGATTGAATCCATTACTGTATACATTCCTACCTATATTTCCAACATTGACCATTGGTCCACTAGGGTTGGGGACCATTTTATACTAAAAATAAAAATAGGATCTGGTGGACAAGAAAGGGAATACTAGGAAAACAAGATTCTATAACAATTATCAATATTTTTTAAAGTAAACACCATGTTAAAATTTCTATTATGTAACAAAAATAAAAAAATATTTTTGCTATAGCATGTTTTTTTCTTTGTATTTGTATCTCCTTCCTTGAGCCATTTCTCCCTATATTTTTGAAACCAATATGGCTCCTCTCTTTTCAATGCATTATGATAATTAGAAAGCAATTGTTTTTCTTTCACATAAGAATCCTAATCCATTCCATTAGTTTCTACTATCTGTTGTATATTTTTGAGCTTGGATTCAATTTTTTTCTTTTCTTTAAATGTTACTAAAAGATTTAACATCCCAGATCTTCATTTATTCCTTTAAATATTTCATCTTTTGAATAAACTAGTACATACATGATCCTTCAAATTTGTATTCATACCACTATTGGAAATTTGAGGTAATTTGAGGCATTTTATGTTGTCATTGATGTCACATGGATCACATTGAGTTTTGGTGGCCAAAATATTTCATAAATAAGCATTTATGATATTTTGGAAAGCATGGCTATTTACAGGGTTTTTGTGAAAACCAAGGCAGGAAAAATAAAAGGTTTTATTTAAAACCATGGATGGCAGATTTGAAATGGGTTTTTCTTAAAACCCAGGTTGGCTTTTCGTTTCATCGAAAAAGGTGCCCCGGTGAAGGAGATAATTAATTTTAAATATTTAAGTTTAAATTTTTTTTTTAATTTTTAATTTTAAAATTAAAAATTAATATTTTATTATTGCCGACGTCAAAAAGGAGGAGGCAAATAATATTAAGTCATAGCCGACGTCAAAATAAAAATGTGGGCATATATAAATATGCCACTAAAATTTTTATTTTCCCTAAGTCCTCGATGAAGATAATCCGTTCGAAGCGCTAAGGGAGCAGAAGTGTCGTATTCGTTCGAAAACCAGCGAAGAGAAGAGGGAACAAAGGTAAGGGAGGTTCCTTACCTATCACCATAGGCGCTTGTGGCCTAGCGGCAAGAGGAAGGTGCGTAAGGTGTTTAAGCACCAACAGATCCGAAGTTCGAATCCCATCGGTGCTGGTTTTTGCAAGGTAAAAAGGGAGAACCTTTTGCGCACGTGGTTTTTGAGGGCAAGTTCGGAGGAAGCAAGAAGGAGGTCTTGCGCTCTTGGTTTCTATGTGAGCGGTTGGCTCACATGGTTGTTGGCACCATGGTTTGAGTGGTGCAGGGGCAGCGATAGGGGATCGAATCCCGCTGAGGTTAAAGGCAAGTTATTAATTTTTCCAAATATTTTATTTTTCTAAGGTTGCCCTAGGAGAGATAAGGTTTGTGGTGCATGTTGTGAAAAGGAAATATTTTTGGTGATTTTCCTTTTAGAAGTATATCATATTATATATCGTTGGAAAGCTTATTTCGAGGGCTATTTGATTATTTTGTTTAGAAGGAGAAATAAGGTGTACATAAAGAGATATTTCTATTTTTGTAAAAGGGTTCAAGTGAAGGTTGTTTTGTTCTTTTCAAAGTGTGTTGAGTGTGGCAGATTTTCCAAAGGGGTTTCTTCATCTTCATAAAAGGTATGGGCACATTCTCCTATTGATTGTCTATGGTGGTTGATTTCTGAAATATCATTGGAGGGAAAAGGATTGTTTGTGGTTTCCTTTTCGAAAGTGGTTGATTGAATGCTTCAAGGTTTTCTGAATTGAGAGTTGTGTTTAAACCTTGTTTTATAAGCATAGTTGTTGAAGCCCATTGGTTGTGAAAGAACTTGAGTTAGAAAAGAACATGAGTATCATTGTTATGTGAGATTTGTAATTGAGCATTATTGGAAACATTTGAGTTGGTTGATACATACTTGGACTAGGGTTGTGTGAGGAAGAATTGTCCCTTGTGGTGATTAGTTGAGATTGAGTTTAGAACATATTGAGTCTCTAACAATTCTCTTTATGGTTCTATAAGACTTGTATTGTGATTAGTTGAGATTGAGCCTAGAACATATTGAGTCTCTAACAATTCTCTTTATGCTTCTATGAGTTGATTTGAGTTGAGTTGAGTTGAGATCATTGTGGATCATTGTTGTCATCCATTGAAGAGTACATTGCCATTCATTGTTGAGTTCATATTTGAGCTTTGCCTTGATAGATTTGTGGATGAGATTTGAGTGCTACTTGAGCATGATTGATTGAGCCTTTGAGAAGGCATTTGTGGATAGTTTTGAGAAAGCTTTGTGGATAGTTTTGGGGTAGATTTGTGGATAGATTTGGGATAGTTTTGGGCAAGTTCTTGGTGAGCTTGCTAGAGAATATTTGGACAAGTTCTTAGTGAGCTTGTTGGAGAATTTTGGGCAAGTTCTTGGTGAGCTTGCTAGAGAGATTTGGACAAGTTCTGTAGGTGAGCTTGTTGGTTTGTTTGGTTATATTTGGACAAGTTCTTTGTGAGCTTGTTATTCAGTTTTGGACAAGTTCTATGTGAGCTTGTTATTCATATTTGGACAAGTTCTATGTGAGCTTGTTATTCAGCTTTGGACAAGTTCTGTGTGAGCTTGTTATTCAGATTTGGACAAGTTCTGTGTGAACTTGTTATTGCCTAGCTTTGAGCAGATCAAAGAAATCATTGTATTGGATATTTCTATGTGAAATATTATAAGGAGATCAGCTTGTGGAGTACCCCACATTGGGGGAACCACGTTAAATATTGTGTCTCAATTGTGTGTGGTGACTTGTGCTCTTGCTTACTACTGCTATCTGAGTTATTAATGCACACTGCTATATTTGGTTATTGCAATTAAGGACATTAATTGATATTGATTTGGAAAGAAAGTAAAAAGTGGTCTTATACTGTTCACCCCCCTCTCAGTATAAGCTTGTGTTCTTCAATTGGTATCAAAGCGGGTTCCTTCGAAAAGGCTAATAGCTTGAGGGCAGATTCTACTAGGTTATAGGATGGAAAAATGGTATATTGATAGTGGGTGCTCTAGTCATATGATTGGGTATAAGAATAAGTTCATTTCTTTAAAAGGAAACAACAGTGGATCTGTGAGATTTGGTGATAATGCTTCAGCTAAAATCAAAGGGAAAGGAACTTTAAGTTTGGATGATGGAAAGACAACTACACAAGGTGTACTCTATGTTGAGGGTCTAAAACACAACCTACTGAGTGTAAGTCAGCTTTGTGATCGAGGGTACATAGTTACTTTTTCCTCTACAGGATGCAAAATCAGGGAAACAAAAATAGGGAAGCTTGTTGCAACTGCAGAAAGAACCAATAACAACCTCTACATGTTCAGTGAAATAAAAAGGGAAAAATGTCTTCTATCTCAAGAAGAAGAGAGTTGGTTATGGCATAAAAGGTTGTGTCACTTGAACTTTGATAACATAGTAAGGATAAGCAACAAACAAATTGTCAGAGATCTACCAAAGATAAAAAGACCTTCAAATACAATTTGTGCACAATGTCAGTATGGAAAGCAAACAAGATCAAGTTTCAAGGCAAAAGAATATTCCTCTTCCAAGGTATTAGAATTGATTCATACTGATTTATGTGGGCCTATGAGAACTAAAAGTCTACAAGGTGAAAGCTACTTCATGTTGTTCATAGATGATTATTCTAGAATGACTTGGGTTGTTTTTCTGAAAGAGAAATCAGAGGCATTTGAGCATTTCAAAGTATTCAAAGAAATGGTAGAAAATGAAACAGGAAAGAAGATCAAGTGTTTGCGATCATATAGAGGAGGGGAATTCATCTCTATAGAATTCATTGAGTTTTGTGCAGAACATGGAATCAAAAAAGAATATTCAGCAACCAGGACTCCTCAACAAAATGGAGTAGTAGAAAGAAAGAATAGAACTCTTGAGAATATGGCCAGAGCAATGCTAAATGAATCAAAAATTTTAGATGGATTTTGGAAGGAAGCAATCAGTACAACAGTCTATGTTATGAATAGAGCTCAAGTTAGAACAAAGCAACATAAGACTCCATATGAGTTTTGGAAAGGAAGATCTCCCACGGTAAACTACTTCAAAGTTTTTGGAAGTAAGTGTTATATCAAAAGAGAGGATAAGGACTTGGGAAAGTTTGATCCTAGATGTGATGAAGGTATTTTTCTTGGATACTCTACAAAAAGTAAGGCCTACAGATGCTACAATAAAAGAACACATACCATGGTGGAAAGTATAAATGTCAGAGTTGATGAAAGAATAGGAATAAATGAGCCACCTCAGGAAGATATTCCTGAAGAAGAAGAAAGTTGTCAGGAAGAAATGGGTGAAGATTCAGATGAAGAAGAGTTGCAGAATATACCTTCCAAAACTACATCAAGATATATTCAGAAAAAATCATCCAGAGGACTTGATCATTGGCAGTCTTGATGTAAGACGGACAAGAAGAGGAATCATAGGCTCAATAGAACAAGTAGATGTTTCACTATTATCCAAGATAGAACCAAAGGATTTCAGAGAGGCAGAAAATGATGAATGTTGGATTAAGGCAATGAAGGAAGAACTAGATCAGATTGAAAAAAGTAAGACTTGGGAATTAGTTCCAAGACCAAAAGGAAAAAATGTAATTGGTACTAAATGGGTCTACAGGAACAAACTAAATGAAGATGGTCAAGTCATCAGAAACAAGGCAAGATTGGTGTGTAAAGGATATGCACAAGTAGAAGGAATTGATTTTGATGAGACCTTTGCACTGGTTGCAATATTGGAAGCTATACAGATGTTTTTGGCACTTTCAAGCTATAGGAATTTCAAAGTATATCAGATGGATGTCAAATCAGCTTTTCTGAATGGTCATTTAGAAGAAGAAGTTTACATTGAACAACCAGATGGGTTTAATCAAGCAGATAAGCCATATTATGTGTGTAAATTGAAGAAGGCTCTCTATGGCTTAAAGCAAGCTCCTAGAGCATGGTATTCAAGACTGGATAAATATCTTCGAGAGCAAGGTTTCAGAAAGGGAACAATTGATAGCAATCTATATATTAAAAATAAGGGAAATGATTTGATGATTGTGGAAGTTTATGTGGATGATATTATTTTTGGAGGTAGCAATGATAGAATGTGTCAAGAATTTGCAAGAAACATGACTAATGAGTTTGAAATGTCTATGCTTGATGAATTAACCTTTTTCCTCGGATTACAGATTTCACAAGTAGAAAAAGGGATATTTCTTTCACAAACAAAGTATATAAAGGAGATGTTGAAGAAATTCAAAATGGAAGATAGTAAGCCAGTTAGTACTCCAATGGTTACAGGGTGTAAATTAAGCAAAGATGATGAATCTCCTGATGCAAATCAAACTCTATACAGATCTATGATTGGTAGCCTGTTATATGTTACAACCACAAGACCAGATATAATACAGGCAGTTGGTTTAGTGGGAAGATTTCAAGCAGCTCCAAAAGAATCACATGTGACAACAGTGAAAAGAATACTCAGATATCTCAAAGGAACAATGGATTATGGTCTATGGTATCCTAGAAGCAGTAAGTTTACTCTCACAACATACACAGATGCAGATTGGGCAGGAAATATTGATGATAGAAAAAGCACAAGCGGAGGAGCATTCTTTCTTGGTGATTGCCTAGTTTCTTGGCTAAGTAAGAAACAACCATCAGTGTCACTTTCCACAACAGAGGCAGAATATATTGCAGTAGCAACATGTTGTTCACAGGTATTATGGATGAAATAGACTCTCAAATATTTCAGCATAGAACATGATCATCCCATTCCTATTCTGTGTGATAATACTAGTGCTATAAGTATCTCGAAGAATCCAGTAATGCATGCCAGAACAAAGCACATTCCAATCAAGTATCACTTTTTAAGAGAACAGGTTACAGAGCAACAAGTAAGATTGGAATATGTTCCTACAAAAGATCAGATTGCAGACATCTTTACAAAACCATTACCAAGAGAAGCGTTTGAGCGTTTGAGAGAACATCTGGGAGTAAAGATACTCCCACCCCAAAATTAATCACCTCAAGAGAGAAGGGGGTGAGGGGGCTAAGCTTAAGAGTCATATATTTTAGCCCCATAGGTGTCCCTTTTGCCATTGATGTCAAAGGGGGAGAGATTTGAGTAAGGGGGAGAGTATTGAGTTAGGGGGAGCAGCCTCCATAGAGAGTATTGAGTCAGGGGGAGCAACTTTGATTCTCAGAGTTGGTTTTTGTAGTGATTGTGGTGATTTGCATTAGAGGTGTTGCCATCAATGACAAAGGGGGAGATTGTTGGAAATTTGAGGTAATTTGAGGCATTTTATGTTGTCATTGATGTCACATGGATCACATTGAGTTTTGGTGGCCAAAATATTTCATAAATAAGCATTTATGATATTTTGGAAAGCATGGCTATTTACAGGGTTTTTGTGAAAACCAAGGCAGGCAAAATAAAAGGTTTTATTTAAAACCATGGATGGCAGATTTGAAATGGGTTTTTCTTAAAACCCAGGTTGGCTTTTCGTTTCATCAAAAAAGGTGCCCCGGTGAAGGAGATAATTAATTTTAAATATTTAAGTTTAAATTTTAATCATTTAAAATTTAAATTTAAAATTAAAATTAAAATTAATATTTTATTATTGCCGACGTCAAAAAGGAGGAGGCAAATAATATTAAGTCATAGCCGACGTCAAAAGAAAAAGGTGGGCATATATAAATATGCCACTAAACTTTTTATTTTCCCTAAGTCCTCGATGAAGATAATCCGTTCGAAGCGCTAAGGGAGCAGAAGTGTCGTATTCATTCGAAAACCAGCGAAGAGAAGAGGGAACAAAGGTAAGGGAGGTTCCTTACCTATCACTATAGGTGCTTGTGGCCTAGCGGCAAGAGGAAGGCATGTAAGGTGTTTAAGCGCCAACAGATCCGAAGTTCGAATCTCGCCGATGCTGGTTTTTGCAAGGTAAAAAGGGAGAACCTTTTGCGCACATGGTTTTTGAGGGCAAGTTCGGAGGAAGCAAGAAGGAGGTCTTGCGCTCTTGGTTTCTATGTGAGCGGTTGGCTCACGTGGTTGTTGGCACCATGGTTTGAGTGGTGCAGGGGTAGTGACAGGGGATCGAATCCCGCTGAGGTTAAAGGCAAGTTATTAATTTTTCCAAATATTTTATTTTTCTAAGGTTGCCCTAGGAGAGATAAGGTTTGTGGTGCATGTTGTGAAAAGGAAATATTTCTGGTGATTTTCCTTTTAGAAGTATATCATATTATATATCGTTGGAAAGCTTATTTCGAGGGCTATTTGATTATTTTGTTTAGAAGGAGAAATAAGGTGTACATAAAGAGATATTTCTATTTTTGTAAAAGGGTTCAAGTGAAGGTTGTTTTGTTCTTTTCAAAGTGTGTTGAGTGTGGCAGATTTTCCAAAGGGGTTTCTTCATCTTCATAAAAGGTATGGGCACATTCTCCTATTGATTGTCTATGGTGGTTGATTTCTGAAATATCATTGGAGGGAAAAGGATTGTTTGTGGTTTCCTTTTCGAAAGTGGTTGATTGAATGCTTCAAGGTTTTCTGAATTGAGAGTTGTGTTTAAACCTTGTTTTATAAGCATAGTTGTTGAAGCCCATTGGTTGTGAAAGAACTTGAGTTAGAAAAGAACATGAGTATCATTGTTATGTGAGATTTGTAATTGAGCATTGTTGGAAACATTTGAGTTGGTTGATACATACTTGGACTAGGGTTGTGTGAGGAAGAATTGTCCCTTGTGGTGATTAGTTGAGATTGAGTTTAGAACATATTGAGTCTCTAACAATTCTCTTTATGGTTCTATAAGACTTGGGTTGAGTTGAGTTGAATAAGCCTAGTCAAGTGATGTGTGAAGTGATTGTTCAAGTCCTATGAAACAAACTATTCCATTATTTGATTTGAGTTGAGTTGAGATTGAGATTAGAACATATTGAGTCTCTAACAATTCTCTTTATGCTTCTATGAGTTGAGTTGAGTTGAGTTGAGATTGATCCTAGAACATATTGAGTCTCTAACAATTCTCTTTATGCTTCTATGAGTTGATTTGAGTTGAGTTGAGTTGAGATCATTGTGGATCATTGTTGTCATCCATTGAAGAGTACATTGCCATTCATTGTTGAGTTCATATTTGAGCTTTGCCTTGATAGATTTGTGGATGAGATTTGAGTGCTACTTGAGCATGATTGATTGAGCCTTTGAGAAGGCATTTGTGGATAGTTTTGAGAAAGATTTGTGGATAGTTTTGGGGAGATTTGTGGATAGATTTGGGATAGTTTTGGATAGTTTGGTGATAGAGAGTTTTGGACAAGTTCTTAGTGAGATTGTTGGAGTAATTTTGGGCAAGTTCTTGGTGAGCTTGCTAGAGCATATTTGGACAAGTTCTTAGTGAGCTTGTTGGAGCAGTTTTGGGCAAGTTCTTGGTGAGCTTGCTAGAGCATATTTGGACAAGTTCTGTGTGAGCTTGTTATTTAGTTTTGGACAAGTTCTGTGTGAGCTTGTTATTCAGATTTGGACAAGTTCTGTGTGAGCTTGTTATTCAGCTTTGGACAAGTTCTGTGTGAGCTTGTTATTCAGATTTGGACAAGTTCTGTGTGAACTTGTTATTGCCTAGCTTTGAGCAGATCAAAGAAATCATTGTATTGGATATTTCTGTGTGAAATATTATAAGGAGATCAGCTTGTGGAGTACCCCACATTGGGGGAACCACGTTAAATCTTGTGTCTCAATTGTGTGTGGTGACTTGTGCTCTTGCTTACTACTGCTATCTGAGTTATTAATGCACACTGCTATATTTGGTTATTGCAATTAAGGACATTAATTGATATTGATTTGGAAAGAAAGTAAAAAGTGGTCTTATATTGTTCACCCCCCCTCTCAGTATAAGCTTGTGTTCTTCACCCACCATATAACCATTTGAAAAAATTAAGGTCTTGGAGCCACATAAACTAG
This sequence comes from Wollemia nobilis, assembly GCA_028583015.1. Lineage (NCBI taxonomy): Eukaryota > Viridiplantae > Streptophyta > Pinopsida > Araucariales > Araucariaceae > Wollemia > Wollemia nobilis. The sequence goes on along the minus strand of JAQPPZ010001190.1, from coordinate 2,800,140 downwards.
AAGCAAAATGGATTTGGATGACCATTATTGGATAAATCACAAGTCAAAATAATGGGTTTGTGATATGATCTTACTCATAATAAAATATCTAAAGATATTGTATACTTTTTTACAACCATTTATTGTATAACATGAATCTATCTAATATTTCTGCTATATGAGTTTACCCAATGCATCTATTATATTAAAAATTTAAGGGAGTAACATCCCAAAGGTTATTTGAATTTACAAATAAATTAAATCTTGCATTGATTTAGACCATACTAGAATATCACCATTCTTTTCCAAAGGAGATAGAACAATGTTGAAATCACCCCCAATAATCCATTGATCACAATGAATCATCACTATATTTGAAAACAATATGCTAAGATCCTTCCAATATCTTTTATGAGTAACTATAGTTGGAGCATATACATTTATAGTACCCACTTTTATGTTTTTCTATTTTCCATAAAACAGTCCAACAACCTAGTTAAATTTTATTTCTAACAATTACCCATCCCATTTGCCTTTGTCCCATATTATTGCAATACCACTTGAATATCCTATAGAAGAAACTACTAGATAGTTATCCATCTTCTAAATATTCTTAAAGCATCCTTACATAATTCCTAACTACTTATTTTTATTTCTTATATTCAAATAAACTCAAAACTATAACAACCTATTAATTCCTTAATAACTCTTTTCCTAGGGACCTTATTCATACTTCTAATATTCCATGATGTCCTTTTCATCATCATCAATTTTTATTTTTATTAGTGAGGTTAGCCCCAATTCTTGTTAACACCTATAATATTTTTGTTTAAATTCTAAAATCAATATACCTTTAAGTTTATTTTTATTTGTGTTCATGCTATGATGGCCTACCTCTCCTTTTTCCATTCCCACCAACACTCTCATCTTCATCAATCTCTTCTATTTTTTCTAAATTTTTCATAATAAGACTTATCTTCTATAGATGTATTTTTCCCTAAATAATTTAAAATGCAAGGAATAGCCTCACTAACACCTTATTAATGTTTCCCTAAAAACCCTAAAGTGCATAGATGATACTCCATAATCATTAATTTCTTATGTGGGCCTATAAACCCTAAATTTCCTTGGATATTCTCCATATAATTTTCTTTATTATGTTTTTGAAACTCTAAAGTGCAAAAAATACACTTTGTACTACTTTTATTTTTATTGTAAGCAGAAAATTTTATGCTACATGAAAAAAATGAATATGATTTACTTGAATTAATATTTATCTCTTTCACCTCATTTTCTTTAAAATTCATCTCCCATATTCCTTTGCTTTGAAATTTTTCTTCCCATATTCCTCTATACCTTTAACTCCTATATTTGAACTTACAAATTGTACTTCCTCATCCCTCATGTTATTTTTTTTCTAATGGTTGATTCAAGTGAATTGTAATGGCCTTTGCTATTTTATTATGTGGAGGGATTTTTCTTGCCACTTTCTTAGGAGTGGAAAATCCTTGATTTTACCTAGCTTCTCCTATGTTATGATTTCCTTGTTTTATATTAAAGTTACCCTTACACCCAAACTTCTTCATCTCTTTCTCCATAATTTTCACTTTGTAGTCTCTTGGCATGTGTCTATTTTCATAACATTTGCAACATCAAAATGCAATATTTTCATAATCCACTTGTTGATCCTATTCTCTTGATTCAAACTTAATCCTAATGGATTTTAGTAAATATTTTGAAATATCCATGGCAATACATATTCGAGTGTATACAACATGCCTTCTCTCCTTAGTAGTTGGTACCTCATGGATGAAATCCCCTAGAGTATTATGAATATTCTCAAAACCTCCTTATTGATGAGTTGATAAGGATGTACAAAAGGTATAATCCACACTAAAAGCCTTTTCATAGTCTCTATATCTATAAATAAATTCTCACTCCATGGTCTTAAATATAATGCATCTTTACCCTTAAACCAAGGACCTTCATCCATTATTTTATCCCTTATTTTTATACTTGAGAAGATAATCATTTTCAATTTTTAATTTACAATTACATAGATATTATAATTTAAAATTATGAATGATATATTATTTTTATATGTTGAAATTTTTAAAGATATATTTTATCAATATTATATATGTGTGTGTATGTGTGCACATGTGTTATGTTATACATTTAACATTGTATAATAATATAAATATAATAATGATTTTATTGATTAATGAGAACTTAAACTTGAAATCACCACCAACTTCTATTTTTGTTATAAATGATATCACAAGTGATGTTGCAAAAAAATATATATCATAAGTGACCAATTGCTACAATATGTTAAGGAATTATATGAGAGGAACTAAAAAAAATACCCTTGTGATTAACACAATTAAGATTCTTTATGATAGAGAGCATTACAAAATTAACAATAGGTAAATCCTAAGATAGGAATGGTTTGTAGCCTAAGCATTTCAAGTGTGGCAATAACACCATAGCACCACACATCCAAAATATTTTTAGTGGCACCATGTAGGGAGGCTTTCCATGAGAATCGACAACCAACCTAGTTATACCATTGCACAAAATGAAAACATCAACTATCATTCAAATTAGTACTATACAATTATAATAACCCTCTCTTTTTAAAATTGTTTAACAACATGGTGTAAAGTAAAATAAATAGGTAGGTAGAAAATGGAGGAAAAAGGACAATAGTACAAGCAATTTTTAGACCAAAGCACTCAATAATAGATCATTATATCACTTTTAAGGACCTAATAAAGGACTTGGAATAAAATATTGTTAAGTTCACTACTTTTTTATAGACTTTTAAAAGGACTTTAAAATGAAGTACCTATAGACATATTATGGAAAAGCAATGAAATAAATTTGTGTTTTAACTAAGTATAAAATAGATGTACTTAGACTTTATGAGTAGGTTATACCAAAAATTAGAACTTCAAAAGAACTATCAAAATGTTTTGGAAGCAATATTAGGGTCAAACAAGGTTTTCCATATCAATTACTTTATTTAACTTGAACATTGATAAATTAAAATTATGGATAGAAAGGTTAGGAGGAGTAGTACATTTGGATACTTATGTAATTAAATCTCTCCTTTATGTTTATGGGATCATCTTGATTAGAAATATATTTTAAAGTAAAAAAATATCTAAAGCCCTTAGAGAAGTTAAGATGTACATAAACCAAATAATATAATACAGGGGGATGTTGGAGAATATTACTTTATTTGGTACATACTAATGTACCTCCATGGTACCATTGAAAATATTAAATTAGTGTGTGTGTCAGTACTTTAGGGTATATGATTTTATTTCCCCTAAAGTATATGTCTATGTGTAGTATGTGTCCAAGTGTCATGTAACAATATGTGCAAGTGTGTAGATGTAAAAGTGTGCAAGTAATATAAAGTCAAGACTCATGTATGCAAGTGGTAATATGTAAAGCTAACATGCATGAGAGGTTTGTCTTATGTATGAAATAATAGGATGCATCTCCTAGATATGTTAAGGGAGCATAGTCAAAGTATTCAAGAGTCACATTTGTAAGGTTATATTATGGAGATAAAGCTCCATGTATTGTAATAAAATATTTATCAGTGAATATTGAAGCTTGCATACAATTTTGATTAATTAGATTGTAAATTTGCTTATGCATATTATTATTGGTATTGTCTAGATAGTTTATATTGTTGTTATTTCATGAATTTTATATTCATTGATATTGACCATTTATTTTGATTGCTATAATATTTGAGTTTACTCAAGATCTTGGATATTGGGACTTGTGATATTGAAAATTTATATTGATTGCATGAAGTGTTGCCTATTAATTTAAATTATTAATGATCTTCCATCCATCATCATGAGCCTATCAACATTAGGACCTAAAACTCAAAGGATCTAGTATTTTCCACTCCATAGGGAATCAAACTTTGTATGACTTCTTGGATTAGCCCTATCTTCATCCCATATAAACACCAAGGTGCCTTCTTTTTAATCCATTCTGGTAGAATTTTTGTCAAAAAATCTCTTTACTACCATTTGATGTTGCGCTATATCTTTAAATTCCTTCTTCCTTTCTTCTTTTAAATCCAATAGAGCATTGAATCGAGCTTACATTGGCTCAATATTAGTGCCTTCGAGATCTAATTGTTGGAAATTTTTTAGCAAAAGGAGTTCTAGGTTTATTGGGAGTAATATTTCCTTTTCAAATACTAGCTTGTAGGGTGATGATCTTGTAGAAGCTTAGGTGTTACTCTATCTACACATAATGTATTTTTTAGATTTATATGCCAATACCTTTATGATTTAATTTTAATATTTTTAAAATCCTCATAATGTTCTTGTTGGCAGATTTAGCAAGACCGTTGCCATATGGATAGTAACTAGAATTTATTTTAAGGATAAATTCATATTCTAGTGCAAATTTTATTACCTTGAATCCTATGAAGGTTTTGGTATTTTCAATGATTATTGTAGAAGGAGCCCCAAATTTGTGATTATATCTTCTAATGACTAGGTTTCTAATTTTTGATTTATTGATTTGACAAGTACAACTTCAACCTACCTTTTGAAGTAATGAATTATTGTTAGAATACATCCATGCCTTGCACTAGATAAGGGAAATTTTTTATCGATGAAATCTAAGCCTCAATGTTGGAAGGGTTTTATATGATGAGAGAAATTGGTGATATTCATCTTCTTCCCATATAAGTGCAATAGGATTTGCATTCTTTGATCCATTGGAAATAGTCAAAAATATGGTAGGCCAATAATATCATGCCCTTAAGATTTTAAGTGCCATTGATCATCTATTTCAATCTCTTCTACCAAAGCTACTTGGTCTTTAGGGGCTAATATAACAAAATTATCACATAAATCCCTATCCATGATGAGTTGAATGGGTTTTATCTCTATGAAATATTCTTGGATATTTTTTGTCCATCCTCCTCCATTTTCTTCCAATTCATAATGCAACATGATGGATTTGATATTGGTATGGACCATAAATATAGTGGTTTTTCTTTAGGATAAGTAATACCTAAATTTCCTTAGGTCTTTCATCATGGTAAACACCAATTTATCAATGAATGTATTACATTTTCTCATAATTATGGAGCATTTAACTCATAAAGGAGATCAAATATTATTTGTCTTTGTCACCCTTTTGAGTTAAGGCTACCACTACTTTCATCTATCCCATTTTGAAACATGTGTAATATAATAATGTTAGGCTAAGGTATAAAGTGTGAAGAAGTGTTTGTGAGCATTACTAATATAGCCTACATGCATGTGCATATGTAAGCTTATGGACATTCTTCATGTAAAGCCTTTGCACATTATTTATGCAAGTCTATGTACATGTTCATGTAAGCCCAAGGACACCATTCATATTTTACCCTCAATGATATTGGTTAATCCACATTTATGGATAAACTTAATTAAATGGTGTAATTTATTCTTATTTTATTATTGTAAGCTAACCTTATAGTCAATTCAATGTCGGACTGAGGTTAAATACCTATTGAGGTTTTGCTATCACTATAAATACCCCTCAATGAGCAATCATTTATATTATAAAATTTAAAATATTTGGATGCCCAAAAAATCCACCTTCAATTCCATCTTATCATCTCTCTCTCTCTACATATACTATTGCTATCTTCAATTTGCTCCTACTTATTTTTCTACATATAAATATAGTGGATGCATATTTTAGAATATTTCTAGACAGTAATATGGATTCAAACATCATGAACACATACAACTTGAAATCTGTAGAGAAATCTAGGTTGATGAAAACTATTGCTTTGGAAATTTTATTTTTTATATCTTGGAAATACTTCTTACCTTTTTTAGTCCATGTAAAGGTCACATCATTTTTTAACATCTTGGTTATTGGTCTAACTACTTGTGTAAAATTGCTTATGAAAACTAATGCTTTAGTAATTGCACGTTTTATATCTTGGAAAGTCTTCTTACCTTATTTAGTCCATGTAAGAGTCACATCATTTTTTAACATCTTGTTTATTTGTCTAAGTACTTGTGAAAATTGGTTATAAACTTAGCTATAAACCGGATTTGACCTATGAACAATTATCTAATTCCTTAAACGTATGTAAGTAGAGGTAACTCTTGGATTACTTTTATCAAGTTTAGATATATTACTAGGCCCTCTTTAGACACTAGATGATCTAATCTTTTTTCTTCCTAAACCATGAAGGTGGAATTTTTGGGATTTAGTGAAATGTTTTACTCCTGACACATTTAGAAAATATAGCCCTTGTATTACTTTTATCATGTTAGGATCTATTATTAGTCCCTCTTTAGACACTAGATGTTCTAAGAGCTTTTCTTCTTAAACTATGAACATGAAATTTTTGGGGTATACTAAAATTCCATACTCCCTACTCATTTGGAAAACATACTCTACATGTTCAATATGCTTACTTATTTTTTTGAGAAAATGATTAAATTATCAAGCTATATAAGTATAATTATCCCTATCAATCTAGGGAAATATCCATAGCTCATTGGAAGGTGGCCCCAAAATTTATTAAACCAAAAGGTATCAACTGATATTCAAAGTGCCCCTATTTATTTATGAAGGATATTTTATGCTGGTCATCATCCTTGACCTAGATTTGATTATACCTTGAGAAGTTGTCTAGTAGTAGTAACATATGTGATTTGACCACTTTCTCCAAGATCTAATTTAAAGTAGACGATGGATAATGATATTTTAATGATTTCTTATTCATGTTCTTGCAATCAACACAAAATCTGATATCACAATTCTTCTTCTTGGATCAATAATAGATTAGCTACTTATGTAGAATGCTTCACTTGAAAGATATTTTAGGTCTAGAGAAGCTTCATAAGTTCTTTTTTATAATTTCTTCGATTTTGGGGTTCAAGTCCCTTTGTTTCTACCAAAAGTTCTTTGCAGAAGGTTCTAAATCTATATATGCTCTATGATATTTCTATCATACACTTTCATATATTCAAAGGACTAGGAAATAATAATTCCCACATAGCTTTTTAAAAAGACCTACTTCTTCCTCAATGCATTATTTTCATAATTGTATATTCTTTTCTTTAGAAATATCATCAAGGTGATAAGAATATGATTTCACTTTAATGCTATAATTCTTAACATAGTTGTCAGGGTTAAACAAGCTTTCTAGTATGATTAACCCCTTTAGCAATTGATTAGTCTTCAACTAGCTTATCTTGTCCTATATATCCTTTGTATATTCATTTTAATTTTTATCATGTTGAGCTTCTTATATGAGGAATTCAATAATTTTCTCATCGTTATTAAATATTTTCTAATGATTAGAATCATTAAGGTTGATTGTCTTGAAAGCTACCTTTAATTTCTTTAATTTATCTTATATATCTAAAGCAATATTAAATATTACTATCATGGATGCTAATTCATCTACTCTAACATTTAATTTTGAGGAAATTTCCTTGATTTCATGAGCATTAAAACTCTCTAGAAGATCTCAAACCTTATACTTTTATGATTTAAGGTGTTTTTTATCAGTTACACATTGTAAATATGACCTAATTTATCACAATTTCAAAGTCACCAAATATCCTAAGGTTTATAGTCCTCTTATTTTTAGCTTTCTTTAAACCTATGTAAGGTGCTTCGTATTTGACAATATTATTGGTGTATTTGAACAACAACCTACAAGTAAAATTCATCTAAGTGCCTTGTGAGTCTATGAATTGAATATCAACATCGATCTCATTTTTTGTTCTAGTTTTTTTGAAGTGCATAATCCATGTCCCATGAGATCCTTGTGCTTGTTGGTTGGTCAAGATTGGGATGCTAGTAGGCTCTTCAAATATCAAATAATTTTTTACCTTAGTTTATTCAAGTTCATTTCTAAACCCTCCTCATATTAGAGCATATTGATGATCATATTAATCTTAAATATTTGGATACCCTCCATGACTTCATCATTTACAAATATAGGCAAGAAATTCTAATTTACCACATCTTCTTCATTAGGATGATTTAGCAGGTAATTACATGATAGATCATTATTTATTTTGATCACCTTTCCATACCAAGGTACCTTCATATGAGTATACTCCATTGCCAAGTATCCATATCTAAAAACATTTGTACCCATTCTCTTAAAAACAACATTTCAAAATATGAAGGGAGATCAACAGCTATAACTTCTTTGATAGCTATCGATTTAAGATACTTTTCCATGATCATGATTAAATCCTTCAAAATTCTAACATCATTCATCCTAGTGCCATCCTTTGTATTGGTTTTTTAGTATTCTTAATATATGGTAATACTATTCACAAACAACCTTAGGCATCATAGTCACAATAGTCCCTAAAACTACTATAAAAATTCTTAGTAGATAATTCTCAATTTTTAGTGTAACATAGAATGATAACAATTTTATAGTCTTTGGTTTTGAAGTGCTTAGAATATCTATCATGTTGACCTTAATATCTAACAATTTTTTTACCATCAAGTTTTATTATCCTGTTAGACTTGGTTGAGTTGGTTTTAGCTCTCCATTCTTGGCATAGCTTCTTTCTTGATCTTTGAGGGCTTCTTGTAGTAAATATCTTTGTATTGATAGGGATAGGAATTCCAACATGCTTAATTTGGTTGATGTTTTTTTCACCTCCTCTATTTTATTGAACTTGAATTCAAGAGTACTACTTTTGTTGTGTGATGTGAACATCCTAAATTACCTTGTGGCTATTACATGTCCCTAATTGGTGAGAGAAGGGTTTTTTACATGGTTCTCAACCTCTTTTTTATTTTATCCCTTTCTTTATAACTTTTCTTATCCTTTGGTCTATCTTTCACCTCCTAGATCCCTTCTTTCTTTTCAAGTTCCTTTTCATTCTCACTGTGTTTCCCCTTTTCTACTTGTGTACTAGTTTGGGGGTAGTGATAAGATATTTTTAAACATTATCTTTTTATTTCTATGATTGTGTGTCATTTTTGGTCCTTTATCCTTCACATGTGGTGATGATCTTCCCCATGTTAATATTATAATATCCTTATTTACCTTGGCTTATTTTTGAGTTGGTTTTTTCTCTTTTATCACCTTTCTCTTACTTTTGGTTTCAACCCCAACTTGATTAGTACATACAATATTTTGCTCGAATGAGGAATCTTCACCTTTTTCAACTATGCCAAAGTTAACAAAGATAGCATTGTTTAGATTTTATAAGGTTGAGATTGCTTGTTTGTTAAATTTGCAATATAATTCTTTGTCAAAGAGCTGACATTGTGCAATGTATTGAATAGGCCTAAGGGCATATCATTGTGTAATATATTTAATATTACTTAATATTTTATTATGGAAGCCTAATAGGCCATGGTTAACCTTATTTAATATTTTTAATTAACCTCAATTTCATTTTATGTCCGTTAACGTTTATAATGTAATTTGAGATTTTGGTATCTGTATAAATACCCCCTCACACTCCTTATTTCTCATAAAAATTTTGTACAATATAATATACAAAAAATAATTATTTATAATACCTAAAGATACCCAAAATTCTTTTTATTTATTTATTTATTTTCTTTCTATATAAGATTTTAAAAAATGTTTTGTTTATGCATCCCTAAAAGACTCTTGGCCAAATACATATATATATAATAGAATATGATAACATAGCATTTCGGATGCTTCCACATAAGTTATTTGACATGATAAATCCTAAACAACATTGTTTGTGATAATATTATAATCTAGCGTACAATCAAGTGTCTCATAATATAACAAATCGTATTGAAATATATTAATAACACACTTATATCTTGATTCATAATATTATTATCTCAATGGAGTTTTATAACATATTAAATTACTATATTTTCACTAAATCATACCTAAAACCTAAGTTTAGTATGCTAAATCCAAGTTTGGTGACACATGAAGCTAGTATTAGAGGGATCCTCAATGTAAGTCATGAAGGCATAACAGTTACATGATGACGAGTAGAGGGAAAATTTAAGCGATAAAAATGTAGCAGGTATTCGTGGCTGATGGCATGAGTGCACTATTATATATGCATCACATCATCTTAAAAAAGTCATGCAAATGCCATTATAGAGAACTGCAGAGATGTGGTCATGAACAAGATCAAATTTACATCACTATAAACATCTCTCAACATTAACAAAGAGAAGATGGAAAGCAGGTGAAAACCAACCTTCAGATAAAATAATCTATTTACCTGAAGGTTGGTTTTTCTCTTTAAATAGACAATATTTGTGAAGTTGTTGTTGTACTTAAACTATTGCTATAATACATAAGAGATCTAGAGGTTTATAGATCTTATCTCCACATAGGATGTTAAGTTGGTGCCACTAAATATGTTTCCCATATATAATGTTATATAAATATTATGATTTTAGTGGACCTAAAAGTGAATACTTTAGAACTCTAAATAGGAGGTCCAATGTTAGAATCAAATATGAATAGGGTTGTATACGATGTTGTGAAAATCAAAGTTTAGTTGGATAAATATATATTGGGTAAATACATCATCCCATATAGCCTATGGCCTCATGGATATTAAAATCTACTTTATTTTACTTTCCAAATACCTACTTGACTCACCATTTGCTCAATGACTTCATCTACATTCAACACAGTGCATAGAGTTCTCCCTTTAACCATCATGACATCTCTAAATAAGGAAAAATCAAAATAATAAAAAAGAGTAGGGTAACCATTCTTTTATTTATTATAATCCTCAAATACCTCTCCAATTGACTCACTGTTGAATCAATAATAGGTTGACTACTAAATAGTCCTTATAAAGTAAATCTAAATTACAAAGAAAATGAGGTATCCAACCTCATGTTTATTATGATATTTCTCACACATCTTCATATTTAGAGTCCTAGATAGCAATAACTATAACAACCCAAGTCTACTCGAATGGTTGTACCACAAAAATAAGCCAAGTGATTTCTCAAGGTAATTTTATTTCATCTAAGTTGATTATTTAACCCTAAAAGTGCTTTTATGTTCACAACAATTACGTTTCACCCAATAAATAATTATTGCAAATTTTAATTAGTATAGGTATATCATACCACTTTTGGGCATCAAGATTGTTGTAGATAACCATCCAAGTGGACAAGATAGACTAAATGTTGTAAAGGTGTCATTTTACTTAATCAACTTATCTCATTTATCATCCTCTTATTCTAACATGAGGGTTATCCTCTAGGGCCCATAACACTTAGAGGATGGATGCATACTCTCCCTATTCCTCAATATATTGAATCTTGATCTATTTGATCATCTTGTTTCAATTTTAATATGCAAGGGGGTTAGCATACATATGCCTAGTATCTAGTTATCTATCCTTTTTCCCTGGAATCATCTAGAGCCATGTCAATACCCTGACCTTGGACTTGATCACTCATACCCATTATGACTCACAATAATTTATCCCTATTAGAATAAGTAATTATTCTCTTAATTTCTACTAAGATAGACTTACTTGAGTTTCTACTCTTTCATGAATCAGGTTAACTCTCAGTTAAAGTCTACATAAGATTTGATGAGTTGTTGTAATCCACCGACTCTCAATGATCAAATTTGTTATTTATAAAAAGTTGTTCTATGGAATAATCAATCAGTTCTATTTTGTTTCTTTAAATATTGTAATGCTTTGTAGTTCTACTCTTGGGAATTCTAACATGGTACCAGAGCAGGATAGATTCTTCTAGCATTCTCTCTTGAAGGAAGTTTCACGAACTGGTTCTTAATCTCTTATTCTTTGTTTTTTTAAAAAGGAAAGAGGTTTTTACATATTGTAGATTGCTCATATATGCAATTCTTTTTGGAGATATTTTCTTTTCATAGTATTCGCTGCTCTTTATATGCAACTTGAATATTTTTGAAAAATAAATTCTCCACTCTATACCTCTATAGAATTTCCCCTTCTTAATGAATGCAACTTACTTTTAAAACTTTGAAGCTACGCTGCATCCCATTCTAGGTGATATTTTAATCATAAGGTATTTTCTTTTTTCTTATATGCCCTCCTCGTATGCCTAAATTTAAATTTTTTTCTCCATCTCGAACGCAGCTCATTCGGCTCCATAGCCATCACTGCGTATCACTCAAACCCGAGACTAAAATAAATCAACAACATATATCTATTGGATGGCATTATTATTTTTTGTTGTCCTCCTCGTTCACCTATGTTTTAAAATTTGTGTTCCTTATCTAAAACGTAGCTCGTTCTACTTCCTTTAGCCTTCATTGCATATCATTCTAACGTGGAGAATAAAGATTTGTAGGTCTTACCTTTTTGGTGGGTAATATATTTTATTTCTTAAGTTTGAAAATCATTTATATCTTTGTGATATCTTTAACTAAAGGAATCATCGCTTCTCGCATCAAGATAGAGGGACTTTTGGTCTAACATAAATCGGACCAAAGTTCATTTATTTTTTAAGCAACGTGGCTTTTGGCCACTGTTTAAATTGGTACACATAGAGACTACGTCTCTAAACGAACATTTCCCTTAGTTAAATTTTTGTATCATTTGAAGATGTTATGATTTTCAATCTACATTCAACTCGATCTTCTTCATTTTGTTTGTCCTTCAGCGCTCAAGAAGAACTTCAATTTTTTTTGTTATATAATCATCTTACAAATTCTTGAAAGTATGATTCTATTATTTTAATTTGTGTTTCTTCGATTAAGCATTAAACTGATATGTTTTTGGGCCTAAAATTTTTTGGTCATTGTGAATCTTTGCCAGTGTTAGGGTTCTTGATGTCATTTGTATTATTTTTATAGAGATGTCTCCATAGGTATGTGGCATCGTTGCCTTCCTCTTCCAGGAAGCCCCTCTGCTCACCATATCCTCTGCTGCTAAGGCGTCTTCCCTACGTAACAGAGCTCTCTGCTAAAGTAAAATAAGTGTATCTTCTGGCATCTCTCAGGATATAATCTTCTCAACGTCTCCTCTACGTGATCATATCACTGGTATTGGTATAGTATTTTTTATTGGATAACTTCCTTTATTTTCATTTCAGGTGCAGTGTGAAGGAGTAAATTGTATTTTTCAAAACTTAAAACTAGATTTTCATGAACGTCGCCCTTTAGGTAAAAAGAGATGTAATTTTCTTCCTGAAATAGTGTAGCGAATCGAATCCTCTCATAAAGCTCCTTCCTCGTTGTCATTGTCAAGACTTGTTCTTGACAGCATAGCACCAAATATTTGTTGCCTCCTCTCCTATGTTTGACGTCAATTATTTTTATCTCATATATGCATTGCTATTTTAGGCTATAATATACATTTGTTCTCTATTCACTGTTGTAGCCTTCAAAATTAAAAAAAAAAAGTTTCAATCCTTTTCTTTATGGCCTCTCCTTGGCCCAAGATCAAAGGACAGTTGTAAAATCTATAATATAATTTTTTGGGGGGTTTTATAGGTGCCTTTATGCACCTATCATAGCATCGGAGTGGTTTTCATTGCATCATTTTTTGCCTCCTTTATTTTGTCTTTTTACCTTTGTTAAAAATTATTTTGTTTATATATCTTGCTTAATATAGGTAGGGTATTGATTTTAATTTACAATCCTTAAAACATTAAAGAACTTAATAAAATATCTCTATTTTTTTAGCAAATATCTATATTAAAATATTAATTTGTTCAAATTAATTTTTCTTTTTCCAAAATTTCTTTAATCTAATATAGAGATATTTTAGTAAATGAAGTGAGCAATTTTTTTTCCTTTCTTGCAAAAGGTCTCTATAAGAGTATCTTAAATTATAACTTTTTTAATAAAGTAAGTATAACTCTTTATTAAAACTTGATAATATTTTCTAAAAGCACAAATATTTTATATCACCACTCACGTATATTGGACATCCTAAATAACTTATAGTTTCCCTCAAGTAAGGGCGGGTTATTAAGATAACCAATATAGGTCTGGATGATATGAGCCTATGTTCTAATATCATATCTAATCAATACTTATAGTTTCCCTCTCATCAAGGTGGGTATTTGAGAAGAGAATATATATAGGCATGGCATACTTGTTCTCTTAGAACCAAACTTAATATCAAATCTCCTCAAATTACTTATAGTTTCCCTATTGTTAGGGCAGTTATTTTGAGAAATTTTGGTGTTTCTTAAAGCTTTGATAAATTTATTCTCATTAGCCTCATATTCATATCAAATAATCTCAAATTACTTATATTTTCCCTCTCATTAGGGTAGGTATTTTGAGATAATTGGTATTTCTTTTAGGCTTCTGTTAACTAATATCCATTGCATTCTCTAAATTAAATTTAAGGGGGAACTTTGGGTTAACTTCAAAATGAATTCAAAGAATAAAATTGATCCTCTTACTCCTAATAACTACCATATATGGAAACCCAAAATTTTAAATATTATATCTCAAAAAGGACTCACACATCTGCTAGAAGAGAAGCAACCTCAATTTGAAAAAGAATATAAAAAATTTGTTCAAAAAGGGAAGTTGTATGAAACAATGGATATTATAAGCACTAATTTAAATGAAAGCTTATGGTTTCACATTATGGATTGTAAAAATCCTTATGAAAGTTGGGATAAACTAAAGAACTTATTTGGAAAAGTAGATAAAATGAGGTCCATGTAGCTTGAGGTAGAATTAATAGCTTTATCTCCTGATGACTTCAACAATATTGTTGACTTTCTCACCAAATGTAAAGAAGTCCTTACTCAATTTAAAGGCAGTGGTTAGGATAAAAAATATGAAGAATTCATCTATCTAATTCTTTCTAAATTAAATGGTGTATTTCAAATATTCGCAACCACCTTTCTATCTACAAAATATGCTCTTTGAGGGGTGAAAGCATGTTAAGGGGTGAAAGCACTTCGAAGGGCAAAACTATCATTTTTTGCCTACCATTCGAACAAGAAGGCTTCAGGGATGAAATCAATTAAAATAAAATGCAAAATTCTAGATTCAGAGGCTACCATCAATGCACTGTTATTTTTCATCTCAAAAGTGCCATAACAACAAATCTTTTTGGGAAAGGATGGATATTTGATAAAATTTAATGCTCAGAGCAGTAAGAGCGATGATCCAAAATTTTTGTTAAAAATTTTCCATGATTAAATGCTACATCCTCAAATCCGGTGTGATCTCGATGATTTTTGAGGTGTCCTCTATGGATTTTATCCCTTTTCAAAGCAAAATTTAATTTTGTTGATTTCAACAAGCAAGGGTAATATTCCAAGGTAGGATAGGATGTAATGGCACCAAAAATTTAATATCCTAACTCTTGATTTTTGTGTGACATTGTCGGGTCTCGATGCACCGATGCTTCCAAGTGCACTCAAGGAAAATTGGATCTCTATCCTTTGAAGAATGATCTGATTCAAGCATCGCCATTACCAAGGAAGAAATTGCTACTGCTGATCTTTGACCAACTGAATTTTTTTGTATTATGCATTAAATGAAAGAGGTGAAATCCTCTATAAATACTAATCATTTTTATGTAATGAATGAGGATAGACACTCTGCAAAAAAACTATTCAAGTTTTTGTGTAAATAGAATAAGTTTGAATTTTGATTTTGCAAGTTGTATTTATGTGTGATTTCTTTCTGTTCAAGCATTTCTATTTTATGTTAATGTTTTTTATCTATTATTGAGTTCAAATTTTACATTTGGATTTGAACATTTTTTGTGATAGTGTGAGTACTAGAATACGATTTTGAAAGTTATCTCTAGGGAACTGTAAGTAAATTTTCTTGTCTCCTTTATATTTTATGCTACTATGACACTTGGTTGGAATTCCTACTGCTAGTTTATCCCCAATCCTACATCTTTAGCCTGTGGCTATATTTTCCATTTCTTTTCGTTATTTCTAATTTCTTTCCTGCAACTCTAGACTTCAACTGGTGTAGGATTAGAAAGGGATCCAACCCTCTCTAGATATTGGAACAGAGGACATTTCTTTCCTTCGACCTTTCAATTTTGGTCATGTCTAGGGCGCACACACATATATTTGTATTTTAGATAGATATTTGACCAACAATTTTTGGCACGTCCAGTGGGACTAACAGTATCTATGTTTTAAGGGAGCCAGAGTTTGGTGAATATCTAGCTTACCTTCATTTGGTAAAATCACCTAGTGAATCTATTGATCTGAAGATCTAGATCTCATGATCTATGGATGCCTTTTATGCTAAAATAAAATACCCCAGAGGAATTAAGGTTTTGTGAGAAACCTTAACCTCATAAGTAGAGAGTGAATGTTCATTTGGAAACTTTGACTCAGTAGCATGGATCATGATCTCTAAGGACCACTACTATAATGGCATAGGTATGCTATCCCAGCTGGGATGATCTTGGCCCTCTGAATCTCCAAATTTGGCATGATATTCCCAAAAATTCCCTGAAGACCCTAACAAAATATAATGGCACTGAGGGAATGGCTCGAGAGCACCTTGAAGATGTTTTTGCTCTAGTGACCCTCCATGGCATAACCCATGAAGATGTCATGATCATACTTTTGGTCCTATCTCTAGAAGGAAGGGTGCTACAGTGGTATAGACTACTCAGGCGTAAGAGCATCTGCTCATGGGTGGACTTGGCAGGAGCACTAGTTGACACATTTGATGGCTCTTAGGATCCCTTTCAACTCTTGATGCACCTCTCCACCATCATGAGAGCACCTCTAGAGAGCATCATAGACTTCAATATCTAATTTTGGAGGAGTTGGAGGAGAATTCCAGAGAATATCCAACCGACACCCACCCAGGCCCACCTCTACTATATTCAAGCTTTCCACCTAGACATAAGCCTCCTCCTACTACAATATAAGGAATAGATATTCCCTCAAGTTTTTCAAGAGGTAGTACAAGTAGAGCGGCTCGATCTAATAAAAACAAATACAGTTGAGATAATTTACCTTTCCATCACTCGCTTTGATAGTTGTTGCTCTTGTCTGTCTTGCATAGTATTCATGATGGTAGATGCCTCAAACTGTGTGGAGACCTAGAATGTAGTTGTGTGGAGCACAAGATGTAGATCTCATCCAAGGCCAATGAAGGGAATATGCAAGCACTACTCCAGCAATGAACAATATGGTTTCTTGTAGTTTCCATAAGGAGATGGACCAATAAGGGGAAAATGCTCAAGTGGTAGATTCTGAGAGCAAAGAGGGCACATTTTTGCACCCTTTTTATGTCCCAAGGTATAGCATGCAAGTATTTAGCCAAAACCCAATAAGCATACCTCATCAAGAGGTTGATCCTAAGGAGATCCTGATAGAAGGGCTATCACCAAAAAATCTTATTGTCACATTAAGGAGTTAGAGGAACCCATACTCAAGAGCCCGCAACTAGTGGACTCTCTCAAGTGGTGGCATTGGCTCCAACCATCACCACAACCAGTACTCGAATAAGGCTCCCATGTGGTAAATATCTTTGCCATATTATTCATTAATTATATGAGTACTAGCATGCATGATAACCTACCACATTGCATCTTGTTCACAACCTAGAAAACTTTGGGAAGAGGATAGCCAAACTTCAAATATCAATTGAAGTACAATCAGATCTAGTTTGAACACTACAGATTCACCGGATAAGCACCCAAAGCCAGGTTTGTGGTGGTGGCATGCCAATCATATCATAAAATTTTGTGTAAATAGTGTAAATAGGTCGCTTAATAAATAAAGTGTTGAGGGCACTAAATGGTGTGATACTAAAAAAAAATCTAAGGTTGCAACCACCCACATCATCGGCTCAAATGGTGTCGAAGCCCACAAGTACACATTTTCTCTTCTCTTGATCATGAGCATTTGGTGACCGTTTCCCTTCATTTTGTAGTACCTCCTTCCACTTTGCTTTCATTCGCTATACCCACCACTTATATTCCCCTCCCTGTTCCATAGTCATCAGTCACCAATGCTCCTTTCGCCATTCCCATTTCTTCCATTCCTCCATATTTTAGTTTTTTGGCCTTTGTCCCTAACCCATTTTCTATTCCACTATCATTTGCCTCATATTCCACCCCCGTTAATAATCCCATCATTGACTTAAGTACATCAACCCCATCAAGGGTGAGCGTAACTATGGCCCCGTCCATTTTTGCTCCTTCCATTGAGCCAAACCCTCAATAGCCTTTGTTCCTTTTTTTCCTATTTTTTGGATTATAGGAGTCATTGGCATCAGAGATCAAAGTCTTACTAGAGCACCCTAAAGTGGAGAAAATCAGTCGAGCTTAGTGAAGTTCCTCGCATTGGGTGAAAAATACAAATAGGTGGTCGAACAATATCAGGCAGCGTAGGAAGAAGCTAGTGCAAGCAATAAATGATTTGATGTAGTAGGCAATTATGACTCTATTTCCCAATGGATAAAGGCCCTGGGATCGATTGCATCCAGATGAGCTGAATACCCCGTGAGCCACCAAAAGTGTTGGTATTTTTACCACACTACAGTCAAAAGTCAAAAAAGGCAAAAACCAAGAAGTGGCTATTTTTGGAAAATTGGCCTAAACAAACACCTATGGACTTGAAAATTTACCCAAAGGAGGGAATTGAAAAATTAGACTTATGGTGAAATAATCACCCCAATATCCTGAACGGATTGAGAGATATTAAAGTTTTTGTCTCGAGAAATTTCTCCAGCATAACTTAAAAATACAATTTGAAGACTTTAGAGGCCCCGGGGGAGGCAATGGTGTATTTTGTTGTAGATCTCTTCCCAAGCTTTCCAACGATATATTACAATAGACAATCGGGTCAACGAATCAAAAGTTATGGCTTTGGGAAGATGTACCATCGAAAATCTATTTTTGGGCACTTTCGGGGTGAAAATCCTTTGCACCTTTCCTTTGGGGTGAAACTGCCTGGATAAACAATTTCATCCGAATAAAGGAGAAGGAAAAATTTTGCAAGTGATGAGATGGGTCAAAGTCAAAAGTGCCCCAGATAAGGGGTGAAAATCATTTTCACCCCTCTCATGGATGAAAATCCAGTTAAAAGCATCTTTGAGGCAAAAATATAAGGAAGAAATTTCTAGGTGCAGTCAAAGTCAAAGTTGCTCCTCAAGAGAGGCAAAAATCATTTTTACCCCTTTAGGGCAAAACCCCAGTAAAATATAGTTTCAAAGAGTAAACACAAAAATGACGTCATCCAAGCAAATATGAAGCAGTCAAAGTCAAAGTCACCCCTTAGGAGGGGCGAAAATCATTTTTGCCCTCCTTCGAGGTGAAATTCCAAATGAAGATGTCTTGAGGTGAAACTCCCAGAAATAGTAGATTTTCCTGGCGATCAAAGTCAATGTCGCCCCTGTGTTGGGGAGAAAATCATTTTCACCCCTCTCAAGGGTGAAATCAATAATTTTTGCCTCCCTTATTGCAAGAAGATGTTTTTAATCATTTTCGATGTGAAATCACCTAGGAAAGGGGCAAAATTACCCAGGAAATGGGCGAAAGCATGTTAAGGGGAGAAAGCATGTTAAGGGGTGAAATTATCCAAGAAAGGGGTAAAATCACCCAAGAAAGGGGTGAAAGTATGTTAAGGTATGAAAGCACTTTGAGCATCAAAACTCTCATTTTTTACATGTCATTCGAACAAGAAGGCATCAGGGGCAAAATCAATTAAAATAAAATGTGAAATTCTAGCTTTAGAGGCAACTATCAACGCACTGTTATTTTTTCATCTCATAAGTTCCATAACAACATATCTATTCGAGAAAGGATGGAGATTGATAAATTTAATATGCTTAGGGTAGGAAGAGCGATGATCCAGAATTTCTACAAAAAAGTTGCCATGATTAAATGCTACGTCCTCAAATTCGATGCGATCTTGAGGATTTTCGAGGTGTCCTCTATGGAGTTTATCCCTTTTCAAAGCATAATTTAATTTTGTTGATTTCAACAAGGATAATATTCCAAGGTAGGAGGGAATGTAATGGTGCCCAGGATTTAATATCCCAGCTCTTGGTTACCACGTGACATTGTCGAGTCGTGATGCACTGATGCTTCCAAGTGCACTCCTGGAAAATTGGATCGCTATCCTTTGAAGAATGATTTGATTCGAGCATTGCCATTACCAAGGAAGAAATTATTGTTGTTGATCTTTGACTAGCCGACATTTTGTTGTATTGTGAATTAAATGAAAGAGGAAAAATCCTCTATAAATACTAAGCATTTTGATGTAATAAAGGAGGATAGACACTCTGCAGAAAAACTATTCAAGTTTTTTGCATAAATAGAAGGAGTTTAGCTTTTGATTTTGCAAGTACTCTTTATGTGTGATTTATTTTTGTTCAAGCATTTCTATTTTATGTTCATGTTTATTATCTACTATTATGTTCAAATTCTACATCTAGATTTGAATATTGTCGGTGATAGTGTGAGTATTGAAATACAATTCTAGAAGTTATCTCTAAAAATTGTAAGTGGATTCTCTTGCATCCTTTCTATTCTATGTTGCTATGACACTTGGTTGGAATTCCTACTGCTAGTCTATCCCCAATCCTACATCTTTAGCCTATGGCTATATTTCCTATTTCTTTTCGTTATTTCTAATTTCTTTCCTGCAACTCTAGACTTTAAATTGGTGTAGGATTAGTAAGGGATCCAACCCTCTCTGGATATTGGCACGGAGGACATTTCTTTCCTCCAATATTTCAATGTTGGTCATGTCTAGGGTGCACAAACGTATATTTGTATTTTAGGCAGATATTTGACCAATAGTTTTTGGCACACCCGATGGGACGAACAATCTCCATGTTTTAAGGGAGCCCAAGTTTGGTGAATCTTTGGCTTACCTTCATCTAGAAAAATCACCTGGCAACTCTGTTGAGTTGAAGATCCGGATCTCATGACCGATGGATGCCTTTTATGTTGAAAGAAGACACCCTAGAGGAATCAAGGTTTGGTGAGTAGCCTTGACCTCACAAGTGGAGAAAGAATGTTCACCTGGCGACTTCAACTCAACAACATGGATCGTGATCTCTGAGGACCATTTATATAATGGCACATGTATGCTATCCTAGTTGGGATGATCCTGGCCCTCTGAATCTCCAAAGTTGGCATGATATTCCCAAAAATACCCTAAAGACCCTAACAAAATATAATGGCACTGAGGGAATGGCCCAAGAGCACCTTGAAGATGTTGTTGCTCTAGAGACCCTCCATGGCATAACCCACAAATATGTCATGATCAAACTTCTGGTCCTGTCTCTAGAAGGAAGGGCACTACAGTGGTACAGACTGCTTGGGCGTAAGAGCATCTACTCATGGGCAGACTTGGCAGGAGCACTAGTTGACACATTTGATGGCTCTCAGGATCCCTTTCAACTCTTGATGCACCTCTCCACCATCATGAGAGCACCTCTAGAGAGCATCACAGACTTCAATGTTTGATTTTGGAGGAGTTGGAGGAGAATTCCAGAGAAGATCCAATCGACACCCGCCTAGGCCCACCTCTACTATATTTGGGCTTTCCACCCGGACATAAGCCTCCTACTACAATATAGGGAACAGAGATTCCCTCAAGTCTTTCAAGAGGTAGTACAAGCAGAGCAGCTCCTGCTCCAATCAAGAAAAATACAATGGAGAGAAACTGCCTTTCCATCACTCTCTTCGGTAGTTGTTGCTCCCATCTATCTTGTGTAGTATTCACAATGGCATATCCCTCAAATTGTGTAGAGACCTAGAATACAACTATGTGGAGCACAAGAGGTGAATCTCATCCAAGGCCAACAAAGGGAATATGCAAGCACTGCTCCAACAATGAACAATATGGTTGCTTGCAGTTTCCATCAAGAGATGGACCAAGAAGGGGAACAGGCTCAAGTGGTAGATTTTAAGAGCAAAGAGGGCATATTTTTGCACCCTTTTTGTGTCCCAGGGCATAGCACACAAGTATTTAGCCAAAACCCAATAAGCATACCTCATCAAGAGGTTGATCCTGAGGAGATCCTAACAGAAGGGCTATCACTAGAAAAATCATGTTGTCACATTAAGGAGTTAGAGGAACTTGTACTCAAGAGCCTATAACTAGTGGACTCTCTCAAGTGGTGGTATTGGCTCCAGCCATCATTGCAACTAGTACTCGAAGAAGGCTCCCATGTGGTAAATCTCTTCACCACATTATTCATTAATTGTATGAGTACTGGCATGCATGATAACCTGCCATGTTGCATCTTGTTCCCAACCTAGAAAACTTTGGGAAGAGGATAGTTGGACTTCAAAGATCGATTTAAGTACAATCATATCTGGTTCAAATATTTTAGATTCACCGGATAAGCACCCAAATCTAGGTTTGTGGTGGCGGTATGCCAATCATATCATAAAATTTTGTGTAAATAGTGTAAATAGGTTGGTTGATAAATAAAGTGCTAAGGGCACTAAATGGTGTGATACTAAAAAAAAAATCTAAGGTTACAACCACCCACGTCATTGGCTCAAATGGTGTTAGAGCCTACAGGTACGCATTTTCTCTTCTCTTGATCATGAGAATTTGGTGACCATTTCCCTTCATTCTATAGTACCTCCTTCCACTTTGCTTTCATTCATTGTACCCACCACTTTTGTTCCCCTCCCTATTCCATAATCATCAGTCACCAATGCTCCTTTTGCCATTCTCATTTCTTCCATTCCTCCATATTTTAGTTTGTTGGCCTTTATCCCTAACCCATTTTCTATTCCACTATCATCTACCTCATCTTCCACCCCCGTTAATAATCCCATCATCATTGTAAGTACACCAACCCCATCAAGGGTGAGCATAACTATGGCCCCATCCATTTCTGCTCCTTCCATTGAGCCAAATTCTCAACAACCTTTGTTTCCTTTTTTCCTATTTTTTGGATTATAGGAGTCGTTGGTGTCAGAGATCAAAGTCTTTCCAAAGCACCCTAAAGCAGAGAAAATCAATCGAGCTTGACGAAGTTCCTCATTTTGGGTGAAAGATACAAACAGGTGGTCAAACAATATCAGGTAGCACGAGGAAGAAGCTAGTGCAAGCAGTAAATGATTTGATGCAGTAGGTGATTATGACTTTGTTACCCAATGGATAAAGGCCCTAGGATCGATTGCATCCAGATGAGTTGAATACCCCACGAGCCGCCAAAAGTGTTGGCATTTTTGCCACACTACAGTTAGAAGTCAAAAAAGGCAAAAATTAGGAAGCGGCCATTTTTGGGAAATCAGCCTAAATAGACACCTATGGACTTGAAAATTTACCCAAAGGAGGGGAATTGAAAAATTAGACTTATGGTGAAAGAATCACCCCAATATCCTGAACGGATTGAGAGATATTAAAGTTTTCATCCCAAGAAATTTCTCCAACACAGCTTAAAAATATAATTTGAAGACTTTATAGGTCCCTTGTAGATCTCTTCCCAAGCTTTCCAATGTTATATTACACTAGAAAATCAGGTCAACGAATCAAAAGTTATGGCTCTCAAGAAGATGTACCATCGAAAATCCATTTTTGGGGTGAAAATCCATTTTCGGGCACTTTCGGGGTGAAAATCCTTTGCGCCCTTCCTTTGGGGTAAAACTACCTGGATAAACAATTTCATCCGAATAAAGGAGAAGAAAACAATTGCAAGTGATGAGATGGGTCAAAGTCAAAAGCACCCTAGAGAAGGGGCAAAAATCATTTTTGCCCCTCTCAAAGGCAAAAATCCAGTTAAAAGCATCTTCGAGGCGAAAATAGAAGGAAGAAATTGTTGGGCACAGTCAAAGTCAAAGTCGCCCCTCAATAGGGGCAAAAATCATTTTTCCCCTTTTAGGGGAAAAACCCCTGTAAAAGGTAATTTCGGAGAGTAAACACAAAAATGACATCATCCAGGAAAATATGAAGCAGTCAAAGTCAAAGTCGTCCCTCAGGAGGGACAAAAATCATTTTCACCCTCCTTCGGGGTGAAATTCCAAATGAAGACGTCTTGAGGCAAAAATCCTAGAAATAGTAGATGCTCCTGGTGGTCAAAGTCAATGTCGCCCCTGGGCTAGGGTGAAAATCATTTTTGCCCCTCTCAAGGGTGAAATCAATAAATTTTCCCTCCCTTATTGCAAGAAGACATTTTTATTAGTTTTCGGAGCGAAATCACCCAGGAAAGGGGGTGAATTACCCAGGAAAGGGGTGAAAGCATGTTAAGGAGCAAAATTACTCAAGAAAGGGGTGAAAGTATGTTGAGGGGAGAAATCACTTTTAGGGGTGAAACTCCCATTTTTTTCTTGCCATCCGAACAAGAAGGCGTCAAGGGCAAGATCAATTAAAATAAAAGGTAAAATTCCATCTTCAGAGGCAACCATCAATGCACTGTTATTTTTTCATCTCATAAGTGCTATAACAACAGATTTTTTCAGGAAAGGATGAAGATTGAGAAAATTTAATGCTTGGGGCAGCAAGAGCGATGATCCAAAATATATGCTAAAAATTTGCCATGATTAAATGCGCGATCCCAAGGATTTTTGAGGTGTCCTCTATCGATTTTATCCCTTTTCGAAGCAGAATTTAATTTCATTGATTTCAACAAGCAAGGGTAAGATTCCAAGGTAGGAGAATGTAATGGCACCCAAGATTTAATATCGCAGCTCTTGATTTTTGTGTGACATTGTTGAGTCTCGATGCATCACCAACACTTCCAAGTGCACTCCAAGAAAACCTGATCGTTGTCCTTTGAAGAATGATCTGATTCGAGCATTGCCATTACCAAGGAAGAAAATGTTGTTGCTGATCTTTGACCAGTCGATATTTTGTTGTATTGTGTATTAAATAAAAGAGGCAAAATCCTCTATAAATACTAAGCACATTTATGTAACAAAGGAGAATAGACACTTTGCATAAAAACTATTCAAGTTTTCTATGTAAATAGAAGGAATTTGGCTTTTGATTTTGCAAGCAGCATTTATGTGTGATTTCTTTCTGTTCAAGCATTTCTATTTTATGTTCATGTCTATTATCTGTTGTTAAGCTCAAATTCTGCATCTGGATTTGAACATTGTTGGTGATAGTGTGAGTACTGGAAGGCGGTTCTGGAAGTTGTCTCCGAGGAACTGTAAGTAAATTCTCTTGCCTCCTTTCTATTCTATGTTGCTATGACACTTGGTAGGAATTCCTGCTGTTAGTTTGTCCCCAATCCTACATCTTTAGTCTGTGGCTATATTTCCCATTTTTCCGTTATTTCTAATTTCTTTCTTACAACTCTAGACTTCAACCGGTGTAGAATTAGTAAGGGAGCCCTAGTAAGGGAGCCCCAGCCCTCTCTGGAGATTGGCACGGAGAACATTTCTTTCCTCCGACCTTTCAATGTTGACCATGTCTAAGATGCACAAATGTATGTTTGTATTTTAAGCAGATATTTGACCAACACAAACAAGACTGAACAATACAATACAATAACATCATTGTTAATTGCTCTTCTTTCTTTTCAATTTCATAGCATTTGAACTTTAAATTGAAGCACCGCAACAAGAAAAGAATAAAAGACAACCTCTTCAGTAGGAAGGGAAGTATGTAAGCAACAAAGAGTTTCTATGAATTCCACATAATGAGACAAAAAAACAAACAACGCTGAATTTGTATATAGATTGGTTGCCTCAATAAACCATAAAGAATTCTCTGGGCGTCAATCCAGTCAAGGAATCAATGAAGATTACCCATGGACTCAGGAAGGATAAAATAGCGGTCGACAATATGACAAATAAACTTCCACATGCCACTGCTTATTATCCTTAAGTTGTGAAAATCTTTCATCCCAATTCTTTCCTCTTGCCTCTGCAACTCTTTTTAGGGCATCTTGAATTCCAGGCATCACGCCCTTCAATCCACTGAAATAAATATGAGCTACCTTATCAAGAAGCTGAAAATTTTCTTACTGTACTCTTCAATCTTATCTTGCACATACATCTTGCCACCTCTGTCGTGTCTAGGTTCCCCACAAAACAGTATCATACTTAAAGTTGTTTGTATACTGCTTCAGGTACTCTGAAATGATCATATTAGTGTTAGCCAAGCCCAAGAGAATCCCTGCAAGTCCATTTCATTTGAAGGAAAAACGTATCCATAAACATTCTCCTTAGATATCCCCTTGAATGGAACTATTCCAGTGCGAGTGGCCATCATTACATGGTTCGCAGTTGAATTATCCTCTGGTAGAAGCATCACTTTAGTAGATGGACCTATAATCAAGTATGAGATATTAGATTGACCTGGTCTAAATGTTATTTTGTCATGGTACCTGAGAAAATAAAAGTTGGAATTCCTACGTCTCTACCTGTGGTCATCACCTTGTCTCGTGGGCTGTTGTCACAGAGCTAGTTGCTTCAAACTCCTCTCTTGGAGGCATCCTCTTTCCAATCTCTAGGTCATAGTAAATAGCCCTTCTCATACACAAGCTTGCAGTTTTCCCTTTTTGTGAAGACAATGAAGTAAAGACGAACAGCATGAGTGGTGTCAAGCTTTTTGGGGTTCTCACCCTATAAGAAAATCATCTTCTCAGCAATAAATATAATTTCAAAATGTCTGTACATAGGTTTGAAAAAACAGTAAAAATGAATTTAAAAAAAATTAAAGAAATAAGATCCTCACAGGGGATGAAACCATGCAGGAAGCAACTGATTTGATAGAAAAGCGCGTTGAGGCCTAAGTAAATCAATTCAGGCTATCCATTTAAGGATGCCTAAGTATATCTTCAGGCTATCCTTAAGTAAATCAATTCAGGCTATCCATTTAAGGATGCCTAAGTATATCTTCAGGCTATCTGTTATGATGATAACTTTTTCAATCTAAATTCAGGGCATTAAGCTGTGCAATGCCTGACGAGTTTCTCATTGGTCCTTTTGAACTATTGATAGTTCCAATTTGCTAATGCAGGTTTATTCTAGTGCTGTTAGTGTATGATGTTATTGTCAATTTTTTTCTTAAAGAAACTTAAATCCAATTTTTTCACAGAAAAACTCCAATTGTTTGTCTTAAATGAAGTCTTTACTGTATGTCTAGAGAACAGAAAGCATGTTATATATAACGACCTCCTTTAGAACATGGATTATACTTTCAGCCAAATCTGTTTTTCAAAAAACAAAAATACATACCAGATTATGGGAAGCAACTCTAGCAGATAACCTTTTTTTTCCCAAAACAAGTTGGTTTTTTAAATGATGAAAAAACATAAAAATACATAGGGAGTTTCTACTGAACAGCTTAATTATTTTGGGCATGTGGATTACAAACACGCAAGCATATATTTTATGACGACCACTGAATATACTAGCGATTCACATATTTCACAGACCACGCATTATACCAGGTCTGCGCCTATAGAGGATCATGGAAGACGACCCAACAAGGAAGATGAATATCATAACCGCCCCAAATGAGGCAATCAAAATATTGCTGATCCGCTGGCAAAATGACCTAAACTGTGGACAGAACGAAAACCAGTTAGCCCGCGAATTTCCGTTGTGAGCCAAATCTACTATCGCTGCTGCCGCAGAAGCCCCTGATGACTCCACACCCACCATTACCTGTAATAAATAATTGTAACAAAAGATTTTCGGAAAAAAGAAAGCAAAGTATGTAAAAATTTTCATGGAATGTAGGTAAAGAAATTTTGAAGTAATGTAGTTTTGAAACTCACGGTGTCACAGAACATGAGAATGATTGTGGAGACTCCTCCCGCAGATCTGACCATGTGGAAGATGGAAATGGGCAAGGACAATACCAAGTATGCGCCTGCTATGGCATTTGCTATGACAAAATACCTGCAATGCATAAAATGCTTTTCCAATGTTATCTTGTAAAAAGTGAAATAGTTTATTTGGAAAAAATTTATGTATAAGTTATTTTTATATAAATTTTAAAAATTTGTTTTTGGTACATTTACACATTGGTTTTTTTGGTTATTTAATTTAAATTTATCAAATAAAAATCCACGATCATACTACTACTTTTATTCTTAGTTCTAAGGCTAAAATGAAAAATAGAGAAAGAGGCCTTATGAATACCTGAAGGCTGGCAGGTCGCTAAATTTGGCCTCGAATTGGAAAAATTGAGTGAAGAAAGGCAGCGTTTCGTCAGTTGCGGCCATGGTGGTAGCTGCGGCAACGGTGGCAATTATGCCAAGCATCCTCATCACAAAATCAAAGACTGCCATCCTTCTCTTCCATCCCCATTCAAAGGAGCTGGAGGATTTCTGGATATGGGAAACTTTTGTTTCAGATTTCATCTGTTCTGATCTTGGAATCGAACTCATACTGCAATTGTGGAAATTGTAGAAGCGTGCCCATTTGGTTTGTTAACTATAAGACAAAAAAAAAAACATCTGGGGTGCGAGTGTGAATGTAGAGAATTAGGTTGGATTCTACTTTAATGGAAAAACCTGCTAAACCTGCTCTGAACAAATATCACTATATAACAATACCACTTATCTTAATCTCATTTAAAAAGAATACTTGGGTAGAGATAGCAGCCTACGTTTGCCTGAAAGAACTTTCCTTCCTACTCTTTTGTCTTCATATTCATATAAGTGTTGTTCGTTTATTAGTAAATAGCCTCAAGTCATGGCGAGCTCCTTTCCGATACCTGCTCAGCTCTTCTGCCTGTGTATTGGCTAAGTGAAACTACAGATTACGTAGTATCTTGTGGGCCTTCATGATGTGATAGGAGCTATATTATTAATTAAGGTTGGAAACAATAAAATAATTGAAAAGTATAGTATAAAATTTTTTTAATTAATAGTTGTAAGTTTATTGGTTTTAGTTTTATTTTTATTTTTTAAAGTTTGAGGATTAAGGATTAAATTTTTTTTAAATTTTATTTAATATGAAGAAACTGAATCTTGTCTTAAAAATTTGTTCAAAACTATACGAAGAGACTAAATCTTTTATAAAAACTTGTATAAATTTATTGTAAAACAATTGTTTTAATTAATTATTAAATAATAAAATTTAATTTAATTAAAAAAAATTGAAAGGAAGCTAGTCACCCTTTCTCTATAAATATAAGTTAAATAAAATTACAACATATTATAAAGGTATGGTCTCCCTTATTATCATTTAGTTCATAAGGCATATTTTTAATATTTGAAAACAAATAAAATTGATGTTTAAATATTTTAATAGGAATGTGTATTAAATTATTTATTTGAAAATTAAAATTTTAATTAATTGTTTAATTAATATAATAAAATTAAAAATTGTTAATATTTTATTGAATTATGATATGGTAATAATTTATTTTTAATTTGTTAATTTTTAATAAAAAACTATAATCAAATATACTTAGGTTTATAGATTGTAAATTAAGAGATGAAAGGTATTATAATGAGTTTAGACATAAAATTGAATTTTTGATAAAAAGTCTAGAGAAAATCTTAGAAAGGTTAGGAATAAAGGATTTTTATATGATTTTGAAGGGAACTTATCACTATCTTATGTAAATGTTATTAATTCTAAAAAAATTGTTGAGACAAAGGTATTGGTTCAAATATTGAAGTAGTTATTTGAAGACAATTAGATTCATGAGAACTTAATGATCTTTGTTGAAAGTATGTAATTTTACTTTCTTAGTCAAGATTGACATTGTATGATATAATAACGTGTAAGTCTACAAATAATTATTATATAATTTTATATTATGGATTTATATGTTTAGCCTATGGGTTTATGGTTTAATCTTGTCATGATTAACCTTAGTAAACCTTTTGTGCCTAATGTTATGCCTACAAGGATTAGATAATGTGTAATTTATTTTGAAATTACCGTATCTATGTCCCTTGTTCATGAATCCATTACACTAGTGCAATATTATCTTCATTATTTGTGTGGATGCATAAGTACATCCTTTATCACTTGTATGTTATGGCTATTTCCTCTTGATATCTTTATCTTTTACTTTATGATTTGAGTTGGCATATTTTTTTAATTTATTTTAGCAAAGCATTATAAAATCCAACATGGTATCAAAGAAAGTATACAACACCATTGCTTAGTGGCACAAATATCTTCTCAAAATCTCTTATTCTTCCTTTTATTATAAGAGAATATCACCTTTTGAGACTTCATGAATAATTTTTTATATTAGGTGAAAAATAAGGGTCTACTATATTCATGACCTTTTATTCAAGGATTGCACTATTATGAGGGTAATAATTTTTTTTTTTACTCCTTTTCTTAAAATAATATTCCTCATTTTCATGCTTGAATATGAATTATTAGATTGATGGAATGGAAAATTTTGTTTAACTAGAGCCAAACTACCCAAATTATTCTATTTTAGTATAATAGAATTGGTGCACTAATCCAAAACTCATCTTTTCAAGTTAAGGAGAATCATGAAAGAGTGCAATTTAAAATAAAATGAATAAAATAATCACAAATAATTGAGTATTCTATTTAGTAAAAATTAGAACATAGTTATATAAACAAAGTCAAATTATGATTTTATTGCTCAAAAAATAAAGTACAATGCAAGCAATCTATAAGAGGAGGTGTTAGGTTATAACATTGCATCAATTACTCATGTTTTTTATAGTCAATGGAGCATTTCTATTTATACAAGAATTGGTGTGTTGTAAATCCACTATATTGAATATGGAAGGTCATCCATATGGAAATGTAGTGATTAACCTTCTATAAGTTATAAAGTGAATATTGAATAAAAACTCCATACATATAAGTTGAATTTTATGTTTTATCCTCTACTAATGTATCAACATAGCTAGAGATGTATTTTGGCTATGAAAACCAAAGTAGAATATTACCATTTTTTTAAATAAAGGGGTGAAAATTTATTGATAAAAATTTTGGATTACAGAGTACAACTGAGCTTCCAACCAGGACTTAAATAAATAGCAAAACAGGCTAAAACCACTAGACTAGATTGACACCCAAAGAAGACAACAAGAACAAACCACATTAAGTTCGAATATCCTTGTGGATCAACTCCCAAAGGCATTGATATTCCCCATATGGGAGACTCTCCTAGTTGTTGATAATCCAAGGATCCAATAGCTCAGAAGCCCTTTTTACAAGGTTATGCATAAGGGGTTGGACTCAAATATACTTGTAAAAAAATGGTGAATCCTAATCAAAATCAAGGTGCATCATGGAGAATCCTAAGTAAATCAAATCGAGCATCTTCACATCAAAAATTGGGACATTTGAAGCCCTAAAATGTAAGGTCATCTTTGGGGCCACTTTTGACCTATTAAATCATCTTATAACTTCATAAAAACACCACCATTAGATCAGTCTTGAAAAGAGATTTCCAACAAGTACAAATATGCCTATGTTTGGATATATATTGTGGCAAATTGACCCTAAGAAAAAATTGATCCTAAAAATTTTAGGCGAATGGGCCAACGTCAAGGGTCCTCATATTCGCCAATTTCCAATTTTGAAAATCCTAATATTCACCCAATTTGTGAATATTCACCACTATGCATAACCCTTCCTTTTGACCAGGTAATCAGTAATCCCATTCCATTCCCTTGGAATGTGCACAAAGGATATAAATTCAAACTCTTTACTCATTCTAAGAATCTGAATGGCTATAGAGGCCAACTACCAATTAAATTCCTCCATCCTTTTACTATTTAAAATACCACAATTTGAGAGTCGAACTTGTAGATAATCCTATGGTAGCCAAGAGAAAACCCCCTCTACAATGCTTCAATAATTGCAATAGCTTCCATAAAATTATTGAAGTGAACATCTTTATAAATGGAAAATAAAAAACTGACACCTCCAGCATAATATCTCGCAACACCACCAATTCTAGCATATCCAGGATTGCCCCTGGATGACCCATTAGTATTAATTTTTAAAACTCCTCTAGGGGGTGGCCTCCACCTACCATCTCTCCTAACATTCTTACTGAGCTGAGGAACCTTGTTAGGGCTAGAAGAGTTCATGTCATCTCCAAAGAGACCAAGGGCTTGTTGTGCCTTCTCCTCCCTAGAATATAAAAGAGGATCCACATTACATTTGCTATGAATAGTTTCCTAAACCATACATAGGATCCTTTGCTAGATCTATTGAACAGCCAGATGACTACCCTGAAAGATGTGATAGTTTCATTCAAGCCAAATCTTCCATATGATGCAAGAAGGGCCCAAATTCCAAGCCACCCGGAGGAAGGGGGCCTTGGTCGTAGGTTTTACCAGACTACTCCAAAACTCCACCAAGGAGAGCACATGAAAACAAGGATGGTTTCAAGATCTCCACCATTGGTACCAAATATCTCTATCAAGGGAGAATTGGAAAAATACATGAGAAGAGTCATCCTCATTCTTACTGTAAAGTACACAAAAAGAGGGGCCTTGAAATCCCCTCTTCCTCATGTTATCCTAAGTGAGGCATTTATTACAAGCTACCATCCAGAGAAAGAAGTTACATTTTGGCCAAGAAAATTTGTTCCACATATGTTTCCACCATGTGACAGGAAGACTCCCAAAATTTTTCTTATCAAGAACCTAATAACCATATACTACAAAGTAGGTTCCCTTGGGATCAATATTCCAAGGTAGAATTTCTTTATCCCTTAACAAAGAATAGAGTCTCCCCACAAGAATAAGAGCAAGCACATCTATGTCCTTAGCTAGTCCACCCCGGGGCCATTCCTATGGATATTTCCACCTATACATATCCATATTTCCAAAATATTAGATTTTTTAAAGTTATCCACACAAGACCAACCCATTTCCAAGAAACAAATGCTTAGGAAACATAACCTAGGATATTTATTCAAGATAGGAGGGTGGTTATCCCAAGAATCCTTCCAAAAAAGAGCATTTGACATCAGATTGTAAATCCAAAATAAAACTTGCTTGATTAAATTAGCTCCTATTTTTAGAGTGTCCCAGATAATTGAACCTTTCCCAACCAAGCCGACTCTAGGGATCTCAGCCTCAAAAATACCTCTCAAGTATTTACAAGATAATATTTTAACCCAAATTTGATCTTGATAGGTACACCATATCTAATAAAGGTTTGCAACCAAATCCTACCCAAAAAGAGCTATCTATCACAACCCAAGGCCTCCCTCTTGAACCGGCCTACATATAGAATCCCACCTAACCAAACTTTATTTACTTTGATCAAGTTTTCCAAACCATAAAAATTATCTTTACAAAGCATTCATGTCCTTGATGAAACGAGAGGGAGTTGTTTGTACAAAACATCTATAAATGGGTGAATCTTGAACAACAAATTTTAAAAGCAATACTCTACCTACAAAGGATATCCATATGAAAGTACAGTGATTCACTTTCCTTCTAAACTTATCAAGCATAGACTGCCAAGAAGATCTAGGTAAAGGATAAGATGAAATTGGAATACCAAGATAAATGAAGGGGGGAGCTAGAATCTTAGAATGCGAGCAATCCTGGCTTGAATAAGAGAAAGGATATTGAAGAAGAAAATAGAAGACTTGTCCTCATTAATCAACTTTCCAGAAGCCCCAAGATATATGTCAAGAGACTGTCTAATATTTCTAGCTTCCCTGATAGTGGCAACTCCAAATAAAGCAGTATCATAAATAAATTGAAGGTGGGAAAGAGGTGGCAAACTACTATCCCACTTCCACCCTTGAATGAGACCCTACCTGACCTAAGACTTGAGCAATCTTCCCAATCCTTCTATCTTAATGATGAATAAATAGGGAGATAAAGCATCTCCTTGCCTCAATCTCCTTGAGGCCCCAAACAGCTTTGATATCTCATTATTAACAAGAACAGAGAATGAGTAAGAAGAAACATAGCTCATCACCCATCTAATCCATTCCTCCTCAAATCCAAAAGCAGCAATAATATTTTGAAGGACCATCTGCCACGATCATAGGCTTTGGCCATGTCCAACTTAATGAACATAGTTTTCTCCTTAGAAATTTCCATTGAGTGAATAGCTTCCATAGCAATAACAACCCCATCCAATATTTTTTGACCAGCAAAAAACCCTCTTTTCTCCTCAGATATGATTTTGCTCAATCATATCTTCAGCCTCTCAGTAATACTTTTTGTGATGATCTTATACACAACATTGCAAAGAGCAATAGGCCTGAACATATCCAAGGATTTTCTCCCTCTTTTCTTGGAATAAGCACCACAAAGGTAGAATTTAGGGCCCTTAGAATATGTTTGTTCTTTTGGGACTCATGGACCACCTCCAAAAGATCAAATTTTATTAACTCCCAAAACTCCTGATAAAACTCAATCGGGAATCCATCTGGGCCCAATGCTTTCCCTTTTTTATCTTGAATACAATATTTTCCGATTCCTCAAGGGAAATTGGACCCATCAAGTGCTCATTCATATCTCTAAAAATAATCAAGGAAATACAGTTTAGAATAATATTTTCATCCTCATCATCTATGAGGGAGTCCTCCTTGAAGAGAGAGGAAAAATACCTCTTAGTATATTTTCAAATATCCCTGAAAGAAGAGAGCAAGACACCCTGAGAATTCACAAGAGAGGTAATCAGGTTACCATTACGGTGAGCCTTAATAGAGTTATAAAAGAAGACTATGTTCTTATCCCCTTCCTGAATCCAATCTACTTGAGCTTTTTGTTTCCAAAAAAATTCTTCCCTTATTTCCCATTCAGCAAGATCTTTTGCAACCTCATATTCCTAAATGAGAAGATCCTCCATGAGTTTCTTATATCTAATATTACTTGAAGCTTCTTCCACCCTCCTAAGAACCACAAAATTATCCAAGGAAAGGTTCCCAAAATTCAATCTATTCCATATCTTCAATTTATGCTTAAAAAATTGTATCTACTTCATAAAGGAATACATAGCGATGCCATGAGGAGGTTTGTCATTGGTCCACCAGCCTCGCATGAAATCATGAATCTTAGGATCACGAAGTCACATAAGTTGAAACTTAAAGGAAGGATTCTTCTTTAGCCCTAACTCTAGAGCATAGAGTTTGATAGGCTAATGATTAGATCCCCTACTCTTCAAAATCACATAACTAGCAATTCTGTTGTTATCCATCCAAAAACTAGAGATCAAAAACCTATCCAGTATCTTTGAGATGGAGTCTTCCACATATCTTCTATTATCCTAGGTAAATGTCCCATTATCTGGATTGAAATCAACCAAGTTCAGGGCCCTGATATGAGCACTAAATATAGAATAAAAAGGCTCGAGACGATCAACCCCATCACATTTCTCCTCTAGACAAGTGATAGAGTTGAAGTCTCTAGACAAAATCCATGGGTACAAGGGAGCAAGACTTCTCACAAAGAAAATGTGCTCCCACAAATTTACTTTACCATTATAATCAACAGGAGCATACACATTTATAAGTAAGATGGTTTCGCTAAATTTATTATTTTACCCGATCATCGAAATAGACCATCTATTGGAAATCCAAGTAAGAGGAGATATCTTAACATGATCCCATAAACAAGTAACGCCACTAGCATATCCACATGCACCAATACACTGGCATTTCCCCCTTCTCCACAAATTGGGAGTAATATTGAACATACTATGAGTAGTCAATTTAGTCTCTTGAATAAACACCACATCCGAAGAATGTACACAAACCAAATCATGAACAACTTTTTATCTAGGGATGTTGTTCAACCCCCTTACATTCCATGAAAGGATAATCATTTTTAGGGGTTAGAAAAATGGGAGTCCAATGTTCTCACCAAGCCTGACTCCACCAAAGTCTCCTCCATTAACTTAATTTTATCCTGGTCCTTCTTTCGGCCCACCTTCATATTATTATCCAAAGCATTTTTTTAATTATTTTATGCTGAAATCCCAACACCGTAGGAGTTTTGCAATCCAAGGATGACTGCATCAGTGCCTAAGTAGGAGAAGGCATAACTAAATATGTGTCATTTTCTAAAATATTTCTCCTTATAGGGCTATATCCAACCATATCACCTATACTTAGATCCAAAGCCCTTTGTTCTTCATTTAAACACCCTAGATTTGATTCCTTAATTTCCACCTCAAGAAGAGACATCCAATTTAGCCCTGTTATATTTGCATCATGTAGCGATATTTCAGGTATCTCCATGCACTGATCAAGACCATCTAATATTTCAAAATGGTTGAGCAGAGCATCTGGGTAGCTATCCTTAAGGTCTATATTTGCCCTTCTTCCTCTATTTCAGGGTTTTACCGAAACAAATCCTTCCTTATCCTATTCCCCTTCCTTTATCGGGGCTTTTCCTTTATCCAAATTTTGTATAGACCGAGAGGGTCCAGGATTTGAAGCCACGGGTAGGATAAACTTAGGGTATTTTATTTGTAGATGGCCATATTCATGGCAAATCCAGTAGCAAAATAGAAGAGCTTCATAGTCAAGTTTTTGAATCCATGTAGTCAATCCAAACTGTATTTCAACAAAATCTAGAATATGATTGTTTAAATCAATTTTAACACAGATATGGGCAACAAAAATTACCTTTCTATCCATCGTCTTTTGTGAAAATTCCAACCAGCTTCCCAAGAAGAAGGGTAATCTTAAGCAAGATGTTAGTTCTCTAGAATTCCAATGGGAGCCATGGAAGTTGAACCCACATTGTAACCCATGATGGTCACTCCTCTGACGGGTTGAAACCCACATGCAAGGGTTTAAGAAAGAGTCCCGCTTGGATACAAAAATAAGGATCCCCTTAAAATTCTTTGTTAATATCCACAAGACAAGAGAAAACCACCATAAAATAGCTATACACACTCAACATCACCTCCATGTCACCTTCAGGGTTCCAAGTCTTCCTGACCCAAGCCTCCATAAAGGGAAGAGAATTTTGGATGCCCAAAACTTTGCCAGTAAGTGCATGTTTGGTTAAAAACTCCACATATTCTGCCATCAAGTCTGGTTGAACCACTAGAACTAGCATGGCTTCACATTATTCCAAACATCCATTGTTATTTAACAAATTATTCCCAACATGCACTAGAAAATCCTATTCCTTCCAATTATTTTTATATGAAAAAATGTCACTAGCATGCACTCTATGTGATAGGCCAAATGCCATCACAACAATATTCCAATTTTTCAGACCTCCTCCAGAAACTACTGCCATCCTCGCAGAGTAGTTTTTCTCATCAAACCCTAGCAGAGCAATTTTTCCTCATCAAACCCCATAGTAGCAGTATTTCTTAATAACAATTCCACAATATAGAATATTACTATTTTTAATAATTATTTTATTTTTTATTTTTGAGGGTTCCAAAGTGTTTTTCCACAAATTTATCAACAACTTTTCTATGATAAAGTTTCCTTCTAAAATTGGTGTTCTCTCTCTAATATTTTCAATGTTTCTTGAATGGATCAAAACAAAACCCTAAGCACAAAGTTATGCCCCTAATAGTGTGGTTAGGATAAATAATAGATTTTTGGGCACTTTTAAGCATTAAAGCATGTCATAAAAGGGTCACATACCTAGATAATTTATCCCCGTTGAAAATTAATGGTTCCCATTGCATCAATTTTGATATTAGGTGTCGAAATTACTTCATTATCTATTTTTGCGAGTCATTCTCCCTGGTGACCAAGTTGTCCTACCTTGACCACTGTGTATTTAAGTGGACTGTCTTCTAGGCATCTTGATCCATGTGTCAACAATATCATCCTCCTCCACTAGTGTGAAACTATTTGGATTGAGTTCTTTAATATCCAAATATTCTACTACTATGAAAGTGTCCAACAAAGATGGATGATACGCCTAAGA
This sequence comes from Wollemia nobilis, assembly GCA_028583015.1. NCBI lineage: Eukaryota > Viridiplantae > Streptophyta > Pinopsida > Araucariales > Araucariaceae > Wollemia > Wollemia nobilis. The sequence goes on along the minus strand of JAQPPZ010001190.1, from coordinate 2,762,435 downwards.
AGTTCAACACTAAAGATTGGATGTAAACAAAGATAATATGGAAAATTTAATTCAAAGCCATTTTCTCCTATATTCTTGGTGATGGTGTATGCTCCATAATTAAGAGGGTTTGTCTTCCTATGGAGTCCTACAAGTCTCTCTTTCTAAATATGCAACTATACTTTATCTTCAAATTTGAAATAATATGGAACTCGATGTTGGTCATGGCATTGCTTGTATTTCTAATCTATATTTTTGAGAGGTCATGGACCTATTGCTATATATGTTAAATTTATTTCAAAAATTGTATGACCTATTTTGCTTCTTTTGGTACATGAGGTGAGTACTCTATGGGTTGCACATGAAGAGCTACAACAAGGGGTGCCAAGGATTGAAATCTAAAATAAACATGAAGTGGGTTGTGTTTGGTAGAGCTATGTAGAGCTTATTGCACCCATGCTAAATGTAAGGGAGTCTCTCATCCCGTATGCAAGGATGATTAGAATTATACATTCAAAAAATATGTATAATTAGTCAATTCACAATTTTTTCGGTCCATCAGTTTGAAGATAGAAGGTTGGATATGGTCAACTTGGTATACATCATGCTCCATCGGGTGGAGTCATGGACAAAAAAATACTCAAAAAATATTATTCCTAGAAAATACAATGGACTTTAGCAATTCAAATTTGAGCTACACATGACTAAATTAAATTTTAGTAGACTTATCAGTTAAAATGGATTTCCTACAAGGAATCATGATAGCCATTTTAGAAAAATGATCAACTGCTACAAGAACACAACCACTACAATGCTTAAAAAAGGGTAAAGTTGAGATAAAATCCATGGAGATAGATTGTTAAGGCTTGGATGACACTAGCAATGGTGTATGCAATCTTTACTTTTTGCTGGTTGGTTTACCAATAGCGTAGGGGTACACAACTTGACACAACTTTGTTCTTCATTGTAGGCCAATAGAACTACTTTTGAAATATTGTCAATGTATTTTCCACCCCAAAGTGACTACTACTTTTTTTAGGACCCTATCCTAACATTATTATGTGATAACCCCCTTTCTAATATGGGGACCCTATCCTAATGTTATCATGTAATATTTTGTAATAGTTTGTGGTACTAGAGGCACCTAGACAAGTGGTATCATTTAATATAACTATTATAAAGAATGTAACTATTTTTTTTGGTAGAATATTCTAGCCTAAATGGCAATTTGCATGTGAGCCAACCCTTGAGTGTTAGGTTTAGGATTATGAAGAGTCTTTAAAAATACAAGGGGCATAAATGGATGTATCTTTTTGCATATTGAATCAAAGTTTTTTAGAAGGTTGTCCCCTATAAGAGACCAACAATTTTGTATTGTGATTCTATGAGATTAATACAGATTTATGCATTTCCATTTCATATTGCAATATTTTGTTCCTTCATTATTCATTGCTTTTATTGCAATATTTATGTAGATGTGCTTATTTTAACTAGAATTTTTCTAACAAGTGGTATCAAAGCACTTTCTAGGGTTGTGTTCCACTACAACTACAATAGTATGTCCTACCATTTTGACTTGTTAGGTATAATTTTTTTTTTTAATTTTTACCTTATTTTTCTCTTAACAATAAATAAATTCAAGCCAAAAAATTCCTCTATTTTAGTTTCATAGGTTAGAAATCCTATGTGAAGTGTTATAAAATATCATGAAGGATTTATCATTATTGGCTAAGCTAGATTGCTCATAAAGCATCTAGTGAATTGAGGGGTGATCAAGCTCTAATACCTAGGCCTCAAACAACACTCATATATAAACTTGAGCTCCCACATATCTTCAAGTATATTAGGATATCTCCTAGAATTAGGAGAAACCTTTAACCATAGGAAGTTTTTTGACCATGTATCTATCCATAGTGCACCGAGAAAAACACTTGAGAAGATCACCCTCTTGTACTGTTAGAGAAGAAAGTATTGCACTCAAGGGTATTAATAGAATCCTCCTTGAGTAATGGCCTAAAATATTGATCTAAGCATTATTGTTCATTGTTGTAGTATAATAGAGGGATATAGATAGTGCACACATCTTGGCCTAGAGTACTTTGGTTATTTTGTAACTTAAAATTGAATTCCAAAATACCCTACCACAAAAATTGAGCATACTAAAGAGACTACACTATCATAGAATTGACTGTACTTAAACAAATGAAAGAACTTGTGGTGAAAGGAGCATTCAAGATAGGGTATGTTAGGGTAGTAGTTATTAACAATTGAATATAATTTTAGCTAGGTCCATAATCAATAGTAGTCAAGATAGGGTCTAACCATTTAGTTGTTAGTTTATGAGTGTTTTGAATGATGGCATTAAAGCTAAAGTTAAAATATTAAGTCCACAAACATTACATTTGGAATAGCATTGGCTAGATTAGTAGAAGAAAAATTAAGGCTCAAGGAAACACCTCCAAATTCTATTAATCTCAACCACCTTTTTTGTCAAATACAACATCAAATCCTATTAACAAATCTCCTACCATAAAAAATTTAACATAAGAAGAGATGAAATCTAGAATATTCCAAGAGCTATGTTATAACTATGATGATGAGTATTCCCTAGGACATATATGTGTGCACCAAAAATTGTATTTGCTTGATGTGGATGAGGCAAAAACCATAGAATATTTAGAGGTGGAAGAGGATCATTAGGAAGAGAAACACATAGAATAACCAAAAGTTCTAGATGAATCTCAACCAAAAATATCTATGCATACCTTAGTATGTATATCAACTTCCAAAACCATGAAGGTGATAAGACACTTCAAAGGATAATGAGCAATAATTCTCATTGACTCTAGGAGCACACATAACTTTGTTGACCCAAGGATGGAAAAATAGGTAAATTTTTATAATAATACTTGTAACTCCTTTGAATTCATGATTTCCAATGGAGGAACCTTACCTTGTAAAGGGAAGTGTCAAAGTATCAAGATACAAATAGGGGAATGTAATCTCAAGGCATATATGTTTACCTTATCCCTAGGTGGGTGTGATGTTATTTTGAGAGCACAATGATTGAGAATGTTGAGACTAGTATTATAGGAGTTTTTGAGCTATGGATTAAATTTAGCTAGCAAGGAATAGATTACATCTTACGAGATATGAATATCAATGCTACTCAACTTGTTTCATCTCATAGGATGGAGAAACTATTCAAAAAGTCAACCCATGGATATGTGGCCTAATTATTTGCTATACAAGCTTTGGATAATGAGGAAAAGGACCATCAAGAGGAATCATAACTTTTATTAGAAAAACATACCACATACCATAGTATTTGAGGAACCCAAAGGACTATCCCCTCATTGTACTCATGACCATGCAATTTAGTTTGTTCTAGGTAGTCTTCCTCCAAATCTTCACCCTTATAGGTACCCATATGTTTAGAAATTATAAATCAAAAAAAATGTGTTGGAAATTCTTACTACAAGGGCTATTCACCCTAGTGTTAGTCCTTATTCTTGCCCAATGTTTTTGGTACATAAAAAATATGGGTCTTGAAATTTATGTGTGGATTTTAGACAACTCAATAAAATAACAATTAAAATAAAATTCCTCATTCTAGTAATTGATGAGTTTTTATATGAGTTGCATGGTGCCCAATATTTCTCAAAATGAAATTTATGGCTGGGATACCATCATATTCAAATAAGGAAGATGGCATTCCTAAAACTGCCTTTAGAACTCATGAAGGGCACTATGAATTCTTGGTTGTCATTTCGTTTGACCAATGCACTTTCTACTTGTTAGAGTTTGATGAATTCTATTTTTTTGCCCTTCCTTTGTAAATTTATTCTACTCTTCTTTATTGAAATTATGATTTATAGTTGCTCTTCCTCCACCAACTCCTCATACATTCTAGGAATCTATAAGGCGCAATTTGTTGATACCACTCTTAGCCAACATGTTGTTATCCTCTAACAACTCAAGGCAAATCTTGAATTGACCCAAAACCATATGCATTAGCAAGCTAATCAACACCATTTTGAGCACAACTTCAAAGTGGAGGACATGGTATTGCTTTACCTACTTCCCTACAAATAGTCATCTCTCTAACTTCATAGATGCTAGAAACTTACAACCAAATACTATGGTCCCTACCAGGTGTTATAATGGATTAGTTCAATAGCCTACAAATAGCCTCTTTCAGCCACTTCCAAGATCCTGTTGTGCCCATTGCACAAATTACCCCAAATTGAGGACCCACCTTTTATTTTGGTTGCTTTGGGTATTGGTTGGACAAACCTTTTCTGCAGATTGGGTAGTATGGATTTCAATATTTAGTATTTAGTGATCAAACTTAAATCTTCTCAAAATAGATAAATAAAAACCACACCATTGTTTTTATTGTTAAGTCTACTCAAGTTATAAGGTTAAGAAGAAAAGTAGAGAAAAGCCAGGCCTTATGGGTACCTGAAGGCTGGCAGGTCGCTAAATTTGGCCTCCAAACATCCTCATCACAAAATCAAAGACTGCCACCCTTCTCTTCCATCCCCATTCAAAGGTGGTGGAGGATTTCTGAATATGGTAAACTTTTGTTCCAGATTTCGTCTGTTCTGATCTTGGAATCGAACTCATACTGCAATTGTGGAAATTGTAGAAGCGTGCCCATTGTCTTAAATTATAAGACAAAATATATATGGGGTGCGAGTGTGAATGTAGAGAATTAGGTTGGATTCTACATTAATGGAAAAACCTGCTAAACCTGCTCTGAGCAAATATCACTATATAGCAATGCCATTTATCTTATCTCCGGTATAATGAATTTAAAAAGAATACATGGGTAGAGATAGCAGCCTACGTTTGCCTGAAAGAACTTTCCTTCCTACTCTTTTGTCTTCGTCTTCGTATTCATATAAGTGTGGTTCCTTTATTAGTAAATAGCCTCAAGTCATGGCTACCTCCTTTCTGATACCTGCTCCGCTCTTCTGCCTGTGTATTGGCTAAGTGAAACTACGGATTAAGTATTATCTCGTGGGCCTTTATGATGTGATGGGCGCTACCTTATTAAATAAGGTTGGATGGAGATCTTAATTAATAGTTGTATGTTTATTGTAGTGTATGGTTTTATTTGTAGTTTAAAATTTAAACTTTTAAAAATTAAAATCCTTTATAATATATATATATATATATATATATATATATATATATATATATATATATATATATATATTTTTAAAAATAATAATAATTAATTATAAAATAACAAAATTAAATTTGATTAAAAACCATAAACATAGTTGAAAGAAACTAATCATTAAATATAATTATAACAGATTATAAAGGTATTGTCTCTCTTATTGTCATCTAGTTCATAAAATTATAACAGATTACAAAAGGTATGGTCTCTCTTATTGTCATCTAGTTCATAAGGCATCTTTTTAATATTTGAAAACAAATAAAATTGATGTTTAAATATTTTAAATAAGGGTATGTATTAAATTACTTATTTAAAAATTTTAATTTATTTTATTTTAATTAATTGTTTAATTGATATAATAAAATTAAAAAATATTAATATTTTATTGAATTATGATATAGTAATAGTTTATTTTTTGTTTTTTATTAAGTGGTATTAGTTTAACTGATTAGATTTCTCAATATTTTAAGGAGATAAAAGTTTGAATCTTGCCAAACGATACTTGGATAATATCCAAACTTTATTGTAATATTATTATGTAGTGATGATGCAATTAAGGTGAGGCTCATTTTAATCCCATATAACCCATTTAAAAAATAGTTTATTTTTTGTTTGTTAAATTTTAAAAAAAAAAATCAAAAACTATATTGGAATATACTTGGGTTTATAGATTACAAATTAAGAGATGGAAGGAAAAGAAAAAATCCTAAGGATAATATCCAAACTTTATTGTAATATTATTATGTAGTGATGATGCAATTAAGGTGAGGCTCATTTTAATCCCATATAACCCATTTAAAAAATAGTTTATTTTTTGTTTGTTAAATTAAAAAAAAAAAAATCAAAAACTATATTGGAATATACTTGGGTTTATAGATTGCAAATTAAGAGATGGAAGGAAAAGAAAAAATCCTAAGGATAGAATAGAGTGAAAGGGGTGCAAACCTTAGGTGCAATCAAGCGTTACAAAAAAATGTTTATTCATAACCCACTCGGTGTACTTAAGAGGACATGAGGATGAAACAGAGTGAAAGAGGTGCAGTCAAACATTGTAGAAAGAGGGTTGTTCGTAGCCTGCTCATTTTACTCAAGAGGATATTAGTCACTACTTAATTTGTGATAAAGCCTCTTCAGTCAGAAGAAATATCCCTCAAGTATCTTTGGGTCTGCGAGTGGAGCTTTCTGATGAACCTTTGCCCAGTATAAAGATTTGAAAGGATCATTTTGAAATGAATTGGATTGATCATGAAGCCTAAACAGTTATCTACAAACTCAAGGAAAAAAGACTAGGCTTGGAGGAGCTTAAAGGATACATTAATCTTTGGTGGTCCAGTAAATTCCAAGTAACTTTGCTATCCAAAATTTTATTTTCTATTTATTTTTATGATTTAGCAGATAGAGATAGGATAATCTATTATAGATACAATTGGTTTTTCGAACAAAGGGGTGTCTATATACGACCTTGGACTCTTGGTTTCAACCCCCTTACAGAATAAGTTGATGACTTTCCATTTTGGGTGAACCTATATGCTCTCCCTATAGAGTTTTTGGATAGAAGATATTCATAAAAATTGGTAATGCCATTAATGCTATCCAATATATGGATGCCCAAATAGAGAAAAAATTGTCCAATAAAATTAATATAAGTAAAGCAATATTGGCTATTTGGATGGATGTTTTAGTTCTTTGACCTCAATCCATTACTATCTCCTCAAGCATAGGGGAATGGATCCAAAATATTGAATATAAATACTTCTCCTTGAGATGTTATGGTTATCAACAATATGGCCACTTGAAGAAGAAGTTCTCAGTCATCTCAGCATGCTATGATTCCTCATTAGTGGAGGAGAAGACCCTAGACATGAATGATCTTAAACCTTCAAACATCCCAATTCACAAGGAAGAAGCTCATCCTCCAATTGCACCAATTATCCAGCAAGAATCAAGCGAGCAACAGAAGACTCGACCCTAAAAGGAGAATTTAAATTATATTATTGATAAAATTCAAATGGTTACTAAATACCATCCAGTCAATTCCATGGAAAATATTAGCACCTTAGATAGTATTCTTGAAGCTAATTATGAAACAATCAGTGACAAACATTTTTTAAAAATGAAGATCATATAGAATGTTGTTAGGGCTAGATATTATCTTAGGAGCTTCAAGTTCAAAAATGTATTCTTAGATCTTACCACTCTAAAGGAGGAATAACCTATGCTACAGAAGAAAAATAATCAAAATACCCATCAACTATGAACTCCGTAATAGCCCCAATGGTTATGGACTATTATTTTTGTTATGATTGGGTGGTAGCTACAGTTATTTTTTTAGTTTCTATTTTGAAAGTGGTCTACTAATCTATCATGTTTTGCAAGTTGTTTTTTCAATATGATTTATCCATAGTAGTAAGTGGATGATAGTATTTTATAAGGTTGTTGTAGCATATTGTACTATCTTACACAGTTTGCTACATAGGTTTGGGAACCCTAAAACCCAATTTTATCGTAATAAAAAAGTTAATGTTTTTTATAGTCTTGACATGGACACCGTAATGGCGGAAGGCATTTGACTCTCCTAGTAGAGATCCAATTTCAATTCACAGGGAGGATAGCCCTCAATGTGCCCCCAACTTTTCAACCTATTCAAAAAAAATTAAGAGATGAAAGGTATTATGATGAGTACTTATCAATATAATCATAAAATTATATTTTTGAAATAAATTCTATAGAAAACCTTAGAAAGGTTATGGATAAAGGATTTTTCTATGACTTTGAATGGAACTTATCACTACCTTATAGAAATGGTCTTAATTCTAAAAAAATTGTTGAGACCAAGGTATTTATTCAAATATTTAAGTAGTTATTTGAAGATAATTACAATCAAGTGAACTTAATGATCTAAGTTGAAAGTGTGTAATTTGACTTTATTAGTCAAGGTCGATATTGTATGATATATTAATTTGTAAGTCTATAGACAATAATTATATAATTTTATAATATGGATGTATATATTTATCTTGTGGGCTCATGGTTTAACCTTGTCATGATTAACCTTAGTAAATCCTTTGTACCTAATGTTATGCCTACAAGGGTTAGATAACTTGTAATTGATTATTGAGATTGAGGTATTTATGTCTCTTTTTCATGAATCCATTACACTAGTGCAATCTTATTTTCATCATTTGTGTGGATGCATAAGGGCATCCTTTATCACTTGTATGTTATCTCTCTCTCCTCTTGATATATTTATCTTTTACTAATGATTTGAGTTGACATATTTCTTCAATTTGTTTTGGTAAAGCATCATGAAATCCAACATGGTATCAAAGAAAGTATACAACACCATTGCTTAGTCACACAAATATCTCTCTCAAATATCTTATTCTTATTTTTATTATAAGGGAAAATCATCCCTTGAGGCTTCATGAATTATTTTTTTATATTAGGTGAAGAAGGGTCTACTAGATTCATGACTTTTTATTCAAGGATTGAACTATTATGAGGGTAATCTTTGTTCTCACTCCTTATATTAAAAGAGGTTTCCTCATTTTCATGCATGAATTCAAATTATTAGATTAATGGAATAGGAATTTTTTTTAAAAAGGTTAACCACCTAAATTTCTCTATTTTAGTGTAATATAACTGGTGCACTAACTAAAATAATCACAAGGAATTGAGTATTCTATCTAGTAAAAATTAGAACACAACTATATAAGAAAAATAAAATTATGATTTTATTGCTCAAAAAATGAAGTATAATGTAAGCAATCTATGAGAAGATATGTGAGGCTATAATATTGCATCAATTACTCATGCTTTTATAGTCAAGGCAACATTTCTCTTTATACAAGAATTGGTGTATTGGAAATCCACTATATTGAATATGGAAGGTCATCCATATGGAAATGTAGTAATTCACCTTCTATAAGTTACAAAGTGCATTTTAAATAAAAATTTCATACATATTACTTGAATTTTATGTTCTTTCCTCTGCTAATGTATCAACATAGCTAGAGATGCATTTTGACTATGAAAACTAAAAATAGAAAAGTACTCTTTTTAATAAGTATTTTATTTTACATTTTTAGGATCCTTGAGTGTTTCTTCCACAAATTTATCAACAACTTTTCTATGATAAAGTTTCTTACTAAAATAATTGTTCTTTCTCTAATATTTCCAATGCTTTTTGAATGGATCAAAATAGAGCCTTGACCACAAAGTTATGCCTCTGATAGTGTGGTTAGGATTAAAAAATATATTTTTGGATATTTTTAAACATTAAACCATGCCATAAAAAGGCCACATGCCTAGATAATTTGTCCCCCTTGAAAAGCAATGGTTCCTATTGCATCAATTTTGACATTATATGTGGAAATTGCTTCTTTATCTATTTTTTTATCATTCCCATTAGTGACCAAGTTGTCCTACCTTGACCACTTTATGTATCTAAGTGGAGTGCCTTATAGGAATCTTGATCCATGTATCAACAATCTCATACTCCTCCACTGGTGCTCAACTATTTGGATTGAGTTCTTTAATATACAAATATTCTACTACTATGAAAGTATCCAACAGAGGTGGATGATAGGCTTAAGAAGTTCAACATTGAAGATTGGGTGAAAATAAAGATAATATAGGAGATTTAATTTTCATTCATTTTTAGGTCCGAGGTGTAGACCAATTGGTTCATCCAAACCCCATAATGAGGGTGGAGGTCCAAGGTTCAAATCTCGGGCCTCGTCGGACTAAACGCTTGTCCCTTTCTTGGTGCTTTCAGCGGCATAAAAGGTTTAAAATGATTGTGGCATAACGGTTATAGGGGCGGATTGTGTGAAGATCTATGTGGCGGCTTCCAAGGTGGACAGTGCAGAATACTGTGGCAGCCATAAAATCTGAATAGCCTGCCCGAATTCATAGCGGCTACCAATTCCACCATGTAAAAATAAATAAAAAAATTCATTCATTTTCTCCTACCTTTTTGGTGATGGTATATGCTCCATAGTGAATATATTTGGTCTTCCTATGGTGTCCTACAAGTCTCTCTTCTAAATATGCAACCATATCTTATCTCCAACCTTGAAATTATGTGGGACTCAAAACTTGGTCATGGCATTGCTTGTATTTTTAATTTATATTTTTGAGAGGTCTTGGAACTATTGCTAGATATGTTAAATTTATTTCACAAATTGTATGACATTTTTTGCTCCTTTTGGTACATGAGGTGAGTACTCTATGGGTTGTACATGAAGAGATACATCAATGGGTGCCAAGGGTTGGAACCCAAAACAAACATGAAATGGATTGTGTTTGGTAGATTTATGTAGAGCTTGATTGTACCCATGTTAAATGTAAGGGAGGCTATCATCCCAATGCAAGGATGCTCAAAATTATACATTCAAATAAGATGTACAATTAGTTAATTCACAACTTTTATCTGACCATCATTCTGAGGATGGAAGGTTATGAACATGGTCAACTTGGTGTACATCACACTCTATAGGATGGACCAAAGAATACTCAAACATTTATTATTCCTATTAAACACAATGGACTTTAGAAATTCAAATTTGAGCTACACATGACTAAAATAAATCTTGGTAGAATCCTCAACTGAAATGGATTTCCTAAAAGGAATCATGATAATCATTTTAGAAAATTAATCAACTACTACAACAACACAACCATTAACATGATTAAATAAGGGTAAAATTGATATAAAATCCATGGAGATATATTTTCAAGGCTTTGATGACACTAGCAATGGTGTATGCAATCTCTACTTTTTGTTGGTTGGTTTGCCAATAGTTCAGGGGTACACAACATGATGTATCTCTCAACATCATTCTTCATATTAGACCAATAGAAGTACTTTTGAAGTATTTTCAATGTATTTTATTCCCCAAAGTGACTACTACTTTTGTTAGGACCCTATCCTAAAATTATTATGTAATAACCCCATTTCTAATTAGGGATCCCATCCTAATGATATCATGTAATATTTTATAATATTTTGTGGCACTAGAGGTACCTAAACAAGTGACATCATTTAATGTAACTATTATAAAGAGCCCTTTCTAATTAGGGACCCCATCCTAATGATATTATGTAATATTTTGTAATAGTTTGTGGTACTAGAGGCACCTAGACAAGTGGTATCATTTAATGTATCTAATATAAATAATATAATTTCCTGTTTCGTAAAAGATTCTAGCTTGGATGGCAATTTACATGTGAGCCAACCCTTGACTATTATATTTAGTGTTATGAAGAGTCTTTAAAAATATGAGGGGCATAAATGGATGTATCTTTTTGCATATTGAATCAAATATTTTTAGAAGGTTGACCCCTTGAAAAGGCCAACAATTTTGTATTGTGATTCTATAAGATCAATATAGATTTCTGCATTTCCATTTCATATTATAAAATTTTGTTCTTTCATGATTCATTGTTTTTATTGCAATATTTATGTAGATGTGCTTATTTTAACTAGAAGCTTTCTAACAAGTTTTATCAAAGCACTTTTCAAGGTTGTGTTCCACTACAACTACAATAGTTCTTGTCTTACCATTTCGACTTGTTAGGTATAATTTTTTTGTGTTTTCATTTTTTAGCTTATTTTTCTATTAAAGAAATTCAAAAAATTCAAGCCAATTTTTCTCCTCTATTTTAGTTTCATAGGATAGAAACCTTGTGCTAGGGGTTTTGAAATATCATGAAGTATTTATCGTTATTGGCCAAGCTAGATTGCTCATAAAGCATCTAGTAAAGGGAGGGGTGGTCAGGCTCTAATACCTAGGTCTCATACAACACTCATATACAGACTTGAGCTCCCATATATCCTTGGGTATATCAGGAGATCCCTAGGATTAGTATAAACCTTTAGCTATAGGAATATTTTTGACAATGTATCTATACATAATGCACTAAGCACAACACTTGAGAAAATCACCCTCTCATACTATTAGAGAAGTAGTGCACTCAAGGGTATGAATGGAATCCTCCTTGAGCAATGGTCTAAAATATTGGTTTGAGCATTATCATTCGTTGTTGTGGTATAATAGAGGGTTATGGAAAATGCACACACCATGGCCTAGAGTACCTTTTTTATGTTGTAACTTAAACCTAAGTGCCAAAAAATCCTACCACAAAAATTAAGCATACTAAAGAGACTACACTATCATAGAATTGATTGTACTGAAACAAATGAAAGAACTTGTGGTGAAAGAAATAGTCAAGATAAGGTATGTTAGGGTAGTAGTCACTAGCAATCAAGTATAATTTTAGTTAGGGTCATAATTAGTAATAGTCAAGACAACGTCTGACCATGAGATTGTTAGTTATAGTCAAGAATCTTATCAATCAAAGTAATTATCAATAACATAGTCTACCAAGATAACTCTTTAAAAATAGTGAGTTACAGAGTCAGACAGATTAGTTGTCAATAACAAATATTGTAGGGTCTGTTAAGGGGGTTGTCAAATAAAATTCAATTTTCTAAGTGAACAAAGACTCTTGGATAAAAACAGACAACACTTCACTAAAACAAATCTAGGGTTCTAAAAAATATCATCTAGAGACCTAGCCTATTAGGATCATATTTTCAAGGTGATTGTTTTGATATATAGCACCTAAACACTTTTTTTAGATCATTACTAAAAATAGTAACTATCAAAATAGTATTCCTATTTTTAGTAAGTATCTTTAGAAGGTCAAAAACCATATAGTAATTGATTATTGAGATTGAGGTATTTATGTCCCTTGTTCATGGATCCATTACACTAGTGCAATATTATCTTCATCACTTGTATGTTATCACTTTTTCCTCTTGACATATTTATTTTTTACTTTATGATTCGAGTTGAAATATTTCTTCAATTTATTTTTTCAAAGCATTATGAAATCTAACATGTTATCAAAGTAGATATACAACATTATTGATTGGTTGCACAAATATCTCTCTTAAAATCTCTTATTCTTATTTTGATTATAAGGGAAAATCACCTTTTGAGGTTTCATGAATCATTTTTAATATTAGGTGAAGAAGAAGGGTCTACTAGACTCATGACCTTTTATTCTAGACTCATGACCTTTTATTCAAGGATTACATTATTATGAGGGTAATAAATTTTATTTTCACTCATTTTCATAAAATAACTTGTTAGAGTAGGTGTTTAGACTCTAGCTCATGTTCACCTAGGTACTTTATTTTTATATTAGTTTAGTTTATTTTTCCCCATCCACTTTATGTGTGGATATTTTTTTTTATCTTATTTATATATTATGGGGATATTTGGCATTCCTAGGGAGTTACACTCATTGGTTACATTGGCTGAGATATTTTCTCCATGGATCATATCGCAACTCCCTATTTGTATGGTGGATATTGATCATTATCTCTTTGTTGATCCTATGGATGTGGTGGATTGTTCTTGCCTATTTAAGAAAGGCTTATCCATTGTATTCACAATCAATTCTAACATATAATATGATATTGCAATTTTTGTGTTAGCTTTAATTATCTTGTTTATTTTTTAATCTCTTTGTTTTGGTTAATGTGGTGTTGCTTCAACTCCTTGATCCTTGTGATTTGGTTCAGTTTTTTTCATTTTTCCATCATTACTTTTATGATATTAGAGCTTTAAGGATTTTTGGAAACATCCATTGTTGACGTTAGTACATCCAGATCATGTTGAAGGTTTTGTAGTTGGATATTAGAGGTTTTTAAGCCCTTGATGGTAAAAATTGAATTGTTTTCTATTATGTTAAGAAGAGATTCTATATAATTTTTAGCCCTTCATTACATCTTGGCTGACTCCATTGACCACAGGGATTGATCAGAAGGGTTCTATTTTTTGGAAGTTTTTTTTTGGAGTTTTTTTTTGGGTTGTTTTAATAATTGTAGAACCACTAGTGACCCTATTCACTTGATTGTTGTCGATATAGAACCATCACCGATCACTTCCAACCACTAGTGGCCACTATCATATATAGATTTTTTTTCAATATACAAGTTTTTTCTTGCACACAGTCCATGAAATATCTAGTTTTCTACAATATCTAAAGTTGCTTGTTGCAAATCTAGTTTTCTGAGATCTACAACCTATCTTCTTCACTCTTGAGTTCTTTCCAAATTTTAAACTTAGATCTGCATTTAAGTTACTAACAAGGTTTGCTAAAAATATTTTTTTTAAGTATTTTGTTGGCAATTCTATGTATTTGAAAACAACTTTGTAAAATATTTTTTTTGTGAAGTTGTTACTCAATTTTTTTTCTTTTTAAATCTATAAAATTTAGTGATTGTAGAAGTTAAATCTGATCATATAATTTTTATAACACCTAAATTATAAAGGCATTTTAATTTGGGGGCTCTTATTTCTGGAAACATTGAATACAAATATTTTAAGTGGGGTGTCTTGGTGTCAATTGAACACCATCTTTGTGGATCTTGTAATATATTTCTTGTGATTTAAAAATAGGTTAAAAGGATTTTGAGCCACTTAACTCATATAATTATCACATATGGAAGCCATGCATGATGAAACTTATTCAATCTAAAGGGTTATCAAGAATACTACAAGAAGAGCCTTGAAGTTACAAAAGAGTATCATAAGCTTGTTCATGATTGTAAAATAGATGAATGTAAGGGATTAATTGGGATGCATGTGAGTGATAATTTTTTGTTTCATCTTAATTATTGTGACACTTCTTTTCAAATTTGGGAGAAGCTTAAGAATCTATTTGGGCAAGTGGACACTTTGAGAGTTTTACATCTTGATGTTGAACTTAATGCTCTCAATATAGATTATTTTTCATCTATGGGTGATTTTCTCACTAATTTTAAATCCTTGATCACACTTTTAAAGGGTAGTGGAAAAACTAAAATGTATGAAGAATATATTTTCATGATCTTGTCAAAACTTAGGGGTTCAATTCATATGTTTGCCTCTGCATTTTTTACCAATATGAATTCCATGGATTTTGATCACAAAATGCCTACTTTTGAGAAGTTTTGTACTAATATTTTGAGGGAAGAATCTAAATTTCTTAACTCTGAGCATTACACCTCCTCACATAAGGTATTTGTTACATCCTCCACTTCCACTTCCAAAGGTAAGGTAACATCCAAGTATAAGTTCCAACCTAATCCTTCCTCTTCTCCTTCATGTCATCAAAATCCCAAAGAGTCACATCAAAAATATTCTTCCTCCAAAGAGTCCAATCATAAACCTAAGTAATCCAAAAGAAAAAATAGATCAATTATTACTTGTTCATATTGTGGATTCAATGGTAATTCTGACAACAAGTGTTGGAAGAAGTTACAAGACTTAGATGAAGCTTTTAGAAATAAAACATTATCCTTCATTCCTTCAAAATATAAGGGTAAATATTTGAATACTTTTGAGAAATCATCTAAGGCTATTTTTGAGGATTGGATTATGGATTCTGGAGTGACTCATCACATGACTTCATCCAAGGAGTCATTTTCCACCTTGTGTTCTACTTCTACATCTTGCATTGAGGTTGGAGATTCTTCTTCCATTTTAGTTAAGGGAAAGGTGACATACATGTTGATGGTGGATGCATTAATAATATTCTTTATGTTTTAAATATTTCCACTAAATTGCTTTTCATATACCAAATTTATCATTTTAGGTAAGGGGATAATTGTGTTGTTTGTGCAACAATGAGCGGAGATTAGATATTTGAGTGATCCATAGTCTATTGTTGTACAAGGATTTCCTGACCATATATCACATCTTTATCACTTTGAGGGTTTTTATTCTTTACTTGGAGACACTTTTTTGGTGTCTTATGCAGATTCAAAAAGCAATATTTGGCATGAGATATTTGGCCATCTCAATTGCAGATATTTGAAGTATTTAAGCACTCATTATATGGTCATTGGATTATTTAAGGTCTCATGTATTGATGGAGTTTGTCCAAGTTGTGTACTTGGAAAATAACATCAAAATCATTTTTCCAAAGGTTATTCCAAGAGAGCTTCTTCCCATCTTGCATTGGTGCACAATAACTTGATGGTTTTTCCCACTCATTTTTTGGAGCTAAGTATGCACTCACTTTTATTGATGATTTCTCAAGGAGAACTTGGGTATATTTTCTCAAGTTCAAGAGTAATTTTTTTGCCACATTCAAAGTATTTAAGGCTTTTGTTGAGAATCAATATTTGAGTTGCATCAAGAAGCTTCACACAGATAATGGGGGTATTTCAATGGGGATTTTTTAGATTTTTTGGCCCTTCATGGGATTATACATAAACACTCTATCCCACATACAACATAGTAGAATGGTGTAGCTAAGAGAAAAAATAGAATACTCAAGAAAATGATAAATTTTATGATGCACTCACGAGATTTACCTCTCAATTTTTGGGCTGAGGTATTCAATTGTATGAATTACATTCAAAATTGCACACCTCATCAAGATCTTGAGCAGATGACTCCAAAGGAGTCTTGGATAGGGACCAAGCCTGATGTTTCTCATTTTTAAGTTTTTGGGAGTCAAGCATGGGCTCATGTTCTAGAGAAAAAAAAGAAAGTTTGGATAGAAAGAGCAAGCCACTCATTTTGATTGGTTATTGTGAGGATATGAGTGCAGATACAGATACACATGAACTTATTTTTCAAACTCATGTCTATTTTGATAAGAATTATTCTCCAACTAAACCCACTCTTTCGGCTCCTTCTCTATCCTCATCTACTTTTCGCTTTGAAGATGGTTTTTTTGTTGATGACCACAATGAGAATGAAGATATTGTTGAGATAGTTGTAGAGGTTCCTAAATATATTTCTCCATGTCTACATGGGCTTGTACTATAGTTGAGGATGCAACACCTTTCATTGAAGGTCTCCCACCTTTAAGGCATACTTCTACTTCTAGCATAGTTCTTCTTTGTCTAGAAGTTTATGTTAATCCATAGAGGTTTTATGAGGCCCATGGCATTTAGGAGTGGGATGATGCCATGGATGATGAGTATTATTCCTTGATGAAGAATTATACTTGGCATTTGGTTCCTCTTCCAAAAGGAAGAAAAATAGTGATATGCAAATGGGTGTATCACACCAAATATGCAGTGGATGGATCCATTCATAGGTACAAGGCTCAACTTGTGGTGAAGAATTTTTTGCAGGTTGAAGGGTTGATTATTCTAATATGTTTACCCCTATCACCAACTTGGATTTTTTTCATATTGTCCTTTTTATTATTGCATCATAGGGTTGGTTAGTTTACCAGATGGATGTGAAGAGTTCCTTTTTGTATGGAGATTTGCAAGAAGAGATTTATATGGAGCACCCTCCAAGAGTTGTCTAGGATTCTTCATTGGTGTAGATATTATGAAAATCACTTTATGGCCTCAAATAGGCCCCCAAGGCTTGGTATGAGAAGATAGACTTTTTCTTCTATATTCTAGTTCTTTGATATGTCACTTTGATCCTATAGTTTATATTTACAAATTATCATCAATGTTATCAATAAAAATAGATGTGGGGATTGGATAAAAAATAATATTTTTTTGGTGTTCATCACCTATTATTAGAGATAATATCTTGGAAATGTGAGTATATTTATAGAGAAGTAAATTGGGTAACAAATAATTTAGCCAATCATGGTGTTGATCTTCTTGTTGAAATTTAAATTTTAGAAGGCAATTGGCTAAGTGAAATTTTATCTCTTAATCAAAATGATGTCAAGGAGCTTATTGTAAAAACATGTCATTTTGGGAAGTTGAAAAATATCTTAAATAAAAAAAGAAATAAAAAATATTTATGATAAAAAAACATAGAAACAAATATAATATTTTACCTAACAATAAATATAATATAATACTATTTTGATAAAAGTAACCCCAATAAAAATCAGAACTTCCATACTCTTTTTAGTAGCAATGAAAATTTAAATGCAACATAGTAGGAGAAGATACTAGAGCCAATTATGCAATTAATGGAATCTAAACACAATAAATTATTAATGGAGGAAATTTCTTTGGAAGAAACATCACAGGTCATATAAAAAATGCAAATTGGAAAGACCCCAGGACCAAATGGGTTCCCCATTGAATTTTATTAAAAATTTTAGGAAATTATGGGTCAAGAAGTGGTGGAGGCACTAGAGGAAATCAAATAGAGTATGAAAATGTTAAAATCCTTGAATAATACTTTTATCACTTTAATTCCTAATGGCCCACCTAGTGAGATAATAATTATAGGCCTATTTTACTATGTAATGTAATATACAAGATATTAACAAAGCTTATGGTAGAGAGGTTAAAACCTTTTTTTATCAAATTTAATTTCAAGTGAGCAAGATGGTTTTGTTAAAGGAAAATAAATTCTAGATGGAATAGTAGTGGTCCATAGGTGATACACACAATATCCAAGAAAAAGGACCTGGGTATATTTATTAAATAAGATCTTTCTAAAGCCTATGATAGAGTAGATTGGTCCTTTATGCAAAGGATTTTAGAAAAAATGGACATTGCAAAGGGGTGGAGATACTGGTTAAAAGCATGTACACAGACTACATCATTCTCGGTTGATGAGGATTGATGTTTGATCACTCATATGACCCCTCTAGTAATTCCTAGCTAGGTTTGCATAGTTTATTTCTTGCAAATTAATATTGTAAGTGAGTCTCCTTCTCACATGCACTTGTGGGCACTAGTTATCTTCTAGTTGTCATTTAGAGTGTTAGTTAGGAAGTGTGAACTCAAAGTAGGAAGTGTGTACTTCAAGATAGCTAAAATGGATCTTATAGTTAGCATTATTCCTTTCTTCTTAACTTAGAAGTTACGTGCATTCTCCTTTGCACTTTTGTAGCTTATGGTTAAGCATATTGGATCATATCCATGATTTGATGAGTTTGGTTATGTATTTTGGGCCATTAGAGCCTATATAATGAGTTTGTAAATAATATGAAGTTAGTTGGATTTTCAATCCTTTTCATTGGTATCAGAGCCTAGTTCAAGTTTGCACTAGGGCTTGTGAGGTGAGAGGAAAGGAGTTAGTTTTCTTATGAGAAACTCTTTCTCATTGAGGACTCGGTTCAAGCTCAAGGGGAGCTTGAAGACCATTCGCAGAAGAAAGTTTCTTCGACGTCAAAATCCTCATTCCAAATTTCTCCGTATGCTCAAGGAGTATAGGAGAAGTTTACCCCAATTTCTGTCTTACAAAAATCCCTTGGCAGGTTTGGATTTTTCCTATGGTGAAATGCAAATTAGGGAGCCTTTTGTTCCTGATGTTCCTGCCATTTTGGAGTCTTGAAGATCGAGCATTGTCTAAACTAGGTCGTGTGTCGACTTAGATCTGGTTGCCTTTCAAACGCTGGTCGTGTGTCGACTGGATATTGAAAGGAGAGCTACTGAAGGGGTCTTGCTGGTTTGAAAAGAAATTACAAATTTCTTGAAATTCTTAGGTAAAATTACCTTAATTTTCTTTGGAATTATTGTCAGATTTAAATTTTAAATTTTAAATAACAATCAAGTTATTTAATTTTTTTTATTTAAAAATTTTATATATATATATATATATATATATATATATAATTTTACCCCAATTTTTGTCTTACAAAAATCCCTTGGCAGGTTTGGATTTTTCCTACGGTGAAAAGCGAATTAGGGAGTCTTTTGTTCCTGATGTTCCTGCCATTTCGGAGTCTTGAAGATCGAGCATCGTCTAAAATAGGTCGTGTGTCGACTTAGATCTGGTTGCCTTTCAAATGTTGGTCGTGTGTCGACTGGATCTTGAAAGGAGAGCTACTGAAGGGGTCTTGCTGGTTTGAAAAGAAATTACAAATTTCTTGTAATTCTTAGGTAAAATTACCTTAATTTCCTTTGGAATTATTGTCAGATTTAAATTTTAAATTTTAAATAACAATCAAAGTTATTTAATTTTTTTATTTAAAATTTAAATAAATAAATATATATATATATATATATATTTCTATATATATATATTTTATTTTAATTTTTTTTATTTAAATTTCAAAAAAAAAAAAAAAATTGGCCGATTTGGCGCTCGACGTCCGGCAGCATATGGCCGAAATTGGCACGTGACGTAGAGGCATCCCGGCCTGTCATTGGCTTTCATGCCCGCCCCTAAAAATAGTGGTTGGTGCAAACATGCCCTCCACTTTGTGTTCCAGAGCGACGGACGCCATAGCCATGACACAGGTTGCTTGCGTCTGTCTTGGTTTACAGGCGCTAGCCTGTGTCAGGTGACAGCACCTACATCAGTTGTTGTCAGGTGCACCCATTCCTGACAGAGCAAAAGTTGTCCGCCTGTGGCTATCGCACGGTACACAGCCTGTGTTAGGCGACAGCACCTGCGTCAGTTGCTGTCAGGCGCACCCGTGCCTGACACAACGGACGTTGTCTACTTGTGGCTATCGCATGGTACATAGCCATAGATGGTGCTACTATCAGGCATGACCGTGCCTGACAAGGAGACGTGTTTTGCCTTTAAGCAGCCCGCACTGTGCCCAACTGGTACTGACAGGAACCTGACCCTGTCAGGCCAAAATAGGGGTGTCGTCTAACACAGGGGTGCATTTTCTCGAGATTGTGTAGGGTTCTTTGTAGGTGTCTCCGTCCATTTTACAATCTGCTCCTCGTGAATTGCAACTGCTCGATTTTGGCCCTGAAATAGATGCCTCGGGATCCGTGAACTACAGAGTTCCACTTTGCATGCTTTCCTTCCACTTGCAGTTGCACTCAGTTAACTTTGGCATGCATGGGTAAATTCGTTTTTATTTTAAAAAATTATTTTATCTAAGGTTTAAATTTACTTTATGTAAACTTTCTTTATTAATTTATTAATTTCTTTTTAAAAATGCCTTAATTAAATTTAATTAATCTTTTTGATTAATTAAAATCACATTTTTAATTAAGTTATTTTTTTAAATTAATAAATTATAAAAGAAAATTTTTAAACCTTAGGTTTAATTCAATTTTTTTTTAATATTTAGCCTTAGGGGTAATTTTCAAGGCACTGCATTGTAACAGGGTATTTTCAGATTTTACCCTGATTTTTAAGTGTTTTTGTCCTTGTTACTTTTGGCTTATACCCGGTTTCACATGGCTTCTGACTTGGCTGCCCAAGTGGCAGAACTTGCACATGTTGTAAATGCTTTAGCAGATAAAGCTAATGATACTACCATGGTAGAAGTCCTTGGTAACCTTGCAATGAAGGTAAATGATATTTCTGTCCACAATGCTTCAACTTCTGCTCATGATTCTCACCTGAGAGTTCATTGTGAAGTACCACTTTATGATGGATCCCGAACCCTAAAGTCTTGAATAGTTGGATTCTTGACATGAGTTCTTGGTTTTCTTACACTCAGCTTTCATATGAGGATATGGTTCCATATGCTAAGCTAAAACTTTATGGTTTAGCTAAAGTACTTGTTGAAAGAAAAAGAGGTCATGATGAACTCACCTCTTGGGATGAGCTTGTAGACTGTCTTAAGACCAATTTTTATCTTTCCAATTATTCTAAGGAATTTGTCATTAAGTGGTTTAGATTTTGACAAGGTACTAATATGACTGTGTAGGAATATATCTTTCAATTCAACAGGTACGGGATACTTTTGAATGTGGAGGAAGATATTAAAGCTTTGATTCTCAAATTTCAAAGTGGTTTGTTGGAACATTTGTACAGGGAAATTATGTTTGTTTCTATGGAAACATTGGATTCAGTTTTCAACCAGGCACAACTTGCGGAGGACAAGTTCAAAGCGCATTCATAGGCATTCCGCGCACCTGCTACTCAAGTGGTTGTAAACTCATCAAAAGGGAATAGTTCTTTCTCACAAAAGAAGAATTTTGCTCAAAAAAATAATGTTTCTTCTCCATCTCCTTCTTCTCCTTCTCCTTCCGCTTCTACTCCTTCTTCTTCTTCTTCTTCTTCCAAACCTTCTTCTTCTAAAATGTTTTGTAACTATTGTAAGAAAAAAGGTCATGAAAAAGCTGATTGTTTTAAGCTTAAAAAGAAGAGTTTAGTCATCACTACTCAAGAGGAGGATGCTTCCAAAGGTCCCCTTGAGTCAATAGGAGAAAGTAGAGTATACATGGAATTACGAGGTAAGCTCAATGAGGTTACCTTGGTAAATGTAAGTTCATCAGGGAGCGCTCGTGATGCTTTGTTCATCACTCGAGCTCATTTTCTCCATAATTTTGCAACAGATTGTATAGTGGATAATGGCTCGCAAAAAAATCTAATTGCGAGGTCCATTGTTGAGCAATTGAAGTTACCGATGGAGCCTCATCCTCAACCTTATTATTTGGGTTGGAAGGATAGTGGAAGGGGCTCAGAAATCACTCACACTTGCACATTAAAATTTGCACTTGGCCCACATTTCATAGATCAAGTCACTTGTGATGTGACTCCTATGGATTGTTGTGGGATTTTGCTTGGACAACCTTTTCAGTATGATCGGAGAGTTGTTTATGATGCTTTCAAAATAACCTACACACTTCAAAAATATGGTAAGGTCTTTCTCATTAAAAGCACCAACACTCCTAACATCATTCTAAATTCAAAGCAAACAAAAAGGGCAATTAAAAAAGGTGGTGACATTGCTCTAATTTTCATTCACTCTCAAAACACTCCTACATCCACATCCATTCCAAAGAAACACTCTTCAATGGATAAAATATTACAAAATTACTCACACATATTTCAGGAGCCAAAGTCTCTTCCTCCAATTCACACAATTAATCATAGCATTGAAATCATTCCTGGTTCTTCACTACCTAATGCTCCCATGTATAGACAATCTATTTTGCAAAATGAAGAAATAAAAATGCAAATAGAAGATTTGTTGTCTAAGGGTTTCATTAAGGAAAGTACTTCTGCTTGTGCCTCACCTATTTTGTTGGTTCTTAAAAAATATGGCACTTGGAGATTGTGCATTGATTTTCGTGCTTTGAACAAAATTTCTATAAAGAATAGATATCCACTACCACGCATTGATGATTTATTAGATCAGCTCTAAGGAGCTAAGTTCTTTTCCAAAATAGATCTCAAAAGTGGATATCATCAAGTGCGTATCCAAGCTGAGGATACATGGAAGACAACTTTTAAAACGAATATGGGCCTCTTTGAATGGTTGGTCATGCCCTTTGGTCTTACTAATGCTCCTGCAACCTTCATGAGGTTGATGAATGATGTATTTTGTGATGTACTTGAAAAATTTGTAATAATATATCTTGATGATATATTGATATTCTCAAAAACTTGGGAGGAACACCTTGGGCATATCCATCATACACTTGATCTTCTTGCGAAGAATCAATTATATGCCAATTCTTCCAAGTGTTCTTTTGGCAATACTTCAGTTTCTTACCTTGGTTATGTGATTAGTGAAAGTGGAATTCAGGTAGATCCCACAAAAGTTGATGTTTTACTTAAGTGGTCCCCTCCTTCAACTCTCCCTGAGTTAAGGAGTTTCCTAGGACTTGCGAATTTTTATCGCAAGTTCATTCCTCAATATTCCACTCTTGCAGCTCCATTGCATTATCTCACTAAGTCTAAAGTTTCATTTCATTGGGAGAAAATCTAAGAGATTGCCTTTGAGAAACTCAAAAATAAAATTTGTACAACACCTATGTTAACTTTACTTGACCTCTCTCAACATTTTGAGATTGAAACGGATGCCTCTAAAGTTGCCTTAGGAGCTGTGCTCAAACAGAATGGTCATCAAGTTGCTTATTATTCAAAAAAAAAAAATTTGCTAAGTTGAACTATTCTACATATGACAAGGAGTTGTATGCATTAGTTCAAGCTATCAAGTACTGGAGACATTATCTTTTGGTAAAAGATACAGTAGTACACATTGATCATATGCCTCTCAAGTTTTTACAATCTCAAAGTAAAATTGAAGAATCAAGACATATGAAGTGGGCCTTTTACCTCCAACAATTTCACTTGGTGATCAAGTACAAAAAGGGGAAGAATAATATTGTTGTTGATTGTTTGAGTAGGCCTCCTATCGCTCTTGCATTAACAGTTATGTCCACTTCACACTTGGGATTTTAGACTTGGCCTAATCAGTATTCACAGGATCCTAATTTTGGAAAAATATTTGAGCAAGTGAGTAAGCCTTCCTCTTCCAATTTGCATCCTTTCCAAGACTTCTACATCAAAGAAGGACTTATTTACAAATTGGACAAGGTTTGTGTTCCTTGTGAGCCTAGGGTGTCACTTCTTAAGGAAGCTCATTCTACACTTTATGGTGGTCACTTTGGGAAGCACAAAATACTTCATCACTTGCAAAGATTTTTTTACTGGCCTAAAATGCAGAGGGATGTGTTGAGATTTCTCAAATAGTGTGCAGTTTGTTGTCGCTCAAAACTAGCTAACAGGAAGTTTGGCTTAGGCATGCCTTTGCCCATTCCTTCCCATCCTTGGGAAATCATTTCCATGGATTTGGTTAGTGGTTTTCCCATGACAGTGCGACAACATGATTGTGTGTTCATGGTGGTTGACAGATTCAATAAGATGGCTAAGTTTATTCCATGCCGCAAGACAAGTTCTACAATAGACTTAGCCCAATTGTTCTTTGACAGCATTTGGCGTTCCTTTGGTCTACCTACCAGCATTATATCAGATTGTGATTCATGCTTTGTGGGTCACTTTTGGCATTCTTTGTGGAAAATTTTAGGAGTTTCCCTTAACTTTTCCATCGCCTATCATCCGTAGTTAGATGGGCAGACTGAAGTGGTAAACCGTACCCTTGTGCAAAGTTTACGAATCTATCATCACGCTTCACCAGCAAAGTGGGACTTGAGTCTCACTCATATTGAACATGCCTACAATAGGGCCCTACATTCTTCTATAGGTCACTCACCTTTTGAGGTTTGTATGGGATTTCAGCCCTTGGCACCTTATGAGTTACCTTTGTCTTTGCCTTCTCCTGTCACTTCACATCTTTAGAAGGAGCAAGACAAGGCACACTCATTTATTCAGCACTTGCACAATCTTCAATCAAAGGTGATTGAGATTTTGCAAAAGACACAACAGCAGCAGAAAAAGGCCATGGATCGACATCGCATTCCTCATCCATTTCAGGTTGGTGACAAATTTTGGTTGCATCTTGACAAGCGACGTTTTACTGATAAGACTCATAGTAAAATCAAACCGATTCGCTATGGGCCTTATACTATTATTCAACAGGTGTCCGAGAATTCTTTTGCCTTGATCTTCCCGCACACTTGGGAATTCATGACATCGTCAATGTAGATCTTTTGAAGTTGTACTTTGACTCTACATTGGAGACCACACCAACTATCAGTCATCCTGTGGACATGGTTCCTGATTCTTAGTTACCATTGGATTCTGATTAGATCTATGACACAAAGACTCGACAAACTCACCAGGGGTCTACCACCTCATATCTTGTGGCTCGATGAGGATAGTTGCCACATCAGGCTAGTTGGATTTCTTTTCATCAGATGTCCCGTGACTTTCCTACTCTTCTGAAAGCATTGGAGGCCAATGCTTCTATTGTGGGGAGGCATGATGAGGATTGATGTTTGATCACTCATATGACCCCTCTAGTAATTCCTAGCTAGGTTTGCATAGTTTATTTCTTGCAAGTTAATATTGTAAGTGAGTCTCCTTCTCACATGAACTTGTGGGCACTAGTTATCTTCTAGTTGTCATTTAGGAGTGTTAGTTAGGAAGTGTGAACTCAAAGTAGGAAGTGTGTACTTCAAGATAGCTAAAATGGATCTTATAGTTAGCATTATTCCTTTCTTCTTAACTTAGAAGTTATGTGCATTCTCCTTTGCACTTTTGTAGCTTATGGTTAAGCATATTGGATCAAATCCATGATTTTATGGGTTTGGTTATGTATTTTGGGCCATTAGAGCCTATATAATGAGTTTGTAAATAATATGAAGTTAGTTGGATTTTCAATCCTTTTCATCAGTTCTGGTAAATGGCAGTCCCTCTCCCATATTCATAGCAATAAGGGGGCTGAGGCAAGGGGACCCTCTTTCCCCTTACCCTTTTATTCTTTATGCAAAGGTTCTAGGGAGACTGTTAAAAAAAGGGATACAATAGGGGAGGCTAAGGGGTCTAAAAATAAGTTCTCATATTGATATAAATCACCTCCAATTTGTGGATGATACTACTCTTATTAGTCAAGCTAATCTCCTAGTAGCAAGAAATATAAATAAATTTTTATATGGGTATACTCAAGCTACTGGGCAAAATTTTAATGAAAAAGTCTCAAATAGTTTTTTCAATACAACAAATAGGGTGAGAGATTAAATTATACAATTTTTCAATTTCATGGAAACTCCTTTACCCATATAGTATTTAGGAGTACATTTATCTGCAAATAAAACAATAATCAAAAAGTGGAAAGGATTTATTGGAAGACTACAAGCTAAGTTGAGAAATTGGACACACAAATGGCTAAGCTTGGGAGGAAGGCTTACAATGATTAAAGTTGTGCTAAAATCCCTCCCAATTTATAAATTTTCCATACTTCAGACTCCAAATGGAATTCTAAAATATATTAAAAAACACACAAGAAATTTTTGTGTTCAAGTGCAAGGGGAGAATAATAATTAGCACTAGTTTGGTGGGAGAATATATGTCAACCAAATAAACAAGGAGGATTGAGGATAATATCAGCATCCCAAAGCATAAAGGTACTAGTAGGGAAGTTATACTAGATATGGATTACAACTACTAGGGGCTTATGGAGTAGACTATTACAAGCCAAATATTACCCAGGAGTGGTTGAGAAAAACATACCAAGACTCAAAGTGGAAGGAGAGGGATATACAATATGGATAACAATGGAAGTAGGCTAGGAGTTAATAAATCCATACCTATATTGGCAGTTAGGGAATGGAAAGGATGCTCTATTTTGGGATAATTAATGGAATCAATCTCAATAAATTATTTAGACATTTCTAGAGATGAAGAATTGGAAAGTAGATCTCCAAAAGTCAAGGTGGTGGAAAGCTTCTTACTATATGAAATCATGGAATCAACATGTTCTAGACTTACTACAATGGAAACATCCCTGAGAATGGCCAATGAGGGGGACAGATGAACTAACCAAAAAATTATGGAGACATCTCCAAAGATACCTAATTTAATATGGTTCTAAGAGGGATATAGTTGGATGGGGAGGAAGCAATTTGGGAATCTATAAGACAAAGGAGGGATATATTATAGCCTGTGGATATGAGATTTCCCCAGCACCACTTCCATGGATATTTGTTTAGAAAAAAGGATGATGGCCAAAAATTAATATTTTCTCATGGTTGATTAACCATATAAAGTGCTTGATATTTGATAATTTGAAATAAATAGGTCTCTACAGGCCTTCCAAATGTGTTATATGTGGAAATATAGAGGAGACCTTGAATCACATCTTTTTTGGGTGTTCTTTTACCAAATATATATGGATCATTTTGTGGAGGCAGATGAGACAATCTTAGAAAATCTTTGGAAACTAGGAAATCTTTTATGAGAAATAGAAATAGTGTAGCTTTAAGACTGAAACAATGAAAATGGCATGGAAGCTGGGACCTAGCTTCATATGGTGGCAGTATTGGCTAGAATGAAATGCACATATATTTAGATCAGAGCACAGAACAAGGGAGCAAGTATGGGAGAGGATTGTGAGTAAGGTAATGGAAACACTATCTATTAGATTATAGGAGAAAACAAACATAGAAATGAAATGACTATTCTAAGGAGCTTTGGAATAACTATAAAATAAAAAACAACTAAGGTTGTATGTGCAAGTGATATATCCTTTAATAACATAGAGTGGATACCGGCTCCCAGAGAGTGGGTGAAGGCTAACACAGATGGAGCTTCTACTAAAAACCCTAGAAAAATTAATTTTGGCATTATCATGTAGCATTGGAAAGGACAATAGGTTTACTAGAGAGTAGAAGGTATGGTGGAGATAACAAATAATGAAGCAAAAGGATATGATATCTTGTCAACATCAATGATAGTGCAAATATACATTTACATAAGTTGTGCGTAGATACGGACCCTCGGGGATAGGCTAGAATATTGGATTCGATAAGACCCTTTTAGGTGTTGGAAATTGGGGAGAGAAGGAAGGTGGAAGTAGTTCAAAATATTTGGAAGGTTTTTCAAGATTTTTTTACTACACATATCAAGCGAGAGGGAAATAGGGTGGTAGATTATTTAGAAAATGGGGAAAATAACTAGAGGAAGGAAATTATGTGGACTCTTACATGGAAAATAAAATAATTTGGTGCCAAATATTCCAAGGGATGCGAGAGGTTGTACAAGCAAATAGCTAAATAGGAAAAGAAAATAGTGATTCTAATGAATCTATCATAGTTATACCACAGAGTAATGGCCAAGAAGAAAATAAATGACAAGGTGTCCTAGTGTTAAGCTGGGTAAGCAAAGTTCTTGGTTGTTTTCCATAGGCTCTTGTATATTCATACTCAAGCTATTGTTATTTTAAGGATGTATTCTCCATATAACCGAGAGATGAGGAGCGATGGAGGAAGTGGAGGAAGCGAAGGAGGAGCAAAAATGGCAAGCAAGAATTTTGAACCAATAGAAGGAGAAGATTCAGAGGTAGGGCAGAATGTTGTAGCTGGAAAGGAAAAGGATTCCCTGTCAGCTCAGTTCAAAAATGCTAAAGGTACAGATCCTCCAGATAAACCCTCAGAAAAAGGGTCCCACTGGGGTTTGGAGGTTGGAAACAAGGGCCCAACCTTTTTGGAAATGTTGAAAGAGAAAAATAAGGAGCCAATCAATGAACTACCGCCCCTAATACCAAATAATAACAGGTTAACTGCGCTAGTGGAGATTATGGAAAGATTCTTGGATATGGAGGCATCATCCTTAGTTGGCAAGTTTTTGGGAGGAAGGCCGAACATTGAGACTATTCGCTCATGGGCCACGGCAAAGTGGAAAACTTTAGGAAGCTTAGAAATCGTAGCCATGTCAAGAGGTTTTTTTTATGATAAGACTCAACAATAAAGATGATGTAGAGGGCATCTTGACAGGAGGACCCTGGTTTCTAGGAAGGCGTAGCCTCTTTCTGAGGAAGTGGGGGGAGGATTTCAACCCTGAGAAGCAGAACATTAATATAGCACCCATTTGGGTCCGCTTACCAAACCTCCCAGCCCAATTTTTTAATGAGTATTGGCTTAGTGGCATAGCAAATATGATAGGAGAGCTCGTGGCAATAGACCATTCAACCTGGTTAAGGACTAGACTGATGCATGCCAGGATATGTGTAGATGCAAACTTGGATTTTGATCTACCATCTCAAGTGGAACTAGCATATGGAGAGTTTATAAGGATTCAACCTATGGAGTATGAGAACAAGCCGACATTTTGTAGTGTGTGCAAAACCCAAGGCCACCTTCAAGACCAATGTCTGACAATAACTGCAAACAAGGAAGCCACGAGCGAAGGTTTTTTTGGGAAAGCTAATGGGAGAGGGATCCCAAAGTTTCAAGGACCGCGTCTTAACTTGGAAGGATACAGACAAGTTAAGAATAACCAGGCTGACCAAGCCAACACAAAATTGGCAAAAATCCAAGAGAAAGGAAAGCAACATAATGAGGGAGGCAAAAATCATAAGGTATGTAATAAAGATCCCAGCTTGAACATGTTTGATATCCTAGCAAATCTAGAAGTTGAAAAAGAAAAAAGTAAGGATGATACCATCAGTGTCAAGTTTCCTGAAACCCTAGACTCCCCATCCAAATCGGGACCATCCATAGTTATGAAAAAAAACCCCAAAAGCTATGCTCAAAATGAAGAAAAATTGCCAGGTCATTTCAATTTAAACATGGAAAAAATAGAGTCAAGAGTCGAAGTTGTGGAAACAAGAGGCAGGAATGTAGCTCCTAATCTGGTAATGGAGCAAATTATCCCTTATCAGATGAGCCCAATGGTAAAATGTTCCTTGAAGGAAAGTCCCTTGTTTAGGAACTAGATAGGAGAGGTGAACCAAAACAAGGCTGAGGATGAAGAGGGAATTGAAAACCCCCAAAATGAGGAAGAAGGTTCAAGCCCTAGACTATCACAGTATATGCCCCCTCATTTCATTCCAAAAAAGACTAGAAGCACCACCAAGCCTTCAATAGATTATGGAAGAGAAAGAAATAAAGGGAGAATATCTACAGCAGAGCACTATAGAATGAGAATCAATGAAGAAATTGCAAACGAAAAGCAAAGAAATTTGTTACAGTAAGCTATTCCTGGCCAGGATAATAGAAAAATTGACAAACCCCCTTTGGCTCAGGGAAGGGGGTGGGGAAAAAATATCAAACAGTCTAAATGAAGGTTCTCTCATTGAATGTGAGAGGCCTAAATGGCCCACCAAAACAAAGGATGGTGAAGTCTATAAGGAAGGATTGGAATCCTACTATCATTTTCTTCAAGAAACCAAAATAGATGCGGTACAATTAGCACTAATAGCTAGAAGGATTTGGAAGCAAGGGGAAGTGGCCTTTCAACAGGTGAGAGGAGCATCTGGGGGCCTCATGATATTATTGGATCCTATTAAAATAGAAGGAAGTATTATTCAGACAAATGAAAGAGTCTTAAGTGTATTATTTCATGATTTTGATACTAATAAGAATTGGATTATGTCAAATTTTTATGCCCCCACCTCTGTCCAAGGGTGGTCTAAACTATGGGAGTTTTTGGGGCATTTGAGCCAAGCTTTTAAATACATTCCTTGGGTGATTGGGGGAGATTTCAATACCCCCCTTTACCCATCTGATAAGAAGGGAGGATTTGGGTTACCCTCAAGGAGCATGGAGGACTTCAATGAATTCATTAACACAAATGAATTGATGGATGTAAGACTAGAAGGAGCCAAATTTACATGGAGTAATAAGAGGATAGGAAGTCAGCTGATTTAAGAAAGGTTGGACAGGTTTTTTTTATCCAAGGAAGTTACAACAATGTTTGGTGATTCAGCGTTACAAGCCCTTCCTAAATGTGCTTCAGACCATAATCTTATTCTATGGGAGGCATTTCAGGCTAACTCCTTTAAAAAGCCATTCAAATTTTTGTCAATGTGGGTTAAACATCTGGACTTCAAGAAACGAATAGAGGAATGGTGGCAGCAGCCTATCCAGGGAAGTGCTTCCTTCAAACTATCTCAAAAACTTAAGATGATGAAAAACAACCTTAGAATATGGAATAAAAAAGTCTTTGGAAATATTTTGGAGAATAAGAGAGCAGTGGGGGAAAAACTGAGAATAATAGAAAGCAAAATCCAAAATGGAACCTATGATGAGGTGACAAGGATTGAATAGAAGGAAACCCTTTGTGAGTTTTATAATATTTTAGCTTGTGAGGAGATGTATTGGAGGCAGAAATCAAGGGCATTATGGCTAAAGTAAGGGGATTCTAATTCAAAGTTTTTCCATGTTACCACATTGAGAAATAGAAGCAACAATAATATTAGAAATTTAACTAAGGTGGATGGATCCTCAACTCAAAACATTCAGGAGATCAGGGACGAAGCTGTTAATTTTTTCAGTTCATTATTGGGTGAAGAACGGGCCTGTAATGCCCAAGCAAAGGACTCTCTCCTTCAATTCATTCCACAACTCATTGATGAAATGATTAACGAGTCTCTTACAGTAGCTTTTTCAGATGAAGAGATCAAGGAGGCTTTGTTTAACATGGATCCTAACAAA
This sequence comes from Wollemia nobilis, assembly GCA_028583015.1. Lineage (NCBI taxonomy): Eukaryota > Viridiplantae > Streptophyta > Pinopsida > Araucariales > Araucariaceae > Wollemia > Wollemia nobilis. The sequence goes on along the minus strand of JAQPPZ010001190.1, from coordinate 2,730,561 downwards.
GCTCCTGGGCCGGATGGGTTTTCATCGCAATTTTTCCAAGTTTGTTGGGATATTGTTGGAGCAGAAGTTATTGCTGCAATCAAGGAGTTCCAAATTTCAAATCATATTCCAAGGGGTTTCAATTCCACTTTCATTGCTTTAATCCCTAAAGGCCCCAACCCCAAGACTATGGCTGACTTTAGGCCGGTTAGCCTGTGTAATATATCCTATAAAATTTTGTCCAAAATTTTAGCCAACTGTTTGAAGAAAGTTCTACCGATTATCATTGATCCAAGTCAAGGAAGTTCTATACAAGGAATATCAATCTTAGATGGAGTTATTACTATTCATGAGGTTCTTCATACAGCCGCTCAGACCAAAAAATCATTCATGGCTTTAAAGTTAGACATGAACAAAGCTTATGATAGGATAAATTGGAAATTCCTAGAGGCATTTTTATTAAAATTTGGCTTCAACATGAAATGGGTCAAGTTAATAAGAGCATTTCTAAGCCATATTTTTTAGTTTTGCTTAATGGGTCTATTGTAGGTTTTTTTCAAAGCAAATGTGGTCTAAGACAAGGAGATCCCATAAGTCCTATGATGTTCATCATCGTAGCTGAGGCCTTGGGAAGAACCATTAAGGCAGCAATGGTAGCTGGACTCATATCAGGTATCAAGGCCATGTCACTAACTACCCTAGTGACACATCAGCAATTTGTTGATGATACATTGCTACTGACTTTGGCTTATGTGGTTGTGGCAAGAAGGATTAAAAATATTCTCATAATGTATGAAGAATCGGCTGGACAGAAAGTGAATTTTGATAAGAGCAAACTTTATTTCATCAATACCCCCATTCATAGGCAAAACAGCATAGCAAGGATCATGGAATTTCAAATTGCATCCCTTCCCACATCTTATTTAGGTCTTCCCCTATTTACAGGGAAACCTGAAGGATCAATGTGGAACATAGTTCTAGAGAGGATCCAAAAAAATATAGCAGGTTGGAAAGGAAATCTGTTATCTCAAGAAGGCAAAGCAGTTTTACCTATGGCTTCACTTCAAAGTATACCCATTTACTTCCTATCAGTGTTCAAAGCTCCTAGCAAGGTGTATCACAAAATTGAGCAGCTTCAAAAAAAAATTCTCTAGTCAGGGACTGAGGATAAGAAAAGGATCCATTTAGTACGTTGGAACAAGGTTTGTAAACCTAAAGCTGATGGGGGGTTAGTATTGAGGAGAGTTTCTCATCTCAATACAATTCTGTTAGCCAAACAAGCATGGTGGTTATTGACTAAGGTCGATAATTAATGGACTGCCATAGTTAGGAGGAAATACCTTCAAGGTGTGAACTTCCTTAATGACAACTTAGCAAGCAGGGGGTCTACTTTTTGGAAGGCAATCCTCATGAGTAGGGATCTGGTCAAGAAAGGTCTTAGATGGATTCTATGAAATAGGCAAACAATAGAATTTTGGAAGGATCAGTGGGTGAGAGCTGAGGAGTTATCCCAGAATCCTCATTTGGCTAGGATTCAAGAGCATATGGAGTAGCATATTGGGAATAAGGTTGCAAATTATATGTGGCAGGATATAAATATCAACAAGTGGAAACACATCAGAGTATAGGGTTTTGAAGCAGAGTCTGAAGAGCTTTATAACATTTTAACTCAACAAATTATTCTCTCTAGAGAGGATGAAGATCACATTGTTTGGGATGAGACTGAAAGTGGTGACTTCACAGTTAAGTCTACCTATAATTTGCTTCTCAATGTGGAAGGTCAACAATTTCAACCGAGTTTGGTTTGGATCAAAGGCTTAATTCCTAAAATATCATTTTTTTCATGGTTGGTGATTCAAGGAAAAATCCTCACTATGGACAATATGTTATCCAAAGGTATGGTTATTGCTAACCGTTGGTACATGTGCAGGGCATGATGGGAGACAACTCAACCCTTGTTTTTGGAGTGTCCGATAGCGGAGTCCATCCTGGATGAACTTTTCCAAGCCTTTAGGATCTTGTGGGTTAAGCCTGCTCTTATATCCGAAGTGTTCCATCAATGTCCTCAACCCTTTGTTAGCCTAAAACTTAAGTACCTATGGAAAATCTGTTGGCATCATTTTCTCTGGAAGATTTGGCTAGAAAGGAACCATAGAGCCTTTAAGGAATAGAAGTTACATAAAAGTAATTATTGAGGATGAGATAATCAAGAATAATATAATAGTTTATAAAAGCAAAAGTTTAATATGTAAGTTTTCAAATATTCATATTGGAGCAAGTGGAAGTAGGATTGAATTCAATTTACTCTATGGATTTTCTTCCAAAAAGTTTCTTAACATCATTTTTTTTCATTTGGAAATCAAGAAAAACATAATATGTGGTGATTCGTTGTTGTGGAGGAGATATGCCCTTTATTTAAGATCATGGAATGAATTTTTTTTATTAAAATAGAAACTATTAAAAATATTTCGATGTGGGTTAAGCTTTTTGGATTTTTATTAATAAAAATATTTTGAAAATATTGGAAATACCCTAGGGAATTTCATCCAAGAGGGACAAACTACTAAGAAGAGAAAGCATCCTATGTATGCCTAGAAATTGTTACTATGGATATTTCAAAACCTTTGTCACAATCCATTAATATTAAATCTAAATAAATAAAAAAATGTGATTAACAAATATATTATGAAAATATTACATTTCAATGTTGTAATTGTTATGAGACTGGACAAATGAAAAGAGATTGTAAAATAAAAATGATAAGAGATCAAAAAAATAATTATAAGATAAAATTCAAAAAGAAGCAAGGAAATCATATTTTAGTAGAAGTTGGACGATATCAAGGATATTCCACTCTAGAATAAGAGGCAAAGAAATCTCATTTATGGCATCAAATGGTAAAGGGTATCATAGTTCACTTGGATCAACCATTAGAAGAAGCAAAGAAGGATATAAGGAATGAGAAAGTATAACGTGCATGATCAAATTTAGAAGGAATTAAAGGTGCATACTAAGATGTGGAGGAAAAATTTAAAACAAAAGAGATGGAAGAGGTCAAATTTATTCTAGGTAAAATCCTCCATTAGTATAACATCATCTCCTAGAAATAAAAATAAAAAGTAGTGTAGAGGTTATACCTTGTACTTTGAGATTTTAAGAACAATATAATAAAAAAAATAAAAATGAAAGAAATCAAATATTCTCTTGAAAATAGAAAAATATATAGAGGTTATACCTTATACTTTAAAATTTCAAGAACAGCATAATAAAATATTGAATATGATGAAAATTCAAATGAAAGCAATGTAAAGGTTTAATATTTTGTTAAGTAATTGTGTTATTTGTAATGCTTAAGGATACACAAGTTGATTTGGATAAGCTAAAGGATGCGATAATTAGGTGCTCGTTATAGAAACTGCTTATAACTATTTTGTACTTCTATTAAATGTATAAACATTATTTAAAAATAATATCATGAAAATGATCCTTCCTCTTCAATTTTGTTAATAGCCTCCAATTGGGATATCTTGTTTATGTAAATTATTGTTCTTTTGGTGCTCTCTTTTTGGTTGCTTTGTTTTGCAGATCTTGTTTAAATTAATTGGTATTAGAGCCAGTGTTAAGGCTTAAAGTTGGTGTTGATGTTAGAAGTCCCAAGTACTTATAGAGTAGTGTTGTTACCATTTCACAACAACCCTAAAATTGGGGACCCACTGAAAATTTTGGAATTTTGATGCCTATTTTGAAGTTTTGGTTTACATGTGTGTCTAATTTTAATATAATGTTTAATGTTGTTTGTTAATTAGTTTTAATGTCAATATAGGGGTTTAATGTTTATGTTAATTAATTATTTTATTGTTAATTGTTTATATTTTGTTGGTTTTGAATTATAATAGTTTAGTTTGTGTTCTTTTATTTGTTTTTGTGAATGCTTAAGTTTAAAATGTTTATATTAGAAATGTTGAGTAATCATTGATGTCAAAGGTAAAATTGGAAGGATGATTTAATTATAAGTATGCTTATGAGTTTGAGCAATATTAGGTTTTGCATAAATTATTCAAGGCAGAAATATCTATAAGGATGATTTGAATTATAAGTATATGCTTTAACATTTAAATTAAAGATTTAAATATTAAAGTTATATAAAAAATATATTATAAAGTTAAACCTTATAATATTTAAATATTAAATTTAAATATTATAAATTTAAAGTTTTGAATTCAAATAATTTGAGCCGATGTGCCAAATATTAAAAAGAAGTGAAATAATTGGTATATAAACTAGGCCCAAGTTTATTTCAAGATGGGAAATGTGCTTCGATGGAAAATATTCAAAAAATATGTGATGTCATTCATCGAACCTAATTGTTGAAGAGCCTTTGTGATTTGGATAGCATGGTGAGTTTGGATATGACGTAGATAAGAGCACCAGAGGCTGCAGTGTAGAGACAGTAGAAGCAAAGGTTCATTGGTGATAGTATTTAGCCAAAGTGGAGGAGTCACCAGTGGAAATAGATATTACTCACAGTGCATTATTGACGTAGCAACAAAAAACTGAAAAGGAGAAAGTATGCTATGAATCCAAGCATTGAGAAGCAAATGTAGCAAGTTTGAGGTGAGTTTCTAGATAAAATATTAAAGCTTTCAACAAGAGTTCACAAACAACAGAATATAGTCTACGTTGCACAAACATTGAAAGAGGAAACCATTGGAGAGAGAGGCATGCACGTGGAGAGCTAGCAGTATCAAAAGAGACGTCAGGAGGAAATACTATTTGATGATGGTTTGATTATGGTCAAAATAAGGTAGTCATTGAGGGAAAAATTAAGGTAGTTATACTACCATTATTTGAAGATATTGAGATGCCAAAGAGATGTTTGTTTTTCTTTCTTAAAGAATTCAAGAACACGCAAGAAGACAAAGTCTATCGGTGAGTGCAAGGAGATAAAATATAATACCAACAAGAACAAGGAAATACAACAGACCACCTACAAATGCAAGGAGATACAACAGGTAAGAAATATAATTATTTTTACTAAGGTTTAAGTTTTTAGCAATGAAATAATTTCTAGGGAATGGATTCAAGTTTGTATTTATTTTCACTTGGGAATTTAATCCCACATCTACCCTACAAAAGGCATGGGACATAATAAAAACACCTTAGCACAAGTATTTTATTGTGAGCACCTCACGGTACCCACGATGCCTAGTTGGAGGGTGTTGGCACTTTGCACACCATACGCAAGCAAGCCCAGTTGGAGGGCACTGACGTCTTGGATGCCACGTGGTAGAATCTGAGTGACTTGTTGTTGTGACCATTGATTGGAAGTTATCCTACGCAATTTGTTAGTGACCTATTGTGAGTTCATTATTGACCTACTATGAGTTGACCACACACATAGGGAATTTTGTTGAGGTAGATTTGGAGTACATTGAGGTAAAATTGAAGGACCATATAAAGGAAGATCATCATTTTTGTTGAGGCAGATTTGGAGGTATAGTGAATTAATTCCTTTCTCAAGGTGGTTTTAATTATTTGAGGAAAATATTTTTGTTGTTTTTATAAAGAGGGAGGTATAAGGAATTATTAAGATACATAATATTGAATTGAGTTAGAAAAGAGTTTGTTGTTTTGAAGTACATATGGGAATAAGTAAAAGAGTATTGTCTCACACAATTAGAAGGATTGTTTTAAAACAAGTCAATATGTCATATAGTGCAAATAAAGAGTAAAAGGATTAAGACACATATTCACCCAAGCATTAAATTGAAAAGGAAGGACATTTTAGCTATCTACAAGAAGAAAAGGTGCACAAGATAATTACAAATCAGCATTTACAAGGTCAGTTATCAAGTGCTAGACTTGGGCTACCTTTAAAATGTAATAAATGTAAGACATGTGGAAGCAATAGAATTAATAAGTGTGAAGGATATCTTGGATATTTGATGCTTCCAACACCAGTATATCATTCTCTATATGTTCAGGAGGTTAAACGATTTTTGGGTATAATATGTATGGATTGATTTTAGTTGAAGAAAGCAAACTTAATAAAAGGTGAAGAATATGATTGGTGTCCCCTATGGATTGGTGTCCATAAACTTGTATAGGGGATTGGTGTCTCCTGTGGTTTGGTGCCCACAAACTTGTATAGGGGATTAATGTCTCTTATGGGTTGGTGCCCATGAAATTTATTGAAGAAAAATATAAGCAATATTTTGCCATGGTTTTCTCCCAAAAGGGTGTTTCCACATAAAAGCATTGTCTCTCATGTGTATGGAAATTATACATTGATTTATTATTGCATTCATATTATTGATGTTATCATTTGGAAGGAAAAGTTTTATCTTATATCGTTCACCCCCCTCTCAATATAAGCTTGTGTTCTTCAGTTTAATAAAATGTGATTATTTTAATGTTTTAAAATATTTTTATTAAAAGATCTAAAAATATATAATTTCTAAAACATTTAAAACAAGATCAATTTAATAATATTTTGAAATTTTAATAAAAATTTGTTGTTTATGTTTGCAGGTTTATGAATGTAAGAGAACCTGATTTTTGAGGCGATCAAGTGGTTTGATGGTTAAGTGGCGTGGTATGGTCTTTGAGGCAGTCAAGAGGTGCATTTCGATGAGCCACTAAGTGGCTTGGCTAAATTGAAATACTTTATGAGTGTTTCTTGTTATAAACCTTACATCATAGTATACATGATACATGTGGGATTTGGCCAAGTATTGGTTTGGAAATATTTCATTAAATACAGCCATCGTATGGACGATGGGAATTTCATGATCATAGGAGTAGACTGCTATGAATAGGCGGCAATGGAGGTCTAGTCATCAAATGTAGGTAGTATTCAGAGCTCATGAAAAATAAAGTAATGATGTCACTACTAAAATGGCTAGGTGTACTCCCTCAAATAAAAATATCATCTTATTATTCATTGGATGAATTCAAGTGCAATGTAGTGGCAGTGGCATGAATGGGAGATATAGGTTTATACATCCCATGAATTGTATTTTAGCCTGAGATTGATTTCGGGAAGAATACATTTGGAGTCACATGGATGATTCACACAAGTTTTTATTATTTTGAGTGAAGGAGGCATGTGGTTGTTATGTAGAAGGTTGTTTTTGTTCACAATAATGGTAAAGGCTTCCTGTCCAAATAATATGAATTGCATGGTATTCACCAAGATAGTATCGATGCTAGGTGGATAGGATAATTTTGTTGTCTCAATTATTTTTTAACTATGGCATCCAATTCTACTGTGATTCCAATTGGTATTCTCATAGCTCGAATAAAATGAATATAGCTATAAGAAATGAAGACATAGGTTACAGTTAATACATGTGCAGTAATTACAGATAGTTTGTGTGGCAGCATTGATAAAGGATAGTTTAAATATTTGATCCTCATACCAACATGGAGGGAGTTAAAGCATACATTTACAAGTTTGATATCCATATAACACCCAAGGAACGATTCGTACATTAGATGATATGGATTGGGGAGCTTGTTGATGGATAAAATTGTGCAATAATGATCACCATGCTAAATAGAAGATGCAGTGAAGAGAGTTACAATAATTCAAATTTCTATGGGCTTATTAGAGCTATGTGATATGGAAGTAGTGGAAAACATATACCTTAAAGGTGTGTACGAAGCATGTACACTTAGCTACATGGATGTCGATGGGGATACAAAGGTTTGGTTGAGAAATCGAATGGATACATCGAAGAGGTGATAATTTTACAATGTAGGCCATGTAAATTTAGCATTGAGTGTAAAGAATCAAAGGCATACGTGAGGTATTTTGAGCCATTTTACATAAGGAGCATGGTTACACAATGGAAATAAAATAGGTTGGTGGGTAGTCCATGATATTTATAAAGGATTAATTTCACAAACATTTGTAAAGCGGATTTGGAACACCAAATTGCACACAATTCATGTGGTTCATATTTAAAAATGGTTTCCTTATCGGTTATTGGATGATATGAAAGGTAACATATACTCTACAAGGATTATATGCCACGGATGAATTGTAGAATTTTTAGAGGTCGGGATGTAAAGTACATTGAAAGGTAATAAAATATTAATCATGCTAAAGGATACATGCCCAAAGAAGAACAAATTTTGTTATACCAAACTACTGCGAAATGGTATAAACTGTGTAAACTAATTAAAAATGACGAAGACAAAATTATCCTACAATTATAAATAATATTTTGAAATCCCAAAAAGAGGTGGGATGATTTGGAAGAGAAGGATTGAAATAAGTGGATGAATAGCCAAAGGATCCTCCCAGGTTACACAAAGAGCGTCATAGTTGAAAGGCAGAGAGTTTTCTAGAAGAAATGTATTGTAAGGTTTTAAATTAAATGTATTTATTTTTATTATATTGAAGCATTCATGATGATGGTGATTCATTAATTTTAATGACTTAATACATTTAATTTTGATTAAATATATTCATGTTTATTATATTGAATCATGCATGCTGATGGTGGTTCATGTGTTTGATAAATTGGATATATTTAAAAAAAAAATTCCCTCAGAATATAGCACTTAACCTAGATAGGATTGGGTCAATACTGGTTAATCTAGGTTAGGTTTCATTCCATGAGTCTTTTGTTTCTGTCCTATAACTTGCAAATTAGATTTCATTTTTATTTTATTTTTTATTTTCCTAAAACTTTTTATCTTTATTTAAATTTTAATTTCATGGGAATCAAAACCCTAATGTATAATCTAAAGTTCAAAACTTTATCATTAGGGAATGTTTATTTCATATTTTAATTTCACGTAACTTTATATTTGGAAATAAACATTTTTTATATTAATTAGTTGTTCAAATAATTTTTATAAAATGGTTAACCTAAAGTATTTGAACATAGTTTAATTAAAATTATTTGTTAAGGTTATAATTAATTATTTTGTACTTCATAAATTTAATTTTGAGAAATATTTAATTATTAACCTCACATTCAGAGAACAAAGTCTTTTGAACACCATGTTGAATTTTATAAATCGAATATCTACATTCCAGGCCCCTTGTTAATGGCAATGTGCACCTTAAATTTGTTTTAGCATCATTTCACACTTTAATATTTTTACACTCTTTAAAGCACATTGTAACACAGAACCTTGAAGTAACTAACCATTTCTTTGCAATAGAGGGTTTTATATTCAAAAATTCTAAATTTGAATGTAGTTTTGCAACTAGTCAAAATTATCACTCAATAGAATTGGCACTAGAAGGAGGGCCTGAAATTAGGTATTTGTTTTTCTGCATTTGAAATTATTCAAATTTATGTCATTTAAAAAAATAAATAAATATTAAAAAAATTAAAAAATTTTGAGTTATGCTACATTAGTGTTGATTTGCAATAATTTCGGAAATATAGTTATAATTCAATTATTTAAAATTTTTTATTAATAGTTTTTCATGTTGAAATTCGTACCAAAGTTACATTCTTTAAGATTCACTAATGGCATTTTGTACTCCAACCAAGGTAGGAATTGCATATTGTATAAGTGATTATTATACCCATTTAAACATGCTTACTCATCAATTTCCTAAAGGTGTAGAATATTGTTTACCCATGTTTAAGCAAGATGTGGCCTCGGCTGAGGAACATATTCAGATATATAAGGATATTTTAATTTATTTGCAAATTATGCATGGAGATGTTCCTTGTAGGTTGTTTTCATACACATTGGATGAGATTGCATTTGAGTGGTACATACACTTACCTTTAATTTCTATCACTTCTTAGGCTCAACTAGAAGAAATGCTTATTAGCCATTTTGGAAAACTAGTTGACCCAGTTATGATGCTAAATCAATTTATCTCAATCTATAAAGAACCTAATGAATCCATGACGCAATTCAATGATAGGTTCCATAGGTTGTATACCGAAGTGGTACCCCATTACATTATTTTAGAAAAGAGAGCCATTCAAATATACATGGGAGCCTTAGACTCATTAATTTCTATATTTCTAAGGAAAATTCTTAAATATCCATCCTTGCCTAGGGTCTATAGTGATGCAATAATAGTAGAACAATGGTGTATTTCGAAAGGGGTGATGTGGATCAATTAACATTGCTTAATCCTAAGGCTCACAATCAGAAGCCACCCACAAGGCAGGTGAGGCACAACTTTCTCCCACGATGAATTGTTCTTCAAGAGTAATGGATTTCAACCAATACCAACCATCTAATTTAGCACCCTTGAATTTAACTATGTCTAATGTGAGCAATCAATGTGATGAAATTGAATGTCCTAATTTTACAACCACATTAAATATTGTTCAAGAGGAAGTACAAGTTTCAAAGTCAATATCCACCAATGGGAATTGTGATAATCAAGGTAATCTAAATGCAAGAATTGATCCCACTAAAGAAGCCCTTGACTCACCAAAAGTGGTTGAAATTAAATTTGAGGGAAAATCAAGAGATAAATCTAAAGAGTCGCTAGAAGACATGATAAAAGTTCATCACTTATTTTTAGAAGACAATTATTATAATGAACAAGAAAGACAACATGATCCAAGCTATGAAAAGCTAGAAATAAAATGCTTAGAGCCATTATTTACAAGTGAGTATTGGGATAAATTTAGAAGGTAAAATACAATGATTGATCCACCTATAGAAACAAGTGAGCTATCAGAGAACAAAACGCAAAGGTTGGTTCCAAATAAGGATTGTGGTGATCACGCAAATATGAATACAAGAATTGATTCAACCTTAGAAACCCTTGAGCTACCAAAAATGGTTGAAGGTGAATTTGAAGAAGAGTTTCTCGAAGAACTTAAAAATTTTGAGGAAGATGCAATAGAGTTTCATCCCATGGGTTTAGATGACAATTATTATAATGATTTGGGTATGTATAGTGAATCATTGGTTTCTCACAATCCTACTGATGAAATTTCTATTTCACTTGATATGCAGGATGCTGAAAATTCTATCTCACATGAAGATTTTACAATTCTTATACAATAAAAAATAACAGGCCACTAGCAGAAATAGAAAAGGTTCCAAAATTCAATCACTTTAAATATGAGTTTATTGAGAACCTTGTTGAAATTAAAAAGGAAGAAATGTTAAATGTTGATTATGAATCATTTGTTATGAATGAGGAAGAGGTAAAATATTCTCTTTTACTTTTGACTATTAAAAATTTGAGTACAAATTCATATGATTGTCTTGGAGATTCAAATAAAGAAATATCATTGGAGGGGCAATAAATTGAAGGTCTTGTTTCACCTAAGGACCCTATAATATCTAGGCCACCTTAGATAGAGGACATTCCAGAATCTGAATGGTTTAGGTTTGATACCATTGACAATCCAAATGAAAATATTGCTTTATTAGAAATAACTCAAGTGGTTGATCAGGGAGATGTGTTATTTAACACATCCCTATATAGACAATATTTATAGTTTGAAAATGATGGACATATTTTTAATTGGGTGCCTAATTTTGGTGTTTCTAAAAATTAGGTAATTGATGAAGATGAAGGGCTATAAGAATACAATGATGGAGCTCATGAAGAGAAACAAAATATTACAAAGGCTTATCAAGTTTTGGTAAATGCTACTCATAATATGTTGATTGTGGATGACAAGGTAGAATCTTCACCTTTGTTATTGGCTATAGAAATTTTAGGTAATAAGTTGCATGATGTTCCTTTGGATGCCAATGTTATTGATGATGAAATATCAAGAGTTGTTAACAAGGAATTGGAGATAACTCCTAAATTTGTTGCCATAAATAAAATGAAAGAAAACATGATTGAAGCTTTGAATCAAGTTCATAGGCAATTAATTATTGAATCTAGAATTCAAACTTGTAATGATTCTTGTTTAGTAGATATCCTAGATGTTTGCAAATCATTGTACAAGTTTGATTGGCCTAAAAACATGGAAAATGACTTGATTTTAATTTTTTTAGAAATAGGTTCCTACTTGCAAGACCTCATATTTGAAAAGAAAAGCCTAATTGTAAATCATGAATTGAATTGTAAAATTTATATTTTAAAGAATAAACAAGAAAAAAATAAAAATATGTTATTGTCTTATCAATTTGATGAATTGAAACTCCACTATGGGATTGCTAATAGAACTCGATTAATATGGTGGAGTGAAAGAGGTAAAATGAGAGTTTTTTTTTTTTTGGTTTAATTTTATTTTTGTATTCCTATAAATCCTAGTATGTATATCAGGATAGATGTCTTTTAAATTTTGAAAATCACGTTTCGGATCCAGGAAAATGATAGCCTAAATTTTGATATTGTTTTGATTTTGCAGTTTTTCTTGTATATAGTTTTGTTTTTTTTGTTTTTAGTCATCATTTGTTTGTTGATGTTCATGTTGTTCATGAAATTTTGTGGAAATGGTTCCAAGTTTTGGTTTACAATAAAATTGGTGTATGCCAAATATTTGGATTTCAATTCATGTTCCTATTTTTTTGCTCAATTTTTGTGAAAAGTTTTGATGTTATTCTTTGGATTGAGGTAATATTTTATAATTGTTGCAGCTTTTGGATTCTTTGTTGGTATTATTTCCTTTGTCGTGTAGGATAGATTATCTATTCTAAAAGCAAATGAAACTTGAAGAAAATAAAGTAAGATTATTTAATATTTATCCTTATGAATGTGGATTAAGATAGTAAAAATTTGGAACAATGAAACCATTTTGCAAAAGCTCCATAGATATTGCATCACATTAATATAGGTATTCCTTGAAATTTTGAAGGATAAAGTTATTTAATTTTGCAAAATAAGACAAAAATCCAATATACTCTATTTTTAGCCTTTCTTGATCACTAGCCCAAGTGGCAAGTGAATTTTGTAAAGTAACATGAAGCTTTATATAAAAAAATAAAGTAAATACAATGGAAAGTAAGTCAAATCAGTTACAATAGTCTAGATAATATTCATTAGGGCTATAGATGCCTAACTAGCAGTGGAGCTATATCTAAGACAGAAATAAAAGAAAAGCAAGCGAAAAGCAAAATTCATCTAATACTTAGATGATTTAGATAACCTCTACTGGGGCTATAAATTCCTAGCTAGCGGTAGAGCAATATCTTGAAGAGAGTAAGGTTATCTTCACTAGAGCTATGGACGCTCAACTGACAATGAAGCAATACAAAGGCACATTATAATGAAGAGATAAATTTTATAGTCTAACTACAAAACTAATAATGGAAATCTGGATTATTTTAAGAAATACAAAATGAATCACAGTTCACACACCAAGCAGGAGCAGATATTTCAGTTTTTCCATTTTGAAATTGTCTATTATTTTGATATTATTGATGCTTCTTTTTCTTTCTTTTTTAGATTTTTTTGGTTTCAGATGGGGTTTTTATGACCGAAATGCTCAAGAGCATTTCCTAGTAGAGTCGTTATTTATTGTGACCATTTCACAATGATCCTAAAATTGGGGACCCACTAAAAAAATTGGAATTTTGATGTCTATTTTGAAGTTTTGGTTTGCATGTGTGTTTAATTTTAATATAATGTTTAATGTTGTTTGTTAAATATTTTTAATGTCAATATAGGGGTTTAATGTTTATGTTGTTTAATTGTTGTACTATTAATTGTTTATGTTTTATTGATTTTGAATCATAATGTTTTAGTTTAGTTTCTTTTGTTTATTTGTGTAAATATTTAATTTTAATTTAGTAATATTTTTAAAGTTTAATAAAATATTGTTGTTTATATTTACAATTTTATGAATATAAGCAGACCCAATTTTTGAGGTGGTCAAGTGGTTCGGTGGTGAAGTGGTATGGCACAATATTCGAGGTAGTCAAGAGATACATTTCGATGAGTCACCGAGTGGCTTGGCTGAATTGAAACACTGTATGAGTGTTTCTTGTTATAAAAATTACATCACATTATACATGACGCATGTTGAATTTGACCAAGTATTGGTTTGGGAACATTTCGTTAAATACAACCATGGTATGTGTGATGGGAGTTTCTCAACCATAGGAGTAGACTGCTATGAATAGGTGATAATGGAGGTCTAGTCATCAAATGTATATGGCATTTAGAGCTCATGAAAAACAAAGTAATTATGTCATTGCTAAAATGGTTAGGTGTACTCCCTCAAATAAAAACATCATCTTATTCTTCATTGGATGAATTCAAGTGAAATGGTAGTGGTATAAATGGGAGATACAGGTTCATACATCTCATGAATTCCATTTTAGTCAGAGATTTATTTTGGGAAGAACGCATTTGGAGTCACGCGGATGATTCATGAAATTTTTTATTATTTTGAATGAAGGAGCATGTGGTTGTTATGTAGAACATTGTTTTTGTTTGCAACAATGGTAAAGGCTTCCTGCATAAATAATATGAGTTGCATGGTATTCATCGAGATAGTACTGATGCTAGGTGGATAGAATAATTTGGTTGTCTCAATTCTTTATTTACTCTACTACAATTCCAATTGGTATTCTCATAGCTCAGATAAAATGAATATAGATATAAGAAATGAAGACGTAGGTTATAGTTAATACATGTGTAGTAATTACAGGAAGTTTGTGTGGTAGCATTGATAAGGGATGGTTTAAATGTTCAATCCTTATACCAATGCGGAGGGAGTTAAAGCATAAATTTATTGGTTTGATTTTTAGATAATACTCGAGGAATGATTTGTGCACAGATGATATAGATTGGGGAGTTTGTTGATGGGTACAGTTGTGCAATAATGATCATCATGCTAAATAGGAGATGCAATGAAGAGAATTACAATAATTTGAATTTCTATGGGCTTATTAGAGCTATATGATATGAAAGTAGTGGACAGCGTAGACCCTAAAGGTGTGTATGAAGCATGTACACTTAGCTACATGGATTTCGATGGGGATATAAAGGTTAGGTTGAGAAGATAAATGGATACATCAAAGAGGTAAAATTTTACAATGCAGGCCATGTAAAATTAGTATGAAGTGTAAAGAATCAAAGGCATACGTAATGTATTCTTAGCCATCGTGCATAAGGAGCATGGTTACATAGTGGAAATGAAATAGTTTGTTGGGTAGTCCATGATATTTATAAAGGATTTGTTTCACAAACATTTATAAAGTGGATTCGAAACACAAAATTGCACACAATTCATGTGGTTCATCTTCAAAAATGGTTTCCTCACTAGTTATTGGATGATATGAAAGGTAACATGTACTCTACAAGGATTATATGCCACATATGAGTTGTAGAATTGTTAGAGGTTGGGATGCAAAGTACATTGAAAGATAATAAATATTAATCATGCTAAAATGATACACGCCCAAAGAAGAACAAATTTCGTTATATCCAACTACTACGGAACGATATAAAATGTGTAAACTAATTAAAAATGATGAAGACTGAATTATCCTATGATTATAAATAATAGTTTGAAAGCCTAAAAATGGGTGGGATAATTTGGAAGAGAAGTATTGAAATAAGTGAACGAATAGCCAAAGGATCCTCCCAGGTTACACATAGGGCATCATAGTTGAAAGACAGAGAGTTTTTCTGGAAGAAACATATTGTAAGGTTTTAAATTAAATGTATTTATTTTTATTATATTGAAGCATGCATGTTGATGGTGGTTCATAAATTTAATGATTTAATATATTAATTTTGATTAAATATATTCATGTTTATTATATTGAATCATGCATGTTGATGGTGGTTTATGTGTTAAATAAATTAAATATATTTAAATTTGTTTTCCTTTGAGAAGATAGCACTTAACCTAGATCATATTGGGTCAATACTGATTAATCTAGGGTAAGTTTCATTCCAGGAGTCTTCTGTTTTTGTCCTATAACCTACAAATTAGTTTTCATTTTTATTTTCTTTTTCTTTTCCTAAACTTTTTATCTTTATCTAAATTTTAATTTCAAGGGAATCAAAACCCTAAGTATAATATAAAGTTCAAAACTTTATCATTAGGTAATTTTTATTTCATATTTTAATTTCACGTAACTTTATATTTAGAAATAAATATTTTTTATTTTAATTAAATTTTTAAATAATTTTTATGAAATGGATAACCTAAAGTATTTGAACATAGTTTAATTAAAATTATTTGTTAAGATTATAATTAATTATTTTGCACTTTATAAATTTAATTTTGAGCAAGGTTTAATTATTAACCTCACATCCGGAGAACAAAATCTTTTGAACACCATGTTGAATTCTGTAAATCGAATATCTACATTCCAGGCCCCTTGTTAATGGTGTTGGACATTTTGAGCTCACTTAGTTGTCATTGATGCCAAGATGAAAAGGTGTCATTGATGCCAAAGTGAACACATGAAGTTGTCATTAATACCATGGAGTACACCATCATTGATGCCAGGAGCAATGAAAATATTTGAAGAAAAGTTGTCAAAATATTATTTTATAAGGGTTTATGCTTAAACATCATGATGGCAGAAGTAAGGTTTTTATTAAAACCATGGTGGCAGAATAATTTTCATCAAATCAGTGGAGTACAAATACAAGTTTAAATTCTATCTCAAGGAGGCTTTAATTTTTATTAAAGTCAAAGGTTTATAAATATAATTTATAAAATTTAAATTCTTTTAGAATTTAAATAATTTATAAATTATAAAGGGTTTTAAAATCACTGATGTCATCAAATATTGAGGAGTGCCGATGTCTATTTCATATGGTGAAATTCATATATAAAAGCAATGCCAAAGGGGCATTAAAACTTACCCTTCATCAATTAATATTCATGCGACAGAGAAAAGAGTAATTCGTGTATTCATTGAAGAATAAGATAAATTTTTTGTTGTCTTTTAGCACTAGGAAGAAGACAAAACTGGAGGGCTAAAGGCCTCACTCCCATTGGACAAGGTGGTCCATTGGTAGTGCGCATTTTACGAGAGTGTTGGGAGTGGAAGTATCCATGATCGATTCATGTAGAGGTTGTTGGTGTGTTTGTCTTGAGCGTTGCGAAGAGAAATATTTTGGAACACGCTCGTTTAGAGTGCCAAGATTAGAAGAAAGAACACGAGGTACTCTTAACCTTCCAAGCGTACGTCTAGCACACGTGGTGCTCAAGCCCATGGCTAGGGCATACGAGGAGGCAGTGATTGGGAGTTCAAATCCCATAAGTGGCAAAAGGTATTTTTTTTTAATAAATTTTTATTTGCCTAATATTTTTTCTAAGGTAAATAGAGAGTTATAAGGATTAATGAAAATTTGCTTCCTTAGGAATTGATTTATGTTATTGGAGTTATAAGGAAGTGAATTTAATTTTTACCAAAGTTCTTCTTGCCATTAAAATTTAATTAAAGAGGTTTTTGAGTTAAATTTTGGTGGATGTTAAATTTACTTTAATTGGGAGATTATAAGGTTTTATTGGAAAAATATGTTATGTATGTTGATGGTTGTTTTTATAGATGGATTGATAAAGTGTAATTGAGTTTTTGCATTACATTGTGAGAAATATTTATCTTCTAACTTCTTTGAGTTTGGAATAGAAGTGTTTATGGTTGTGGCAGATTTATCAGATTCCTTCATCATCAAGAAAAGGTATGACCATATTCTTCCATAGTTGAGTTGATTGATTGGTTTTCTAAAAATAAGTTTGAAGTGAAAAGGATTTTATTAGGGCTTCCTTATTGAGTGTGTTTGAGTTAATGCTTCAAGGTTTTCTGGAATAAAGAGTTGTTATGTGAACCTTGTTTTATAAGCATTGTTGTTGAAGCCATTGGTTGTGAGAAGAAATTGAACTAGGTTTTGAGTATCATTGCTGTGAGAGGATGTTTTATAAGCATTATTGTTGAATCCATTGGTTGTGAGAAGAACTTGAACTAGGGTTTTAGTATCATTGCTATGTGAGGATTATTTTATAATCATCGTTGTTGAAGTGAGTTGTTGAGAAAATAACTTGAAATAGGGTTTGAAAAGAACATGAGTATCATTGTTATATAAGATTTGTTGTTGAGCATTATTGTAAATATTTTGAGTTGGTGTTTATATTCTTGGACTAGTGTTTGTGAGCAAGGATTGTTTCATTGAGTGATTGGTTGAGTAGAGTTGGTTGAGTCTAGTCAAGTAGATGTGTGAAGTGATTGTTCAAGTTCCATAAAATAAAATATTCTATATTTTTAATTGAGTTGAAGAAGTGATTGAGCATTAAGTTGAATTTGAAGCATATTGAGTCTCTAACAATTCTCCTTATGTTTCTAAAAGAGTGATTGAAATAAATTGAGCATTGTGATAAGTGTAGAAAATATTGAGTCTCTAACAATTCTCATTATGTTTCTATGAGATTTGAGCAAGTTCTGTGTGGATTTGTTGAGAAAATTTGAGGTAAGTCTTTGAGGATACTTGTGGACTGATTTTATGTGAGCTTTTGTGGAAGCTTACAATATATATTTGGATAAGTTCTTGAGAGGACTTATCAAGTATATTTGAGCAAGTTCTAGAGAGGACGTGTGGAGCAGATTTGGACAAATTCTAGAGAGGACTTGTGGACAGATTAGTGTGAGCTTTTGTGGAAGCTTACAAGGTAGATTTAAAACAATTCTTTGAGAAGACTTGAGAAGACTTGAGAGCAGAGTTGATTTATTTGTTCAAATCTTGAGTTAATATTTGGGGTAGATCCAGCAGATTTGAGTCAAGCCTTGAGTTAAGGCTTGAGGACAGAGATCGAAGATAGATATGTGCTAGACCAAAGGACTATCTTTAGTGTAGATTTGAGAGCAAAGTTTGGTACATATTTGAGGACAAGTTTGTGCCAGATCAAAGATAGATATTGAGCATATTTTTGCTAGACTGAAGGACTATGTTTAGTGCAGATTTGAGAGCATAATTTGGTGTATATTTAAGGATAGGTTTTTGCCAGACCAAAGATAGAGTTTGAGTAGATTTGTGCTAATTGAATGATTGTTTTTAGTGCATATTTGAGACAGGGCTTTGGATATGACAAAGCAGATAGGACAGTAGTCTCTAGTGGATAGAGATCCATTAGCTAGGGTAGTGAGGAGAGGTATTTTGAGTGGTAAGAAGAGTCTTCAGTGGAGAGAGATCCATGAGCCAATGTAGTGGAGGTAGTAGTCTTCTAAAGGATCACCAGCCATAGCAAAGGAGAAAGAGTTCTCATGTGGATAGAGATCCATGAACTTGATTTAGGGGATTGGTGTCTCCTTTGGATAGAGGTCCATAAATATTGTAATAGGGAAAGGATTCCCAAGAGATTGATTGAGAAAATTTTAGTGAAATATTTTCTCTGTATATGTAACCCACATTGGGTGAACCACGTCAAATTGGTGTCTCTATTGTGTGTGGTGATTTGTGCATTGCTTTGAATACTACTATTGATATTGTTGACTATACATTGCATAATATTGATTGGGAAAGAAAAGTAAAAAGTGGTCTTATATTGTTCACCCCCTCTCATTATAAGCTTGTGTTCTTCAAATGGTAACATGCACCTTGAATTTGTTTTAGCATCATTTCATACTTCAATATTTTTACACTCTTTAAAGCACATTGTAACACAGAACCTTGGAGGAACTAATTGTTTATTTGCAAGAGAGGGTTTTATATTTAGAAATTCTAACTATGAGTATAGTTTTGCAACTGGGTAAAATCATCTCTCAACAAGTGAGTTAGGAAAATTTTGGAGCAATGAATAAGACTTCTTCATTTGAATGATAAGTTGGTTCAAGAATTCGAATTAATCAAATTGGTTCATACCTTTAACAGGGTATGAGAGCCAAATTAATCAAATTAAAAAAGATAAGAAGAATAGAAAATATGTTAAAAGAGAAAGAACAATAGCAATAGTATCCCCAAAGGAAAAATAAGCAATGAAAAAATTGAAATGATGCTTCCATGTCCTCTCTTTGTTTGGTTGAAAATGATTGTGAATCGATTAATAGTTGTCCTCTTTTTTAGTGAGACTCTATTTGAAGTATCCAGTTAGGCATATTCATTCTAATTTTTTTTTGTTAAAGGAAATTCATTAGAAATTACATGTTGGTGTAGTTTCTAATTTGTTGAAATTCATTTGGGGAGTCTATCAGAGATACCATTTCCTTGTGTGATGCAAAATAAATTTGTTGAAGATCATTTGGATTGTTAACCAAAGACACCATTTCCTTGCATGATGCAGAGAAAATTTCAAGCTAATGTCTTGGAATGTCGGGAGGCACATCAAGACCGAAAATATAGGGTGGATGTGGTAGTTTGGAAGCATAAGTCAAATGTGTTAGTTTTGCAAGAAGTTAAATAAACAAGTTGAAGAGAAAGTTTTGTTTAAGAAATAAAAAATAGAACTATAAGAATGTTAAGTAATTGTTTTATTTGTAATGCTTAAGGATACTTAAGTTGATTTGGATAAACTAAAGGATGTAGTAGTTAGGTGTTTGTTATAAAATTTGCTTATTAAATATACAAACATAATATAAAAATAGCATTATGAAAACTATCCTTCTTCTTCAATTTTGTTAATAGTTTGCAATTGTGGTATCTTATTTTTATAAATTGTTATTGTTATTTTGATGCTCTCTTTTTTTATGCTCTCTTTTTTGTTGCTTTGTTTTGTTGGCCTGTTTTCAACAGTTTCAAGATCAACAATATAGTCTACTATCATATATTAGTTTCAAGGCTTAGTAAATATCACATGCCTTAGTGTTTTTACTAGTTCATTATAGGAATGTTTTGTCCATGATTAATTAACTATAAAAATTTATAATATATAACTTTTTATAAATAAATTTATAAATCAAGCCCAAACATATTTTAAAATAAATTTATTCAATCATTTTTTAAATTTGTAATTATAATTATTTAATTTTTAATTTTAATTTTTATTGATAAGTCAAAACTTACCCTATAAATAACATTTACTCTACGTCTAACCAACCAATTCTTATGTAGCTTGTCCCTATTTGTTGAACGTTGTGTTTACCTCATACTGGTATGGTAAAAATGCAGGTCCTATTTAAAAAGTTTAAAAAAATAAATAAATTATCCTTCATGTATAGGACGGCCTCTTTTTATTTGCTTGATCAATATATTTTAAATTTTAATCTTAGATAAACCTTTTCATTTTAAATATTTAAATTTTAGATCAATTACATATTCTAAAACTTAATTCCAAATAAGCTCTTTTACTTAAATTTTAGAAACTTCTAAACATCTCATCTCATCTCCTCTCCTCTCATCTCATCTCATCTCATCTCATCTTATCTTATCTTATTTTATTTTATTTTATTATATATATATATATATATATATATATATATATATATATATATATATATATATATATATATTAACTCCACATAAACTTCAAAATCCAAAATTTAAATTATGAAAAAATACTCTTTTTAAATTTAAAAAAAAAAACACTCATGGAATAACTCTACATGATCATCTCTCACTGTGGCAAAAGCAAGACTTAATCCAGATACAAAACACTCATGGAATAACTCTACATGATCATCTCTCACTGTGGCAAAAGCAAGACTTAATCCAGATACATGTGTGCACCTCAAAGGACAGAAAGCACGTAGATGAATTTCTCACACTATGACTTAATACATATGTTTGCAACAACCAGACTACACAAACACGTAGACGACGCTTCACATATCCCATATCTTTAATTTAACGAACATAACTAGCGGGCTCGCCTATAGAGAATAATTGCAGACAACATAACGAGGAGGATCAGGAAAACGGCTGCAACAAAGGATGCGATGAGAGCCCCGCTTGTGCTTTGACAGAAGGAACCGAACTGTTGACAGATAGGAAACCAGTTGGCAGGACCATTTCCCTCGTGAGCCACATAAACTATTGCTGCTGCCGCCGCCGCTCCAGAAGTATCCACAGCCAACATTACCTGCAACAATACAAGAGACGATAGGAACATCTTTTATTTATTCAATATATTTATCTCATCAATTATCTAAATATAGTATAAAAAAAAATTTATTAGATTTTAACCTTAAAATTACTATTCAAAATTTCAAAAATCTTATTACAATTAGATCCACTGAAAATAAATGGAAATTTGTATGCATACCGTATCAAACAAGACAAGAATCATTCGTGGGACTACAAAGTTAGGTTTCACTATGTTGAAGATAGAGACAACCAGGGATAAGACCAAATATCCGCCCGCTATAGCATTCGCTATCACAAAATATCTGCAAATTATCAGAAACCTTATCAGAAATATCTGAAATGGGTAGATTAGATTAGGCCCATATATCATAGCACTTAAAAAAACTTTTCCAGAGGGAAAATGTTATGAATACGTGAATGCTGGCATGTCGCTGTATTTCGCTTCGAACTGGAAGAACTGGGTGAAAGTAGGGAGCGTTTCGTCAGTTGTAGCCATGGTGATTACTGCTGCCGCAGTGGCTCCGATGGCCAACAACCGCAGAATGAAATCAAGGACTCCCCCTAATCTTCGCCATCTTCTCTTGGGAGGGGGCAGTGCCTTGGTTTCGCTTGCGCCCTCTTCTGCTGCTGCCGCCTTCATTCTTGAAACTTGAAAGTCTCTGAGCTCACTCCAAACCTGCTGGAAATTAAGGAGGGAATCGCAGAATCGGGAATGTTGTGCGGAAGGTTTGGTTGAATTTGGATTCTGCTACATCTGGGTGTGATTTAAATACTCCCAAGGTGTTATTAGAGGACAAACAGGAATCGACAGTCATGTATGTTTTGAGGATTAGGTTTCCTCTATGTTTCACCTGCTTTCCATCTTCTCTTTGTTAATGTTGAGAGATGTTTATAGTGTGATGTAAATTTGATCTCGTTCATGGCCACATCTCTGCAGTTCTCTATAATGGCGTTTGCATGACTTTTTTAAGATGATGTGATGCATACATAACAGTGCACTCATGCCATCAGCCACGAATACCTGCTACATTTGTATTGCTTATCTTTTCCCTCTACTCGTCGTCATGTAACTGTTATTCCTTCGTAACTTGCATTGATCCTTCTATTACTAGCTTTGTGTGTTCCCAAACTTGGATTTAGCATACTAAACTTGGGTTTTAGGTATGATTTGGTGAAAGATAGTAATTTAATGTGTTATAAAACTCCATTGAGATAATACTCTTATGAATCAAGATTAAGTGTGTTAATAATAGATTTAAGTACAATTTGTTATATTATGAGATACTTGATTGTACGCTAGATTATAATATTTTATTTTTATTTTTTTTATAAGAGAGTTAGTTATAACTACACTATTTTAGTAAATGTTAAGTAGAGGGTTTAATTTATAGGGGTTGTTTCCACTAAAAGTTATTGTTGATTCAGCAAAGGAGATCACAGGATTCGTACTTGTGATCATACTACTACCTTTGCAAACAAACTACGCAAACAACTACCTTTGTAAACAGGCTACCCCAAACAATGACATAAACAATCAGACATACTATGTTATCCATATTCTATTATGGATATATCTACTACATTTCAATTTTTTTAGGCCTCACTAGAGTCTTTTTAGCTTTTTAGCGGCATAAACAAAATATTTATGAGAGAAAAAATTAAAAAAAAAAAAATTGGGTACCCTAGATATCATAAAAAATAATTATTTGTAGATTATATTGCATAAAAATATAATAAGGGTATTTATAACAATATCAAAATCTTAAATTAATATAAGTGGGATTTAGGTTGATTACAAATATTAAATAAAGTTAACTATGGTTTATTGGGCTTACATAATAAAATATTACAAAATATTAAATACATTATATGATGATGTGTCATTAGGCTTTATCAATACATTGCACAATGTCAACTCTTTGGCCAAGAATTAGATTACAAATTCAACAAACAAGCAATCTTAGTCTTACCAATCTGATCAATGTTATCTTTTTTAACTTTGGCATAGTTGAAAAAGGTGAAGATTCCTCATTCAAATAAAATGTTGTATGTGCTAATCAATTTGGGATTGGAACCAGAAGTAACAGAAAGGCGATAAAAGAACAAGAACCAACTCAAAAATAAGCCAAGGAAAATAAGGATATTGTAGTATTAAGATGGGGAAGATCATCATCACATATGAAGGATAAATGATCAAAAATGACAGACAATCATAGAAATAAAAAGATCTGATAGCTACCCCCAACCTAGTACATAAGTAGGAAAGGGAAAACAAAGTGAGAAGGAAAATGAGCTTGAAAAACTATAGGTAAGCAGTTGATGGCGACGAAGGCGGGAGCAGCTGATGCAGCAAAGTTTTTGGGATCTGCAGGCGTTGCTGGTTCTACCGCGTCCGGAGTGATCAACGGCCAAAGCACTGTCAATCTCATTGTTAAGGGTTCGCTGTCAGGCCCACTCGACGGGAATCTCGGTGAAGACCCTAACGGCGTGGTTAAACCGGTGGATGGTGATGGAAGCCGCTCTGAAACCGTTAGGGTTTCTTCCTCTTCTCCTTCCAAAGCACCTCCTTGGTCTTTATCCTTTGTTGACAAAGTTCGGTCTTTGTCCGACGCTTTTTCTTTCCAAACTCCTTTGTCCTTCTCTGTAACGGGCACTGAAGTCTCTTTCCCGCGTGAAGACATGGAGCCACTGATTTTCCAAGAGTCTATCTCTCTCATTGGAAAATTTGTCGAAGCTCGGCCTGATATTGAAACAATCCGCGAGTGGGCTCTATCCAAATGGAAGCTTTTGGGAAGCATGGAGTTAGTGGCCTTTCCCAGAGGGTTTTTCATGATAAGGCTGAATAATGCCCTTGACACCCACCGCATCCTCACCGGAGGGCCATGGTTTTTCGGCCACCGTAGCCTATTTCTGCGGAGATGGGGGGAAGACTTTGACCCCGATACTCAGTCTATCAATATCGCACCGATTTGGGTCAAACTTCATGGGCTCCCCCCCAGTTCTTCTACAATGACGCACTCAAAGGCATCACTCAACCGATTGGAGATATGGTCGCCATCGACCCTGCTACCCGAGCCAAAACCAGAATGACCTATGCTCGAGTTTGTGTCATGGCAAATCTGGACTCGGCTTTGCCTACCTGTATTGGTATCAACTACGGGAGCTACAAGAGACGCCAAGGAGTTGAGTACGAAAACAAGCCCGCTTTTTTCTTGGAGTGCAATACACAGGGCCATCTGCTTTCTCAATGCCCTTCTCGAAAAAAAGAAATCCACAGTGATTCGGGCCGAAATATGGCTACTCAGATCCAGACTTTCCAGAAAAAGGCTCCTGCTCGAGGACATGGCCGATCTGTGGGCCCATCTAAGACCTCTGCTTCAGATCCAGTCAAACCC
This sequence comes from Wollemia nobilis, assembly GCA_028583015.1. NCBI lineage: Eukaryota > Viridiplantae > Streptophyta > Pinopsida > Araucariales > Araucariaceae > Wollemia > Wollemia nobilis. The sequence continues at coordinate 2,705,298 of JAQPPZ010001190.1, read as the reverse complement.
AACAAGGTAAGCGCTCAGCCTCCTCGCTCTAATCATTTTGCCCCCTTAAATAACCTGCACATTGGAGAGGACATTTCAGATGACCTACCCATAGACCTAACCGTCACGTCCACACCCAATTTGATCCAGTCCCCTTTGTCCAAAGGAAAGTCTGCAATGACTGTTCCAAACTCACCCACCGATTTCGGTCCCTCACACCTTCCTCTTCCCTTCCCGCCCCTCCCCCCTTCCCAGAGCCCCCTTCCCCAACCCCCAGAGTCTGCTGCCCTGTGCCCGCCTCCCCGCTCTTCATCCCCCCAATGGCCCGCTTTCAGCTCGGATTCGCCCACACCCCTTTCTTCTCAAACCCCAAAGCCTGATGCTGAGGGGTCCAATCCCATTGCTAACCAAACCCGCACTGAGGAGTCTCACCCTGGGGCTGACTCGCTATCCACCGGCATCCACCAAACCTCCAGCCCACCGAAGTCACCCAATCCCACACCCAAAGCAGACGTCAACAAAGACCAGAGGAGGGGACGACCGTCAAATGCAAAAAAACTTTTCAAAGTAGCTGAGATCGAAATGGCCGACGACACAGTGCCTACCATCTTGGGCCCCATTTTTGACCACTCCAACACAACTCATCAAGACGAGGATGAAGTTAGACCCAAACTAACTCCGTCTCAAGGGAGAGGCAGAGGCCGCAAAGCAAACTCCAAATCGTCTCGATGAAGATCGTCTCCTGGAATGTCAGAGGCCTCAATGGGACTACAAAACAGAGAACTGTTAAAATAGTAAGAAAAAATCTAAAACCAAATATTATGTTCTTTCAAGAATCCAAATTAGATGAGAATAGCAACATTCAAGTCTGCAAGCTAATCTGGGAAAACAACAACTTTGCCTTTTGTCCCTCCACAGGGGCCTCCGGGGGTCTCCTCTGTTTATGGGACCCGACAACCATTGAAGGGAGAGTTCTTTCAGTCTCAGACAGAACCATCAACATCCTATTTACTAATAAAGTCACTCACCTCCAGTGGATCGCCACCAATGTATATGGACCAAACAGTCCTCTTAACAGAAGACTGTTGTGGGATAACATTTCTGCAATGCGTAATAACTTTGAAGACTTTCCATGGATGTTATGTGGCGATTTTAATTCTCCCCTCCATTTGTATGATAAACAAGGAGGCAATCCGATCACCAGTAGTTGCATAGAAGATTTCAGTGACTTTGTCAACCACAACGAGCTAATGGACATGCCGCTCCAAGGATCCAACTACACATGGAGCAATAGACGATCGAGAATCCAACACATCCAAATCCGGCTAGATAGATTTCTCTTATCCAAAGAACTCATTCCTATTTTTGGCGATGCCAGGCTTCATAGCCACCCAAAAATTGGCTCCGACCACAATCCCTTAATTTTGGATTGTACACGACCCCAACAAATCTTCAAAACCCCTTTCAGGTTTGAAAAGATGTGGCTCACTCATCCAGATATAGGCCGGTGTATTCGCCAATGGTGGCAGCAGGATTTCTATCCAAACCCTCTCACAAATCTGTTCCTCAAACTGAAAGCGGTCAAACTCAAGCTGAAATGCTGGAACAGGGATGTCTTCGGCAACCTCTTTAGCGAGAAAAAGCATCTAATGGATGAGCTGAAAAGGGTGGAAAATCTGATTCAGGGAGGAGATCTGAGGGCCAAAACTTTCCTTGAAGAAAAGAGCCTCCTCTCAAATTTTCACAATGCCTTGGCTAAGGAAGAGACATATTGGAGGCAAAAATCCAGAAACCTCTGGCTCAAAGAAGGAGACACCAACACGAAGTTTTTCCATGCATCCACCATGCGTCATAGAGGCTCTAATAAAATCACTGAGCTGACCAAGGCAGATGGATCCATTGTCTCTGACATCCAAGCAATTAGACAGGAAGTTGTTTGCCACTTCCAGGAAATCTTAGGACCAAGCACTGGTTGCCATCCCCTCACCTCAAGTTCTCTCGCTACAGAACATCCCAAAGATGGTGTCTAACAATGATAATGGAAAATTGCTTGAAAGCTTCACTGAAGATGAGATCAAAGAAGCTCTGTTCGCAATGGAACCTGATAAGGCCCTCGGACCCGATGGCTTCCCACCCCGGTTTTTTCAACACTTCTGGGAAATCGTGGGCCAAGATGTCGTTGCTGTAGTTAAATTCTTCCAGAGAGCCAAAAATATGCCGAGAGAGGCCAATTCCACTTTCATTGTTTTAATCCCCAAGTCCAACGATTGCGCTTCCCTTTCTGATTTCAGGCCGATCAGCCTCTGCAGTGTCATTTACAAACTTATCACCAAAGTTATGGCAAATAGGTTGAAAGCCATCCTTCCCTCCATCATCGACCAGTGCCAAGGGAGCTCGGTCAAAGGCAGACTCATCTCGGATGGAGTGATAACCATCCATGAACTGGCCCACTCGGCATCTAAAAATAAAAAACCCAGCATGTTCCTCAAGCTTGACATGAACAAGGCTTTTGACCGTGTTTCCTGGAAATTCCTGTTTGAAGTCCTGGAAAAGTTTGGGTTTCACAAAGAATGGATCAAGATGGTTCGTGAATGTATCTCGACTGCTTGGTTCTCTATTCTAATCAATGGCTCACCCGCAGGTTTCTTCCAAAGTTTCAAAGGCATCCGTCAAGGGGACCCTCTGTCTCCCTTTCTCTTCATTATTTTGGCCGAAACCCTTGGAAGAACCCTTTCAGATGCCTGTAACAGGGGTCTTATTTTTGGGATCAAACCAGCCTCAACATCCAAAGCCATATCCCATCAACAGTTTGTTGATGACACTATTCTAACCTCTTATGCTTCCGTTCCCGAAGCAAAAATCATTAAGAACATTCTTGATTCTTATGAAGAGGCGGCTGGTCAGAAAGTCAACTACCGTAAAAGCAAGTTGTACTTTCTCAATACCCCCACTCATAGACAAAATAGGATTGCTGAGATCCTTGGGTGCAACATTGGGAGTCTTCCAACTACTTATCTTGGATTACCGCTTTTCCACGGCAGATCTGTCTCGGCTATGTGGAACCCTGTTTTAGATCGCCTCAACAAGAAACTAGCGGGGTGGAAAAGCTCAATGCTCAGCCAGGCAGCCAAAGCCACTCTGGTCCAAGCTTGCCTTCAAAGTATCCCCATTTTTTTCTTATCTATCTTCAAAGCTCCAACTACCATCTGCCAAAAAATTGAACAAATTCAACGCAGATTCCTTTGGGCTGGAAACGAAAACAAGAATAAATTTTCGCTAGTCGCCTGGGACAGGGTCTGTTCCAAGAAAAAGGATGGAGGACTCGGATTCAGAGACATCAACCGGATGAACATGGCCCTCATTGCCAAGCAGGCCTGGAGACTTACCATCAATGAAAAAGTCACATGGATTGATATCATTAAAGCTAAGTACCTTCAATAGTTTTCATTTCTTGGAGAGCACAACCTACCTATCGGATCCCATTTCTGGAATGGCGTAATCAAAACAAGGAAAATCATCATGGAAGGCTTAAGGTGGTGTCTAGGAACTGGAATGACCATCCATTTCTGGGATGACCCGTGGATCCGTGATAAACCTCTCAGCCAAGATCCGCATCTTGCAGTGCTCAAGGCGACTACCGAAGCCACCTTTGGAGATAAGGTGTGTCACTTCATTACCCAAGGTCCTACAAGATGTAAATGGAAACACCTGGCTCTTAACGGGCCCAGGCATATCACCGAGGCTCTCAGGCGGTTACAAAACTTGTTGAGGACTTGCATCATCCCGAGCTCACACAAAGATGATTCCATGGTCTGGAACCTTGAAGAATCTAGAAATTTCACTGTCAAATCAGCTTACTACAGTCAAGAAACTCCCACAGATGGATGGGACTTATCAAATCAGGTCTGGGTTCCCAAGATCATTCCCAAGGTCAAATTCTTTTGTTGGTTGGCCACCCAAAATAGAATCCTCACCATAGACAACTTGATAATCAGAGGGTTACTCATTCCCAATTGGTGTATCCTGTGCAAAAATGCCTGTGAGTCAATTTCGCATGTTTTTTTGGAATGTCCCTTCTCTTTAGCAGTTCTCAACCAGGTCCATAACACCTTTGGCATCTCCACAGCCCTCCCACCTTCCATTCCCCTCCTTATTAAGCAATGGCCCCGGCCTTTCAAGAGCAACCAACTAAAATTCATGTGGCAAGCTTGCCTTCACCTTTACTTGTGGCAGATATGGCTCGAGAGAAATGCCAAAATTTTCAAAAATCAAGCCACTGATAAGAAGATTATCATTGTCAAAATCTTGGCCCTATCTACGGAGAATGCCTCTCTTGTTTCTTCTCCAAACCCCCCCTCCTGGCTTAGAATCGGATCTAGCCAAACTTTTCAATCTGTCTAACATCTCTGTTATGCTTCATAATTCTGTTGACAGGTCTGTCATCAAGTGGGTCTTACCACCTACTGGGTGGCACAAGCTCAATTTCGATGGTGCGGCTAAAGGCAACCCAGGAGCGGCTGGCGGAGGAGGAATTCTCAGAAACCACAAGGGAGAAATAATTTTGGCCTTCGCCCAAAACCTGGGAATTCAATCCAACAATATGGCAGAGGCTCGAGCTCTGTTCCAAAGTTTGATCCTCATGGAAGGGTTGACCATCAATAAACTTATCATCGAAGGAGACTCGTTGCACTGTATCAACTGCCTCAAAGGTACAGCTAAGCCTCCCTGGTCCCTAGCTTCGATTTTCCAAGAATGCAAGGCTCTAGTTGGCAATTACCCAGAATTAGTCATTAAGCATCAGTATCGGGAAGGAAACAAAGCTACGGACTGGCTAGCTAATAGGGGAGTCGATGAATCTGACATTCAAGTGTGGAGAGACTCCTTCCCCATTGGCCTAAGGAACGATCCTACAAGTTTCAATGTTTGCACAATGTGAGTTGTTGCCAGGGGGATTGGTATGGTCTGTTGATGCTCTAATCACCTACACCATGCTGGAAAATCCCACGACACTTTTTCTTTCTTCTCTTTTGGCCGCGAAAATGCAACATGTCACGATATCGCGACACTTTTCTCTTTTGGCCATGAAAATGCAACATGTCGCGATATCATGACACTTTTTCCTCCTTTGGCCACGATGCTGCAACATGTCACGATATCGCGACACTTTTTCCTCCTTTGGCCGTGACGATGCAACATGTCACGATATCGTGACACTTTTTCTCTTTTGGCCGTGATGATGCAACATGTCGCGATATCGCGACACTTTTTCTCTTTTGGCCGTGATGATGCAACATGTCACGATATCGCGACACTTTTTCTCCTTTGGTCGCGACGATGCAACATGTCATGATATCGTGACACTTTTTCTCTTTTTGGCATGATGATGCAACATGTCGCGATATCGTGACACTTTTTCTCCTTTGGCCGTGATGATGCAACATGTCGCGATATCGTGACACTTTTTCTCTTTGGTCGTGATGATGCAACATGTCGTGATATCGTGACACTTTTTCTCCTTTGGCCGATGATGCAACATGTCGCGATATCGCGACACTTTTTCTCCTTTGGCCGTGACGATGCAACATGTCGCGATATCGCGACACTTTTTCTCTTTTCGCGATGATGCAACATGTCATGATATCGTGACACTTTTTCTCTTTTGGCCATGACGATGCAACATGTCGCGATATCGCGACACTTTTTCTCTTTGGCCTCGACGATGCAACATGTCGCGATATCGTGACACTTTTTCTCTTTTGGCCGCGACGATGCAACATGTCGCAATATCATGACATTTTTTCTCTTTTGGCCGCGATGATGCAACATGTCACGATATCGTGACACTTTTTCCTCCTTTGGCCGCGACGATGCAACATGTCGCGATATCGCGACACTTTTTCCTCCTTTGGCCGCGACGATGCAACATGTCACGATATCGTGACACTTTTTCCTCCTTGCTTTCTCCCTTTGCTTTGGACCACGAAAATGCAACATGTCGCGATATCGCGACACTTTTTTCTCCTTGTGGTGTTTTGCTTTTTCTTTGATCTTTAGCATATGGGCCACTTCGGTCTTCTTGGAAAACATGCAAAAAAGGTGGGTCCCCAATTTTGGGGTACGTTGTGGAGCAGCCACAACACCTCCAAATGGTGAATTTCTCTATTTAAGTTTCGCTTTCCCTTTTCTGATTAGCCTCTGGTCATGTTTCCCTTTAGTTAGTTCTTCTAGTTGGTTCCTCTGGGCGCCTTTACCTTAGGTGGCCCCTGCTATTTTCAGGCTGTCTCGTTCTGTTGTCGCCGTTCTTCCCCTTTGCCTCCCTCTTCGGAGGCCCACGGCTGTTTTGTACAAGGTTCAGGGACCTTTCAACACCCTTTCAACCAATCAAAAAAAAATGAGCTTGAAAATGAAAAAGGGGCCTAAGAGGTGACAGATAGACCAAAGGATAAGAAAAGTGAGAAAGAAAAGAGATAAATTGCAAAAAGAGGTTGATAACCATGTAAAATACCCTTCTCTCACCAATGAGGGACATGTAATGACCACAAGGTAATTTAGGATGTTCACATCACACAACAAAAGTAGTTCTCTCGAATCTGGGTTCAATATAATACAAGAGGTGAAAAAGACATCAAGAAAATCAAGAATGTTGAAATTTCTATCCCTATCAAGACAAAAAGATTTACTACAAGAAGCCCTTAAAGAACAATAAATAAGTTATGCCAAGAATGGATAGCTAAAACCAACTCAACCAAGTCTAACAAGACAATAAAACTTTATGGCAAAATATTCGTTAGATATTAAGGTCAGCATGATAGATATTCTTAGCACTCCAAAACAAAAAACTCTTAAGATTATTATCATTCTATGTTACACTAAAAATTGAAAATTATCTACTAAGGATTTGCATAGTAGATTTAGAGACCATTGTGACTCAGATGCCTAAGGCTATTTGTGAATAGGATTACCATATATTAAGACTGCAAAAAGTCCAATCCAAAGGATAGCATCAGGATGAATGATGTTAGGGTTTTGAAGGATTTAATCATGATCATGAAAAAGTATCTTGAATAAATAGTTATCAACGAATTTATAGTTGTTGAACTCCCTTCATAATTTAAAATGTTGCTTTTAATAGACACAAAAATTGTTTAGATATGGATACTTGGCAATGGATTATACCCATATGAAGATACCTTGGGATGGAAAGGTGATCAAAATAGATAATGAACCACCATGTGATTACTTGCTACATAATCTTGATGAAGAAGATGTGGTAAATTAGAATTTGTCACCTAAATTTGTAAATGAGATTAATATGGAGGGTGACCAGATATTTGAGATTAATATGATTATCAATGTGCTCCAGAATGAGAAGGGTTTAGAAATGAACTTTGAAGAAACTAAGTTTAATAATTATTTGATATTTGAAGAACCTGCTAGCATCCCAATCTTGACCAACCAACATGCACAAGGACCTTGTGGGACATGGACAATGCACTTCAATAACACTAGAATGAAAAATAAGGTCGTTTTTTATACTCAATTCATAGACTCACAAGGCACTTAGATGAATTTTACCTGTAGGTTGTTTTTTTAAATACTCCAATAATATAGTCAAATATGAAGCATATTACATAGGTTTAAGGATAGCTAAAAATATGAGGATTATAAACCTCTTGATATTTGGTGACTTTGAACTTGTGATAAATAAGATTAATTTATAGTGTGTAACTGATAAAAAACACCTAAATTCATACAAGAATAGGGTTTTATATCTATTAGAGTTTCAATTCTCATGAAATCAAGGTAATTCCCTGAGAATTAAATGTTAGAGTAGATGAATTAGTATCCATGGTAACAAGGTTCAATCCTTCTTTATATATACAAGATAAATTGAAGGAATTAAAGGTAGCTTTTAGGACAAACATCCTCAATGATTCTAATGATTGGTAAGTCTTTAATAATGATGAGAAAATTATTGAATTTCTCATATAATAAGCTCAACATGCTAAAAACTAAAATGAATATAAGGAGGATATACAAGACAAGATAAGCCAATTTAGACTAATCAGTTGCCAAATGAACTAATCAAACTAGAAAGCTTGTTCAACCCTGACAATTGTATTAAGAATTATAGCATTAAAGTGAAATCATCTTCTTATCACCTTGATGATATTGCTAAAGGAAATAATCTACAATTTTAAAAAGAATACATTGAGAAAGAAGTAGGTCTTTTTAAGAAACTTTGTGGGAAGTATTATTGCCTAGGCCTTTAAATATTTAAAAGTGTATGATAAAAATATCATAGAGCACATATAGAATTAGAACCTTAAGCAAAGCCCTTCTAGTAGAAATAAAGGGACTTGAACCCCAAAATTAAAGTAGTTATGAAGAAGGAACTTATGAAGCTTCTCTAGGCCCCAAATATATTTTGAATGAAGCATTCTACCTAAGTAGCCAATCTTGTGTTGGTCTAAAAATAAGAATTATGATATCAAATTTTTATTGATTGCAAGAACATGAATAAGACATCATTAAAATATCATTACCCATTATATACTTTAAATTAGATATTGGAGAAAATGGTCATATCATATATATTACTACTACTAGACAGCTTCTCAAGGTATAATCAAATCTAGGTCAAGGATGAAACCAACATAAAATAACCTTCATAAATAAATAAGGGTACTTTACATATCAGTTTATACCTTTTCATTTGACAAATTTTGGAGCCACCTTCCAATGAGCTATGGACATTTTCCTAGTCTAATATGTTGGAATTATGTTGAATATTTTTCATGTTATTCAGAAGGGGTTAACTCTGATAGGACTTTACACTTCGTAAAAATTTCTTCATTGGGTTAATCTTTTTTTAGATCCATATGGATGTTTTTGGGTTAATGTGATGTCGACCCATGGTTTTGTGTCAATGGTATTGTAAAAATCCTTATTGTGTTGTTGGTATATAAAGTAGCACTTGCATGAGGGTTTGGTAATGAATTTGTAAGAAATGTAATCACAAGAAAAAATGAAGTGAAAGGATATTATTATATTGAAGACAATCAAGTTTATACAATAAGAAAATATTCTTGCTAGATATTTTTCCAAAAGGGTTTCTTAGGATAAATTCTTGTGTAATATGTTCTTATTCTCTGCTTTTCCTTCGATTCTACAATTACTATTTTTCTAAAATTTATTTATCAATGTATTATTTCTCCTTATTTGGTATCAGAGCTAGGTTTTAGCTTTGTTTGAGTAATAAGGGTTTCAACCCTGGGATAAATTGATTCTTGAGTGGGAGTAGTGCGCGAAAGAATCTGGGCAAAAGAAAAATGATAGGAAACACATGGGTAGAGATTGAAAAATTTAATGGATAAAATTTTGAGTTATGGAAACTCAAGATAAAGGATTTGTTGGTGGATAAAGATCAGTGGGTCATAGTATGAGTAAAACTAACAGGAACGAAAGATAATAAATGCATAAAGATAGATAGGAATGCAAGGAGCTCTATCAGATTATATATATCTAATTCAGTATTTTTAATGTATTGATAGAGGCCATGGCAAAGTTGATATGGGGAAAGCTAGGAGCACTGTATCAGATAAAGTCGCTAGTAAATAAACTCTTTCTCTGAAAGAAGTTGTATTCTTTTTAAATGAATGATGGTGACTTTGTGATTGAACATCTGAATGCTTTTAACACTATGGTAAGTCAATTAAACTTTGTAGATTTAAAATTGGATGAAGAGGAAAAGTGTATTACTTTACTTTATTCATTACCTGACTCTTGGGATAACCTAGTTATGGCTATCTCCAATACTACTTCTACATTGAAAGTAGAGGATATAGTAGGAACATTGCTATATGATGAAATGAGATGAAAATATTTTGAATATTATCATCAAAAGGATACTTTGGTTGTGATAGGTCATTCTTAAGTAAGAAGCAAAAATAAATCAGGAGAAAGGAGATCGAAATCTAGGCAAAAATTTGTTGTTCTTGGGAAAAGGAAATGTTGGAAGTGTGGTAAAACATGGCATTATAAAAGATATTGTATATATAAAAAGGCTAATTAAGGAATTTCTACAAAAATGAAGACCACAAATAAAGATTCAAGAAACCTGTTCATAGCTGCAACATGCTCAAGTGAACACCATGACTCATGGTTGATTGACTTGTGTGCTTCTTTTCATATGATTCCTCATAGGGAGGGGTTTTTTTAATATGAAAAATATAAATGGAGGTGAAGTCTTCTTGGGAGACAATTCGACACAAAAAATAATAGGTTGAGGAAGAGTCAAATTGAGATTAAAATATGGAAGAGTTAAAATCCTTCCTGGTGTGTTGCATATTCCAGGTTTGGCAAGGAATATGATATTTGTTAGTAAGATGAATGATGTGAGTGTAACTGGAGAATTCAATAAAGATAGTTGCAATATGGTTCATGGATGCTTAGTGTTGGCAAGGGAAGTTCGTACATGAACTTTATTCAAAATTAAGGCTAGCAATGTAAGTATTGATTGCAATAACTCTTCAATTGTAGAGGAAATTAATACGGTAGAAGAAGCTCCAAGTATTCCTATATAAAATACAATGTTGTGGCATCAACATATGGGGAACATTGGTGAGAAAGGCCTTCGAACATTGAAAATGAAAGGTATGGTTGAAGGAATTTCTGATTGCCCATTAAATTTTAATTTTTTTGAGCACTGTGTTTTTGGAAAGTAAACCAAAGTTAAGTTTCCAAGTAGTGCTACAAGATATGAAGGAATTTTACCTCTAGTTCACAGAGATGTGTTTGGACCTGCAAAAGTACCATTATTAGGTAAATCCATCCATTTTGTTACATTTATAGATGACTTCTCAAGAAAAACTTGGGTATACTTTTTACGATATAAATTTGATATTTTCAATAAATTTAAAGAGTTCAAGGCTCTTGTCGAAAATTAGATAAAGAAAAAGATAAAGGTTTTGAGAAGTGATAAAGGTGGTGAGAATTGCTCTAATAAATTTGAGCATTTTTACAAGGATTATGGAATAGAAAGGCATAGAACAACTTTGTATAGTCCACAACAAAATGGATTTGTAGAAAAAATGAATAGAACATTGATAGATAAGGCCAAAAGTATGCTAAGCAGTGTAGGGTTAGAAAATAAATTATGGGTAGAAGTCATTTTAACTACTTGCTACCTCATCAATAGATATCCTACCTCAAATTTGGTGGACAAAACTCTACAGCAAGGGTGGACTAGTAAGAAACCCTCTCTCAGTCATATAAGGGTTTTTAGTTTTGAAGCTTATATGTATGTCCCTAAAGAGAAAAGGACTAAGCTAGACTATAAATCTAAGAAATGCATATTTCTAGGTTATAGTACTGGTGCGAAATAATATAAGTTATAGAATCCAAAAACACAAAATATTACTTACATTCGTAATGTAAACTTTAGAGAAACAAAAGGGGTTCTAAAATAGGAAATACAACCAAGCAAAGAACCAAAAAAGTTCAGGTAAATTTGGAATAAAAGGAAGAACATGTGGTAGAACCTGAATTATAGCAAGTCTAAAGAGGAATATTCAAAGGAAGAAGGTGAGGAGGAAGCTGAAGATGCAGAACTTAGAACTCCAATTTTGAGGAGATCAGATCGAGTGAGAAGACTCCTAGAAAGATATAGCCCTTCAAAAAAAAATGCATTTAATTTATCAGTTACTGATGAAGAACCCAAGACTATAAAGAAAGCACTTAAATCAAGTGAGAATAAGTCTTGGAAAAGGGCTATGGAAGAAGAAATGGAGTCCCTAGATAAAAATAAGATATGAGACTTGGTGAAATTACCCCTTGGTAGAAAACATGTTGGTTGTAAGTGGTTATTCAAGAAAAAGTACAATGTAGAAGGAAATTTGGAGAAGTACAAAGCTCGCCTGGTAGCAAAAGGATTTTCTCAAGTTGAGGAAATTGACTTTGGTGATATTTTTTCTCCTATGGATAAACTAACACCAATTAGGGTTTCGTTGGCTATTTTTGTTGCTTTTTATTTTAAAATAGAATAGATGGATGTAAATATAGCTTTTCTACATGGTGAACTTGATGAAGACATATATATCACAACTAGAATGCTTCAAGCTAAAAAGTAAGGAGGACTTGGTATGTAAGTTGAAGAAGAGTCTTTACGGGTTGAAGTAGTCTCCAAGGATGTGGAATTTGATAGATTTGTTTTAACACGGGCTTGAAAAAGCAAAGCAAATCCATGTGTATATTTCAAAAAAGAATGTAAAAATTTTGTTATCATTGTATTGTATATGGATGACATGTTTTTAATTGGTAACAATAAGAAGATGATAAAGTTACTAAAATCTCAGTTATCTTCTAAATTTGAAATGAAGGATTTGGGTGCTGCAAAATTTATATTGGGTATGGAAATAATAAGCGATCGTAAAAATAGAAAGTTGTGGTTAAATCAAAGAGAATATATTGATTTGATACTACAGAGGTTTAGGATGCATGATTGTTGTAGACACCAAATCCTAGCCAATTTGCCCACTATTCCTATTTTCCTGCCATTTTCGATCATTATTCACATTTATTTATATATATTTATTTTATATATATTTAAATATAATATTTTATATTATATTTTAATATATATTTATTTTTTATTTAAGTGAATTAATCCCAGCCATCCAATTTCATTTAATCTCGACCATCCATTTACATCAATCCATGCCACACCCTAGATTTATTGTCAACCCTTGGATATGCTTTAATCTCAACCACATGATTAGTGTCATTGAAACCCTAGTATGTCTTAGGGTAGATTATAAATAAGAGCCATTTTGATGGCTCAACCCCTAGATTTTCTATGCCCTGAGTTCTTGATTCTTGATTCTAAGTTCCCTGAGTTCCCTAAGTGCTTGAGTCTTATATCAAGCCTTTGGTGCCCTAACCCCATTCCATTCATCGCATTTCACCTCCCTCGCTCGCCATATCCACCATTGCAACCTGCATCCTCACCCGATCTACTTCTGCAGAATTCCCCATCAGCTACCAGGCACCTCTGAGCACTTTTATGGGGGAATCAACCCTATATTTATTTATTTCATGCATGTGTTTTTGTTTCTGTTCATTATATTTGTAGTATCTAGTTAGTGTTTTATTATTGCATATAGAGGACCCTGTGGAGCCCTCACATATACTACTAACTATTTTTTATGTCATTGTGTGCAGATCTAGAGCACTACCTCAGCATCTGGAGTGGCCCAACCTTGGATATCCGAAAAGCCCACTCAACCTTGTTGGGATCAAGACATGCTTGAAGACACCATGACCTTGCTTCTTAGGGTTTCGGAGAACCCTAAATTGTTGTAATATTGTATCAAAAGGATTCAAGGATCCAAGCTTGTAACAATGGAGTTTCTAGGCTCCCCTCATCAATAAAGAATTTATTCTATTGTGCAAACTTGTGTTACCTTGCATTTTATTTTGTTCAAAGCATTGTCTATGTGTTGCATTTTGCATCTTTCAAATGGTGATCATGGTGGGACCCCCTAAGGGTTCCTATTTATGATCTATTTTACTAATTCATTTTTTATTTTTTATCATCTTGTAGGTTTTTTAGAAGCATGGATTTCGTAGATTCTCTGGATCTAGGGTTTTTGAAGTCTGTAGAAGTTTGCAGAAGGTGCACAAAGTGCCCAACGACATTCGAAGGCAATCCAGAAATGCCTAGAGGTATTTCAAGCCATCTAGAAGCACCCATGGGCATCTCAATAGCGTTCAGAAGCACCCAGAGGTATTTACGGAGAGTTAGGAGCAAAAACATAGGCTTTCCAGTAAGTCGACTGCTTAAAACCCTAGCTTTCTGTCTTACGTATTTTGGGTATCTTCTATATTTTTTAGATTTTAAACAATAAAATGAATCATCATTAAGAAATCTAGAAAATGAATGCATATTAGTTTGCATTTTTAGATCTGCATTCATTTACACATTTGGATTAGGGTTTTTGTTTTTTGGGTGTAAACTACTGCATTTTGTCTACATTTGAACTGAAAATTGCATAATCTAGTGTTGCATCTTAGGGTTAAAGATATTTTATTTTGTATATCTAAGTTGGAACAATATTAGATTGCCAAAAGTATCCCTGCCAGTTGGGTGATTCCAGGCAGAGGGGTGGACGAACCCTCCGATTGTTATTTAGATAGGGGGTCTTAAGCGGTGTACTTCACACCCTTTGGAGAACTTGGTAATATTTTGTTGGCTTCTGATTTAGGTTTATGAAATTAATTATTTTTAACATTGTTTGTACACTATAAAAAACATAAACCTTAAAAATAATCCACACACATCACGATTCATGCAAAATAGTAGTGGTTGGATTTCATCACCAACCATTGCTTGAGATTTGGTGATGGTGGCATTCATCTCCATCCACCAATATCTACCCTTAGACACCCTAGGAATACCCCCAAGAAAACTTGTTGGATTTCATCACCAACAAGAATCTCGTTGCCCTACCTTAGCCATAGTTTTTCACCTTTGTTTCATTAAGAAAGATTAGAAAATCAAAACACACAAAACTGGCACATAAAATGAACACACATTAAAAGGAGATAATTAATGAATGAGGTAAGCCACATTGGTTGAGCCTTAGCATTGTTTTTTTATTTCCTTAAGCATTCCAATTTTTGTATTACATTTGGTATTCTAATTTGCATCTTGATTTACTTTGCTTATGGTATTAACTCAAAATCAAAAGAAAGCAATAAGTCAAGAAAAATTAATGGAACCTTCATCCACCTTCCCCACCACTTCAGTGGTAGATACCCTAAATGTGACATAGGAAGATTTATCTACAGGTCCCTCACATTCTTTACCTTCCACATCCTATCATATGGCCATGCCCCAAGAGGAGTCAAACTCCCCTACCATCAACCACCACATCACCCATATAGACATGGCAAAAGTAGAAGCCTTCATGAAGTCTTCTAATTATGTCTTAGAGTCTATCCCCAACTCACCTAGATAGGATTCTTCTTTACATCAAGAGCCTATCTATTCCCAACCTCCATCCACCTTTACCCAGGTGTATACTAACCCTCTTTTTGAGGCATCAGTTGCACCTTCATCCCATACATCCATCCCTCAACCTTCAGGTGCTCCTAGCACTTCATATACCTCCACATACACCAATCCCTTGTATGAAGCACAAGTCAATGTTGCTTCACAAGTCCCAGCCTCACAAGTTGCCATACCTAGTGTAACTTGTATCCCAACCACATATTCCATACCATCTACCTCCATACCC
This sequence comes from Wollemia nobilis, assembly GCA_028583015.1. Taxonomy (NCBI): domain Eukaryota; kingdom Viridiplantae; phylum Streptophyta; class Pinopsida; order Araucariales; family Araucariaceae; genus Wollemia; species Wollemia nobilis. The sequence goes on along the minus strand of JAQPPZ010001190.1, from coordinate 2,690,020 downwards.
CTAGCCTCTGATAGAGATATTAGTGAAGCATGGGAACACTTGAACAAATTGCTTAGACAATATCAAAATGCTCAACAACAAGTACAAGTTAACCCTACACCTTTACATAACTCTACTCAGACTCCCCTTGTCAACTAGGGTCCATCATGGGCACCTCAGTCTTCGATGGTCTCTATCCTGATTCCCCCATCAAGCCATACCATTACCCATCCTATTCCCATTGGCCAACCTAGCCATACCTTTCATCCATCAACATCATTCCATAATTCCCCATATTTTCATCAACAATCCCCCATTCATCATATTCCATCCAATTCACCTCATCATCAATACCAATCTCCTCATCATTTAGTCACTCCACAACATCTTTCCATGCCACCACAAACCCATCAGGTAATTCAGGGTTTTCACATTCCTAAGGAAGACCCTCGAATTGAGGCCATGCAGAAACAAATAGATCAATTGATGCAATTCACTCCTGGATTTTCAAATCAGAAACCAACTTTACGCCAATTGATCAAACAACCAATTCATCCTTTGGTACCAACCCCACCATATCCGATAGACTTTACGGTACCCAAGTTTGACAAATTTAAGGGAACTGAGGATCCCAAAGAACATGTGAGCACCTTTGTTCATGCATGCTTCAGAATTCAAGATGATAATGCTCTCATGCTTCAAAATTTTCCTCAAACATTAGGAGGGGATGCCATAGAATGGTACAATCAATTGCCAAGCCATAGTATCTATACTTTTGACCAATTGATTGAGCAATTCTTTGACCGCTTCATCCTAAATGTTAAAAATAAGATCTCATTATCTGATGTCTATACCTTAAGACAACATGATGATGAATCTATCTATGATTTCAAAAACCTTTGGAGGGTTATCATCACAAAATTGCCATTCACCCTACCAATGGATGAGCTAATTAAGCTATTCACCAAGAGTTGCTTAAAACCCATCTCTTGGATGCTCCAATTAAGAACTTATCAAACTTTTGAAGAAGCTTTAGCTCAGGCTAGTGTCATTGAGGATATCAAAATCCAAGAAGGCATCATTAAGCCCAAGAAGAAAGAATGGCAAAACAAGGGCCAATACAAAAGTAATTATTCAGGCCAACAAAAATCAACACAGGCTACCCTAGCCACCCAATCCAATCAAGTCAATCAAGTGGTCATGAGCCATCCGGTAATGGCTCAACAACAACAATATGTGCAACAAGTACCACAACAAATTTCCTATCATGTGGTCCCCTCAACAACGCAAGCTCCAACAGTTCAAAACACAGTGCCACCTATGGAAAACCATCCCCGATGACAGTCTGTCCGATAGAATCACCAATACACCCCACTAGATGAGTCATATGCCTCTCTGTTTAGAAGGTTGTATGAGACAAACAAACTTGCTTTTCCCGAAATTAGACTGGATGATCCCACCAAGCATGGTAAAAATTATCGAGAATACTTATTTTACCCCTATCATAGGCAAAATGGGCATGACATCAACAATTACCATATGTTTAAAAATGTAGTCCAAGACCTCATTGACTTGGGGGCAATTAAAGTTAATAGTCCCCTTGCTCAACAAAACCAAGACCTTGGTATATTTTAGACACCACTTCCTCATCACGAGGAGGTGCAACCAAACATAGAGGGAGCTAACACTAAAACTCCCCCTAACCAAGTCAACCATATTCAACAATACCAAGGGTTTGTAGGGGCCATTCATGTGGTCACTAGAGGTCAACGGAATAACCAACAAAGGCAACAACCTCAAGCAAGTGTCTCACAACCTTCTACATTGCCACCCATCCAAGTGTCCCCTAATCCATCATCACCCATTCATATACCTAGTCAATCGAATCCATCAAATCCACCCATCAATCGTCCACCCCGACTAGTCATCTCATTGAGTAGTCGATTAACCACAAGTTTGAAAATGGCATCCACCAAATTGTCAATATATGAGCTAATCCAACAATCTCCCCCACATCGGGAGGCATTAATGGAAATTCTAAAATCCATCGAATTGCAATCGCAAGATCCTAATGCCTTCAATAACTTTGTGGGGAGCATTCAAACATGCATGGAGCCTTCCATAACATTTTATGACTTTGAGATTAAGCCAATATCATCGGGATCAGTAGACCCTCCATTGCATATCATGGCTCTAATTGACAAGAAACATTTCAAGAGAGTCCTCATTGATACCGGTTCCTCTATCAACATTATCACCACATCCGCTCTCCATCATTTGAACCTTCCTCCATCTCACATCACCAAATCATCCTTCACCCTCAAAGCATTCAATGATGCTTTGTGTTCCACAGTTGGCACTATTGTTTTGCCCATCGAAGTAGGGGCTAAAATGTTGCACACAATGTTCCACATCTTGGAAGGATCCATGGCATACAATGTACTCCTTGGAAGACCTTGGATGAGGGAAATGAGATGTGTCCCCTCCATTTTACATCAATGCTTGAAATATGTCCATGAGGGATAGGTACATTGCATACCAATGGACATCGAGCCGTTTAAGTATTGCAATCTCATCTCAAATCCTTATGAGTCCATGCTCCCTTCCACTCATATTTTCCTATCACCATCATCCAATCCATCCACCACTCCACCAACCTCTTCATCAAAGGATCCCATTCTTGAAGAGCTCCCCATCACCAAGCCTCAATCAACCACCATACTCTCATCATCATCATCAATGACTACATGCACATGTGGTCATATCCCATCCACATCATCATCAGCCATCCTGCAACCCTCCCAATCCAATCCATCTCCTTCGCCTAATGTCTCACAAGTCGAATTGATAGATTGTGAGATACCTCCATTTCCACCCTTTCTCGATCCATCGCCTGACCATGATCCTCCCATATCATCCCAAGTCAAAGTCCATCTCACCAATCCTAGTATTGGTGAATATATGGTCGATGACATCACCATCACACCCCTCACCATCCCTAGTGCTAAGGATTTCGATCACCCACGTGACCAACCTTTAGCAATAGGAGCAATTTACAATATGGGTTCAGCTCCAAATAGCATTAACTTTGTATATGGGGGAATTGAATCTTCATCAAGTCCAACACCCATAGAAGAACCCAAAGAACCAAAACTTGCCAATATTTCAAACATGTCAGGATTTCCATCTCGATACTTCCACATTGTCAATTGGCAAGGCCATGGCCTAGGATTGCATGAACATGGCGTGCATCAACCTATCGATGTTCCATATCAAGAGGTGCATGACCATTCAGGTCTAGGTTTCCACCCACTTCCTACCATATCTTCTTTTGAACAAGCCTTCCAAAGGCTTAACCTCAATTCAGGAGAAGAAGCCCTCCATCCCGATAATTTTGATGAGGAAATCTATGAAGAATTTGAACTTATGTCGATAATTTTGGATGAATCTGAAGAAGAATCGGAGCCCATCATTCCCCATACCAAACAAGATGAGTTTTATCTCAACATGTTCCCCATCCATGAACCCATATTTTGCTTGCTTCTTCCACAAGAGCGAGCTGCCCCTACCGATGAACCACCACCTCCATTCCATTAAGCCATTCCATAAGCCAATTTGTAACATATGTACATAATTCAAAATAGTGGTTATCACCACTACAAAAAAAAAAATAATACAAAAAAATCAATCAAAAATAAAAAAAACATGTTTGCTTTCTTTGCATTACATATGTAAATATACCATTTAATAAAATATGTTTTGTGTTGCTTGTTGTTGTTTAGGTTAACCAAGCTCCTAGCATCGATCCCTAGGTTCCATCCATTCCATCCAATCTTGTCCACCTTGCCCATAAGTCAACATGAATCCTGTTGATTTATTCACCCCGCTCCACAATCCATATGATCCGGCTAAACCAATTCCAATTGACATAAGCCTTATTGATATGGATCGGATCTCCTCACCTCCAACCTTTTCCAAATTTGTCTTGTCCGAGGAACTATTAAGGGCTTCCACCAACTACATTCCTCCCTCCCCTCTGCCTTCACCTTCACCTTCACCTTTGGATCCTGAGGTTTTCTAGGAAGATATAGATGAGGATAAGCCAGAAGAGTTTGATGACATCTTAGATGATATTCATTTGATCCCTACACCCCATCAGCTTGAGGAAGGTTCCCACATGTCTATTGAAGATACTATCGACGTGGACCTTAGTTCAGACAAAGACAATCCCCAAATTGTCAAGCTTGGAAAAATTTTATCACCCAATGAACAAGAGCAATTTATTGCTCTCCTCAAGAGGAAGAAGGGTATATTTGCATGGTCATACAAGGACATGCCTGATCTTGACCCTAGTTTGGTTGTCCACAATCTCACCTTACAACCTGATGTTAAGCTAGTCAAATAAAAGCTTAGGAGAATGCATCCTACCATGGCCCTCTTGGTAAAAATAGAGCTTCAAAAACTCCTAGATGTGAACTTCATAGTTCCTATCGATTATCTTGAGTGGCTCTCAAACATGGTACCCATTCGTAAGCCTAATGGGGTGATACGCGTATGCACTGACTTTCGAGATCTTAACAAAGCGTGTCCTAAGGATGACTTTCCTCTCCCAAACATCGATACTCTTGTCGATACCTACACTGGCCATGAAATGCTTTCACTCATGGATGGTTTTTTAGGATACAACCAGATTCGAATAAATCTTGATGACCAACATAAAACAACATTCACTACACCTTGGGGAACTTTTTGTTACAAGGTGATGCCCTTTGGCCTCAAAAATGTAGGTGCCACTTATCAACGTGCCATGACATACATTTTCCATGACTACATGCATAAGATTATCAAAGACTATGTGGATGATCTCTTGGCTAAATCCAAAACTCGACAAGAACATATTGGTGTATTGGAGAAATTTTTTGATCGACTCCTAGAGCATAATGTAAGGTTGAATCCCAAGAAATGTGTCTTTGGTGTTACCTCAGGAAAACTTCTAGGATTCATTATCTCCAAAAGAGGCATTGAGGTGGACCCTAACAAGGTCAAGGCTATCCTAGAGATGCCTCCCCCAACTAACTTAAAGGAATTGCATAGTTTACAAGGAAAGATTCAATCAATCCATCATTTTATTGCACAACTTTCTGACAAATGTAGGTCATTCAATCACCTACTACAAAAGGGGGTGCCATTCTCTTGGATAGATGAATGTCAAAAAGCCTTCGATGACATTAAGCAATACCTAGCTTCTCCACCAGTCTTAGCTCCTCCTCGTTCGGGGGTCCCATTTTATCTTTACATCTCAACAATGGACTTTGCATTAGGGACAATGCTTGCACAAAAGAATGAACAAAATCGAGAGCAAGTTGTCTACTACATTAGTCGAACATTGGTAAGCTATGAAACTAAATACGCTTATGTAGAAAAATTGTGCTTAGCAGTGGTTTTTACCACTAAGAAACTTTGACATTATATGCTTAGCCACACAACTTACGTCATAGCTAGAGAAAATCCTCTGCGTTACATGATGTCTCGCACTTACAATAATACCCACACCGCTAAATGGATAATGCTCCTTACAAAATTTGACCTAGAATTCATTAGCCAAAAATCCATTAAAGTGTAGGTAATAGCCGATCAACTTGCGGAAGCTCCACTACCTAGTGATCATCCTTTGATTATTGAGCTCCTAGATGATTCGATATTTGCTGTCACTGAACAAGAAGAAGATGTCATTCCGGGAGGAAGATATCGATATCACACTATTATTTGATGGCTCTAAGTGCATGAAAGGTCAAGGTGTTGGAGTCATATTTCACACACCACAGGGGGTACCTATCCCCTTGTCATTCAAACTAGACTTCCAATGCACAAACAACACCATAGAGTATGAAGCCTTAATCTTAGGTCTTCAATCAGCTATAGCTATGAGCATTAAGTGTATTAGGATATTTGGTGATTCTCAACTTGTTGTCAAACAAATCAATAGAGAATACCAATGCAAAGAACCTACCATTAAGCTTTATCATGAAGTAGCAATGAAGTTGCTCTCTAAGTTTGATTGGTATGAAATCAATAGTTTGCCATGTTCAACTAATATATTTGTAGATGCGATGGCCTCCCTTGGATCCTTGATTCCAAAAGACTCCTTTGGAGAGGTACAACCCCTTATCATTTCAACGGTCTCTAAATCTGCAATTTCTCGTGCTGAGTCAAAATATGAAAAGGATGTTTGCTTTATCCAATCGGATTCATATGAGCCTTGGTCAAGCCAAATAGTAGCCTTTCTCAAGTTTGGAACACTCCCATCTGACATGTCTCAAACTTCCAAGCGCACTTTCAAGCAAAAGGTAGCCCATTTCGTTCTTTTGGGGGACATGTTGTATAAACATGGTTATGATGGAGTCCTCCTTCATTGTCTCGAGGCTAGCGAAGCTCAAAGAGCCATAGTTGAAGCCCATGATGGTACTTGTGGTGGTCATTTTAGTGGAATGGCCATTGCAAATTGTATTCTATGCATGGGTTATTATTGGCCCACAATGGAACATGATTGTTGCACCTATGTTAAACATTGCAAAAAGTGCCAAGAACATGCTAACCTAACTCATGTACCATCACAAGCTTTACAACCTATTCAAAGCCTTTGGCCCTTTTCACAATGGGGCCTAGATCTAATTGGAAAAATTTCACCTCCTTCCTCGGGACAACATACTTTCATCATCACAGCCACTGAATACTTCACAAAGTGGGTTGAGGCAATTCCTCTAACTAGTACAACAGGACCTAGAATTGTGGAGTTTATACTCCATCATATCATTTATCATTTTGGTATCCCCTCAAAAATCATTTTAGACAATGGCAAGTCTTTCAAGAACAAGGATGTTCGAGCACTTTGTGAGAAATATAACATTCAACATAGTTTCTCGACTCCTTATTACCCATAAGCAAATGGACAAGTTGAAGCTTCCAACAAGACCTTAATTGCTATTCTCAAGAAACTTGTCAAATAAAATCATAGAGATTGGCATACACAAATTCCCTTGGCATTATGGGCTTATCGAACAAGCATCCACATGCCTACAAGGGCAACACCATTTTCATTGGTCTATGGAGCCAAAGCAATCATGCCTCTTGAGCTCGAGATCCCTTCCTTGCAAATTTCTTTGCAGGAATTCATAGATGATGACACTTCTAGACAAGCATGTCTTGACCAACTCACACTTCTTGATGAGAGGTGAGTCAATGCTTTAGAGCACTTACGAGTTTATCAAGACCGCCTCAAATATGCTTACAATGCCAAAGTTCATCTACGTGAATTCCAAGTAGGAGATCTTGTCCTTAAAGAGAACCAACAAAACACCAATGCATTGCCGCATCTTCATGATAAATTCATGGCTAATTGGTTAGGTCCATACATAGTTACACAAAGAGTGGGTAATGGTACTTATAGGCTTGCTAGTCTAGAGGGAGAGGAAGAATCCGAACCACTTAATGTTATACACTTGAGAGCATTCTATGCATGATTTGATTATTATATATATACATGGCTAATACACAAAAATATTTGCATACACTTCATTCATAACATTGCATTTCACTTGCATACACTTCATCCCAAACAATGCATTCACCTACATTTCATATTGCATTTCACAAAATTGCACATCATACATTGCATTCACATCCACATTTTGCATTTCATATTTAGGGATCATTTATTAAGTTCAAGGTCTTAATTGGTCCAACAAAAATTCATGTTGCCTTAATCAGGGGCACCTTCACAAAGTCATCCACACCATTCCACAAAGTCAAATTGCCATCAACACAAGCCACATTCACAAATTCCTAGGTGTTTTTGGTCACTCAGCCACTCCTAGTGTTTTAAGCAACCTCAAAAATACATGTCGAGTTCTTCTTAGGACCATTGCACATATACACTAAGAAAAATCTTGAGTTTGGGAACTGATTCCAAAAATATTCTTGAACCAAGCACAACTTTCACATCTTAAAAACATCTTGTGTCAAAAAGGGATAACACCATACTTGGTATAAACCTTGAAGTGAAAAGGGTCATCCTTGCTAGTCCCATCATGCAACATAGTCCATAAAAATAGTGGTTATCACCACTATCACAATTCCAAAAATAAAATAAAGAGTAGGGACAAATCCCTAACAAAAACTCTAAATATTTTTATCACACACCACTGATCAATTGGGTTGTAAGGATCATACTACATTTCCAGTCAGACGGTTAGGTAGTCATCCCCAAAACTTAAAATATCAAAAACAAAATTCATGGACTATGGAGTTAGCCTCCACCAGAGCTATAGACGCTTGACTGGTAGTGGAGTACGCTCATGCATGGTGACATGTCTCTTTTAAAAGAGACCTCTGACCGCTCATACGGACAAGCTAGCTTCTTGGTTTCATCCATAATAGGTTTACCCAATTTACTCAAGATGAGTTAATGAACTCACTTGCACACACACTGGTTCTTGATTGTCTCAGGTCATTACCTTGCTCTTGATTCGGTAAATGAACTCACTGCACACACATTTGGTCCTAGAAGGATTAGGCAGTTTTAGTGAGTTTGTTTGATGCCACTAGGATGTTTGAGTCTCTACAAAATAGGCATTTTTCCATATCAACATCCATATCTTCTTCCATATCAACATCCATATCTTCTTCCATATCAACATCCATGTCTTCTTCCATGTCAACATCCATGTCAATTGATGAGTCATTCACCCCATATGCCACCAATTTTGGTGCCCCTGATTAAACAACAATGCTAGAAAATAGCCAAAACAAAGATCTAAACTATAAATGATCATTAGCACATGCCATATTGCATTAATCATCCATACATGTCATCTTGCATTAGTCATCCATAACATCTCATATGCATTAATCATAAACATAAACATGCATTCAACAAAAGCATTCCACAAAAGCATTCACACAAATATATAACACAAAAGGTAAAAGCCATGTATATATATATATATATATATATATATATATATATATATATTTATATATATATATATATATATATATATCAATGAATGCCAAAAGGCTACATACAATGGAGCACCAAGGCTCATATACAAAAAGTACATCTAAGCACTAGCTACATCCTCCAAGAAGACCCTTGTGACCTAGCAGGAGTCTGTGACCTAGCAGGAGCCTCAGACCTAGTAGGAGCCCTAGACCTAGACTGACTATGCCTAGCACCCTCAAATGTAGATGAGGTTGGAGGATCTGGAAGTGGAATATGATGTTCCATCAACCTATCCTCCAATGCCTCAATGTATCTATGCCGAGAGCGAAGGCATCGTATGTCGACCTCGTGTCGTCGCTCCCACTTCGCTAGCTCTTCCTGGAGATTCATAATCCTTGCATCCCACTCTACCACCTGCTACTCTAGCTTTACCCACTCCTCATTTCTTTGGCTTGAGGGTACATCTAGAACCTCCTCCATATCCTCCCTATCTCCACCATCTCCCCCAACCTTGGGTGCCTGTTGTGTCACACCCTTCACCTTCCACCTTCGACTATCAGATCGAAGGCATCACTACCTCTTATGGGTATCTTGGGTCCCCTCACCCTGCATCTCTAGGGCACCCTCATCCTGAGTCCCCTGGGTAGCCTCATCCCTAGCCTCTCGACCACCACCCGCATCAACCGCTCCTCGAGGTGGTACCCATGGTGGCTATACTACAAACTATGCATCATACTCCATGGTCACTCCCACATCCTCCACATTTAGGATGTCCACCTCTTCATCATCCTCCAAGGCTACCCTCCATGGCTCCGTGCATGGTAGCCCCACCTCCTCCCGATGCCTCCTATACCACATCGACTCATCGAGAACATCCTACCTCAGCCCAAATTGGTGGAGTACTCAGGAGAATTGGAAGTACTCCACCTCACTCCTATACCTCCTAATCACCCACCTACCTTATTGCACCCACCATAGATTCTCTCCATCCCCAGTCCACTGGGCACCCAACCATGGCCTCCATACCACTTGGGTGGATGTCAATCTCACCCATAAATCCCTATACCACTGACTCATCCTCATAGGATGACTCGATTGCACCTCCTCTACCAATGCCCATCACCTAGCATAGGGCTACTCCCTACCAAAATCCCCCATAGGTAGCCCCTCCGGTTGAGCAACTCTGAAGTGCTCCCATCCCTAGTATTGTAGTAATAAGTTGCACCCTAATCCCTTTTACCCCGCCTCGTGACATCATAAATCTCTTGGTACACCTACACCAATAATGTGGGAGCCCATGCATACACCTACCTCATGGTGAGCATATCGCTCACCACCCCTATCAGGTTCCAAGGGAACCTACACCTAGTGTTTTTGGAGTCACAATATTGGCCAACACAAACATCACCAAATCCTAGAGGGGATCTAACTCCTTGTCCATGTACATGGACAAATAGGGGATACCTTCGCTCTCCACCTTCACCCCCTCCTAGGCATCCCCAAACATCCTCATCATATCTATATTCTGGTTGAGGCCAACCTCAACCCGAAGACCCTCCATCGACACCTTGAGGATGCGATACACATCCTCCAAGATCATAGTCACCTCACTTGTGGGGAGCTAAAACATCCCCTTATCAGAATCCCACCTTTATACTAGGGCAGAGAGGTACCCCTCATCTACCCTAACCACATCCAGTTGAGCTACCTTTACTAGCCCCACATCCCTGAGCAACTCCCACTCATCCCTCATAATCGCCTTCCTCATCTCAGGGATGTAAGATGAAAATCGATGTCGAGCCTCCAAAACTCTAAGTTGTAGCACAACACAAAACATGTATTAATAATTCAAAAACAAAAACTTTGCATAATAAACAATAAATAAAGAATTACCTTAGCTCTCCATACCCCAATAGTAGCCTCAGCCTCCACACCAGCTCCCTCTACCGCCATATCTTTCATGCTCCAAATGCCTCACTCACCCTTCACTCCTTAGACATAGCTTCTCAAACTCTACAGACGCACAAATGAGCTTGAATCTCACCTAGCAAGCTATTTATAGCTACTTCAGGCACTTTGAAGTGCCCATGCATGTTTCCTGGTGTGTTGAAGCACCCGTAGGTGTTTGTGTAAACCGCAAGTGCCCGCGGGCGTTTCATGTTAAATTTGACAAAAGCTAAATCAACACAAAATAGTAGCTACCCCCAACCAAATCACTCCAAATTTCACTCACCAGTGCATTCCATCATTTTATTAGGTTTTGTGAAGATTATAACTAATTTGGATGCATAAATCTCATTTGCGACCACATTGACCATAATTCACCAAACCAATTCCAAAAGCACCTAAAACAGCCCAAATCTTCACAAAACAACCATCATCATTCATATCATCATTCATACATCATCTCCACGTCATTTCACATCATCATATTTGCCAGGATCACATAACAAGCAATTGAATCTTGTATTTAGTGGGTTATTCTACACACTTGGTGATTGCAGCGATTTGGATCCTATGCAATTTGATAAGATGAATAGCTTACAATAAGGACACTTGATCATGATCATCATCACTTATCTCCTTGGTCAAAATTATAATAATATTTGGTATTTCCTCATCTTTAGAGTGAAACATTGCCAAGAACAATTTGTACAACCATTGTCATTGATGGCCTAGTTCGTGAGGCTTAAAACATGGACAAAAACTCAAATTTCATCATTCACAATCTCCTTAACACCTTAGAGATAGGTACTATCTAGGATGATTGGTTATAATTGTGGGAATGATCCAAATAGCCACTATAATGTCATCCAAGGTTGATACTTTTTCTTTTTGCATCATCATTTTGCATATCACTAACACTGAAAAGGCAAAGTGTTTCAATAGCATCAAATCACCCCAAATTTGGGGGACAACTATTTTTTGGTTATGAATTTTCCACAACGGGATACATCTTACATGATCATGGCATCTACACTTGGCAAAAACCCCTTCCCACCGATTGGGGTAAAAATGGTATCAAATTTTACATCATTCATATCGTCCTCATCACCCCACATTTTGCACAAAATCCTTCATATGTTAGGGTAAAAATAGACATGTCATGTCATATTTTCCACCACCCCCTTCCCACCATTAGGGAAAAAATGGTATCAACCTTTACATCATTCATATCGTCCTCATCACCCCACATTTTGCACAAAACCCTTCATCTGTTAGGGAAAAGATAGACACATCATATCACATTTTCCACCACCCTCCTTCCCATCATTAGAGAAAAATGATATCAACCTTTACATCATTCATATCCTCCTGATCACCTCACATTTGCACAAAACCCTTCATCTATTGGGGCAAAAATAGACACATCATATCACATTTTCCACCAACCTCCTTCCCACTATTGGGCTAAAAATGGTATCACATTATCCATCATTCATTTGCACAGATTTTTCAATTGGCTCATGAGATTCATTTGTAATATCATTCACCAATTGAGGGGGTAAGCTACGTAAAACTCCAAATTATTTTATTCTTTTATCTTCAAGCTCGTATTCTAACAAAAGAGATAAGCTTCTTCTGCACCTAGAAAAAATAGGTGTCTTGTATTTTTACACTGCATTGTGTTTCACACAACGTAGTACAAAAAGGGGTATTTGTAGACACCAAATCCTAGCCATTTGCCTTCCATATTTGCCTTCCCGCCATTTCCACCACCAAATCCTAGCCAATTTGCCCACTATTCCTATTTTACCACCATTTTTTATCATTATTCACATTTATTTATATATATTTATTTATATATATTTAAATATAATATTTTATATTATATTTTAATATATATTTAATAAATATGTATTTATTTAAGTGAATTAATCCCAGCCATCCAATTTTATTTAATCTTGACCATCCATTTACATCAATTTGTGCCACACCCTAGATTTATTATCAACCCTTGGATATGCTTTAATCTCAACCACACGATTAGTATCGTTGAAACCCTAGTATGTCTTAGGGTAGATTATAAATAAGAGTCATTTTGATGGCTCAACCCCTGGATTTTCTATGCCCTGAGTTCTTGATTCTTGATCCTATGTTCCTTGAGTTCACTAAGTGCTTCAGTCTTATATCAAGCCTTTGGTGCCTTAACCCCATTTCATTCATCGCATTTCACCTCCCTCGCTTGCCATAGCCACCATCGCAACCTGCATCCTTGCCCGATCTGCTTTTGCAAAATTCCTCATCAACTGCTAGGTACCTCCGAGCACTTTTTATCAATGCTAGGCATCCATGGATGCCTCCTCGTCATACCTAGGTGCTCACGGGTGTTTCCTATAGTCGTCAAGTGCCTGCAGGTATTTTACACTCCCCTTTTTGAAGTCCCTCTAGCCATCGAGCGATGCTAGGGCATCGCTGCACCAACCACCTGCATCATACATCACGTATCAAAATATAGTAAGAAGGTAAAATAGATCAACCCTATATTTATTTATTTCATGCATGTGTTTCTATTTATGTTCATTATATTTGCAGTATCTAGTTAGTATTTTATTATTACATAGAGAGGGCCTCACGCTGTGGAGCCCTTGCATATACTACTAACTATTTTTTGTGTCATTGTATGCAGATCTGGAGCACTACCTCAGTACCTGGAGTGGCCCAACCTTGGATATCTAAAAATCCCACTCAACCTTGTTGGGATCAAGATGCGCTTGAAGACACCACGACCTTACTTCTTAGGGTTTTAGAGAATCCTAAATTTTTGTAATATTGTATCAAAATGATTCAAGGATCCAAGCTTGTAACAATGGAGTTTCTAGGCTCCCTCCATCAATAAAGAACTTATTCTATTGTATAATCGTGTATTACCTTACATTTCATTTTATTCAATGTATTGTCAGTGTGTTGTGTTTTGTATCTTTTAATTGTAAACCAGTATGTACTCCATATCTAGTTGGTCAAAAGTTATCTTTGAACAGTATCTTAAAATAATGAGGAAATTGACAAAATGTATCATATTCCTTATGCTAGTATTGTGGGTAGTATGATGTATGGAATGATATGTACTAGAATTGATATTGCACATGTAGTGGAAGTAGTTATCAGATATATATCCAATCTAGGAAAGAAACATTGGATTGTTGTGAAGAGGATCTTTAGATACTTGCGTAGAACTACAAATTATGTTATCTATTATGAAGTAAAATCTGGAGATAATGATATTGTAAATCTACAAGTATTTGTGGATGCTAATTGGGCTGGATATATTGACAAGAGAAGATCCACGAGTACTTATGTTTTTAGACTATTTAGAGGGGCAATAAGTTGGATGAGTAAAAATTAATCAGTCATTGCTTTGTCCACTATAGAAGCAGAGTATATTGCAACAACTCATACTTGTAAAGAAGCAGTGTGGCTATAGAGGTTGTGTTCAACGGTTGGCATTAAGCAGAAGGTTGTGAGAATTGACAGTGACAATCAGAGTGTAATATTTTTGGTTAAAAATCCTAGTTTTCATGATCGATCAAAACATATTGATATCAAGTACCATTTTGTGAGAGATATGGTTGAAGAGAACCAGGTGATATTGAAGAAATTTGATACAAAGAAGAACATTGTTGATTCATTAACAAAGGTTGTACCTTGCTCAAAATATTTCTTAGTGTAGAAGATCTATGGGCATGGTTGCCCTTAACAGTTGACAATGGAATTTATTAGCCCCTATGGAAAGTATTCAACAAGTGGGAGAGTATTAGAATTATGTTGAATATTTTCCATGTTATTCATGAGGGGTTAACTCCGATAAGACTTTACACTGTAAAAAAAAATTCATCAGGGTTTAATCTATATTTAGATCCATATGGATGTTTTTGGGTTAACGTAATTTCGGTCCATGGTTTTGTGCCCATGGTATTGTAAAACTCCTTGTTGTGTTGTTGGTATATAAAGCAACACTTGCATGAGGGTTTGGTAATGAATTTGCAAGAAATGTAATCACAAGAAAAAAGCAAACGAAAGGATATTATTGTATTGAAGACGGTCAAGTTTATATAATAAGGAAATATTCTTGCTGAGGATTTCCCCGAAAGGGTTTCCTAGGATAAATTTTTGTGTAATGTGTTCTTCTTCTCTACTTTTCCTTTGATTCTACAATTACTATTTTTTTGGAATTTGTTTATCGGGGTATTATTTCTCTTCATGATAGGAATAATTATACTTATATAGCTTTATGATTTAATCATTTTCTCAAAATAAAAAGGTGAGCATATTGAGCATCTAGAGTATGTTTTCCAAATGAGTAGGGAGTATGGAATTTCACTAAACTCCAAAAATTCCACCTTCATGGTTCAAGAAGAAAAAATATTAGAGCATTTAGTGTGTAAATAGGGCCTAAAAATAGATCTTGACATGATAAATGTAATCCAAGGGTTATATTTTCTAAAGGTGTAGGAAGTACAACATTTCACTAAGCCCCAAAAAGTTCATCTTTTTTATTCAATAAGAAAAAATCTTAGATCATCTAGTGTCTAAAGAGGGCCTAAAATATATTTGGACATGATAAAAGCAATCCAAGAGTTACCTCTACTTACGTACATTAAAATAATTGGATAATTCTTACTAGGTCAAATCCAATTTGTAGCTAAGTTTATAACCAATTTTGTACAAGTGCTTAGACGAATAACCAAGATGTTAAAAAATGATGTGACTCTTACATGGACTAAAGAAGATAAGAATTATTTCTAAGATATAAAAAATGCAATTACCAAAGCATTAATTTTCATTACCAATTTTGCACAAGTGGTAATACCAATAACCAAGATGCTAAAAATGATGTAACCCTTACATGGACTAAAAAAGGTAAGAAGTATTTCCAAGATATAAAAGTTGTAATTACCAAAGCATTGGCTTTCATCAAGCTAATGTAAGCACAATTAAATATCCTATTGGATTTAGAAGAAGAAAGGGATAAGGCATTTGAAGCTCTAGTGCAACATCAAACTGTAGCAAAGATATTGTTTGAAAAAAAAGCCCACCAAAATGGATTACAAAGAAGGCAATTTGGTGTTTAAGTGGAATGAAGATAGGGCTAACTCAAGTTATAAAAAAATTTATGCCCTACAGAGTATGCAATATTATATCCTTCAAGTTGTAGGTCCTAATGTTGATAGGCTTTGGAAGATCGTTGTTGATTTAAGTTAATAGGCAACACTTCATGCCCATCTTGTTGGGTTTTCAGCCAGATTTAATCACAAGACCCAATATCTAGGATCTTAAGTAAACTTAAATATTAGAGCAATCAATATAAATGGTCAATATCAATGAATATAACATTCATTAAATAAGAACACTACAAACTAACTAACCAATATTAATAACAATATGCATAAGCAAAATTACAATATAATTGCTCAAAATTGTATGCAAGCTTCAATATTCACTTATAAATATTCTATTACAATACATTGAGCTTTATCTTCAAAATATGCCCTTAAAAAGGTGACTCTTGAATATTTTGACTATTTTTCTCATCACGTATTTGGAAGTACATCCTTTCCTATTCCACACATAAGACAAACCTCTCATGCCTCTTGGTTTTACATCTTGCCACTTGCATACATGACTCTTGACTTTACATTTACTTGCATACTTTATTATACGATATTTTGCACACTTGCATCTATACACTTGCACACATTGTTACATGATACTTGGACATATCCTATACATAAACACATACTTTAGGGTAAATATAAATCATATACCCTAAACTACTGACTCACACACTAGTCTAATATTTACAATGGTACCATGGAGGTATATTAGCATGTACCAATAATGTAATATTCTCCAACACCCCCTAGATTATATTATTTGTTTATTAAAGACTTTAGTTTTCAAACTTCATCTTAAAAAAATATTGCTTATGAGGTAATTTTGCATTATATATGTTCTTCTTTTTTGTCTTCAAATTTCTTATTTTCGTTTGCTTCTTTGGTTTCTTTGCAGTATTGATCTTGATGTTATCTTGTAGATTATGAATATTCACTTAATGTATCATAATAAATTTCTAAATTTCATGGGTTTTTATTATCAAACTTACTACCATATGTTGAATGTAATAACATTTCATTACATTCTTTATTTGTATCTAGAATCATATGATATAAAATGTGTATCACAACTAATGTCTTTTATCACTAATATTCCCTTTACAATTTTAATCAGCTCTTCTTGCTTTTAATTTTTATCCTTGTAAATTTCAAGTGTAAGTAGTGACATATACATTACCCTACCTCTATCAACAAGTATCTTAGTAGCATCCTTAGAATTTCCATTTGCCTGAGTAATTTTTGAGTGCAGATAATAACCAAATATTTCAAAATTTTCATCTTTAGCTTCTTTGTAGATTGAGTATAGAAGCTTATTTAATCCCATTGATATGTCTTGTTGTTCATCAAAATTTTCAATCAAATGTTGTATGTCAATTTTAAAATTTTCTAATCTTTCCTGTCTTATTATAGCATTTAGATTATTTATTTCCATGATAGTTCCTTTGATGTAGAAAACTTTATAAATTCAAATTTTAATTAATAATAAATTTAGGATTAATTTTTCAAAATAATTATTTTGGAATTCAAGCAATCAACAATCTTCAATTTTCAAAAAAATAATAATTTATATTCAATCTTCAAATAATTAAATCCAATTTTCAAATTTTAAAATCAATTTATCCTTTCTCTCACCAATCTCAATTTTTTTAATCAATTATCAAATTTAATTTATCAAATACAATAATTCTTTTAACCTTATAGCTTTGCCTTTTTCTTTTTCAAAAATATTCAAATTTTATTTTCAACGTTAAAAAATCTTAATCCTTTTCAAATATCAAATGACTTAGTTTTTGGCACCCAATAAAATATAAGCCTTTAAAACTATAAGGAATCTTAATCCTTACCTCCATATCCGCAATTTCCACTGCTTCCTCTACATAAATGTATAAACTCTGGTAGGAACGTTACTTTGCAACGGATAATAAACTTTGGCATTTCAACTTCCAGCTATTTCCCTTGCTTCCTGGCAGGTTTGTAGTTAGTCATTTTCACTTGTGCAACACTCTCGGGTAGCTATAACATTACTCTCGGGTAGATATGCAACATTCTCAAGCAATTGTTCAATGCTCTTAGACAACTACTTCTTCACTGCAAATATTACTACGTCTAACCAACCTATTTTTAAGTTGTCCTTTTTATTTAACATCGGTTGTTTAAGTTTTTAAAGGATTTTGTATATATTAAATAGGTTTGAATTTTTTTTTTTTAATTTATTACTATTATTTATTTATAACTAAAAATATAAATTATATTTAAAAAAATTAAAAAATTATAAATTATTTTTTGGACAACCTATTTTTTTATTTGCTTGATCATTATATATTTTAAATTTTAATTTTAAGTAAAAAATTTCATCGATAAATATTTAAATTTTATATATTTATTTGTGTTTGCTTGATCAATTATATATCCTCAAATTTAATTCCAAATAAGCTCTTTTAAATTAAATTTTATAAATTTATTTTTTTATACCGATAGGTACTTGCTTCTAAACATCTCATGATATTCAAAACTTGCATTCATTTAAACTCCACATGAAAGCTTAAGTTTGAATTAGAGGAAAGGTGGCTCTCCTGCTATTCGAAAAAAAGAAAACTTACTCGTACTCAAAGCATATATTGGAATTTAAATACATGAATAACTCGATCATCTGTCACTGTGGCAAAAGCAAGACTCAATTCAGATACCTGTGTGCACATCAAAGAACAGAAAGCTGGGATGAATTTCTCACACTATGACTTAATACATATGTTTGCTACAACCAGACTACACAAATGATGAAATTATTTTATTTTTTCGAATATCGCCAAAGTCTGGATGTCGCTGTTCGGAGTGCGAACTGCGCTCAGCGGACAGCGCAGTGCGGACGTCGGGGGCGCCAGACGGACTGCGCTCAGCGGACGATGCAGTGTGGACGTCGGGGGCGCCAAACGGACTGCGCTCAGCGGATGGCGCAGTGCGAACGTCGGGGGCGTCAGACGGACTGCGCTCAACGGACGGCGCAGTGCGGACGTCGGGGGCGCCAGACGGACTGCGCTCAGTGGATGGCGCAGTGCGAACGTCGGGGCCGCCAGACGGACTCTGCCCAGCGGATGGCACAGTGCAAACTTCGGGGGCGAAGTACGAACTTCGCTCAACGCACGGCGAAGTGCGGACTGCGCCCGACGAAGTGCGGACGGGGCGACTCGCGCTTCGCTTGCGCACTCGGGCTGCGCTCGGATCTCGGGCACAGTCGGGTTGCGGCAGCGAACTCGGAAGACTCTTCCGGACTTAGCCAACTTTGGCTTTGCAATCGTTTATGTCCGAAAGGCTTGCGGCTGCGGCAACTGGTTGCTTGGATGAGAGGAGAGAAACACCGAAACTGAGATCAAAGTCTCGGATCTGAGCTCTAACTATAGAACCCAAACTAAATCGCTCTGAGGCGATTTATACAAAGAACAAACAAACTTTAGCACATAAAATGACTGCAAACCCTAAAGATGCCTAAAACAAACAACAAACTTTATTTATATGAAACGAGGGTTACAGAAGTCCTCAACTGAGGAAATAACAACATCTACAGACTAAGCTGCAGGATAAACTAAAAGGAGAAATGTCGAGTCGACTGCTCGGACATTAATCAGATGAGCCACACTGCTCACTGAAACACTCTCCTTTCTGTGCTCTATTCTCCGTACTTTCTCTCCTCTTCTTTCACTTGCCCACCTTTCTTCCCTCTCTGCTTGTGCCTTTTGTCTGAAATACCCGAACAGTCTTATATAGCCACGGGGAGAGGAAGTTAGGGTTTGTCCTCTGACAGGTTTTGACAGGCCCTCAACTAGGGTTTCTGACCAATCGCCGAACTGGCATTAACTTCTACGGCGATCGGATCTATCAGACGTCACATCTGTCAGAGGGTAGGTGCGATGTCATGTCAAGCCTTTTTGCCGAGATCCCCAACTGCGCGAGCGCAGTCTGGCTTCACCCAAGTTCGCAGCGCAGTCTGGTGAAGGCATGAAATCTAGGTTAATATTTCTAACACCCTCCTTTAAACCTGATTTCATAAGTGCTTTGACTCCAAGCTGCTCTCGTAATCTGTTGAAGTCTTCCTCCTTTAAAGGCTTTGTGAAGATATCTGCCAACTACTCCTTGGATCTACAAAACTGCAGTTGAATTTCTCCAGACTTAACCAACTCTCTGATGAAGTGATAATGAATATCGATGTGTTTCATTCGGCCATGGAACACGGGATCCTTTGATAGTGCGATGGCCGAATTGTTATCACAAAAAATTATTGTCGTGCCTTTCGGAGGAAAGTTCAATTCACTCAGAACTCTTCATAGCCAAATTGCCTAGCATGCGGCTGACGTGGTGGCGACATATTCTGCTTTGGCTGTGGATAACGCAATAATGGGTTGCTTCTTGGACGTCCATGAGACTGCCCCTGATCCGAGATGGAAAGCATACCCGAAGGTGCTCTTTCGATCGTCGGTACTGCTAGCCCAGTCACTATCTGTGAAGCCGACCATGTTCAACTAGTCCTATCTGGCATAAAATAGGCCATTGTTCCTCATCCCGTTGACATAGCGCAAGATTCTCTTGCCTGCTTGCCAGTGCGTGTCCTTCGGAGTCTCCATGAAATGGCTAATCAAACTGACTCTGAACATCAGATCTGGTCGAGTTGCAGTCAAATACATCAGACTCCCAACTAGCCTCTTGAACAGGGTTGGATCTACATTCCTCCCTGAATCCAGTTTGCTCAGCTTCAAACCTGTGGCTACAAGTGTGATGGCAAGTTTACTGTCCTCCATCTTGAACCACTTCAGGACATCCTTTGCATATTTGCCCTGAGAAATGAAGATGCCATCCGTCGATTGGTCAACTTCAATGCCGAGAAAATATTTCATCAACCCTAAGTTCGTCATCTCGAACTCCTTCATGGTTGTTTTGAACTGGTGGAACAGGACATTGTTGTTGCCAATATAAATCAAATTGTCCACATACTGGCAAAGGATAATGAGCTCACCTGCTTCATTTGTCTTCATGTATAGGGTGTGCTCATATGGGCATTTGACAAACTCATTTTCCTAAAAATAGCTATCAATCCGGCTATACCAAGCCTGGGGCGCCTGCTTCAAACCATACAGGGCCTTCTTCAGCTTCAAGAATTTGCCCTCCTGGCCTTCAATTTTGTAACCTGGTGGCTGGTCTATGTAGACCTCTTCCTCCAACACTCCGTTGAGGAAGGCAGAATTGACATCCATCTGGTATACCTTCCAACCCCGTTGGGCTGCCAATGTCGGGATCATCCTAACTGTGTCAAGTCAGGCTACAGACGCATATACCTCATGGTAATCGATGCCTGACTTCTGCTTGTACCCCTTCACCACCAGACCGGCCTTATGCTTGTCAACGTCTCCTTGGGCATTGAACTTTGTCTTATACACCCACTTGACTCCAATGGTCTTCTTACCTGCTGGAAGATCTGTCAGCTGCCATGTCTCATTCTTTTCAATGGCTTCAATCTCCTGGTCCATCACCTGCACCCACTTCTAATTCTAACTTGCGTCTTTGAACTCTAATGGATCAACTTCAGTAAAGTATGCAAAGTCAGAGTACTCTTCATCTATGTGGGTTTAGGTTGCCTCGTAGATTTCTTTCAAGCTCCTTGTCTTCGTTGGCGTCACCAGGTTCTGGATTCTACTTGCAAGTGGAGGCGATCGAGATGGAGTGCCTATGCTACTGCTGGCACCGTTGTTACTACTAGAAGTTGCAGGCAGTTGCACACTTCCTTCTTCCAAGTCAATATACTGTACTACTACTGGCTCTGACTGGCCAGTCTCTAACTTCCAGTTCCAGGCTTGATCTTCAAGAAATTTCACATCATGGCTGATGATGAGCTTCTTCTTCATAGGGTTGCATAGCCTAAATGCCTTCGCATGCTCACTGTACCCTATGAAAATGCACTTCTCAGCTCTATCATCCAACTTCTGCCGCTTTTCTTCTGGAACATATGCAAATGCAATGCACCCGAACACACGCAAGTGAGCCACACTTGGCTTCACTTTGCTCCAGGCCTCCTGAGGGATTTTGTCCTTCACACTTTTGATGGGACATCTGTTCAGCAGGTAGACTGCACATGTTACGACCTCTGCCCAAAATTCATGCGAAAATCACTTCGCCTTCATCATGCTTCGTGCCATCTCCATGATGGTTCGGTTCTTCCTCTCAGCTACGCCATTCTGCTGTGGCGTGTATCTGGCAGTGAACTACCTTTGAATTTTGTGTTGCTTGCAGTAGTTATGGAATTCATTGGAGATGTATTCACCTCCACCATTTGTCTTGAGAGTCTTGATCTGATATCCGCTCTGTTTCTCCACCAGAGCCTTGAACTCCTTAAATCTGGCAAATGCTTCTGACTTCAGCTTGATGGCATAGATCCAAGTCTTTCGACTGAAGTTATCTATGAATGTCAAGAAGTATTTGTTGTTGGCAAACATGCTGGTCTGCATCGGACCACAAATGTTTGAGTGCACCAGCTCCAATGGCTGTGATGCTCTCCAAGACTGACCGAAAGGGAACGAATCCCTATGTTGTTTATCGAATAAGCAACCCTCACAAACTTGATTTTACTGCTCTATCAGGGGTAAACCCTTCACCATTTGCATCTTGTGCAGTTGATTCAAGCCACTGAAGCTCAAGTGACCAAATCTAAGATGCCACAACCAGGTAGCATCTTTCACAACTGCACTCAGAGACATCAATGATTCATTCTGAATCTGCAGCAAAAACATTTTGTTCTTCGTCATGGACACCGTAGCAATCTACCCATGCGACTTGTCTCTGATGATGCAAGCTCCCATACCTTATAACCTCCTAAATTAATTTAATGAACATAACTAGTGGGGTCGCCTATACAGAATAATTGCAGACAACATAACGAGGAGGATTAGGAAAACGACTGCAACAAAGGATGCGATGAGAGCCCCGCTTATGCTTTGACAGAAGGAACCGAACTGTTGACAGATAGGAAACCAGTTGGCAGGACCATTTCCCTCGTGAGCCACATAAACTATTGCTGCTCCCGCCGCCGCTCCAGAAGTATCTACAGCCAACATTACCTGCAATAATACAAGAAACAATAGGAAGATCTTTTATTTATTCAATATATTTATCTCATCCATTATCTAAATATTTTTTTGGTAAATAAAAGTCTTCATTAATTACCGGGTTTTGCAGGTTAACCCAAAACCTATTACAATAGCCAACCTTCTGCTGATATTGTAGATCCTAGTCATCCTTGAAACTTTCTTACCATAAATTGTGTTGAATCCCCTACAACACCTTATTAACAAAGCACACACATACCTAAACATTACTTACATTGACAGGAATTGAAGTTTGAAACTTTGCACTTGTGAAACCTGTTGCTTGCCCATTTCCTATTCTCTGTCTGATCTTCCAAGACTTGCACTTGTTACCTTCATTTCCAATTTGGTATGATTTAGAGGGAAACCTCATAGTTATTACCAGCTCCATGGGGAAAGAACACCCATTCATCTTTTTTCTTAACCGTAGGTTTCTTTTCATGACTAATAATGTTTTCCACTTCGTCCATTATACACTTTTTTATTAGAGTCCAACCTTAAAATTGCTATTCAAAATCTTACAATTAGATCCACTGAAAATAAATGGAAATTTGTATGCATACCGTATCAAACAAGACGAGAATCATTCGTGGGACTACAAAGTTAGGTTTCACTATGTTGAAGATAGAGACAACCAGGGATAAGACCAAATATCCGCCCGCTATAGCATTCGCTATCACAAAATATCTGCAAATTATCAGAAATATTTGAAATGGGTAGATTAGATTAGGCCCATATATCATAGCACTTAGAAAAACTTTTCCAGAGGGAAAATGTTATGAATACGTGAATGCTGGCATGTCGCTGTATTTCGCTTCGAACTGGAAGAACTGGGTGAAAGTCGAGAGGGTTTCGTCAGTTGTAGCCATGGTGATTACTGCTGCCGCAGTGGCTCCGATGGCCAACAACCGCAGAATGAAATCAAGGACTCCCCCTAATCTTCGCCATCTTCTCTTGGGAGGGGGCAGTGCCTTGGTTTTGCTTGCGCCCTCTTCTGCTGCTGCCGCCTTCATTCTTGAAACTTGAAAGTCTCCGAGCTCACTCCAACCCTGCTGGAAAATTAAGGAAGGAATCGCAGAATCGGGAATGTTGTGCTGAAGGTTTGGTTGAATTTGGATTCTGCTACATCTGGGTGTGATTTAAATACTCCCAAGGTGATATTAGAGGACAAACAGGAATCGACAGTCATGTATGTTTTGAGGTTTAGGTTTCCTCTATGTTTCACCTGCTTTCCATCTTCTCGATGTTTATGGTGATGTAAATTTGATCTCGTTCATGACCACATCTCTGCAGTTTTCTATAATGGCGTTTGCATGACTTTTTTAAGATGATGTAATGCATACATAACAGTGCACTCATGCCATCAGCCACGAATACCTGCTACAGTTTTATGGCTTATCTTTTCCCTCTACTCGTCGTCATGTAACTGTTATGCCTTCATGACTTACATTGAGGATCCCTTAATACTAGCTTCATGTGTCCCCAAACTTGGATTTAGCATACTAAACTTGGGTTTTAGGAATGTTTTGGTGAAAATGATAGTAATTTAATATGTTATAAAACTCCATTGAGATAATACTCTTATGAATCAAGATATAAGTGTGTTAATAATAGATTTAAGTGTGATTTGTTATATTATGAGACACTTAATTGATTATAATAATTTATTATTCAAACAATGTTGTTTAGTCCTTATTATGTCAAATAACTTTTGAAAAAAAATTCAAATCTAATTTGCTTATGTTGTTTAGTCTTTATTATGTCAAATAACTTTTGAAAAAAAATTCAAATCTAATTTGCTTATTATATTCACTATTTTTATTTTATTTTTTTCAAGACCTAACAAGAGGCTTCTAGCCAAGAATAAACACGTATATAGACTGGCAATCATTTGTATCAGGAAATTTGATATTTAGGATATTGAGAAAGACTCTCAGCTCAATGGATCCCTAAGCAAAATATGATATTTAAGGTATTGCGAAGTGAATCAAATAGCAAAGGCAACAGCATAAGACTGAACACAAGATTTCCTATGCATAATAAAATCACGTTTGGGAGAATTCAAGTTAGTAATATTCAAATTAAGTATGTGTACCAATATTAAAGTCTTTCCATATTAAATATGTGTAAAAATATTAATACTTTTGGGAGAATTATAGTCTTTCAATATTAAATATGTACCAAATCAAGAATTTATTTAGTGTAGTAGATGGATATGACATACTTGAGTTGTAATATTTAAATATAGGAAAAAAAAAATGTAAAATCCAATATTAAACATCTTTAAGATATTTTTAATCTTAATCAAGTGATTTCATGAAAAATCATAGCCACTTTTAATTATAATCAAGTTGTTCAAGTATTGGACAATAATTATGATATTGATCTTACTCCCTTGAAGAATAGGCATGATGATCACATTCATACTAAGATTTTCTCGGTATTGATAAAGAAAATACTTGTTCTCTCAAACCATGATCTTGGGAATTCTTGTATTCATATAAGTACTTTTCTAGACTATAAATTTCCAATGGATCATTTCCTTTTAAAAACTTGAATAGTTACCTTATATATGTTTCTTCATTTTAATCACTACTTTTAGAATCCATCTAATGAATTCTTTATCTATATGTAGTGGGTAAGGATAGGATAATTATGAAGGTATTGACCTTATTCACTAAGCAAATCACAAAGGTTTTGATGTAGTCACTCCCTTCTTATTTAAAAATTTCTTTGGTAACCTACATAGATTTGTACTTGTTCACTTCCTCTTATAAATTATACTTGAACTTATATACTCATTTATAACTAATACTCATTTTACCTTAGGGTAATACTAGTTCTCAAATTTGATCTTCATAATGAAAATTTAATTGGAATTAGTCATTAAATCTTTCAAAAGTTCTACATTTTGGTTGCTTCATAATTAAATATGGTTTGGGGATGTCAATACTCTTAGTTATAAGTGTATAAGGATATTATCTTATAAGTGTGTTATATTTGTTTAAAATTATGATCAATAAATTTAGTATACATTACTCTTTGAAGGGTCTTCATACTTTATATTTAACCAAAGCAATGATTCCTAAATGGCATAATGATTGGATGATGTTTTACCTATAAATTATTAGGCATTTTGATAGTCATATGATGTGCATAAATGATCTAAGATTACAACACAACATTTACTCGTGTTTTAATGTATTTTTATATTGTTTACACTAAAAATATTAAAAAGATACCAAAAGAGTTTTATTGAACTTTTAAAAAATTATTTATTTCTTCCATTTTAAGGATGGCAAAACTTGGATACATTTAGTTCAATATATATATTATAAATTTTGATGTATTTTTTGTACAAATCCACTCTCATATTTTCACATTTTATGGACTTTAGAAGAGAAATATATCAAATATATGATATATAATTTGTGCTTATTACACATGCTAATGTCTTAGAAGATTAAGTTGTACTAGGATTCCCATCATTTAACACCAATTCTATGTATATTATAGTTTTGTAAGATAATGAGATTTTTGCATGGATTATTCAATGTTAGTTTTATTTTTTTGACACAACAATATCTATTACAACTTTAGTTTTTTCTAGATTTCATGTCAAATATTCAATCCACACTTCATGGACTACCCACTATATTTTTTGAAGTTCTAATAATGGTTGGTTTTTAAAAGAAATTGTTTGTACTTTACAATTTAAAAAATAGCATTAACACCTAACTTTTAGGTGGTGGAAATCACTATTCTCCTAATAATAGGACAAGGATGGACTAAATTTGTTAGTGTTTGAGTAGGTCATTAGTAAATTAGTTGGTCAAGATTCTTCCTTGCCTTATATAGACCTTTCTCTTCCATGATGTGTGATGAGATATGATGCTTTTCTATTTTTTGTGCATTTGAATGATCTCGTAAATTATAAGTTTATATATAGGCATAATAGGTATACATGGTGCCACATGTCATCCAACATGCTAGCCAAAAAAATCAATGGTCGATATTGTTACCTCTTTAAGAGGTGATAGTGACCATTGATCATAACTTAGGATTTTTAGATGGTGCATTAGAAACCCTAATATTCCAAGCATTTGGGATTAAAATAATATGTTTCCTTGATCAATGAGCAGGATTCTATAGACCTAAAAAGTATGTAACCATTTTTTATTGAAAGAAAAATTTCATTAACCTTATTCATGTTATGAATTCTTAGAAGCATTCCTCATTTTGGATATTTTAAAATCTTGTCAAATTCTATCTCTCTTAATTTCTCTAATTTTTACATTCAATTTCCATTTACTGTATACTTTCTATATTCCTTCACAAGCATACTCTAATCACATAATATCCTTAGCCTTTGCAAGTGTCATCAAGTTTTTTGGTCATCAATTCGATGTGATTCAATGGAGGATATATGCTCCATTGCAATTGAAATCTAAAATTTATGCTTACTACCAAAGGATCTACGACCTAGGCCTTTCATCTCTCTATAGACCACTACACCAAAAAAGGGCTTTAATGATGGTTGAATTAAGGTAATTTTTTACGATGGTAAAAAACCACCCTAATAGACCCTAAGAGGGTGGTTTTAAACCACCCTCTTAGGGTAACCATCCTCTTAGGACTAAGACAATGGTTATAAACCATCATCTTAGGGTGACCTAAGAGGGTAGTTTATAACCACCCTCTTAGGGATAACCACCTTCTTAGGTCACCCTAAGACAATGGTTATAAACCACCATCTTAAAAAAAATAAAAATTTAAAAAGAAATAAAAGACGGCGGTTATGAACCGTCATCTTAAAAAAATTAAAAATTAAAAGAAATAAAATATGGCGGTTATAAACCATCGTCTTAAAAAAATTAAAAGAGATAAAAGACAATGGTTATGAACCACCATCTTAAAATAATTAAAAATGTTGAAAAATATTAAAAGAGAGGGTCGCCCCCATGTTTAAAAGGGCCCTCTTGAACAAAAAACCTTGTTTTATTCCTTAGAGATGGTAAAACCGTGATTTGATAGCCTATAAAACCATTTGATTACTGTAAAACACCCTCTATTTTAAAAGGCCTTGGTGTGCCTTACAAAACCATTCACTGTCTCCTTTTTCCAATACCAAACCAGACCGCAGAGAATGGAAATAGATAGAATCCTTTTGTTTTGTTTTGAAAGGTCGCAACAACTTTTAGAGTAGAGTTGTCTTTAGTCCGGATTGTTCTCTACAACTTGGGCCTGTAAACATTTTTGGGGGAGTTGGGACGAAAGCGGTGCCTCCCTACCTCATTCAAAAATAGTTGGTCAAACCCCTTCTCTATGAGCCAACATGATATTTATGGGGAATAACCATGATATTGTGGCTGAAACTCAATTTGGTGCGGCATTTTGTTGACCCCCATAGTTGAACTCTGATGCGACCACCAAATATCTGGATGAGGTGATTTAGCTTGACGACCACCAAACAAGAGGTTTAATTCTAGGCGTCGACTCTCTCTTGATCTTATTACGAAGCTGAACCCTCCTTTTTTCAGTCCAAGTTTACCCGATGAGGATGAGGGTTTTTGAATAATAGTGGTATGTAAAGACTTTCGTGCTGTTGGCTGGGGTTTGCCCTTTTTTTTCTTCCCCTTCTTCTTCTCCTTTTTTTTTTTTTTTTTTTGGGTAAAATGGGGGGGGTTGGGGGGGGGGGTGGAAGGTGAGGGGGGGGGGGGGGGCATGAAGAAGAATTTAATATTGGAAGAGACAAGGTTAGGTATTTTGCATTATTTTTGGTATTTAGGGTAAAGTGAATTTTGCATTATTGCATTATTGGCATTTATTTAAGATAATTTAGGGTATGCAGGTATGTAGGGGTAAAATAATTTACTGTAATAATTTTTATAGATGTAGAGCTACGATGTGCTTTTTTACAGCGTTACCTAGTGCCTCTTAGTGGTTTTTTGCTCTCCCATTGGTGGAAATTATTTGCCACTGCTCTTTTTCCTTGTTAAGTCTTGGCCAAGTATGCTTCATCTAGTTCCATCCTCTTCCAAATCCAGGAACAAATGATGTTTATTAAAGGTGTAGAGATGCTTCAGAGTTCAAAATGATATGTTTCTTGATTCATGATGTTTTTTGAAGGTTTATTGAATGGACTATTTTTTGGGACTTTTGGGAGCCTGGATGAGTGATTTTCAGCTGATTTTTGGTAAGCATGTAGGCCATTGTATCAAGAACCTTCAGTAGAAATTTTGGCTCATTTGTGTTTTCTATGAATAAACCATGTCTATACAATAAACTGTGTTTTGCCCTTTCGAAGGGTCAAATGGATGTATTTTGGCATAAAAAAATGTATAGAAAATAGTCCTTCTGGGTCCTCTTTTATTTGAAGAAAGAATTGGGCAATTTGGATTTCATTTCGTTGACTTATACTTAAAATAGGACTCCTTTGTATGAACCATTTTTCACTGTGTTTTGGGGGCTCAAATGTGGGAATTTTGAGTTCAAATTTCTTTTAACTATTGTTCATGTTGTCAGCAACCTTCCTTTGGAGCTTCATCCCATTGTTACTTTGCTTGAGGGAGTTATCACAAAATGATAATAAGAGTCAGTGGCAACTTACTGGGACACCATCACTTGGTTGCACCTAATTGTGCCACCTTGTGACACTTTCAATTGACCTAGCATGGATCCTGTAAGGATCTGTTCTAAAGATATTACTCTCAGTTAATTACCTCAACACTTGGCCATGTCAGAATGCTACATCTAGCAAGGAAACCAATTTAATATCTAAAACCTTCTTGCCAACTATTTCAAAATCCTCCTCATTCTATATGTTGATATAAAATTTTAATTACTTTAGTTTACACACCTTTAGAACATGCCATGAGAAGAAATACAATTTAAAGAACTCCACTAGATTTGAACCTGCTCCCTAAACTCTGGATCTTGCAGACGCATTTGTTTCAAAATTTGATATCATGGAAAAGCAAAAATTTGATATACTTGCCATGAAAAAGCACATCAAAGGAGGCAAAAATTTTTCTAAACATCAAGGTTTGCCTTATCATGGTACAAATTTCTTACTATGTTTATTAGATTTAAGCTAGCAAACTCTACATGGATGAAATATCCTCCTGAATTTGTTTCACATCTTTTAGATATTTGTCTTCTAGTTTTGCGATGACATCACAAGCAAGGCTACCCAACTGTATATTTCCTTTTTCTTGTATTTTAACAACCTGCATCACCACCAACCCAGATTTCTTTTTTCCTCCCCGGTTTTTTTTCGCGCCTCCTCTTTTTGTTCCCCTCTTTTTAATTTCTCCTGGTTGTTTTTTGTCGTTTTTTATACAATTCTACCTTTCTCTTTCTCCTTTTACGTGCGTGGTGGTTACCTCTTGCTAAACTTCCTTCAAGGAAAACTGGGGGGCTAACCATAACCCAAGAAGAACGTGCTTTGATCCTGATATGATCTATACTTCGCACTTATGGAACCTGAAACAAATCCTTTGCAAAAAATTTGAAATTCCTCTTTTGTGTCAAAAAATCCTCTTCTAAAGATGAGAACAAAGTATGGACAGTCTATAAATAGTTTGATAAATATTAATGAAGCACAAAGTATGCCATAATGGGTTAGCATGCTATTGTGTAAAATTAATGTCCACTTCTACCTCAGATTTACTAGTTTCTGAGCATGAGAACCACATGAACTATGCATATCCCATAGAATAAGGTCAATGCAAATGTAAATATGAATTTTTGGGAAAGACAAACACATAACAGTAGTGAAAATGTGAGAAAAGTACTCTTGGGGAAGAAAAACCACAGATGGATCAATCAAACTTCACATTTCTTGCAAGCTAGAGAATGTATAAGAAGTATTCTCCATGATACATAATGCATGGTGGACTTGGGAAGTACGGGGTGGTCTGATATGTGTAATGGTCGTGAACTTTAAAAGGTTCTTAACTTAATAACTCCTTCCAAAATTTATTGATAAAGACTGGATTCTGAATACTAATGTTCTTTTGAACTACATGTGGTCTATATATGGATATATAATTCAGCTTCACAGGCTTCCATAGGAATAAATGGAGCTTACTTAGTCAATTGTTCTACCACTACATATTTAGAAGTCTTTCCTCTTAACTGTGGTAGGCTTACAAGGAAGTTGATGGTGACAGATTCCCATTTTGTCGGGAAAGGGAAAGGGCTGCAATAGACCAAGGCTGCTCACATTTTCTATTTTACTCCTTTGGCAAGTTTCACATGAAAAGATAAATTTCTTCAAATATTTCTCAGCCCCTTCTAGAAAAGAAAAATACAATTTATAGAAGCTAATATGAACAACAACATATAAGGTTATGTGTTCGATTCTAGGACCTTATTCTCAAATTTAGAATTGGGCATAAGATCTATGCAATTCTTATAAAACTTCAGGTCACATTAAAAAACATAAAACTTCAGGTAACATTAAAAACCATACTTGTTGACGTCTGCTTGGGACCTTTTTAGATCATGTAGCATAGTGATAGCCCTCTTGTTTTTGGCATATTCAATGAATATATTGTCCTTCTTGGGTTTAACCATAGATATGGCACTAAACATAGGCAATCTGGATAAAGAATATGCAACCACAAATTTTATCCCTTTCTTATCTTGAATTTCAAAGTCAAACTCTTGCAATTTGCTTACCCATTTGTTTTTCTGCTCACTCAATTTTTTTGGGACCAAAAATACTTCAGAATTTGATGTGTCAGTGAATAATAAAGTGTTGCCTCAATAGATATTGCTTGAATTTTTGTATAGCATGCACTAGGGCCAACATTTCTATGTCATAAATGCACAACAAATTTTCTTCATTGTTGAACTTCCTACATTTGAAGGTAATTGACTCTGCCTTTTGCATGAAGACAACCTCTATGCCAATGCCCGATGCATCAGGCTCTACCATAAATGGATGTGAGATATATGAAATGGTAGTATAGGGCTAGAAGACATTACCTTCTTCATATGTTAAAAGGTGTTTCAGCTACCTAGGTCCATTTGAACTGATTTTTTATTTTACTTTGTAAGGTTAGGTAGAGGTGTTGTAAGGTCTCCAAACCCCTTTGATCCGAAACTCAGAGTTTCAAGTTACAAAAGTCAAGAAATAGTGCAATTCAAAAATAATAGAGTATAATAAATCAGAATACAAAATTATATAAGCAAAATAACAAAACGGTCTTATTGCTTAGAAAATAGGGTATAAGGAAAACAACAGAATGACTTTATTACTCAAAAAATAGAGAACAAGGCAAGCAATCTCTGAGAAGAGATGTGAAGCTATAACATTGCATCCATTACTCAAGCCTTTTACAGTCAAGGGGTGCATATTTTTTTATACAATATTTGGTGGGTTGGAAATCCACCGTATTGAGTATGGAAGGTCACCCGTATGGAAATGTGGTGGTTCACTTTCCATAACTTAGAAGGTCACTTGTATGGAAATGTGGTGATTCACATTCCATGAGTTACAAAGTGTATATTAAATAAAAATTCTATACATATGAGTTGTCCCTTTGTGTTTTATCCTCTAATGATGTGTCAACATGGCTAGAGATGTATTTTGGCTGTGAATATCTAAAAATAGAAAATTACTATTTATTTTATTTTATTTTATAATCAGTTTTTTGGCATTGAAATGGGCCCCACCCGTATTACATCATGACCACATAGTGGTATTACAACAACTTGGAAATTATGCATGTATCACTTGGCAAGATTCGAACTTGGGTCTCCTCCTTGAAAGTTGAGGAATATAACCAGTTGAGCTAATGCCATTTGATAGAAAATTACTATTTTTAACAACTACTTTATTTTGTATTTTTGAGGGTCTCCCTATCATTCTTTTTTTTCCTCTTTCAGGAAACTATTGGTGACCATGTATGTGAAAGGGTTGCCTATCAAAACTTCTTGTTCTACCTTGAAGCTTTCCAATGCATTTTGAATAGGTCAACATGGAGTCCCCAACACAAAGTTATGCCCATGACAAGATGGGCATAAAGCTATGCCCAACAAGGTCACATGCCTGGATCAACCTTAATCATTTTTTTTGTTGGGTAAAAGTTGCAGTTTATTGAACCCTCTCAATTGTATAATATTTTTTTGGGGTGTGCCAAAGATGGGCATAAAACTATGCCCAACAAGGTCACATGCCTGGATCAACCTTAATCATTTTTTTTGTTGGGTAAAAGTTGTAGTTTATTTTTTCAATGAGTTTACACAAGCTTTTATGAGGGGTCTTCGTCCCCTCATACTGAGTGGGGTTTGAACCTTGGACCTCTAAAAGAGAGGTTGAATCCCTTACCACTGCAGTAAGCTTGCAACTTTAAAAGTTGTAGTTTATTGAACCCTCTCAATTGTATAATATTTTTTTGGGGTGTGCCAATCATCTATGGCTTGAATTTTAGGTTGGTCAATTGTATCCCCATCCTTGCTTATGATGTGTCCCAAGTGCACCACCTCACTCTTGGAAAACTCACACTTCCATACTTTCACAAAGAAAACAAGACTCCCAAGTGATGTAAATGTTCCCCCATACTCTTGCTATAAATGAGAGTATCATAAAAAGGGACCAAAATAATTTTTCTTATATAGGGCTTGAAGACACTATTAATCATACCTTGGAAAGTACCAGAGGAATTTGTTAGCCCAAAAGGCATTACTTGAAACTCATAATTCCCCTCATGAGTTCAAAATGCTGTCTTGAATTGGTTAATTCTCTCATCCATATCTGGTGATACCCAGATCTTAGGTCACTCGTGATTTTTTTTCTTCATGTAACTCAACAAGGAGTTCATCTATATGGGTAGTGGAATTTATTTTTCCCTTTTCTTTGTGAGAAGTTTTGCCCCATGTAACTCAATAATGATTTCTTATCCCCTAATTTGTGGCAATTGAAGAGGTATATTCCTGAAGATCTTTGAAAGATCAAAAATTAGATGGTGTACTATTTTTGTAGAGTTGAAAAAATCATAATTGGCAAGGCTTGGAGAAAATTGGATTGGCAACTAGTAGGGAAAATTTGACAATCTTAAAAATTAGAAAATAAAATTTAATAGTCTTGGAAATAACAATAGATTTTCCCTCGTTTACTCTTCTCTTGAGATTCTCCTCAATCTTTTAAATTTTCCCGATTTTTGGCATTTTCTTGATTTCTCATGGTTTTGTCAAAAGTGATTTATTGAGTATAAGGTACCCGAAGGTTAAATAAATTGTGATTTCTATGATTTTTTTGATTTATGCAACACAATTTTTTTGGCTTTAAACTTTGCCATGCATGTCCTTGATGTAATTGCATTGAAAAATGAAACATGGCTTACACTTAGCCAACTATTTGGACATATCCAATTTAGCGAAGGAAACCAATTTAATATCCAAAACCTTCTTGCCAAATATTTCAAAATCCTCTTTATTTAATATAATTTAAAGAACTCCACTATATTTGAACATGCTCCCTAAACTCTAGATCTTCACATGTTGTTCAAAATTTGATATCATGAAAAGAAAAATTTGGTATACGTGCCATGAAAAGGCATATCAAAGGAGGCATATATTTTTTAAACATCAAGGTTTGTCTTATCATGGTATAAATTTCTTACTATTTTTATTAGATTTAAGCTAGCAAACTCTACATGGATGAAAGATCCTCCTAAATATGTTTCACATATTTTAGATATTTGTCTTCTATTTTTATGATGACATCACAAGCAAGGCTACCCAACTGTATATTTCCTTTTTTTTGTATTTTAACAACCTACATCACCACCAATGCCAAGATTATCTCTAGGTATTTTATCCATATTGAACCTAAACTTACCTACTTATATGTATTTTTAAATATTCATTTCTAAGGGGAGTGGTGAAACTTACTAGATTCGACATCCAATGACTCTTTAACATGTGGGATTGATGGAATCTGGTAAAGAGAACCATGCACTATAGATTTTTTAAAGATGAAACTTTCACATGTAGTTTAGTCCTTGGTATATAAAATCGAAGAAGCCTATGCATCATTGCATATGACATACTACTAGATATCTCAAACAGAATAGGTAGTTTTAAATGAAAATTAAGAAATTATAACTCCAACAAAGAGTAATCTTTGAAACCCTAGTGTCTTCCATTTCTCCCTTTGAACCACTTTCTATTTTATGCAAGTTGTGCTTAGACAATAGGATTATTATCTTTACTTTTAATAGCTAGATCATCCTCAAGACTTAGAGAACCAAATTATCTTATTCTTTCTGGCCTTTTTCTATGTTCATTAGTGTTTTATCCCTATAACTATGTTTCTTATTTTTGGGAATTTATTTAGAATAGTGAGGACTATTATTGGGTTCACCAATTCTAGATTTTGCAAGAAAGTTCAATGGAGCCTAAAACAACTATATGTCCATGTTGAAAGGCTCAAATATGGAAACTCTTGTTTTCATGACCACATGATTTGGCATGGGATTGATTAGTTACTTTACTAATAAGGGTCAATTATGAAGATGTAGAAGATGACATCATTGGAATGGTCAAGATGCATCGTTTGTTCAATGACACTACTCAAGAATGAAATGAGTTCTCTCTTGGATTTTTTGTTAATTTTTCTATTCAGATATCATAATTTTCTCAATGTTGGTTGTTGTGCTTTATTCCCAACATATCCCCTAGGTGTCTGGATTATTTATATGTATAATGATTATTTTTATTTTCACTCATTTATCATTGTTTTCCGAAGTTGTTGGGGTTGGGGATTTTATTATATCATTTGCTTTGTTGTGTTTGTTTTTTTTGAGTGTAAGGTGGCATTCCTAGCATAGGAGTTCATATAGAAATATGTGGCATCCAATCGACTTCCTGATGTGTAAAATTGTAGATGTTAAGTGGAAATATTTCATCGACGATCCACATAGTGTATAACTTGCAATGGCAACCAATGGGTTCAACCCTTTTGCAGACTTTAGTACTACTTACAATTGTTGGCTTGTTGTTTTGGTCACTTACAACCTCCCACCATGGATTTGGATGAAGAGGAAAAATTCAATGCTCACCTTGTTAATACTTGGTCTCAAGTAACCAGGCAATGATATTGATATTTATCTACATACGTTGGTTGATGACTTGCATGAACTATGGACTAAAGGAGTAAAAATGTATGATGCATTTTCCAATACTACATTCACTATGAGAGAAATAATGATGTATCCCATCCATGAATTTCCTACTTATGGAAATTTGTTAAGATGTATGACAAAGGTAAAGGCAACATGTCCAATATGCAGGGAGAACACATGTGCAAAATATCTTAAATATTGTACAAAGATGGCTTACATGGGCCATAGGAGATTCCTTCCTCTAGATCATCTATTTTATCATCAAAGGGCATCTTTCAATAGCAAACAAGAGACCAATAAACCACCCAAACCTTTAAATAGGACAAAAATACTAAAAATAGTATAGGGAATCCCACCAAATTGGGGAAAGAGCAACTCAAATAAAATAAAACGCAACACGGATGAGGACAGTGTATTTATTTTTTTAGTAGGATGGAAGAAGAAATCTATATTCTTCAATCTATCATATTGGGAGGTATGACATGTAACTTTCTTTCTGTATTTGTTGTTATGTCTCTCAATGTTGAGTAATTTTTGTTTGATGTTGCTATCTATGAACAACATCTTCTAGTTTGTCATAACTTGGATGTGATGCATGTGGAGAAAAATATTTGTGAAAGCCTATTCGGAACATTGCTAGGTATCAACAAGAAGTCAAGGAATGGTAAAAACTCCTATGAGAATTTTAAAAATATGGGTATCAGGAACACATTATGGCCAATAATGGATGGAAATAAGACATATATTCCACCAGCACACTACAATCTATCAAAGGTTGAGAAAGAAAGGTTTTTTCATACACTATACAATATTAAAGTATTGAATGGATATAGTTTAAATATTATAAAATGTGTCTCTATGAAATAACTTAATATCCAGGGCCTAAAATCACACGACTGTCATGTTCTTATGTAATAATTTCATCCGGTAGCACTTGTTAGCTTTTAATGTAATGAGCACTGGTAGATAGAAATCACAAGATGCACAATAATATGAAAGAAAGTAAATTTGCTAGATAACTAAAATATGCTATAAATAGAAATCATATAAAATAATACAATATAGCTATGGAGGAAATGAACACTCCATTGAAAAAGCTACTGAACTACATTGCACCCATCACCAATGGATGGTGATGTACACAAAATTTTACTATGCTCTAAGCTACACTATTTGACTATGTCCCCCGACTCTATATCTATCTAACAATGAGGCCTTTCTTATATAGGTAAAATAGGTTACTTGGCCAACACTCTACCTAGATGTGCAAGGGACAACTTGCACATGGTAAGTCTAAGGGGTCTCCCAGAGGTCTTAGGGAAGATTTCCCACTAAAGTGGGTCAATTTTTGTGTCTACATTTTACCCCCTCTTTAATGCATTTATGGCCTAATAAATGTGTCAAACAAACAAAAGACGATAAACAAAAATGGGTGGTTGGTTTAGAAGAAAATGGTGGTGCAAAAATAGTGTTATTCCAAACACTTTCTTGTTTTGCATGCAAATCGAGGCATTATGGACATTAATACCTCTAAGTCCACTCAAAAATATGGATGCAGAAGAAGAAGAGAGGTAAAAAGCATGAAAAGAAAAAGGAGCAGGTAAAAAAATAAAAATAGGGATAAAAGTGAACAAGGGGTAAAGCCCTAATTCATTTTCCACACAAAAGAGGAGAGAGGAGCTCTGGAGAAAATAGGAGATGGTGTTATCGGTGCAACATTCGATGATCACGAGGGGTGAGGCTGGCACAAAGGTGGAGCGCACAGAGGTAGGGTCAAAAACCATCCTCGCATGTTTAATTTTTCAATAATTTTCATGATTTTGGGTGGTTTACCATCAAAACCAGTAGTTTTACCGCGTACGATCCAAGTGTGATTTCGCGGTCCGACCATTATTTTTCCCTAGTTGATAGCAGAGAAATCATGCTCGATGACAAGGGCCATGCGTAATTTTGCAAAATCACACCTTGTGAAATGTGGGGCATGACTTTACCTTGGTAAAATCACGGTCTTAGAAAACCAGGCACAATTTCATCGAAGGTAGATAAAAAGGAAGAAAGAAAAAAGAAACAAGAAAATAAATGACAGAAGAGAGAAAGAAGCAAGCAAGATAAACTTTAAAAAATTCAAATATTGATTTTTAGCAATAAATTTTAAAGTTTTAAATTTAATTCAATTTAATTTAATTATTTTATTTAGAATTAATTTTTGATTAATTAAACTAATGGAAAATTTTGTTATTGTTATTATTGCATCTTAGAGTACTCGAGAGCCACAAGTGGCGAGTAGACTCCTTAGAGGTGGAGCTAGAGGTACTCGGGTAGGCAAAGAGAGATGCATTGGAAGCAGTGGGGCTAGACCACCTGGAGAGGATGCCTCAAGTAGATGCGTACAGGGCTCTTTTGATGGCATTGGTGTAGAGGTGGTACCCAAAGTCGTCTACCTTCTGATTACCTAGGGAGAGATGACCGTCACACTAGATAATATGTGGTACATCTTGCGCATCACTATTAGAGATACTGTGATTTATAGACTGCAAGGGAAGCCAAAAACCTTGTAATAATTTTCAATAGGTTGGACTCACTAGGTGTGAGAGAGAACCATAGTCATGGATAACCTCGTGGGGTGATAGGTGGTAGGATTTTTGATGTGCCACATGAGTAGGTAATATTTTCCATGGACTATAGAAGATGCAGTAGCATACATGTGACACCAAAGATTTCAGTTCATATGGGATCCATATGTGTTGGCATGCTTATACAGGATATTATACAACATCGTGTATAAGTGGCATACAAGGATATTTTGTATGAATTTACCCCAGGTATGGAGCTAGGAGTACATAGCGATGCAAATATCGGATGCACTACTAAGACCATTGCCCATCCCAAAGTGACCAGTAGAATACAAATGGTCCATATCCCTAGAGCGGGTTACAAGGACATACACTAGGAACCTACCACTAGCGAGGCAAGTAATAGATGAGCTAAGAGAGACCAGGATTATATGGCAACCCTGGTATCTACACCCAAGATGAAATGAGGATAGGACTAATCTAGTGAGGGTTAGTAGGACTAGATGGCTGACCACAAAGAGAGGGAAGCCAGAGATCTTCTGGTTTGACCGAGTCCTAAGGTAGTTTAGGATCTTACAAGGAATCCCAGACCTGGAGTATTAATGGTACTAGAGATTCTATCGAGACCCACCAATATTTGGAGGTAAGCCTAAATTTTCTAGATAGGTAGAGGAGGACTTGGACAATCCTCCTTACATGGATTCTAGGGTGGACGACATATGAATGGCCTTCAGTTATAGGTAGTGGTACAGAGGAGTCATGCCTTAGAGGGTCTCCCTACCAGTTATAATATAGAGGCACTAGGTGATGGACCTAAGAATACAATGAGTATTTTGAGAGGCAACTCGTAGGACCACAGAGAGAGCATAACAGGGTCATGCAGCTCTAGGATAAAGACAAGCTCAGGTTTAGATTAAGTTGGTTACAAAGGATACCAGTGCTGCAGGGACTAGGGAGGTAGGGGCATCTGGTGTTGCCCCCATAGAGGTTAATATACCAGCATGTAGAGGATCTAGATAGGTATTTATATCATAAGTAGCCAGTCGAGGCTAGGTCTTAGGATGAGGAGACTTGATCGGGAAGGCAGAGGTACTATGGGCATAGGTGATGATTTTGCAGAGATAGGTGGACCTGCTCCAGGAGGATAGGTCCAAGAGATAGAGGGACTATGTATATCTTTGAGTACCGTAGAGACAAAGAGGGATGAATCTTGAGAAGAGGTTGATCATCTTTGAGAGGAGGTGATTTATTTGGATACAAAGCACTAGAGGGCTCAAGAAGAGTGTATGGCTATCATCGAGATAAACCAAGGTAGAGATAGGATCCACCTTCTACAAGTGAAGCTATGAAGGGTAGGGGAGAGGCTGGAGGTGGCCATTCAATGGGATGTATTTTAGGAGACCATGTACTACCAAGTGATGTCATAGGGGTATAGGGTGATACTTCCTCCATCCCTATAGTCGACTAGCAAGTTACGGTCTTGATCATGAATGGTCTCAGCTTCGTTGTTCATGGGTATGCGACTGCCTGGACCACCTCCTCCTCTAGGAAAATTAGAGTAGATGGGCTCTTAGAGCTAGGGCTAGGCATTGGTATGACATACTAGTTTTGATTATGGTATGCATCCCTAGGGATTGGTTGAGTGTATCAAGATTGTATTGTGGTACACCAACCAGACATTGATGTATCTCTCTTTTCTCATTGAGTAATACATAGCTTCTTCTTTTATATTTTGTGTGAATGTGTGTGCATGTGATTTAATTAAGTGTTCTTTAATTTAATGTTTTATGCATGAAAACTATCTTAATGCAAGGCTATATGAAATGCATGGATGAAATGGATGGAAGAAAGAAAGAAAGAAACATAAAATAAAAGAAAACAAGAAATAAAATGGAAGAAAAGAGGACAAAGGAAGAAGAAGAAGAAGAAGAAGAAGATCCAAAGGTCAACCACCTGAAATAGATAAGGATAGGTGAAACATAGTATCTAAACCAGTATAGTTCATAATGGACCAATGTGATTTAAATACTATGAATCATACTAGAAATGGGGAGTTAAACCCACTATGGGTGTAGTACTCATCGTAAAGGATGAAGTTTTGGAGTCTGACCCGCTATGGGTGGTTGCTCACTAATTTATTGCTATGGGGTGATTACCTACTAGGATGTATGTTGAGGTCTACTAAAAATAGCCAAGTAGCTTATCCTGTATTGGGGTGTTGAGCCCACCAAGTCAAAAGGGGACTATAACCCAATAGGATATTATATCTGATAAGATACCCACTAGGATGTGTAACTATCCCATATGGGGTGGAACATAAGGATAAAATATATTAGGCGAGTGCTACCCCAATAGGGGTTTTTAAATATGAAAATAACACTTGGTGAGTGTGTGCAAAAGTGTAGAAGAAGACAATGTTGAAAAAGACAAATGAAGAAATAAATAGAGATATTTTCTTATCAAAGCAAAAGACAACAATGAAGAAAAAACTTAGAAGCAACAGATAAGTGACAAGAAAAAACTATCATCCTTGACCCAAGAAACATGATAAATCAATACTTCTAAGACTAAGGAAAAATCGAACTTGAGCGACAAAGAGAAGGAAGAAAGAATACTAAATAAGAATCCCTTGGTGGGGATCTTACTAGGCATCAGAATCCTAGTGATCACATGCCATTGTCACAAGATCTCCAAAAATCTATATGATCAAGTAGTCATAAACAAGCAATCATGCAAAATATGACATTCAAGCATGCAATTTGTGTTAAATTTCAGACAAGCAATGCAAAAGATGACAAGAAACAATGCAATATGAACAATCAAATGGACGCAATGAAAATGCAAATGCATAGCTAAATGATAATTAATTGATTTGATGTAATTTTTATTTAAAAAATTTATTATTATTATTATTATTTACTTTAATTTAAGCAAACAGGATGATAGTCAACACAAAATCTAAGTGTGTCGCCTTTCTTAGCATAAGAAACAAGTGTACCATGGACTATTTCACCAAAGAAATTTCTAGAAAGCAAGTCATATCTATGATGAAAATCACAGAGAAGTTCCTTTGTAGCTCTTTTCGTGATAGCCATGGCACGATAATCATTGCATTTTCAAACAAGACCATTCTTTTTAACATAAATATTATTATAAGACAACAAAGCAGGATCTTATTTTAGAATAGAATGCTTATTTTTAGAGCATACATAACCAATTATATTATAAAATAAAATAGCAGGGAAATAAGGGGTACCATCATCCTCATCACCCATTCCTACTTTTGATAATCCATATATTTAGCATAAGTCATAAGATGATCATCATTGTCAAATGGAAAAGGTTGGTCTTTACTAGGTATAAAACCTATGCCACATCTCCCAGGCCAGATCTCAACATCCAAAGGCTCTTGAATGCCCTTCTGTTGTGGCTCCAAACCTTTACCTACATATCCCATACTATATAGGATATGTTTAGGAAGTGGGTAATCATTGGAAAGGTAACAATGAGCAAAAGAACGCTCAATGGGAGAGGGGTTGCTACCACGTATCTTTTATTTGAAGGTTGTTCCTACAAAGATAAAGGTACATATGCCAATGTGTACAACATCACCTTTCTTATGGGGCAAACCCATGGATCTTGGTGATGGTGGTATCTTGGCTAGATCTAGAAGATGTTCTTGAAGAAACTAATTATCATGATCCTGATATGAGAACTTTAAGATATGTTCCTCACTCATTTTTAAATTTTTAAATTGTTCTAATATATGATATGAGGAACGTGGAGAGACCATTGAAGAAATAGGACATAGGTTAAACTTATATCAAGCTCACTCTACCTTTGAGAAAAAATAAAATGGTCGAGGGTCACCCATAATGGTGACAACTTGATCTCTAAATTTAAACTTAAGGTATTGATGAAGAGTAGAAGGGATAGCCTTCATTGCATGACTCCAAGATTGTCCAAGAAGAAGATTAAAATATGCAGGACAATGTACCACATAAAATAAAGTATCCAATATTTTAGGCCCAACCTTAAGGGGAAGAGATATGACACCACAGGCCTCTTGGGACTCATTGTTGAACGCTTTTATAATGATATCTAATTTTGTTAAATCTTCCTCTTTTAATCCAAATTTTTGAAATGATTTATATGTACACAAATTGAGGTAAGAACCATTATCAATCAAAATTCACTTAATAAAGGTATCCCCAATAAGTATAGTGATGTAAAGTGGAGAATCTTCTTATAAGTTTGAGAAAGGTTTATCATCATCTAAGAATGAGATGTGATGTATCCCAAAAAAACCTATGCCATCAACTATAACATTAGGAGAAATATATGAGGGGACCGATTGTTGCTTTAGAAATTCCATCAAAGCATTTCAATGGTTGGGAGAAGTTTGTAAGAGTTCTAAAACTGTTATCTTTGTTGGAGTATTAGCAAACTGCTTTTGAATATCAAATGAAACCTTAGGTTGTGGTCTCAATACAATAGGTGGAGTCCTTGTATCTAAAACTTTTTTTATTATTCTTCAAAACTGAATCAGGTTGTAATACGAAATTCTATCCTTGCTGAGGATGTTGAGTCTGAGCTTGCCTTCTTGTAGTTATTTCAATCATACCAACCATATTACCATGGGGAGGAGGCTCATTCATATGAGCCACCTAATTTGCTACTTATTGGTTATGTTTTGGTAATGGATCTTTAAATATTCCCATATCTTGATTGGTAGTTGTAGTTTGTTGGGTAGGAACTTGATTATTTACTACCTAAGAATTTCCTAAGTCAATATATCCTGCATCAATCAAATCTTGAACTACATGCTTCAACTTCTTACAAGAATTTGTCCAATGTCCTTCCACTCTATGATATGCACAATGTTGACCTACCTTATACCAATGAGTTGTAGTATCTGGTTACCTTATGGGAGGCAACTCAATTGCATTGGCTTCTAAAAGTTATTTCAAAACTTCTTTCTTAGACATATTAAACATTGTAAAATTTATTTGTGGAGGTTTCTAAAGTACTACCTTTTATAGGCTATTAATAACATTATTAATATGCCTACTATACATTCCACTATCACCTCCTGTGTGTTTATTCTTATGTTGAGACTTAACAGGTTTTTCTTCCTTAACTTTGAGTT
The DNA here is from genome assembly GCA_028583015.1 of Wollemia nobilis. NCBI lineage: Eukaryota > Viridiplantae > Streptophyta > Pinopsida > Araucariales > Araucariaceae > Wollemia > Wollemia nobilis. Next base: position 2,645,940 of record JAQPPZ010001190.1, on the reverse strand, counting down.
GGCCTCTTCTAATAAGGGTTTGTTCTACTTTTCTTGCTAAATCAATTGCTTGATCAAAAGATGTAATAGTAGTAGTCTCTAACACATAAGATAATTGTTCTTGTAAATTACCAATAAATATCTCAAACATATAATTTGGAGGTAAATTATATCTCAAGCATCCAACTAAACTTCTCCAACAAGCCAAAAATTCTAAAAAAATCTCCTCTTTACTTTGTTTTAAATTGTAAATATCTTTTATTGTCACTTCCTTTTCAATATAAGCACCAAATTATTGAACAAATAATTTTGTTGTTTTCTCAAAAATCTTCAAGGAATAATTAGGCAATCGATAGTACCATTCTAATGTCATGCCACCAAGACTTTTAGGAAATATTTTAAGTAACAACATGTCATCATAAATGAGATCATGGCAAGCTATTCTAAATCTTCTTATATTTTCTATTGGATCTTTTATCCCCTTGTAAATAGGTAAAATTGGCATAGGAAAATGCTTAGGATAAGGCCTAGCAACAACAATAGGATCCAATGGTTGATTACACATTTCCTTATAACTGTAAGTAAAACTTGAAGTTTGCATCTCAACTTTTGAAACCAATTACTTTACCATATTTATCAAATTTTGTACTTTTGGATTACTATTATGGTTCATCCCCAAATTCTCTAAAGGAGGAATATATGTGTATTGAGGAACCAATGCTTGACTCAAGTTGGATGTATGGATACTATTGTTATATATGGTAACTTGTAAAAATATATAACATTTGGTGGGATAGAAGCAAAAGTGTTAAGATTAGAAGATTGAGGAGGAAATTAAAAATAATTTTGAGTGACACTACTAATTGGAGGGACTGTAGATTCCTTCCAATGTTGGTGGTTGTTGTAGTAGTATCAAGTACCTAGTTTAAGTTGTTAATATGCATTGATTTAGGCAAGGGGTTATTTCAATCAAGCATATGTGAGCTTATTATAGGAGGAGTGGGGGAGTTTTACCTCTTTCAAGATGAGCCTTCCATTCCATACCTTCCAGTATCTTATCCCTATTATCTTTCATGAAGCCCTAAATATGCTTAAATGATGAAAATATAAACCCATCATTAGGTTCTTCATAAGGATCAAAACACATTTCAATTTCCATGTTATCTTGTTCTTTTGAATCTATGTTAGGATCCTCTCTATCAATCTGATCATCTTATGGAGGAACATAATCAGATTCAAGGCGCTTTCACTAACTTCTAAGAAGAGGAGCCTTTAGAAGAGGTGAAAGGATAGAAGAGAAATACTAACAACAAACACATTTATTTTTAAAGATGTTTATTAAAGATATTCAACCACACAAATAAAATAGTGATATTTCTTAAGATGATTAAAAATAAAGGAGGTGTTCACGTTAGGTTCACCAAAGATGTAGAGGGGGAAAATTGCCCTACTGCATATAATTCTCAAGGTTGGATCAACAAAGAGAGAAAACCTTGAGGTAAAACCCGGGGGTATGTTGTTCTCTACACTTAGTGCTATGGGGGAAGGGTTCACCAGGAATGGTTTAAGGACTCACTCCAAGTCCTCTGGTTTTTAATAATGTTTGATGTATTTGATTTAATACAATCATCTAAATTTGGCCTTTATAGATCTATGCTATAAAAGATAAAGGACAATGCAAAAATATAGAATGCAGGAATACAAGAGCTAACCCTATTATGATTCTTTCTTTGAATTCTTTCTAACCTAGGGTTTTAAGATAGAAAATCTTTAAGTAAGGGCTCAAGAGAATATGCACAAATAGTATTAACCCTAAGTGCACACTATATGTTGTTTATATTTCAAATGCCTAGAAATTAATTAAATGTATTTCTATTAAATCAGATCTAAGGTTTTACAATGGAAATAGAAGGCACTCAATAAAAAACCTAGAGACTAACTGGAACACTTATCTCATATGGTGATTTATCCTTGCTTTTTATCCCTTATCCAATGATATCAACAATTCTTGTTCCTACAAGATAACTTGACAAACACTTGAAAAATATGATTAGCGTTAGGGGGCCTGCTTAGGCAACTATACAGTAGTGCTTGGAGGCACAGCAGTCAAGACCCCTAGATCCTTTTAGCTGATCTTTGATAAACATAAGAAAAAATTAACCTTTGGAAGGAATCAAACATATGAAACTACAACAAAATAATATGATAGAAACACATAACAGAACATAGCACTATATACTAGATGTAGCCTAAAATATAAGTATAAAATATAGAACAACAATTTACCCCCAGGTACATCTTAAGAAAATTCATGTCCCGTAACAGGCGATCGTGATATCGCATCGATGAAATCGTACCCCATAGGGACCCGAGCGTGATTTTGTAGAAGTGAGATGAAACATATCATATCAATGTTAAATAATAAATGTTAGATACAGTGAACTAAAACATATATGTAATAGAATGAATTCACCTGGAAGAAAGTGAGGAAGCAAGCAGAAGGGTTGAGACCTCCCAAATAGTTGATCTCTCCTTAGGGATTCAACACAAATCCACCAAAGCAAGCAACAACAATTAGCAATCCAATGTAGTAAAAAACCAATCAAACTTCACACTCCAAAGATAACTTGCTTATGAAAGAAGAAGGATGCAGATCAATGAGTGAACACTAAAACACTTTGCGAGAATAATTATTGTTAGCATTAATTGTCAAATGTTGTCATGCATCAGAGTGTGTGAAAAATGAATTCAAAACCTCCTTATATAGTGGATTTTAAGGCGATACGGGTGGTAAAACCAAGGAGGTCCAACATAAAACATACCAAATCCAAAGAATTAGGGTTTCTTTAGATAAAATTTTAAAAAGGCAAAATCGTGCCCCATCAAGGGTGAGCGTGATTTCATATAAAGAGAGAAAAATGTAAAAGAGGGGGGATAAACCTTGTCCTTTCCCTAGGCAAGTCTAAGGGGTCTCCCAGAGAGCTCAAGAAATATTGCCCACTAAAGTGGGTTAATTTTTTGTGTCTACAGTAGTACAGGGATCAGAGTTAATGTGAATCAAGAAGATCAATAATATGCTCCTGAGACCAATCTTATTAATGTATGGTGTCTCATGTACAATGACCTCTATGATTCTAAATCTTGTATTATGTACCAATGGCATGTGCAACAGGCTATGTAAAAGGTGAAAAGAAACCAAAAAGGGAGAGTTAACATGTTATGACAGTATGATCAAGTCATGATTGGACAAGATTTTCTTGAAGAAGATCAAATATCTATCATGACTAGGTCCAAAAAGAAACCCTTACAAGTAGACCTACAGAATATGGGTAGTTTCCAAGTACCTTCTTAGAATAGGAGAGAACCATTGTTATAGGGGAATGATAAATTTTATATTTCGTAAGCCACTGATAAAAGTAATGCAATACCCAGGAGACAAGAAAGGGAGATAAGAAGAGGTGAAGTGGAGAAGAACAAAGAGCAAGAAAGTACTAGAAATGAAGCCCAAGAAAAACTGAGTTTCCCTTCCATTACAAAAAGCCAAAGGATAGAGGCTACTCAACAATACAGAAGGAAGTATAGAGAACAATAAAAAAGTTATGAAATACCTCCATTAGTACAGGCAGAATATAATATTGTGGATTATTTGAAAATATTCCCATCTAGAGTAATTCTATATGATACACTTTTTCTCCTTGGCTAGATAGATTTTTTGAAAGCCTCTTTGCACAAAATATCCCAAGGAAAAAAACTGCTATTGTTTTCAATATAGCACAAGATAAGGAGAAGATGTCTCCTACCACCCTAAAGAACAAGCCTTCTTTATTCTATATTTCTCTCAAAATGGAATATGCATGGTTCATATTTGTATGATAGACTCAAGTGCATCAACAACTGTTATTCCAAAAGTAGCCTGTGAAGAGATGGGTATGGAGTACACGATCTTTTCAAGGGGTTTTACAACTTGATGGTACCCCGATTAATATTTTGAGAGTCATAAATAATGTATTTATGAGGTTACATAGAGCCCAAAAAATTACTTTCATTTAGGAAATTGTGGTAGTAGACCTGGAGCCCTATTTTGATATTTACCTTTCAAGAGAATTCATGGCCAATATGGGAGGATATATGTATCTAGACTACTCCGCTATGATAGTTCTCTATAAAGGCAAAAGGATAAGAATAACCTTGAAAAAGCTTGTGTTCCTCCACATTAAAAAAATTGAATAATATTTGTATAATAATTTGGTAATGGAAGAGTCAAAGTTAGTATAAATATTGGAGGATTTAGAAATAGAATATGATTTGTCTTTCAAAGATGATTATATCCTATCATAAACTGGATTGGATATGTATAGTATCTTCATAGAGGTCAAAAAGAATTTCGTTGCCATATTAAACCATTCACTCAAGCAGATAGAAATTTGGACAATGCATTTTGATGGAGCAAGATGCAAAAATGGAATCGATGTTGGTGTAGTGTTGAAGTCTCCTTCAGAAGGGGTGAAGAGTTTCTTTTAGATTCACTTGGGCTTGTACAAACAACGTTGCATAATATGAAGCTCTATGTTTGGGATTGATGCAAGCAAAAAAAATGGGAATCAAGATATTAGATATTTATGGTGACTCAGAGCTAGTGGTCAACCAAGTGACAAAGAAGTGCAGCAGTAAACATCACTATCTAAAGATGTATAGGAACAGAGTATGGGACTTGATGGAATTATTTGATGCACTAAATCTCCGCTCCATCCTCAGAGAGCAGAATTCATTGGCTGATGCTTTGGAAGTTAAGGGCTCAAATTTTAATCCTTCCTTAGATCTTGGATCAGCTATAAGTAAAAGATTCAAATTAGTCTTCAAACAAACAGTCTCGAATAGATAGATCTTCTAGTAAACCTTTGAAAATGATGATCAGATAATTGACTTTCTAGTCAGAGAAGCTTGTTTATCCAATGTGCAGGAAGAGCTTTCCTAGGAGAAAGATCAACAAGACATCATCCAGTTAAAGAATAATCACATTCCTAAAGGCCTGATCACATTGGAAAGCTTATTTGATAATGAGGATGGAAAGAAGTCAAGGACTATGAAAGTAGATGATAGGATTTACAGTGAAATTGAAATAGAAGTAACTAAGAAGATTAATATTGGAATAAGGTGCTCTCTAGAGGAAGTAGAGGGATTCAAAGTAGTGTGTTTTAAATACCCAAATATTATTGTCTGGTCATATGAGGACTTCAAATTTTATGATAAGAAGGTCATTCAACATACCATTGAACTAGAGCCAGATGCAAAACCTTTCAAACAAATACAAAGGCCTATAAATCCTAAAATTGAGTCCATAATGAGACAAGAATTGCTTAAGCTGCTTAAAGGGAAGATCATATATCCTATTAAGCATTAGAAGAAATTAGAATAAATTAAAGTTGTAAGCTAAGATGTGAAGAAAAATTTTAAAACAAAAGAGATGGAAGAGATTAAATTTATTCTAGGTAAAATCCTCACTTAGTATAAAATCCTCTCCTAGAAATAAAAATAAAAGTAGTGTAGAGGTTATACCTTGTACTTTGATATTTTAAGGACAATATAATTTTAAAAAAAAAAGATGAAATAAATCAATATTCTCTTCAAAATAGAAAAAAATAGTGTACATATTATACCTTATACTTTAAAATTTCAAGAACAACATAATAAAAAATGAAGATGATGATGAGACAAGGGGGGAAAGTGGGGTGGTCTCCCGCTCTAGGCAAGAGACCCCATTTCAATTTTCTTGCTTTCCCCTTCTCCAATCCTATGAATCCTCTATTGGTATGATCTTCCTAGGATCTCCTTACTACTTTCCAAGACCTGCACGAGATTATTCTAGGGTTTCGTAGGATGTTCTTTTTCATTTTTGGTGTGCTTGTTGTGGCTTTGCAATTAGTCCTAAAATTTCTTTCCCTGGCTATCTCTGGTGATGGTTTGTTTTCATTTTGCTTGGCTCGTGAGTGAGATCTTTGAAGCCTTTCCTAGCAGACCATTTTGGTCTTCAGGGGGATCCAATACTTTTTTTCTTTCTGTTGGGAATGTCTCCTCCTTTCTGCTCTGATGCTAGGCCCTCAAAAGAGTATGCCCAAAGAAAAAATGAGTGATGAAAAAATTGAATAGATGCTTCCATGTTCACTCTTTGTTTGGCTGAAAATGATTGTGAATTGATTAACGCTAATATCCTCTTTTGTAGTGAGACTTTCTTAGTTAGGCATATTCATCCTAATTTCCTTGCATGATGCAAAATAAATTTGTTGAATCTCATTTGGGTTGTAGCCAAAGACACCATTTTCTTGCATGATGTAGAATAAATTTCAAGCTAATGTCTTGGAATATAGAGAGAGACATCAAGACCAAAAATATAGGTTGAATATGATAGTTTGGAAGCATAAGTCAAATGTGTTAGTTTGTAAGAAAACAAGTTGAAGAGAAAGTTATGTTTAAGAAATTAAAAACTAGAACCTTAAGCATTAAGGGGGAGAATGTTAAGTATGTTAAGTAATTGTTTTATTTGTAATACTTTTGAACCTTAAGTATTAAAAGGAATAATGTTAAGTAGTTGTTTTATTGATAATGCTTAAGGATACGAAAGTTGATTTGGATAAGCTAAAGGAAGCAACAATTAGATGCTCGTTATAAAATTACTTATAACTTATTTGTACTTCTATTAGATTTACAAACATTATTATTATAATTATTTAAGTTTTAATTTTAATTTATTTAAATTAAAAAATATAATTTAAATATAATAACAATAAAAATAATGAATAGATTTGGTAGGAGCAATTCATGTGGTTTGAACCAATTATTCTATGTAGTTGTTTCTCTTTTTTGAATGTAGGTTGACCTATTTTTTTTTAATGAATTTACACAGGGTTTTAAAGGATTATTCTATGTCTAACTAACCTATTCCTATGTCATTATATTTCTCTTTTTTGAATGTAGGTTGATCTATTTTTTAAATAAGTTTACATAGGTGTTTAGAGGGTTCCCTCCCTTCATGTAGAATTTGAACTTTAAAAAAAAAAATCCTCACCACTATAATAAACTTACAACTAAAAATACAATTCTTATTTTTTTTTTAAATTAAAATTTTAAATTATCCTTTGTGTATTGGACGGCCTGTTTTTATTTGCTTGATCATTATATATTTTAATTAGACCAGGAATCCCCAACTGTTACAACAACTTCACCAAAAAGACACACTCACCCCTAAGAAGACACACTCACCCCTTACACACTCAGCCAAGCCACGGTTTAAACCAAAATTTAATTCCAAATAAACTCTTCTAATTAAATTTTATAAATTTATTTTCTTATATTGCTTCTAAACATCTCATGATATGCAGATTTTCTTAAATAAACCTATTGTTCAAAACTTGCATTCATTTAAACTCCACATGAAAACCTAAGTTTGAATTAGGGGAAAGGTGGCTCTCCTTTGTACCAGATATTCGGAAAAAAAAAAAAAAACTCACTCATACTCAAAGCATAGATTGGAATTGAAATACATGAATAACTCGATCATCTGTCACTGTCACTGTGGCAAAAGCAAGACTCAATTCAGATACCTGTGTGCACATCAAAGAACAGAAAGCTGGGATGAATTTCTCACACTATGACTTCATACATATGTTTGCTACAACCAGACTACACAATCAAGTAGATGACGCTTCACATATCCCATACCTTATAACCTCCTAAATTAATATAACGAACATAACTAGCGGGCTCGCCTATAGAGAATAATTGCAGACAACATAACGAGAAGGATCAGGAAAACGGCTGCAACAAAGGATGCGATGAGAGCCCCGCTTGTGCTTTGACAGAAGGAACCGAACTGTTGACAGATAGGAAACCAGTTGGCAGGACCATTTCCCTCGTGAGCCACATAAACTATTGCTGCTGCCGCCGCCGCTCCAGAAGTATCCACAGCCAACATTACCTGCAACAATACAAGAGACGATAGGAACATCTTTTATTTATTCAATATATTTATCTCATCAATTATCTAAATATAGTATTAATTTTTTTTATTAGATTCCAACCTTAAAATTACTATTCAAAATTTCAAAAATCTTATTACAATTAGATCCACTGAAAATAAATGGAAATTTGTATGCATACCGTATCAAACAAGACAAGAATCATTCGTGGGACTACAAAGTTAGGTTTCACTATGTTGAAGATAGAGACAACCAGGGATAAGACCAAATATCCGCCCGCTATAGCATTCGCTATCACAAAATATCTGCAAATTATCAGAAATATTTGAAATGGGTAGATTAGATTAGGCCCATATATCATAGCACTTAGAAAAACTGTTCCAGAGGGAAAATGTTATGAATACGTGAATGCTGGCATGTCGCTGTATTTCGCTTCGAACTGGAAGAACTGGGTGAAAGTAGGGAGGGTTTCGTCAGTTGTAGCCATGGTGATTACTGCCGCCGCAGTGGCTCCGATGGCCAACAACCGCAGAATGAAATCAAGGACTCCCCCTAATCTTCGCCATCTTCTCTTGGGAGGGGGCAGTGCCTTGGTTTCGCTTGCGCCCTCTTCTGCTGCTGCCGCCTTCATTCTTGAAACTTGAAAGTCTCTGAGCTCACTCCAACCCCGCTGGAAATTAAGAAGGGAATGGCAGAATCGGGAATGTTGTGCTGAAGGTATGGTTGAATTTGGATTCTGCTACATCTGGGTGTGATTTAAATACTCCCAAGGTGTAATTAGAGGACAAACAGGAATCGACAGTCATGTATGTTTTGAGGATTAGGTTTCCACTATGTTTCACCTGCTTTCCATCTTCTCTTTGTTAATTTTGAGAGATGTTTATGGTGATGTAAATTTAATCTCGTTCATGACCACATCTCTGCATTTTTCTATAATGGCGTTTGCATGACTTTAAGATGATGTGATGCATACATAACGGTGCACTCATGTCAACCACGAATACCTGCTACATTTTTATTGCTCATCTTTTCCCTCTACTCGTCGTCATGTAACTGTTATTCCTTCGTAACTTGCATTAATCCCTCTATTATACCTTCATGTGTCCCCAAACTTGGATTTAGCATACTAAACTTGGGTTTTAGGTATGATTTGGTGAAAGATAAACAATGACATAAACAATCAGACATACTATGTTATCCATATTCTATTATGGATATATCTACTAAATTTCAATTTTTTTAGGCCTCACCAGAGTCTTTTTAGCTTTTTAGCTGCATAAACAAAACATTTATGAGAGAAAAAATTTAAAAAAAAAAAAATGGGTACCCTAGATATCATAAAAAATAATTATTTGTAGATTATATTGCATAAAAATATAATAAGGGTATTTATAACAATATCAAAATATTAAATTAATATAACAATGGGATTTAGGTTAATTACAAATATTAAATAAAGTTAACTATGGTTTATTGGGCTTACATAATAAAATATTACAAAATAAATACATTATATGATGATGTGTCATTAGGCCTTATCAATACATTACACAATGTCAATTCTTTGGCCAAGAATTAGATTATAAATTCAAAAAACAAGCAATCTCAGTCTTACCAATCTAATCAATGTTATCTTTGTTAACTTTGGCATAGTTGAAAAAGGTGAAGATTCCTCATTCAAGTAAAATGTTGTATGTGCTAATCAAGTTGGGATTGGAATCAGAAGTAACATAAAGGCGATAAAAGAACAAGAACCAACTTAAAAATAAGCCAAGGAAAATAAGGATATTGTAGTATTAAGATGGGAATATCATCATCACATATGAAGGATAAATGATCAAAAATGACAGACAATCATAGAAATAAAAAGATCTGATAGCTACCCCCAAACTAGTACACAAGTAGGAAAGGGTAAAAAAAGTGAGAAGTAAAAGGAGCTTAAAAAGGAAAAAGGGGCCTAGGAGGTGATAAATAGACCAAAGGATAAGAAAAGTGAGAAAGAAAAGGGATAAATTCCAAAAAGAGGTTGATAACCATGTAAAATACCCTTATCTCGCCAATGAGGGACATGTAATGGCCACAGGGTAATTTAGGATGTTCACATCACACAGCAAAAGTAGTTCTCTTGAATTCAAGTTCAATATAATACAAGAGGTAAAAAAGACATCAATAAAATCAAGAATGTTGAAATTCCTATCCCTATCAAGACAAAGAGATTTACTACAAGAAGCCCTTAAAGAACAAGAAAGAAGATATGCCAATAATGGATAGCTAAAACCAGCTCAACCAAGTCTAACAAGACAACAAAACTTTATGGCAAAAGATTTTTTAGATATTAAGGTCAACATGATAGATATTCTAAGCACTCCAGAACCAAAGACTCTAAAATTTTTATCATTCTATGTTACACTAAAAATTGAGAAATATCTACTAAGGATTTGCATAGTAGATTTAGGGACCATTGTGACTTTGATGCCTAAGGCTATTTGTGAATAGGATTACCATATATTAAGACTACCAAAAACCCAATCCAAAGGATGGTACTAGGGTGAATGATGTTAGGGTTTTGAAGGATTTAATCATGATCATAGAAAAGTATCTTGAATTGGTAGTTATCAAAGAAGTTATAGTTGTTGATCTCCCTTCGTACTTTGGAATGTTGCTTTTTAAGAGAATGGACACAAAAATTGTTTAGAGATGGATACTTGGCAATGGATTATACCCGTATGAAGGTGCCTTGGGATGGAAAGGTGATCAAAATAGAGAATGAGCTACCATGTAATTACGTGCTACATAATCTTGATGAAGAAGATGTAGTAAATTAGAATTTGTTGCCTAAATCTGTAAATGAGATTAATATGGAGGGTGACCAAATATTTGAGATTAATATGATCATTAATGTGCTCTAGGATGAGGAGGGTTTAGAAATGAGATTTGAAGAAACTAAGGTTAACAATTATTTGATATTTTAGGAGTCTTCTAGCATCCCAATCTTGACCAACCAACATGCACAAGGACCTCGTGGGACATGTACAATGCACTTCAACAACACTAGAAAAAAAAATGAGGTAAATATTGATACTCAATTCATAGAGTCACAAGGCACTTAGATGAATTTTACCTGTAGGTTGTTGTTAAAATACTCCAATAATATAATCAAATATGAAGCATCTTACATAGGTTTAAGGAAAGCTAAAAATATGAGGATTATAAACCTCAGGATATTTGATGACTTTGAACTTGTAATAAATTAGGTTAATTTATAGTGTGTAACTGATAAAATACACCTAAAGTCATACAAGCATAGGGTTTGGGATCTATTAGAGAGTTTCAATACTCATGAAATCAAGGCAATTCCCTAAGAATTAAATGTTAGAGTAAATTAATTAGCATCCATGGTAACAAGGTTCAATCCTACTTTAGATATATACAATAAACTGAAGGAATTAAAGGTAGCTTTTAGGACAATCATCCTCAATGATTCTAATCATTGGCAAGTATTTAATAATGATGAGCAAATATTTGAATTCCTCGTATAAGAAGCTCAACATGCTAAAAACTAAAATGAATATAAGGAGGATATACAAGATAATATAAGCCAATTTAAGACTAATCAGTTGCCAAAGGGACTAATCACACTAGAAAGCTTGTTCAACCCTAAAAATTGTGTTTAGAATTCTAGCATTAAAGTGAAATCATATTTTTATCACCTTGATGATATTGCTAAAGGAAATAATATACAATTACAAAAATAATACATTGAGGAATAAGTAGGTCTTTTTAAGAAGATTTGTAGGAAGTATTATTTCCATGCCTTTAAATATTTGAAAGTGTATGACAAAAATATCATAAAACACATATAGAATTAGAACCTTATGCAAGCCCTTCTGGTAGAAGCAAAGGGACTTGAACCCCAAAATTAAAGTATTATGAAGAAAGAACTTATGAAGCTTCTCTAGGTCCTGAAAATCTTTCGAATGAAGCATTCTACCTAAGTATCCAATCTAGTGTTGGTCCAAAAAGAAGAATTGTGATATCAAATTTTGTGTTGATTGCAAGAACATGAAGAAGACATCATTAAAATATCATTACCGATTATCTAATTTAAATTATATATTGGAAAATTGGCCATATCACATATGTTATCGCTACTAGATAGCTTCTAAAGGTATAATCAAATCTAGGTCAAGGATGATGACCAACATAAAATAGCCTTCATAAATAAATAGTGGTGCTTTGCATATTAGTTTATGCCTTTTGGTTTGACAAATTTTGGGGCCACCTTCCAATGAGCTATGGATATTGCCATAGTCTGATAGGCATAATGATACTTATATAGCTTGATGATTTAATCATTTTCTCAAAAGAAAGAGGTAAGCATATTGAACATCTAGAGTATGTTTTCCAAAGGATTAGGGAGTATGGAATTTCACTAAACCTCGAAAATTCCACCTTCATGGTTCAAGAAGAAAAAATCTTAGAGCATCTAGTGTCTAAAGAGGGCCTAACAATAGATCTTAACATGATAAAGCATCCAAGGGTTATATTTTCCAAAGGTGTAGGGAGTACAACATTTCACTAAACCCCAAAAAGTCCATCTTCATGGTTCGGGAAGCAAACTCTTAGATCATCTAGTGTCTAAAGAGGGCCTAGCAATAGATTTTGACATGAGAAAAGCAATCCAAGAATTACCTCTACTTACGTGTGTTAAAGGAATTGGATGATTCTTCCTATATCAAATTCAGTTTGTAGCTAAGTTTATAACCAATTTTGCACAAGTGCTTAGACGGATAACCAAGATATTAAAAAATGATGTGACTCTTACATGGACTAAAGAAGGTAAGAATTCTTTCCAAGATATAAAATATGCAATTACCAAAGCATTAATTTTCATCACCAATTTTGCACAAGTGGTAAGACCAATAAACAAGATGTTAAAAAATGACGTGACCCTTACATGGACTAAAAAATATAAGAAGTCTTTCCAAGATATAAAATATGCAATTACCAAAGCATTAGTTTCCACCAACCCATACTTCTCTAAAGATTTCAAGTTGTGTGTGTTCAATATGTTTGAATCCATAATACTTTTTAGAAACATTCTAAAACATGCATCCACTATATTTATATGCAAAAAAAGAAGTAGGAACAAATTGAATATAGAAATAGTAAATATAAAGAGAGAGAGAGGAGACAATATGGAATAGAAGGTGGGTTTTATGGGCACCCAAATATTTTATATTTTATAATAAAAACGATTGCTCATTGAAGGGTATTTATAGTGATACCAAAACCCCAATGAGTAGCTAACCTCAAGCTAACATTGACTTGAATTTAAGGTTAGCTTACAATAATAAAATAAAAATAAATTGCACCATTTAATCAAGTTTATCCATAAAGGTGGATTAACCAATATCATTAAGGGTGAAATATGAAAGGTGTCCTTGGGCTTACATGAACATGCCCATAGACTTACATAAATTATGTAAAAAGGATTTACATGAAGAATATCAATAGGCTTACATATACACATGTCTATAGGCTACAGTAGTAGTGCTCACAAACACTTGTTCACACTTTATGCCTTGACCTAACATTATTATATTACACATATTTAAAAACAAGATAGATGAAAGGATTTGTAGCCTTAAATCAAAAGGATGACAAAGACAAATAACATTTGATCTCCTTAATGAGTTAAATACTCCATAATTATGGGAAAAGGTACACATTCATTGATAAATTAGTGTTTACCATGATGAAAAACCAAAGGAAATTTAGGTATTACCTATCCTAAAGCAAAATCACTATCTTTATGATCCATCCCAATGTTAGATTCATCATGTTGCATTATGAATTGGGAGAAAAGAGAGGAGGATGGACAAATAAGATCCAAGAATATGTCATAGAGATAAAACACACTCAACTCATCAAGGATAGGGATTTATGTGATAATCTTGTTATATCAGCCCTTAAATACCAAGTTTGGTAGAAGAGATTGAAATATATGATTAACTGACTTGAATGGGAGACATTAGGAGATATATGATATCAAGATAGATTTTGGAAGGCTTAGAAATAGCTAGGTTTAGACAAAAGGAAGTGCTATATACATGGTTGGATAATGTACTTTTCTAAAAAGGATATGAGAAAGTGCTACTAATATGTGTAGAAGAGTAAAGGATAAAATTTCTAATCAAGGAATACCATGATGAGGGAGGGCACTATTTTGCCCCAATAATTGCACTTAAAATCTTAAGGGCATGATATTATTGGCCTACCATATTTTTTTATTGTTTCCAATGGATCAAAGAATGAAAAGCCTATTGAACTTATATGGGAAGAAGAAGAATATCGCCAATGTTAATAAATCCTCTCATTATATAAAATACTTTCAACATTGAGGCTTAGAATTCATCGATAAAAATTTTCCCTTATCTAGTGCAGGGCATGGATGGATTCTAACAACAATTCATTACTTCATAAGGTGGGTTGAAGTTGTACTTGTCAAATCAATAAATTAAGAAGCAGTTACCCAGTTATAAAAGACAATCACATATTTGGAGCTCCTTCTACAATAATCACTAACAATACCACAACCTTGATAGGATTCAAGAAAATTTGCACTAGAATATGGATTTGTGCTTAAAACAAATTCTAGTTATTATTCCTATGGAAATGGTCTTGTTGAATCTGCCAACAAGAATATTATGAGAATTCTAAATATATTAAAATTGAATCATAAAGGGATTGGAATACAAAGCTAAAAATGTATTATGTGTAGATAGGGTAACACCTAAAGCTTCTACAAGATCATCACTCTACAAGTTAATATTTGGAAAGGAAACATTACTCCCTATAAACTGGGGACTCCCTTCTTTCTAAATTTTCTAATAATTAGAGCTTGAAGGCACTGATATTGAGTCAATATAATCTTTATTGAATGCCCTATTGGATTTATAAGAAGAAATGGAGAAGGCATTTAAAGATCTAGTGCAACATCAAATGGTAGCAAAGATATTGTTTGACAAAAATTCCACCAAAATGGATTACAAAGAAGGTAATTTGGTGTTTAAGTGGGATGAAGATATGGCTAATCCAAGAAGTCATAAAAAATTTGATTCCCTACAGAGTGGGCAATACTAGATCCTTCAAGTTGTAGGTCCTAATTTTGATAGGCTCATGATGATGGATGGAAGATCATTGTTGATTTAGGTTAATAGACATGCCCATATTGTTGGCTTTTTAGCTAGATTTAATCACAAGTCCCAATATCCAAGATCTTGAGTAAACTCAAATATTAGAGCAATCAATATAAATGGTCAATATCAATGAATATAACATTCATGAAATAACAATAATATAAACTAACTAGCCAATATCAATAACAATATGCATAAGCAAACTTACAATATAATTGCTCAAAATCATATGCAAGCTTCAATATTCACTTATAAATCTTCTATTACAATACATGGAGCTTTGTCTCCATAATATAACTTTAGAAAGGTGACTCTTGAATATTTTTACTATTTCTCTCCTCACATATTTGGTAGATACATCCTTTCCTATTCCACACATAATACAAACCTCTCATGCCTCTTGGCTTTACATCTTGCCACTTGCATACATGACTCTTGATTTTACATTTACTTGCACACTTTATTATACGATACTTTGCACACTCTTACATCTATACACTTGCATACATTGTTACATGACACTTGGACACATCCTATACATAGACACATACTTTAGGGTAAATATAAATCCTATATCCTAAACTACTAACTCACACACTAATCTAATATTTACAATGGTATGATGGAGGTTTATTAGCATGTACCAAATAATATAATATTCTCCAACACCCCCCTAGATTATATTATTTGTTTAATAGAAACTTTAGTTTTCAAACTTCATCTTAATGAATTTTGGTTGCGAGGTAATTTTGCACTATATATGTTCTTCTTTTTTATCTTCAACTATCTTCTTTTCATTTGCTCCTTTGGTTTCTTTGTAGTCTTGATCTTGATCTTGATATTATCTTGTAGATTATGAAGATTCACTTAGTGTATCATAATAAATTTCTAAATTTGATGGGCTTTTATTGTCAAACTTACTACCATATGTTGAATGTAATAACATTTCATTACATTCTTTATTTGTATCTAGAATCATATTATATAAAACATGTGTGTCACAATTAATGTCTTTTGTCACTAATATTCCCTTTAGAATTTTTTTTTTGTGGAAAACATCCCAGAAGGGATGTCACTTTTGGGTAAGACCCAAGGAGGCAGAGGTATCTCTTCTGCCAAAATCATCCAGGGCTTGCACCTGGCCTAGCACCTTTGACATACTCAAGGAGCAAACCTGAAACAACAAAAAACAAGAACACACAAACACAAACACACAAAAATATTAAAATATATATATAAAAAAAACATGCTCCTTGAGTGCTTCAAAAATATAAAGCACAACCAAACACACACATAATAACATAAAAAAAACACAACATGAACCATATAGAAAAAACACAAGAACTACATAACAAAAAACAACATAATGCTACAAAGACGCAACCAACAAAAACATGAAAAACAAAAATTACCAAAACCTAAAAAATAAAATAAAATAAAAACAACCAACAACAGACAACAAAGAAAAATAAAAACATAGAAAACACTCACACACCAAAACACAAAAACACCAATTAACACACATACAGAAACACAAGCACAAGAACAACAAAAACACATGAACAACAACAAAAAACACAAGAACAACACAAAAACAAAACAAAACAAAAAACACACACACATAAATAGAAAAGAAAAAATAAAAATAGAACACAACAATGACCTTTCTAGACCAAAAGACTTTTAAGGCAAGAATCATTAGATGAAACAAAAGAAATGTTAGTTTGAGCTAGGGAACTAAAATACCCTGACCGAACCAAAGAGAAGCAAAAATAAAGCAAGAAGAAACTAGGTACCTCCAGAACTGGAGCCATCCAAAGAAATGATAGAAAGAAGAGCTTCCCTTATTTGTGAATCCTACCATCTAGGATGGTGTTCGTAGCAAGTAAGATCACCTTTATCCAAAGCCCAATTAGCTAAAGCATCAGTACTCTTGTTCTAATCTCTGACCACATGATTGTAATCAACTTTCAAAAATTCCATCTGGATTAACTGAATCTTCTCAATAATTATTGTTATTCTCCAATCAACCTTATGATTCTTAGAAGTCCTCAAAAGATTAATCATGAGTTGAGAGTCAGACTCAACTACCACATTTTCCCATCCAAGATTAGTAACCTCTTGAAGGGTTCTAAGGATACCATACCCCTCAACAAGGTTATTGGATAGAATACCCAAATTTTGAGCAAAAGAAAAAATTAGGGAGCCATCTAAAAGTCTATCAATTCCTCCTGCACTAGCTTTCCCAGGGTTCCCTCTAGAGGCTCCATCAGTATTGACTTTTCCAAAATTCTTAGGAGGAGGTTGCCAATTTTTTGTTCTATCCAGCTTGCAGTTACTCACATTCCCTTTAATTTGGTTGCTCTTAGAAGAGTTAATCTTCAATATTTACATCACTTGATCCCATCTTTGATGGGAATTTTGGGGGTGATTAAGGAGCTAATGGGCTGATTCAACTAAGTTGGCAATGGTCTTTTTTCGGATATAGTGAATATCCTTCCTTTCTTGATTAAAAATTTGGTTGTTCCTTTCATTCCAGATATTCCAAAGAAGAATGGTAGAACCCATCCAAACTAACTGCCTAATAAAATAATCAACACCCTCTTGATTAGGCCAATCCCTCCAAAGTTGTTCAAAAGTAAAAAAATTGGACCACTGTAAGCCAAGTAAAGTTGAGATTCTCCTCCATAGCTCACAGGCTAAAGTACACTCAATAAAAATATGGCTAAGAGTTTCCACATTCTCTCCACACATTTCACGTCTAAAATGGCCATGAAAACCACACTTCATAAGATGCTCCCCAGTAAGCACCCTGCGATGCAATAAAAGCCAAGTAAATAACCTCAACTTAGGCCAAAGCTTTTGAACCCACAACTAAGAAAAGATGTCAGATGATTGGTTGGTATTATTATGGCATAAGGTCAAATAACCTTGAGCAACTAAATACTCACCCTTAGTAGTGTTGTTCCATCTAAAATAATCTTTATCATGGGACCAAGAGAGAGATATCATATGAAGGATGCATTGGATATCTTGTCTTTACCTTTCTAGGATTTGAATAGACTAGTCCTCAATAGGGATCCAATATCTACCAACCTCTGAATTACCATTATGGTACTGAAAATAATTAGCCACATTTATCCAATTAGCTCAGTGAAGATCCTACATCCAAGGCCTCCAATCGAGAAACTGAGTTATCAAAGGCATGTGACCATCCCAATAATCTATATAAAAAATTTCATGTTGACCATTATGAATGATTCAAAATTATTTTTTCTTTATCAAATCCTCACCGGTCTTAAGAACTGCTAAAATGGGAGAACCTTTGAAAGGTAATTAATAGCGAACAAGGTCTTCAAGACTTTTGTTCTCAACATATTTAGCATGGAGATTTTTGGCCCAAAGAGCATTGGGGTTATGCAAAATCCTCCAATATAATTTAGTAGCTAAAGCTTTGTTGTTATTAATAGTAGACCGGAATCATAACCCCCCTTCATTCTTAGGAAGACATAAAGTGTCCCATTTCACCAAGGCCCATTTTATTTTCTCCTTAGTACCACTCCATAGGAATCGATGAATGATTTGATCCAATTCTCGAAGAATAGCCTTTGGGATATTCAACACGGTAGAAACATAAATAGGAATAGCCTTAAGGATTGATTTTACCAAGGTGATTCTATCCCCAGAAGAAAGCCACCTATCGGTCCACTTTCCAATTTTCTTCTTGACTTTGTCCAACAACCAATTCCAATCTTTTTTTATCTTCGAATATTGATGGGAATACCTAAGTAAGTGATTGGAAGGGAGGTCTTCTTATATCTTAATTTATCCAAGACCATGTATTCCTGTTTGGAAGATCAGTGAAATAAAATGACTTTAGATTTGTCTTCATTGATCAATTGCGCGATAACCTTAGAAAAATAGCTAATGATTTGCTTAATATTAGAAGCTTCCTTAATAGTAGCTTTACCTAAAAGAGTAGAGTCATCAAAAAATTTAATATGAGAGATATTTCTAGCTCCATGAGCAATGGTAACTCCCTGAAGGATTTTGTTTTCTCTCTTTTTGGTAATAGTCCTACCTAAGCATTCAGCAATAATGATGAATAAATAAGGGTATAGGGGGTCACCTTGCCTAATACCTCTAGAAGCTGTGAACAACTGAGAAGGCCTACCATTGATAAGAACTAAGAAGAAAATTTAAGAGATACATCCCATAATCCAATCCATCCAATCCTTAGAGAAATCAAATTGCCTCAAAACTTTTATAAGGAAGTGTCAATCTACTCTATCATAATCTTTGGATAAGTCTAACCGAATGAACATGGAAGGAGATTTTTGCATATCCATGGAATGGATGGCTTCTTGAGCAAGAACTATCTCATCCACTATTTTATGCCCTTCCACATAACCCCCTTGTTCGGGTTAAATAATCTTATGCAAAAGAAGCTTCAACCTTTCTGCCATGATCTTAGTAATGATTTTGAGAAGAACATTACAATAGGTCTAAAAGTTGAGATATGTTCAACCTCTTGAGATTTTGGAACAAGAGTAATATAATTTTATTGATAACCTTCAAAATTTCTTTGGCTATCCTGGCTTCTTCCACCACCTCTAATAAATCAGCATGAATGAAATCCCAAAACTCTTGGTAGAACTCAATGGGAAAACCATAAGGACCTGGGGTTTTCTCTTTTTGCATTTTAAAAACTACCTGTTGAATCTCATTGATAGTAATAGGAGCAATCAAAATAGAGTTCTCCTCAGAAGTGATAAGAGAAGGGATTGCTTGAAGAACATTTTGTTGAGAAGCCGAGTCAAGAGGAGTAGAAGCAAAAAGATTGGAAAATAATTGACAACAATAGAGTTCATGCCATCCCAAGTGTAGACAACATCACCAAAATATTATTTCAAGGAAGAAATAAAGTTGTGATATCTTCGAGAAAGAATATATTTGTGGAAGAAATTTGTGTTTCGATCACCTTCTTTGAGCCATTGAATTCTAGATTTTTTCTTCCAAAAGAGTTCTCTTTTTTTCCATTCCTCTAACTGAGTTGCGAGTTTAATTTCATCTGCATTTGTACTCTCTGTGAGGCCATCTAAATGGATTTTCTTATTCAAATTTTCAAGTTGAGCAATAAATTCATATTTTTTTATGAACATCCCCAAACTCCTTTTAGTTCTAAGTCTTGATTTTGTATTTAATGTATTGCAATATTTTGGTAAAACATAACATCTTAGTCCCATACCTAGGTTTACCTTCCACCATTGTTGCACTCGAGGTTTAAAGGAACTGTCTCTAAGCCACATTAATTGAAATCGAAAAGGAGAGAAACTCACATTGGTTTTCCACATTTCCACCATGACAAGCCAGTGATCCGAACCAACATTGTTAAGAGTCTTCACTTTAGGAATGTGACCATGGATTAAGAAATTGTCAAAGAGCAAGAACCTATCCAATCTTTCCATTATACAAGCTAAGCCTTGCCTTCTGTTATACCAAGTCATAATGCCATTATCTGGTTGGATGTCCACAAGATGGAGGTTTATAATATATTCGCTCATGAGGTCAGTTCTCTTGTCTAAATTTCTATATTCCCTTTAGAATTTTAATCAGCTCTTCTTGCTCTTAATTTTTATCCTTGTAAATTTTAAGTGTAAGTAGTGACATATACATTACCCTACCTATATCAACAAGTATCTTAATAGCATCCTTAGAATTTCCATTTGCCTCAGTAATTTTTGAGTGTAGATAATAACCAAATGTTTCAAAATTTTCATCTTTAGCTTCTCTATAGATTGAGTATAGAATCTTATTTAATCCCATTGATATGTTATCTTTCATCAAAATTTTCAAACAAATGTTGTATGCCAATTTTCAAATTTTTCAATCTTTCCTCTCTTATTATAGCATTTAGATTATTTCTTTCCATGATATTTCCTTTGATGTAGAAAACCTTATAACTTCAAAATTTTAATCAATAATAAATTTACAACAAATTCTTCAAAATAATTTTTTTGGAGTAGAATTCCTTATTTATCCAAACTTTAATTCAAGCAATCAACAATCTTCAAAAAAAAAAAAATTACATTCAATCTTCAAATAATGAAATCAAATTTTCAAATTTCAAATCATTTTACCCTTATCTCCCTAATCTCGTTTTTTTAATCAAATATCAAATTTAATTTATCAAATACAATAATTATTTTAACCTTATAGCTTCACATTTTTCTTTTTCAAAAATATTCATATTTCATTTTCAACCTTAAGGAATCTTAACCCTTTTCAAATATCAAATGACTTAGTTTTTGGCACCCAATAAAATATAAGTCTTTAAAACTTTAAGGAATCATAATCCTTACATCCACATCCACAATTTCCACTACTTCCTCTACGCAAATGTATTGACAATAGACTTTGGCATTTCAACTTCCAGTTATTTCCCTTGCTCCGTGGTAGGTTTGTAGTTAGTCATTTTCACTTGTGCAACACTTTCATGCAACTATAACATTACTCTTGGGTAGATATGCAACATTCTTAAGCAATTGTGCAATGCTCTTAGACAACTACATATTCACTCTCAACCAAATATTATTTCGTTCTCAAGTGGATATGATTGTTGTCTCTCAACTTGGAGAATTCCTTGCTTCTTAGATAGATTTCTTGGTAGATTCTTTATTATTTCCACCCTTCTGAAAGATATCTAATGGGATGTCCTCTCAAATCAGACAAATCCTTCTCTGCTCTAAATATTTCTTGACTTAGGTACTTTCTTCTTATCTCTGATTTGAATATTCTTCGACTTGGGTAGCTCTAATGGATCCCTTTTTATGTTTTTCTATTTTGTTGCTTCTTAAGCAACATATTTGTAGATATTCTGCAAAAGAGGCACTAATACGGTTCCAAACTTGGGCATGATTTTGATATTTATTTTTAATAAGTTATGTTATTCCTTTCAAGCCATAAATTCTAACAAATAATGGCAGGTCCAATCCTCCAAAGAATACATAATAATTTAGCTTTGAAATAATGTATCCAAAATTTTTTTCAACTCTTTCAATGTTTATGGAGCTACCTAATATAATTTTATATTTATTTTAAATAACCCCAAATGGTGTGAGCAAACGGACAATGAAGAAGTAAATGGTCTAACATTTCTAAATCCTTCTCACACGAGGCACATTTGAAGGGTCCATAATATCCTCCTCTTTGTATACTCTCTCCCATAATAATATTACTTTGAACTGCTAACCAAAAAAATATTGAGGCCTTAGGGAGAGCCTCTAATGACCAAACATTCTTTCAAGGAAAATATTTGAGAGAAAGAAATTTTTATTGTTCTAAATCCTCATATCCCAACTTGATCGAGTATCCACCATCCTTTGATAAATTCCAAACCAACTCATCCTTTCATGTAAAAATTGGCAAATAAAACTCTCAAAGCATATTTTGAAATTCATCTGCAATTTGTTTGAGTTCCTCTCCTTCAACCATGTTACTAAAATAAATCCATGATCTAGATTTTTTTCTCATAATAATATAATCTTTGACCTTTGGACCTTTACATGCTAGGCACGGTTGAGCCAATGGTTTCCATTTTGAGTCATAGATAAGAGGATAAGGCTTCAACCAAGCATCGGACCAAAAATTTGCATAACTCCCCTCACTAACTAACCATCTAATATGTTTCTTTATCAATTGTAAACTCTCTGATATGAAGGTCCATGTTTACGATCCTTTGGGTAGAGTTATTTTCCTGAAAAATTTTATTGCATCAAGAGAACCTATATATTTTTGAAGTAATATTTTTACCCAATTCTTTCCTTGACATTTGAATAATCACCACCCAAGCTTTGATCCTAATGCCAAGTTTACAAGTCTACAATTCCGCAAGCCTGCTCCACCAATATTCTTTCCTTTGTAAACTTTATCCCACTTACAAAGAGGAAACCTAAATTTTTTCTCACAACCTTTCTATAATTAGTCTCTTTGAATTTTATCAATTTCTAATGCAATACGTGTTGGCAGTCTTGAAAGTGACATCATATAAATAGGAATGGACTACAATATAGTGTTTATGATTTGTAGCCTTCCTGCCATGGTTAAGAACTTATCTTTTCAACCTACCAAGCAAGCTTTCATTCTATCCAAAAAAGAGATCCAAAGCTCCTTTTTATTTCCTTTATCAGACAAAGGAATACCCAAGTAGGTTGATGGAGATTTTTCAATTTTAAACCCTAAAATATTAACAATAATTTGTTGTAAATCTAGGGTAGTATTAATGAAAAAAATCTTGGATTTTGAATTATTTACCAACTGCCTAGTAGCCTTCTCATAGCATGATAATATTGATTTAAACTCCAAGGTCTCACTGACTAAGGGATGGCCCAAAAGAAAAGTATCATCAACAAATTAGAGATAAGATTCAAAGGAACCATATTTTGCAACTTGAATACCCTTGATTTTTTCTTCCATTTTTACCTTTGAAAAGTCTCTCCCTAATGCTTTCGCTAGAATGATGAATAGATAAGGAGAAAGAGAATTACCTTGATAAAGTCCACAAGATGACTTGAAGTACCCAACAAGAAAACCATTGATCAAATTAGAAAATTTTGCAGTGCTATAACAACATTTAATCCACTCACAATAACTAAAATCAAAGTCAAACTTTCTAAGAATAACATATAGAAAATTCTAGGAAACCATATCATATGCTTTGTTCATATCTAATTTCAACAGCATACTTGGTTTTTTCATGGAATGAAGAGAATGTATGGTCTATTTTGTAATAATTATACCATAAATAATTTGTTTACCATGAACAAAGCCACCTTGTTCCTCTGAGATAAAAAAAAACCCTAGAATGTCCTTCAACCTATTTGCCATAATTTTTAAATGATATTATAAATCATATTACAAAATTTTATTGGATAAAAATTATCACAATATTTTGTGTTGCCTTTCTTTGGAACCAAGGTAATGAAAGTAGCATTGATGTCACTTATTATAGCCTCCTTTTTTGGGCCTCTTCAACCACATCTAACATATCACTCTTCAATAAATCCCAAAAATTTTGAAAGAAAATTGCAGGAAATCCATCGGGGTCAAGTGCCTTGTTAGGATAGAAAGAGAAAACTGCTTCATGGAGCTCCTCCATAGATATCTTCCTCATCAAGCTTTAATTTTATCCCTAAGTGATAATTGATGGAATATTTTGCAAAATGTTTTCTTGTGCCTCCTTATCTTGCCAAGAATTTGATAAAATATTTTTGAAATAACTAATTACTTCCTTCCTTATATCTTGTTCATCCTCAATATTTCTTTCATTTTGGCGTTATAATATTTTTTATATGACGAACAAAAAAATTGTTTTTGTTGTAGCATGAAAAAAATTATTTCTATCTCCTTCCTTTAGCCATTTCTCTCTAGATTTTTGGAACCAATATGACTCCTTTTTCAATGCATTATGATAACCAAAAAGTAATTGTTTTTCTTTCAAATAAGAATCCTGATCCATTCCATTAATTTCTACTATCTCTTGTAATTTTTGAGTTGGGATTCAATTTCTTTATTTTCTTTAAAAATATTACCAAAATATTTAACATTCCATATCTTCGTTTGCTCCTTTAAATATTTCAACTTTTGAAAAAACTTGTACATACATGATCCTTCCAATTTTGATTCACCCCACCATAACATAACCATCTAGAAAAAATCATGATCTTGGAGCCACATAGACTAGAAGCGAAATGGATTTGGATGACCATAATTAGGTAACTCAGAAGTCAAAAAAATGGGTTTGTGATCTGATCTTGGTTATAATAAAATATCTGAAGAGATTGTGTACTTTGTTTGTAACCATTTATTGGATAATAAGAATCTATCCAATATTTCTGCTATAATATTTCTCCCAATGCATCTATTATCCCGTGTATATTGAAATCTTGAAAAACTAACATTCCAAAGTTCATTTGAATTAACAAATGAAGCAAAATCTTACATTGATTTAGACCATCTTGGAATGCCACCCTTTTTTCCAAAGGAGATAGAACAATATTAAAATCACCCCCAAGAATCCATAGATCATAATGAATCATCATTGTATTTGACAAAAATATACTAAGGTCCTTCCAACATATTTCATGAGGAGTAACTATAGTTGGAGCATATACATTTATAACCTCAACTTTGATGTTTTCCTCTTTCGTGCAAAATAATCTAGCAACCCAATTATTTTTTGCTTCTAACAGTTGTCATACCATTTGTATTTGTCCCATATTATTGCAATACCGCTTGAAGCTCCTGTAGAAGAAACTACTAAAAAATCATCTATCTTCTAATGAGATTAAAAAATAGGCTATTTTTAAGAGATATTAGTCTTATTTTTACACCTAAACTGATTATTATTGAAAACCTTATGGTCATCTTTTACTAGTTTTTATTTAAATGAAATATTTACACTTAAATGATTAATAGAATAAATGTAGAAGATAAATGGGATGATTATTGCCATGATTTTCTATATTTATATGTTCTTTGTTGCCTTGTGGTGTTGTTGTATACACAGGTCATTTTTCATTACTATGAAAGATACTACGAAAGGATTTCCAGCCATAGGTCTATTCCAAAAAAACAAAAAAATCCTAAAAAATTGGTTATGCACAAAATCAACCCAAGAGCATAGGATGTGTTTCCTAGAAAATAGGAGTTAAAATCTCCTATATTTTAGATAACCATTCCTAAAATAAGGTAACTACACAAGTTGAATAAATGCAGCAAAGATAGTTAGGAAGTCGTTAGGATTTAGGAGAGACAACTCACACCTTTTATTGGATGCTAACTAGTAAGGGATGTTTGCCTCTCTTTTTATTAACAATAAAACATGATTTTATTTCCAAAATAGGTTGTAATAGCACCTTAATTTTTGCAGCTAATTTCTAGATCAGATTTCAAAATTAGTTGAATATGTTGCATAATAAGATTTCTGGTATATTATAAATACTAGAGAAATAACTATTTTCAATATTAGAGTGAATATAAAGAAACTCCTTTATAGTTGTTATATTCTGGTTTTTGCATGGACTGTCATGACTGTGCATTTTTAGCCATGACAGAATTTGACCTTCTAAAGGAATAAAAGTTGTTTTGATTCATTTGATATCTACAAATATTATATTGTGATGTATGGTTAATACAAGTTCTTTGAAGTAAGTTTATGACTTGTAAAGGAAAAGTTTTTTATGTTGTTATAGATTTAGCAAGGGTCCACTAAACATGTACAGTCCATAAACACTCTCTCTTGTTTGATATAGAATAAAGTATGTACGTAATATTTTGATTTATGTTGAATGGGTTATTTTTAGTTGTTAAGTAGGGATTGGTTTATTGTCTTTTCATAATTGATTAGGAGTAGTATGGTTGCATTCAACCTAGTTAGTTGTTAGACTAAATACAAGCTTGTGTAGGATTTTCTTTCAGCACATGTTTTGCTTTCAATTTGTTTTAAGTTTTTCCTGCTTTATTATTGCTTTCCTAGGAAGGAATAACTTAGCATGTGTAAGATAAGATATTGGCTTATACTAATAAATGGAACTTTTTAAATAAAATTTGGTTAATAATTTAAGTGGTTAGCACAAACTCATAATTTTTTGGTGTCGTTGTCGAGGAAGGTTGTGCAAACAATATTTTGTCTTGCAAAAGCTAAAATATTTCCATGTTGAAATACTTGGAGGGGTTGTTTGGTCTCATTAGAAGCAACAATAAATTATCAAGTGGATAAAGGCATCAAAATTTAGGTACTGAAGTAATTTTATTACTTTAAATTTTATTGCTTTCTAGGATTAAAATTTCACTGCTTTTTGGATTAAGTTCAATTCTTGTAATTTTCTTGAATCTTTGTCATTGTTTTTGTTTTTGCAAGTTTAATAATAGGGATAAGGACAAATTAATGAGTTGGCCATGAGATGAACATGGAATATACATCTCTCAACCACCCCCCAAGCAAGATTGGCCAAGAACTGAGCAGCAAGAAGAGGCTTCACAAAGCTAACAAACTATCATTTCCTCTATAATAGAGTCACAGTCCTCAGAAGGAGCAGATCAACTCCAACTTATCCAAGAAATGGATTGTGTGATTATTGAAGAAATCACTCATACACTTGAAAAGGGAGGATAAGTTGAGATTCCTAAGACTGTAAGTGAACAAAGTGAAGAACAGGAATAACAAAGTGAATTATCTAGTCCTAATAAATTTACTCCTCCAAGGAGATCTTACACTCAATGGTTTTAGACTCCTTGGTATTATCACATGGTTGAAGAGGAACCAAGATAGCCATGGAGCACTTTCAAGTTCCCTATACGCCTTCCAAGGGTGGAGGCTAATAATATGATTAGCATATGAAAAATATCTCTCCATCGGACATATCCACTTTTAGAGGACTAGCTACTGAAGATCCTAACACTTTTCTTTTTTAGTTTAAATTGCTTAGTAACACCTATTATTACACCACTGATGCACAAAAGTTAAAATTTCTAGCCACTTTAAAAGATAATGCATTATGTTGGTTCATGGGTTTTGGTGAACATTATATCACTACTTGGGAAAGTGATGATGGGATGAAGGCAATTTTCTTGGATAAATACCAAGATTATTTTTGTGTGAGAGACCAAAAAAGTGAACTTTTCAAGATGACTCAAAAAGAGGGTGAAGGGCTTGAAGATTACATTGAGAGATTTCAGTTTGTATTGAAGAGAGAAAACATTGAGTTGGATGTTGATTTTTTGAGAACTATGTTTCTAAAAGGGTTAAGAGACCATTGATATCCTTAATATAATAGGAGGAGGTAATATTTCCAATATTTCTTTCCAATGAATTCTAGAGTTGTGTACCAATTACTCTTGCACAAGGCCATCTTTGTGCAATAATAAGCCAACTAGAACCGTTGGAGGAGTTACAAGAATTGAAATCAGTAACATGTTGGAAATTGCTAATAAAGCATATTTATATGCATAAAGTGTGCATACCATACTCCATCATCATCCTCCCATGCAAAAGTAACTAGGTCCTAAGTTCCCTTGGCAATTACCATGCATCGACGACTTGTTGCAGCACTAATTTCTCATCTTTGGCACCATTATAATTACTGTGTAGGCACTCTATTTTCATATACCTTGTTAAGATATTTATGTGTGGTGATTGAGCTGAGAGAGCCATCGATGAGTTTTTCTTAAAAATCTATTGAAAAATTAGCTTCCTTTGTCAAAGCATCTTTTACAATTGTGTTGTCTATCACCAAGCCTCTTTCACAATTGTGTTGTCTGTCACCAAGCCTCTCCTCTAATTGTTTTAGTTGTTACTTACTAAAAATCCTTCATCGAATGTCTGAGAATCTATCAACAACAATGGTAGGTGCAGTAAAACATGTGGAAGCAACAAGTGTAGACGCCCTACAATTGTGCATATAAGTCGTTCAAAAATTATCTACCCTAGGTTGGTATCAAGCCATGCAAAAGTTTCATGAGTATGACATCGTTGTAGCCCAATATTTTGTGCAAAAACTAGATCTGAAAAGAATGGTGGCCCATCTTAGTTATGGGGCAACTATGGAAGTTTCCATAGAGAATATTGCAAATGTTTTGGAGCTACCATCCACAGGGAAGAAGTGGTATCGAACACCTAATATCAAAATAACAAAGGTGGTGAAGCAGCTAGGCATCTCCGTAAGGTTTAATAGTGGGGATGGCATAATTAAAGGTGTTTATTTAACTTCATTACCACTTGTCTAGCAAGATACAATAATGGCTATTATGTGTTTTTTACTTTAGAGAAGTGTTTTACAATGATATATGGGCATCATATTGAACTTTTGTTAGCCCTAAAGAATCACTCAAACCTAGAATACTACATAGAATTGCCTTATTATTTAAATATTCCATCAAAACCATGGTCAAAAAAGTGAAGAATGGGAATACACAGGCTATTGCTCACCCAAGGTTAATCAAACTCCTCATTTTGAATCAAATTGAGAGGTATACCCAAGATAACTTGGGTTAAGATGGTAGGAGCTACTTATGTATCTGATTTAGAAGATAAAACAAAGTATAAGTATGAGGAGGAAGACCAAGAATAATCAAAAAAATTAGATAGCAATGAAGATGGTAATGAAGAAGAGGTAAAATCAAAAGAAGCAGCTAAAACGGATAATGAGGAGGAAGAGCAATGTAAATATGAAGGGTCTCAAAAATAAGGGACAGAGGTAGTAAAAAGTGATGAAGATTATGCTACCCCTTCAACTCCTATTTCACCTTCACATTTGATACTTGAGGCTTCCACTCCTTCAAATTCATCTGCAAAATAATCTAGCAAGGAAGATAGTGCTAAAATATTTTCGACCATAGGTCTGTTCCAAAAAAATAGAATTTTTTCTAAAAATTTAGTTATGCACAAAATCAGCCCAAGGCAGATATGTTTCCTATAAAATAGGAGTTAAAATATCCTATATTTTAGGGAACCATTCCTAAAATAAGGGAACTACACAAGTTGAATAAATGCAGCAAAAAGGTGACCTATGACCTGTCAACAACAATAGTTACAACAAGGCAAAATTTGTTTTGATAAGCAACATGACAACTTAGATAGTTAGGAAGTAGTTATGATTTAGGGGAGACAACTCACACCTTTTTTTGGATGGTAACAACCAGTAAGGGATGTTTACCTCTCTTTTTATTAGCAATAAAACATGATTTTATTTCCAAAATAGGTTGTAATAGCACCTTAATTTTTGCAACTAATTTCTAGATCAGATTTCAGAATTAGTTGAATATGTTGCACAATAAGGTGCCTGGTATATTATAAATACTAGAGCAAGCATTATTTTTAAGGTTAGAGTGAATATAAAGAAAATTCTTTATAGTTATTACATTCTGGTTTTTGTATGGACTGTCATGACTATGCATTTCCAACCATGACAAAATTTGACCTTCTGAAGGAATAAAAGTTGTTTTTGATTCATTTGATGTCTACAAATATTATATTATGATGTATGGTTAATGCAAGTGCTTTGAAGTAATTTTAGGACCTATAAAGGAAGAGTTTTTATGTTATTATAGGTTTAGCAAGGGCCCACTAAACCTGGATAGTCCATAAACACTCTCTCTTGTTAGATGTAGAATAAAGTAGGTAGGTAATATTTTGATTTATGTTGAATGGATTATTTTTAGTTGTTAAGTAGGGATTAATTTATTATATTTTTAGCATTAATTAGGAGTAGTATGGTTGCAGTCAACCTAGTTAGTTGTTAGACTAGATACATGCCTATGTAGGATTTTCTTTCAGCACATGTTTTGCTTTCAATTTTATTTAAGTGTTTCTTGTTTTATTATTGCTTTCCTAGGAAGGAATCACTTAGTGTATGCAAGAGAAGATATTGGATTATACTAAGAAATGCACCTTTTAAATCAAACTTGGTTGATAATTTAAGTGGTTAGCACAAACTCATCACTTTTTGGTATCGTTGTCGAGGAAGGTTATGCAAAAATAGTATTGTATCTTGCAAAAGCTAAGGACTTTCCATGTTGAAATACTTGGAGGGGTTGTTTGGTCTCATCAAAAGCAAAAAGTAATTCTCAAGTGGATAAAGGCATCGAAAGTTAGGTTCTATAGTAATTTCATTGCTTTAAATTTCATTGCTTTCTAGGATTAAATTTCATTGCTTTTTAGATTAAGTTCAATTCTTGCAATTTTCTTGTATTTCTGTCCTTGTTTTTGTTTTTGCAAGTTTAATAACAAGGAGGAGGATGAATGAATGAGTCAACCATGAGATGAATATGGAAGATACATCTCTCAACCACCCCCCAAGCAAGATTGGCTAGGAACTGAGCAGCAAGAAGAGGCTTCACAAAGCCAACAGACTATCATTTCCTCTATAGTTGAGCAACAGTCCTCAGGAGGAGTAGATCAACTCCAATTTATCTAGGAAAGAGCTCATGTGATTATTGAAGAAATCACTCATACACTTGAAAAAGGAGGACAAGTTGAGATTCCTAAGGCTGTAAGTGAAGAAAGTGAAGGATAAGAAGAACAAAGTGAATTATCTAGTTCTAGTCCTTTTACTCCTCCAAGGAGATCTCACACTCAATGATTATGGACTCCTTGGGATTACCACATGGTTGAAGAAGAACCAAGACAACCATGGAGCACTTTCAAGTTCCCTATATGCCTTCCAAGGGTAGAGGCTAATAATAATGATGGGCATATGAAGAATATCTCTCCATCAACCATACCCACTTTTAGAGGACTGGCCACTGAAGATCCTAACACTTTTATTTTTGAGTTTGAAGTGCTTTGTTCTCACCTATGATTACACCACTGATGCACAAAAGTTAAAATTATTTCCAACCACTTTAAAATATGGTGCATTATGCTGGTTCATGGGTTTGGGTGAAAATTTTATCACTACTTGGAAAAGTGATGATGGAATGAAGGCAATTTTCTTGGAGAAATACCAAGATTATTGTCATGTGAGAGACCGAAAGAGTGAACTTTTCAAGATGACTCAAAAAGAAGGTGAAGGACTTGAAGATTACATTGAGAGATTTCAATTTGTAATGAAGAGAGGTAACATTGAGTTGGATGATGATTTGTTGAGAACTATCTTTCTAAAAGGATTAAGAGAAGAGACCATTGATATCCTCAATCTAATGGGAGGAGGGAACATTTCTAATCTTCCTTTCCATTGAATTTTAGAGTTATGTACCAATTACTCTTGCACAAGGCCATATTTATGCAATAACAAGCCAACTGGAACCACTGGAGGAGTTACAAGAGTTGAACTCAGTAATATGTTGGAAGATTTAAAAATATATTTGTTGGGCACTTTTACCTCTTCCATGGATTTTTTGCAAAATAAACCTGAGGTAGAGGTTGTCTATTATCCTCTTTGTAAGAATAAGTATACCTTACATGACTGTACTTTGGACAAGACTACTATTTGCAGCATTTGTGATCAGCAACATTCAATGGAGGATTGCCAACATTTACCTATAGTAAAGACAACGTTAAAGGAACCAGATTTTCAAGAAAAATATGTTTTCTTTGTTGCACAAAGGAGGCCATTCCAAGGAGACAATCAAGGATGATATTTAGGTATGCCTAATCCATATGCTCATTCTAATTTTCCTTACTATAATCAAAATTGGTCAAATCCACAATGGTCTCAATGGTCTAATAATGTTCCACCTTGGTCACAACCAGATTGGTCCAATCAATATTAGCCACAACAAGGTTGGCAAGGCTAACAATGGTCATATCCACAATAATATCAGCCCAATCCACCACAATTTTGAGGACAAGTTCCTCAAAAACATCAACAACAATGATTGTTACCTCCTCCACAAGGAAATAATAATCATGCACCACCCAAAAAACCTCCTCTTCCTACTCAGCTAATGCCTAACCCTAATAACAGACCTACCCAATAGTCGATCTATGAAGCTGAAGGTACCTATCCAATCAATTTATTATCTTGTAGTGAAATCTAGCTCAGGTCAAGGAT
This sequence comes from Wollemia nobilis, assembly GCA_028583015.1. NCBI lineage: Eukaryota > Viridiplantae > Streptophyta > Pinopsida > Araucariales > Araucariaceae > Wollemia > Wollemia nobilis. The sequence goes on along the minus strand of JAQPPZ010001190.1, from coordinate 2,613,234 downwards.
AGTTTTACCTGACCCTGTGCCTCCCATCATCACTAAAGAGGAAAGTGAACCCCAAACTATGGTAGAACCTATAATTCAATCTATTATTCCAAGGCAAACTATAAACTAGCCTATTGTAGAACAACCTGCATGTGTGACTAAGTCACCTGCAAGGGTTGAACCTGTAGAACATTCTAAAAATATAACAAAGGCTCCTTTTTCTCAAATATTGATGATTAAAAAAGAAACACCCAAAATTGATTTTGATCTCATGGTAGAATTGTGTAACATCAATGTAAAAATTCCACTCTTACAAGCTATAAAATATGTTCCAATTTATGCCAAGACCATTAGAGAGTTGTGTGTCAAGCATCTAGGAAGGAAAATAAAGGAACCCAAGACCATACATGTCATGGGTCAACTTTTTGATTTGATGGCTAGAAAACTTCTCTTGCCTAAATACATGGATCTTGGAGTACCTATTCTTATAGTACGCATAGGACAAACTAGCCTTCAAAATATTTTGATTGATCTAGGTGCAACAATTAATGTGATGACAAAGGACACCATAACTTTGTTAGGACTACAAGATCTAAGACCTACCCTCACTATCTTGCAATTGGTAGATAGGTCAATAGTGAAATCAGAGGGGATTCTAGATAATATCATGGTCACAATTTCCTCCTAGGAGTATCTAGTAGATTTTGTAGTGTTACAAACTAAAACCTCACTTGGAGGACATCCTTTAATACTAGGTAGACCTTGGCTAGCAACAATAGATGCTTGTATTAGTTGTAGGATAGGAAGTATGACCATTTTTGATGGCATACATAACAAAACTTTAACTCTTTATCCACCTGCAACCCCAAATATTTATAATGAGCATCCATGGTTTGATGAACTAGATGATGGAGAAATCATCCAATCATTGGCCATGATAACTTCCCAAAAGCATAACCTTGAGGAAGAAGTGTATGACAATAATTTCACAAATGACACCACTTCTATCATTGAGCAGATTATGCCAGTAGAACCTAGTAGTTCACAACTGTCTTGTCTTCCAAATTGTCCTTTCATTACTTGCCCCACTCAAATTACACAAGACATTGCAACTTTTCATCAACTATTGCCACATAGATACCCTTTAAATCACTTCTTGAAGGACATCTCAGGCATAGATGCCAATAGTGAAGATTGCAAACAAATAGAAGTTTCTCTTGGAAAAACTTTGAACATCAATAGAGATTTGTAGGAATCCCAAGAGCAACCTTTGGTGCAATTGTTGATAAACCATCAACAAGATTTTTCTTGGGATTATAACGAGATGAAGGGCATACATCCATCTATTTGCACACATAGAATATTTATAAGATATGAATGTGACCCAGTGAGACAACCTCAAAGAAGAGTCAACCCAACCTTGATAGAAGTGGTAAAGGAAGAAATTAAAAAATTACTGGATGTTGGTTTCATCTATCCCATCTCAGATAGTCAATGGGTTTCCCCATTGGTCATTGTACCTAAGAAGAATGGCAAATGGAGAGTCTATGTAGACTATAGAGAACTCAATAAGGCTACTAAGAAAGACTATTTTCCCTTACCTTTTATTGATCAAGTTCTTGATACTCTCGTAGGAAAGAAGTATTTTTGCTTCTTAGATGGTTTTAGTGGTTACAATCAAATTAGGGTAGCTAAAGAAGATCAAGAAAAAACCACCTTTACATACCCTTGGGGAACATATGCATATCGTGTCTTACCTTTTGGGCTATGTAATGCACCTACTACCTTTCAAAGGGTTATAATTTCCATCTTTGTTGATCTTAATCATGATTGTTTAGAGATTTATATGGATGAATTTACTGTCTATGGTGATACCTTTGAACAAACTCTAAACAAGTTGAAATAGGTCCTTGAAAGATGCCAAGAAAATAATCTCTCTCAACCATGAAAAATGCTATTTAATGATGACCAAAGGCATTGTCTTAGGCCACTATATCTCTGTAGATGGCATCAAGGTAGATCCAGCCAAAATTTAGGTCATAAACTCCCTTCCACCACCCAAAAGTCAAATAGAGGTTAGAAGCTTCTTAGGACATGCAGGCTATTATAGAAGGTTCATTCAAGACTTTAGCAAGATAGTTGCTCCATTATTTCAACTGTTGACTAAAGCTAATGAATTTTATTGGAATGATGACTATCAACAAGCTTTTGAAGAGCTTAAGGCAAAGCTGACCACAACACCAATCCTAAGAGGACCAAATTGGGCTTTACCTTTTCATATTCATACTGATGCATCAGACCAAGCATTAGGTGTAGTACTCACCCAAAATGAGGAAAAGCAACCCTATGCTATCTATTATGTTAGCAAAAACTTGAATGGAGCAGAACTAAACTATACTATCACTAAAAAGGAGTTTCTTGTTGTTGTCTATGCCATAAACAAGTTTAGACATTACATTACTAGATATAAATTTTTTGTCCATACTGATCATTCTACCATTAAATATCTTATGAATAAAGTTGTAGTAAGTGGTAGAATTGTTAGATGGTTGTTACTTTTACAAGAATTTGACATTACCATTTTGGACAAACCTGGTAAAAATAATGTAATGGCTGACCATATTTCTAGATTACATTTGGTAAATGATCTAGAACCTATGCAAGATTCCTTTCTTGATGAGCATTTGTTTGCCATTTCAGTACACTCACCTTGGTATGCAGATATTGCTAACTATTTGGTGATAGGAAAAGTGCCATCTCACTTTTCACCATATGAAAAGTGAAATCTCATCCATGAAAGTGCTCCATACACTTGGTTAGATGGTCTTTTGTTTAAATTATGTCCTGACCATGTAATTCAAAGATGTGTGTAGGAGGAAGACACTTTTGACATCTTGCATGCAACTCATGATGAACCATGTGGAGGACATAATGCTGCCAAGAGAACCATGTATAAAATCTTGCAAATATGGTACTATTGGCCTACAATGAACCATGATGCTAAAGTCTATGTCTCTCGATGTGATCCATGCCAAAGAATGGGTAAACCAACTCCTTCAATAGAGATGCCTCTACACCCTCAAGTGGTTTTAGAACCATTTGAGAAGTGGGGGTTAGACTTTGTTGGACCTATCAACCCTGCAAGTGAATTCAATGAATACATCTTGGTGTGCATGGATTATGTCACAAAATGGGTAGAAGTGAAGGCATTACAACATGCCCAAAAAGAAAATGTTGTTGACTTCTTGTATGACAACATCTTTCAACATTTTGGAGCACCCAAGGAGATTGTAACAGATCAAGGACCACAATTCATATCTGATGTGATAGCTACCTTTGTACATAAATATCAAGTGAACCATAGGAAATCCTCACCATACCATCCTTAGTCTAATGGTCAGGTGGAGGTTACTAATAGGGAGCTTGAGAATATTTTAACAAATATAGTTGCTTCACACTAGGCAGATTGGGTGCATAGACTAAGGGAAGCAGTATGGGCTTATAATACTACTTGGAAATCAACAACAAGGCTCACACCCTATGAAATGGTCTATGGGAAGATAACTATCATGCCCATTGAGTTTAAAATTTAGACCTTACGCATTGCGCTAAAGGTTGGAATTGATCTCATCATTGCTCAACAAGAAAGACTCTTACAACTAAATGCATTAGATGAAATTCATCGTGATGCCCTTCAACATACTAAATTATTGCAAGCACAATAGAAGCAATGGCATGATAGACATATCATTCCAAGGACTTTTCAAGTAGGTGATTGGACCTTACTCTATGATTCCAAGTTCAAATATTTCAAAGGGAAGTTGCGTACAAGATGGTTGGGCCCTTATGAAATTGAAGAAGCATATGGTAATGGTATAGTCAAGCTAAAAACCATTGATGATGCCTCTCATGGCTTACTTGTCAATGGCCATCGATTGAAGTTGTACTACAAACCTCTCTCCAAGTCAGATTTCATTAAACAAGTCATTCAACAAGCAGAACTGCAGTTCATTTCTGACCTGCAGCCCTCTGCTAGTACTTGATATTTCTCCTTTAACAAAGATATATAACAAAAACAAAAAAATTTTGAAAATGAAAAAGCAATAAATTCCTATGGTGAAAACCTTTACCGATGCCATAGGGCCAAGGAGGAAGATGAAAACCAGTTTTACTAGCTCTTCATCCTTGCAAAAATAATATCCATTTGTGAAAACTAGCTTGCTGGCACAAATGGATAGTCAATTTTTGAAAACCAGCTTGTTGGCAAGAATTGTCTACAAAAAATAAAAAATAAAAGCCCCACCAGTTCACATATTCTTCATGATGATAGGTTTGAGTAGTATGCAACTGTGTATGGACATATTCAAGCATGTTGCCCTCAACCTCCAACAATGCTCACTTTACCATAGCAAATAGCATATTAGTCCAGGTATCTTTCTCATCTTTTCATTTTCATTTTAAGTTGTATATATTTTGTTTTTACAAATGTTGTTAAGGATAGTCCATTTCCATTCTTCCCCTCATCCCTATTTTACCTAGTTTATTCTACTCTTCCATAAGGATGTGGAAGATTTTTCAGTTGGGAGGAAGGGGTTGGTCATGTAACATTTGGCCATGTACATATGTTTTCAACATGGTGAGCAAGTCTGATGAGTTATTGCATAAAGGCTTATGGTGAAATAAGTGAGCTCAACAAAGTAATATTGATGGTCAAGTAACATTGACCAATTTAGCATAATATGATAGATTCAGCCATCGTGATAGTCACATGATCGTGATCCAGTAAGCATACATCATTGAATTCCTTAGTTAGCAAAAGTAGTGAGTTGGTAGGGGTGCACTTTATAAGGAATCAAGTCAAATGGGACAAAACTCAAGATGATAAGGTAATCAGGAGTGTGGACAGGTGAGTCTTAGGGCACACACTCACATGCAAATCAAATAAGGACAAGATGGAGATTACAAGGGAATTATTAGATGTTATGGGACCTTTAGCATAATCCATTTCATATGATATGGTGACACTTGGCCAAACCAAAAGTTATTGACCCCCATACCTCATTCACATGAAAATTTTAAATGGAGGTAATGTCACATGTCGAGTCATCATTTCACTTCACAATTATAGAGGACATTTCAAATAGAATACATCACATGCCAAATTCATTATTTCCCTTCACATGTCATTTTAATCATTGAAAATTTCCAATAAAGCATGTTTATGTGTAAAGTGTGTGCACCATCCTCCATCATCATCCTCCCATGCAAAATTGACCAAGTCATATGTTTTCTTAGTGATTACCATGCATCGACGACTTATCGTGACACCAATTTCTCATCTTCTACAAATTTATAGTTACTATGCAGACACTCCATTTTCATATGCCCTGTTAAGACATTTGTGTGTGGTGAATGAGCTAAGAGATCCATCAATGAGTTTTTCTTAAAATCTATTGAAAATTAGCTTCCTTTGTCAAAGCCTCTTTTGCAATTGTGTTGTCTATCACCAAGCCTCTTTCACAATTATGTTGTCTATCACTAAGCCTCTTCTTCAATTGTTTTACCTATTACTTACTAAAAACCCTTCATCGAAGACCTAAGCATCTATCAACAACAATGGTAGGCACAGTAAAACATGTGGAAGCAGCAAGCGTAGATACCCTGCAATTGTGCAAAAAAGTCATTTTAAAACTGTCTGCTCTAGGTTGGTATCAGACCATGTGGAAGTTTCAGGGGTATGACATCATTGTAGCCCAAGATTTTGTGCAGAAACTAGATTTGAAGAGCATGGTGGCCCATCTTAGTTATGGGGTAACTATGGAAGTGTCCATAGAGAATATTGCAAATATTTTGGAGCTACTAACCATAGGGAAGAAGTGGTATAGAATGCCTAATATCAAAATTATAGAGGTGGTGAAGCAGCTAGGCATCTCCATGAGGTTTAACAAAGTAAGGGATGGCACAATCAAAGGTATTTATTTAACTTCCTTACCACTTGTCTAGCAAGATACAATAATGGCTATTTGAAGGGATTATAGATATGGGCACCATATTGAATTTTTATTAGCCCTAAAGAATTACTCAAACCTAGAATACCACATAGATTTGCCTTACTACTTGAAATAATCCATCAAAACCATGGCCAAAAAGGTGAAGAATGGAAATACATAGGCCATTGCTGACCCAGGGTTAATTAAACTCCTCATTTTGAATCAAATTGAGAGTAGACCCAAGATAACTTGGGTTAAGATGGTAGCAACTATTTGTGTGTCTGATTTAGAAGATAAAACATAACAGGAGTATGAGGAGGAAGACCAAGAAGAATCAGCAGAAGTAGATAGCAAGGAAGAGGGTAATTAAGAAGAGGTAAAATCAGAAGAAGCAGTTGAAATGGATAACAAGGAGGTAATGCAAAGTAAAGATGAAGGGTCTAAAAAAAGGGGATAGAGGTCAAGGAAAGAGATAAATATTATGTTACTCCTTCAACTCCTTTGTCACCTTCACATTCGATACCTGAGGCTACCACTCCTTCATATTCATCTACAAAATAATCTAGCAAGGAGGACAACCCTAAAACATTTCCTGTTAGGAAGGGTAGAGTGTGGGATAGAAAGAAACCTTAGGAGTAAAAACTACATATCCTAAGATGACTACTAAACCAGAGAGAAATCCTAAGGCTGAAGCATCAATTACTAGGTTTTCCCCTTCTAAAACTAGGGCTTCACTTCAAAAATGATCAACCCAAATGGACGGTTTCAGAGAAAAGGGCTACAATGATAGATATTGTTGACTCCAGTGAATCTGACTCGGAGCCCCAAATTAAAAGACAAAATTTTGAAGAAGAACAGCAAGAGGAGCAAGGGATAGGAAAATAGCATACAGTATTTTTGGTGCAGCAACTCAAGGAGGAGCTAATGGAGCTCAAAACAAAAACTGGTGAGAAAATTGTAGATTTGGAGAAAAGGCTAATAGATTTGGAGGTGTAAAAATTTTGCAGATAATGTATACTAAGGCTACACCCTTTGATAGAGGAACAGAAGCTAAAAATATTGTTGAAGAAAAACCAAAATCTCCCTCACCTATTTTCAAACCTACAACAGGTAGCAAAAAAAGAAAAAGAATAAGGAATGTACGAAGAAAAACTTATCTGTAAAGCAAGATACAACTCGTGAACAACAACAGGAAACCCTTGTAGTTACAAAAGTACAAAAAAAATCAAAAAAGAGGCTACAACATCAGGAGGAGTTAAGATGAGGCCCAAAAAGATAGCCAAAAAGAACTATGCTCTAGGAGAACTAAAAGCATTGAAACAGAAATGGGTTAAAAGCCCAAGTGCAAGAAAAGAAGGCACAAGTGTAGGTAAAGATATTCTCAAAACTGAGGGTAGTTCAATAAAGGGCAAGTCTTCAGCAAAGAAGCAAGTTTCTACTCCAGCACCTCCTCTAGCTAAAGCAACACCAACCACTTCAACAAAGATTGTTAAGAAAACAGTCAAGAAAAAGGAGTGATAGTGGTAGTTGATAGGGTACATAAAATTGCATGAGGACATGCAATTGAGTCAGTTGGGGGGAATGATGAGCTAGGAAAATAGGCTAGGTTTTGATAGTTATTAGCCTTATTTTTACACCCAAACTGATCATTCTTGAAAACTTTATGGACATCTTTTACTAGTTTTTGTTTAAATGGAATGTTTACACTTAAATGATTAATGGAATAGATGTAGAAGATAAATGTGATGATTATTGCTATGATTTTCTATATTTCTATGTGCTTTATTGCCTTGTAGTGTTGTTGTATACACAGGTCATTTTTTGTTACTATGGAATGTACTATGAAAGGATTTCTAATCATAGGCCTATTCCAAAAAACTAGGAAACTCCTAAAAATCTGGTTATGCATAGAACCAGCCCAGGGCATAGGATGGGTTTCCTAGAAAATAGGAGTTAAAATCTCCTATATTTTAGGGAACCATTCCTAAAATAAGGGAACTGCACAAGTTGAATAAATGCAGCAAAAATGTGACCTGTGACCTGTCAACAACAACAATTACAACAAGGTAGAATTTGTTTTGATAAGCAACATGACAACTTAGATAGTTAGGAAGTAGTTAGGATTTAGTTGAGATAACTCATACCTTTTTTTGGATGGTAACAACCAGCAAGGGACGTTTACCTCTCTTTCTGTTAGCAATAAAACATGATTTTATTTCCAAAACAGGCTGTAATAGAACCTTTATTTTTGCAGCTAATTTCTAGATCAATTTTCAAAATTAGTTGAATTTGTTGCACAATAAGGTGCCTGGTATATTATAAATACTAGAGCAAGCATTATTTTTAAGGTTAGAGTGAATATAAATAAAATCATTTATAGTTATTACATTCTTGTTTTTGTATGGATTGTCATGATTGTGCATTTCCAGCCATGACAGAATTTGACCTTTTGAAGGAATAAAAGTTGTTTTTTGTTCATTTGATGTCTGCAAATCTTATATTATGATGTATGATTAATGCAAGTTCCTTGAAGTAAGTTTAGGACCTGTGAAGGAAGATTTTTTATGTTGTTATAGGTTTAGAAAGGGCCCACTAAACCTGGATAATCCATAAACACTCTCTTATGTTAGATGTAGAATAAAGTAGGTAGGTAATATTTTGATTTATGTTGAATGGATTATTTTCAGTTGTTAAGTAGGGATTTATTTATTGTCTTTTCAGCATTAATTAGAAGTAGTATGGCTGCAGTCAACCTAGTTAGTTGTTAGACTAGATATAGGCCTGTGTAGGATTTTCTTTCAACACATGTTTTGCTTTCAATTTGCTTCAAGTTTTTCTTGCTTTCTTACTGCTTTCCTAGGAAGGAATCACTTAGTGTATGCAAGAAAATATATTGGCTTATACTGAGAAATGCACCTTTTAAATCAAACCTGGTTGATAATTTAAGTGGTTAGCACAAACTCATATTCCAAATATTTTTAAAAGCATCCTTACATTCCTAACTGCTTAATTTTTTTTCTTGTATTAAAATAAACTCATGGCTATAACAACCTATTAGTTCCCTAATAACTCTTTTTTTAGGGGTTTTATTCATACCCCAAATATTCCATGATATCATTTCCATAATCAACACTTTTTATTTTTATTAGTGGGCTTAGCCCCACCTCTTGTCAACACCTTATGATATTTTTATTTGGCTTCCCAAATCAATATCCTTTTGAGTTTATTTTTTTCTTTGTTCCTGTTTTGATGGAGTTCCTTTCCTTCTTCCATTCCTGCCAACACTCCATTTTCATAAATGTATTCTATTTTTTCATATTGTTCAAAATGAGACTTATCTTCTAAATATTTATGTTGCCCTAAAGAGTTGAAAGTGCAAGGAACAGTCTCTAAAATCTCTAAACTGCATAGATGATCCTCCATGGTCATCACTTTCTTATGTTATCCTAAAAATCCTAAATTTTCTTGGATATCCTCCATAATATTTTCTTTACTATACTGCTCTTCAAATCTTAAAGTGTAAGGAATACACTCCGTACACTTTAATTTTTATTATAAGGAGAATATTTTAAGCTACTTGAGGATAATAAAGGTGATTTACTTGGATTAAGCTTGACCTCCTTCACCTCGTTTGCTTTAAAATTCATCTCCCCATCTTCCTTTGTTTTAAAATTTGCCTTCCACTCTTCCTTCGTACCTTTAGCTCCTTCTATATATGAACTTGCACATTCTACTTCCTCATCCCCCATATCATTTTTTTTCTTCTAATAGCTTATTCAAGTGAACTGTAATAGCCTTTACCATCTGATGATGTAGAGGAATTTTTCTAGCCACTTTCTCAGGAGTGGAAAATCCTTGATTTGGCCTAGATTCTCCTGTGATATGGTCTCCTTGTTTCAAATTGAAGCTACCCTCATGCCCAAAAATTTCCATCTCTTCTGCCATTTTCACTTTACAGTATCTTACTATGTGTCCATTTTCATGACATTTGTGACATCATAATGCAATGTTTTTATAATCCACTTGTTGATCCCATTCTCTTTATTCGTATTTAATCCTAATCGATTGTGGTAAAGGTTTAGGAATATCCATGGCAATACATATTCAAGTGTAGACAACATGCCTTCTCTCCTTAGTAGTTGGTCTCTCCTAGATGAATTCACATAGAGTATTACCAATATTCTTCAAAGCCTCCTTATTTATGAGTTGATAAGGAAGTCCAAAAAACCTAATCCATATAGAAAGCCTTTTAATAGCCTTTGTATCCACACAAAAATTCTCACTCCAAGGTATTAAATATAATTCATCTTTGCCCCTAAACCACGGGCCTCCATCCATTATTTTATCCCTTATTTTTGAACTAGAGAAAATAATGAAGAGAAATCATTTTGGAAGAAAATTCATGGAGTAATTTGAATTCAATCCTCACTTCCACTTGATCTAATTTTGAATCTCAAAAAACCTAGCCAATATCCATGAAACTTACATATTAACCCTATGGTTTTAAGAATCATTATATCATGCTCAATCATCTCATCCTTGATAATCACTTCTAGTGTAGAATCTACTACATTGAATGCCATAGATTTGATCTTCCTCTTATTGCTAGCTAGGGCATCCAAAAATCCAACTTGGTCATTCATACTTTTAGTAAGGACTTTCACAAATGACTTTCTTTCCATGTTACCTAGATTTTTTTTAAATGAATCATTTAAATTATCCTAAGATCTAGAACAAGAAGTAGCACTTGTTCCTTGATCACACTTTGCTTTCTACTTTCTACTTCCTTGCTCACACTTCCTCCTCACTCCTAGCTTGTGCTCACACTCACTTTTACCTTCACTCACTCGCAGTTCGCACTCACAATTGCTTCTAGTTGCACTCACTCCTAACTTGCACTCATACTCGCTTCTAGTGTCACTCACTCATGTCTTGTGCTCGCACTCGCTTTTGATTACACACAATCTTAGCTTGTGCTCGCACTTGCTTTCGACTACACTCACTCTTGGTTTGTTCTCACACTCTCTTCCAGTTGCACTCACTCATGGTTGCTCTCACACTTAATCCCATATTTTCTTCAATGTTATGTAGCAAACATTCAACTATTTTCTTCAACAATTTATCAATAATCAACTTTGCCTAATCTAATTCAAATTCATGTCATATTTTTCCTCTAATGCTAGCTTTTAATGTACAAATTTTTGCCTTCAAATCAAATTCACACCAGAGTTCTTTGATGCTAGCTTTTAAATTTAAAATTTATCTCTCCAAATTCTTCTTAAAATTCACTTCATATTTTTTTATGCTAGCTTTAGAGTTGACTCAAAGTATCTCTAATACCATTTTTGGCTTTTTGGCCAGATTTCATCATAGGCCTCAATATCTAGGATCTTGAGTAAACTCAAATATTAGAGCAATAAATATAAATGGCCAATATCAATGAATATAACATTCATGAAATAACAATAATATAAACTAATTGACCAATATCAATAACAATATGCATAAGCAAACTTACAATATAATTGCTCAAAATTGTATACAAGCTTCAATATTCTCTGATAAATCTTTTGTTACAATACATGGAGCTTTGTCTTCATAATATAACCTTAGAAAGGTGACTCTTAAATACTTTGACTATTGCTCTCCTCACATATCTAAGAGATGCATCCTTTCCTATTCCACACATAAGATAAACCTTTCATGCCTCTTGGCTTTACATCTTGCCACTTGCATACATGACTCTTGACTTTCTATTTACTTACATAGTTTACTATATGACACTTTGCATACTCTTACATATACATGCTTGCACGCACTATTACATAACACTTGGACACATCCTACACATAAACACATACTTTAGGGAAAATATAAATCACACACCCTAAACTATTGACTCACACACTAATCTAATATTTATAATATTTACAATGGTACCATAGAGGCACATTAGTATGTACCAAATAATGTAATATTCTCCAACACATGTAAAGAGGAACTTAAAAAAAAAAATGTAAATATGTACGTAGTACTTTTGTGTTTTTCCTAGCTATTATTCTTGTTTATGTTTTCTTTTTCTATCCTGACAAGTATTCCTACTTCTATTTTCCCCTTCTCAAAGAAAAATTTTAAAAAAAATACAAAAATACCAAAAAAATAATAATGAAAAAAATAACATTTTTAATCTAAGTGAAAACTTGAAAAAGGTGCTTGGGCATTCCTCTTTTATTTTTTCGCTTTCTTCTTGTTGCTCAAAATTTGAATTTTTTTTAAATTTTGAAAGTTAAGTTTATGGAGTGAATTACTCCTATGTTGGATCAAATCACTTAAAGACTCCTCGATACCTAACATGACAAAATTAAAAAATAAAATGGTAGGTCAACCTAATTTGAGCCAACTACCTTTTTGCTTAGTAATGGTAGGCATAGGCAAGGTAGAAGAAGGCATTAAAAAAATTAATTTATTGCTTCATCCCTACTTTATCATCCATAGAATGTTACTAACTAACCCTATGATGTTGTTGTTGTGTACCATTCATATCAACTGCTAATCATACCCTATTGAATTGTAACCATCACAACAACAACTAGCAAGAGCTATATGTGGTATCGAGTGGTAGAACCCTACTCTGGTGATCCCCACCTAGTAGGTCACTTTGATCTCAAATTTTAAAATAGCCTCACACTTTTTAGGTGAAGATGGAGAGTTGTATTGTGCTAAGGAGTGGCCTTGATAGTGAATAGCTCTACTCAAGCAAATTGTGCCTTCATTAGGATTGAAAAATTCATCCCTAGACCTCAAGGAGTGAATTTCTCCTTAGAGGTTGGGTAATTTGCCTAACCAAAACTAGAAAGTTTTTTGCATAAGTTCCTTTTACTGAGTGATTCCTTTGATCAACTAAGTGATTCACTCCTCAACTTCAAATGATTCGTCATGGTTCAAAATTTTCTTCAAAGTACCTCTTAACTAGCGATTCACCTACAATCCTAAGTGATTTACTCCATCCATTGAGAGAATCACTTCCTACCCCTTCACTTGGCAAATTTATTTTTATTTTTAGAAAATGACCTCAATCCTCTTAATTCATTTTTGATACCACTTTGTCCTACACCAATCCTTCTATACCTAAGATCACCTGGTATCCCCAATTGCTACCACTATCACTTATATTTCTACTCCAATACAACAAACTAAAATTGAAGTTTCATCCTTAAGGGTGAGTTTCTCCAATGGCAAGTGGAAGAAGAGGTCAATGAAGAATAAGCCTCTTCCTCCACCTAGAATACCTAAAAATATGTTTGAAAAACCATATCAAATGGTGGAGGGGAGGTTCAAACACTCCCCAACCAAGGTCATGAAGGAGATACTATGGATATTTTATTTAAAACCCAAAACTAGCTCATGGTGCATAAACTAGGTTTGGACATTTAGCCTAGAAATGAACCTGGTACCCCAATTCTAGAACTACCCTAAGTTGGTGGGAGCTTGTGCCAAAAGGTATGACTATGAAGTGAAAAATATCAAACCTTCTCAATTGGGAGAGGAGTCATTCTACATCTAGGAAGACAACATCAAAAATATGTTGAATGCAGTAGATGATCTTGTAATGTATGTCACATGCAACCCTAAAAGGACTACTATTATAGATATTACCCCTATTATTAGAAGGACTTCTTGGCATCACACTAAAAATATCTAATCAAGGTGCTTGACTTTTATGTCTTTTTGGAGTTAGATCTATTCAAGGATGATGTCCAACTATACTTTATGGAATTTTTATAATACTAGGAGAAACTACTTGTTGGCTTTTAAGCCTTACTACCACAAAATATCATAGGTCCTAATATAAATAAGCCACAATATTAAAGATATAAATATTAATAATGAAGAGTATAATAATATAAATGAGCAATAAAATATCTATATCGACCATAATAATGAAATACCATTCACTTATAATATCAAATATGAATGTAAATAGCCAAAATCATTCATGTACTATGTATGAAGAATACTTACAATATGAATAACTCAAAATGCTTTTTCACTTGTCTATATCTTTAATACTTACAATATGAATAACTCAAAATGCTTTTGTATACAAGCTTTATTCACTTTTCTATATCTTCCTTTTTACAATCAAATGCTTTTTCATGGAGCTTTGTCTCCATAGTATAGCCATAGTTATGTGACTCTTCAAGAGGTCCGATGTGTAGACCAATTGGTTCAATGAAACCCTATAAGGGGGATGAGTGTCCAAGGTTTAAATATCGAGCCTCGTCAGACTAAACACTTGTCTATATTCCTTGTGCTTTCAGTGGCATAAGAGGTTTAAAATGATATGACATGGTGGTTAAAGGTGCGGACAATGCGGATAACAGTGGCACCTATCGATTCCACCATATTTATTAAAAAATATGACCCTTCAAGTACTTGAATATTTCTCTCCATATGACAACTCCCATGATATTTGGCTTATCATCTTGCTACTTGTATACTAGACTCTTCACTCTCTTCTTACATGCATACTTGACTCTATGACACTTGCACACTTCTACATGACACTTGTGCACATTCTCTCAATACACTCTTGCACTCTAACTTACTTGACACGTGCATTTCCTGCACATTGACACTTACATGGGAGGGGAAATATAAATCACTCATCTAAACTAAAGAATCAACCATAATCTATTACATATTTATATTTTTACCATTAAGGTACCATGGGGGTACATTTGCATGTACCAAATAATGTAATATTCTCTAACAATATTTATGTCAGACGGTATGAAGAACACATTGCTCTCTTTTATGTAATGGATAATTATCTAGGCTATTCCCAAATGATCAACTACATGAAGTATATCACTAACCAAATGAACAAGCAATTGAGGGATTTCAAGGATGAAAAAAAATTTACATATTGTCATATAATTGGTCTTATATCAAAAGTAGTGGTTCCCCTCCCTACAACTAAATTAAATGGGACTCATTAGTAAGCCACTTTGTGTGGTGGATTACATGGATGTGTCTTTCCGATAAGTGGAGAAAAAATCATATCACTTCTATGATGCAATCTATCATCCTATAATAGTGAAGTTGAAGGGAAGGGTGTCAACATTGTTAGAAGAGGCCCAAAACTTACACAAGTCTAAATAATGGCTGATCAAGGACTTCTACTTAGGAAAACATACGTCATTCATTTGCCCTTTTGGTTCTTTAGCTATGCTTTTCGAACAACCCACATTCATGCCCAACTACCTATTCAATATAGAGTATGCATGACAACTTGACTACATTAACCAAAAATATTTTGGGGGGTAGAAAAAGGTGATATTTTACCCTCTAAAACAATAGATTATGTAAATCACTCCCAATATATGAGAATTCCATCCAATCATCAAAGGAAAATGAGAAATATAGATCTCAAGGAGCTCGGTATGTGTGGTCTTTTGACCCATAGGGATATATTTAGGTATAACTTGAAACAAAAGGGTCACATACCTTCTACATAAATGCAAAGAGATATGAGGTAAACCCATCCAAATAAGTGGTCCTAGTTATATTGTGGGAGAAGCAAGGATACGAGCATGAAATTTATCAATATGCCCATACACATAAATATTTCACCTTTTATGTTGAGTCCCAAGTCAAATATGACTTTAAACCAATCTATAAAGTAAACCATCAAGCATTAAAAATTTTAGAGAACTTGGGTTATTCACAAAGAAAAATCTTGACTTGGAAAAAAATGATATATGACATATAAACAACAAGAATGCCAATGTGACATGGCTCCTTTGATGAATACTTCTTAGCAATATGGGACCAAAAACATAAAAGTTCATCCAAGAGGCTAAGAGTCATAAAAGGATCCATGCAAGGTAGCCTGATGGAAAGGAGAGCTCTAACTATTGCACCTAAAATTGTCATAACTACAACACCAAAAACTCTAGTAATGGTCAGTGTTGTAGTATAGGACGTGATCAAGGAGAGGTTTGAAAAGCAACAAGAGTACCCTCACGAGTCATTTTTTGGAAGGACAAAATTATAAGGGAAGGGTGCACCAAGAACAGTCATGGAATAGAAATTCGACCACTAGAGGAGACTCGGTAAGTACTCCCACTCAAGGAAGGATAAATTCCTCAAGAAACACCTCTTCCTAAGTTAGTGGTAATTTAGGCCTATTTTAAAACACTAACTACTTTTATAAGTGTAATTAATGATCAATTAGAGGTGCTTAATGAAGGAAGAAGAAAAAGGCTAAAGATCTAGTGGCCATTATATCCTTCATGAACTAAGCCAAAGAGAAAGAAATAATATCAAGGGTTGTCTTGGAGGTTGTTCTTGGTCCTTCAATTATTCTATCTCCCTCTCTTCCTAATTTTGTAACCCTTTTTTCTATTACCACTTATTTGCCTCTTGTTTCTTTTATTCTTGCTCCTTCAATATCACCTCCTATTGCACATAATTTTTCAATAATATGTGCAGTTGTAGGTTCTCTTGGAGGTGCACTACCTCCCATAGTGATACACTTTCAAGACCATGTCCATCGTATCATTCCTATACCCCATTAAGGAAGCCACCACCACCTATTCACTCATCTCATATATGGATATCCCACCTCCATTGTGGTTAGTTTCATTGCTAGAGAAAACATTGGTGTACATGAAAATTGAAGCTCCAACCACCACCTCACCATTTACCCCCATCTTCATAATAATTTCCCCACCTATTATGTTTGTTTGACCTCTACATCAACCAAGCACATCCAGTCAATAAATCGTCCTAAATATGATGACATCGCCAATACCCACATATGTAGTAGAGTCTATGAAGACATCTAACAACAATAATATACTATAGGACCGAGTGAAGCCTATGTCTAGGTCACTGGTACACAATAAAACATCAATGTCCAAAATGCATCTGACTCCCTCCAAGTAGAGGAGAGAAAAATAAAAAAGGAGTACAAGCACTTGAGGGGCCAATCATTAAAGGCACTAGTGATCATGAGGTCACAATTAGTTACAAGTGGAAATAAGGTCATGATAATTGAATCTATTATAAGTAACCCATCGAGACTGTCCACCTTACATGTTGATTTCACTACTAAAATTTTAGAGTTAAATTTATCAAGAACAAATCCCTACCAAATTATTTAGCTTACCAACTAGCTATCCATTTGAGTGACCATGCATTATGGCCAAGTGGCATTGGAAAATGAAAAAAACAAGAAGAGAGTAGATGAAAATGCATCAACAACCACCCAAATTATAGTAGATAAACTTCAACTCCAACAAGAGATTTAAACCCTTAATAAGAATCCCAGCAAAGGAACCCAATTGCAATAACAAGGGGAATTGAAAACCCAACTTGTCAAAAGTGAGAAACAAAAGAAGCAACTATGAGCAATTTGCTCAGGGCTAAGACTACTCAAGGTAGCAATTGGAACATGAAAATTTAGAGCTAGTATAACAAATCAAATAGATGCATACTGCCCAACAAGAGATAGATTAGGAAATAAACAAGCTCTAGGAGGAAATTGCAATATTGAAGTAAGGAACAATGACAAACCTAGGGCACATCTCAAAGGTGGATGAAGTGAAAGTCCCTATGGGACAGCATCAAAATTAATATAACAAGTGCCATATAATATGTAAAGTTTGTATCCAATATAGAAGTGATCCTCAACCAAGAGGTGAGGATAATTTAGTAAGCAAAAGATGAATTGGCTACAAAGGCAAGATAACAAAATGTAATTTAGTAGTTGGTCACCTTGTCAATATTGTAAGCATATAAATTGAGGATATATAGGAAGGACATGGTGTGAAAATTGAAGAGAATCCTTGATGTCCAAGAAGACCTACAAATTTACAAAAATATAATGGTCTCTTTGGAAATTCCCATGCAACAAATGATAAAGAAAATACAAGGGTTTGTAAACACTGGATTATCTAATATACTTGATGATCAAAAGAGGTTCCTCAATGCTGACATTGTATACACAATGTTAAAAGAGGAGAAGGTTAAGCCTAAATATGAAGCAACACTAAAATGGATTGAGCAACTGAAGGCTTTATTTGATAGGATACACAAGATGGTGGAATAATAGGATTGTTGTCAAAGAACCCATATGTGAATATAATAGGAAATTCCAAAGACCTTTTAGACCTAATATTACAAAGAGGTGATGAATGGCAAAATTTTTTAAAGCTAATACCCTAAGAAGGATGTAAATAACCAACAATGTTATAATTTTACATCAAAAGTATCCCAATTTTATAGAATTTATGCCCAAAAATAAAGGTAGGATTAGGGATCTCTCATCAATCATGAGACCTTGCATTAGTGGTTCATTGATAAGTTGCAAAAAAGTGAGAGAAGACTATGTTCAAAATTTTAAAAAATGTCTTAATGCAAGGTTTCATTATCTTGTTATTTTCAATGCAATGAAGTTATTTAATCCATGCCATTATTCACATGATCAATAAATTAGGGAGAACAATTCAACACCTTGGATTAAAATAAATTTTCAATACCTACAACATACTTCTCATGATGGAGGTATGAATATACGTTCATTTGACATCAACACTTATAAAATAGAGTTGCATCAATTTTTTGTTCACGTTGTAAAGGATTTCCTCTAAAATATGAATGGAGCATTATAGGATTTTTTAAGAATTAGCTATCAAACTATCCAAAAATTTTAAAATTATGGCAAAACAATACGTGCAAATTTTTATCAAAGATATTAAAAGAACAAAATTAACACTTCTCATATTAAATGCTCTTATGCAAGTGTCATTAATAGTACCTAATCCATTAAGGTTGATTAGTACTGATTATAGAATATTAAAAAAGTAGAAAAGCAAAGGATAATTCAAAATATTTAAACAAATTATCTATAAATTTTAACAATATTAATCTTTATAATAGAATAGTGTCTCATATGAGATAAGATACACTAAATTTCTATTTTTCATAAAACATTATCAATATTTTGTATCCCATATGAGGCAGTTAATATCAAACATTGTTACCACCAGTATGTTATACATCATTTCTTGGGTTAGTAATTTTCTAAGAGCAAAATTTCAAAAAATATCAAAAGCCATAGTGCAAAGTCCTCAATGTAAAAACTAAGGAAGAATTCCTAAATTTGAAAAACAAGAAACCATTAAACTAGGATAGAGCAACTATTAAAACTAATGTTATGGTTTATGAGCCACCATCAAGATCTCTTGGGGGTTTCAATGTTACATGGGGCATCTCCCCAAAACTCCAACAAATAATGAAGGTGATCTAACTCCATCTGCACCTTTTGAGCTTGTAATATAATCTGTAAATTTAGAGAAGATATGAGACATAGAACATCTTCCCTTCCAAACTCATGTTGTTCATTTCTAAACATTCTTTTATTTCTACAATTTCATAGAAAAAATAATAATTTGTATCATGTTCCAAGATTTACACTTATATCATTCCTAGGAGTCATTCATTCCTAGAATAGCCATATCCTGGGTAATATGATTGATCTTCCAAGTTTTGAGAAAAATTTGACACCATTCCTAGGCCAGAGGGGGCAGTGAGCAAGATCATAATACATGCATTGAATTTTCCAATTGCTAACATGCAAATTAGATTGAGTGAGCAAGGTCAAGATGGCTGAGTTGTCTCCTCACTAAGAGACCTCCCAATAAAAAATATCATGCAAAAACTACCTTCTTTGGCTCTAATAGTCGTAGCCAAACTATGTGTATTTATTTCAACCAAGTTTCCTATGAAATATTAACTTCCCAATACTTATTAATTTAGGGGGCTAAGCTTAGGGCTGAACAAAGCCATTTGTAGGTTTTTTTATTTTACACAAGTTATTATGAGGGATTTTGGTCCCCTCATACTAAGTGGGATTTGAACCTTGGATGTCTCAAAGAGAGGCCAAAGCCCTTACCATTGGGGTAAGCTTGCAACTTAAAATTTGAGTTTACATGAGTTTTTATGAGGGGTTTCAGTCCCCTCTTACCGAGGTTTGAACTTGGATCTCTTATATGAAAACCCAAGGAATTACCACTATGATATCCCTCATGGATATAAAATTTTAACGATTTTAAATAGATTTTTATGAGGGGTCCTAATCCCCTCATACTGAGAGGGGTTTGAACCTTAGACCTCTTAAAGAGATGCCAAATTCCTTACCACTACAATAAGCTTACAACTATAAAAATTGAGTTTACATGGGTTTTTATGAGGGTCCTAGTTACCTTATACCGAGCTTTGAACTTGGGTCTCCTAGATGAAAATCGAAGGACTTACCACTATGGTATCCCTCACGGGTCCATTTATAGGGTTATTTAATAGAGTACACAACAAAAATTTTATGACTAGGTCAATTCTAGTCATGGGTCCACTCATAGTTCAATACAAATGGGACAATGATATGTGCAAGAATTGGCATGAACATGCATGAACAGAAAAGTAACATACACCATAATATTATTCATATCCAATTTTTACAGAGTACATGGATGCGTTTTGTTTGTTTAGAAGAAATAAACTTCAACAAATTCTAATTTTAGAATAACTAATTAAATATTATTCCAAATGAAGATAATATTAAATAGTATCCCGAATGAAGATACATACTAAGTCTTATCAATTCCTCCCTATTTAGTGGAAAGTGGCCCCACTTTCACTGGAAGAGGGATAAAAAGCTACTAAAAGTAGAGAAAAAGCTACTGAAAATATGAAATTAGTGTATCTGTATGATCAACCAAGTATGTAGTGGTAGTCCTCATGGTACCCAAATCATATTTTTATTGTAAATAAGATTAGGATTGTGGTAGTACATGGTGTTCTAGTGGTGGTTGTTGTATTTTTTATTAAGGTTGAGGAAGGGGTGTTGAAAGGTCCTCAAACCTTTTACATAGTAGTAAAATATTTAATGATATGCTCAAAAATACTTCTCAACAATACATCTATGCTAAATAAAGAAGGTTGTAATACAAACACTCCTTTCACATTCTACTTCATAGCCAAAAAAAATACTAACAGGGTTTAGAAATATACCATCAAATCATAAGTAGTATCATACTAAACCAATTAAGTAAACCACCTCCTACAAGAAAAAAAAAAAAAAAAGTAGAGGTATACATTGACCATAAGCTTTGAAGTCTCAATGGTCTCTAAGAGCTCGTTAACCAATCTTTTTTTGGAAGGGGCATTGAATCCCCTTGTGTTGCAAGAGAGTAGTTTCATTTCTTAATTTTTTTGAGAAGTTTTTTCTCCCTGCCCCAAGATAACGTAGTTTGGGTTCCATTTACAATTTCAACCATAGTTTCTCATTCTCTAATATCCTGATTAGTGTTAGAGTATATTACATTATTTGGTACATGCTAATGTACCACCTTGGGTACATCTTTATATTAGGAGTATGTCTTAGAATAGAGTGTGAGTATTTACTTTATGCAATGTAATAAATGCACAAGTATTATTAGAGTGTGTAAAGTATTTAATAATATAAATGTAAATATTAGTCCATGTGCACATGTGTCCTTAGAGTAGGAAAGTGAAGAGTCTCAAGAAGAGTGAAGGCCAAGAGTACTCCATATGAAGAGTCACATCCCATTATATATGTGTCTATGTGTGTGTGTTTGTATGACACAATGTAGAGTGAGAGTGTGTGGAAGTATGGTGTATTTGAGATCTTTATTCTATATCAAGATACTATTTTTGTGAGAATTTGTTAATGGCAATTTTATGAGTTGTTGCAGAAGTTATTTATGAGTTTTATATGATTAGAATTTTTCCATTATCTTATATTTCATATAGCAACTTTATTTTAGATCTTGTGGTTATTTTGCTTTAAGTATTAAGCATCAAAAGCTAATAGTGGTATCAGAGCCACAAGGGAGATTGATAGGAGATAGGGAGATTTCATTTACAAAATTTGAAAGTTGCTATTTGGCTAGAGTCTTTCCACAGGGTTGTAGAAAAACTCGTGAAGACTAGGACTCAACATAGATTTCTTTCCACTAGATTGAAGGATAACTAGTGAAGTTTATTGATTTTAGAATTCTGGAGATTTGGATGTATTTGGTTGCTACTGTCTAAGATTTTGTTGCAAAAAATTAGTTCTCAAAATTTGAGAAGCTTCCTACAATAGATAGAGAAGAATTTCACCTTCGATTGCCTGAAATTCTATGTGCTTTCCTCGTGCAGGGATTAGTTTTGGAGTTGCAGCAAAAGAGTAGACATTGAAGATTAAGGAGGTCCAAGAAAGAGGTCCCATTGAAGATTGAATATTGAGGAAGACCCAAGAAGGAGGTCCCCATAGAAGATAGAAGATTGAATATTGAGGAGACCCAAGAAAGAGGTCCCATAGAATATTGAATATTGTAGATTGAAGGAAGAAGAGAGAAAGAGGCTAGAGAAGCCCTATTGAATATTGAGAAGGAGGAGACCCGAGAGAAGAGGTCCCCATTGCAGATTTGAGAAAGAATATTGAGGAGGCCTAAGAAAAAGGTCCATTGAAATTTTGAAGGAGGAAAAAGGAGAATAGAGAAGCCCTATTGAGAAATTTAAGAAGTGGCCATTGGAGAAGATTTGAAGAAATTTTGAGATAGAATATTACAAGAAGAAGAAACTCCTAAAAAGAGGTAATCACATAAAAATTGGAAAAATTGTTGTCATCCAACAACAAGCCCAAAAGGATTTGTGAAACTGATTTAGGGAGAATATTTTTGGCAAGAAGTTTGCCAAATTTGAGAAAGTATTTTTGAAGACTTCAAGACATTCATATTCTTGAAGAAGAGGCCAACAAAGAGGCCAAATTTGAAGATAAAATTCAGCGAAAGCTAAGGAGGAGAAAGAATATTGAAAGAGGCCACAAATTGATATTTTTGGAGACAGCCATTAAAGTTTTGAAGGCTGATTTTTGAAGAAGAAGATTGCAGATTTTTGGGGTAGAATTTGAAGAGTTTCAGGACAAGATAGAGGAGAAGAAGTCAAAATTTCGGAGCAGCATTTGAAGAGTTTATGACTGCGAATTTGGGTAGCATTAGAAGGAGATAGAAGAGTTGTGAATTGGAGAAGTTTTGGGCAGATTTGGAAGTGTTTTTGGATAGCTGTTTGAAGGAGGAATTGACAGCAATTTAAGGCAGAGAATTGGAGGAGACAAAGGTAGTTTTTGGATAGTAAAAAGGTAGCAAGTTGAAGGAGATAGAGTTGTATTTTAGACAACATTTGAAGGAAAATTTGAGCTGCAAATTTCAAAGTTTCTTGGCAGATTTTTGGAAGGAGAAAGGAGAAGATTTGAGGCAGCAAATTAAAACTAAGAAAGCAGTTTTTTGGGCAGCATTGAAAGCTATAAATTTCATAAATTTTGGATAGCAATTGGAGAAGGAAATTAGTTGTAAATTAAAATATTTTTGGATAGCAATAGTGCAGGTTATTGAGCAACAATTTCGAGAAGCAAAGGAGCTATGATTTCACCATTTTGGGTAGCAAGCTTGGTGAGCAAAAAGGTAGCTATAAAAGTGTTTTATTAAAGCATTAAAGAAAGTGTTTTATTAGCTACGTATTCAAGTTTTAAAGCCATAAAAAAGAAAGTCAAATTTGAGTGTCTCCAAGCTAAAGAAGGAGACATTGTTGTCATCTTCAAACCTGCAAAATACAACAACATAAAGTAGAGTTAAAAATTGCTTGAAAGGAGTAATAAGGAGAAGGAAATATTACATAGTGAATGCTATTTTTTAAAGATAAAATAGTGCAGTATTATTGAAGCATTTGGAGGTCGAATAGAGTTCAAGATAAGGCAGGATTAAAGGTGTCTAAAGACACCAAAAAGAAGCAATAAAGGTTGTAGGAGATAGTGGTGAGAAGAAGCCACCAAAGAAGTGGTAGCACCACCAGGCAAAAGTGGAGGAGCCACCATATTGGAGGAAGTAGCCACCATTACCGAAGAGCCAATGAAGAGCATTGGAAAACCACCACCATTCGATAGAGAACAAAGTCAAGGAAGAGCATCATCACTGGAGAGGCACTAACCACCACATAGCTGAAGAAAAATTGTCCACCATTGGAAGAGTTAACGTCAGGTCCATCGGGAAGCTAAAGAGATCTCTTCGACGTCAAAGAGGAGATAGATTTCGTAAAGGAAGGTGAATGGTTTTCTGAGAAGTTGCAGCATGGGAGAAAACATCTTTTGGCATTTTAAATAAACTCCATTCAACGTGGAGTGGCCATTGAAGAGAAGACAGTGAGGAGTTACTCATTACCTGTGCCATTTGGAGGAGGAATCTTGTGTAACGTTCACTGGAGTAAGTTGAAACATTTGAGTAGCACCTTATGTAATGTCTAGCATCTGAAAATATAGAGTGCCACTTGTTGAAGCAGAAGGAGGAGCACCAACTATATTTTGGAGGTGATTGAAACATCTCAGGTCCTCATAAATGCAAGGGAATTAGACTCCATTTGACACATTACCATTCAACATCAAGCTGAGCATGGTAGATTCATCCATATTCATGGAGCATCAGGTCTGAGTGCGGTAGAGTGGAGAGAAGCACCATACGTGTGGTAGAGGAGTGATATTTCATGGAAGAGCACCATTCAAGGGAAGGTCAAATGTCTTTGACCAAATATTTCATGCCTAAAGTTTGGAGGTAAAGCAAGTTATTTAAAATTTGATTATTTACCCAAGTTAGGAGTTATAAGGTTGGGTAATATTATTATTTTCTAAGGTAGAAGGAAAATTAATCTATTTTCTTATAAGATTAATTTAATTATTGGAGAGATAAGGCATAAAAGTGAAATTTGAAACCTTAGAGACTTTAATAGTTATTATTGGAAAGTTTTGAGAAGCCTTGAAATATTTTTGAGAAATTTTGGGAATTCATTTCAAGTTTTGAGAAGACTTTATAAAGTTTTGTAATTGAATTATTGAAGCATTTTTAATATTTGCAAATATTTTGAGTTTTGGAGAAATAAGGTTTCCTACATCAAATTAGGAATACAAAATTTGCAAATATCCTTTTACTAAATTTCTAAATTTGGAGTTATAAGGAATTCAACATCAAATTAGGTTTGTGAAATTTAGAAACCATATTATTGAAATTTGGGAGATAAAAGGAATTCCACCTAGAGTTTTGAAGAATTGAAACCTTTGTCAAAACTATTGTTTGATCATTATCCAAACATTAGGAAATACAAGGTATTCTACAAAAATTTGAGAATTGAAAAGATTTCATCAAAGTTGATCAATATATTCAAAATTTGGAGATATAAGGTTTACAACATAAAAGATTTTGTATTTCATCAAAACACTAGGGAGACATAAGGTAGTCAACCTCAAAGGATAGAAATTTGAAAGATTCATTATTCAAAGTTAAAAGAATCATGGATGAAATAGTGAAGAAAGTATTTAATGAAGATAGTGAAGAAATGTTACATGCACTCAAGTTTTATTCACATGGCTTAATACCCAACATTGATGGAGATCGAATATTTGATGTTCTAAAAGATAAATTGATTTTGTTTTTTAAAGAAGCTAAAGAAGAAAAATTTACTACTTTTATGGGATATCTCCATGAGAAGCTTTTTAGGTCTTGTTGGGAATCTCAAAATATCATTGTACTCACTTTAGAAGAATGTCTAATGATGTATATTTCATTAATTGTCTTTGAAATTTTTCAAGAAAAGATACAAGTTGAAAGAAATGATCTCAAAGAAGAGTCATTAGAAAAAAATTCATATTATTGTGATGATTTACTAACTCATTGTGTCAAAGACATATCATCAATGAAAATATAGAAACGGAAGAAAAAGTGAAGCAAGAAAAAGAATCAGATAAAAGGCAAGATGAAGACTGAACCAAAAAAGGGGGATACTTATTTGAAGACTCTAGTTATAAATTTATTGGAGATAGATTGAAGATAAAATATGAAGATAATATTGAAGACTAAAGTCTTCAATAACCAAATAATGTAATACAGGGGGTGTTAGAGTATATTACATTATTTGGTACATGCTAATGTACCACCTTGGGTACATCTTTAGATTAGGAGTGTGTCTTAGAATAGAGTGTGAGTATTTACTTTATGCAATGTAATAAATGCACAAGTATTATTAGAGTGTACAAAGTATTTAATAATGTAAATGTGCATATTAGTCCATGTGCACATGTGTCCTTAGAGTAGGAAAGTGAAGAGTCTCAAGAAGAGTGAAGGCCAAGAGTACTCCATATGAAGAGTCACATCCCATTATATATGTGTCTATGTGTGTGTGTTTGGATGACACAATGTAGAGTGAGAGTGTGTGGAAGTATGGTGTATTTGAGATCTTTATTCTATATCAAGATACTATTTTCATGAGCATTTGTTAATGGTAATTTTATGAGTTGTTACAAAAGTTATTTATGAGTTTTATATGATTAGAAGTTTGTCATTATCTTATATTTCATATAGCAACTTTATTTTAGATCTTGTGGTTATTTTGCTTTAAGTATTAAGCATCAAAATCTAACAACTAGTTGGCCTTCCAAGTTTGCATTCCACTCCTACATAAATCCCCCATTTCTTTTGATTCCTAGTTTGCTAGCTTGGGGTTGGACTTGAGAATTCTAAACCCCCCGTATTTTTAGATTGTTTTCCATCATCATGGGTTAAAGGTTCTACGAGAGGGTTATGACCTTGTTCATTTGAATCAAAATAGACAATCAACTATGTGTTTTCTTCCTCATTCATTTCATTGTGTTTGGGGGGACTGGATCGACCATTATTAAGTCTAATTGAGCAAAGAAATTCAAAACCAAAACTTCATAACCCTTTGAAGAGGGTTTTCCAATATGTACCTCTTGATTTTCTTCCAAAAATTGACCCTCCTCGAGGACTTCCTATTGAACTAGTTCTACCAAGTTATCTGGGATCCCCTCTCTATTGTTCTCAATAATTTTATCCCTTGAATCCCTGCCCTGCTTAGATTTCTCACCTTTATTCAACTTCTTTTGCCAAACTTTTTTATTTTGGTTCGGCCTCTTGCGAGTGGAGCATGCATTGGTTGAATACCCAATTTTCTTACAACTTTTGCTTTTGACTAGGGTTTTTGCATATTCTATAGCCTGATTCCAAACCCCAAGCTTTGAAACCAGTTTGATTGAACCGGGTAACTCCTCCATATTCGCATTTATGTAAAATTTTGCACAAATAAATCATGAGCGAGCCCTAGTGGCCGGATCAATAGCAATAAGGTGTCCTATTTCCTTCATGATACCTACAAAAATTTCCTCATTCTAATATTGGAATGGTAAGCTTGGCAATCTCACCCAAATTGATGCTTAGATGAAGCTTTGGGTTTCAGGATCAAATTTTGGGCTCGACCACTATAATAAAAGCCCTTGACATCTATATAACTATGAACCTCCCTAGAGTATTCAATCAGAGTCTTCACTATAGTTAAGCTTAACCATAAAAAACCCCTTTGACATTACCATGATCTCCATGTGGTCATGATACCACCATTTAACAACAATCCATTTCCTAATTGTATCAAGGTCCGATCGGACTCCCATAAATCGGCCCACAAGATTCATAGCTCCTTGCTCAATAGTTAGGTTGACCAAATCATTAGGTATGAAGAGTTTGTCTTCCTTTGATTGCAACTCAAAATCAAGATCTAGTTTGTTTTCCACATATCACATATGACTAGGAATGAGCCCTCAAGTCAAAAGGGTGCTTTTACGGATCCCCAAAATTTAGTCTTTCTTCTTTGATTAAATTGTTAGCTCCAAAATCAAGGTTTTGACCCTATTCTTTGTCACCATTATGTTTTAGACATACTCCTACAATAAACCTACTCTCGCCCCTCTCCCACCATTAGGGTTTCATCACTAGGGGTAAAGCCATCAAATGGATTTTTCCCAACTTTTAAATTTTCCAAGAGTCATCTAACATTATGTATATATGTTTGCAAACCACCTAGATAACTAGCATCAAGCTTTTCAACCTACTCAAAAAAAGCCTTTTTCTTTCCATCGTGAGAACCTGGGTGTAGCCAGTAAGAAAAAAGATGCTTCTACCACTCTTCCATCAACTTTTTTAGAAGATCTACCTGACTTTTAGACAATAAGCCCAATTTTTTTGTAAGTGAAGGTGCATCCCAATGCTAGGAATATTACCTATCATCAAAAGAAGCAATGGGGAGTCAACTCAAAGGCAAACCCTAGCATTTGTCATTGCCAACTCACATGTGCATGCAAGGTGACACCTCATCCTTACATACACATTAACACTTCATCCTTGTACTTTGACCATATTACCAATGTGTGATTATATAGGTATTTTAATGCCAACATTCCCCCTTAATGATGTATTTGTAATTTTATAGGAAAAAAATTGATTTTTGACACAATCCTTCATGGGCACAAGCTAAAACCAGTCCTTTCGAAGACAAGTAGCCTTAACCTGGTTTTCCTCTTTTTATGGATACTTTCAGTAGACTGGCTTCAAGAGAAGCAAAAGTGAACCTACCCTATACTTCAAGAAAGAAGGTAATGATATTTTACTTGTTTGTTTGTATGTTGATGATTTGATTTATATGGGTAGTAGTTCCAAGTTGAAAGATGAATTTAAGGTTGCCATGATGAGTGAGTTTGAAATGTAGGATTTAGGATTGATGCACTATTTTCTTGGCATGTAGGTTCATTAAAGTAAGGATAAATTTTCATTTGTCAAACTAAATATGCCAAGGATATGTTGAAAAAGTATGGCATGGATAGTTGCAAACCATTCCCTACTCCCATTGCTCATGGTGAATTTCTATGCAAAGATGATGAGACTAAAATGGTGAATGTGACCAATTATAGGAGCATTATTGGGAGCTTGATGTTTCTCACAAATACCAGACCATATATTGCATATGTTGTCTCACTTGTTTCTAGGTATATGAGTGAGCCATCTCTCTTGCATTTGAAGGCTGCAAAGCGACTTTTAAGGTATGTTAAGGGTACTGTTGACTTTGGCATACATTACTATCTTATTGAAGAGATGGAGCTAGTTGGTTTCAATGACTTAGATTGGGGCAGCAACTTGGATTATCGAAATTCTACATTCGGCAATTATTTTTCTCTTGGATCTAGGTTGATCACTTGGAGCTAAAGAAAACAAGGATCAGTAGCACTCTCTTCAATAGAGGCTGAATACATTGTTGTCACTTCAGCTAGTGCTCAAGCCTTATGGCTCAGGAAAGTGTTGGAGGAGATAGGTGAGAAACCAAGTGGTCCTATTACAATTTTTTGTGACAATTTGAGTGTCATACAGTTGGCAAAGAACCCTGTCCACCATAGAAGATCTAAGCATTCTGACATGAAGTACCATTCCATTCATGATATGGTGGAAAAGAAATTAGTTGAGTTGAGGTATTGCAGCACCCATGATCAGTTGGCTGATGTTTTCACTAAAGGTGTTGTTAAAGCTCAATTTCTTAAACTGAGAAATAGTCTTGTGATCCCTTTCAGCATCAAGAGGGAGAATGTTGGAAAATTATGCTGACATGTGTGCATTTTTATATTAGAAGGCACAAGAGAATATGTAACCACTTTGTAATAATTTTGGACAAGTGTAGATGTAGGAATATTGCAGTTGTAACAGTCTTGAATTGTTACCTTTCTTGTAACTACCATAGATTCTTTAGATTTGAGTTCCAAGATAGATTAATATCATTACTATTGCATTGTACAAGTTTGGAGTGTGTGAAAACATGAATTGAATGTGAAAAATCTATTTTTCCCAGCCTGATGAGTTTTTTTGTATGTAGTCCAGATTTTACAAAAAATTCTGAGAAACCTACTTTGAAGCTTAATATTTATTTCTATGTTGCTCCGATTGTTGAATGTGATACACCGTTGGAAATATCTTACCAAGAAATTTACATCCATATATCGCATGCCCCATTTCACATATGTTAAGCACTTCATTTTCATCTCTAAAAAATAGTTTTGAGTCTTTTCTGCCTAGATTTCAAAACGTATTGTAGACCTCATAAATTCTGGTATTTTTTCATGAAATAATTTTTTTGAGTACCCATTATTGTGTAGAATTTATCCTAAAATTTTCATAGAATTTTGAATACTTTTTTTTTTTATTGATTTTAGTGCTCTCGGGAAAAAGTGTTGGGTCAAAAAAAAATTTATAGACCTATAACTTTCACTAGCTATATCCAGTCATTCCAATACCTAACCACACTAAGCTACCTCTAGCCTTCTGAACACATTAGCTTCACCTGTTATCCTCAACCATATACTGACAAGGTAACAAAAAAATCCTAAAAACACTTTTAAAACATTACAAATATTATTAGAGCTAACTCTGAGAACATTACACTAGGTAACCACCACTAGCATCCACACCAGTATCTTTTGGACACAACTACACCAGTTACAGTAGTATTACCAACCCTATAAGCTACACCAATTATAGTAGCCAATAATCCAACTACACTAGTTATAGTAGCTTCTTCAAGTACAAGATTAATACTTACCCAAAATTTGTGGTACAACCAATAAACCATCTTGAACATTCTTCAACAACTTTGCAAAACACAGATCTAAGGTTTTAGATCTACACAACACACTAAAATAGGAAGAATACCAGTTGCAAAATGAAATCTTATGCATGGACACCTCCACAACTTGCACAATAAAACCACTAGAACAAGTATTTTTAGTCTTAAACTCTAGCACCTATTCAAAAAATAAACATATGAATATAGATAAAACATAGTGTCACTATCAAAGCTCACTAGGTTTATCATTGCTAAAGCTCATCAAATTTACCACTGTCAAATCTCACCATATCTGTCATTGTTGAATCTCACCAAATCTATCACTATTGAAGCTCACTAGATCTACCATTATCAAAGCTCACTAGATTTATCATTGTCAAAGCTCACCAAATATACCACTACCAAAGCTCATACTCATAAAAAATAAACATCTGAATATATATAAAATACAATACCAGTAACGAAGCTCACTAGGTTTTTCACTGTCAAAGCTCACCAAATCTATTGCTATCAAAGCTCACTAGATCTGTCATTGTCGAAGCTCACCATATTTGTCATTGTCGAAGCTCGCACTTATGAAAAATAAACATCTAAATACAAGTAAAACACAGTGTCATTATTGAATCTCACTAGGTCTATCACTATCGAATCTCACCAGATTTACCATTATCAAAGCTCACCAGATTTGCCACTATCAAAGCTCACCAAATCTATTGCTATCAATGTTCCATGAGCCTGGGGGATGGGTTTTAGGGACGACAAGGGACGACAGGCCAATTTTAGGGGATGACTGGTATAATAGTATGATTTTTTTTAGAAATTTAGAATAATCTACAGATTCTACACACAACAAAAATGAAAAATACTAAATACTAATAGTTTACAATAAAAATAGTCTACAACAAGTTACAAAAATATTTAGAACTTAGAAGCCATTAGATTCTTAGAATAATTTAAAAATTAAATTTTACAACAAATGTCAAAATGAAATAGAAAAATAGTTGTAAAAATACTAATAATATCAATGTTCATTTACAAGTCATAACAAGAAGAGTGAAATACAAAGAGAACAAAATACAACAAAATAGTGAAATCAGAAGTACTAATTGTAAATAGTCTCAATGCTCATTTACAACAACAAAGTTTACAACAAAAATACTAAATAGTGTCATTCCTATGGAACTTTTGTTGGGCTATCACTATTAAAATATGTATCTGATGAGCTACCCTCATCATCTGAGTGAAGATCCTCCAATGGAATTCCAACCAACCCCTCCTAACCTTCATCCTCATCAATTTGTCTTGCATCCTCTGGATCAACATCATCGCGTAGTTGGAGATTGTTTGTACTCTGGCTTAACTCTCTCATAAATACAGAGAGCTATACACTACAACTAGCTTCTCTACTCTACAAGAGGTAAGCATGTTCCTCCTCACATTATGGATACAGTTGTATGTGGACCAATTTCTCTTTGCAGCAAACGAACTAGCAACCTGTGAAAGAAGCCTAATTATAAAATATTGCAAGTTAGGTGTGTCATCCCCATATAGCTTCCATCATCCAATGGGATTTTTTGGGTAATGGTAGCCCTATCCTCTATACACTCTGGTTGGTTGAAGCAAG
This sequence comes from Wollemia nobilis, assembly GCA_028583015.1. Lineage (NCBI taxonomy): Eukaryota > Viridiplantae > Streptophyta > Pinopsida > Araucariales > Araucariaceae > Wollemia > Wollemia nobilis. The sequence continues at coordinate 2,581,074 of JAQPPZ010001190.1, read as the reverse complement.
GGCTCAAAAAATTCACAAATTGGAGCCACTCATCTCTAATTTTTGACCCCTCCTCCCTCACATATATTTTTAAGGGTATTCAAAAACCCTTGTCTCATCTCTCGATCACGATGGGGAGCCACTCTCCCAGGCCTAGGCTCAAACCACTTTAGGTTTACTGCATATGTTTCCATATGAAGGGTGGTGTTCATCCGATCCCACCTCCTTTGTTTAATAGGTCTAATGTTGACCTCATATAATAATAATGATGGATCTCTAGCATAAATGACTTTTTTTATCTCCCCTAACATGTTGTCAAAATTCTCATAGATCTATCCTAGATTAGGAGCATTTGTGTCAACATATCTGATGATTGCAACAATTAAGGCAACAAAAGATACAATGTACCTATAAGAAATTAAAAAACCTAGATTATATGAGCAGTCCAATTTGAAACTAAAAATGAAAAATCATAAATGGCATTTCTTACTTGGCTTGAGTCCACCGACTATCATACAATATTTTGTCTCTAATTTTCTTTCCCTTCTCTATCCTTGATTCTGACCACGTCTTCCACTTCGTGCATACTACCATGGACTGTAAAGCATCTTGCACCTCAATCATCCTCTCCAATAAAATGAAGTGACATATCTAGTATCTCTTGATTTTATGAACTCCTTCTTTGAGAAGGATCCAAAGAGGGCTAAGGAAGTGTGATGGTTGCAAATGAACATTTGCAAGTCTTTGGCTTCTACAACCATAGTCCTCACCCAATCTATCCTTCCAATTTCCTTCAATGAATTATTAAATACATGAACGCAACACGGGGTCCAAAAAATATATCTATATGAATGTTCTATCATTTGCTCTACACGCTTGAAAATGGGGGTTGCATCGGTAACTACCTATAGTTTACAACGAAAAAATTAGATTTTAGAATAATTTACATAACAAAAATGGTCTCATTTAAACAACCATATAGATTTTGATTTTCATAAGAAAATTAGAAATTATCAAATTAATTACTTGTATAATATTAAAGGTTCCAATCTCCAAGTATTGGAACTAAGCATCCTTTCTTTTCCTTGTGCAATCAATGGCTCGAATTAAATAGGGACATGTTGAACATGTGACAATGATATTGACGAGTGGACGTTGACGAATGTTAGTCCACCCATCCACGATGATAGAACATCCATTTTTCAACCATGTGTTCCTCATTTGCTCCATAACCAAACTGCATTTGGAATATTATTTTTCCAAGAGAGAGGTACAAAGTTTAGTTTCTCCAGGTGCTAGATATGAAGTCCCTGGCTTGGCTATTTTTTACTACTTCCTTGAAATAGGGGGAATTTGCAATATGCAAAGGAAGCCCATGTATAAAAAATAGTTGTGCTACAACATCATTTGCTTCCTCTCTTGCTTGCACATTAAACATCTCACTTACAATTCCCTTTTTCTTTAAGGGCAACAATGGCATACTAGAGTATTTTTTTCCCTTTCTTGGTGCTTTCAGTGACGTAAAAGGTTTAAAATGATTACAACATGGTGGTTATAAGGGCAGACTGCACAAGTATTATATGGCAGCTTTCGAGGTGGACAGCATAGAATACTATGGCATCCACAAAAGATAGACAACATGCCTAGATCATCGTGGTGGCTACCGATTCCACCATGTAAAATAAATAAAAACTGATAGCATACTAGAGGTTTGGGTTGATTCTTGTGGTAGTTTTGAGGAGGCTCCAAAGTCACCTCTAGATGATTGGCCAGTTGTAGGGAAATGCATGCCTAAAATTTTAAATTTGAACTCTTGGACAAGCTTATTGACTTCAAAAACTTGTACCTAGGTCATTTTTTTGTAAGGCCTAACCCATGTTCCTACTTTATCAGTGAGATGAGATTCAACCCTAGTACAGCTGCCCTTAAACTTAGTTTTACAAAAATTACACAGCCATGTTCTTGAGCCCCTACAATTTTTTTTCCCTTCATCACAGTGGGTTACAAATTGCAGCATAGGTTTTTAATATTGAATGGACCCTTGGCATATTCTTTTAATAATGGTGATGGACAATCAAAAATAGTCCTAGAAGCAATGTTGTCCCCTTTAGAAGTTTGAGGTTGGATGGTAGAGGTAGAATCCCTAGCAGCATGAATATTTTAATTTTGATTTTGATTTTCACTTTGGTTTCCCCCTACATATAAATGTTAAATGAGTCAGATTCACTGCTGCTCATGTTGAATGTTGAAAGAAAAATATAAAAAATTCAAAGAGACTTGGATGAGGTAATGAAAATTGGAAAACTTCAAAACAAACTTGGATTTTTGTTGCTTTTTGTTGTTATCCCTGTTTTTGCTTCCTATTTTTGCTATCACTACTCTTGTTACCTGTTGTTGCTACCTCCTTTTTCTATTCCTTGTTATTGTTGTTGTTGCTGCCTCATTTTGGTATCCCAACTCTTCTTCTTCTTCACTATTGAAAGCCTGGATGAGTGTGTTTGTTAAATGTTTTAACTTTTAACTTTTTAAGTTTTTCTTTTTCCTTTATAGTGTGTTTCTTTTAGTTTTTAGGGTTTGGGGGGGTGAGACTTTCATGGGTCCCAACCCCTACCCTTTTTTAAAATTTTATTTTCTAACTTTTTTTATGTTTTATGTTTGGCTTGAGACGCCCAACCATGGGGGATGGTTGGGCATCTTTGGGGATGCTCGGGTCATTCTTATGGATGGTTGTACATCTTCCAAATATGCCCAATAGTCCTCAGGGATGTCCAACCATCCCTAAGGATGACTCGAGTGTCCTCAAAGATGTCCAACCATCCCTAGGGATGGTTGACAATCCTCGAGGATGCCCTCTCAAAGGGGATGTCATGAGGAAGGAAGATTGTAGGTCTTTGGTGTCTCAGGGATGGAAGATTGTAGGTCTCTAGGACCCCAGGGAAGGCCCCCCATCATCCCCCCAAAGGAGGGAGGATGAGTAAATGTCCCTGATGTCATTCTCTCGTGTTGAGGATATAGGGGATGGGAGGATGCATCCCCATGGAACTTTGGTCGCTATCGAAGCTCACCAGATCTACCATTATGAAATCTCACCAGATCTACCATTGTCGAATCTCACCAAATTTGAGGTTATCTAAGCTCAACAGATCTATCGTAAGCCATAAACCCTTGCATCTCTTCATACAATACCATATACTACACAGGTTCAAGACTATAGGCTTTAATACCAAATGTTAAAATTGAACATGACATTGATACTAAATGAAGAGAGCTAAACATAACAAGGAGCAACAAAATAAATATGCAAACACAAAATAAGAGAATAACAAGGGAAACCCCCCTTGGGGGATGTCCAGACATACCACTTTTTTCCATTAGCAATCTCAAATAAATACTACATTGCATCTTCTACAAGGCAAACCCTAGCATCTATTGCTGCCAACTCACATGTGCATGCAAGGTGATACTTCATCCTTACATACACATTGACACCTCATCCTTGTACTTTGACCCATATTACAAATGTGTGATTACATAGGCATTTTAATGCCAACACGTTTGGGGGTCAATTATAAAAATCATGGTTGTTGTTATGTTGGTGACTATGACCGTAGTGAAAATTATTGTGGTTGTGATAGTTGTTGCAACTGCTACTGAAGAGCAGGTAGTAAAAAATGGTGTTTTTGGAGAGCAAGTAGGGACAAATGCGGATGTTTTTGCAAACAATAAGGAACCTGCTATATTTTAGGGGTTATATGTGGCTGCACTTGAGGTTATGAAATTGGTAGTTGATCATACAAAGGTAATAAAAATGGTGACGATAATAGACCAAAAAATATTATTGATCTTGTGTTGTTTGAAGATGATGACCAAATTTTTGTAGGGGATGTCAAGATGGTTGCACCTAAGAGTATGACTATTAAACTAGTTGATGGTGTTGTTTTACAAAAAGAGGCAATTGTTGTTGTCCTCCCTATATAAGAACTATGCCTATAGCATAAGTGGAGATAATTTTCTTAGTTTTACCTTTTGCAAAAGTGTCCACATGTGAGTAACACTCAATCAAATTACCCATAAGAGAGGGTATCAACTGCCCTGTATAATCTTTCATCAGTTGATGAGTGAAACAAAAGTGCTAAACGTTAGATCACTACTTGAAATGCTACCACAAGATCTTGCATGACATGATTTTGGCTCTCTACTTGACTTTGCAAAATTTGTTGGAGCGTACTCATATTCATTGATGCTTTAGAAGTCTCCTCATGATGGGTATCCCACTTAGGAGCCATTGCAAAAGGGATGGCTACAAAATATCACCTGCAAAACTTGGAAAACATAGAAGAAAAATAATAAAGGTGTCGGACTTCACCAATAATGCACCTTGTTTACAATCACAATTGCACAATTGGTTAAATAAAATTCATAAAAAAATATCCCTTTTAAAATAAAGCACTTTAATAATAAAACAATTTTAAAAATAATAAATCACCCCTTTTTTCCCTAAAAATACTTTTTTTTTGTTTGACAAACTTTCATGCAACAAAAAAACAACATTAATAGCCCAACTCCAAATACTCATAACTTCTTCAATATTACTTAGAATTCGGCATACAACCACTATTTTTTGTAGTACTTAAAATGATCTACGCGATGGTGGAATAATATTGTGAGTTTGGCTACTAGCAAGAAATATATAGCTCTCGCAACTAGAGAGATAATTTTTGAGAAAAAGCTAAGAGAGATCTAGCAAGGGTAACATGTGAAAACCCTTAATAAGGCTAGATATTTGGCAAACCAAGATGAGGGATTTGGTAAAGATTATGCCATAATATTTTAGAAGGCCAGATCCAAGGTTGTAATCACTTGACTCTGATACCAGTTGACATGAGCAAGAATTGGCATGAACATGCATGAAAAGAAAATAACATTAAGCGAAGATTTTTCTCAATGACAATTCACACACCACAATATTATTCATATCTAGTTTTTATAGAGGAGTACATAGATGCTTTTTACAAAGATGTTTTTTTAGAATAAACTTTGAGAATAATTAATTTAATATTCTATTATAATAACTAATTAAATATTGTCTCACATGATTTAGGCACACAAAAAGGGGAAATGGAGAGTGGGAAAGGTAGCGATCGAGCGGTGGATGGAGAGCGACCGGGATGATACGATAGAAAGGAGGCAGGACGATCAGGCGAGAGTCTGGGAGGGACTATTCATGGCATGATTGACGAGGTAATGGCTGATGCATCAGGGACCCAGGTGGATGGGTCAGACAGGCGTGGTAAAGACCCTCTTAACAAGGAGGGACAAAAAGGTGGGCTAAACCTAAACCAAAAAGGGTCCTACGCTCAGATCCTGAGGCTAGGATCCTCAACAAAGCAACCCTCCCAGGAACTGCTTCCTTGTGGAACAGACCTGGTAATCCCTAAAGACCTAATGGATAGCTACATGGAGCTTGAGTGTTTCACTCTGACTGGCAAGTTTGTAGGAGGGAGACCAGACATGGAGACCATCCAAAAATGAGCATTTTCCAAGTGGAAAACCAGTGGAAACATGGAAGTTGTTGCTCTCTCTCGAGGTTTCTTCGCCATCAAACTCAATACACAGGAGGACTGATGCAACATCTTAGCTGGGGGACCCTGGTTCCTCAGACGCAGGAGCCTCTTTCTTCGAAATTTGGGGAATGATTTTAACCCTAAAACTCAAAACATAAACGTAGCTCCTCTGTGGGTTCGGTTTCCAAACCTCCCTTTCTATTTCTGGCATGAGGACGTCATTCGAGGGATAGCTCGCTCCATAGGTGAGCTCATTGCCATTGATCCTTTCACCAAATTCTGATCCAGGATGGTCCATGCCCACTTTTGTGTCTCTGCTAACTTGGAAACAGAGCTACCCTCATTCATCAATTTGTACAAAGGATCCCATATGGTCAGGAGGCAGCCCATCGAGTATGAAAACAAGCCTGCATTTTGTACTCACTGATGCACCCAAGGTCATCTACCGAATCAGTGCCCTATTTTGAGGACCCAGAACCAAAAGGTGATAGGTCCAACCAAGGGCATGCAGAGGAACCAGGGTATCCCCCTCTCAACAAGGAACCGTCGGTAGGCCCAAAACACATCTTGCGTAATCCTGCTCATCGAGCACCTCGGGAGGTTGGCCAGAGTGCCATTGTAGAACAAGGCAAGCAAACCAGTGAGCAAGGATAAGGATCCTTGCTAGGCCAAAAGGAGCAGGAGGCACTCCCAAAATCTTCGGTTCTCACCAGTCCTAACATAGAGGATCCAGCGGCCCAGGTACAGCCCCCTCCCGAAATTGTTTTTCCAAATTCTTATATGGATGAGTACCTAGTGAGCAATAGAAAATCCCCAAATTGCTCGAATAGGGGAGAGGCACCCCCTTCTCCATCTAAAAAAGAAGGTCCATCTCTCTTGGGAAGGATCAGCCCCAAGAACACCAGGAGTAAGAAATAGGTAATAGACTATGGCAGTGAAAGGAAAAGAGGGAGACCCACTGACAATGAGAAAAGAAATAAGGAAACAGCGAAGGATATCGTAAATGGGACCCAGTCGATGCTTTTCTTCGATGAGTTCGACAACGACAAGCAAGGAACCAAACCCCCCTTCCAGCTGGTGAAGGGAGGTAGGAAAAACCCTAAACCCTTGAGATGAAGGTCCTCTCATGGAACGTGAGGGGCCTAAACAAGGTAGCCAAGCAGAGGTTGGTGGCTGACCTAAGTAAAAGGATTAATCCTTCCATATTCATTATGCACAAAACCAAGATTGATGAATTCTATTCTCGAAAGGTTGCCAAGGCCATTTGGGCCAATGGAGATTGCCTTATCAGTCTTGCTCAAGGCACATCGAGGGGGCTTATGTGTCTTTGGAACCCTACCCTGGTCGAAGGAAGGCTTATGTCAGCCTCGAATAGGATCCTAAACATTTTGTTTCATTCCAAGACCAGTAAGCAGTCTTTGATTCTATCAAATATTTACGCCCCAAACTCACCCATTGAGCGGGTCACGATGTGGGAAACAGTAACTAAAATGAGGACCACCTTTAACACTTTTCCTTAGATCTTAGCAGGGGACTTCAATAGTCCTTTGCATCCATCTGAAAAGAGAGGAGGCAACGACTCTTACAGCAGAAGCATGGAGGATTTCAGAGGGTTTGTCGATACCAATGAGCTCATGGATGTTCAGCTCAAAGGATCCTCTTTTACTTGGAGCAACAGGAGGATTGATAGCGGACTCATCCAGGTGAAGTTGGATAGATTCCTAATTTCTCAAGAAGTTATCCCATGGTTTGGCGATGGCACTCTGTTGGCCTTACCTCAGATCGGATCAGACCACAATCCCATCCTCCTTGAATCTGGTAGGCCGCCCTCCTTCAAAACTCCTTTTCGTTTCGAAGCCATGTGGACCCAACACAAGGATTTCAAAAATCAAGTGTCCTCTTGGTGGCATCAAAATGTCATAGGGTTTGCCACTTCTCAGTTGGCTCAAAAGCTGAAGATGGTCAAAGAAAACCTAAAAATCTGGAATAGGGAGGTCTTTGGCAACCTTTTTGCCAATAAGAAAGCAATTACTGAGAAACTTCAGGAGATAGAAAGGAGAATCGAAGCATGGGATCAAAGCAGCCCCACTAGGGAGGAGGAGAGGAACCTCCTAGCAGAATTCCATAATATCTTGGCTAGAGAGGAAACATTCTAGAGGCAGAAGTCAAGAGACCTATGGGTCAAGGAAGGCGATGCCAATGCAATGTTCTTTCATGCCTCCACCATGTGACACAGAGAATCCAACAAGATTAGGGAGATCATGTGCAGCAACGGATCATCTTCCATTGACATCGTGGAGATCAGGACCGAAGCAGTGTCTTTTCTTCCAGAACCTCTTGGGAAGTGCCTCGAAGGGTGATAGTCAAGCTCAGGATACTCTTCTTGCTAATATCCCCTGCATTGTTCCTCAGGATTTGAACTCCAGACTGGTGGATCCCTTCACCCGCGATGAAGTTAAAGAGGCCTTATTTTCAATGCAACTCGATAAAGCCCCTAGATCGGATGGTTTCTCTCCAAGGTTCTTCCAAACTATGTGGGATGTGGTGGGGAATGATGTATGTAAGGCTATTAGAGAAATTCAAGAAACCAAAGTCGTTCCTCGTAGTTTCAATTCCACATTCTTGGCCCTCACCCTGAAAGTCTCTGCTCGCAAATCCATCTTTAATTATAGGCCCATTAGCCTATGCAATGTCATCTACAAAGTTTTGACCAAGGTTATGTGCAACAGGCTGAAGTCCATACTTCCCCTCATCATTGATCAATTCCAAGGCAGCTCGATAAAAGGGAGGAACATCCTGGATGGAATCATCTTGATCCATGAAACCCTGCATTCGACCTCAATGTCTAAGAAGGTTGCCCTATTTCTTAAGCTGGATATGAATAAAGCCTTCGATAGGGTTGACAGATGTTTCCTCCAGAAGATCCTTCTCAAGTTCGACTTCCACCCCCTATGGGTTGATCTCATCCAGGGTTGCATTTCCTCTCCTTGGTTCTCGATCCTAGTCAATGGCTCTCCCGTCGATTTCTTTTAGAGCTCAAGAGGTTTACACCAAGGGGATCCTCTATCCCCCATCCTTTTCATTATCCTTGTAGAAGCATTGGTAAGAGCTCTCAAGGATGGCCAACATTGGAAGAAGGTGACAGGTATCCTCCCTGCCTCAGAGATTGATGCGATCACCCATCAACAGTTTGTGGATGACACACTTCTATCCACATTGCGTCAGTATCTCAATATAAATCCATCAAACGAATCCTTGGACTCTATGAGAAGGATACTAACCAAAAAGTAAATTACATCAAAAGTAAGATCTTTTTCATCAACACCACGGCCAGGCGTCAAGTTCAGATTACAAGGATCTTGTGCTGCTCTATTGACTACCTTCCCACCACGCCTCCCTCTTTTTCATGGGCATGCAAAGGAATGGATGTGGAATATGGTGATTGAGAGGATCCACAAAAAGTTGGCATCGTGGAAAGGCAAGATCTTGTCCCAAGCTGCCAAGGCAACCCTTACCATGGCATGCCTCTAAGGTATTTTGACCTTCTTCATGTCTATTTTTAGATTTTCTGCCTCAGTTCTTCTCAAGATCGAGCAGGCTCAATGGAATTTCCTTTGGTCAGGCAATTAAAATAAGTCCAAGATTCCTCTAGTAGCCTGGGACAAAGTGTACAGAAGCAAAAAGCAAGGTGGATTAGGGCTTAGAAGAATGGCCATGATGAACCTAGCACTCATCGCAAAACACACTTGGAGGATCCTAGTCGAAGAACCGGTTGAATGGGTTAGGATTGTCAGGAGGAAATACCTCAACAACACTCCCCTTTTTGAGGTTGGAATATCCACCGGGAGGTCAGCTTTTTGGAAAGCCATTGGCCAATCCAGACAGTTGATCCAAAATGACATCAGGTGGATCCTTAGGGATGGTCAAAGTATAGACTTTTAGAAGGACGGGTGGGCTCTAAAGGATCCTCTATTAGAATAGATCGGGCTGGTTCAACTTGAAAGTTTCCTGGATAACAATGTTGGGCAGAAAGTGGCCGATTTCATTGAATGAAGAAATGGCTCCCTGTAGTGGAAATTCATCAATGCAGAAGGACTAGAGACGGAGATCGGCTTCATGTCCTCCATCCTCAAGGACATCATCATCCCCACTAGTAGAGGATCAGACAGATTGATTTGGAGGGGGACCGATGATGAGGGTTTCTCTGTCAAAACTGCCTATGGTTTTCAGTGCAAAGGGCTAAATTTGGACTTTCCTTTCAACGTGGTATGGAGTAAAGGAATGATCCCAAAGGTAAATTTATTTTCTTGGATTGCTTTTCAAAACAAAACCCTCACTATTGACAATATTCATAAGAGGGATTTTGCTTTGGCCAATAGATGCTACTTGTGCGAGTCTGCCTATGAGTCCTCTAACCATCTCTTCCACTACGGCTACACTAGGTAGGTCCTTGGTGCCATTCTCTCCACCTTCCAAATCCAATGGGTCTCCCCCAAGACTATCAAGGAGGCTTTCTTCCAATGGTTCAATCCTTTTAAAAACCCTAAGCTTCGTTTCCTATGGAATGCTTGCTTCCACCAATTTCTGTGGTAGGTATGGTTGGAACACAATGGTCGGGTCTTCGGTCACCCCCCAAGGATCCTCCCTCAGTCGCTCATAGGTCCATCGCCTTTGCTATTGATAATGCCAAGCTTATCCCTAGCCCTTGGCCCAAACATGTGTTCGAAGAAGGATTGTTCAAATCCTTGAAGCTATTCGAGGAGAGTAAGGAGTAGGAGGATCCACTGGTCTCCAGGAAGAACGCCAGGTGGGTCAAGCCTCCTCACGGGTGGTTGAAGCTAAATTTTTATGGGGCGTCTCGTGGCAACCCAGGGGTGGCCGCTACGGGGGATCAGTTCGAGATCATAATGGAAAGCTTGTTATGGCTTTCTATGAAAACTTAAGGCGTCAAACAAATCATGTCGCAGAGGCTAGAGGACTGCTGATAGGACTCGAGCTCATGACGGAGGATCCCCGTCCCTTGGTTGTTGAAGGGGATTCTTTGAACATCATCAAATACATGACCACTTCCAAGGATCTGACATGGAAGGTTTACAATATCATCACTGAGGCCAGGAGCATACTTTAGAGGAACCAGGTCTTGATCAAGCATACCTATAGGGAGGGCAATGGTCTAGCTGACCACTTAACAAACAAAGGTTTAAAGTCCACATGTCTTGTGGTGTGGCGTCAGTGTTTCCCAACGAACATTGAGAAGATCACTAGCCAGGACATTATTAATATCTCCACATAAGAGTGATGAAGGGACCGGGCCTAGGTGTACGGGATTGGGGAGAGGCACGACACTTGTGCCACCGGGTCCAATTGGCACTTTCGTCATGATGGTTCGTGGCAGGCATAATGAGAACGATCATTTCCCAAAGGCCCTCGAAAGGTGGTCCAGCAGGAGGATCAGGAGGATACAGACGTGTAAGGGAGGTTCCTGGGACACGATACTTTTTGTCGTCTGGTGGAAGCGATCTATATAATGGATGCTTATGTGTTTTTTTATGGTTTTTTCAGTTGTTTTGACCCCCGTTGGGAGGGTTTGATGTATCCCTCATGGGCATCACTTTGGGGTTTGTTTTTTTTGGAAAGTTTTCATATGGTACCTAATGTATTAGCCCAAGGGGCTCCTTCTATTGGTAAAGGCTTCGACCTCTCATGTTATAAGGTTTTGGGATCCTCTTAAAAAACCCGTTTTGTATATAAATTAATCTACTTACCAAAAAAAAAATATTGTCTCACATGAAAATATATACCAAGTCTTATCAGACAAATACTTTAATAAAGTTTGGGAGAGAGTATTTAATAGCATTAATATAGGTAAGATACCTTCTATTCACTTTATAGTATTATTTAATTTATGTTTCTAAGAGCCATTCTCTTGTATTTATGTTTAGCAAATCTACCAAATATTAGATATACTTCTTATGTAGTCTTTTTGCTAGGATATCCCTATTGAGGGTAAGCAAACCATAATTATTTGTGAAATGTAGGGACCAATATAAACTTTGAGAAAGCATTGAAAAATATTCTTTGGAAGAGAACCCCCCGCTTTAAAAAAATAATAATTAATTAATTTTAATCGAAGCCTACCAAATGCTCTAGGAAATAAAGGTGTCAAAAGTCTTTATCTAGCTCAGCCAAAACAAAAGAGTTTGAAGGCCAAGGCCTTATCATGAATATAATTCTTTTGGATGGTCCTTAAGAAGTGTATTCCTAAGAAATCACTTTCATGGATTATTACCTATATCCATACAAACCACCCATTTTGTAATTAGGGTCAATCCTTGTTTTTGGACATTAATCAAACCCAAGCCCCCATGTATCAAGGGGTACAATAGAGGTCCCAATTAATTTTATGAAAACTAGTATTATCATCAGTTTTAGCCCATAAAAAAATCTTAAAATTTTCTCTATCTTTTTATAGGAGGCCTAGGAGCCTACCCAACAAGATGAATAATAGACATGAGTACTAGCTAAAACTTTAGAACAAATCTAAAATTTTCAAGCCAATGAGAGTGGTTTAGGCACCCACTTCTCTTAATTGGTCATAAATTTCTCCACCACACTACTCCATAAGGTTAAAGGATAATAATTAAAGGCCAAAGGAATTCCTAGCATCTTAAAAATTTGGTCTAGTTGTAGCTAGTTCTAAACTCTAGTTTGCAACCATCAAGGTATTGCTATTTTTGTAGGCACAAACCTTATGCCATTGGATCATGGATATTGAAACTTTATAGTAGATATCCATGAATCTTTAACTTGTTTTATTAGTATTGACTTTCTAAGACTTGTGAGGGATACTATAGTGGTAAGTCCTTGGGCTTTCATCTAGAAGATCCAAGTTCACATCCTAATAAGAGGGGACAGGGACCCCTTATAAAAACCCATGTAAACTCATATTTAAGTTGCAAGCTTACTGCAATGGTAAGGATTTTGGCCTCTCTTTGAGAGGTCCAAGGTTCAAACCCCACTCAGTATGAGGGGACCAAGACCCCTCATAAAATCCCTGTGTAAACTCATTAAAAAATATATAGTCTTGACTTTCCTCAACAATTAATAATGTGTCATCATTAAAACAACTAAAAATTAAAGAAAGCCAAAGGTTATCTAAGTATGGGATCCCCTGGATTTCCTTTCTTTTAGTTTAAAATTATAGTATCCAAATGCATAATTAGCAAGAATGAAAAGTGATGGTGTTATAGGGTAGCCATGATGGAAAGATCATGTCAAAGAGAAGCTTTTGGTAAATTTGGCCATTGATATTCAAGGTCACATTGGCATTAGCAAAAATAAAAGTTATCATGGTACAAAATGCATGACCAAAACCTAAGGCTTGTATCATTCTATCAATGAAGTCTTATACAATTATGGCATATGCCTTGTCTAACTTAAGAAAAAACATTTGGAAATTAATGTTTGACGCATAGTGGAGCCCCTCCCACATAACAAGTACATTGGAAAGAATATACCTACCTTTCATAAATCTCATTTGTTTGGGATAATTGACATCTGGTAGCAGATTGTGCAGCCTTAAGGTAGATTTTTTGCAAGAATTTTGTAAGACAAATTGAGGAGAGTGATGGGCCTCTAATTTTTCAAATCATATTTATTTCCCTCTTTTGAAATGAGCTTGACAAGGCCTTGATTGATCCACTTCCCAAGGGATCCTCTCATCAAGGCTTCTTTATACACTCTTAGTAAATTTGGTCCCACAAAGTCCCAAGTGGCTTTGTAAAATTCAATGGGAAGGCCATCCATACCTAGAGCTTTATCATTGGCCATGTTAAAGGATGCTTTTTAAATTTATTTGAGAGTTATTGGATAATCAAGTTTATCTTGAGCTTCTCGAAGTTTTGATGGCATAAAATCAATACACTCTTGCAAGGCCATCCAACATTCCTTTGTCTAGTCTTGTAATATGAAAATTTCTTGGTAGAAATTTTAAAAAGGTTGATTCAATCACCTCTTGATATTTGACAACTTCACCATCAATTTTTAGTTGGGAAATTTTCTCATCTCTATATTTTTTCCCCAAAAGGGAGAAGTCCTTGGAAACTCAATCTCTAGTTTCGATCTAGTGCAATCAAGATCTTATTTTATCCCCCTGGTCTTTACTTCTTTATCTTCTAAATTTGTGTTTGAAAGACTAGGAGCTTTCTAGAAAAAATCTTCATCATAAGCCTTCTCTTAAAGCTCAATAAGGATCACTTTAAGGCTTTCTTCAATGCTCGTTGACTCATCTCTCCTAGCTTGGACAATTTGCATATCAAAATTTATGAGGAATAAAGTTACTTCACTTATGGATTTTTACCACTAGACAATTCATCCTAAAGAAGATCTAGGTCTAGGTAGAGTCATAGAGATTTTATACCATCCATACATAGCAATTTATTAAGATATGAGCAATTGATATAAAATTTGGAGTGAAAATACCTTCTATTCTTTTTTTCCTAGGTATAGACAAACAAGATAAGGTGGTGGTATAACAACCAAGGTTTGGGATAACTTGAACTAACCATAAATTACCTTAAAAAAGAAGAAATCATTGTAAGATAGCATTATCTAGTCTAATTATTTGAGGACATGCGTCTCACGCACCCTATGATTAGACTAGGTATACCAAATTTCTTTGAATTCATGCCTTTCAAATTTATTTAAGTCAGATAATCTAAGCACGTTCTAAAAGAGCACTCAAGCTTGGTGTTCCTTCTCTATTAGCCTCATCGAGATAATACCACTTTATCTTCTTGGCTATCCATCATATTAAAATCCCTATAAACCAACCATCAAATATTTGAGAGATTTTTAGAAATTCATTCCCACAACTTGGCTCTCTCCTCAGCATCATTGTGAGTGTGAACATTGAGTACTTCCAAAAAGTTAACATAAATATGAATCCAAACTATCTTATGGTGGTGGTCATACCCCTAATTGAACACCATCCCTATAATACAGGATGCACCACCATGGTGGAACCACCATGACCTCTAGGGTGGTCTATTTGTATCACAATAGAGTCTTTCCAAAGAGACTTGAGAAAAATTCAACTCACTATTATAATTTTTATATTTTAAAAACAAATAAATGAAACAAAATTTTCCTATCTACAAAAATACTTAACAATTTATCTTTTATTCGGTTCAGACAAACCCTTAGCATTCCATGAGAGACAACTTATCTAGTTCTTTGACATTCTTCAAGGGTGTTGCAAACTATATCCATATCCTCTTTGTCATTGTCTACATATTTAGCTTCACCATCACCCTAGAGTACCTCAAATCTATTGAGGCAAGAGCACTACCATTGTATGGATTCATATATTCCCCTAGCAAAATTGGGGTTCTAAATTTCTTGTTATGGTCACTCATGAGTAGGCTAGAGTGAGTTAATAACTCAGGATGAGTATGTCTTTGTGCATTTATAGGAACAAAACTCAGATTTTCTAAGATCTTGTCAGGACTAGTATTTGGAAGGTTTCACTAGACCTAAGAAACTAGCCACTTGAGACTTGGTAATTACTTTGTTGGCTTGAGAAACTAAAGAACTTTTAAGGCAAGAAAGTTGATGGCCAGACTTAATGGACAGATGAGTTGGCTTGGGGTTTCTCTTTCTTGTGACCACTTGGGTCCAAGTATCAATTTCTTTAGTTTATAAATTATCTAAATATTTTGAACCATAAGACTCTCTTATGGTCAATTCATCAAAGAGTAATATTTATTTTGGTGTTCAATACTTTGGCATCTAAAGCATGTATTCAAAATATTAATATATCAAATAGACTGAGAATGAATTGTATCATTAAACCTAAAGTACACTACATCCTTGAGGTCTTTGGAACGTGGAGTATGCACATAGGCCCTAGGAAACAGTCATGGCTGGAACCAATGAGGAGCTTCAAAACCAACGAATTCTCCAAGACTATCATAAAGTTGAGGGACAAGGTCCTTGAAATACATGGGTAAACCTAGAAATTTGACATACAATGGGAAGCAAAGACCTGTTTCACCATCAATTATAAAGTTGGGATCATAACTAGACATGATTAAAAATTGCTATAATAAATCCATGTTCTTGCCTCACAAATGGTTTTGGCCTACTCGATTGACCCAAAGGAACATGAATAAAAACCCTAAATAGACTCATAATGTTAACAACTTGAATGCCCAATGAATCTCATGCCTCCTAGATCCAATATTGAATATGAGCAGTTAGGGGAGTTCAACCGCCCATGAAATATCCAATGGAAATCTTATTTTAAAAATCTTATACTACTTGAGAAAAATGATTTCAATCCACTTCGACTAAGAGCTTTGTATCAAAATTAGGAGGAAACTCAAAATCATTACTTCGCACAACATTTTAAGGATGAATTTCTTGGGTCACTTCGTGAGTGACACCATTCTCAACAGAAACCATGTTCATAAAATTATGAGTGGAGACTTGTTGCATGATCGTGGCTTAAAAAGTCAAGGCCTAAGGCTAGGCAGGAATGTTCACAGGGAACAACTAATGATGGCCTTCATAATGATTAAAGCACAACAAATTTTGCAGAACAAATTACTCTATTTTGTCTATTTTTCTCCCCATTGAAGATACTAATCCTTGTTATTAAATATTAAATATTAAATATTTCAAATTTTATAAGATTTAAATAACATTTTTGGCTTGCAATGTTGAAGGTGAGACATCAAATAATAATACTTTTAATTTATAAAATGTTTATAATGTATAAATTCCAAGTAAATTTTAAAGAAGATGCAAGCTCAAATGTCAAATTTCAAGCCCGAAGAGGAGCTCCTTGGCAACCATATATGTGTTAAATAATTTTTTTATAATCAATAATTAGCATAATTTGGTGGAATGTTTGGCTAGATTTATATCATCACATTTTCAAGGGAATGAGTAAGCTAATAAGCCTATAGTAGCACATTTGAAGAAAACCTATAAAGTCTGGTTACAAAATATAAATGCAGGATCTTAGTAGTAATTTGGAGTCCTCAATATACTTGGAATATTTTTTGACCCACCCTCCCACTTACAAGATAGTGATGACAGGCCTCCTAATGTCAGGTTTAGTAATCAGGAGAACAATAAGATTCAATGGAAGAGGTCTCTTCTAAGGTATGTTAAAATAAAATTTGATGGTGCTTCTTAGAAAAACTAAGATAGTGTAGGCATAGGAGGTGTTTGTCAGAACCTCAATGATAAAGTTATTTCTTAGGTTATATGGGATTGAAATGGGTCCCACATGTATAACATCATGGTTGTTGGAAATATGTTGAATATTTTCCATGTTATTCTGGCGGGGTTAACTCTAAAAGGTACTGGACACTCTCCATGTATCATTATCGGGGTTTGGGGTCAGATCGGGTGTTGAGTAGGTGTTCAAGGATGGCAGCCCCTGACGAAAGTTTTAGGGTTTCTTAAGCTATTCTTAGACCCATATGGGTTGTTCAGGGTTAATTATTTGAACCCATGGTTTTTCTCCCATGGTATTGTAAACAATCATTCTTGTGTTGTTATTTAATTGCACTTGCATCAGGTTTTGATGAGAGATTAGAGATGAACATTATTATACTAGAGACGGTTAAGTTTATACAATAAGGAGATATTATTATGTTAGGTTTTTTCCCATAAGGGTTTCCCAAGTGAAATACTATGTTATGTGTGTATATGTTATCTTCTTTTTTTTCCTTTGATTTTGTATTTATTATTTTTCTAGATTTAGTTTATTGGGGCCTTTTGCTCTTCATTTTGTATCAGAGCTAGGTTTTTTAGCTTTGTTTGAGGAGTAAGGATTTCAACCATGTGATAAATTAATTCTTGAGTGGGAGTCATACACAAAAACATTTGGACGAAGGAAAATAATGAGAAGCACATGGGTAGAGATTGGAAAATTTAATGGATAAAATATTGAGTTATAAAAACTCAAGATGGAGGATCTGTTGGTTGATAGAGATCAATGGATTGGAATCTCGAGAATAAAGCCAACATCAATGATAGATGATAATTAGTTGAATATGATATAAAGGTAAGAGTTCTAATAGATTGTGCTTATCTAATTCGATATTATTGAATGTATCGACGAAACCATGACAAAGTTGTTATGGGATAAGCTATGACCTTTGTATCAGACAAAGTCGTTGGTAAATAAAATCTTTCTCTAAAATATTGTGTATTCACTTCAATTGAATGATGGTGACTTTGTGGTTGAACATCTAAATGCTTTTAACACTATGGTAAGTCAATTAAACTCTGTTGAAGAAAAAATAGATGAATAGAAAAAGTGTATTACTTTATTTTATTCATTACCTTATCTGTGGGATAACCTATTTATGGTTATCACCAATACTACTTCTACATTGAAAGTAGAGGATATAGTAGGAACATTGCTATCTGAGGAAATAAGATGAAAATATTCTAAATATTATCATCAGAAGGATGCCTTGGTTGTGAAAGGTTGTTCTCAAGAAAGAAGCAAAAAGAAATCAAGAGAAAAGAAATTGAGATCTAGGGGTAAATTTATTGCTCCAAAAAAGAGAAAATGTTGGAAGTGTGGTAAAATAGGGCATTATAAAAGAGATTGCAGATCTAAAAAGGTTGATAATAGTTGATCATCTGATGAAGGAACTTCTATAGAAACGAAGACCATAAATGAAGATTCAAAGGACTTATTCTTAATTGCAGTGTGCTCAAGTGAATGTCATGACTCATGGTTGATTGACTCAGGTGCTTCCTTTCATATGACTCCTCATAGGGAGGGGTTTTATGAATATGAAAAGATAAATGGAGGTGAAGTCTTCTTGGGAGATAATTATACATATAAAATAATAGGTCGAGGAAGAGTCAAGTTGAGGTTAAAATATGGAAGAATTAAAATCTTTCTTGGTGTGTTGCATATTCCAATTTTGGCAAGGAATCTGATATATGTGAGTAAGATGAATGATGCGGGTGTGACTATGGTATTCAATAAGGATAGTTGCAAGATGGTTCATGGAGTCTTGGTGTTGGTAAGGGGAGTTCGTACAAGAAATCTATTCAAACTTGAGGCTAGCATTGTAAGTATTGATTGCAATAACTCTTCAATTGTAGAGGAGAATAATATAGTAGAAGTGGCTCTAAGTATTCCTACAACGAAGACAATGTTGTGGCATTAATGCATGTGGCATATTGGTGAGAAAGGCCTTCGAACATTAAAAATGAAAGGTATGGCTAAAGAATTTTTTGATTGCCCATTAAATTTTAATTTTTGTGGGCACTATATAAACCCGAGTCAAGTTGCCTAGTAGTGCTACAAGATCTAAAAGAATTTTCCATCTAGTTCATAGTGATGTGTTTGGACTTGCAAAAGTATCATTGTTAGGTAAATCTATCTATTTTGTTACATTTATAGATGACTTTTCAAGAAAGACCTGGGTATATTTTTAACAGAACAAATATGTTGTTTTCAATAAATTTAAAGTTTTAAGGCTCTTGTAGAAAATCATATAGAGAAAAAGATAAAGGTTTTTAGAAGTGACAATGGTGGTGAGTATTGCTCTAATGAATTTGAGTATTTTTTCAAGGATTATGGAATAGAAAGGCAGAAAACAACTCCATATACTCCACAATGGAATGGAGTTGCAGAATGGATGAATAGAGCATTGATGGATTACGCCAAAAGCATGTTAAGTGGTGCAGGGTTAGAAAGGAAATTTTGGGTAGAAGTTGTGTTAACTACTTGTTACCTCATCAATAGATCTTCTACCTTAGCTTTGGTGGACAAGACTCCACAATAAGTATGGACTGGTAAGAAACCCTCTCTCAGTCATATAAGGGTTTTGGTTGTGATGCTTATATGTATATGCCAAAAGAAAAAAGGACTAAGCTAGACTATAAATCTAAAAAATGCATGTGTGGGTTATAGTATTGGTGTTAAAGGATATAAGTTGTAAAACCTAGAAACATAGAATATTGATTACAGTCATAATATGATATTTAGAGAAACAAAAGGGGTTCCAAAATAGGAAATGCAACCAAGCAAAGAACCTGAAATGGTTCAAGTAAAATTGGAACAGGAGGAAGAACCTATGGTAGAACATGGTGCTACAGAAGAAGATGAACTACAGAGAGAGTCTGCAAAGGGAAATTTAGAGGAAGAAGGTGAGGAGGAAGCTAAAGATGCAGAACCTGGAACTCCAAGTTTGAGAAGATCAAATCGAGTGAGAAGACTCCCAAAAAGGTATAGCCCTTCAAATATTTATTTTGTATTTAATATATTAGTTACTGATGAAGAACCCAAGACTATAAAGGAGGCACTTCAATCAAGTTAGAATAAGTCTCAAAAATGGGCTATGAAGAAATAAATGGAGTCCTTGGAGAAAAATAAGACATGAGACTTGGTGAAATTACCCCCTCGAAGAAAATAGGCTGGTTGTAAGTGGGTATTCAAGAAGAAGTACAATAAAGAAGGAAAGTTGGAGAAGTAAAAGGCTTGCTTGGTAGCAAAAAGATTTTCTCAAGTTGAGGGAATTGCCTTTGGTGAGATTTTTTCTCCTATGGCTAAACTAACTTCAATTAGATTTTTGTCAGTTGTTTCTGATGCTTTTGATATTGAAATAGAATAGATGGATGTAAAGATAACATTTCTACATGGTGAACTTGATGAAGAAATATATATCACAACCAAAATTCTTTAGGGTAAAAGGTAAGGAGGACTTGGTATGCAAGTTGAAAAAGTCTCTTTACAACTTAAAGCAATCTCCAAGAATGTGGAACCAAAAATTTGATAGGTTTATTTTGACACTTGGGCTTGGAAAAAGCAAAGCAGATCTGTGTGTATTTTAAACAAGAAGGTGAAAATTTTGTTATTATTGTTTTTTATGTGGATGACATGTTGTTAATTGGTAACAATAAGGAGATGATAAAGTTACTAAAATCTCAATTATCTTTTGAATTTGACATGAAGGATTTGGGTGCTGCAAAATTTATTTTGGTTATGGAAATAATAAGGGATCATGCAAATAGAAAGTTATGGTTAAATCAAAAGAAATATGTTGATTTGATACTACAAAGGTTTAAGATGCATGATTGTAAACTAGTATGTACTCCATATCTTGTTGGTCAAAAGTTAAATGTTGAATAGTGTCCTAAAACAAATGAGAAAATTGAAGAAATGCATCATGTTCCTTATGCTAGCATTGTTGGTAGTCTGATGTATGCAATGGTCTGCACTATACTTGATATTACACATGTAGTGGGAGTAGTTAGCAAATATATGTCCAATATAGGAAAGGAACATTGGATTGTTATGAAGAGAATCTTTAGATACTTGCGTGGAACTTCAAACTATGCTATTTGTTACCAAGGAAAATATGGAGATAGTAATATTGTAAATCTACAAGATTTTGTGGATGCTGATTGGGTTGGAGATATGGACAAGAGAAGATCCACAAGTGCTTATGTGTTCAGACTATTTGGAGGTGCAGTAAGTTGGATGAGTAAAAAGCAATCGGTGGTTGCTTTGTCCACAGTAGAGGTAGAGTACATTGCAACAACTCATGCCTATAAAGAATCAGTGTGGCTATAGAGGTTGTGTTCAACATTTTCTCTTAAGCAGAAGGTTGTGAGAATTAACAGACAGTCAGAGTGCAATATTTTTGGCCAACAATCCTGGTTTTCATGATCGATCAAAACATATTGATATCAAGTACCATTTTTTGAGAGAGATGGTTGAAGTAAATTGAGTGATGTTGGAGAAAGTTGATACAAAGAATAATGTTGTTGATTCATTAACAAAGGTTGTACCTACTAAAAGAATCTTGGTGTAGAATATCTATGGGCATGGTTGCCCTTGATAGTTGACAATGGTAGTTTTTGGCCCCTATGTAAAGTATTCAACAAGTGGGAGAATGTTGGAAATATGTTGAATATTTTCCATGTTACTTTGGCAGGGTTAACTCTAAAAGGTTCTAGACATTCCATGTATTCTTAGCAGGGTTCCAAGGGCAGCAGCCCCCGGTGGAAATTTTAGGATTTCTTAAGCTATTTTTAGACCCATATGGGTTGTTTAAGGTTAATTATTTGAACCCATGCTTTTCACCCACGGTATTGTAAAAACCCGTTCTTGTGTTGTTATTTAATTGCACTTGCTTTAGGGTTTGATGAGAGATGAGAGATGAACATTATTGTATTAAAGACAATTAAGTTTATACAATAAAGAGATATTTCTATGTTGGGTTTTTTCTTGTAAGGGTTTACCTGGTGAAATATTGTGTTATGTGTGCATCCATAATCTTCTTCTTCTTTTTTCCTTTAATTCTATATTTACTGTTTTTCTAGATTTAGTTTATCGAGGTCTTTTGCTCTTCAATAGCCACATAGTGGTATTACAACAACTTGGCAATTATGAATGTATCGTTTGGCAATATTTGAACCCAAGTCTCTCCTTAAAAGTCAAGGAATATAAATGGTTGAGCTAATTTCATTTGATAGGACCATAATGACAAAGTTACCTCTTGGTTTGTAAGAAGTTTATGAAGAACAACCAATAATTTTGTAGAGATAATGATGATTCGTCAAGCAATTATAAAGGTAAAATAAGACAACTAATCAATATTAAAGTGGAATCAAATTCTAAAATTTTAGTAGACCATTTTAAAAAGCAACCCTCATCTAAGCCTTAACATTGATAGTTGGTAGAATGTTTGAAAGACACAAAATTCATTCTAAAAGGTTTTAGTGTGGTAGAGTGAAGCCACACAAAAAGGGAAGGAAATCAAGTTGCTAACTCTCTTACTAAATTAAAATCTAACTAGAAAAAATTAATTTTGAAATAGGAATAAGAAGGATCTTCCTTATTAAAACTTGGAAAATGAAGTTTCAAATCTACTTTGTAAAGACCTTAAAAATTATGATAAGAATTTGTCCTCAATCTCAAGATAAAAAAAATTCCAACTTTATAGAACTAATTTTTAGAAAGAAGAAACATATTACTTTACTAAAATAATTTTGCAACCAAAGCACTTTTTCTCTCTTTATTTTTTATTTTTTTTAGATTTGGTTAATGTGAGAAACCCTACAACCACACTATTTTTTCTCTCTTATTATACAAGAGGTCCATATTTTCTATTATAAGAGATTGAAATGAATCTCCTTATTACATCTTGACCACATTGACATTACAATACCTCGTAAATTAATTAATGTATATATTTTACAAGATTCAAATATAACTTAAAAAAAATAAATCAAACTCATGCATATAACTCTTAAAACATTTTTTTTTTGGTTAGTGTGAGAAACCCCTAAGATCGACGCTCAGGGCTAGGCATCCCCATCCCACCATGGCCTCTCATGAGGGGGAGAGCTAAGCTTATCAATAAGGGCTAAACACACAGTCATACACACACCCACCCCCTCACACAGTCACTCACACTATGGTTTTAACTTTGAACCTCCCAAACCAAAGCCCGAAGTCTTACGTTGTCCCCCTAGGACATATAACTCTTAAAATATTTTTTGATTACATAGGGGAGTTGGTTGCAACCACTATTTTTTAGTAATATAACTCTTAACATATAACCAATAATATTTTTTTTATAAAAAATCTCTTTATTATTTTAATTTTTAAAAAGAAGAAATAAATTATTTATTAAAATAATTTTGAAACCAATCTTTATTATACACGAGGTCTTTATTTTCTATTATAAAATATTGAAAAGAATCCCCTTATTACATCTTGACCACATTGATATTACAATGCCTCTCAATTAATTAATGCATATATTTTACAAGATTTAAATCTAGCTTTCTTTAAAGAATTTAATTAATCAAGCTCATTGCATTTAATTTCTTTTTTCTTTTTTCTTCAATGAGTTCACATCAAGTGGGGTTTGAACCTTGCCTTTACCACTACAATAAGCTTGCAGCTTTTACATCTAATCAAACTATATATATATATAGTGTTTGGTTTTCTTCTATTATAGGGAACTTTATAATCCTTAGTCCCTAGGTAAAGATAAGTCATCAATATCTGACCTTCAAGGATCAAACCCCCTTTTACATATTGACCACAAATCAGACTCCCTTTTACATCTTGACCGTGTTTGATATTACAATGCCTCGTCAATATTAATGCCTCGTCGATTTTTTTGATAAATTGAAAAATAGATTATATTTATAGAAGTTGTATTACAAAGTAAAATGAGTTGGACAGGAAACAAGGGAGAAAGAAAATCCTCCTCCAATCCCTCCTGGCTCAAAAATTACCCATAAAAACATTATATAGGTGTGTTTGTTGAAAACATCACCTGAGGCCACCATAATGCAGTTATCCATACACATCAACATTACCATAGTTGAATTCCAATTTTCCTCATTCATCTGAATTTCGTAGACCATCCATCTATCTTCATACTATTTTGAAGTCATTATTGGCATCTTGAACATGTCTGACATATCTATTGTTCTGTGGGGTGGAGGCTTATTTTCTCTTAATCTAGACATACTCAATAAAATATCTATGGCTATGTGTGTTCTATTTTTAAAAACCACCCACCTTGGCCACTCTGAGTCTACTGGTAGTAATGTCATATAGTAGAGCAACAATAGCCTGAGGATGAAGACACAAGAGCCTATGGCAATCAACCAAGAACCTTGCTTACCCAACTTGACACTAGGATAACTTATCATTTATTTTCTTCTTGGCCATTGCTCCCTGGCCTAACTATGATAGATTCATTAGAATCACTATCTGCTCTTCCTATTCTACTATCTTCTTGTACCACCTCTCGCATCCCTTGGATTCTTTGGCACCAACTTATCTGATTTTCCATCTGAGAGTCCACATATTGCCCTTCCTCTAGTTCTTTTCCCCATTTTTCTAAATAATCTACCACCCTATTTCCCTCTCACTTGATATGTGTAATAAAAACATCTTGAAAAACCTTCCAAATATTTTGAAATACTTCCACCTTCCTTCTCTCCCCAATTCCCAGCACTTGAAAGGGTCTTATCGGATCCAAGATTCTAGCCCATACCTGAGAGTCTGTCTCTATCCATAGCTTATGTAAATGTAGATTTGTAGCTATCATTGATGTTGGTAAGATCACTTATCCTTCTGCTTCATTATTTGTTGTCTCCCCCATACCTTCTACTCTCCCTTTAAATTTACCAAAACTAGCTTTTCTAGGGTTTTTAGTAGAAGCCCCATCTGTGTTAGCCTTCACCCACTCTCTAGGAGGTGGTCTCCACTCTATGTTATTTGAGGAGATCTCACCTGTGCATCCAACCCTTAGTTGTTTTTATTTTATAGTTATTCCAAAGCTCCTTAGAATAGTCACTTCCTCCATTTCTATGTTTGTTTCCTCCTGTAATCTAATAGATAGTGTTTCCATTACCTTACTAATAATCCTCTCCCATACTTGCTCCCTTGTTCTGTGCTCTGATCTAAATATGTGTGCATTTCATTCTAGCCATAACTGCCACCATATGAAGCTAGGTCCCAACTTCCATGCCATTTTCATTGTTTTAGTCTTAAAACTGCATTGTTTCCATTTCTCATAAAAGCTTTCCTAGCTCCCAAAGATTTCCCAACGTTGTCTCATCTACCCCCACCAACTGATCCATATGTCTTTGGCAAAAGAACACCCAAAAAAGAGGTGATTCAAGGTCTCCTCTGCCTTTCCACACATAACACATTTGGAAGGCCCGTAGAAACCTCTTTTTCTCAAATTATCAAATGTCAAGCACTTTCTATGGTTAATCAACCATGAGAAAATGTTAATTTTTGGCCATCCTTCCTTTTGCCAAACAAATGTCCATGGAAGTGGTGTTGGGGCAATCTCATATCCACAGGCTACCTTGTATCCCTCCTTTGCCTTATAGATTCCCAACTTGCTTCCTCCCCATCCAAGTATATCCCTCTTAGAACCATCCTGAATTGGGTGTCTTTGGAGATGTCTCCATAGTTTTTTGGTTAGTTCCTCTATCCCCCTCACTGGCCATTCTTGAGGATGTTTCCATTGTAGTAAGTCTGGCACATGTTGATTCCATGATTTCATATAGTAAGAGGCTTTCCACCACCCTACCTTTTGGAGCTCTACTTTCCAACTCTCCATCTCTAGGAATGTCTGAATAATTGGTTGGGATTGATTCCATGAATCCTCCCAAAATAGAGCATCCTTTCCATCCCCTAACTGCCAATATAGGTATGGCTTTATTAACTCTTGGTCTACTTCCATTGTTCTCCATACTGTAGATCCCTCTCCTTCCACTCTGAGTCTTGGGATGTTTTTCTCAACCACTCCTGGGTAATATTTGGCTTGTAATAGTCTGCTCCATAAGCCCCCAATAGTTGTAATCCATCTCTAGTATAGCTTCCCTGCTAGTGCCTTGCTGCTTTGGGATGTTGATCTTATCCCCAATCCTCCTTGTTTTTTGGTTGGCATATCTTCTCCCACCCAACTAGTGCTAATTTTTGTTCTCCCCTTGCACCTGACCACAAAAACTTTCTTGTGTGTTTGTCAATATCTTTTAGAATTCCCTTTGGAGCTTGAAGTATGGAAAATTTATAAACTGGGAGGGCTTGTAGCACAACTTTAATCATTGTAAGCCTTCCTCCCAAGCTTAGCCATTTGTGTGTCCAGTTGCTCAACTTAGCTTGTAGTCTATCAATCAACCCTTTCCACTCCTTGCTTTTTGTTTTCTTTGTAGATAAAGGTACTCCTAAATACTGTATGGGTAAAGGAGTTTCCATGAAGTTCAAAAATTGTATAATTTTATCTCTCACCCTCTTCGTTGTATTGAAAAAAACTATTTGAGACTTTTTTCATTAAAAGTTTGCCTAGTAGCTTGAGTATACCCATCTAAAAATTCTTTTATGTTTCTTGCTACTAGGAGATTGGCTTGACTAATAAGAGCAGTATCATCCATAAACTGGAGGTGATTTATCTCAATTTGAGAACTTATTTTCAGACCCCTTAGCCTCCCCTCTTGTCTCCCTTTTTTTAATAGTCTCCCTAGACCCTCTACATAAAGGATAAAAAGGTAAGGGGAAAGAGGGTCCCCTTGCCTCAACCCCCTTCCTGCTGTGAACATGGGAGAGGGACTGCCATTTACTAGAACTAAGAATGATGTAGTCTGTGTACATGCTTTTACCCAGTCTCTCCACCCCTCTGCAAAGCCCATTTTTTCTAAAATCCTTTGCATAAAGGACTAGTCTACTCTATCATAGGCTTTAGAAAGATCTAATTTAATAAACATACCTAGGTCCTTTTGCTTGGACATTGTGTGTATCACCTCCTAGGCCACTACTATTCCATCTAGAATTTGTCTACCTTCAACAAAACCACCTTGCTCACTTGAAATCAGATTTGGTAAAAAAGGTTTTAACCTCTCTACCATAAGCTTTGTTAATATCTTGTATACTACATTACATAGTGAAATAGGCCTATAATTATTAATTATCTCACTAGGTGGGCCCTTAGGAATTAAAGTGATAAAAGTATGATTCAAGGCTTTTAACATTTGCTTACTCTATCTGATTTCCTCTAGTGCCTCCACCACTGCTTGGCCCACAATTTCCCAAAAATTTTGATAAAATTCAATGGGGAACCCATCTGGTCCTGGGGTCTTTCCTATTTGCATTTTTTGTATGATCTACGATGTTTCTTCCAAAGAAATTTCCTCCATTAATAATTTATTGTGTTCAGGTTTGACTAATTATAGAATTACCTCTAGTATCTTCTCCTACCATGTTGCATTCAAATTTTCATTGCTACTGAATAGAGTATGGAAGTACTGATTTGCTATAGTTTTCATTTCACTTCCATTAGTTTTTACCTGACCCATCATATCTGTAAGACCTATAATTCTATTATGTTGTCTTCTAGTTGTTGTTGTCTTATGAAAGAAAGTTGTGTTTTGATCCCCCTCCTTTAACCATGTAACTCTGGCTCTTTACCTCCAATAGATCTCTTCTTGTTCCTCCAAAGCTTCCTCTCTCCTAATAATTTTTGCCTCACATTGCAATAAATCTTCCATAATAGTTCCTTGTCTTATCTCTTGAGCAATCTTCTCCTTCTGATCCTTGATTTCATTCTTTTGGATTCTAGTGAGTTCCTTCTTGTGTTTACTCCACTCCTTTAGTTGGGTCCTTACATATTTTAGTTGTTTGTGGAGTTTGAATTGGGTTGTCCCAAATCTTGGTTTCCCTAATTCCCACCATTCCTTTATGTGGTCCTCCAACTCCTCATATTTTAGCCACCATAGCTCAAATTTAAAAGTTCCTACAACTTTATGATTATCTTCTTCTATGGTAAGGCTTACTAGAAAATGATCTGAAGAAAGCCTATCCATGACCCTCGCTTGATGCTTGGTATGTAGGTATAATTCCTCCCCCATGAAGAAATGATCCAAGCAAGATTTGATTATCTCCCCTTCCTTTCTTCTATTTTTCCAGGTCATGGAGCTATCCATAGTTGGGATATCTATTAGATTCATTTGACATGTTATTGTTGAGAAGAACCTATCCTTTTCCTCCAACATGGCTCTACCTCCTTGTTGTTCCTCTATTCTAAGATTTGCATTGAAATCTCCTCCCACAATCCATTGGTCCTCTAGGTAGTTGTCTCTAAAATTCTGGATGGCTACCCATTGATCCCTCTATAATCTGATTGTTTGTGCTCCATAGAAATTAACTATAGTCTAGTTTTTCCCATTTTTCCTATTTTGTAATTGAACCATCAACACCCCTCTCATGGAGGCCCCCTATCACTAGGAATAGTTGGTGATTCCACATAGTGGTCAATCCCCCTGATTTCCCCTATGTCGATTGAGTAAGGATCTCTCCTTTTTGCCATATCCTCCTATTTATTTTTTGTAAGTCTTCTCCTTGCATTTTGGTTTCCTGTAACAAAATTATATCTGGACTCATATCTATGATAATATTTTTGACTACCTTTTGTCTAGGGTGGCTGCCTAAACCCCTCACATTCCAAGTAATTAATATCATTGAGAATTGGGAGAGAAAAAATCAGCCATCGATTTTACCTTTCCATTATAGCTCAAATTTCTTCCTTGTTCCTCCATATTTCCCTTGTTTGACTTCCTCCCTACAGATTGGTTTGGTTTTTGTTTCTTCTCCACTTGATGAATCCCTAAAGTAGGGTCATATTTGTTCTTATTTCCTTCTTTCATCTCTATTTCCTGAGTTAATACTATCCCCTACTCTATTTCCCCTCCTATGGTCTCCCTCATGGGTTGAATCTCCTCTTCCATGAGAGAGGTTGTGTCTGGTTCTGCTCCTTGCTTGTTCCCTGACACTATATTGGAGTATTATTCCTGATCAATTAATGTGACTTGTTGAGTATCCTCCTCTAATCCTTCCATTTGAAAATCCCCTTCTATTTCCAAGCTTCCTAGTTGTTTGAATATCTCATATCTATTGTTTGTTCTTCTTACTTTTTCTCCTTGTCTCTGATTACTTTGTTGATTTCTTCTGTTTGGCCTTCTGATTACTTTTTGGAAGCCCTCAAAGTCTATTGGGCCTTTCCCTTCCTTCTGATTTACCTTTTGCTGAAGATATTGGCCCACCATGTTAATATTTGCTTTTGTCCCCTCTTGTTCAAATTGATGATCCTTAACTATTGGGCACATTCTAGCCAGATGTCCATGAGCGTGGCACACCCGACATCTGAATGGAATAGCCTCATAATCCAGTTGTTGGCACCAAACAAAATCCCCTATTTTTAGGTCTATCTCTATTGGAAGAGGTTTACTGAGGTCCATTTCTACACAAACCCTAGCAAACGTTGTCGATCCTCCTAAAATTGTTTCTCTTGATCTACCTTGATAATGACCTAGTAAGTTGCCTATTGCCTCGAGTACCTCCTCTTTCCAAAATTCAAGGGGAAGGGCAAATAATCTTACCCATATTGGTACTACAGTCGGTTCCACCCTCGGGTCGAATCCCATCTTCCATGGTTGCAGGAATAGTCCCGTTGGCCCGTGATGATACGACCCTCCCTCAAATACTTTTTGTCGGTCTGCCATTGATGTGAACTCTATAGAAAAATACCCATTTGGGAGAGTTAGAATTTCGTATTCTCCTTCCAGATGCCATTGTTTCCTTATCCACGTGTGGAGGAAGTGCACGGATGGTCTGAAACCCATGAATTTACCTATTAGGTTGTGTTTCATCTTATAAACTATATCCTCAGCTATCCAGTCCTCTGCTATTTCCAATACTGGTATTTCTTTTGCTTGTGGTAAACATCCGTTCACCCTTCCAAGCAAAGAATCCTCCTTTTGTCGCTTCCCCATGGCATTTATGATTGTCCTTGCTTGTGTTTGATAGTCATTGAAGCTATCTTGGGTTCCACATAGCTTATCCCAGTATGAGATTCCTTGTTTTGGAGGATCTGGTACCAAAGTACCTATGACCCCCATTCTTGGTCGTGATCCTTACTATTGAAAGACCCTCCAACAAGATTGATCCTCTCTGATGGTGTTTTTTGCATGAAAATGTTCTCCAGGCCTCTGCCCTAGCCTCTGAAACCCTAGTTCGATTCCTCAGACCATCCATATTTTTAAAGTGTTTCTTAAAAATTTATTAAGGCTTTATTTTCAATTTTAGACCTTCATCCGCGTCAATTAATTAATACATATATTTTACAAGATTCAAATCTAACTTCCTCAAAGAATGTAATCAACCAAGCTCATGCCATCTAACTATTAAAATATAAATTTTTTATTGGTGAGAAATCTCTACTACTAATGCTTAGGACTAAGCATTCCCATTCTAGCCATGATCCCTCATAAGGTCGAGAGCTAAGCTTATCAACAGGGGGTGATAACACACACACCATGGTTTAAACCTTGGACCTCCCAAAGAAGAGTCGAAGCCTGGACTAAGCATTCCCATCCCACCCATGACCCCTCAAACAGGGGATGATAACACACATGCCACGATTTAAACCTTGGACCTCCTAAAAAAAGAGCCGAAGTATGGACTAAGCATTCCCATCCCACCCATAACCCCTCATAAAAATTGAGAGCTAAGCTTATTAACAGGGGATAATAACACAAGTGCCATGATTTAAACCTTAGACCTCCCAAAGAAGAGCCAAAGCCAAAACATTGTGCTGCCCCAGACTCAAGCTATTAAAATATAATCAACAAATATCTTGGAGGACAAACCAATAGTGCGAGCTCTGGCTCTTCTTGGGGAGGTCCATGGTTCAAACTATGGTGTGGACAAGTGTGCAAGGGAATGAGTGTGTGTATGGTTGTGTGTTTGGCCTTTATAGATAAGTTCAACTCTCACCTTATGAAAGGTTATGGTTGAGATGGGAATGTCCAACCTTAAAATTTTTTTTTTTTTTGTTACAATCACAATTTTTAGTAACTGTCAGTGCAGCTGGCAAGGTTGGGTTCAAACTATCAACGAAGGCTTAGTTGTAAGGGTTTCTCACATTAACCTCAATTAAAAAAATATAACCAGCAATATATTTTTTTCCTTCTCTAGTAGAAAACTCTATAATCCCCACCCCCGTTGGCCTCAATTAAAAAAACAAAACCAACAATATAATATATTTTTTTCCTTATGCAGTAAAAAAATCTATAATCCCTACCTTGCTAAGTAAAAATAAAGTTACTGAGACCCGACCCTCTAAGAAAATCAAACTAGACAGCCCACCTGCAAAACCCCAATCCATTATTAATGAGCAACCAACAATAAATTCTTAAATCCAATATTATGTTGTGATTTATCGTTTTTACTTAATAATCCAATATTATTCTGTTTTTGGAACGGAAAGAAACGGACAGCCCAAGAGAATTTCCTTGTAAGTTATTTGCCCTCGCTTAAATCCTTGAAAGAGATCCAAAAAGTCCACTAAAGGACTAAATTAATTATATAAATAAATTATCCTCGATCTCCTAACCACTAAACCTTATTCTTAAAAGATTAATTAATCAACTCTGCCGCTCTTCCTCCACATGACCGTTCCACCTCCGACCATCCACGATTTTCCATCTGTCCGACCCACCGAACTCGACCCCTAACCTGCAGCCCCGGCACCGAGCCTACGCCTGCGGCGCCGAGCCTCTCCTTCCCCTTGGAACCCCCTCACACCTTCCAATTGTCCTTCCTCGCATTTCCGTTGCTGCTCCAGGGTTCTGCTCCACCAACAGCTACTCCTCCCCAGAATTCAGTTAACCAATCTACGCTAAGAATCCCATCATTGCACTGTTCAGGCGCTGCTGAACCGAAATTTGTAATTTTCGTCCAATTTGGTGGAGATTCGCCCACGTTTGGTCCAAAATTCTGTGAACCCTGGGTCTCTTTCTTCTCAAAGGTCTTCTCCCCAATTCGATCTCGAGGCCCTTGGAGGGTTTGAGCGCTACAAAGACTGGATTCGAGCTCGGATTCGAAGCGGTCCGAGTAAATCGTGGTGAAAAGGGGCGGATTGTTTACGGTCTAGTGTTACAGAAAGATGGATGCTGAGCTCTGGGCCGCCCGATTGGCTGCTGCCAAGAGACAGCACTCCCTGCACCATTCGCAGTCCCAATTCGGTACGATTGCACTCCCTAAACCCTTGGTGCTCTTCTATTACGTTTTCGTCTGGCTTTTAAACTAAATAAAATATATAATTTTTATCTGCAATTTTAGGATCTTTCAGTAAAAAGTGATCTCTTTTTTATTTTTTAAAGAATACAAGGCCTTTTCGAAGAACGTAGAGAATTCCATTCAACATTTTATTACATTTCAAATTTGTTAGATGTTTCTGGGTTCCGGTCCCAAATGGGGGAAAGGTCACAACAACTCGACAGAAGTGATCTCTTTGGTTTTATTTTATTTATTTTTTGGAAAGAGAGAGCGAGTTTTTCATTTTTTCCGTATAAAATTAAAAAAATGCGATTTTTTCTTTTTTTGGGACGATTTTTTAAATCGAGTTATTTATTTGTGTATTTATTGTATTTTGATGGACTATTTGGTCGTTTAATTACTAGGCGGCAGACCAAGTGCTGCTATTTTCATTGATTTTTGGAAAATCTTAGTATAAATTGGAAAGAAAAGTAGTTGGGTCGGTGTTTAGTTTGCTCGAACTGCCAGCCCGATAGATTTGGAATTTGAGGGCACTCCATATATTAACATCAAAGCAAATCTAATTTTGGTGATTTTAAAATATTAATTTATTTGTTTTTTTAGTGTGAAATTAGCATCTAACTGTCAGGGCGAACACGCCATTAAATGAAGATTTTTTTCTATTGTTAGTGATTTTTTTAAATTAGTTATACATGATCGAAACCATCTGTATTTCATCGTGACCACATGTTGGTATTACAAGGGCCTGACAGTTATGCATGTATATCTAGGCAAGATTTCAAGGTGGATCTCCTCCTTAAAAATGGATGTATAACTGGTTGAGCTCATGCCATTTGATTGTCTGATGATTTTGAAAATTATTATTATTAATTTTATCTTGTGTGTAAATTGGCCTCTAATTGTCGGAGCGGCCCGGCCATTACATTTCTAATAGCAAAACTCCTTTGTTATTGGACTAGAGTGTATCGAATATCTCTGGCTGAGATGCTAGTGCCTAAGTGGGCTATTTTTCCAGTAAGCGCTTCATTTTACCGCTGGACCATAATCGAGGAGACCTGGTATTATCATTAGAATTGTAATTGTCATTACCATTGTTGCCATCGAAAATTTGGAGAGTTGAAGGTTTGACAGTCCATAATTTCATATCACTGTCAACATTTTTAGTGATTCTGGCTTCACTGTCTACAGTTGTAATGAGAGACTTCTGGAATAACTGTTCAGTAGTGGAAGAATCAAGTCATGTTTTGGATCATACTTCGTGATTTGTCTGGGTGAAGGATCACGGTGTGTGATTGAAAATGGCAATCAAATCTTACTCGCATTAAACTGTTATTCAAAAAGCTTGTTTTTGCAAAAGCATCAATTTTGTTAGGTAAACTTGATATCATTTTGGAGAGCACAGGAGAGAAATCACCACCAGGCCTAGGCCTGGACCACCTTTCGGCATAAAAAGCTGTGCTTCAGCTTGCTATTAGACTATGGCTGGCAGGGCAGCATTATCATCATCATAAGGATCCGAAAATTTTAAATAAATTACTTTTCTTTTGCTTGGTATTCCTTGTCATAGGAATGTTAGTCACATTTTTGAAGCAGATTTATGGTGGGTGAGTTGTGATTTCAGTGTTTTATTTTATTGCAATCGAACAATGTCTAGAGAAACGTTGCAAGATAACTTGCTTTATCTTAGTTGAACTCATTTTCTCAGAATTTGGGATTGTGATGTTATTGTAGATCGCCTAAGTGTTGATGGTTTTGAGGTTGAGGAGGATGTTCGCCCAGAATTCTCATGCCCCTACTGTTACGACGACTATGATATTGCTTCCCTTTGTTCTCATTTGGAGGATGAACACCCTTACGAGTCAAAGCTTGCTGTAAGTATTTTTGCTTCTTGTCCTCATTTTGTCAGAGCTTATTTTTCAGGAATGCTACATTGATAAACGCTAAATGATTACTTCAATTGGAAGCCCATTTACCATTCTTGAACTTTAATAAATCTAAGTTGGATATCTGTGAGGAGACTGGCTAACTGAAATTTAGTTTTGTTGGCAAAATATTCAGAGACATATTATTTTCCTCTCTTTATGAAAAGGACATGGGTGTGGACAAGGGAAGGAATTCTTTTTGAAGCGAAATTTTGAGATCATTTCAGATCCAGTTTACATAAACCAGGTGGTTTCCCTTTGGGTGTTGGAATTGTGACTGGGCTGAACATAGCCTTTTGGAAGTAGAAAGTTAAACCCAAGGAAGAACCACCTAATAGTTCAACATAGTTTGTTGAACTGGAAAGTGGGAGCTGAAATTCTTGGTTTCCATGTGTTTGCAGCTCTTTATTGCTTAGCTAGCAATAGGAACCATTTTTTTTTACTAATTTATGTGTGGCTTCTATTGGGACCCCAATCCCATTACAAAAACAAAATATTACATTGCTTTCATTACATTTCTAACAAGTTAATTAAAGCATATCCAACTTTGCCTTTCTATCAAAGATATTCTTCATTTGTCTTTTTATCAAAGATATTCTCCATCTTCCTCAAATTGCTAAGTTTCCACAATCAACTCCTTTTATATCAAATGCCTTCCGAAATTTAAATTCTGTCAAGATGAAATTCAACACAGTGAATGGCTAAAATATTTGTTGCTCAGCTTTTATATCTATAAATATCTTGTCTATACAAACCTTACAAATTTTAATATATTTTTTAGGGTTCTTATTCATTCCCCTAATATTCCAAGATACTATTTTCATTGTTATTTTTTGTTTTTATTTGTGGGTTTAGCCCCACTTCTTGTTAACTTGTGATATTTGCTTTTGTTTCCTCATATCAATATCTTTTTGAGTTTCTTTTTCTCTTTGTTTTTGCTTCTTGGGTCTTCCTCTCTTTTTTCATTCCCAACAATACTTTCATCTTCATCAATCTCTTCAATCTTCTCACACTGCTCATAGTAATACTTATCATCTTTAGGTTTGCCTTCTTTTGAAGGATCTGAAGTGCAAGGAATAACCTCAAAAGCACAATCTTCTTTATGTTGCCGTGGAAACCCTAAAGTGCAATGATGCTCTTGTGTAGCAATTACCTTCTTATTCTGCCTTAGAAACCTTAAATTGTTATGGGTTTCCTCCATCCTCATTTCTTTATTATGCTGCTTTTGAAACCTTAAAGTGCAAGGGATAATTTCTTCATGACTTTCACTTTTATTACCTCGAGAGGATTCTATACTACTTGAGGAAAATGAAGATGATTTACCTCAAATGAGTTTGACTTTTTTGTTGTCTTTGTTTTAGGATTTCTCTCCACATCTTCTTTTGCACCTTTAATTCCTTCTGAACATGCCAAATGATATTGTAGATAGGCTTTCTTTGTCTCTTCTTTCGGAGTGGAATATCCTTGATCTGATCTACCTTCTATTACTGTATGATTTCCTTGCTTCGTCTTGAAGTTTATCTCATGGCTAGAATTTTTTGTCTCTTTCTTTATAGTTTTCACTTTGCAAACTCTTGCCATGTGTCCAATCTCATAACAATTGTGGCAACGAAATGTGATATTTTCATAATCTACTTGTTGATCCCATTCTCTTGATTCAGATTTAATCTTAATGGATTGTGGCAAAGGTTTTGAAATATTTATAGCAACACATATTCGAGTATATATAGCATGCTTTTGCTTCTTAGTAGTTAGTCCTTCCTTGATGAATTCCCCTAGGGTATTTCCAATATTCTTCAAAACATCCTTATTTATAAGCTGATATAGAAGTCCAAAAAGCCTAACCCACTCTGGAAGCTTCTTAATTGTTTCTGTCTCAACAAGAAAAATTTCATTCCATGGTCTCAAATAAAATGCATCTCTTCCCCTAAACCCATGGGCCACCAACCGTTATTTTATCCCTAGTTTCTGAATTGGAAAAGATGACGAGGAAAAAACCTTTAAGAAGCAAAGTCATAGTAATTTGAATTCAATCCCCACTTCCACTTGATCCAATTTTGAATCTCTGAAAACCCTGGCCCTGATCTATGAAACTTACGTATTAACCCTCTACTTTTAAGAACCATTATATCATGCTCAATCATCTCATCCTTGACACTCCTGGTGTAACATCTGCTACCTGGATCAAACTTGCCATGTTTTCGCTCTTTTGCTAATATCCAACTTGGGCCTCCAAACTTCCAACTAGGACATCCTAATTGCTAGCTAGGGCATCTTGATTTTCCATTAGGGCTTTCAAATATGAGATTCCTTCCATACTAGCTAATGTGGCTCGCTCTTGGCATCCTGATTTACCATTAGGGCTTTCAAATATGAGTTTCCTTCCATACTAGCTAGGGCATTTGACTTTCCATTAGGGCTTTCAAATATGAGTTTCCTTCCATACTAGCTAGGGCATCTTGACTTCCCATTAGGGCTTTTAAATATAAGTTTCCTTCCATACTAGCTAATGGGGCTCGCTCTTGGCTTGCACTTTCTCTCGGCTCGCACTCGCTCCTGGATTGGACTCTCTCATGCCTCGCACTCTCCCAGTTTGCACCCCCTCTTGGCTCGCAATCGCCCCTGTTTCTTCTTTTTCCTAGCTTTCCTTCGCTTCAGCAATTTTCTGGAAACAATGTTACACACATTTGTGGCAAGGGTTTGAAGCATTGATGCACTGTGGATAAACCTGCTGGGCTCTCGCCATGACTGAATCTCGACCCGCTCTCCCTCTTGGCTCGCACTTCCTCCCGGCTCACACTCCCTCTTGGCTCGCACTTAGTTTGGCCTTTTAGGAACTATTTTTCATAATTGGGAATTATATATTTTTTGAGAGTAGAAAATACTTTGTTAACCATGTTTTGTTTAGTCCATTTACTGGTAGTTGGTTGGATTCCTCTGCCAAGTATTTTTGGTACTCTACCATGTATGCCAGAAATGTCATTGTTGTCATCCATTATGAGGTTTAACCACATCTGTGATCGAGATTGTAGAGTTAAGAATCGCCTGAAATTGCTCCAAGAATGGTATCATATAAACTTTGTTTGGTGGGCCACTGGGCAGTATGGATGTTAGGTTCCATCCCTATGAACCATTTATACAATTTGCATACTTACAATCAGAAAATCCTCCATTCTATTTTGGGTGGCATGAATTGTAAAATATTTTGATTCTGAACAGTAGTAAACAAGCAACAAATATGCACATTGCAAAAATGTGGGTTATTTATAGTTATAGATTAATCAGCAATGCATTTGCTCAGTGAATGGTTTTAAACATGTATACATTTACTTGAAGGGGCAGGAATTTTATGGAATTTGTATGGTTGTGGGCGCAATACAAATGTTTGGAAATATTGATGCAAATATTGTTAGTTGTATTTTGAAACTGAGGCGTAATTTATATGAATACTTGTTTATTTTGTTTCAAAAGTATTTTAACCTACGAATATATACCCACTAATTACTTTTTAAAATTTGTTTTGCAGATATGTCCTGTTTGCAATACAAAAGTTGGCCGGGACATGCTGAACCATATCACTGCACAGCATGGGCATCTATTTAAAATATCCTCTTTATAAAAGTTGTCCTTTATTTTATGTTTTTATAAAAACATCATTGTAGTCAGTGTGTTGTCTTGTTCTTCTATCTGTCAAGAGCATCACAAATTAGAATGTTTGTATATTCTGGGCACACATTTTAAAATGTGCATGGTGATTTTGACATCTTTAATTTAAGATTACATTCAGAGGCGTAGAAGACTGAGAAGAGTGGCTGTTCCTCACGGTTCTACCCTCTCTTTATTAAGCAGGGAGCTTCGAGAGGCTCATTTACAGGTGCTTCTGGGAGGAGGCTCATTTAGGTCAACCAACAACTCATCAAGTACAGTTGCTGATTCATTATTTTCATCTCTTGCATTCAACTTTCCTGGGTCAGAAGCAGAAGAAATTGCCAAATCTGCCACTTCTACTGTTGAGGACACTTCTGCAAAGGTCAAAACTACCTCCCAGCAATGGAAGGCTTGGTAAGTGCTTTGTTATCTAATTTGAATTGAGATTATACATTGCTCTTTATTTTTAATGTGTGAAAAGTAAAATGTTGAATATTATAGGAAATAGAATTGTGCTATGGTCCATGGGAGCTACTGCATTGTATTAATATGAATTCCTGAAAAGATAATGCATTGCTTTGTGTCACTGAGGATGTTCATGCATAACATGTCAAGGATTTACATGAGAAGAACTAACAAAGTATTCACACACAGAATTGAAAGGGATTTACCATTTACATATGCATGTGCAATGGAATTAATAATTATACAAAGATAAGTTTAATAATATTTCTTTGGCAATTATTCACCATCACATGAAGGCTAGCAAGCAATGCATGCATTCAGGATCTTAAATTTCAAAAGACAAAATAAATCACAACCTATCTACCAAGAGAGGTATAATTATTGCACTTTTTTAAAGCAAGGGAGGCCTTCCCATCAACAAATTCTTCAGGTATCTTCCATTCTGGCAATTAGTCCTCTTTAATCCTGCACACAAATTTAACATGCTGCTCTTAGTATTAGATGGAAATAATCAATATGGAATGTGCATTTCAGAATTTATTTCTCCAGCTAGCCAACTTGCAATATGTGTAATATTAGGACAGAGGGTGGCGGTGGAGAATTGTACTCTTGACTAATTTTCTAGTTAACTAGACTACAATTTGCTTTGACACTCGGTTGTTCAGAATACAAAAATTACAAATTATTATGTGCAAGAGCATTATGCTTATGCTTTTTAACACAAGATATGGTTATTTTAACCATTAGATGTATAGACAGAATAATTCTCATAATAACTATTTTATATGGGATTGAAACAGTTCCCACCCATATTACATCATGACCATATAGTGGTATTATAACAGTGTGGCAATTATGCATGTATCACTTGACAAGAATTGAACCTGGGTCTCTGCCTCGTGGCTATTATGTATATATCACTTGACAAGAATTGAACCTGGGTCTCTGCCTCATGGCAATTATGTATATATCACTTGACAAGAATTGAACCTGGGTGTTGAAATGGCCCCACCCATATTACATTTATTGTGGTATTTTAAACTAGTGGTATTACAACTGGCAATTAGCAAGATATGCGTGTGTGTCAGCTTGCAAGATTTGAAACTTGGTCCCCAAATTGAGAACCCATGCCTTTAACCACTAAAGCCTATGCCATTTGATAAATGTTAAGGTTCACCCAAGGGATCGGAACTCTGGTTTACTGAACGAAACTCATCACATTCAACTGCTTGCCCCAAATCACATGTGCTAATGTTAAGCTTCACCCATGGGATTTGAACCTTGTTTTATAGTGTGGAACTCCTCACTCCCAATAATTGATTCAAATGCCATGGGCAAGTCATATTCGATTGTTGAAATGATAGGACAACTGAATTATCGTGTAGTGTTGTGCTACTTGTGTGTGCATCATTGTTTTCTTCCATTTCCTTTGTTGCTTTCAAAGCCACCTATTGGGAGCTTGTGGGTTGTCTTATCAGCCATGGGCAAATGTGCTAAATTATCTACATAATATTTTTATTTTTTATTTTGTACAGTCTTCCTTGCTTAGCCTATAGTATCTTTGGCTTCGATTTTCTGTTTCATGCCATGTTTAAAGGCTTAAGCAAATTCATGGTTTTAGAAATGTTTTTTCTTGTTCTTCTTCAAAGCTGCATATTGTTTTACTCCCCAATAATTGCTCCAAACCCCATGGGCAAGTCATATTCCATTGTTGAAATGAAAGGATAAATGAATTATCTTGAAGTGTTGTGCTCCTTGTGTGTGCATCATTGTTTTCTTCCATTTCCTTTGTTACTGTCAAAGCCACCTATTGGGAGCTTGTGGGTAGTCTTATAAGCCATGGGTAAACGTACTATTCTCTCTACATATTTCTATCTTTTATTTTATACAGTCTTCCTTAGCTATAGTATCCTTGGCTTCAATTTTCTGTTTCATGCCATGTTTAAAGTCTTAAGCAGATTCATGGTTTTATAAATGGTTGTTCTTGTTCTTCTTCAAAGTTGCATATTGTTTTACTTCCCACGTTTATCTGCTTTAACAGATTGAAGTTTTAGAACATATCCTCCTTGCATTCTTCCTCATTCATGCTGTTTACATTAAGAATTTGAGATGTAGGTTCCTTTTCACCCTTCGATTTGATTTGCAAAACGTCATTGTGGTTGATGTTGATATTGATACTTTGTGTACAGATTCTAACTAGTGCCAAGCTCTGTCAGCTTTATAATTCTTTCTGACCATATGTCTTTTCTCATTCGTGTCTGCTTTCACCATATTTGTATATGGTATTTGTTCTGCATTATATTATACTTGGTGACATGTTTCAATTCCTGTTATAGTTGGGTAATTTTACTATGTTGAGCCCTTGTGACAAAATATGCTCTTTAGTATAATTGTCCTATGTTGGTTTCCTGCAGAAATTAATATAATCTCTTTCTTTCCTTCTTATAGGTGGTAGAGTACCTATACTTATCTCCTGCCTTCATTTTCTATGCATAATGCGTCTGCAGCAGAGTTACCCTATCCACCAATCCTCCTACTTGGATACCCGTATCCCCATATCAGATACGGATACCAATACAATACTTCTCTGATAATGTATTCAGACCTATGCAAATACATAAGTACTTACAATACTTCTCTGATAATGTATTCAGACCTATGCAAATACATAAGTACTGTTTAGAGACGTATTCAAATACATGCCCTGATTTTGTCCTTATCTTATACATCTGGATATGGCCTAGGCACATCCAGAGTTGTATCCATGACATGGAATTAAAGGAGGAATATCCAATGTTTAAAAGATATATTTAAAATTTAGTGACAATGACAATTGTCTTTTTAATTAATCAAAATATGCTATATAAATCTTATATTTGCATAAACATTTCTGTAAGTGTTTTCTCTTTTAATATAAAATATGTTTTTTTGTAATGTTGTATCCAGCCGTATCCATATTAGGGGGCTTGAAAATTTGCCATCTCCATATCCAGTGCTGTCCCTGTATTGGGTATATATTTGTTTCCATGCATCTTAGCTCTGTAGTGCTAAATAAACCCATCTTTTGTGTGTTAAACCTTCCTATGATATGAAAGCTACTAAGCCACCTTTCTGAACCGAGTGGTATTTCTATGTCCATTTTTGAGAACGGCATCTTCAAAATTGTAACAAGAAATGAAGAAAGAGACCAAAAATATCTTCAATTTCAGAGGAAAATTTGTATATAAAAAAGAATCTTGTATTTCATGCTAGAATTGAACTTCATTGAGAGCAGGTAAGCTGCCTTTCCGAACTGAGAGTGGTATTTCAATGCTCATATATGAGAACAGCATCTTCATAATAGAACTAAGAAAGAAGGAAGAGACCAGAAATATCTATAAAATCAGGGAAAATTTCTTGCAAGAAAAAGGAATCTTGTATTTCATGTTAGAACTGAATTTATGTGAGGCATGCCTGAACTTCATTGGAGAACAGGTTTAGAAGGGCGTGGTTTAGGTGATGCACTGCAACATTGAAGTCTAAAATACTAATTTCTTAGCAAAATCACTTTTGAAGGAAAAGTTTCAAAATTTCAGGCAAAATCTTTTGTTTAAACAAAATTTCCATCATTTCAACAAGTCATCTTGATAGGTTACTTTTGTAAATTTTCCAGCCCTAGATAACTGCTGTCCTATGTTATTTTAAAATAAATCAGATCTGAGAATAATTTATTCAAACATGCAACAGTCACAGATGGCTGGAAAAATAAACAGCGTGAACAGCAGAAGTTAAATATATTTCTGAACCTGAAATATTACAAATAAAAGAGGCTACAGCTACAGCAGAACACTTCTGCTCTCTTGCTGCTTTTCTAGCCAGAAATTACTGTTCTTCTCCTCCTAAGCTTGTATTTTTCCTTCAACATTCTGTTCTCCTCCCATTCTTTTCTGTGTATCTAAAGCACTTTTGATCTTCTCCTTTTATCCTTGAAAAAGGTAACCCTAATCTCTCTAACCCTAAAATTAGATCTCATCTCATCTTGAGATGTAAGGTTAAAAATAAAAAATCATTTAAGTGAATTACAAAATAGAATCATTTAAGTGAACTTAAAAATAGAAAATCACTCAAGTGAATTTCAAAATAGAATTAGAAATGTCTCGAACCACTTCTAGCACGTTCATACTGAAGCCTGTGCAAGAAGTTCCTGTCCGAGCTACATTTCTCAACAACTTTAGATATGTGCCATAAAGTTCTATGTTATGTTGTAATAAATTGATCAGGATTAAATTATGATAGATACCAAGGATGCATTCATTGCTTAAGGTTATGTATTGTGTCATTCCATTCATGTGTGAGGTTGTGTGTGATTGTACAAATATATATCCCACTTGTAAAATGAAAGACAACAACAAATCATTGTGGAAGGTTGTGTGTTTGCAGTTTTGTTTCTTCCATCTCTTTTAGTCTCCTTTATTTTGTAACCAATTGAAGTGTTTGATGTTGTAGTTCTGCTGTGGCTTTCTGCAACATCTTCAAAGTTAAGTCTATTGTTTCACTACATAAGATAATATGATACTAGTCTATTCCTCAAATTTTTTAATTTTCCAGTATGTAATTTTGTATAACTATAACATTTTATCCTAGTTCAAACATGCAACATGAGCAGGCTTTGGTTGGTATTACATGCTTAGGTGATTGCTTATAGTCTAGTATGCAATCTGCTGCATATTTCCCAATGTACAAGGCTTATAGTATACACTGTCCAGCAATGTTATTGGTTCTAGTACCCACAATGCTACTGGAACTAAATTTGACCTGAGGCAGTTCATGTAGAATCCTCTTCTGTGTGAGGCGACCTCAAACCAAGCATTCTCTTAGGTAAGGATCAAGGGATTAGACCCACTTGTGGGAAATTCAAGTGAAAATAATTCAGTAGTCCAAAGAGCTAAGAAATCTTTCTGGATCCAAGAACCTGAAGTAAGGGGAGGAACTAATTGTGACACTATTATGGCCTCACATCCCCATGAAATGATGGGAGATTTTGTTATTGACAAAAATGAGATACCTTCCATTAACAAACCTAGCAATTGATGGAAACTAGTTATAAAGTCATTTTCAAACCTTGTTTTTAAGGAAGGGAAGAGATGAGTACATAAATAGAGGAGTTCATGAGAGCGATTCCTTTTAACTTGTGGATTACATCGTGATTGTTCTCAACTTGAAGTGAATAGGTGTCTATACCAATTTATCATGAATTGTTCTAGAGGGAATAAATGACATTCAATATTTCTCTGTAGAGTTTTATATGCGAAGAGGGTTTCTCTTCATTAATATCTGTGTTTTCTATGCAGACGCATGCTTTTTAATTTCTGTTCAATATTTTCTGTTGTTCTTTCCCTCCACACAAAAACTAAGAATTCATGAATATTTATAGTAATCTAAATGTGAGTTTAGAGGCCCTTTTTTGGGTGAAATTTGCATATTTGCTGCATAGCAATCATGGAATCTCTAATTTCTGCTATTAACACCTATCTGTTGTATGTAAAGAGTTATGGGAGGCATCATAGTAGAGAAACTCGAGTTTGGGCAGGAAATTTAGAAAATGATGGTTGATGGGAATTTGTATATGTTTATCTGTTAATGTCCATTGTAGCAGTTAAAACTGAGACTCTTCAATCTGCCTGCCAATTATCATTCAAATCATGCCGTTTAACTTTCTTTCCCTTGTTTGTTGTGGGACTCTGCCCACATAATCCATTCATTGCTAATAACCATGGATACTACCCAATAAAAGGGAATAACTAGCATATCCTATTTTGGTAGGCTCATGTAATTCTCTCCTTGCATAAGACCACTAACTAGCTAAGTAGATGTGATGGCTATTTGCATGGCTTACCAGCCTTTACCGATTCTGTTCCCAGTCAGTATTCAGGAACAAACTTTAATTCAGTGTTCAGCACACGTGCACAAGAGGGCTTAAAGATATTCCTGTAGGTGCTCTAAATAAGTAACCTTGTTGTT
Organism: Wollemia nobilis; assembly: GCA_028583015.1. NCBI lineage: Eukaryota > Viridiplantae > Streptophyta > Pinopsida > Araucariales > Araucariaceae > Wollemia > Wollemia nobilis. The sequence continues at coordinate 2,536,858 of JAQPPZ010001190.1, read as the reverse complement.
CTGCAAAATTGCTCACTTACTTGATCTCCTTGATAATATGATCCAATTGTTCCTTGTATGTATTGCTCTTCAAAATTTGATTTTCTAGCAAGGTTATTCTTGTCTTGATTTGATTTGAAGGTACATATGAAAGTCCTGCTGCTGTAAGTTTATTACTCGCAATAAGGAAAATGCACAGTATGAAGAGGAATGCCATTGGCAAATCACAGTGGCAATTTTTTCATTTATTCATGTTGTTTGATGTTAATCATATCCTGTGAGGTGCCTGTTGTAATACAACTTGACATTCTTTCATAACATTCTCAATCTAATGTGTGCCGCCACTTTTTCATCTCATTTTGGCTGGAAAGAGACTTTTGCTGGAAGAGGTTCCCTTATTTTTGGTGCTATTTGCAATCTAAGCAAGAGGTTTTTTGGGGGTCTGAGACTTTGCATGTAAGGTACAACTTTACTCTTTATAGTAACACTATCACTCTAATGTGTGCCATCTTCTTTTACATCCTAGTTTGATCAGGAGAAGACACTTTGGCAAGCATGTGCCATCTTTAATTGCCATTTGCAATCTAAGGAGCACAGATCTTTTGCTATAGAGAGACTTTGTGGGCATGTGCTTACATTATGGCCAAAAATGGTATATAAATACTGCAGAATCCTACTATAATTTCCCATTGAATATTGGGAGCCATAGTAGCAAGGTCCAAAAGTCTTGATTCATTAGAGAGGCTGAATTGTTTTTGGAAATTTCAAAATACCAAAAAAGAAACGAGGACAAGTTTTCTATTTTGTTTGTTTATTTTTTTTCAAATCTCTAAGAGGGGAGAGGAGAGGAAAATTGAGGGCATTTGAGTGCCCCTCATTGCCACTGATGCGGGGAAATTATGCGTTGTATATCATGGAACAGGAAAAAATGTCCCTAGTGCATCTCCTGTCTGTTAAGGATGACTGGGAATTATTATGTCCTGCCTCTTTGTCCCTGCAATGCAAGGGACATGGCCTCTCAAACACTTTCTGTTCAAGCCTTGTTTCTATTCAAAGTTTATAGTCATTGCCAATAATGCTCTATTAGGTTTCCCTTGTCACCAATCTCTCTTTACATCTGCCTTTGTGACTGTGAGGACCATGGAGCTTGCTGGTTATAGTAAAATATGAAAATTAGATTTGTATTCTGAACACTTTAGGGTTATTCCCTAACCATCTTTCCTTCAATTGATGTGCTGATATTATGGCTTGAGTTTATATGCATGTGAGGAAAACATGTGTATAATAGAGGTACTAAAGCATTTTGAAATCAATAATTAGATGAAATTATTAAGAATAATCTTCCTTGTCTTCGATAATGAGTAGGGAAACTTCCCAAGGTATAAGCATCTAAGAAGGATAGAACGCATAAAATAATTAATTAATCTACATTTAAATGAATTATGATCCTAATGTTCATTTCCAAACATTGTTTGCAATCTTATAATTTTATGCTTAGGTTTCTGAATTTTATATTTACATGTTTGTATATTATTGTCCAATCCACACATCTAACTTTGATATCCTGGCTTTCTCATCTTCTAAGAGACTTTGCATACGAGGCTTCAGGCTTTAGAGATCCCAGTCACTTACCTGTAATTCCCACTCATGTCATTGATCCTGTTGAGATCTCGTCTTTTCTTGAGTCCCTGAGGTTGTGCTTTGGTTGATTCAATATCTATTAGCTTTCTTCAACGAAGTTGTGTAACATTAAGCTCTGGAGTACCATGGATTGTTTAATTACTCTAAAAGGAGTGTCATAACTTTAGAGAGTTATACTCCAGTGGACATGTAATATAATACATCATTTATAGCTAAGTTTTGCCAAATACAAACATGTTGGCCACAAAAATTGCTTGCCTTCAACATACATTCTTAAGTATCCTTCAGTCATTTATTAACAATCTTCATCTGTTAACTTTTACGTTATTGGATTTATTCATAGTCCCATATGACCAATGGTCTTGTGGACGTTAAAAAATACTTTACTTCTTATGACCTAAATAATTTAACTATGAAAAGTTATGACATAAGGTTGCGGTCCGAGCAACTGATTTAGGAAGTGGACTAATGACTGATTTCAAATGATTGAACAATTGTGGATAAGTACCTTAGTAACAAAGTAAAAGAATATTGAATCGATTAAATACAGTTAAAGATTTATGAATAAATGCCATTAAGAACAAAAGGAATATGAAGTACCACCAGAAGACTAACAACTTAAGCATTGGACTGCCTTATGCAGTCAGAAATGGAGATTCAATTTCATATGAACAAACTTCAGAACTTGAGGACCGAGACCCATTTGTCAATGCAACTAGAAAGAATGAAAATATCAACGTGAGAATGAGAAGATGATGAAATGGTCTTAAACAACTGTTAGGCTTATGACTGCGTTTGTGAAAATTAACGATTTCATCACTTCAAACATGAACGGCTCACTATCAGCAATAATGTCCAAAAGCAATATAGTCTTTGAATCTCATCGCTAAAAAGATAAAAACTTTATCAAATACAATAAATCAAATAGACTGATTAACCAAGTTATGGCATAAGGTAGTGGTCCGAGCAACTGATTTAGGAAGTGGACTAATGCTGCTTTGAAACGATTGAGCAATTATGGATACCTCTAATACCGGAGTGACAAAGTAAAAGAATATGACATTGATTAAATACAGTTCAAGATTTATGAATAGATGCCATCAAGTATAAAAGAAATATGAAATACCACCAGGAAACTAACAACTTAGCATTGGACTCCCTTGTGCAGTCAGAAATGGAGATTAACTTTCATCTGAATATACTTCAGAACTTGAGGACCGAGACCCATTTCTGTATGCAAGTAGAAAGAGTGAAAATATCAAATATGAGAATGAGAAGATAATGAAATGGTGTTTAAAGGCTTATGACTGCATTCGTAAGATTTAACCATTTCATCACTAACATAAACGATTCACTATCAGCAATAATGTCCAAAAGCAATATGCTATTTGAATCTCCTTGCTAAAAACTCTTACAAGAAAAATAAATCAAATAGACTGATTAACTACATACATATGCTTGAACATCTTATCTACCGTGTATTATTGGTTTGCACATATTTTACATGCTTATGTATTTTAATTATAATTCATAGTTTAACTTGTGTGTTGGATTTCATGCATGTGTTTCTTGCATGTCCATAAACTAGTTGTCAAACAATTTTTAAACTTGCTTTTCTAAAGGGAAAGCAAGGAAAAGCTACAATCTTGAAATGCAGATGATGCGATCATATAAATTATGGAATATTGGTCTGGATGAGGTTACAAAATAAGTTCCTGTTATGACACCATTTTAAAATATGTATTCTTGTATTTGTATTTAAAAGAGGTGAGCGATGAACATTTTGCTGCTTAATACAACAGTCTTCTACATGTACACTTTACCTTCTGACATTTAATTTCTTATATCTTGGTTCTCTTTTCAGTAGTAATGTTGGCATCTGCACCTGGGTTTTCTCAGATGATCCTCTTTGCTTTTTTCTGTGTGGAATGATTTTGGCACGAGTCTGATTATATTATTCTTTTGCAGCAATGAGCCATCCTTGAGTTCAGAAGAGAGGGCACAAAAGATAAAGCAAGCAACTCTAAGGGCAAACTTTGTTCAGCAGTTGGTTGTATCCACGCTTCTTGGTGATGAGTAAAGACCAAGAAGTACCAGAAAAACATTAAAGCTAGAATCAATTATATAATATTATTGCCTATATTTCAGGTGCAGGCCATGTCAGAGGCAATTGCGTTCTAAAAAAGTAGAAAGAGGCAAGAGGAGCACTGTTAATATTCCACTATTTCTTTTATTCTTGCCTTTGGATCATTTGCTTTATAAAATTGGCTGCTTTGGCCCTGGAAATATTTGCAATGGGAACCAAGAGGGCAATATGATGTTATGTCCTTGTGGATCCATCACTTATCTGTAACTTATATGTGGTGATTAGCCTTTATACAGCACTTCTTCAAAGGTTAATACTTTTGTTTGGTAGCTGGTGTAAGCATTCCGGTTCATTTGAAATCAATCGTGATCATGTTTAGGTAGACTATCTGAGAATATGGTTTGTATTTTTGCTTTTCTGTTCTGGGTTAAGACGTCCATTGTTTCTTTCTTACTATCTGTAGGTGGGAAAAATGTGAAAAGCGAAAGGAGACCTGCATGGCATTTGTTAACTTCATCAAATTTTACATCTGCATGTAACTTTTGGGACAGTGACAGTGTGGGGGATATTCTTAAGGTAGAATTAGATGAAACATAAGTACTGCATAATTTTTTATACGCATTTTCATCAAATTAATGCAATGCAGATAAAAGTACATGTGATAAAAAATACGACTGATTTATCATATAAGAGAGATTTTAATTGCAGTCTTCTGCATGAAGGTCGAAGTCTCATATGAGCAAGTATTGTGTCACACCATGGGGTCTTTTGTTTCTGGTTCAAATTATATGTTATGCATAATATTCATAAGCCTCATGTGATCTGCAGTAATATTTAGTCATTTGTGCCCCGAGTCGAAGCCTCCTCGAGAAGATCCAAGTTATGCATAATTAGTGTGGTTGTGAAAGATCAACTCTAGTAGAAAAATTGGATGATGAATATTTCTATTAAAAAAAAACTCACTGCATTTGTGAATTGTTAATTGGCTAGCATGCACTAGTGCCACTTCTTCCTAGGGAGGTGTTGCTCTTGGTTTAAACTCTAAAGGTCACTTGTTGCTTTGCTTTAATAGCATTTATGTTGAAGACGTGTGGCAATTATGATTTCAAATTGCAATTGATAACTGGGAAAAACTTGTTTTTCATGCCAAATTCATTAGCATTTGCCAGTTGAAGACGTTAACGGGGCTGAACGTGATTCACTTTGCACAACAAATTTTTGTTGAAGGCAGGCTTGTATACTTCTATGTGTGTGGCAATTATGATTTCAGTTTGCAATTCATAACTGGAAAAAACTTGTTTTTCATGTGAAGTTCATTAGCATTTACCAGTTGAAGACGTAAACAGGGCTGAACGTGATTCACTTCGCACAACAAATTATTGCTAAAGGCAGGCTTGTATACATTTATGCATGTGGCAATTATGATTTCAGTTTTTCAGTTTGCAATTTATAACTGGGGAAAAGTTGTTTTTTCATGTGAAGTTAATTAGCATTTGCCAGGTGAAGAAGTTGTGGAGGCTGAATGTGATTCATTTTGCACAACAAAATTATTGACTCCAGATCAACTTTTATGCCAATCATTTTAAAAACTAGTAAAACTGTAGTATGGACTGTGAATCTAGACCAAGTTTTCAGTATGCGGCACATCACATTTAGCTTCCTCTGGGCTTATAAGGCTTGTGGAGCGAAAGGCAAGCATACAGGTACAGTAATGCAGACAAGCATATATTATTTGACCGCGTGAGACAGTAAGCAAAGGTCTTCGCAATGGTAGACTAGTATCAAATTTCATGCTATTTGATGAACTGGAAGTGACAGTAGTGGCTGGTATTTAAGTTGAATCATTTTTTCTCAATAAAGTATACATTTTGTCATGGTAAATGCTGCAATCATTTTTATTTTAATGCCAAAAATGAGGAACTATTTGATTTTGACTTTGTAGGAGGAATTTTTATCATGGTGACGAGCATTATAATTATACCGAATTATTTCTGATTTCTCAATTATCCAAAAAAGAAAATGCTAAATTGGTCTGTCCAAGAGAGCAAACTAGGCCCCACCTTTGTTATATCATGACCGTATTATGACGGTATTTTAAAAAATTAGACAATAATATTACATTGCCAGACAAGATTTGAAATTTGATTTCCTTGTTCAAAGCCTACATATTTAGACACTTGAGCTCATCTTGTCCAACATATAACATGTCACATTTAAATATTTCTTGTTTTTAAGTATACATACAATTGGAGGGAAATCTATTATATACAATTCGTAAGAGTTTCAAATACAAGTGGTATTGTAGTATCTGGATAGAATTTATTTGAGGAATGTCATTGGGAAACAATGGGTTTTAGTACAAAAAATGGGAAGCAACAATCATCACACCAATAACCACTAGACATCAGCAAATAGGAAACTAGCAAAAGAAATATAGTTTGCTTTATCATTAGGCTATTGTAACAAGAGAACCTTTGTCTCATTTCATTATTATTTTTTTTCTAAATCTGGTTATATGGGTTAAAATAGGCTTCCACCATATAACATCATCTCAGCAAACTACAATATGGATTTATAGCAAATTTGTATTGTCACAAGCCACATTATTGTAAGAATGTAAACACAATGTGGAGATTTGAATTGTATCCCATTTCCCATTACTCCACAATGCCTTGGACAAATTGTTGAGGTTCACCTATTGGAGGATTGGCCTATGATTCAGACATTCAAACTTTCCTTTGCTTACCCCAATTCCATTTAATTTGTCTTATTGCATTGTTGTTGGTGCCATGATAAGTTTTTGCTCTTCATTCATATTACATGCAAGTTTCCCCCTTTAGTCAAAGATGATATAGAAATCCATTACTTGGGTGCTTTGGTTGTGGCCTTGTGCATCCATGATTTGTTCTCTAAAAGAGAACGATTTGCTTTAGGCCCATAACATATCACTATGAACAAGCTTTAATGATTGAAAAAGATGATGAACTTTCTCTTTTGAAAAGGACTCATAACGATGTTTTTGCAAAATCCATCCTTCACAAACTCCCTTAGGTGGATCAATAGGTTGAAGTTTATCAACTGCATGAAGTCAACTCATATGCCTCAAGGATCCAAGTTGGTGTGGCCTAGTTGTTGGTATGATCACCTATTGATGTCATCTATGCTAGCAACCATGGTAACAAATCCCTTCTCCTTGGAAAAGGATTGAAGGGGGTATCACCAAGTTTATCCATATAATCTAATTCATTAAAATATCTTGAAGCAATTATCTTAAGATAAATAGATAAATCCAATGTCTTTAATTATACATCTATTTTGTCAAAATTCTGTCTTTTTTTTGTGTATAATTATTGTGACAAATAGAGGATTAGGGCTAAGAATTGGAACATGAAGAACTTCCTTAGATGAGGAGGAATTAGTAGTTATGTCACAACATTGTGAAACTTGCAAGGAAGAAAAATCACCAATCAAAATCAACAATCCATTCTTCAAAGATGTGGAAGTCTAATATGTTGATTGTACCTCCATATAAACATGGGAAGTATCTCATTTGTTGTTACTATTACCATGAGAAATGAAGAGTGAAGCATCACCTTGCATTTCTTAGTAGCCTCCTCTAGTTCTTTGATTCAAAGCCAACAACGCTTAACTTTATCACTATCCACTCAAAATCCAAAGACAATCTTCTTGCATTATTTCTCGGAAAACTTTTCCCCCTTGTTTTAGATTTTTCTTCTCTTGCTTCTTAGGTTCTTGATTTGAAGAGATTTTGAATGTGACATAACCTTCTTTTGATCCCCTCAAATAAACATGATAAGTGGAGACAATGAAAAATGAAAGAACTAGATGATAAAAAAAACAGCCAAACCATATTAAAAATATGGCAATCTGATATTTAATCTTTTGAAATATTGATGAAGACCATTGAGGTAATCTAGGGATCCTTAGGCTTCACAACAACATCATGATTGTACCCTTGTAGCTTCTTAAGATGATTGACGTGCTCTTGAACATTGCTAATTTCTTCAATTTTCAAGGTAGCAAGTTCAACTTCCAAAGGATCGACTTATGCGGGATTATTATTTTGGAACAATTTCTTGAAAGCTTCTAAAAATGTTGTGGGATCTCGTTTCCTTATGACATAGTTCTCAAACTCATTGTCCTCATACAAGGCAGTAACTTTGATAGATTCATCATTCTTTGACAATATGAGATTCTTCTTTTCCTTTGTGTCTGAGTCTATGACTATAATTATTTCCTACGAATTTCCTATTAAAATAAAAAAGTGTGGTATGTGGTCCATAAAGTTGCACAATTTCATTCACTTGTTGACAAAGTAACAAAACCAATGCAAAGAGCTTAAAAACAATATAATTTAAAAAAGTGCTCTAAATATTTTTGAATGAGTGAGTTATGACATTTGGACATCTTACCATTTAGAGAGTGAATAATATAGAAGACATTCAAATTTCAAATCATTAGGAATTATTTCCCAAAATGTCTCCTCTATCTTTCTCTTGCCCCACATGGAAAATTCTATTGCAATCCTTATTGAACTAATCAAAATTTACCACTTAGTTGCTGGCTATGCTCGTGCAAACTCATTGATGTTTGATAAGTAGACTTACAAGAGCATGCATATGTTTATGAAGACCCAATAAAGTTTGGTCTTTGAGAGGTCTCAATAACACGTTCATGAGAAGTATTATATGTTGGCTTATGATATGCTCAAACAACTATCCAAAAGTTTAAGGTAGAGAGGAACAACATGCATAGGGAATTAACCAAATGACCTCTTATCTGGAAGGCCAACAAGCTAACCAAGGTAACCACAACATCTTTTGTCAATCCAAATATTACCCACTCACGATGCAAAAAGGATATGCCCAAGGGATTTGAACATCTTTTGTGCACTCGATTCAATGCCCTAGCCAAAACAACATGGTTCTTTCAATGAACAAGTTACCCTCACTTGCTTATGCTTTATTCATGTTAGTGCAATGCAAAATTTTATGGTGCAAAATCACCAAGGAGACTCAAAATTAAAATCTTGCCTTTCTAAATTCCCTAACCAATGCATAGTAGGCAATCATGCTAGTCTCCAATATGAGAATGAAGATGGAGTGGTCAGTCAAAAACCCTAAACTTCCTCCAAAAAAGAGGAATGAGTTGATTCAAACCTATTGCATCCATCCCAAGTACTAGGCATCATCACCAACATGATGCCATACAACTAATGGAAGGAAGAAGAGGATGCATTCATCCCAATGTCTGCTTCCCCTCCCACATTTGTAATGCAAACTTTTCATCATGCCAAGAATTTGTCACCAAAGAAAGTCAAATTCAAATTTAAAAAAAGGTTTAGAGAGAGAACAAAGAGAACCTTTTGGATTTTGAGAAGGTGATCTAGATAATAATTTTTTGATGATGTGATTAATTGATACTCCCCCTACCCCTATCCCCTTGATCACCCAACAAAAAAGAAAAGTAAAGTAAAGAAAAAATGTTCTATATAGATTTAAAAATTGTTGAAAAAATAAATAAACATTTTATGTAGATTTGAAAGAGAGCCATTTGGATTTTGAGAAATTGATCTAGATAATATTTTGGATGATGTGATGGGTTCATACCCCCTCCCACATACAAAAATATTCTATGCAGATTTAAAAAATGTTGGAAAATTTTGTATTTCTTGATGGTTAGTCCTATACAATCATTTTTTGGAATCGAAAATTTTAGCAAAATATTCTTTGTTAAATCTCTTCAATAATTTATAGATGAACAAATAACTATTTTGAACAACCAGCCGTCTGGATTATTGATTTAATGATGGTGGAAGCTCGAGTGCTTTTGGATAGACTCAAGAATGTGTCTATCAATCATATTTATAAAGAAGCCAACAGGGTAGCAGATGGTCTTGGTAACGAAGGAGTTATGTCAGATGCCAAAAAGGAATGGGGGAATGATATACCAGTGCACATAATTAATTTAGTTGACAATGATAATGCAAAGAATTGACAATGGGGATCAGTAGGAAGAGGCTGCCAGGAAAGCATATAGTATATGATATTTAGATATGTAAGGTGTATGCTGGTTTTCTAGATTTGGATGTGGTTAGTGAAGTATGTTTGTTGTTACATGGTTGGTATAGGCTTTATGCCAGTGGGAAATCCTTCTTGGTGAAATGGACAGTGATTGGCCATATCTGTTGATGTAAAAGGTTAGCATTCCTTTCAAAAATGCACTTTTCCAACTTAACAAAAAAAACAAATAACTATTTACTCTTTAATCCTAGCTATCTACAAAGCACACTAGATTCTACTCGAAATTATTGGCATGAGAGGATGGTATATCATTGTGCATCACCTTCTTGAGTCCAACTGATGTCAAAAGTATCACCCTCTCATTTGTGAGACTTTGATGAAAATAAATCCAATAGGATATAAGGAATATGAATTATTTATAAAAATCCTAAAAGGCTAGTTAAGGTTTTGAAAAAGCCCTAAAAAATCAAACTAATGCTTGCTCCATATTCATCCTTTTGAGACATACCTAGAGCTCACCATCAAGAAACAAGCAATGAATTGAATATGGAAGATGAAAAAAGGAAACTATTGGTGAATATTTTTAGTGTATCAACTTCCTCAATAGTAGGAGTTCACTTGAATCAACATAGTAAGATTGTCATGATCCAAGCTCCAACTAGGGTTTTCAAAAAACCTTAGAAAGATAATTTCATTCCAAAAGTTTGATCCAAAATTTTTAGTGATGCTATAATGCCAATTGATCTACAATATGGGGCCAATGACGGTGTTGTGATGGACAACTCCTCAATTTAGTGATGTTAGATGAGTTATGCTTGAGATTTTTACAATAGCAAAAGACACAACCTACTACTTTTATGATGCAAAAAATTCAAGTGTATACAAATAGATAAGAAGTTTTATTTACAAATAATGCAAATACAAAGTTCTCATAAAGAAATTTGACAACCTTAAAAGTTGACCATTGATGTAGGTGTTAGGTTACATCATGTTGTAGGTAATAGATGTTAAGATCCTATGCAAAGTAAGTAGTAAAAAGGAAAATAAGGAGACCACAAAGATTAGAAATTGAAATAAGTAAAAGAAGAAGCAATTGTGTTACTTAGAAAGTCTATAAAACTGAAGATAACTCTCTTTCTAATTGATCAAGACTAGTTTAAGAAGAATAGTTACAAAATTATTCACCTACCGTCTTGGTTTGATGTTAGTTGATAAGATGATTTGTGATAGGATATAGCAATATGAATTATGTTACTTATATTGAATGCTAAGATCTTTTTATGTGGTTGGTAGCACCTAAGGTTGAACATAGAATCACCATAATCATATGTAGAAAAGTAAGACAAGCATCCTGGGCATTCCAACAAATGATCGCTCATTGAGGGGCATTTATAGTGATAGAATGCTCATAGCTTATATAGAGAGCACTTGAAATCTTACATAGCACTTGCCCATAGTCTACATCAAGAGAACCTATAGGTACTCCATCACTATTAACCTTAACCTAATAAGGTTAGATTATAAATATTTCAAAATAGACTTAGTGCCAATTGACTCAATGTTGACTCCTTGTTTGTGATGGAACTACTTGGCATCAAAGTCAAGTTGGTGCTACTATGGATTCCATAAATGATGTTGGTTCTATATGAATGTATGCTGCCAAATTGTTTCACAAAGAGTTTGAATAGGCACCAAAATTTAGTACCCTAAATTTCCTTAGCACCTAAGTTATTGCAAACTCAAATAACTCATACTCCACTTAGATCATAAAGGATATTATTATATCCTTGTTTGTTTCAAAAGGTAGTTTCATCTAAACTATTGATTACTATGATGAGTATAATCCATTGTGATCTTCACTCACTCCTATAATCTCTATTTTTAGTGAGGGGGATGAATGTGGAGGAGGAGATAAAATTAGTCTTCCAATTAGTAGCGTGTGATTACCACATAGAGAAAATATTATCTATTATATAATACGTTTTAATTATTTAATTATTTTTTTGTTTTTTTGAATTTACATAGTGGAATCGATAGCCGCCACGAATCCTGGTAGGATGTTCGGCTTTTTATGGCCGCCACGGTATTCTGTGTTATCCATCCCAAAAGCTGCCACACAGATCTTCGCGCAATCCGCCCTTACAACCACCATGCCAAAATCATTTTAAACCTTTTATGCCGCTGAAAGCATCAGGAAAGGGAGAAGCATTCAATATGACGAGGCCCGAGATTTGAACCTTGGACCTTTGCCCCCCTTATGGGGTTTGGTCGAACCCATTAGTCTACACCTCGGACCTCGTTTTAATTATTTTAACTTGATAAAAGTTCATGGTTATTTTTATTCTAATCATGTAGAAGAATTTTGTTAAGAGGGGATCGACAAATTTTACCAGTGTCTAGGTCCACTCATGGAGAACAATGGTTTGTTCGAACCACTCTCTCATAGGAGGTAGATGATGTTGCTTTTATCAAATATTATAATTTTAATTCATTCTTCACTTCTATCATGGTGCAATGCATATTTTTGTATTGATTTTAATTTTAGTAAATTAAACTTTTCTTGTATTATCCAATTTTGTGACATACATTAGTGATTTTTTATTGTTCTACTTATAATATTTATTAGCCATTTATTAAATGCAACCCAATATATAAGACTTATGGCCTATGGAAACAATGAAGGACTTCTCATAAAATTATAATCCTAGGATGATAATCTACAAGGATTACACTAATTAATAAAGGTGCTATGAAACATAGATCATACTAACTAAGTCTACCCTTTATTCTAAGAGAAGCACTACTTGTTCTATTATTCACATGGATTTAAAATTTGGCCCTAAGCAATCGATGGTTAAATCATGTGCTAGTTAAGAACCTTTTTTTGAACTAATTTTTTAGTTGAAATAGATGCAAAGATAAGAGCAAAGAGTTGCAATTTAAAATGCTTTACCTAAGATGTCAATATTTCCACATTGATTCTAAAATCATATAATGTCATCTAAAATGGGAATTAAAACACCATATAATCTCACATAAATCAATAAATTGAAGATGATTCAATGAGAACAAATAAGAGATGGGGAGTATTATGTATGAAAAGTTAAGAGGATAGGGAGTTGGTGCAAATTGGACGAAATTTGGCCTTCAAAATTTCTACCTCCTTAAATTTATATATTGTATTCATAATTATATTTTCAATTTTGCTTGCCATATAGGATGACATGTCTAATAAAATTTTATTTTAGTTCTAAATGAATTGCCATAAAACGGTAATGCCCTTATTTCTATGCATTTATTAAGAGGTTGTTCAAATATGCATATTAAATGTTGAATGGAGGAGAATTAAACCAAAATCATAAAATTATATATGTGGATATGTTTTTTTCAATGAGTTTATACAAGTTTTTATGAGGGGTCCCGATTCCCTCATACTTAGTAGGGTTTGAACCTTAGACCTCTCAAAGAGAGACCAAAGCCCTTACCACTACAGTGTGCTTGCAATTTAAATAACAATAAGTTACAATGGGAAAAAAATCAAATAGGAAAATTCTCAATGAATTCTGGTCCTTTATCCTTCCACACCTATGTTGGGTTGTATGGAAGGAAAGGAATTGTTGCATCTTCCAAAGCCATAGAAAAACCGAAGAGGAGGTATAATAGATTGTTAAACTGTGTTACTAAGAATTATCTAGTTTGCAGGCCACTAGGGGATGGAAAGGACAATGAAATGATTAAGGTGCTTCAACTTCTCTCCCATGAGGGAAGCAGTGGAGGGAGTAGCAAGCCTAAAGTATGAGGTGCTACCACCCAACCCAACTATTGAGGAGAAAATGCAGTGTGTGATTTTTAGAACCTTCTTTAAAAAAACGAATATGTAATTTTGCTAATTTCTAGTTTGTTTTTTGTACTATTCTGACTGGGTATACCTTAGATTTTCTAGGGTTTCATTGGAATATTGTTATTGTATATAAATGTATGTAACTTATTATACTTCAATTTTGTTGAAGTATCGCTGGGGATTTGCTATTTTTATGTGGATGTATGAAACGTTTATGTAAACAAGTTTTGGGGAGCTTGTTAAAAAAAACCACCCTTTTATTTACCTAATAAAAAAATGGTTGTGGATATGAGTCCTTAATCAAAACACCAAATTAGGGGCCATAACAAGGTACCCACTTTCCATTTTGTTTACAATTTATTAATAGAGTTGTTAGTGTAAAGCCACATTGAGAATAAAGAGAATCAAATTTATAACCTTATGAATATGGGTTCTTAACCAAAAATCCAAACTAGGGGCTATGGTAAGGTATCCACTTTCCAAGTTATTTACAACTTATTAATAGACTTGCTATGACATAGCCCCATTGAAATAAGAAGTAATTGAATGTATAAGCTTGTACTTGTGCATATGGGCCCTTAAACCAAATCCCAAAATGGAGCCCATGACAAGTTTTCAACTTTCCAAATTATTTACAAAAATAAAATCATTACGGTGTAAACTCCTTAAGGATTAAAGGAATTAATATCAATAGCTTAATTCAACACAATGTTACAAAGATACCATTAAATTTATGAAGTGTCTAAATCAGACCAAAAATAATGTATCTGTCATAGTTTCAAAATGATTATATATTTTTTTAAATGTTAGAATATTACCATTTATGTTTATGCCTTGCAATGTCCATGACTCAATTTATATATAATTAAGGATTGTTTCAAATTTACTTATGCTATATTTATACCTAAAGATAGTTTTTGACAATCACCATGCCTACACTATACTGATTGTTTAATTTGCATAGACTTCAGTAAATATTTAGAAAATGTTAGTTTAGTTTGTCAACTAAATTCATTGAATGATGCAGTTAAAGTAAATACTAAAATATCTTGCTATCAGAGTGAGTGCGGGTTGGGAATAAGTGCGAACATGGATCTAATGAGGGTGAGGCATGAGTAGGAAGTAGGAAGTGTAATCAAGAATCTAGAAGCAAAATGCAAGCAAGAAGCAAGAACTACTTCTGATTATTAGATATATTAGAAGAAGCTTAAAAACTAAAGGATTAATGTGAAGAAAATCTAAGTAACATAGAAGGAAAGTTATTTTTGAAAGCCCTTATTGGAAGTAAGGATGCCTTAGTTGGAAGTATCAATTCCCTTGTTAGTGATAAGAGGAAGAGCAAATCTATGACAAACCTTTTCTAAGTAGTAGTTACTATCCTAAAAGTAATTATCAATGATGATATTATCGAGCATGATATAATGATTCTTAAAACCAGGGTTAATATGTAAGTTCTATGGATACTAGCCAAGGTTTTTTGAGATTCAAAACTGAATCAAGTGGAAGTGATGATTGAGTTCAAATTACTCCATGAATTTTCTTTTGATGAGATTTTTTCTCATTATCTTTTCCAATTTAGAAATAAAGGATAAAATAATGGATGAAGGCCCTTGGTTTAGGGGTAAAGATACATTGTATTTAAGACCATGGAGTGAGAATTTTACTATGGAGATAGAGACTATTAAAATGATTCATTGTGGATTAGGATTTTTGGACTTCCTTACCAACTCATAAATAAGGAAGTTTTGAAGAATATTAGCAATACTCTAGGCTAGTTCACCGAGTAGAGACCAACTACTAAGGAGAAATACATGTTGTATACATCAAATATGTGTTGCCATGGATATTTTAAAACCTTTACCATAGCCCATTAGGATTAAATCTAAATCAAGAGAATGCGATCAACAAGTGGATTATAAAAAATGTATTTTGATGTCATAGATGTCATGAAACTGGACACATGACAAGAGATTGCAAAGTGAAAATAATGGAGTATGAAAATTTTTGGTTATGAGGAAAACTTCAATATAAAATAAGGAGACAGTATCATAGGAGAAGTTAGGACAAATCAAGAATTTTCCACCCCTAAGTGGCAATAAAAACCCTTATGCATCATCAAATCAAAAAAGCCATTATAGTTCAATTGAATCAACCATTAGAAGAAAAATGACACAAGGAATGAGGAAGTACGATGCACGTATTCAAATAAAGGAGTTAAGGTATGAAGAAAAATGTGGAGGCAAATTTTAAAGCTAAGGAAGATGGGAAGTCCAAAATTTAAAGCGAATGGGGTGAAAGAGGTCAAGGTTAGTCTAGGTAATTCTTCTTCAATTTCTTCAAGTAACATAAAATCTTCTCCTTGCAATAAAAATGAAAGTAGTACAAAATGTATCCATTGCACTCTAAATTTTCAAGAGTAGCACAATAAATAAAAGCATATAGAGTATATTCAAGAAAATTTTGGGTTTTCTAGGGTAGCATAACAAAGTAATGACTATGGAGGATCATCTGTGCACTTTAGGGTTTGTCAGGCAACATAAAGAAGAAAGTATTCACGAGGATATTCCTTGCATTTTAGTTTCTTTAGGGTAAAATAAATTTTTAGAAGATAAGTATCATGGTGAACAATATGGAAAAATAGAAGAGATTGAATAAGATGAAAGTGTTAGGAAAAAATGGAGGAAGGCCATCAAAGAATGAACAAAGAGAAAAAGAAACTCAAAGGGATATTGATGTGGGAATCCAAATAAATTTATCATAAGTGTCAACAAGAAGTGGGACTAATCCCATTAATAAAAAATAAAAGGTGATGGTGATGAAAATGAAATCATGGAATATTAAGGGTATGAATAAGATCCCTAAAAAAAGAGTTATGAAGAAATTAATAAATTGTTATAGTCTCGAGTTTATTTTAATACAAGAAATAAAATTAAATAGTGAGGAATGTAAGGATGTTTTTTAAAAAGAGTAGGTTTCTTCTATAGGAGCTTCAGATGATATTGTAACAATTTGGGACAAATACAAAAGGGAAGGAAGCAAAAATTAATTGTCCTGCTAGACTATTTTGCAGGAAAGAGGAAAACATCAAAGTTGGGTTTATAAATGTATATGCTCCACTTATAGTCACTCCTCATAAAGGATGTTGGAGGGACCTTAGCATATTTTTTTCAAACACAATAATGATTCATAATTGTGATCTATGGATTCTTGTGGGTCATTTTAATATAGTTATATCTCCTTTGTAAAAAAAGGGTGGTACTCTAGGATGTTCTAAATCAATGCAAAATGTTACTTCATTTGTAAATTTAAATAGACTTTGGGATGTTAGTATTTCATGTTTTCAATATATAGGGGCTAGTAGACACATAGGAAAAACTCATATAGTAGAAATATTGGACAAATTCTTGTTATCCAACTTATGGTTGTAAATAGAGTATAGACTCTCTAGATATTTAATTGTGGGTAGGATTGGATTACAAACCCATTCTTTTGACTTGTGATTTACCCAATAATGGTCATTCAAATCCATTTCACTTCTATTCTATATGGATCCAAGACCTTGATTTCTTCCAAATGGTTATGTTATGGTGGGATGAAGTAAAAATTGAAGGATCATATATGTACATATTTGTCCAAAAGGTGAAATATTAAAAGGAGTAAATGAGGATTTAGAATGACAAATATTTTGATAGCATTTTTAAAGAAAATAAATAACTAAAAGCTAAGATAAAAAATTTACAAGAGTTAGTAGAAATCAATAGAATGGATCAATATTCTTATGTGAAAGAAAAATAGTTATTTTCTGATTATCATAATGTATTGAAAATGGTGGAATCATATTGGTTCTTAAAATCCAGGGAAAATTGGCTCAAGGAAGGAGATAGAAATACAAAAAAAAATCATGCTACAACAAAAACAAAATTTTCTTTTTGTCACATCAAAATTATTTTAACTTTAGATGGAAGAAATATTGAGGAAGAAGATATAAGGAAGGAAGCAATTAATTATTTCAAAAAATATTTTGTCAAATACTAGACAATATAAGGAGGCATAAGATAAGCTTTGCAAATAATTCCATCAATTATCACACAGGGACAAAATGAAAGCTTGGTGAACAAAATATTTATAGAGGAGTTACATGAAGTAGTTTTGTCTTTCTATCCTAACAAGGCATTGACCCTAATGATTTTCTTGCAATTTTCTTTCATTTTTTTTTGGATTTATTAAATAGTTATATGTTGGTTGCGGTTGAATAAGCCCTGAAAAGAAAAGCTATAATAAGGGAGATCAATACCACTTTTTTACATTTTTCAATGAGTTTACGTAGGTTTTTATGAGAGGTCCCAATCCCCTCATACCGAGTGGGGGTTTGAACCTTGGACCTCTCAAAGAGAAGCCAAAGCCCTTACCACTGTAGTAATCTTGCAACTTTAAAATTTAATTTTACATAGGTTTTTATGAGGGCCCCAGTCCCCTCTAACTGGGGTTTGAACTTGGGTCTTCTAGATGAAAACCCAAGGACTTACTACTACTTATGCCACTTTTATTACATCGATTACCAAGAAAGGCAAGATAAAATATTTTGCTTTTCATCCAATAAGCCTTTGTAATATGATTTATAAGATGATTTCAAAAATTATGGAATTAGATAGGAGGCCATACATTGCATAGGAGGCCATACATTCTCTTCATTCCATGAAAAAAACTATGTATGCTTATGGAATTAGATACGAACAAAGAATATGATAGGGTTTCCTAGAATTTTCTACATGATATTCTCAAAATTTATAGTTTGGATTGCAATTGGTGTGAATGGATTAAATTTTAGTATAGCATTGGAAAATATTCTAATTTTCATCAATGGTTCTCATGTTGGTTACCTTAAGTCACCTTGTGGACTCTACCAATGTGATTTACTATCTCCTTATCTATTCATTATTGTTATAGAGGCATTAGTGAGAGCTTTCTCAAAGGTAAAAATGGTAATAAATCAAAGGTATCCAGGTTGAAAAAATAGTCATTTTGAATCTTGTTGATGATAATTTTATTTCGATCCATACCTTAGTTAGTGAGGCCATGGAATTTAAATCAATATTATCATGTTATGAGAAGGCTACTAGACATCTAATTAATACTACAAAATCCATAATTTTTTTTATTAACATTACCCTAGATTTACAACAACTTATTGTGGATAGTTTAGGGTTTAAAATTGAAAAAATTCCATCAAACTACTTGGGTATTCCTTTGTATCATAAAGAAAATAAAAAAGGGTTTTGAGTTTCTTTTTTGGATTGAACGAAAGTTTTTTTGGCAAGTTGGAAAGTTAAGTTCTTAACCTTGGAAGGAAGGCTTAACTCATAAAGATTACATTACAATCCATACCTATTTATATGACATCACTTTCAAGATTACCAATAGTATAACATAAAAAATTGGTAAAATTCAAAGAGACTTTCTTTGGAAAGGATGGAAGAAAAAGTTTAGGTTTTCTCTTTGTATCTGGGATACATTTTGGCTCTTTCCATTAAAGCTAATCAAATACTCTCTCATTGCTTTAAAAATGGATAGATAAGTAAGTTCACAATTCAAGCCCAATGAAAAGGATTATTCGCTTACACCTGATGAATTATGAGTTTGCCTTAGGGACAAAGCTTGGGTGGAGATTATTCAAAGATCAAGAAAAGATTTGGGTAATAATGTTACTTAAAAAATATATAGGCTCTCTTGATGCAATGAAATTATTTAAGAAAATAACCCTATCCAAAGGATTGTCAACATGGAACTTCATAACATATAGTTTGTAATTGATCAAGAAACATATTAGATGGTAAGCCAATGAGGGTAATTATACAAATTTTTGGTTTGATGCTTGGTTGAAGCCTTGTCCTCTTATCTCTAACTCAAAATGAAAACAATTGGCTTGGGCATGCCTAGCTTGTAAAGATCCAAAGGTCAAAGACTATATTAATTTGAGAAACAAATCCGTATCATGAATTTATATTAGTAACCTGGATGAAGGAGAGGAACTCAAAAAAATTACAAATGAACTTTAAAATATGTTTCAAGAGTTTTATTTGCCAAATTTTAAATGAAAATATAAGTTGGTTTGGAATCTATCAAAATATGATGGATACTCAGTTAAGTTAGGATATGAGGATCTAGAGTAATCAAAATTTATTACTCCAAAATATTTTCTTGAAAGAATGTTTGGTAATTAGAGGCTCTCCCTAAGGCCTCAACACTCCTTTGGCTAGTAATTTAAATTAATATTCTTATGGGAGATATTCTACAAAGAAGATGATATCATGGACCTTTTAGATGTATCTTTTGTGGGAAGGATTTAGAAGCATTAAACCATTTACTTCTTCATTATCCCTTTGCTCACACTTATTGGGGTTAATTTTTAAAAATATGAAAATATATTAGGTAGCTATATCAACATTGAAAGAGTTGATGAAATGTTGGATTAATTATTTCAAAGCTAAAGCATTATGTATTCTATAGAGGATTGGTCTTGCCATTATTTTTTGGAATTTATGGCTTGAAAGGAATAACAATTTTTAAAAAAATAAATCTTAAAATCATGGCAAAGTTTGGATTTGTATTATTACCTATCTTGCAGAATGCTTACAAATATGGTGCTCATCATGGGAAGTCTCAAGAGCAAAAAAAGGGGTGGTAACAACTTGATTATAGGATTTGAATATACATGGAGAAGTCATTTGCAATAATGGCATTAAAACAAATGACCTACTTTGATATAGGGTAAATGGAAATATCCAAAAATTGGGCTTATCAGAATTAATTTTGAAGATGCTTCTAAAGGAAATCTAGGAAAAGCTAACTCATTGAAAAACAAAATCTAGGAAAAGCTGGTGGAGGTGGTATTTTTCAAAATAATAAAGGAAAAATTTCACCTCACTTACTTGGAATCATATGGAAATTCAACTAACAACTATGCAAATTTTAGGCAACTTCTTACAAGGATTAAAATTGCAATGGAAAAAAGGATGAAAATGTATTTCAATTGAGGGGAATTCATAAATGATCAATGCTATTGACAAAAATGGATGTGAGGATTGGATAAAAATAATAATATTTTTGATGTTCATTATATTTTATTGGAGGCAATCTCTTGGAAATGTGAGACTATCGATAGAGTAGGAAATGGGGTAGTAGATAATTTAGCCAATCACGATGTTGATTTTTGTCATGGCAAAATTTAAAATTTAGAAGGCAAATGGATAAGTGAGATTCTATCTCTTAATGAAAATGATGTCAAGGATATTATTATGGAAATAGAGCACTTTGAGGAAGATGAAGAATATATTTTATAGAAAAAGAAATAAAACATATTTGTGATAAAAAGGCATGTTGGATATGGTTTGATTAAACTAACAACAAATGTAATATTTTGGTTTTTTTGATGGGAGTGGCCCCAAGAGAAGCCACGTATAAATTATCTTTAAAAATAGTGAATAATCATATTTTTATTGGAAAGTGTGCAACATATATGAAATGAATATTCTCTAAAAATGATTCTAATGCACCAACAATATTTATTTGATCATCTAAAACAAGAGGGCAAATTGACTTTTAAAACAATTAAATATGACTTTTTTGATTTCTAGCATACATTACAAGAATGGATCTTCGATTTTGAAACATGTTAATGTTTTAAAAAATATTTTTGACGTCAAATGACATTAGCATAACCAGTTAAATTCCTTGGCTTTCAAAAAGGAAACCTAGGTTCGAATCTTTCCAAGTGATATATTCATAATACCAAGTTGTTGTAACCACTATGTGGTCATAATGTAATATGGGTGTGGTCTATTTCAATGCATAGAGCCAATAAAAAACTATTTTTACATACCTTAAATGAAATTTCAAATTCTTTTCCTTTAAATTCAAAACACATGCAAATAAAAGACCATATTTTTTAGCTTGTCAATCAAAGCATGAACTTATCAAATGACATAATCCTAAATGTTGAAAAATTTGGGGTTTTAATCTAGAAACTTATGTTTAAATGTTTCCAAGTGATATATACATTAGTTTTAGTTTTAATACCAATGTATGATTTATTGAATTTCTATAGTAATATTGTCATTATGTAATATAGAAGGGACTCGTTTCAATCCCATATAATCGACTTTAAAACTCAAAGCATGAACATAATACTATCAAAACAAACTATAAAGTTGAAATTTATTAAAATGTTAAATTTATCTAAAGTACATATCCTCTCCGATTGTCCTAGTTGGAACAATTACACCTCACGCAGAGCAACACAACAGGGCCTCAACCAAGAGCATAGGGTTTGGCTCAATTAGGGGCCTCTGGGAGTTTTTTATAAGGAAAAATCCTTGTTATGATGTGATCTTTAGTCACACTTGAACTCAAGGGGAAAGGGATGTGAGAGATAAAATAAAAACAACTCAACAAAAATAAATATGTAAGCTACCGGGGTGGTGATGCGCCAAAGATATGCTAAGATATCCCTGTACCATAGGCTTGAACGCTATGTGCCAATGGTGAACACTTCCTCTCCTTAACATATATGAGTCGAAATGAGAGTTACCAACATGCATATGCACAAAGATATGGATCAAAGCATGAGAACCACAAATGGCTACCCAAAAAAATTAGACACATAAACCTTCCATACATGCATATATGCAAAATAAAACTTAAAATAGGTTAAACTTGAGAACATACACATACATACAAAGTCAGATCAACATGAGAACCACAAATGACTACTCAAAAAAATTGATGCATAGGCTTCCCATATATATACATACAAATAATTCTTACAAATATTGTGCCAGAAGTGGGGAGTTTTATTTACCCACAAGCTGCTCAAGAGTTGACTGCTATACAAAGAGAATGAAAGGAAAGCTTACAACAGTTATAGATGCAAACTCGTAAATGCTTACAAAGCTAAAACTACAACTATTTATAGATTACAAAAAGAAAGGGTTACCTCCAAGACTCATACAAAGATTTCAAAATGACTATCACTTCCTAGTATTAGGTCATGTCTTGATTGAATTTGCTGTCCTTTTAAGTTCTTTAGATCTAGGATTATTAATAGTAAGTTTTTTGAGTCCTTGGATGCTCTCTTACCTCTGTTATTGCCATATATCCTTTTTGGGAATCCCTAGAGTTTGAGTATGGGGAACTAATGGTTTGAGGTTTTTCCTTTTAGTATGGATCTCATCACTTTTGCTTTTAATGCACCAATTGTTTTCGTGGGTTACCACATCTTTTCTCACAAGGTATTCCAACCATAGAACTTTGATTATTATTCAACCTTAGAATTTTTAGATATTTTTAGTCAAAACTTGTCCGTTGATCTTTGGGTATCGATATGTTTTGCAGATCATCAAAAATTTTGCTCTTTCTTTTCCTTAAACCTTTCAATACTTTTGATATTTAGAGTTTTTGTCTTTTTTGCACTTGTCAAAGCTTTTGATTTGGACTTCATACATCTTATATTTTGCTTCCCAACTATTTTATCTCTATTTAGTTCGTTTTTAGTTGTAGTGAGGATTCACTATAGTTCTGAACACTCTAAAGGGATCTTCAACTTGATGAAGATAAAGAACCTAAAAAGAAAAGGTTGCCTTGTCCATTAGGCATGAAGTCAAGAAGAAGTGGGGAGACTTGGAGTAATCTTTGAATCTCTATAGAATTTATAAAATTAGAATTACTCTTGACTAATAGATGAGGCTTGCTCTTTGAGTGCTCTAGAAAATATAAGGAGTTCTGGCTACCTTCCCTATATTGTACTGATGGAATGTAAAGGGTAAGATTCTACTATGAGAGCTATTATTAATTGCTCTTTTTTATTCCATATTTCCTATCAAGCTTGTAGTCTTTATTGTAGGTAAATAAGTAATGGCATGATTATTCGTTGCTTCCTAGCTATGTTGCTAATTCTAAATATTTTTTATCTATGCAGCCCTTCTTGAATTTCTCGGTGTATTTTCCTAAGAGCACCTAGATCCACATTTCTCCTATACATACTGCCATAGCTTTATCAACTTAATTCATAGATGTCACTTATTTACAATGTAAAATATTAGCACATATTTATGTGTTGGGAGTCTCACATGCAACTCCACTAGAATCTATATTCCTAGACCACAATGATCCAAAATTTTATCATCCTCGTATGTTCATTTTTTGAAAACATGACTACTTTTCTATGGCCTTTTCATCATAATTTCTAGGCATTTTGGGGACTGCCTAGTGATACTTTTAAGGTTATTGGGATTGCAACCAACCATGTGTATGTCTTGGTCCCCCGTTGCCTGCTTCTTAGTTTTTACCAGGTCCTCTAAATGGTCATTTGTTGCACTAAATGCTAGGTTAGCCAACTTTTCAAACATCGTGTTCTCTTCCTCCTCTTCCTAGGGGGTAAAACTTTGGTGTAGGCTTGTCATAGGCATAGTTAGTTGGGAGTCTTCTCTAGAGGAGAAGTGAGTTATTTGTACATTTGGAGTGGTAAGTCCCTCCATGTCATTGTCCTGAGTAGGATCCATAGGCTTTGGATAAAGAGAAATTCGCACTAGAACCCTTTACGTGTATTGATCATGGGTCTGATCCTCTTCTTGATTATTTTGAACCTATACTTCATTTGATTTTTCTTCAAACCCTTCCATTAGGAGGGTAGCGAGTTGGTCCCAGCTAATAATGGAGTGTGAGGAAAGGGAGTCATATCCTTGGTGATCCTTACCTTTTAATGAAGCCACTAGTAGTTTGAGAGCCACATCATGCTCTATGACACAGTGTGTTTGGTAGATGAAGACCATCTTCCATAGGTGCTCCAACGAGGATGTTGGTCCTTCACTAGTGTATTTTAGAAGGCTTTCCAATAGTATTTTTAGAAATGTTCCCCAAATTATTGATGGTTCTAGATGTCACAATAGGCTCTTATCTTCCTAGGTAGGGGATAATGTAGGTGGTAGGGTGACCATACTTGTATCCTACAGGTCCTTTGGATAAAAATAGAGTCACCAGGTAAATATAAATTGTGCTTCTTGAAAGAATATAGACTAGGGCCTTCACCATAACCTCAATTTTATATATTTAGATGATGACTTATTCTAATGTTTGTTCTAGAGTAGAGTTGCTAGGTGAGTGAAAAGGTACTTCAACAAGCAAAAATAGGTGAAGACCCTCATCAAGTCTAGGCCTAACTTGTGATTATGGGACCAATGATTGTCAGTGGTGTTCCATCAAACATTCCATCAAATTGTTATCCTCTTTGATTATCTTGGTCTAAAGAATCGTGCATCACATAGAGTGACACAATAGAGCCTTGGCTAAGAGCTTGGGGTTTGGCTCAATTGGGGGTCTCGAGGAGATTTTTACAAGGTTGAATCCTTGTAATGATGTGAATTTAGGAACACTTGTACTAAGACTCATGTCAATAGGAATTGGCTTTGCCAAATCGTATGGATTATGGAGGGGGCCAAATAAGTCAACATGCTTCATGTTGACTTAAAGGGAAATGGATGGTTGGTGAAGGTGAAAGGAATGGATCCTATTTGGTAAAACCAATGCTAGAGCTTTGTTAAACCTGGACAATAGCAAGCAACACAAATAAATGCAATGTACATGCAAAAAAAAATTATTTTTATTTTTGTTTTTTTAGTTATGTACATATATTACAAGCAAAATGGCCGATGAGATGGATTAATGAGATGGGATGGTGGTTCACCGGTTGGGTTAGTCGTTCTTGTGGAAGAAGCAAGTAAAATATGAGCTGATGGGTGGGAAATATTCTGAGGTAAAACTCATCCTGTTCAATGTGCGAAATGATGGGGTTTGATTCCTCTTCATATTTGTTAGAAAAAATTGACATTAGGTCGAATTCTTCATAAATCTCATATTTGGAGTCATCTATGTGATGGATGTCTTCTCTAGAATTCAAATTTAATATTTGCAAAGCTTGTTCAAGAGAAGAGGTGGATGAAAGTGGACGATAGCCCAAACCTGAATGATCATGCATTTCTTGATATGAAACATCGATAATCTCGTGCATTCTCTATTCGTGCCTTTCTAGGCCATGTCCTTGCCAATTAATAATGTGGAAATATCGGTATTGAAAACCTGACAAATGTTGTATATTGGTCAGTGTGGGTGATTTGGGTTCATCTGGGGTAACTAGATTGGACGATGAATCAAGTTCCCCAAATACAAAATTAATGTTATTAGGCACTGAACCCATATTATATAGTGCTCCTATAGATAAGGGTGGGTCACATGGGCAACCGTAGTTCTTATAAATTTGAATGTTGAGCGGTGTGACTGTGATGTCTTGGACCACATATTCACAAACACCAGGATTAGTGAGGTGGACCTCGACTTGGGATGATGTGGATGGAACTGACACATGGTTGGCTGATAGTATCTCACAATCCGTCATTTTGACTTGTGAGACATTGGCTGATGCGGATGAAGATGGATTTTATTGGGTGGGTAATGATGATTTGGAAGGAGTGATTATGGAAGTTGATGATGTTGATAATGTGACTAGTTTTGATTGGGTTTGACAACATGTGCATGTAGTCAATGGTGATAAATATGGGGGTATGGAAGTGGAAGCTTGATGAGAATTGATGATTGGAAGCTCCTCAATAATAGGGGCTTTAGATGATGATATGAATGGGGTGGTTGATGAAGTGGCTAATTATGTGAGGAATAAATGAGTTGAAGAAAGCATGGACTCATAGGAATTTGAGATAAAGTTACAACACTTAAACGGTTCAACATTTACTGGTATGCAATGTATTTGTCCCTTGTGTACGTATTTTAAGCATTGATGTAATATGAAGGGGACACATCTCATTTCCCTCATCCAAGGTCGTCCAAAGAGTACATTATACACCATGGACCCTTCCAATATGTGGAGCATACTATGCAATTTTTTTAACCCCACTTCGATGGGCAAAACAACAGTGTCAATTATGGAACATAGAGCATCGTTAAATACTTTCAGGGTGAATGAGGATTTGGTGATGTGGTCTAGCAGAAGCTTGAGGTGTTGAAGGGCAGATGTGGTGATGATGTTTATATAGGAACCAATGTTGATTAAAAATCTTTTGAAATACTTCCTATCAATTTGAGACATGATGTGTAATGGAGGGTCCACTAATTTTGATGATATTGGTTTTATCTCAAAATTATAGAAAGTAATGGATGGTTTCATACATGTTTGAATACTCCCCACAAAGTTTTTAAATGCATTACCATATTGAGATTGAACTTCAATGGATTTAGAATATCCATTAATGATTCATGATGTGGAGGAGATTGTTGGATTGGCTCATATATAGATGGTTTAGTTGAAGTCATTTTTAATCTCATGGTTAACCTATTGCTCAATGAGATGATTGGCCTAGATGGATGATTTGAAGGATGCATGGGTTGAGATGGATGGGTAGGAATATGATTGGCTAAAAGGGATTGGTAGAGAATTGGATGGGAGATGATGATGTGGCAGATTGAGACACACTTTCTTGTGAAGGTATGAGTGGTTGAATAGACTACTGTTGTTGATTGGAGTGTTGTTGTTGACCTTGGGTTACTACATGAATATCACACACAAAACCTTGGTACTGTTAAATATGATTAACCTGATTATGAGGAGTCTTGGTATTTGACCCTTCTGTTGTTGGTTGTGCTTCCTCATGATGAGGAAGTGGTGTTTGAAATATCCTAAAATTTTGATTTTGTTGAGCTAGAGGATTTTTAAGTTTGATAACTCAATAAGGTCTTGCACTCTATCTTTAAATTGATGGCAGTTACTGATGTCATGCCCATTCTATCTATGGTAAGGAAAAAATAAATGCTCCCTATAGTCTTTACCATATTTAGCGATATTATCAGGTTTGGCCTCAGGCAAGGTAAGTTGATTTGAATCATATAACCTGCAAAAAATGGAGGTATAAGATTCAGTCAATAGGGTATATTGACGGGGATGTCGAACATATTATTGACAGGGTTAGTTTTCCACAATTGACACTGTGCTTTGGCTTGATTGAGTAGTTGGGGGAACCACATGATATTCAATTTTTCATGGTTGCTTTTGCATAGGTTATTGTTAAGCCATTACCGATTGGCTCATGACCACTTGATTTACTTGATTGGATGAATTGGTCAGATTGGACTGATTGGATTTTGATTGGCTAGAATAATTTCCTTTATATTGGCCCTTGTTTTGCTATTCTTATTTATTAGTCTTAAGCACTCCTTCTTGGATTTGTATCTCCTTAATTGTGCTAGCCTGGGCAAGAGATTCATCAAATGATCTATGTTGTTGTAATTGCAATAGCCAAGAGATGGGTTTTAAACAACTCTTAGAAAAAAATTAGGTTAGCTCTTCCGTTGGTAGGGCAAATTAAAATTTGTTGATAACAACCCTCCAACGGTTACCAAATTCATAGACAAACTCATCATCATATTGTTTTAGATCATAGATATCAGATAAAGAGACTTTCTTTCGTATATTGATGGAGAATATTTTAAGAAATTGGTCAACCAATTGCTCAAAGGTATAAATACTATGATTGGGAAAATGATTATACCATTCTACAACATCTTCCCCTAATGTTTGAGGGAAGGTCCTAAGCATTAGAGCATCATTTATTTGAATTCTAAAGCAAGAATGAACAAATGAGCTCACGTGCTCTTTGGGGTTCTCCATCCCTTTACATTAATCAAACTTCAGTATTGTGAAATATGTTGGATATGGCGGTGATGGTACCGAAGGATGAATTGGTTGATTGATCAGTTGACATAGGGTAGACTTTTGTTTTATCATGCTAGGAGTATATTGTATCAAACTATCAATCTATTGCTACATAACCTGGATTTGAGGGTCCTCTCCAAAAATGTGGAAACCCTGAATCACTTGATAATTTTTTGATGGTGAGGTGGACAGATGTTGAGGTATAATGAGGTGATGATGACTTGGTGGAGTGGATTGATACTGATGATAATGGGGTTGATGAAGGAATGATTATGAATGAAGATATGGAGATGATGTATGGGGGCTTTGGATAGGTTGGCCAATAGGAATAGATTGGGTATGGTTTAGCAATGGTGTTGGAATGGAAACCACATAAGATTGTGGTACCCAAGATGGAATTTGGTTAACAAAGATGGGCTGAGTAGAAATAGGTTGAGGCTTAGGGTCAATCACTTGAACTTGTTGTTGAGCATTTTGTCACTTCTTAAGAAATTTATTGAGATGTTCCTATATCTCATGTATTTCCATATCAATGGTTGATGGAGTGGATGTGGATAGAATTGGGGAGGTATATTGAGGATAAGTTGCAATAGGAATTGCAACTTGATGGGATACGTTAGATGGTATGGATGTGTGTACTTGTGAAGTAGCATTAACATGTGCTTCATACAAGGGTTACCATAGAATGATATGTATGAGGATGGGATGGATGTGCTTTGAGCACATGATGGTTGGCGTATGGACAAATGTTGGGAAGGTGCAGTAGATACCTCAAAAGAGGGTTATTGTACAACTGGGTAAGGCTTGAAGGCTGGGAGGAGATAAGTTCCTACTATAAATAAGGCTAGGTGAATTAGGGATTGACTCTAAGACATAGTTAGTGGATTTCAAAAGAGCTTCCACTCATGCCATGTCTATGTGGGTGATGTGGTGGTCAATGGTTGGTGAAGATGATTCAATTTGGGGCAATGACCATATGAAATGATGTGGATGACATAATATGTGAAGGGTCTAAAGACAAATATGAATGACTTATCTGCACCACATTAGGGGGTTGATCATGGAAGTGGTGGTGGAAGGTTATGACGAACACTCCATTGCTGAAGTGGTTGGATTGGTGGATATTTGATTCATTATTTTAGCTTTATTTCTTGTTAATACCATAAACTAATGAACCAAATATAAAATGTGCTATAAAATAAAATGCAGAATGAAAAACTCACAAAATCAAACAGGCAATCCAATCCTATATTTTTACAACAAAAATGTGTCTTACCTGATATTTTGATTATCTTGTGTTAATGTTTTTCCTTTTTTTTTATGGTTTTGTGTGTTTCAATGCACTAATATAAATTAAAATGGGTGAACACTATGGCTAGGATGGACAACGAGATTCTTACTGGTGATGAAATCTAGCAAGTTTGCTCGGGGGTAACCTATGGTGTCTAGGGACAGATATTGGTGGATGGAGATGAAACCCACCATCACCAGATCTCAAGCAATGGTTGGTGATGAAATCCAACCATTACTGTTAAAATTGATGTGTGTAGGGCATGATTTATTTTAATATTTTTAGTTTGTTATGGTATACATACAATGTCAGAAATGACTGATTTCATTAGTCTAAATTAGAAGCCAACACTAGAAATATTTATTTTCCCAAAAAGAAGTAGAGTACACCGCTTAAGACCACTCTCTAAACAGAGGAGGGTTTATCTACTCTTCCACCTTGAATCACCAAGCACGGGGGTACTTTCAATATACTAATGTTGTTCTACTTAGACCAACAAAAGGATAAATTTCTAACCCTACAAATGCATACTATTGTATGCAATTGATCATTCATATACAAATAGAAATGCAGGGTTTTAATTGCAGCACACCAAATAACCGTGAATTTTAATTGAAATTTTTGAAATGTGTGAATGAAAGATGAATGCAAACTAATCTAATGCCTAAGATGCAGATTAAAATTTTTACTTTTAACATATTATTAATGTTCTTTTTAGTTGTAAATTTGTAAAAACATAAAAAATACATAAAACAGAGAGTTAGGGTTTTAGGCAAACTTACAAATAAGTCTACGTATTGTTACTCTATGTGAGATGCATCTGGGCACCTGTGAAATGCACATGGGCATTTCCTGAATGTCCCACAAGTGTTGCAAGGCATCTATGCACTTTTTGCAACTTCTACAGCTTCTCAAAAACTGGTTCTACGAAATTTGCGTGACCTATTTTTCTTTAAAAACCTATAATATAGAAATAAAAATCACCTGTAAGTAATAAGGTAATTAAAATAAGAAACCCTTAGGGGGTCCCATCGTGATCACTATTTGTAGATACAAATTTGAACAACACCAAAAAATATACTTAAATAAACGAATAAATAAAGCAGAATGAACACAAATGATTGCACAAAAATAAACTTTTATTCTTATTTTTGGGTGGATCTCTAATATTACAACCAAATGTACCCTAGATAGGGGTTTACAATACTTTATTATCCAATACAATGATTTCAATATGT
The DNA here is from genome assembly GCA_028583015.1 of Wollemia nobilis. Taxonomy (NCBI): domain Eukaryota; kingdom Viridiplantae; phylum Streptophyta; class Pinopsida; order Araucariales; family Araucariaceae; genus Wollemia; species Wollemia nobilis. The sequence goes on along the minus strand of JAQPPZ010001190.1, from coordinate 2,505,968 downwards.
TAGGGTTCTCCAAAACCCTAGCTAACATGGAAGGGTGGTGTCTATCCCAATAGAGGTGAGTGGGCTTTTTGATATCCTATGCAAGACCACTCAATGCTTCAACAACTACCAATGATATGATCCTTGCACCTACAAACAATAAACAACATACAAATAGTCAATAATACCTATGAGGGCTCCACTGTGTGAGACCCTCTAAAAATATGATTACTAACCCTAGATGTTGCAGAATAATATTGAAAGCAATAATACATGAATGAAATAAACACACAACTATTTTACCTTGTTTCACGCTGATTTGTGATCTTCTATTCTTCATCATTGTTGCAAAAACTAGTGTGCAGATACCCTAGCAAAAATCAAGGGTTAGAAATGTAGTAAAAAGAGGTGCCCAAAGGTTCTTAGTGATGGTAGAAAGCACTCAGAGGAGCTCGGTGGTAGCAAAAAGCACCCAGAGGTGCTCAAGGATGATAGGAGATGCCTAGAGGTACTTGAGGAAATCTACGGAGCATTTTGGGAGTGAAGCAGAATCTATAGAAGTAGATCTGGTTCATGCAAAATGGGCAGTGGCACATGCGAAGGTGAAGGCGAGGATGCGACAAAAGACTTAGGACTAAATACTTTGAACTTAGAAAACTCAAGGGATTTAGGAAACTTCTTAGCTTAGGACTTAGGGGTTGAGTCATCAAAATAACTCCTCTTTATAATCTCTCATAGGGCATGTTAGAGTTTCAACGACACAAATACAATTTGTGCGATCAAGATTAAAACGTGACGAAGGGTGGCGATTAAATTTGGGCATGTGGCATGGATTAAGGCGGATGGATGGCTAAGATTAGATCATGATGGATGACTGGGATTAATTCATATAAATATATATAATATTATTATTTAAATATATATTAGACAAATATATATAAATATATATAAATAATAGGTAAATATGGCAGGAAGTTATGGATGGACGACAAGTGGCTAGATTTTGGTGTCTACAGAAACAACATGAAGATAGAGGGATGGGTAATTTTTGAGCTAGAAGGGATTGGTGGAGGATTTTTTTCTCCTATATTTCTTGTCAAGTTCAATACAGTTTCTATAAATATAATATATTTTTCATTTTTTCAAAAAACATCTATGACTCTTCACTTACTCACTTGACACTTTGTACTCTCACAACTCACACTTGCACACCTTACTTTATTACGTAAAACATGGACACTACTCACACTTTGACACATACATTAGACAAATATAAAATACACTCCTAAACTAATATTTACAAATGTACCCCATGGTACTTTAATGTTACCAAATAATGTAATATCTCCAACACCCCCCCTTATTACAATATTTGGTGTGAAGATTTTTAATCTTCAATCTCCAATTTTTGTTCTTTTTTTTTACCCTTTTCTTTGTTCTTATTTTTCTTGGTCTTTTTCTTCTATTTTTCTTAATTCTTTTCAGTTTCTATTACATTTCTCAACAAATCATCACAATAATATGACTCATATCCTTTATCAATGTTGTTTCCACTACCATATAATCCACTATTTTCACATTCTTCATGATTCTTGTTATCATTTGATGGCTTCATGTCATATTTTTCTTCAATGTCCAAATCCATTTTATCATCAACTTTTGGATTAGAGTATTTGATATTTGACAATTCCTTTTCATTTTTATGAACTTGAACTACTAAAGAGAGTAATGCCATATATGATATTTTCACTATATCAATAGGTATTGTAATGATATTTTTAGAATATTCACTTGTTTTTGTCTTCTTCTTTAATCAATTTCAAATCTTTAATCTTTATTCATCATATTTCTTCTTATAACTCCCAAATGTTTAATTTCAAAAATCAATCTTCAAACTTCTCCAAATCATTAACCAATATTCAAATTTCAATTGATCAAATTCATTAGTCTTTTTCACATTCATCAATTTTTTAAATTCAATATTTAAAATTCCTTTTATCTCCCAAATTATCAAATTTCAATTTCACAAATTCCTTATTTCAATTCATCATTCATTCATTTCATCTTCATTTCATTCTATCAAATTTAATTCTTATACCTCTCAATTCAATTCACAATTTCACAATTAACTTTCAACTTCAATTTTCACATAAAATGCAATTAATTCAAACTTCAATTTTTTTGTTTTCTTATGTCTCCCATGCATTAATTTATTCCTTCTATTTAATTTATTTTATCAAAATCAAATTATTTATGTCCCTTATAACTTCCAATTAATTTCAAATTAACTTTAAATTACTTATAACTCATGAATCATGTCAATAAAATTAGGTGCCCAATAATATGCCCCTTTGAAAATAATAAATTAAACCCTTTACCTGATTTTCTGTCATACCATGTTTCGATTAAAAAATTAGAGCTTTTGATATACGTTATACACTCTAAAGTTTGATAGTAGACGTTATGAATTTAATTGCTTTGATTCTCCAAATTTGGATCCTTCGTTAAAGACATCTTGCCCTTGATGTCTCCTCTATTTCTCCTTGCTAATAGTCTCTTTCAGCTGCATATTCTTCTTCCTTTCACATTCTTATCTCTAGTCATGATGTCCATAGACCAGATTTAAATCCTCTCAACTTGTCCTCATCCAATAAATCTTTGGTTTCTTCTACTCTCTTTGATATTCTTATAGACTTTGTATAGCAAATCTCCATGCTTGTCTCATAGATTTCTCCATGCTCTCTCCTCTACTCAATATCTCATAAGTTGTGTTCGTTGTCTAGAATTCAATGTTCTTAGGCTATATGTTCTAATATCCTTCAACCTTAGACACTCTGCTATATCACAGGCTATCACCTTTCTCTCTATAAATTGACTCATTCAATGTATTTTTCTTCTCCAATCTATCAGTATTCATCAATATTCTTCTCCAAGCTTCTTATTCTCTTCAACCTTCCTTCAAATCTTCCAAAAAAATTCTCTCATTCCTTCTTCAATATCAATTTCCTCCAAATTCTTCTCAGAATGTCTTCTAAAATCTCATTGAGTCCACTCAATGTGGCTCTAATACCATTTTTGGAAATTCTACTAGATTATCTCATAATTTAAATTTCTCAAGATCAAATATCAATCACATAACATCAAATATTTCTCACAATACAAAACACATTTCATTATATTCATAAGATTAAAATTTATAAGATATTACCATTACATTTACATAGCATGGAGCTTTATCTCTAATATATAACCTTACAAATGACTCTTCAATACTCTTGACTATTGCCCTCCTCAAAATCACAAGAGATGCAACTCTTCACATGCCACATTATAACAAAGATCTTATAATTACATAACCTCTTACTTTACATCTTGACACATCTCATGACTCTTTCACTTCCATACTTGACATCTAACATCTATGACTCTTCACTTACTCACTTGACACTTTGCACTCTCACAACTCACACTTGCACACCTTACATACTTTATTACATAACACATGAACACTCCTCACACTTTGACACATACATTAGACAAATATAAAACACACTCCTAAACTAATATTTACAAATGTACCCCATGGTACTTTAATGTTACCAAATAATGTAATATCTCCAACAAATTTCATCTAAACTTCTTTGTATAAACTCTATGAAAGGATGTGTCTTATGAATCCTAAGCCTAGGGATTTAAGTTAGAGTAAACACTACTTATTTGACAACAAGCCATAGGGTGAATTTGAACAAAGAAGTAGAATTAGGATATTTAGGACTAATTATTCTATAATATTTATGCATACAAATATTGGTATCACTTTAGATCTTAGATTATATTTGGCTAGAGTTATTAGGTAATAAATCTTGACCATTATTAGTTTGGAATTTCTCAATATTGGTTGCTTTTGTCTTTCACCTTATCTTACCTATATCTATCCTTAGAAGGATAATTCCTAAACCTAGGTTCACTTCTAGTGATAGAATTAACATTCAATTGTTAAGCATCCTCTTGGTCTTTAGGGTAAAATATAAATATTTGATTGACCTTATGTGTGTCTCATTAAAAGGTTGAAGATGAGACATAATTATTTTGATGAGAAACTTCTTGACTAGTCAAAGAATTACAAAAGGCATGTTGATACCATTAGAATATATAGATATACCAAGTAAAGCATCATTTTTTCCTATATTTTCCCTACATAAAGAGGTGAAGTTAAATTTCTACCTAAATACAATGTCATATAAATATTTCCCATAATTATCAAATTCATGTCATGGTATATCATGCCCAAAATATGCATCATCTTTGAACCACTTTCATTTAGGTTTTATATCAAGTTTCAAAAGATCATTTCTTCTTCTTGGCATTGCTTTCTTGATTTGCTCAATAATAAAGGATATTATTTCATGGAAGACATATTTATCAACTCTTGGTTGTTGTCTTTACTTTTTTTGAGCCAATGTATAGGATGAATCTTTTTTTTATCCATTGGCATTAGTAACACCTTACATTGTAAAGGAACTTAATTTCCATAACTCCTCTTCAATCACTCATCTATGAGGATTTTTGTTGGACATTTTGATTCCCTAAGCTAAAATGTTGTCATTGATGTCAAAAGGTTATTTGATGTCAAAAGGATCTATGATGGCATGCACTATGTTTTGTGAAAAGTGCAAGGAAAGTCTTTTTGTGAAAACCAAGGCAAGAAAAATAAAAGGTTTTATTTAAAACCATGGATGGTAGATTTGAAATGGATTTTTCTTAAAACCCAAGTTGGATTTTTGTTTCATCGAAAAAGGTGCCCCGGTGATGGAGATATTTAATTTTAAATATTTAGTTTAAATTTTAAATTATTTAAAATTAAAATTTAAAATTTAAACTTAAAATAAAAGTAATCTGTCAATGTCATCGAATATGAGGGAGAATACTATAAAAGGATGACTAAGGTTTATTATTCCTCGTCCTTGCTCTTGTGGTTAATGCGATTATTAGAAAGCGAAAATAGCTCATGTGAAAAATGTTTAAAGGCAGAGGCAGTGAATAAGTTGAGGTGTGGTCGAATCCAAAGACATCGTGGGCAGTGTGGCCTGTTGGCAACTCGAGCAGCACAAAGGTGTTGGGAGGCAAGTGGTTGAGTGTTCGAATCGTGTGCACTTCGTTTTGCTTGAGAAAGGAGGAATCTATTTTGTGTTGGTTGTTGCATGGAGGATAAAGGAGAGTGAGGCACTTTTGGTCTTGTGTGGAGCGCTAGCTCACGTGGTGCGCAAGCGTCTATTAGGACACAGGAGCCACAGGACTCAGGTTCGAATTCTGCGAACTCCCTTTTGTTGTGTAAAAGGAAAATAGTGTGCTGGTTGTGGTTTTTCGTGCGCATGCTGCCAAGATTTATATGTTGTGTTTGATATTCCAAAATTCATGCCAAGGTATGCATTAAAGTTGTAAAAGAAAATTAAAACAATTTTTTTGTTTTATTGGGTGCTAAAATTTAGTTTAAAATCTATGCATAAATTTTATAGTAAAAGTGGTTTTTGGAGAGATAAGTAAGTAGGCATAGATTTTAATTTCTTTTAGGGTATAAGTGGTTTAAGGAGTAATAAGTATTATTACTTATTTGGCATGTTGTTGAGATGTTATTTGGAGAGTGCTTTTAATTATTGAAACATTCTTGAGAAAAATATTTTGCTTGAGGGTTATTGAATATATCTTTGGTGGATGTGATTATTGAGTTGGATTAAAAAGGTGTAAATTGGGTTATGCTTTATTTTGTGATTATTATTTGAAGTCCACTAACCCTCATTGATATTGGAAAGGAAAGTTGTGTTGAGTGTGGCAAATTTTGTGGACAACTTCTTGGCATCAATAAGGTATGGGCAATATTCTGTATTGATTGTTTATGGTGGTTGATTTCTGAAATATCATTGGAGAGAAAAGGATTGATTGTGGTTTCCTTTTCGAAAGTGTTGGTTTAAATGCTTCAAGGTTTTCTGGTTTGAGTGTTGTGATTAAACCTTGTTTTATAAGAATTGTTGTTGAAGCCCATTGGTTGAGCAAAGAACTTGAACTTGAGTTAGAAAAGAACATGAGTATCATTGTTATGTGAGATTTGTGGTTGAGCATTGTTGGAAACATTTTGAGTTGATTGATTCATGCTTGGACTAGGGTTTGTGAGAAAGAGTTGTTCCTAGAGGTGATTGGTTGAGTAGAGTTGTTTGAGCCTAGTCAAGTGAATGTGTGAAGTGGTTGTTCAAGTTCCATAAAACAAACTATTCTAAATTCTGATTTGAGTTGAGAAAGAAATTGAGTTTGTGAATAGAACATATTGAGTCTCTAACAATTCTCTTTATGCTTCTATAAGATTGAGCTGAGTTGATTTGAGTTGATATTGATTTGAGTTGAGTCGAGATAGGTATTTGAGTATAGAACATATTGAGTCTCTTACAATTATCTTTATGCTTATATGAGATTGAATTGAGATATTGATTGAGCATTGAGTTTAGAACATATTGAGTCTCTTACAATTCTCTTTATGCTTATATGAGATTAAATTGAGATATTGATTGAGCATTGAGTTTAGAACATATTGAGTCTCTAACAATTCTCTTTATGATTCTATGAGATTGGACAAGTTCTATGTGAGCTTGTTAAGCTGATTTGAGGTAAGTCTTTGAGAAGGCTTGTGGACTGATTTGAGTAAGCTTTTGTGAAATCTTGCTATGCAAATTTGAGCAAGTCCTAGAGAGGACTTATTGAGTAGATTTGAGCAGGTTCTGAGTGAGCCTATTGAGCATATTTGAGTAGGTTCTGAGTGAACCTATTGAGCATATTTGAGCAGGTTATGAGTGAACCTATTAACAGAGCTTTGGAGGTGATAGAGTACAGAGGACAGAGTCTTAGTGGATAGAGATCCAGTAGCCAGGATAACTGAAGACAGATATGAGTGAGGAGTCTTCAAGTGGAGAGAGATCCACAAGTCAGAGCAACAGAGAGACAAAGTCTTCTACAAGGTCACTAGCCAGAGCATAAGGGGAAAGAGTTCTCCTATGTAAGATATCCATGAACTTGAGATTAGGGGATCAGCATATCCTTTGGACAGAGGTCCATAAACATTGTAATTGGGAAGGATTCCCAAAGAGATTGATTGAGAAAGTTTTAGTAAAATATTTTCTCCATGGAGTAGCCCACATTGGGTGAACCACGAAAATTATGGTGTCTCTATTGTGTATGGTGTTTTGTGCATTGCTTTGAATACTGCTATTGATACTACTATCTATACGCTGCATAATATTAAATTGAAATTTGAATTAAAGAAAAAAGTAAAAAGTGGTCTTATACTGTTCACCCCCCCTCTTAGCATAAGCTTGTGTTCTTCAGTTTTCACTTGGTTATACTTCTAGAGGATTTTTTCTTCCTTAGTTTTCTAATGTCTTTGCATGGATCATGCAATCTTGTAAAGTATAAAGTTTTCATTTTTATTTAAGTTTATTTCTAATTGATTTTCATAAATATTTCATAAAAAAGTCCTTAATACTTTCCTCATTAATGTTATTAGCTTGATATCTAGGTTATTTTCATATTCTAAATAAAATTTCAACACTTTCACCTTGCATTTGCTTGGCAAACATAAACTTTCATATCAAATAATTTAGGTTGTTATATCTCCAAATTTAATCATAAATAAGCCCACTAATTGGGTTTAGCTCGAGATTGATCGTTAGGTAAATTAGCATACCAATCTAAGATGGTCCCTTTAAAGGACCTATCTAACACCTTGGTTGTAGCATAGATGCATATATCTAGGCAATCCTTGTAATGGTTGCAAATGTTTTTTATGAACACTTTCACATACATTATATTATACATAAGAAGAGGAATTTGAGGTAATCTAATATTGAAAATATGAGGAGCCAAAGGTTCATGAAGTTACATTCCTAAGAATTATTGGAATAGTTGGAGTTATTACTTATTGACCTAGGTATAGTGCTTGCATTAAATATAGAGACATCACTTGTTTGAGTTTTAGCTAGTTGATCTTTTACATTTTTAATTTGAAGTCTCATACTTTTCATCATTCTTTGATATCCTCCATATTTGGAAGGAAAAGAGGGAGGATGAGGTTTTGAATTTTTTTTACTTAAATTGATTTTGATTTGAATGTGTTTAGGTAACTTGAGACTACTTTCATTCTTTGGAAAACTATTTCTTGTTCCTCTCTTATTATTATGGCAAGTGTTCAATTGGTTGTATTATTCTCTCTACAAAATGAGGACATTGGTTCTTCTATTTATAATTTATATCAATATTACTTGCTCCTCTTATAAGGCAATTACTTTTAGGATTGGTTTATAAAAATTCTTCAATATCTTGATCACTAACCTAGAGAATGATATTTTATTTATTTTCTTGGTTACGATTCATAGTACATTTGGTCAAAATTCATATTGATATTATTTTTACAATTATGACCATTTGTTTCAATGTAGAGATCATCTAATTATTGAAATTATAATCTAATTCATGGTCAAGGCCGACATTGTGCAACATTTTGGATAGGCCTAAGAGCATTTCATTGTACAATGTATAATTATTTGTAATATTTTATTATTTAAGCCCTATGGATCATGGTTAACTCTATTATGGTTAAACCCTCTTTATAACTTGTAATTAACGGTATTTCAAAATAGGATAAACATTTTTTTTGAGCTCTGGCGTTTTGGCGGGAATCCTTCTGCACTGTCGACGGCCGTGGCTCTAGGGTTTCAGTTCGGAAACCTCCTTCAGCGTGTTTGGAGTCTGTTGCAGGCCTCTGGACTAGGATCTTTCGGTCTCCCGGGAGGGCCCAATGGGGTCTCTTCCTGGTTCTCGCGAAGGAAAAAAGACCTCTTATGCGGAGATTCTTCGAGATAATCCTGCGTCTTCCTCTGCTGAAGCTCAACGCAGCGCCTTCCATCTGCTAGCCAAGAATGCGGGCAAGGGCTCTCCTGGGCACAGAATTAATGGTTGTCTCCCGCAATCTGCATCAAGACCGAAAATAGTCATCGAACCAGAGCTGGTTGAAGACACGATAAACTATCGGACCACGCATGATCTGATTTGCAAGTTCATGGGCATTCGACCCACCCTGCACTTTTTGCATTCCTGGGTGAGACAAAACTGGGAGCCAATCGGTGAGTACTCCTTATGGCCCATTAGCAATGGGTATTTCATTATTAGTTTTTCTTCCCTACTGGATAGAAACAGAGCATTTGAATCAGAGAAGAGGAGCCATGGCCCGGCGGGGTTATTTGTCCAGCCGTGGAGAGCGGGTTTCGACCCTCGCATTGAACCCACGGCCGTCCCGGTTTGGATCCGGCTGTATGCTCTCCCGATGGAGTTTTGGGGTGAGCGGATTCTTGAATTGATAGGCAACTCTTTAGGTAGATTTTTGGGAGTTTCTAAGGATACCATTGAAGGAAATACTGCCGTTTATGCAAGAATCTGTGTAGAATTGGATATTAGTCAATCGCTACCAGTGAGATGGAATTGGAGCTAGCAGGACATTCTTGGGTACAGCAGCTAGACTATGAAGCCCTACCTTTCCGTTGTAGAGTCTGTCATTTGCATGGCCATTTGGCAAGGTTACGCCCAAATATCTTGAGCACCAATGCGGATGCTACACGGGGAATGTCAAATCGCTCCCGAGGAGGTAAGTCCACTTCGGCCAAGGAACCATCTGTCATTCCCACTGGGTCTGAGGGCCAGAATGATGGCTTTGAACAGCGAGAAGAGGAGAAGAAACAAAAAGAGAAATGGTAAGGAGCAAGCTCTCCCCAAGCCAACAAATCGGTATGAAATCTTCAAATCTCTTGTGGATCAAGAAGACCAACCTATGGAAGGAAGAGATGGGATCCTTGAGGATAATATTATCCTTACTCATGCCCCTCCTTCCTCAACCCCTGTCCTTGAGCAGGCTTTTGATTCCTCGGAGACTTTGCACAATGAAAACCTTGGGACTCTGGTTATCCACGCCCCAGCCCAGCCCGATATTAAAGATGTTTCTATGGGAATTGTAGAAAAGCTCAGAGAAAGACCAGCTCTTGGAATTTCCCAGGTGGAGAAGAGATCAAAAAATAGTAATTCCCAAGGGGTGGGCGGGGAAATCCAATAAGGATCTAATCGCGAGTGCAAGGGGATAAGCTAATCAATGGAGGATTGGCAAGAACAATTGATTCGTATTGCTCCCAAGGTTTCCAATGATTATACAATCTTGGAATGTGAGGGGTTTAAACAGTAGAACCCATCAATCTGCTGTTCAAAGACTGTTAGAAGGAAGTAAAACAGACTTTCTGCTCATTCAGGAAACAAAAATGTCATTAGACCTCATGAGTAAAACGTCGGCCGAATGCGGAGGGGTGTTGGCCATATGGCAGTGGCTGCTCTTGGTGCCTCGGGAGGGATTGCTACTCTTTGGAATCCTTTGGCATGGATAGCAGTAGATCATATAGCCTGGAGAGGGGTCCTAACATCTCTTTTCAAGAATATAGTTACAGCTGAACAAGTCTTAATTACAAATTTCTATGGGGTTCAGAATACCGAAGGTCAGCGGTCTCAATGGAAAGCTGTTCAAAACATGAGGTCCTTCCGGGAAGATCTTGATTGGATTTTAGTGGGGACTTCAATGCTAAATTATCCGCTAGAGATCGGGGAAGGTGGCATCCCTGTTACGGATACGGGGGATAGGTGCATTTATTGCCCACGTTCGGGGCCTTTAACCTTGTTGACATCAAAGGCCACTGGTACAAACTTTACTGGACTAATAAGAGAAGAGAGCCATACGGTAGGAGGGTTAAGCTTGACGGGTTTTTGGTCTCGGAGGAAGCTTATGTTAGATGGAATATCAAATTCCGGATCTTGGAGGGCCCGGTTTCGATCACTCTCCCATTTCTTTGGAGGGAGGGACTATGTCGGGGAAAGTATTACAAACCTTTTAAATTTGAAAATTTTTGGTTGCAAAAAGAGGACCTACGAAGGAAAATTCCACGAGTGGTGGGAAGAAGGTCGTCCCCCTTTTGGAACGACTATGTTCAAAATTCACAAACGACTCCTCTATGTTAAGAGTAATGCTGAAGCAGTGGAAGCAAACTAACAAATCCGATTTCCGGCTCCAACGAGCCCCCTTCCTTGGACGAGATGGAATGAGGTGCAAAAACAATTCGAGAGAAGGAATTATTTACGAGCATCTTAAATTTGAGGATGACGCCTTACGCAAAGCGAGTTGAGGACATTGATAATCAAGAAGAGATCTCTGGAGACGAGAGAGCCGAGAAATACTTGGCTATTAGAAGGAGACAGAAATACTAAATTTTTCCATCGCTCTGCCTGTGCTAGAAGGCAATTGAATAACATGGAGTTCCTCCAAGATGAGTTTGGAAATTCTTTTGACACTCTTCCTGACATGCATTCCCTTTCTATGGAGTACTTCTCAAACCTCTTCAAGGAAAGTTTGCTGCATGATGTGGAAGCTCAAAATGAAGTCATTGACGGAATTCCCTCTATTATTTCTCATGAAGAGAATCAGTCCCTCCTTAAGCCCATTGATCGTGATGAACTCAAGAAGGTGGTCTTTGGGATGTGCACGAGGAAAGTCGCTCGGTCCGGACGGTTTCCCTATTGAGTTCTTTCAGGCCTTATGGGACATCTTGGAGGAGGACGTGTTGGCTGTCATTGAGGAATCCCGAATTAACAAAAGAATGCTCAAGGCTCTAAATCATACCTTTATCACTTTAATTCCGAAAGGAGAGGGGGGGCTCTCATTTCTGATTTCAGACCTATTGCTTTATGTAATGTGATCTACAAAATTATTTCTAAACTTATGGGTGAAAGACTAAAACCCCTTCTTCAAAATTTAATTTCCCCCGAGCAAGGGGGTTTTGTTGAAGGAAGACGGATCTTGGATGGAGTGATCTTGGCTCGGGAGGCTATCCATTCTATGCATAATTCGGGTAACAAAGGAATGTTCATCAAATTGGATATGTCTAAGGCTTATGACGAGTAGAGTGGGGTTTCTTGGTCAAGATGTTGGCGGCCTTTGGTTTTTCTCGGGACTTGGATTGCACGGGTCATGAGTTGTATCTCTACGCCTTCATACTCTGTTTTAATTAAGGGGCTTCCCTCGCCACCTTTTGGAGCCTCTCGGGGTCTCCGTCAAGGAGATCCCTGCTCTCCTTATCTCTTTCTTATCTTGGTGAAGGTCTTGGCAGACTCCTCCTGAGAAGAAGACGTCAAGGACAGATTACGGGGAATTAAAATCGGAGCCGAAGTTTTGACTCATTTACGGTTTGTGGATGATACGGGCTTGGTGGGGGTTGCCAGCCTCGGAGAAGCAAGAGGAATCAAAGATACTCTTAACGTCTACCTTCGGGCTTCTAATCAAGCCATCAATGATTCAAAATCAAAAGTGGTCTTCTTCAACCTTGATCAAAGGTCGCAAGAGAGAGTTATGGAGATTCTGGGTTTCACTCGGACCTCCCTTCCTGTTGTTTATTTGGGGGTTCCTCTGCATTTCAAAAAACTGACAGTTGATTTTTGGAAGGACCTGCTAGATGGCATCAAAGAGAGAATGAATCATTGGTCTCATAGATGGTTAAGCTATGGGGGCCGACTAACTTTTTTGAAGTCTATTATTCAGGCTTTGCCTATTTACAAATTCTCAATTCTGGCCGCCCCTCCCTCAATCTGGAAAGAGTTGGACAAAGCGGCTAGAAGTTTTCTTTGGGAAGGTGCCAATGGAGAGAGGAAATGGGCCTTGGTTGGTTGGGATAAGGTCACCCGACCCAAGGAAAAAGGTGGGTCTGGGCTTGAGAAGCTCCAAGTTTAACAATCGGGCCCTGGCTGGGAAATTGTACTGGAGGTGGATTTCTCGGCCTTCGTCCCTCTGCAACCAGAATCCTTTCTAGTAAATACTTGGGTCCTGTTCCTCCCAATGACTTGGGCCGCTATCCTCTGGAAGGTAATGGTTCTCTTGTGTGGCAGGCGCTCAAGCTTGGTTCTTGCATTATCAAAGATCAATTGTTCTGGAAAGTTGGGAGAGGGGAGAAGGCCCGTTACGGGTCGACTCTTGGGATCAGCATCCTCCTATTCTTGTTGTGTTTCCCGATCTGCTTCCGCTAAAAATAGCTCTTGAAGACAAAGGTTGGATTCATATTCAGACCTACTTCACTACCAGCCTTCTGGGGGAGTATAAGGTTAAAAAATTTAAGCGGCTGGGTGAATGGCCTATTCCAATCCCTCCGGAGCAGGCCCCAATTCTGGAAAAACTTTTGGCTGAAAGGTTTCTTTCTGGGAGAGATGAGGAGGATGAGCTTGCTTGGGGCTTCGGGAACCTTGGGGTTTATTACGTGAAGGAGGGCTATGCTTCGATCCTACAGGGCCCCCCACACTCTTTTCCTGTTCATGAATGGAGGAAGATTTGGCATCCCAAGGGCTGGCCGAAAGTGAACTTTTTGCTTGGCAAGCGATGCATAATGGTATCTTGACCTTTGACAACCTTAGAATTAGAGGCATCATTGGTCCTTCCCGAGTGTGTTTTATGTTATAGGAATGAGGAAGCTGTGAACCATCTTCGTTTGATTGCTCTTTCACACGGCAGATTTGGCAACGTTGGTTCTCCCACTTTAAACTTCGGGTGCTTGGAGATCTGTCCCGGACCAATTTATGGGAAGGCTGGAAGAGAGGTAGATTTATTTCTAAAGCTCTTCGTACTGGCTGGGAGATCGGTTTCCTTTTTATTTGGTGGCAGGTTTGGTTGGAAAGAAATGCTCGTATTTTTCGTGAAACCTTCTCTTCGGTGGAGGGGATTTGGCAGATCATTTGGAGCAAAGTTGTGGAAACCGTTGCCATCTATCTTTGAGAAGGAAAACCAGCACTGCTTCTAAGCCTTTGAGTGGGAGAGGTGCTGATACGGAGAGACGGGTAAGAAGTTGTTGGAAACCTCCCCCGGAAGGTGGGTCAAAATCAATACTGATGGAGCTGCTAAAGGTAATCCGGGCAATGCTGGCAGTGGTGTTATTTGCCGTGATCATGTTGGGACTGTGCTATATTGGGAATTGCAAGGTCTGGGATATGCCACAAACAATGAAGCTGAGGCCTTTGCTATTAAATCTGCTTCCATCTGGGCCGTCAAGCATGGTCACAGAAAGATAATCATTGAGTCTGATTCCCAAATCTTGGTTGGTGCTCTTGATTGCATGCGGAACTTTGCCTTAAAAGCTTGGAGGCTCCGGATTTTGGTCGCCCAAATTTTAGAGCTTTGGAAAGAAATTGAGGATGTGATTCCTGTTTATGCTAGTAGATCTCTCAATAAAGCGGCCGATTTCCTTGCTAAGTTGGGTGCTGAGAGAGAGGTTGGGATTCATCTGCATAGCAATTTGTACGTGGAGAATGTCGAGATCAGACAAGGCCTTGAACAATTCCTGAAATAATGTGCAAATTTTTTTTTGCTAAGGGTCCTTTCTGTCGCGATTTCGCGACATGTTGCCCTGTCGCGGCTGTTGGCTGGTTACTGTCGCGATATCGCGACAGGTTGAGCCTCTGCAGTCTCCGGCTGGTTTCTGTCGCGATATCGCGACATGTCGCGTTATCGCGTGACGCGATCCCGCGTCTTGTTGCGATATCGCGACATGTCGCGATATCGCGACATGTCGCGTTTTCGCGCCTCGCGATTCCTCGACACGTTGCGATATCGCGACAGGTCCCGCTTTCCAGGTTCGAATGGTGTTTTTACCGCGCTCTCATTCCCTTCTTGAGGTTGAATAGAAATGTTAATATTTCGTCGTGTTTTCACGACAAGTTTGAGTTTTGGAAGCTGCATGGTTCTTCTGTCGCGATTTCGCGACACTTTTGGCAATTAGGCGGCTGGTTGGTTAACTGTCGCGATATCGCGACCTGTAGTGATGATGCAACTTCGTTGGTTTTTGTCGCGATTTCGCGACAGGTTGTGCCCTCCTGGTCTCTGGCGTTTTTCTTGCGCGATTTCGCGGCATGTTTGGCTCCTTTGTGACTGGGTGGTTTTCCGTCGCGATATCGCGACCTTCATGAGGCTTGATTGTTGCTTTCTGTTTCTGTCGCGATGTCGCGACGCTTTCTGCGGGTGGCTGTCGAGGGCCATTCCTGTCGCGATTCCGCGACATGTCGCGATTTCGCGACATGTCGCGTTATCGCGCCTGTTGGTGCCAAAGTGGCCGTGACGGGTTTTCCTGTCGCGATTTCGTGACATGTCGCGTTTTCGCGACCTGTTGCTGTTTCGTGCCTTCCGTTCTCTGTGCCTTGCGGTACCTAGCTTTGCCTTGGTGCGCCTTCCTTGCTGTTTTGCTTGTGGCTCTGGCTCGGGATGTGTTCTCTCCCGCTGTATCTGGTTCTTGTTTTAATACAAGTTTTCATTTTTTCAAAAAAAAAAAAAACTTGTAATTAACCTAAATCTCTCTTGTTATGTCAATTTAGGTTAAAATTTATTATGTAATTACGGTTTTGGTATTGCTATAAATACCCATCCCACTCCTCATTTTCTCTTCAATGTTGTACAATACTATCTATGGATATAGTGATTATTTATGGTTCCTATTAGTGCCCACCAAATCTCTATTTTTTGTCCTTTTTGCTTGTTATATAATATTTGGGTGGACGGTCTGCTTCTACTCATTTTTGGAAAATATTGTGAGTTCCAACATGGTATTAGAGTGATTATGGAGTGATGTTACTTGGTTATGCAAGAAGTTTCTTTGGATCCTTTGACCCTTCTTCTAAATTTTAGGACAAATTTATTCTCATCAAATGTTTCTAGTAATATTAAATTTCTTTTACCATATCTTCTCCTTACTTAATTGTAATTAAAGTATTTTTGGTTCACCATCCAATTTTTTGGATTGCTGCATTTTTTTCCTCCATTTAAATCAGTGGAAAAATGAAGGAAAAAAGGTTTTGAATTTGAATTCAAAAAATTCTTGTGCTTACTAAAATTTATGTGTGCTCACACATTTAAAAATCTTGTAATTGATATTGTCATCTTTGGTGTCTTCTAGCAAGCTCTTTGTGGGGGACTACACTAGTTTTGATAGCGCTAGTGAGATGGCACCTTGGTTATGCAATGGTATGCTAAGGTGTTGGAGGGTTAAGGGTTCAATTTTCCACATGATATGATTTAGGTTGCACTTAGATATGTAATAGGGATCAAATAGCTTTTTGTTTCTAGTCGACGACATGGAACAATGGCCAATAGGAAAACTACAAAGGAGTGAAAAGGTGAAGGCTCCTAAGTTTGAGCCGTCATGGCAACCTTTTTGTTCTCAAGAGACAAATAACTTGGTGGTTGCTATGCTAGATTCTATTACAAATTTTGGTATCTTTCAAATACAGTGCAAGGACCTTTCTAAATATTTTGTAAATACTTTGTAAATATGCAGTGTGAAAAGAGTCTTGTAAATATAAGTCATTTAGATTTTACCATGTAGTAATCATTAGAGGGTTGTCATTATTAGGAGTTAGAAAAATATATCTCTTATGAGAAATATAAAGAGTCATATTTCTCGGTATTTTGAAGAGTCTAAGTAGATGACTAGTTAGACGAAGTTGAAATATCAAGAATATTTGTGAAGACTATATTTAGAGGAATTATATGATACTTTTGTAATAAAATTTTAGTACTTCATTAGTACTAGAATACTAAGTGAGATATGTGGGAATATAGTAAGTTCTTTTATTTTTGTTGTTTGAATACATGTATATAATTGTGTGTGAATCTTAAGCTTGATATCCTTGAGAAAATAGCTTAAATATTAACAGTAGTATCGAAGCTATGTTAAGCATCTCATAAGAGAGAGAGAATCAACATTAAGCATCTTGTGAGAGAGAGCACTATTTTAGAGAAGCAACATTAAGCATATCGTGAGAGAGAAAATAATGATTGTGTGAAACCACCATTGTGTGCAAGCTTGAGGATGACATACTTCCAAGGAGAAGAGATGTTCAAGGAACAAATGTCTAAGAAGAAGATACATTTGAGGAATAAACATGCAAGGAGATTGTTTAGAGACATTTGAGGAACAAACATGCAAGGAGATTATGAAAGAGATGTTCAAGGAGATGAACGTGGAAGAGATCCAAAGCTTAGGTGAGAGGTGAATAAAGCAAGTTGAGTGTTCTAGGTGTGCAAGTCATACAAGAAATATTAGGTGAGAAGTGAATCAAATGAGTTGAATGTTGTCAGTGTGCAATCTAGTTGAGTGTTCTAGGTGTGCAAGTCATACAAGAAATATTAGGTGAGAAGTGAATCAAATGAGTTGAATGTTGTAAGTGTGCAAGCTAGATAGGAAAGCTCAAATAAACAGTGGAGCAGGTGAGTTCAATTTACAAATGCCATAGAGAGAGTAACATAATATTGCATGCTAATAATACTGAGAAGAGATTAACGCAAAGGAGTAATAATATATCCAAAGTAGAAGGTGTAAAACCAATTCTAGTTATAGTTGTAAGCTTACTGCAGTGGTAAGGGCTTTGGCTTCTCTTTGAGAGGTCCAAGATTCATACCCCACTCAATATGAGGGGACCATGATCCCTCATAAGAACATGTGTAAACTCATTGAAAAAAAACAAGTTTGGTTGTAGATAAGAAGGATGATGGTTATTATGAATTATTTTGGGAACTAAACCCAATATGCATAGAAATAATTAGTGTCAAAGTCTGGAGAATTGGAGGGAAAACATTGCCTAAGGTATAAACTTTAATTGCCTCATAATATTTTTCAAAATATAGTGCATGGTTAAATTAAAAGGAACGCAAGATATTTAATTTATTAAAGAGGTACATTTATAAGGTGAAGGAAGGGAAAAATATTAAATACTTAAAGTGATAATAAATTTATTGGAAAGAAGAAGTTAAAAGTGGAAATTGAAAGGAAAAGTATAAAGGGAATTTTATTAGTTGAGAATTGAAAGTTTAAAAGGAAAGAAGATTAAGATTGGGAGAAAAATGTGAAAGTAAAATATTGGAAAGGAAAAATTGAAAGGAAAATAAATTTGAAGAAGAATAGAATAATTTGAAGAAAATAGAAAGAAAATATTAAATGAATTCAATTTATGAGAAGGATATTAAATATTGGCTTAAATATTTTATAAAGTCTAAAGGATATTGTGAAAGAAAATTACATTGTTAAAGAATCATTTTAAGACAAAGATATTGAGGGTAAAGACAACAACAAATTATTGAGGTATTGAATACTTCTATCTTAACTTGCAAAGGTCATTGAAATATTGAAAGAAATTAATTAGGAAGATAAAAGGTCTTCTACTTTGTTGACATCATCCAAACAAATAAATAAAGAATTGACAAATTAAAAAAAAAAACAATTATGAATGCATAAAAAAGGTCTTTCGCAAAGTCACATATGATTAAAAAGATAAACTTCCTTAAGAAAGAATTTCAAAAGTAGAGAAAGTCTTGTCACAAACATGTTTCAAGATATAGCAAATCATCGCAATCAAATCAAATAGAACCAAAATTTGGGTATGGAGATAAATTTTGGTATATTGATTCAAGATCCAACAATCACATGATTGGAAACCTATATTAGTTTGATTCTATTCAAGTTAAACAAATTATACCAATTAAAACTGCAAATGACAAAATTTACCAAGCACAAGGAATAGGTAATGTTACACAATCTATCTTTCTCATAATGCACACTATTAGAATATTTTTTTATGTTCAAGGAATACAAATAACCTAATTTTGATATCACAATTGTTGGATAGAGGAAGAACAATAGAATTCAAAGTCATCAATGGTAGTAAGAAATATTTTATCAAAAGATAAAACAATATTGAAGCCCTTGGGTCTTACAAAAATGGTATATTTTCTTTAGATGTGATAGCTCTCTCTCAAAAACATTTGAGTCAACTTCTACCAAAATAACATCATAAAAGATATTTAACTGAATACAAAATTCTCATGCAAAATAACAAGATAGTATATCAACAAAAAGTACTCTACTTGAAAGGATGATAAAGAAATTGGGAAATTTATTCATTAGTATACTACAAAAAAAGACACATATGATCTTCATTAGAGGACTGATATTTAGTATGTTTTGAAATATAAAATGGTACACCACTGATTTAAGGGTCATGAATGCATATGGTGATATTTGTATTTTTTTATATACATAATTATGATTTGAGCAGTACTCATGAGACTGAAATAGTTTTTAGTAGCAAAAATGAACATATTAACAATATTGTTGGTAAAATTGATTCAAACATTGTAAATAGTTATGATGATTCAAAAATTAGTAGTGGGAATAATGATGTAATCTATGTTAATAACGGTTTATATTATTGTGATGACTTGTTATCTACATATAGTATCAAAACATGGAACAACATGACAAATTTCAACATATTCAGAAGTATGACAAGGATAGATTATAGCCACTACCAGGATTGTATCAGGTACTACTAGAATAAAGATAAAAATAGAGATTAAAAAATAATCAAGTTACAACATCACCATGAAGAAGAAGTGATCAAAAGGACCAAAACTAGAATCAAGTATTGAAGACAAATGAAGACAATGAACTCTATACCAAATAATGTAATATCCAGGAGTGTTAGAGTCTATTATATTATTTGGTATCTTGCAAATACATTGCAAGGACCTTTGTAAATATTTTGTAAATACTTTGTAAATATGTGGTGTGAAAAGAGTCTTGTAAATATGAGTCATTTAGAGTTTGTCATGTAGTAATCATCAGAGGTTTATCATTATTAGAAGTCAATAAAATAATTTTTTCTTATTAGAAATATGAAGAGTCATATTTCTTGAGAGTTCGAAAAGTCTAAGGAGATGAATAGTTAGATGAAGTTGAAATGTCAAGAGTCTTTGTAAAGACTATATGTAGAGGAATCATATGAGACTTATGTAATAAAATTTTAGTACTTCATTAGTACTTGAATACAAAGTGATATCCATGGGAATATAATAAGCTATTTTATTTTTGTTGTTTAAATACTTGTGTATAATTATGTGTGAATCTTAAGCTTGATATCATATGATAAAACAGCTTGAATGCTAACATGTTAAAGCATCATTTATGGAGATCTCATCTTGAACAATCATGGTCTATTGGTAAAGTCCCTCTCTATAGTGCATTCAAGACCTTAAGGTTGTAGGGTCAAGTCTCCATGTGAGTGCTCTTTTTCTAGTGTAATTTAGGAGTCAAGCATATCAATGATGTCTTGGCCTCCTCTCTCTAATGGAAGCCTTGACACGTTGGTTACACCAAGGCTCTTAGCAAGAGGAAGAATCAAGTTTGAACCTCATAGAGAAAAATTTTGGCTTACTCATAACAAATTAAATCCCTATGCAACGTGGAATTCTCTTGTGCCATGTCAAACAATTTTTTTAATACTTATACCTTCTCAACCAATCAAGTTTTGGCAAGTGTTGATGACAAGACAAACCAAAGAAGCTAAAGTGGCAAAACATGATTGGAATGTAGTAGTAAATCATAATTTTCCAAGTGGCAAGTCAAGATTGGCTCTTGCAACCCTAATGTTTAAACATTTAATTTTTAATATGTTTGGGTCCACTAGGACAAAATTTATAAAGGCCATAAATTTTGCATATGAAAGTGTTTTGAGCCTATTTTTTTTCAAATCACATTATTTGTCAAGCTCTATGCACTTGTGGCATTAGTCCATAGACCTACTATGGTGTTAAGGATTATATTGTGTAAGATGGACCATAAATCCCTAGTTACTCATCTTGATGAGTGAAATTACAATGTTTGGTCAACTCAAGCGATTAGCCTATTATGAAGTAAAAAATTATGGTGCGTCTTTCAAGAGGATAAAACAATTATTCTTGATGATGAAACTCACCATCAAAGATAAGAAGAGGCTTTTGGTAAATTTTCCTTGTAGATTGAACAAGAATTACTTTTCCACATCAAAGAGGAGAGTGACCCTATCAAGGTATGGTTAAAAGTAGATGAACTTTTTAGGAAGGTTAATACTATTGAAGTAAGTCACTTGGAATTGGAGCTTTCCTCTCTTAAACTAGTTGAGTTTGATAATATTGAGGACTATATTGTGAGATTCAAGGCTTTGAGGGTAAATATTGCATATTTTAAGGTAAAAAGAAAGATGATGTAGAATGCGTAAAAATTATCCTTGTTAATCTCTCCCCCTCTCTTCAAATTTTGAACCTATATTCTTGGAATCTCAAAAGATTCCTACTCTTAATCCGTTTTTTCTCTCCTAGTTCATCTTAAGGTGGAAATGTGGAATTATAGTGGGACTTCACAAATATAGGCTCATATAAAGGAATTCAAAAATAAGGAGGCTAAGACCTAGGGGCTTAAGGGAAAGTCTAAGTCTTCAAAGAAAATAAAGACAACTTGTGTATATTGTAAGAGGAAAGGACATACAACGAATAATTGCTTGTTAAAATTGCAAAGGATTGAAGTTGAATTCTTGAAGATTGATGAATGTCTTCTAGATGATGAGGGATATTTTGATGGATTTGTCTAAACTGTAGAGTCCCACTAGAGCATCCATTAATGTGGTGGAAGATATTATTATAACTGGTGTCTTCTTTCCTTGTCCCCTTAGTTCAATTTATGGGCGGGTGCTAAACTAATAATTTGATTCATGGCCAAGGCCAACATTGTGTGATTTTTAGGATAGGCCTAAGGGCATTTCATTGTAATATATATTAATTATCTAAGAAATTTTATTATGTGTGCCCTATAAGACTTTGTTAACAGTGTTATGGTTAAACCTTCTTTATAACTCATAATTAACCTAAAGCTCTCTTGTTTTTTTAATTAGTTATATGGGATTGAAACGGGCACCACCAATATTACATCATCACCACATAGTGGTATTACAACAAAGCTTAGATATTATCCATGTATCATTTTGGCAAGATTCGAACTTGGATCTCCTCCTTGAAATATTGAGGAATTTAACCGATTGAGCTAATGTCACTTGATCTAATGCCCCCTTGTTATGTCAACTTAGGTTAAACTTTATTATGTAATTGGGATTTTGGTATTGCTATAAATACCTCCCTCCCACTTCTTATTTTCTTGTCAAAGTGTTGTGCAATATTATCTATGGATATAGTTATTATTTATAGGTCCTAATGGTGCCCACCAAATCTCTCTTTTTTGTCTTTATTTTTGCTTTCTAGATTTAAGTGGGTGGTTTGCTTCTATTCATTTTTGGAAAATATTGTGAATTCCAACACTAATTTTCTAAGTTTGGAGTTTTCTCAATTAATTCCACGACATCCTTGGCAGAGGCTCTAAGTCTTTATTTACAAGTAGATGGTTCAACCCTTCATCTTCTTATACATTATTAATATGTTCTTTTTGGTTGACCTAGTTGTCTATATCTTCTTGTTCATATATTCAAATCTCCTAGTAACCATATTAAAGGTAATTTCAACATAAAATTTTATCTCCACTCTCAAGTGGTTTCACATTAACTTCACTAAGATTTTTTACCTAAATTTGGATAAGCCTATAAATACACTATACACATGAGCATATGCAACACTACCTCAAATCCAAATTAATAAAAACTCAATAATAAGAGTATACTTAGGGAAGGTTAGGTTAGTGCAGAAATGGAATACAATATGCAATAATATATTTCCATCATAAACAAATAAACAAAAGTACACATGGGAATAACTTCTAATTACATAGGGATATATACATGTAATATGTATCCTACACATAATTATTTGCAATACATAATGGTAAGGTTAAGCATATAGCACACAAACTTGCCTTGACCAACATCGACCAATAACTTACTTTGATGAACACTCCCAAAAACATGCCTTCACTAGGGTAGACACATACTTATAACATTTATAGGAGTGGTAGGTAATTGACAAGTGTCCAAGTATTATTCAACCACCTATATACATCAAAATATTAAAAATAACCCTTATAACATAACACACACTACACTACGTGACAATGCACATGTATGACAACTTTTATTTATATGGATTATTGATTTATGTGTATGCATTAATGTGCACATATGTTTGCACACTCATAATTTCATGCAAATGGTCACTCACAAACACATGTCAAATTACCTAGCTACTTCTATCCACTCCTTTAGACTTTTTAACATCCTTGTTTCCAAACTAACTAAACACAAGGGATAGAAGCATTGAACATGATCTTTGAAACTCGTGTTGTGATCCTTCTACTTTCTTATGTTCCATATGTTATTCACAATTGGATGCACTATAAACTCTGCCAACAAATATTATTTGTTGATTTTACTCCACTTCTTGCAATTGACCACATGACAAGTATGTTGAGCATTTGGGTCACCTTCAATCATGATCCAAGCAGATTACTTGATTTTGATAGATAGACTATGTGTCTCCAATGGATAGACTATAGGACTCCAATAGATGCCACATGTGGACCATGGAGTGCATATTGTGGAATAGGTGTGGACTTCAATAGGTAGACCACATGGACTATGGAGTGCAGATTATGAAGTAAGTGTTGCAAAGGATTCAAAATCAAATGTCGTTTATTAATTATGTGCATACTTTTATAGGTATAAATATGCCAAAAATACAATATACCCAATAATATTGTAGCCCATATTAGCTTAACTGAAGCTAACTTTAGCTTTTCTAGAAGCTATTTATCTAATCCTATGTGAGCTTAATATCTCACATATTTTAATAGCATGAAAAATAAACCTAAGAGCTAATAAATTAAACTATGCCTAGGGATGTATAAAATATCCCTAGGTTAACCCTTATCATTCCTCCCCACTTAAGAAGCTTTGAACTCCAATGCTTTTATAAATGAGTAGAAGAGATCCAATTTAAGTGATCAAAAATACAATCCTCGAAGGTGAAGAAGAAGAGAGAGCCCTATGGAAAATTTTTCTCAAAATGAGGAAGCATATGATTATCTCAAAGCATTCATTGGCTGGAGAATCTGCTCAAGAGCATAAAATCGTCCTAACAGAATGGAGAAGGGATTAATACTTTTGCAAAGGTAGTAATTGTCTTTAATCATCTTTATAATATGTTGCCTGTTACAACAAAGAGGATCAACCTAAAAAGGAAACAAATCCTCCAAGTGTCCCTATGGTAATCTGCTCATCTTACTGGATTGCATGGATAACTAATCATTGCAACTGCCAAGTGTTATAGAGGAGATCACTAGTTACATGGTTCACTTGTATTTGAAATAAGGCATGATGTGGAGGGATGCCTTTAAAAATTCGTAATGGTGACTTCAACTCCTACTAAGGGAGTGTATTAATGCCCATTTGGGATAAAGTGGACTTAATCAAGAGGAGGGAGTGTTGGGTACCACCGAATTGCACTCCATTACAAACCCATAATGGGAGGAGTAAAATTTATCTCCTCAAATATCCATAATTGCAAGCGGAGACAAATGCTTTTGAAAGCATACAAGTGGATTTTAGCCAAATAGAGTCCAATTTAGGACTTTATGCATCCGAAGTCAAAGGTTTCAAAGCCCCAAATAGGAGGATGAAAAGGGGAAGGTATTCCTTCAAATCCACAATGATAAGTGGATATAGACTAAAAAGCATACAAAAGGGATTTATTATATTACCTGTAAGACTAGGCAGTAAAAATTAATTAATTGTGGGAAACAATTAATTAATTATAAAGGTACTTTAGATTTTAATCCAATTTTAAACTTGCAAATTAAAAATTAAAATTGTGGACAGTTTAAAAAAAAGTGCCTTCAAAGGGAACCAATGGTCTGGCTACAACAATCATGTGTTGAGTAATCACCACAAAAATTTTCCAAGGTCAATTACGTGCACCCAAGTGATGATGCTTTTATGTCTAACACATGTTAGACGCCACAAGAGGTATTGGTCTGCCTCTTGGCCGCGCGTGAGCACCGCTATCTTGACCATCGCAAGGTGATCACTCCCTTTAGTGCATAAATGTGCTTTTAAACCTTAGTCAATCCCTTACATAGTGAATGTGGGACAAAAGGGGTGATCTAACTAAAAAAATAAAATACACCTACATACTATCCCATCAAAAATCATGTTTGTTACCTCAACATCAAACCAGCCAATGCGCTGGTGCCATGCATCTACTATGAATGGAATCTTCGAACATCAATGGAAGGTCCTCCTAATACTACGTGGTGACCTCTAATTGGGGAATATTAGGGTTTGAATTCCTATGTGTGATTTACTAGAATATTTCTTTATCGGTTTACGATATGCAAAGGGTTGAAAATTTTTATTTGGCATCGATCAAGTGTAGTCTCCTACCATTGCGTTAATGTTCACCCACAAACATTATCCATCTATGAGTGTAAGGAAGGGAATGAACCTCTCTATTTTTCTCTTAGCCGTAAAGATCCCTCTTGTAAGGCATTTCAAATCAAAGCTACGTGAGATTTCATTGACGTAACATGGTCTACTGAACTCATGGATCTGATCGATCCAAGAGCATGGGCCACTGTGGGATCCATGAATATTTGTGATTGGATCAGATTGAATAGCCACTATTGATGTTTACACAATGACACTGAGAGGGGGGGGTGAATCAGTGTAGCTATTAAATTTTTATATCTACAGCATTTAATATGAAATAAAGAGAATAAAAAAAACTTGAACAAGAGAGCAAACCACAACACTCAATATAACGAGGTTCACCAATTTGGCTACTCCTCAAAAATGACTGCTTGGACTCCAATCCAAATCCGAGTCTTTGCAAAATCAATTTTACAAACACTTTACCGGCACCGGGTGGAAGGAGCACCAACCCCTGTAATTTTCTTGCAGCGAGATGGAGCACCAACTCCTAGTACCAAGCACCAACTTGGCTACAATTCTGATAAATTTTGAATGACATAAAAATGTCTTCACTTTATGCACGACCCTGACTGGTCTGCAATTAACTCAACTCTGCACACTCTCACGGCTCTGCTTATTTTTCTCTTGATACTTTTCTAACTCTCCTTTTATAGCAATTTCTCTCTAACAGCAACAACTTTATTCTCTGTACGGTTATTCATTTATAACCTTTCAATCTGCATGCAATCGAATCACATACTCTGACTGTTCGAATCCATGCAATACGGTTGTTCGGTTCCATGCACTTCGACTATTCGAAACCCTGCAATACGTCTTTCGGAAACCATGCAATACGGCAATTTTGTTTCATGTACTTTGACTATTCGATTTCTTCAAATACGGCTTTTCGAATGCTTTTTGAAACTCCATGTATGATTCTGCGAAAGCTTTTCGATTCTTCATGTTCGGCTTTTTTGTATGCTTCAAATACGTCTTTTCGAATGCCTGCAAATTCGACCTTTCGAATGCTTTTATTATCCTTCAAATTCGGCTTTTCGAATGCGTTTATTATCCTTCAAATTCGGCTTTTCGAATGCGTTTAAATTATGCATGTTTGTCTTTTGCAATGCATGACCAACACCTGTCAACAATTAGCTATCTACGACTTCGAGTTACTTTTTACGTAGCCGGTGCATGATTTTCCTGTCTGCTTTTTCGACACGTGTCACCTTGCATGTTCTTGCGGGTTTTATCTGCAGGTTATTACTGTCGCGATATCGCGACACTTTTGACTTCTGTCGACGTCACCACGAAAGTTGTCACGAAATCGTGACCGTTTTGGCCCTCGGAAGCTTTCCACGCATCTTGTCGCGATATCGCGACACTTTGAGCTTTTGCTGACGTCATCCTCAATGTTGTCGCGAAATCGCGACGCTTTCGGCTTCCAGCAGCTTTCCTTTCATCCTGTCGCGAAATCGTGACACTTTTCAACTTTGCTGACGTCATCATCCTGCTTGTCGCGAAATCGTGACACTTTCGGCTTCCGTACACTTTTCTTTGCCGCAGCAGCGAAAAAGGAACATGTCGCGAAATCGCGACACTTTGTTCTTCCGTACAACTCTCCTTGCCAACTCCAGCGAAAATGGAACATGTCGCGAAATCACGACGCTTCTGGCTCTTGCTGACGTCATCATCCTTCTTGTCGCGAAATCGCGACGCTTCTGGCTCTTGCTTACGTCATCATCCTGCTTGTCGCGAAATCGCGACACTTCTGGAATCCGTACGCTCTTTCTCCATGCAGTAGCGAAATCGCTACAACTTTTTGCCTTGTCTTTTTTTATGAAATTTTAACTTGTAATATCAATGCTGCATCTTTCAGATCTACACTTTTGACTAGTAGCGAAATCGCTACACCTTAGTTTCCCCTTATTCCAACATGTAGCGCCATCGCTACACCTTATTTTCTTCTTGCTTCAACATGTAGCGAAATCGCTACACCTTAGTTTCATTCTATTTTCATCATGCAGCGATATCGCTACACCTTTGTTTCCTTTCATTTCAACATGTAGCGATATCGCTACACCTTTGTTTCCTTCTCTGCCAGCATGTCGCGAAATCACGACAGTTTTGCTCGCATCTTCTCTCTCCTCGATCATGTCGCGAAATCGCGACAATTTGGCGTGCATTTTCTCTCTCCTACTTTTTGTCGCGATATCGCGACACATTTTCTCTCTCCTCAGCGAAAACTTGACATGTCACGAAATCGCGACATTTTCGGCTGCGCCTTCTCTCTCCTCGACCATGTCGCGAAATCTGACGGGAGAAAACATGTCGCGATATCGCGACAGTTTTCTTCCTTGTCTCTTTTTGCCATTTTTTGAATCTGGGTCACTTCTGTTTTCCTTGAAACTTTATGCACTTGATCTGACTGACCTCTGAACTGCATCAACTGCATCAATCTGACTGTGTTGACAACAATGACAATACTTTTGCAATTCTTTTGCTGCACCTTGCTCAACAATCTCCCCCTTTGGAATTGTTGGCAACATACTGCAACCTTGCTTAATTTCTTCTCCCCCTTTGTCAATAATACCAAAGGGCTGTTGTAGACTCCCCCTGAGTCTATGCACAACATTCTCAGACTTAAAAGGTTTGAATGCTCCCCCTGAGAATGTGTTTCCCATAGCTAGTCAGTGCTTGGGTGGTGTGACTACTCCCAACTTCTTCCGAAGGTATTCAAACACTTCCTTAGGCAAAGGTTTTGTGAATATATCAGCTACTTGCTCTGTAGTTGGAACAAAATCCAATTTAACCTCTCCTTCTGCAACTTTATCCTTCAAGAAATGATATCGGATTGCAATATGTTTGGTTCTTGAATGCATTACGGGATTCTTGGATATGTTGATAGCACTAGTGTTATCACACTTAATTGAAATTGGTTCATTGAAATGAATACCAAGATCTTTCAACGTTTGTCTCATCCATAATATCTGAGTACAGCAAGTTGTTGTTGCAATGTATTCTGCCTCTGCGGTGGATAGAGATATTGATTCTTGTTTCTTGTTGTGCCATGCTACCAGCTTGTCACCAAGATAAAATGCTCCTCCACTTGTGCTCTTTCTATCATCAATACATCCTGCCCAATCAGCATCAGAATATGCAATCAAAGTGAAATCTTTACCTTTTGGGTACCACAACCCATAATCCATAGTGCCCTTGAGATATCTGAAAATCCTCTTTACAGCTGTTACATGAGTTTCTTTGGGGCTGGCCTGAAATCTTGCAACCATACATACTGCTTGTAATATATCTGGTCTAGTGGTTGTTAAATACATGAGGCTTCCAATCATAGACCTGTACATTGTTTGATCTACATCCGGGGATTTATCATCCTTGCTCAACTTGCGACTTGTTGTCATGGGAGTCTTGACCGGTTTCTTGTCTTCCATTGTGAACTTTTTCAGCATTTCTTTTACATATTTAACTTGAGAAATAAAAATGCCTTTTTCATTTTGATTGAACTGCAATCCTAAGAAATAAGAAAGTTCACCAATCATTGACATCTCAAATTCTTTTTTCATTTTAATTGATATGTCTTTGCGGTATTCATCCATCTTGCTTTGCCAAATATTATGTCATCTACATAAACAACAAGAACAATAAGATGACCCTTCTCTGTTTTGACATATAAGTTGATATCCACCAAACCTTTCTTAAACCCTTGTTTAATTAGATAATTATCCGACCTTGCATACCATGCTCTGGGTGCCTGTTTTAATCCATATAAAGCTTTCTTTAACCTGCAAACAAAATCTGGATTTTCACCAAGTTGAAAGCCATCGGGTTGTTCAATGTAAACCTCTTCTTCCGAGTTTTCCATTCAAAAATGCTGATTTTACATCCATTTGATATACTTTGAAGTTTTTATGAGCTGCTAATGCCAGAAACATCTGATTGCCTCTAGTCAGCTACCAGGTTGCAAAAGTTTCTTCAAAATCAATGCCTTCAATCTGAGCATAGCCTTTACATACTAATCTTGCCTTATTTCTGACAACTTGCCCATCTTCATTCAATTTATTTCTAAAAACCCATTTAGTACCAATTATGTTTTTATTTGTTGGTCTAGGTACTAATTCCCAGGTATTGTTTTTCTCTATCTGATCTAGTTCTTCATTGATTGCCTTCATCCAACTTTCATCAGTGCTTGCTTTACAACATTTTTAGGTTCAATACTAGATAACAGAGAATAGTTCCTCACTGCTGTTCTTCTTGTTTGAATACCATCTGTGGGATCCCCAATAATCTGTTCACTTGGATGATTTTTACGCCAGTTGCTTGTTTTAAATTTTCTGTTTTCTTCTTCTTCAGATTCAGTTTTTACACTATCTGGATCAATTTTTCGATTCTTCTCTTGTTTCTTTTTCATCATCACCTTCAATGACTTCTTCATACATAGGGTAGTTTTCTTGATAAGTAGTTTCTTGTTCTCTACCTTCATCAACTTTTACATCAGCACTTTCAACAATTTTCTTCAACTTCTTGTTGTAACATGTGTATGCCTTGCTTTTTGTTGAGTAGCGAGAAAGATACCTTCATCGGCTCTATCTTCAAATTTACCAAGGTTATCTTCAGTCCGTTTTATGTAGCACTTGCTGCCAAATATTTTGAAATGTCTTGCATTTGCCTTTCTGCCAAACCACAACTCATAAGCTGTTTTGCTTTCATGTGGTCTCAGCATGCACCTATTTTGAATGTAAGCTGCAGTATGAGCGCCTCTTTCCAAAATATGTCGGCTATTTTGTTTTTGCTGACATTGTCCTTGCCATTTCTGCCTTTGTTCTATTCTTCCTTTCTACAACACCATTACTGTTGAGGTGTCCTAGCTGCTGAAAATTGTCTTCTTATCCCATGTTTTTGATGAGTATTCTACAAATTCTTCAGAGATAAACTCTCCTCCCCTGTCTGATCTTAGGCATTTAATTCTTTTTCCTGATTGATTTTCAACAAGATTTTTGAAGGTTTTAAACATTTCAAAGGCTTCGACTTGAGTTTCGAAATAGTACCCATGTCATTCTTGAGTAGTCATCTATACACGGCATAAAATATTTGTGTCCATTTATGCTTTCGGTTCTCATGGGTCCACATAGATCGGTGTGAATTAGTTCTAATGGCTTGCTAGTGAAGTATTCTTTTGCTTTGAAAGTGGCTCTGGTTTGTTTTCCCTTTTGGCATGACTCACGGATGCTATTTACGGGTTTGCCAATGTTTGGTATGTCTCTAGCTGCTCTTTTTGAACTGATTTTTGCAGGATTGTCAAAACTAATATGCCCAAGCCTCTTGTGCCATAGCCGGTTTTCATCTTCTGTCCCATCAAGCATGTTCCTTCTGCGAGTTTCGAAAGTGTATACTGATTTCCTGAAGTTCTCGGTCCAGTGGCTATTAACTTTCCATTTTTTGTCTTTCTTACTTCATGACCCTCCTTCTTGAAGATTACATCATGACCTCTGTCACATATTTGACTTACACTTAGCAAGTTATGCTTCGGGCCAATTACAAACAAGACTTCTTTTGATTTTATATTGCCATCACTAATCTTGGTGATCCCTTTCCAACAATCTTTGCTCCATCATTATTTCCAAATTTCACCGAACCACCTTCATAATTCTGTAAATTCTCAAACTTTTGCTTGTCACTGTCATGTGGTTGGAACAACCACTATCCAAGTATCCAAGGTGCTGATTTGTTACGAGCTTTAAAAGCGGTCTGGACAATCAAAGATTCCTTTTCTTTCCATTCTGGTTTGATAGCGAATTTTGCTATTTGTTTTGCCTTTGTCCTTTCATTAGCATGTGCCTGTTTTACAGGAAATTTTTGGTTTTGTTTCAACCCACTTAGGTGAGATTTTTTGCCCTGATAATTATTTGATGAAAAAGTGCTTCTGTAGTTTCTAGCAATATGTCCAAAATTATGACAATTATAACATTCAACTGCATAATTCATTAAAGGAGAAAAAACATTTCTGCTTGGTAAAATTCCTTTGAGATACATTATGCACTGCAATCTGAAATTTTATGGCCATAAGCATTGCATTTAAAACAATAACCGAGAAAATGCATGATTAAACACTGGGTGCCGGTCTTTGCCGGTTTGAAGTAGGTGCCATGACTCTTCTCCTCCTCGGATGTGTGACTTTTGTGAATCCATCTTTGTCGGTATTCTTCTTGAATACGGCATTATTATTTTCTTTTGCATTATTTTGTTTTTCGGTTCAACCACTGATCTTTTCTTCTTTCTTTGTGGGTTCTATATTCAAGTTCTTTGAATCCTTTGAAGATTCTTCTTCATCAAAGCCTAAACCAAATTTGATGCCGGAAGGCCTTTGGTTATTTAACATTTTATCCAGCTTTACGGTACTTTCTTCAAACTTATGAAAACAGTTCAATTTTCTATTCATCTCCTCTAATCGCATCCTTAACTTAAGGATGTCTTCCTCTAACTTGCTACATTCAACTGTCTTTACAGTTAATTGTTCATCAAGAACTTCAGACATTTTCTTGAATTCCTCTGTCTGTATTTTCAGATTGTTTATTATGTCCGTGGCATTCTCTAATTTCTTTGAAAAATTTTTATTCTTCTTCCTTTTTGCACTCAACTCTTCAAGTGCAGCAACCAATTCTCCTTCCAAATACACTTCAACTTCATCCTTGGAATTTTCATCACCTTCCTGATTTTCCTCTGTTCTTTCTTCTTCAAGTGCCATGAGCAGAGCTTCACCTCCTTCTTCAGACTCCTCATCTGTGCTTTCTTCGAACTGCTGACATTCTTGGTTATGAAGCTTTTCTTCTTGAAGTTATTCTTTCCGAAATTTTGTTTCTTCTTCCGGTCACCTTTTTCTTGGTGTGACCCTTCACCATTTTTGGTTTTCTCCTGCATTGGACATTTGGCAGCAAAATGACCGACTCCTCCACAATTGAAGCATTTAAAAGGTAGCTTCCCTCTATATTTTCCTTTTCCTTTTGTGAGTTTTCGAACAAAATTGGCTCTGTTTCATCCGGTGTTCCTTCATCCTCGGATTCATATTCAGCTTTTACATTCTTGTGTGCTTTAAAAGTTGCTTCTCTGTCTCTGAGACTTGGTTTGTCCTATTCTCATTTCATATCTTTGTCGAGGGAACCATGCAACTCATCCATCTTTGAAGTCGTTTAGATCTTTTGCCTCTTCTATTGCGAGAGACTTTGGAGTTAAATCTTTTGTGAAGTGTTCTGAGAACCTTTTTCACCACAACTGCATCATCAATTTCTTCACCAAGTCCTCTGATTGCATTAATAATTCCGTTGACTCTCGGCATATAAATTTCTATGTTTTCATCTTCCTTCATTTGCAGTGCTTCGAACTGTGCTCGATGAGTTTGCGGTTTTGCTTCCTTAATCTTCTTGTCTCCTTCATGGATGCTCTTCGATTTATCCCACATGTCCTTTGCTGATTTACAACTCATGACTCTTATTAGTTCACTGTCAACAAGCCCACACATTATGGCATTCTTGGCTTTGGAGTTGTTTTCAAATTTCTTTTTCTCGGCAGTATCTGTTGGAGGGGTAGTGGGTGTTGTGTATCCACTCTCTACAGAATTCCAAATATCGTATCCCAATGCACTCAGATATGTTTGCATTCTGAGTTTCCAGAAGGTGTAATTTGTTCCATCAAATAACGGAGCTTTGTTGGATGAAAATCCTTCACCACCTGCCATTGTTTCTTCCAAGATCTCCTTAGGTGATTAAGCTTGTACAAGGAACCTGTGCTCTGATACCAATTGATGTTTACACAATGACACTGAGAGGGGGGGGTGAATCAGTGTAGCTATTAAATTTTTATATCTACAACATTTAATATGAAATAAAGAGAATAAAAAAAACTTGAACAAGAGAGCAAACCACAACACTCAATATAACGAGGTTCACCAATTTGGCTACTCCTCAAAAATGACTACTTGGACTCCAATCCAAATCCAGTCTTTGCAAAATCAATTTTACAAACACTTTACCAGCACCAACTGGAAGGAGCA
This sequence comes from Wollemia nobilis, assembly GCA_028583015.1. Classification (NCBI taxonomy): domain Eukaryota; kingdom Viridiplantae; phylum Streptophyta; class Pinopsida; order Araucariales; family Araucariaceae; genus Wollemia; species Wollemia nobilis. The sequence goes on along the minus strand of JAQPPZ010001190.1, from coordinate 2,472,553 downwards.
CCAACCCCTGTAATTTTCTGTTGCAACAGATGGAGCACCAACTCCTAGTAATTTTCTGATAAATTTTGAATGACATAAAAATGTCTTCACTTTATGCACGACCACTGGTGATGCGCAATTAACTCAACTCTGCACACTCTCACGGCTCTGCTTATTTTTCTCTTGATTCTTTTCTAACTCTCCTTTTACAGCAATTTCTCTCTAACAGCAGCAACTTTATTCTCTGTACGGTTATTCATTTATAACCTTTCAATCTGCATGCAATCGAATCACATACTCTGACTGTTCGAATCCATGCAATACGGTTGTTCGGTTCCATGCACTTCGACTATTCGAAACCACCCAATACGTCTTTCGAAAACCATGCAATACGGCAATTTTGTTTCATGTACTTTGACTGTTCGATTTCTTCAAATACGGCTTTTCGAATGCTTTTTCGAAACTCCATGTATGATTATGCGAAAGCTTTTCGATTCTTCATGTTCGGCTTTTCTGTATGCTTCAAATACGTCTTTTCGAATGCCTGCAAATTCGACCTTTCGAATGCTTTTATTATCCTTCAAATTCGGCTTTTCGAATGCGTTTATTATCCTTCAAATTCGGCTTTTCGAATGCGTTTAAATTATGCATGTTTGTCTTTTGCAATGCATGACCAACACCTGTCAACAATTAACTGTCTGTCTGACTTCAGTTACTTTTTACGTAACTGGCTGCATGATTTTCCTGTCTGCTTTTTCGACACGTGTCACCTTGCATGTTGCTGCGGGTTTTATCTGCCAGACTATTACTGTCGCGATATCGCGACACTTTTGACTTCTGCTGACGTCACCCTGAAAGTTGTCACGAAATCGTGACCGTTTTGGCCCTCGGAAGCTTTCCCTGCATCTTGTCGCGATATCGCGACACTTTGAGCTTTTGTTGACGTCATCCTCAATGTTGTCGTGAAATCGCGACGCTTTCGGCTTCCAGGCGCTTTCCTTTCATCCTGTCGCGAAATCGTGACACTTTTCAACTTTGCTGACGTCATCATCCTGCTTGTCGCGAAATCGCGACACTTTCGACTTCCGTACACTTTTCTTTGCCGTAGCAGCGAAAGAGGAACATGTCGCGAAATCGTGACACTTTGTTCTTCCGTACAACTCTCCTTGCCAACTCCAGCGAAAATGGAACATGTCGCGAAATCGCGACGCTTCCGGCTCTTGCTGACGTCATCATCCTTCTTGTCGTGAAATCGCGACGCTTCTGGCTCTTGCTTACGTCATCATCCTGCTTGTCGCGAAATCGCGACACTTCTGGAATCCGTACGCTCTTTCTCCATGCAGTAGCGAAATCGCTACAACTTTTTGCCTTGTCTTTTTTTATGAAATTTTAACTTGTAATATCAATGCTGCATCTTTCAGATCTACACTTTTGACTAGTAGCGAAATCGCTACACCTTAGTTTCCCCTTATTCCAACATGTAGCGCCATCGCTACACCTTATTTTCTTCTTGCTTCAACATGTAGCGAAATCGCTACACCTTAGTTTCATGTATTTTCATCATGCAGCGATATCGCTACACCTTTGTTTCCTTTCATTTCAACATGTAGCGATATCGCTACACCTTTGTTTCCTTCTCTGCCAGCATGTCGCGAAATCGTGACAGTTTTGCTCGCATCTTCTCTCTCCTCGATCATGTCGCGAAATCGCGACAATTTGGCGTGCATTTTCTCTCTCCTACTTTTTGTCGCGATATCGCGACACATTTTCTCTCTCCTCAGTGAAAACTTGACATGTCACGAAATCGCGACATTTTCGGTGTGCCTTCTCTCTCCTCGACCATGTCGCGAAATCGCGACAGAAAACATGTCGCGATATCGCGGCGGTTTTCTTCCTTGTCTCTTTTTGCCATTTTCGAATACGGGTCACTTCTATTTTCCTTGAAACTTTTTGCACTTGATCTGACTGACCTCTGAACTGCATCAACTGCATCAATCTGACTGTGTTGACAACAATGACAATACTTTTGCAATTCTTTTGCTGCACCTTGCTCAACAACTATTAAGGTTAAGGATAGTGGCTAACAACCACGTTAGTACTCTAAATGTAGAGCTACTCAATAGATCTACACATCCATGTGTTTATGGATAAAAGGATCTAGCACCTCATATTTATCATCAAAAAAGGAAGAAGGCGATGATCACCAAAAATATCATTGAGACACGATGATCCACTACTAGTAGTAAACACTGGAAATCACACCAGTTAATCAGCAAATTAGATGTCTCATTCATCCATTTTCAACGTAAAATTTACATGAAAAGGAGATGAGAGATGTCAAGAGATGCATCGCTCACATCTGTAAAAATAATTTTCAAATCGCAAACAAGTTTGGTTTAAATGGACATTGAAAAATCGGAGCCTTATCCACTACGATAGCTTTCCTACAACAAGGCCATCTCGTAATATGATCCATAGATGTGGCCTTTTAATTAACCAAAATACGCCCATAGGAATTTCATAGTCAATATAAAATTCAAGCAGAGGAGAGAGTTGCAGAGTGTGAGGAAGAATTTTCCTCAAGGAAAATTCTCCCTCATAGGGTAGGATATCCCTACTTTGATACCAATGCAAAGGATTCAAAATCCAGTTTCGTTTATTAATTACGTGTATAATTTCATAGGCAAAAATATACCCAAAATACAATATACTCAATAACATTGTAACCCATATTAGCTTAACTAAAGCTAACTTTAGCTTGTCTAGAAGCTATCTATCTAATCCTATGTGAGCTTAATATCTCACATATGTTATTAGCATGAAAAATAAAATTAAGAGCTACTAAAATAAACTATGCATAGGAATATGTGAAATATCCCTAGGTTAACTCTTATCAGGTACGAACCATAAAGTGTGGATTACAAAGAACCATCATAATGGTCATAATCATTATCTTTAATGATGAACTATCATAATGATCATAATAATTATCTCAAAAGTTGAACTGTCATAACGGTCATAACAATTATCTCTAAATTTGAACCATCATAATGATCATAATTGTTATCTCAAAAATTGAACCATCATAATTATCATAACCGTTATCTTGAAGGTTGAAATATCATAATCGTCATGTAATTAATTTTAAAAAGGTGGTGGCATTGAGGTTGGAGGCAACAAAGTGGTTGCATGATAGTCTTACACAATTGTAGTGGGCAACAATATTTGAACACAAAAATATTTTGTTGGTAGATATCTCTTCTCAGAGATTGCCTTCTATGTAACTTTATGTTCAAAATTAATATAGTTTGTTATTTACTCTTCAACCCTCTTTCCTATTTTTGGTTTTCAACAATAGGGATTCCATTGTCTCTGAATATCATTTTAGATTAGTGGTATCAGAATGGATTGTTTGTGGGTGTATGATCCCAAAGACAAGATCAGACTATTAGATGCTTGGGTGTCAGGTGCATAACTCCTCTGATTATTTACCCAATCGTCTTAGACAATCTAAGATGGTGGAAAACACCAAGACAACAAATATTTTCAAGCAATTGGTGGATGAAGTCCTTGAAAGACAAAAGAATCATATGTTGGACCAACGTCTGCCATCTACCAACATTACAACAACCATTTAGTGCCCCGATATAGTTCAAAGTTTAGGTGAAATTTGACATCCTAGTCTTTGAGGAAAAAATAAATGTAGAAGCAATGGATAATTGGTTAGATCAACTATTTGTATATTTCTCTATCAATCATTTCTTTGATAAGGAGAAGATCACTTTCACCCTATTAAAAGCCTCAATACCAGTCCAAAATTGATGAGAAGCATATTAGAAGAATCGAGAGGATTTAAAATACCCTACATGGGATGATTTTATGGAACTTTCAAGAATAACTATTACCCAGTAGACGCTTATGAATACTTATACATGCGATGGCAACAACTGCGTTAAGCCAAAGAATAGTCTATTCAAGACTACATCGATGTTTGTCATTCATTGTCTATGAAGCTTAGCACCTAAGACACCGAGATGCATTAAATTCTCAAGTATATAGTGGGCTACATTGGTACATAAGGGAGGACATGGACTTATTTGAGTTCAAGACATTGGGTGAAGCATACAAATTTACCATCAATATTGAGTAGAAGTGAAAATGCAAGAGCAAGAAAGGAGACGATCCAAATAACAAGAACCAAAGTACTGAGGACCAACCTAAGAAATTCAAATGCAATTTCCAAAAGCAACCAAAAAAATAAGATCAACAACACCATCAAACTAGAAGTAGAAGAAAGAGTCTCCAGAAAAAAACCCCAAAAGAACAATACTGAGAAATTGTGTGACTACCACAAAAGCAGTAGACATTCTAGAGAAGAATATTGGGCAATTCAGTCTTTGTTTGCTAGGACACAACTTTCTACATTCACAATGCCAACACATCCCTCAACGAAGGATAAAGACAAGAATATTGTGGAGGTTGAATTACATGTGACCATTACTACCTCAACTATGCAGATCAATACAGATGGTTCACCTGAGGAGGAGTAGTTATTCTACTCACAATTCTAGGTAAATGGTAATCCCTTACATTTCATTGTTGATAGTGGGAGTTAGAAGAATTTTATCTTTGTTGATACTATTAAAAAAGTTAAGTTTACCTATGAAGACTCACCCACAACCATATAATATTGTATGGTTGAACCATGGGAGAGATATCTATGTCACTCAATGCACCTTTTTTCTTATGCCATAAACCCATTCAGAGATGAAGTTTTATGTGAGGTGGTTCCACTAGATGTTTATGATGAACTCTTTGGCTAGTCATACATGTGGTAAAGACATGATATATACGAGTCCATACCCCACAAAGTCACCATCAATCTTAAGGACCAATAGTATAAGATATCAAAGGTAAATCCTTCCACCTATGTTTCCCTCATTAGTGCCAAACAATACAAAAGGATGATTGGGAAAATAAAGTAGTTTATTCTCTTTATTATCAAACCTCAATCTTCCAAGAAGATGATTGCTACCATAGTGATTACACAATCCTCAAAACAACAATGAAAATGAACAAAATCTTGTAGAATATGATGACATCTTCAAATCATACACTGGAGTGCCACTCCATTATGAGGTAAAACATTCTATATATTTTATTATTGGTTCTCCTTTGCCTAATGCCCCTGTTTATTGTAGATCAATTCTTTAAAGTGATGAGATCAAGAGGTAAATTCACTAATTGATTAAAAAGGGCCATATTAGACCAAGTTCTTCTCCTTGTGGTAGTATAATTATCTTGGCACCAAAGAAATATGGCACGTGGAGACTCTACATTGATTACCAAGATCCAAATAAGATCACCATGAAAAAATAGTACCCATTACCTTGAATCGATGAATTGTTGGATGAGTTATGTGGTGCAAACTTCTTCACCAAGATTGACCTCAAATTGGGGTACCATCAAATCCCCATTGAGCCCATAGATGTATGGAAAATAGCATTCAAATATAAAGAGGTTATGTTTGAATGGTTGGTTATGCCTTTTGGCTTAACTAATGCACTAAAAAATTTCATGAGGATGATGGATGACATTTTGTAACCGCTCACCAACTCCTTTGTAGTTGTGTATTTGGATGATATTCTCATCTACAACAAGACATGGGAACAACACTTGCAACATGTCCAAGAAGTGCTCCAAACTCTTTGGAAGCACAAACTATATGTAAACCTAGATAAGTGCACATTTTACATAAGGCAAGTCCAATACCTTGGGTGCATTATCAATGAGAAAAGTGTTCACGTTGACCCTAAAAAGATTAAGGTTATACAAAATTGACCAACTCCAAAGACTCTCACGAAGCTTTGCAGCTTTTTGGGTCTTGCCACTTTCTACCATAGATTTATTTTGGGGTTTTTGCACATTACATGGCCATTGAACCAACTGACAAAAGGGGGAGCCAAAGCCAAGTTCCAATGGGGAGAAACACAACAAAGAGCCTTTGAGAAGCTAAAAGCTCAATTGTGCTCAGCACTTGTTCTTGCCTTGCTAGACTTGAGGTACCCTTTGAATTGATGATGAACGCATTAGATTATGCAATGGGAGTTTTCCTTACATAGAAAGGCCACCCTATTGCATACCACAATGAGACTTTCAATGATGCTATCAAAAAGTATCCCACATATGACAAAATTTTATGAAATTGTTTAGGCCTGCAAGCAGTGGAAGCACTACAATATAGAAAAATAAATGGTCATTCACATTGATCATAGATCTTTGGAATTCATACATACATAGAGTAAGCTCGGGAATGAGAGGCATAAAACATTGGACCACATATTTGTATTAGTTTCATCTAAGAAAAGAAGCACTAACTTAGTTGCAGATTGCTTGAGCCGACTACCCATTATAACACAGTACCATTCTTGATTCTTATGGGCATGAGACATCAAATTGATCCACCCTATATCTTGTTGATCATGAATTCACTAAAACATATCAATTCCTTTAGTTAGGTAGGCATGTTTTTTATTTTTATTTGGAAGGACATCAACTTTATCACATGGGACACATTTGTGTGCCCTTTAATGAAAAACCAAATATGATATGTGAGGCACACTTCAGTAAGATAGTAGGTCACTTTAGTGTGGAAAAGACTTTGGTTGTTCTTCAGAAGCACGTTTTATATCCAAATATGGAGAAAGATGTGGAAACATACGTCAAGACTTGCACACCTACGTAATTACAAAGTCAACTAATAGGAAACTGGGCCTGTACACACCCTATCAGTACAATAAATCCTAGGGAGTTTGTTTCCATGGATTTCCTCTTAGGTTGACTTGTTTCCATGTGTGGCAATGACTCTATCTTTGTGGTGGTTGACAATTTTTCCAAAATTTCTCTTATGATTACTTGCAAGAAGAGCATCACAACTAAAAAAACTATAAGACTGTATTTTAGTCATATATGGTTGCATTTTGGTTTACCAAAATCCTTTATCTCAAACAATGATAATAGGTTCTTAAGCACCTTCTAGAGCACTCTCTAAGAGATGATGGAGATAAATCTCACCAAATCCATAACTTTCTATCCTCAAACTAATGGGCAAATGGAAGTTGTCAACAAGTTGATCATGCACCTGCTACATATGTATAGTTTAAAGTATCCTCGAATATAGGATGAGAATTTACCCTACATTTAGCACGGGTATAACAAGGCTTTGCACAACTCTACCAAACACAATCTCTTTCATGTGAGTTTTGGTTTTCATTCATTGGCATCTATGGATTTGGATTTCCCAACTCCATCGATGGACTTCACACCACATAGGGATAAAGAAATATAAAAGGTAGTAAAATTTGTGGAGCACATTTAACATGTGCAATAACAGGTTCTTGACCTCCTGAACTAGATGAATGCAAAGTACAAATAGTGCCATGACCAACATTTCACCCCACACTCTTTCCAAGTGGGAGATAATATTTGGTTGTGATTGCAAAAAGAATGCCTTGTAGATCCATGCAGGAAAATCAAACCTCTACACTATGGACCTTATACCATCACCAAACAAGTGGGAGAGAATACCTTCAAGCTAGATCTACCACCTTACCTTGGGATGCATCCTATTTTTAACGTTGAGATTCTAAAACAATATTACCCACCTTTGTTAGACACTTCCACAATAATAGAGAAGTTGGTGATTGTGGAGCTCAACCCTAAAGGTCTTGCACCAATAGAAGAGGATCAAATAGTTGACATGTGGACTAAACCACCAGGAGACAGTCCACACAACTCTATAAAGTAGTTCAAGTAGGTCAATTAAGTCACCAAGCTAGGTGGTTCACAAAGGCCTAGATCAAAAAGGAGCTTCCCCACTTGATATGAAAACTTGATGTAATGGGGACCATTGCTTCTCAAGGGGTGTCAACTGATCTAGGTGGATTACCTTATTCTAACAGATGGACTATGGGTCTCCAACAGATAAATTGTGGGACTTTGACAAATGGACCATTTACAAACCACAAAGTTTGGATTATGGAATAGATGCAAACCATAAGTTGTAGAATATGATAGACAAACCACGTATAGACCATGGAGTGCGGATTACAAAACAAGTGTGGACCATAAATTATGGATCATATAGAATCATCATAATGATCATAATCATTATCTTGGATTTTGAGTCATCATAACGATTATAACTATATCTTGAAAGTTGAACCATCATAATGGTCATAATTGTTATCTCAAAAGTTGAACCATCATAACAATCATAATTGTTATCTCAAAAATTGAATCATCATAATAGTCATAACCATTATCTTGAAGGTTGAACCGTCATAATGGTAACACAATCAATTTTAATAAGGCAATGGCATTGAGGTTTGAGAAGTGGTTACATGGTAGTCTTACACAGTTGTAGTGGAAAATAATCTTTTGATATAGATTGTTTTGTTGGTAGACATCTCTTCTTAGAGATTGCCTTTTATGTAACTTTATGTTCAAAATTAATACAGTTTTCTATTCACTCTGCAGCCCTCTTTCCTATTTTTGGTTTTCAATAATAGTTAATCCATTATCTTTGGATCACTTTGGATCAAATCAACCCACTTATAGTATGTAAATCACTACTCAAGTCTTCAATTGTTATCACAAAATATTGATAGAACCCTTAGATGGTTGCCTTAGACAACATAATTAAAAAATATCTTTATATGGTTAGCTCCATAAGATAGGCCCAAACAACCAAATCTAAATGGAAGGCATGCACAATTACCTCTAATGACTAGCTCTAGATGGTAGGCCTAGATGATTGACCCTGGATGGCATACCCAGATGACTAGCCCCAAATAGCTGTCTTTATTAGTTAGTCCTAGAAAATACACCAATACGACCAATCCTAGATAGATGAATTTCATGGAAAAATTTATAAAACAGACCTAGATGACCATCCTTAGACTATTATCTCTAATGACCAACTTTGGACAATAGGCCCAACGGGTTAGCCTTCAACATATAAAACACCCTTGAGATACAATGTTCTCCCAATGATGGATCACCTCCCCTAGAAAATTGGGTTATATGGTGCTTATTTTATGATCTTTATGAATGACAAAATATTAGGTGATATTAGCTCCACTCTAAATGATTGAATGACCCTATATTTGGAATATGAGATGGACCTACTTTTAGATGGCTAGATGGTCAATCTATTAGACAACTAAACATTTTTTTGTCAAAAATATATAATGACAATCATCCCATCTTGTGCTCATACCACTTGGCCAATTTTTTTATTCCTTTCATCCATATACATCTTGCTTTATCTTATTAATGGCTTACAATATCTAAATGGTCAAACAATACAATCTCTCCTATATGACCAATTTGTCTCATATGGCCAATATTTAGACACCCTCTCTTCTAGAAAGCCAACACTTAGGCAACCCTTCTCTCCTAGATGACCAAAAAACTTGTCTTATAGGTTGAATAGCCCAAACTACTAGCTTATTATCTATTAGATGACCTAGATGTCTAGCTAGATATCCAAATGTTTAGTCTTTAATTTGTTAGATGATTGATCTCTAACTTGTACATTCTATCATTAGAATTTTCCTCTTCATCCTTGGCTTCATCATGCACATGCAACATGGCCTCCTTTATCACTCAAATGGCTTGTATATGGGATTATGTAGTGGTAAATCCCAATATTTGGAAATTTTTGCAAACCATTTTGTCTTTGCCAACTCATTTCTAGCCTTACGTATCTTAAAGGTGTATTCATATGTTCCTTGGTTTTGGCCTAATCAACCTTTGATTTGACACATTTAACATAGGCTTTAGTATTAACAACTAGGACTTTGGGCCATATGACTAAAGAACACAAGCTTATACTGAGAGGGGGATGAACAATATAAGATAAAAAATTTACTTTTCTTTCAAAAGTAGTATTATCCAATATTATCAATTGCAATAATGAAACAATGCACAGATCATCATACACATAAGAGAGATAGATTTACCGTGGTTCACCCAATGTGGGCTACATCCATGGATAAATTATTTCTTATAAATTTTCTCAACAAATCTCTTGGGAACCAATTCCCTATTACAATGTTTATGGGCACCAACCCAAAGGAGACACCAATCCCTATGCTCAAGTTCATGGATATCTATCCACATGAGACACCAATCCCATTTACTCTGGTTCGTATACCTCTATCCATAATAGAAACCAGTCCCATTTGCTCTAGTTCATGGACCTCTATCCATAGGAGACACTAATCCCATTTCTTTGGTTCATGGACCTCTATCCACAAGAGACACTAATCACCTTGCTCTAGTTCGTGGACCTCTATCCATAGGAGACACTAATCCCCTTGCTCTGGTTCATGTACCTCTATCCACAAGAGACACCAATCCCCTCTACACTGGTTTATGGATCTCTATCCACAGGAGGCATTAATCCCCTCTACTCTTGTTTACTCCAAAATCCTGCTCTAAGACTACTCACAAGGCTTGATTAAATCTGCTCACTAGACCTGCTCAAATATGCTCACCAAACCTACTCAACTCTGCTCACCAAACCTGCTCAAACCAGCTCACCAAACCTGCTCAATTTTGCTCACCAAACCTACTCAAATCAACTCACCAAATTAGCTCATATCAACTCACCAAACCTGCTCAAATTATCTCACCAAACCTACTCAAATCAGCTCATCAAACCTGCTCAATTATGCTCACTATCACTTCTTAAACCTTCTCAAATCTACCTCAATGCTACTCATGTAACCTGCTCAAATATTCCCAAATATTGCATATAAACAATGCTTATATCCTTCTCAAAAGTGCTTTCTTTGACTAAAGTAATTCAGATATTCTACCCATAATTCTTTTATCTTCATGAACATATGAAGAATGATATGCACTACAAATACTCAATATGTTCTTTCACATTCATTAAGTTTGTCGCTTTCACATGTCTCACATTTATTGCATTCACAAGATAGCTCTAGTCTAGCACTTGATGATTGACCCTCTTATGTGCTCCCAAAACCAATCTAAACCAATGCACACTTTTGCTTCACAAATCCTTGCACATATATTCCCAATTTCATTCAACAATGATGCACAACTTTTTCTCAAACCCTTGCACATATATTCCAATTTCATTCAACAATGATGCATAAGTTTGCTTCACAATACTGGCCTATAACCCTTGCAATTTTTCTTCCAAAATCAATCACACTCAATGCTTAAATTTGCACACAAAACTGATCTATAACTTTTGCACTTTCATTCCCAATATCATTCAAAATAATGCATAGGTTTGCTCATAAATTTGATCTATAATCTTTCCCAATTTTAATCCAAGAAATGCTCAAACAATCAATCCTTATGCCTCCAAACATATGACAACTTAATATATTTTCTTCAACCAAAAACCACCTTAGGAAAGAATTAGATCACCATACCTCAAAATTTCCTTGATGATGTTGTGCCTTGAAAACCTGTCTCAAAAATAATTTTCCTTTCTTTTGCCACTTCAAAAACAAGTTAGCAAATTTCCTTTTCATACATTAAAAACCCTTCTCAAAATATGTGCACAAAAAAGCTTGAAAATAATACTTTATAACTCCTTTTTGGTCTCACAAAATAAAGCTTTTCATAATAAAAAAACCCTCAAGTTTCTCTTCTTCTATCATGTAAGAATACAATTAAATATAAACCAAAATACACCTTATAACTCCCCCACACAATATGTAAAATATAATTTTCAATTAAATCACAATACACCTTATAACTCCCTAACTCAATAACACATCGTGCAAACCTTATATCTCTCTTAAAAATAAATTTGTATAGTAAAAACAATTCAAAACCTTATGCCTCCCTAAATTAATCAAAAATTATTTTGTCCTTACCAAACACAGTCATCATGAATCGACCTTGTGACCTCTTGTTTGCCTACGCCCTAGTGCAAGCTAGGCTACCATTCAAGCTAGCCACCCACACAAGAAATAAAGTGCATAATCTTTATTTTAAAGTATTTTTTCAGATTTTTCTTTGTCCAAAAAGAAACTCAACAAAAATGATGTCGTCACGAATCAACCCTAAGACCTCCTGTTCGCCTATGCCCTAACGCAAGCTAGGTTGACGTCTGAGCTAACCATTCACACAAAAAACAAAGTGCATGATTTGTATTTTAAACCCTTTTTTGGATTCCTTTCAGATCAAGACTCAGTAAAATGATGCCATCGCAAATCGACCCCAAGACCTCCTGTTCCACAATGCTCTAGCGTAGGATAGGTTGTCGTATAAGCTAGCCACCCATATGGGATCTCTAACGCACTGTCTCCTCCTTGTTTTTGCTTTTGATTCTGCCTCCAAGGACGTGCACGCTTCCCCTTTTGCTCTTCACACATCTCACACGAAGGATTTCAATTTTCGCTTCTTGCACACCATTTCACATATGAAATATTACTCCCATGTATATAAGTATCTTGTTTTGACCTTTGAACGTCGGTGCTCTTATGACATTGGCGCCCTTTTACCTTATATTTGTTTATATTCTAATATTTTAAATCATTGGATTTAAATATTATAATATTAAACCTTTGTTCAAGGCCTTATATAATTTCAAAACTTTTGTCCTTTTAAACCTTTGTCCCAAGAAGTTTTAAACCTTTGTCCATCTCTTTTATAATATTTAAATTTGATATTTAAATATTATAATCCTTAAAAATAATTGCCTTGCTTTGCAATAAACTTTTCTTGTAATATATTTTTGTCGTGGATGATTTTCCACTTGTTTTCTATTTATCAAACCCATCTTTGACCTCAATGGTATATTTTCCATCCTTATAAATTTTTCCTCCTTGAAGAGTATTTCATTCTCCTTTGACATCAATGACAACTCTATATTTTCAACAATCTCCCCCTTTGTCAGTGATGCCAACCCTACAAAATTTTTCTTTTATTTCAACTGGATTCCCAATCTGCTCCCCCTGAGAAGCTGCTCTCCCTCACTGAATTATCTCCTCCTTTGACATCAATGGCAAAGGGCTCTTTGGGGCTAAATATAAGACACTTAGTTCAGCCCCCTCACCACCTCCTTTTCTTGAGGTGATTAATTTTGGGACAATCTACTCCCAATTTATAATGCTCTTCTTATTTTTCAATTTTCTTTCTCCACACCTTTGTAGTCACACCCTTTTGATTATTTTGAGCATCCTTTTTCTTGCTTGTCTTTGGAAGTTTCGAAAACTCTGTTCTACACCATTTTGCTTTATGCCCAAAATTATTGCAATTGAAACATATGATGTTGTAGTCCTTGAAAGGTGCAAATGACTTGAAATTTCTCTTGGTGAAGACATAATCATTCTTACCATGAACCTTGTAATGTATAACTTATTGACCAAAATTATTGCAATTGAAACACATGATGTTGTAGTCCTTGAAAGGTGCAAATGACTTGAAATTTCTCTTGGTAAAGTCATAATCATTTTTATCATGAACCCTGAAATGCATAGCTTTATGACCAAAATGATTACATGAAAAACAATAACCTTGGAAGAAATATTCATTCCTTGATCTCATGGTTCTTTCTTTGCTTTTCTTGTGATGGTCCCTATTCCTTGATGATTCTTTGTTTGCTCTTCTTTGATACTATCACCTCTCAACACATCAACATAGGTATTAGGCTCTTATTCAATTCCTTTCTTTGATTCCTTTATTCCTTTTGAGGTTTGACTCTTTTTGTTTCTCTTGACCTTCTTCAAAACCAAGTCCTATTTTTATAAATGAAGATCTATGTGCTTTTATAATATCATTCAGGATTTTTGTGCTTTTCTCAAACCTAATATTTAGCTGTAGCTTTTCAACTTCCTTATTTAGAGAAACAATTTCATGTTCCATTATTTCACATTCCAACTCTTTTACCTTTAATTGCTCAGCCATACCTTCTTCAACTTTCCTTGCCTCTTCAACTTTATTTTTTAAATCGGTGAGAACTTGTAGAAGCTTTACTTTTATTTCAAAAGCAGTATTATCCAATATTATCAATTGCAATAATGAAATAATGCACAAATCATCACACACATAAGAGACACAAATTTAACGTGGTTCACCCAATGTGGGTTACATCCACGAAGAAAATATTTCTTATAAATTTTCTCAACAAATATATTGGGAACCAATTCCCTATTACAATGTTTATGGGCACCAACCCAAAGGAGACACCAATCCCCTATGCTCAAGTTTGTGGACCTCTATCCACAAGAGACACTAATACCCTTGCTCTGGTTCATGGACATCTATCCACAAGAGACACTAATACCCTTGCTCTGTTTCATGGACCTCTATCCGCAGGAGACATCAATCCCTTCTACACTTGTTTTTGGACCTCTATCCACAAGAGACACCAATCCCCTCTACTCTTGTCTACTCCAAAAGCCTACTCAAATCTGCTCCAAGCCTACTCACAAGACTTGCTTAAATATGCTCACCAAACCTGCTCAAATCTGCTCACCAAACTTGCTCAACTCTACTCACCAAACCTTCTCAAATCAGATCACCAAACTTGCTCAATTTTGCTCACCAAACCTGCTCAAATCAACTCACCAAATATGCTCAAATCAGCTCACCAAACCTGCTCAATTCTACTCACCAAACTTGATCAAATCAGCTCACCAAACCTGCTTAAATTAGCTCACCAAACCTGCTCAATTATGCTCACTATCACTGCTCAAACCTACTCAAATATACCTCAATGTTGCTCATAGAACCTGCTCAAATATTCCCAAATATTGCATACAAACAATGCTTATATCCTTCTCAAAAGTGCTTTCTTTGACTAAAGTAATTCAAACATATTCTACCCAGAATTCTTTTATCTTCATGAACATATGAAGAATGATATGCACTACAAATACTCAATATGTTATTTCACATTCATTAAGTCTATTGCTTTCACATGTCTCACATTTATTGCATTCACAAGATAGCTCTAGTCTAGCACTTGATGATTGACCCTCTTATGTGCTCCCAAAACCAATCTAAACCAATGCACACTTTTGCTTCACAAATCCTTGCACATATATTCCCAATTTCATTCAACAATGATGCACAACTTTTTTCTCAAACCCTTGCACATATATTCCAATTTCATTCAAAAATTATGCATAAGTTTGCTTCACAAGACTGGTCTATAACCCTTGCAAATTTTCTTCCAAAATCAATCACACTCAATGCTTAAATTTGCACACAAAACTGATCTATAACTTTTGTACTTTCATTCCCAATATCATTCAAAACAATGCATAGGTTTGCTCATAAAATTGATCTATAACCTTTCCCAATTTCAATCCAAGCAATGCTCAAAAATCAATCCTTAAGCCTCCAAACATATGACAACTTAATATATTTTATTCAACCAAAAACCACCTTAGGAAAAAATTAGATCACCATACCTCAAAATTTCCTTGATGATGTTGTGCCTTGAAAACCTGTCTCAAAAATAATTTTCCTTTCTTTTGCCACTTCAAAAACAAGTTAGCAAATCTCCTTTTCATATATTAAAAACCCTTCTCAAAAGATGTGCACAAAAGGCTTGAAAATAATACTTTATAACTCCTTTTTGGTCTCACAAAATAAAGCTTTTCATAATAAACAAACCCTCAAATTTCCCTTCTTCTATCATGCAAGAATACAATTAAATATAAACCAAAATACACCTTATAACTCCCCCATACAATATGTAAAATATAAATTTTAATTAAATCACAATACACCTTATAACTCCCTAACTCAATAACACATCGTGCAAACCTTATATGTCTCTTCAAAATAAATTTGTATAGTAAAAACAATTCAAAACCTTATGCCTCCCTTAATTAATCAAAAACTCTTTTGTCCTTACCAAACACAGTCATCGCAAATCGACCTTGTAATCTCATGCTTGCCTACACCCTAGTGCAAGCTAGACTACCATTCAAGCTAGCCACCCGCACGAGAAACAAAGCGCACAATATTTATTTTAATTTTTTTGGATTTTTCTTTATCAAAAAAGAAACTCAGCAAAAATGGTGTCATCGTGAATCGACCCTAAGACCTCCTATTCGCCTACACCCTAGTGCAAGCTAGGCTACCGTCCGAGCTAACTATCTGCACAAAAAATAAAGTGTATGATTTGTGTATTAAATCCTTTTTTGGATTCCTTTCAGATCAAGACTCAGCAAAACGATACCACCACGAATCAAACCCGAGACCTCATGTTCCATAATTCTCTAGCATAGGCTAGGTTACTGTCTAGGCTAGCTACCCAGATGGGATCTCTAGCGCATTGTCTCCTCCTTGTTTTCGCTTTTGATTCTACCTCCAAGGACTTGTGCACTTCCCCTTCTGCTCTCCACACATCTCACATGAAGGATTTCAATTTTTGCTTCTTGCACACCATTTCACAAATAAAATATTACTCTCATTTATATAAGTATCTTGTTTTGACCTTTGAACGTCGGTGCTATATTAGATTTTTGACTTTATGCTTGCTCTTATGACATTGACACCCTTTTACCTTATATTTTTTTATATTATAATATTTTAAATCTTTGGATTTAAATATTATAATATTAAACCTTTGTTCAAAGCCTTCTATAATTTCAAAACTTTTGTCCTTCTTTTAAACCTTTGTCCCGAGTAGTTTTAAACCTTTGTCCATCTCTTTTATAATATTTAAATATTATAATCCTTAAAAATAATTGCCTTGCTTTGCAATAAACTTTCCTTGTAATATATATTTGCCCTAGATGATTTTCCACTTGTTTTCTATTTATCAAACCCATATTTGACCTCAATGATATATTGTCCATCCTTATAAACTTTTCCTTTTGAAGAATATTTCATGCTCCTTTGACATCAATGACAACTCAATATTTCCAAAAATGACTTAAGCTCCAATCTAGATGTCTTAGACCTATATGGCTAGGGCCATATAGGCCAGACAACCTACTCTATAATCACTTGATTCTCCATCTATACTACTCACTCACCATTTAAACCTTAACACTTGATTAATTTATTCTTCCAAGGTGTGTTCATGTTATTCATATTTACTCAAACTAACTTACATAATCACTATATTTTACATCATAGCCTCATCCACCACATCTATGAGTTATGCAACAATATTGGCTTTTTGTGTAGTCTCAACCACCTTTGTAGTCTTAACTTGTGCAATCTCAACCATCTACATAGTATCAATATCTTATGCAATATCAATCACCAGTGTAGTCTCAATATCCTCAATTATAATTAAGTTTACCTCCTTAATTACACTATAGTCTATTATTCCCAATGCTTCCTATCTAGGCTTTGTTCCTTTTGCCAATTTTGAACCCTCCACACATCATTGGTTTTTCTTGACTCCCAATACTTTGACTCTTGAAAGTGAAGTGCCCATAGAGGGGATATCATCAATAATGCTAAATAGATCTACCTTGAGTATCATACTCAATCTATGTATACCTCTTGCCTTTGTGGTTCTCATAAAACCCACCACTAGAGGTATATCTCATTAGAGTAGTCTCCCTTTATGTTACATATACCTTTAGTGATGATATTATGTTGTCATGCATATTTTACATGTCAAAATCATTCCCTGAATTGTTGCTCTTATTGATATCATCTTTAGAGTCACTATCTTCTTTGGAGTCACTCTCATCCTCATTAAGGTGACCCCAACATTCTAATAATATCTTCGCATAACTTTCAAAGTTCAAGGCCCACTTATGGGCCTCTTGATATAAGATAGAGGGACCACTTTGATATTTTATTGATACATAGGAAGAAGTCCCTCAAAAAACCACCTCTTTTCTTCAATATGTCTAATGGATATTCCTCTAAATAGACCTAAACAACCCATTCAACCTCTAATTGTAGGACTAAATAAACTCCATATCACATTATTCCATCATGTAGATCTCAAAAATGACTTCACTATTGTTATGGAATAATTTAAATTCCATCATAAAAGCTTCCTATAACTCCTCCCAGGTTTGGTACATGCCCTTTGACAACCTCGTGTACTAGTTCATTGTGGTTCCATGTAGTGTTGTAGCGAATAACTTTCTCCAACTCATTACATCCATCTTCCCCTCAACCTTCCATAAGGTAAGTGAGATCTTCCAATGCCTGATTGGGTCCTTTGTTCCACCACCATGAAACATGAGATACTTTTGTGTCATACCAAGATTGGTCATCATTAAGACCAATTGGTTTAGCATAAGTAATGTTTATTTATATCTCTCACTTTCTCCACATGCATCATTATATGCTCCACACCATAATTGCTCTTGTACAAGACTCCCATCTAGTGCACCATAAAACATGCCAATCTATAGTTGCTCCAATGTTGATTCTTGTCCTAATCATCATCAAATCCATCAACTTGTAGTTGCTCTAATTTTAGAACCCTCTCACATGCATACTCTATGTTGTAATCCCATCCTACTCACCACTGGATATGCCAATTTTTAGTTGCTTTGGTGACAAATTCTTGTTATTCTCATTATCTAATGCACAACTTGTTCCAATCACTGTCATCCTATCTTGTC
Source organism: Wollemia nobilis (assembly GCA_028583015.1). NCBI lineage: Eukaryota > Viridiplantae > Streptophyta > Pinopsida > Araucariales > Araucariaceae > Wollemia > Wollemia nobilis. The sequence goes on along the minus strand of JAQPPZ010001190.1, from coordinate 2,453,960 downwards.
AAATTAGGTTTTCTCCTTCATAAAAATTATGATTAATTTCTGCTTCTTCAAGTCCATATTTTCTTGTATGAACTTCCTCATATATGAAAATATTTTTGTCTATATGAACTTCTTTTCTTGCATGAATGCATTCTCCTACGTAAACCTCTTTGTCTATATGAACATCTTTGTTTGTATACATGTCTTTTCTAATGTAAACTTATTTTGTTTATGCACATGCCTTCACTTGTATGCTCATATTTACTTGAGTCATGTCATCACACCCTTTGCCACAAGAACCTTTGTTGGCATGCCATATGCCTCTATATATTCCTACTTCATGAACACCTCCATTAGTTGCAAACACGTCTTCATGAACTTGTTTGGTTGTGCATATATCTTGGGCTATGCACAATGTATTTTCTTATACATACTTATATTTCTATGCATACATCTTCACTTATGTATATTTCTTCACCCACACAGACTTTGTTAGTGCATATGTCTATGTAAAGTTCTATTTTTATGCATACATCTTCACCTATGCAGATTGTTTTGTCAACACACACATCTATGTGAAGTTGTATGTCTACATACACATATTTAATTACATAAAATTCTTCAATAGTGGATAATATTACACCTATGTGCACATGTTCACTTGGATATACTCCCTCATTGGCATACTTATCTATGTGAAGTTTTATGTTTGCACACACATATTAACTTGTGTAGACTTCTTTGTTGGTGTGGATGTCCGTGCAAAGTTCTATGTCTACATACACATCTTCACTTGCATAGACTTCTTTGTTGGTGCACACATCTTCGTTATGTGGCTCTTCAATTAATATCAAAAAATAAGTTTACATCAATTTTTATTGCAAACTCTAATCATCCCTCCTCTTGAGGGAGCAACAACACACTTAGACTATGTTGTTTGTTGACCACATCGTAATCATCCCATTGTCATTATTGTGTACCTTCTTAAGCAATGTGCTTTTTACAACTCCATATCACCAAATTTGATCCAACTTTGAACAAGCAATTATTTCAAAATGTAAAAATGGAGCACAACATAACATTATATAAAAATGGTAGTGCAAGGCATGACCCAGGTGTTGTAGGTGAGTTGGAGAGGAGAGGGCAATCCTCCAAGGGAGGTCTAGGTTCGAATCTCCACCCTACCAAAAAGCTAAATTGGGTATCCAAAATCCAATTGATATTGTTGGTGCGGGTAGGGCTGGGTGCGACCCCCGGGTGACTTTGACTGTGTAGAACCCCCTGTTCGTGGTCTCTTAGACCAAGGCGGCCCCGCAAGGGGTTTTTCGCTTTAAAAATAAATAAAATAAATATTTCCATACATGTAAATAAAGGTACATAATGAAAATAACATATAATTACATAGGGATACATGACACACACAACATATATCTTGCACAACAACTATCTACAATACATTAGGGTATGGTCAAGCATATAAGACATAGACTTTTCTTGACATCGATCAATAACATACTTTGACGAACAAATCTACCAACAAACACTCAAACAACATCACTTTACCAAGTTAGACACATACTTATAGTATGTACGAAGTGAATAGATAGTTGGCAACTACCCAACTACCACTAAACTACCCATATACATCAAAAATTTAAAAATAACCCCAAACAATATATTACATTATTACATCACATATTGACACATATACGCACAAGAATATGTGATAACACACACTTATGATAAATATTATTTACATTGATTATTAATTTATATGCATTCATATGCCCATATGCTTATACACGTATATTCATGCAAATGTGTCAACTTATTTGACTACAGTTAGAAGCAAGAGCATTGGATGGGCTTAAGAATATGATCTAAGGTAAGTAGATAGGTAAAATAATGAGATGGAAGATAGTTCATAGACACAAGTTCCATATAGTGGATTCTAACTAGTGCAACATACTTGAAATACTTGGATAAATACAAGGCACTTACTATGCACTACAAACTAACCATAATGCAAATAATGTAAAATTGCAAGTAAGATAAAGAGATTTAAAAGGATGAAAAAAATAATGTACTAACCTCTTGCAGAGGGTGCTTGATCTTTGCTTTTTTTCCTTTAGATTTACTCCCTTTGATGCTTGAATATGCTTTATAAGGAGGTGTTGTTGCGCTTGCACAACACGCCCCAGTCTAGACTGGCGACTTATTCAAAATTTTGCTTAATTTTTTGCTTGCACCAAGTCTTAAGTTTACTTGCACTCATGCTTCACACTTGCTTGCATTGAAAAAGTTTGTAAGCTTGCTTACACTTGAATGAAATTTCCAAGATGGTTTGCATTGAGTATTTTATGATGCACTAGATTGCAATTGTCTTTTAAAGTTTGAAAATTTTTAGGGTTTTTTCTGAAAAAACGTCACTATTGGTAACTGCAACCCTAAAATAGACATAATTTTTTCTATAGAGCTTCTTTTGGTGTGATTTGAAGCCTGGTGGGAATATTTTAAGATTATATTTACAATGCTATCAAATTTGCAAAAAATTGGACATAAATTACATCAAAAAACGACAATTTCTTGATTATAGCCCGTGATATTCTAAATGCAATATCTCATGATACGTAATGATTTTTTAAGTTTTCTCAGTATATTTGGATACCCATTTGGCCCATTTAGATGTATGGAAAATTATGTCAAATTATAGGCACTTTGATTGTTTACCTATTTTTCAAGCTACATGAGTTCGGGGGCAAGAAATCTATGGCCTGGAATAAGCTTGCTCCATGCAACGGTCAAATCTGGTCAAACAGGATGAAATGGAAGACAAATTGTGGGGTAGAACCAACTCCCTAGCCAAAAGTGTGCTCCGATCCGCTATCGAGGTTTTCATCTTTCCATGCTCTACGTCGTGGTCAAAGTGGTCAACTAAGGCAAAACCCAAGAAAAAATTGCGGCATAGAACCATTCTCCTTGCCAAAGTGTGCTCTGATTCACTTTCACATTTTCATCCTTTCATGCTCTATGCTACATCAAAGTTGGTCAACAAGGCGAAATGTAAAAATGAATAGCGGGATAGATCCAAAGATTTGCTCAAGTTTAAAGTTGTAAACTTTTAGGAAGATTTAATTTCACCCTAGTAGGATAGAATCAAAGATCCAAAGATTTGCTCAAGTCTAAATTTACGACTTTCGGGAAGATTTAATTTCACCCTAGCAGAATAGAACTAAAGATTCAAAGATTGCTAAGATTGCGAATTTTCTAAAAAGATTATGTTTGCTTTATATTTTGGTTTTTCCAAGGTTGCAGATTTTCATAAGAGATTTATTTCATATTAATCCCGACCTAGAGCATGTTCCATGCCACGATCAAGATTTTCAACTCAATAATTTTTGGATTCCAATCACAAGTATTCTCAATTTAATGATTTTCAAAATTTCGCCATGGCTTAAGTTAGTGCTCTACGCCGCGATGTCTTTATGTCGCGGTCAAAATGGTCAAAAGGAGGGAAGCCTAAAAGTAAATCCCGGTATAGAACCAACTCCTTTGAAAAAAGCTTGCTCTCATATGCTCCTTGCTCCAATCCGCTCATTGTTCTATCCCGCGATTAAAAAAGAAAGCATTAGAATTAATTTTTAAATATAATTTTTGTCCTAAAATTAAAAGAGCAAACCTTAGGGATTAAAAAATGATAATAATTAAAAAAAATTAAAAATTTCAAACCTTAGAAAAATTAAAAATAATTAAATTAATAATATTATTAAAGTTTTGACCTTTGTTTTTTTTAATATTTTGCAAAAATTTTGTTGGTGGCCTCATTAAATATGACAGACGCCATGAAGGATATGAAAACTCAATGTGATCCTGGCAAGTGCAACCGTAGAAGGTGGAAGACGGAGAAAATTGATGATCAACTTGAATTTTGTGGAGTAATGAAGAACTAATGAGGCATGGTCATTCTAGAGTTCTTGAGCATCGTGCAAGATGATATTTAATGGAGTATGGTCATTGTAGGACTCATCGCTGACGAAGACTTTACGAGGCATGGTCAAATTAGTGCACACTTAATGGAAGCACAACTGCAATGTGACAAAAAAAATAATTTCAAGAAGGCGTCCTTGAAATTAGATAGAATTAATTACAAAATGTGATGCTAGATGAAAGCGAAAATGGTATAAATAGTGGCTTGCTAGCTAGTTACACGGTTAGAAACCATCATTATCATTGACCTCTGAGTCTATCCACATTAGCCAAGACCTAACATACCCGAACCTTGGGGGATAGATATTTCCCTTTTAAGAGGAAACAAATCCCTGTTCCAAATATGTTGACATACCCTTCACTATGTGTCATTTGCACGCTCAACAAGAGGCTTATTAAATAACATCTTTCTTGATTAATGACTCCCTAGCATACCTTGAGGTAAGAAAAGATGATGGATTACCTAGATGGTTGTCTACTTCAAATAACTTCTCTTATTTTTCTTCATGTTTTCTGTTTTTGCTATTGTTTTTATGTACATAATATCATCTTTTTAGCTATATTATGATGCATTGATAAGAAACCCTATGTGATACAAATATTAGTATTTTTTTTATAAAAAAATTCCTTCTCTTACATATTCAAATAGATGTATCTATTGTTGGACTATCACTGTATATTGTGTCTAAATTGTTGAGCTAAGGCGTTTCCTTCCACATTATCTAAATTGATTGCTTATAGCTACATTGGACATGAGAGGTCAAAAAAATATATCCCAATCTAACTTTGAAGAAATATACTAGGTATATAAAAAATATTCTAAATCTTCCAAAGGAAAAAAAAAAAAAATAATAATAATAATAATAACAATAACGACGATGGAGCAACAAAGCCTTAAGAACAACTTCTACACAAAAATATAAATGTTTTGAAGGTAAAGGTAGGAAATCAATTAAAACTAAAAGATAATATTCTAATTTCCTTTGTCACTTAACTAGACATTATACAATTTTAAAAAATAAAAATAGAAATAAAAGGAAAAAAAGCCCTAATCATATATTTTTATAGATTAGTCTTAGGGAGATTTTTATAGATTAGTCTTAGGGAGACTACGCAACAGTTCAGGCTTTGGTTCTTCTTCAAGAGGTCCAAGGTTCAAATCATGGTGTGGCAAGTGTGTGAGGGGGTGTGTGTATGGTTGTGTGTTTGGTCCCTATTGATAAGCTCAACTCTCATCCTTATGAGAGGTCATGGTGGGATGGGGATGCCCAACCTTAAGCATTGGTCATAGGGTTTTTTCACACTTTTTTTTCGGTTATATAAGAGAGTTGGTCACAACCACAATATTTTTAGTAACTGACAAGTGTAGGGTTCAAACCGGGTTCAAACCACAGGGACTGCTTAGGGGGTTTTCACACTAACCAAACCTTAATTTTTTTTTTTATAAATGTATTAAAAAACAAACTTTTTATTTTTAACCGTGACATGGGCGAGTGTGAGGGGGTGGGTGTGTGGTGGCTTTGTGTTAAATTCTCTATTGATAATTATAGCTCTTAACTTTATGAAGGGTCATGGTTGGGAGGAGACTGCTCAACCTTGTGCGTCGGTCATAGAGGTTTCTCACAACAACCAAATAAAATAAAAAATAAACAAATAAACCTTTTATTTTTAACAAGCTCATTAACATAGTCATGTAGACACCCTGTTGTGGTTTGAACTTGGGTCTCCTAGAAGAAAGCCCAAAACCTTAACCACTGCATTGTCCCATAGAGGTTTAAGAAAAAAACAAATATTTATTAAATTAAAACATTTAATAATAAACCACATCCTAACTTTTTTTTAATTAGAACAAGGGGTTGTATTTGGGTCTCCCACCCTTGATAAATCACAACTCTCTTCTTTAGAGCTTTCAAGTTTATAAATAGATTCACTTTTCATCTTAGCTAAGATGCCATAGCTAGAAATCTACATCCTTTTAAATTCTTGATTTTCATTTTCTATATTTTTTCAATCTTATGTGTCAATATAAATATTTTCATTTTCTAGATTTTTTCAATTTTCTATGTAAATAGAAATATTCCCAAATTCAATATCTTTTGTTATTTATGATTTCGCACAAGTTTTTATGAGAGGTCTTAGTTCCCTCATACTAAATGGGGTTTGAACCTTGAACATCTCAAAGGGAGGCCAAAACCTTTACTATTGCAATAAACTTTGACAAGTATCATTTAAAAATATAAAAAAAAAACATTTTTTTTTAATGCCCATAAAGCCTTGGTTTAATGGTTGAAACATACATGCAACCAACACCAAAGTTCAAAATCTAACAACACCAAAATCACTAAATAACTTTTTATTTTATTTTATTTGGTTAGTGTGAGAAATCCCTACGACCAATGCTTCAGGGCTAAGTAGGCTCCCCCAACCATGACCCCTCCTAAAGTCGAGAGCTATGCTTATCAATAGAGAATTTAACACACAACCACCACACACCCACCCCCTCACATGCTCGCCCACGTCGTGATTTGAACTTTGGACCTCCTGAAGAAGAGCCAAAGCTCGAACCGAACTTTGGACCTCCTGAAGAAGAGCCAAAGCTCGAACCGAACTTTGGACCTCCTAAAGAAGAGCCAAAGCTCAAACCGTTGCACTGTCCCCCAAGACAAAGCACTAAATAACTTAATTAACTTAATATACTAAGGGAAATGATAATCCTTTTTAATTCCTAATTTTAGTGATATAAATATATATTGTATTTTATATATATAAGTTTTTGAAAGGGTTACCTCTCCTTTAGTACGAATAAATCACATCAAGTTACACAATTTTTTTTTTTACTTTTTCAGAATTTAAACCTTAATGTGGACTATGCCACCCGACTCTTTCTACCTTTAAACTAAGCCTTTATTAACTATTTAATTGTCCTCGAGGGCTAGGTGGATTAGTAAGTGTTTACCTGGCGAGGCACTTACCAAAAAGACACCTAGGTTCAAACCTCGGGGGTAACCTGTTTGCAAAGGTAGTAGTCTAATATAAATATTTTGAGTGTGTGCCAGACCGACGATGACGGTACAAATCTCGAGCAACCGATGGTTCCCTTCACATTGGATCAACAATAACGAAGCATAATAAGTTTGGTGGAAGCAGTCCTTCTGGTTTGAACCCTATGCTTGTCAGTTACTAAAAATAGTGAGGTTGTCAATTGATGGTCCCCTTCATGTCGGGTCAACAATAACGAAGCAAAATAGGTTTGGTGGAAGCAACCCTTGTGGTTTGAACCCTATGCTTGTCAGTTACTAAAAATAGTGTGGTTGTGACCAACTCTCCTATGTAATCGAAAAGAAGAAAAAAAAAGAGCTTGTTAGTTACTAAAAATAGTGTGGTTATGACCAACTCTCTTATGTAACAGAAAAAAAGAGACAGAGGTTCAGACCTTGGAGGCATGCTTGTTTGTGCACAAGTAGTAGTTTGATCTAACTATGTTGAGTGCACCCCAACCCAACGATGGCGATACTATTCCTTTGTAGTTTGATCTGACTATGATGAGTGTGCCCCAACCCAAAGATGACAATACCAATCCTAAGCCATTGGTGGTCTGTCTCACGTCGAGTCAACAATAATGAGGTGACATAGAGGTTATACTCACGTCGGATCAACGACAATAAGGTGACATAAGGGTTATAGGGACAACCCCAATATTAAAACTTGCTTAAAACTCCTCATGTATGCAGATGATGTAATTCTTGTGGCCAAAATAGCCAAAGATCTAGAAGATCACCTTCAAGCTCTATAACTCTTTTGTAAAGAAGTTGGGATGCAGGTGAACACGAGAAAAACAAAAATTATAAATTTTTTAGCAAAAAAGAAGAAGCAACAACTCAAATTTCAGTTTGCAGGAGAACTGCTTGATGTAGTAGTAGAATACAAATACCTGGGCATAGACTTTCATGACAAACTTAATTTGAATACATGTAGGATGAAAAGAAATCAAAGTGGTTGGAGAGCACTATATGCAGTTCAAAACAGGTGTAGGAATGCCGAGTTGTGGGACTGGAAGATCACCAAGGTCTTATTTGGCCTACTTGTAACACCGGTTCTGTTGTATGGTTGCGAGGTGTGGGCTAGTGGCACAACAAATGCAAAATGGAGGCAAATAGAAAGGATTCAAAAATATCTAATCACAAACTTTCTCAAAATTAAGGCCACAACCCCTTATGAAATTATTCTAGCTAAAACTAGAATGTTCCCTTTAGAAGCAATTGCTATGATCAAGTTGTTATGTTACTTGAAAAAAATAGAAAACATGAAAAATGATAGATGGCCTAGGGCAACTAGGGACGAAGAGTTGCATAGGTGAAAGAATACATGGATGAAACAAAATCAGAAATGGATGAAACGTTGGGAAATCAACATAAATGAATGCCCAAATGTCAACAAAGACAAAAAATCATGTCAATGAAAAGTTCAGAAGTGGAATGTGGAAAAATGCAAGCAGGAAAAGACAATATTATATTGCAAATTTTAACCCAATGTATGACCACAAGAAAAAAGTGTATATAGGCGCTGAAATCAAGTGGAAGGAAAAAATACTCATTGCTCAGATAAGGACTAGCTCTCATAGCCTTAGATGTGAAACAGGGTGATGGACAACGCCCAAAGAACAATGGGAAGAAAGGATATGTACTCCATGCAGACACAGGGGCAATAGAGACAGAGGAACACTTCATCTATAAATGCCCGAGTTTTTCGGATATCCGTGACAAATACAAAGAAACACTTGGGAACGAGTTTATGGCGGATTTATTTGAAGACAGTAAAATAAAAAAAGTTGGAGAATTGCTAACACAAATCGACGGGAGAAGGAACAACCTTCTCAAAGATATTAAAGATCATATGATATGATTTGAGTAATTGTACTTCCATATTTGAGGTCCCATAGACCATATTTGGGTCTCGCGGACGTAATTAAAATCTTTCATTTCATAGTAGAAAAGGACCATGGATGTAATTGGATTCCCCTATGTATTAATAAAAACTATTATCCAATATATATTAAAAAACCTAAGAATTTAATTAAAATCTTTCATTTCATAGTAGAAAAGGACCATGGATGTAATTGGATTCCCCTTGTATTAAAAAAAACTATTATCCAATATATATTAAAAAACCTAAGAATTGCAAGTCACTTTAGAGGTAAAGGCTTTGGCCTCTTTGAGGTCCAAGATTCAAATCCCACTTAGTATGAGGGGACCAAAACCTCTCATAAAACATGTGTAGACTCATTGGAAAAAAATCTTAAATTTGTACCGGTTTCATTACACAAAAATACTTAAAAAACTAAGTGCAATTTATTAGTAATTTTTTTTTTTTTTTTTAATTTGTTAAAAAGGCTTTCAAGATATTGAATTGGTGTAATCAACTAACAAACACTTAACCACTATCATCTAGCCTATTTTCTTCTTAGTATACAGTGGTTTGAACCTTGGACCTCTTTAACAAGAGGCCAAAGCCTATTAACTAGCAAGCACTTGGCCACTATCATCCAACCTATCCCCTTCTAAGTATAGCATGGTTTGAACCTTGGACCTCTAAAAAACCAAAGCCCTAACCACTACACTATTATTACAAATTTTATTTTTTTAAAATGAAAACAAATTAACACACTCGATCGAAACATTGTCAAGCAATTGTCTTTGATTCTCCAGAGAAGAAACTCAAAAATATTACAATCAACATATCCTACGCATAGGTTCCTCTCAAAGTAAAGGCTGCTGAAGAATCCTTGTTCTTAAAACGAAAGGTAAGAATACCAAGCATCACGACAGGCACTCAAAGTACGCCGTAATTTCTTATTCCCAGATGAAGAAACTGCGCTTAACTGAATTGGTTTTATGTGCAGAGAGGATTTCCAGAAAGGACCCGTTTCAGGGCAAAGGGAGTTGGCAAGTGGGTATAGTCTGAAAGAGATTTTTAGTGGCTGCAGCGAGTCAAGGGAACACCATGTCACTTTCAAGAGGGGAGAGTGGATCGCCTGTACATAAACGAGACTACATTAAAACACCAGGTTTAAGTTTTTATCTATTTTAAAAGCTATTCAAATTTGTTTTAGCAAATTCAGTGTGGATCTCTCGGTACAGGATTAACTTTACTTTTCTCATGACTTATGGGCCTTCAGATAACAAATAGGGCTCTGATAGAAAATTGTATATATATATATATTAGCCAGACACTTTGTATATAGCTATGCATACCATGGGCGGAGCAAGAGTTCACTGAAAGTGAACTAGGCATAAATTTAACAAAGCTTTAATCTTGGCGATTTATGTTATTATGGCATTTCAACGAAGCATCGTATTATATCCTCAGGCAAGATTTGAACGTGATCCACATTTTAACCATTTTAGCTAATGTTATTCGGTAAGAATTTTGTATGTTATGTACAATAATTTGGTGAAATTAAATGCAGGAAAAATAGGCTTATGGGAATTCAGAAAAATGTTCTTTATTGGAATTATTTTGGTAAAAGTTTGAGGAAAAAAATCAATTGACAATTATTAGTCACTAAAATCATCCATTGCCAACTCCTCTCCCACCTCCACCATGCTGCATGATTGCAGTTAGCACTCAAAATGGGGCACACAGACTGAAGTTTGAACCCGGGCCATCATTGTGATAAGTGTTTTATGTTATTGCTAGAGAAGAAGTCTACAGGCAACTCGATAGGTTGGTGTGGAAATTGAAGAAATAGTTATTTTTTTCTTGTGTATATCTTTTGGTCTATGACTGTCCAGCAAGCATTGTGTGGAGCAGGGGAACTTTTAAGGCATAGGTAATTCTATACAAGTAAAGAATACCTAGAGAGGCTTTTCATGATGTGTTATAGACAAATAGCTAAGGAAAAATTATAGGACCTACTGTTAATACTTGAGAATTTTGGTGAACGTGAAAACTTTATGTACATTTTATGCAAGAATTTGTCAAATATCGTGTTAAGAATTTGTTATTGGGCAAAGCCTTTTTTTTCTTTTTTCTTTCAATATTTTAAATGAGGTTGGGTTTGTAATTAGCTAAATGGCAAAAAGTAGCTTATAAAATATAGCATGCTCTAGACTTTGAGATACTAAATTTCACTCTTATCCTTGTGCTTATATAATTAGAAACTATTTTAATAGTTAAAATTCAACATTGAGAACCTATAGCACCTCAAAATTCTGCTTTTGGTTTTGAATTTGTGTTTAGAGACATACTTTCCTGTATCAGATGTTCATAATGGTGGTTTAGGAAACTGAGAAAGACAAGCCTTGAATTGTACCATGCAATGAAAGCAACCTTATTGTTATTATTTGTTAAATTGGATATAAGGGATTGAAACTGGCCTCACCCGCACTACATCATGACCGTGTTACAACAGTATTAACACATTCATATATTGCTTGGCAAGATCTGAACCTTAGTCTCCACCTTGGAAGTCCATATTTTTAACCACTTGAGCTCATGTCATTTGATATAAATGTTAAGGCTCACCAATGGGATTGGAATGACAGCAACCTTATTGAAGTATGTTTTAACATGTCTTTGTTTATGATACACAAGTGCTTACATTCATTGGATGGCTAAATGCATGAATGAGTTATGAATGTCAGAATGTCTAAATAATACATTTGAAAACAGCTTGTTTGATGGAGAACTGGGCTCCTGGGGCATCCCCACTGAGGCTTGTCAAGGGTTTAGTCCTCCCACAGTGTTGAAAACCACCCCGAGTCATGGAGTAGTTGCTGACAAGCTGAGTGGGTTCTGACAGTTCATTTTTGCCTAGCTTGCCAGACATGGCCTGACTTATCTGAGACTCGACGGACTTGGCTGACTCATCACAGGACTTGACAAGTTAAAAAATGCATTTATTTTTACAATTTTTGATAATTTATTTATTTTATATTTTTTCTTATCTGTTGAGTCTTTTGCAGAGTTTTGCCCCGAGTATGAGTCCGTGTCAAAAAAAATAGGCTTGTTGAGTCCAAGCCTTGCAACTATGAGTCCCGCAGATGATAATACTGATTTTCTATTGAATGTTCTTTGTCCATTTCTCATTGTATTCTGTGAATGCATTTTCAATCTTATGCACATTTTTTATTTATATATTTGATGATTATTGCATTTTTAGTAGTAAATTTTACAGCAGAGCAAACGTTAGCTATAACAGCTTGAAATTTTGCAACTGGTTGCAAAATTCAGTTTGTGGAGATCTTTCCTGTTGTTCGAAGCTTCATTTATTGTTTGAGATCCAAATTGGAGTTTAACTAAGCACTCCACCTTGAAACCTATGTACCTCCAAAGCTCATGATCATAAACTTCTTTCTTTTAAATGATCTGGTGGTAAAATGACATGGACTTTGGAACAGGTGCTTTGCATATCTAACAAAAAAAAACATGCAGGATTTAAGATGTGAATTGTTTTTTAAATATCGAATAAAATATTATCTTCTAAGAATTCCAAGTTTGCTTCCTGGTGCTTTCAACGGCGTAAAAGGGATAAAATGATTGTGGCATGGTGGTTATAGGGACGGACTGCGCGAAGAACTGTGTGGCGTTTTCCAGTACGGATAGCGCAGAATACTGTGGCAGCCATAAAAGTCGGACAGCCTACTTGGATTCGTGGCGGCTACCGATTCCACCATGTAAATTAAAAAAAAAAAAAGAATTCCAAGTTTGCTTGTGGAGTAAGGGTTATTCTGGTTCCTTTACTTTTCAGTACCAAAGAAACATTCACATCTATCATAGCACATGTCTTTTGGTAATGTGTATGTCTTCCCTTGCAACAATATGAGAAGCAAACTTAATTGTGACAATATAGGTTCTGATATAAACATAGTCACAAAGCAATTACTCAACAAAATTAATCTAAAATTATTAAGAGATTTGTCGTGAATAGCTTAAGTTATTTGTTAAATTACATAACCAGATAAACTGATATTTTTAGTCAGAGGTCAAAATGGTTAGGGTGAGCCTAGAGAATGCAGGTAAGTATTATGGAAAGGTCTCCAAAAAAAACTGAATTTTGCAATCAGCTGCAGAATTTCAAGCTTTTATAGCTAACCTATAGTCTCTATAAGCCTAGAAGTTAGCAGAAATATCAATATAATAGATGGCAGTATATAATAATGAAGAAGTAAAAGGCGGTGTAAATATTAGTGTGGAGTATTTGAATGCTTTGTACACAAAATTTCATTTTGAACGATTCAATACAAGTTCAAAAGGTAGGTTTTTGTAAGTCGTCATACTTGAAAGAGCATGGATGGTCTAAGTTGACAAATGAGCTGAGTGGGCATTTGAGCAATTATTTGTTTGAACAGTTTACCTTCTTCAACAAGCTAAGATGTAAGCTTCAAACATTCATACATATAGTGCTATTTACTAACACAATGGGGCTAAACTTCATCTGATAACAGTTATGAATTAAGAATCAAGTGGCATTAGCTCAACTGGTTAGATTCTTCAACATTAAAGGAGAAGACCCAGGTTCAAATCTTGCCAAGCGATACACAGATAATATTCAAGCTTTGTTGTAATACCACTATGTGGTGAGGATGTAATACGGGTGGAACCCGTTTCAACCCCATATAACCAACTTTTAAATAAAAAAAAAAAACAGATATGAATTAAGTTCCCAAGATTTTTGTCTTAAGATATTTTGCTTTCAAGAATAAGATACAGAAAATGACAATTGGCTCAAGTGAGCTAAATGAGATGATTGAGCTTTGCCGAATTGAGGTATCCTTTACACAAACCTCACACATGGCAATATTTACCATACAAATCAGGGTTAACCTTGACACTTCAGTACTAGTGAAGAAGTGTTATGACATTCTATGTGTTTCAGTATGGTACACATCTTATTGGATCCTAATGAGAGACATATCCTCATAGAAAGTACATTTCTTTGAAAAATCTATTTCATAATTGAAAGACATTTCTTTCAAAAATTTGTGTCCTAACAAGTGAAATCCATTTCTTTCAAAATTTGCATTTTATTGCTGCGTTACTAGGTTAGGTATCATTGTTGCAATACAAAAGCATCTAAATCTTAATTATATGAGAGCATTTTAGCTATGATTATTGCAAGATACAAGCAACTGTATTTTAAACTGAAAGATGCAATGGCAGCATTTGTTATGCTTTAGATTGACCTTCTTTGCTTTCGGAGGGAAGCTTTATGAACAAGAAAAGTAGCTATGGGTTCCTCACGGTCACCTAACTTAGCTAACCTATTTATGGCAAGCTTTGAGAAGCCTTCAGAAGCATATTGTTGCAAATTGCGGTGGCTGGATGGATATGTTGATGACATTTTTGTGAACTGTCTGCATCGTAAAGCAAACTAGACGAGTTTTTGAATTACCTTAATAGTATATTTGATCATATAAAGTTCACAATAGAGGTGGAAAAATGGTTCTCTTACTCACAGAGTACAGAGGAAGAAGACATGCATTAATTTGTACCTGAGGGCTGGTTCTCACCATCACAGAAGATGACACTTGGCCACTAGAGCTTATAGAATTACAGACAAGTATCATTTGGAAGAAGAAAAACCTTACATTCTTAAAGTAAATATGAGAGGCATTTAAAATGCTGAACATCTGAGGTCTAGAAACAAGGCTGATAAAACTATTAATGCTATCAGTCCATTCATTTAGGGCGTTTTTGAAAGGATAGCCAAGGTCCTCATACGTTATAACATCTGTAGTCCTATCAAGGTGATAAATACTGTTGGAAGTGTGCTGGAAAGCTAAAGATGCAGTAGATCTTAAATGTCATATGGGTGTTTACATTATTAATTGCTTGTGCAGAATCCCATACAGGTGAAACAGGAAGATCTATGGCTATAAGTTAAAGGAGCATTGTGTGGATATCCATAATAACAAGTTTGTCAAGTTGGTGTTAGCAGAATAATCTTATAAAATGGGACATTGAGTGAGGATTGCAATTAGAGAGGACCATAGTATAAAAGGCAAGTTTAAAGAGACCACTAAATTTAAATAGAGGGGATGGTTATAAGCTTAGAGCCTCTAAGAGACAATCATTGAAACATATTAGAGAAATGGTATCAGAGCTAAAATCAATCTAATGGCTAAAAAGGCATATTTTCACAGTAAAATATCATATCAAACTTTATACAAAGTGGATACTGTTGTGGTACAGCCCACGTGAAACCTAAACAGAATGGAATCTTATATCGGCAAAACCCAAGGAGAAATCGTAAGCGGTTTATGGTTGACCACTTATGAACCATTACAAAGAGGTTTTAAGAAAAACCTGTGGGTTATGGTCCCACCATGACTTTGCATCACTGTCCACCAGAAATGGAATCAAAAGAAGAATCAGAATCTGTAGAAGAGTCTTTAGGAGTGCATTCTCGTTCTGAATAATTAGTAGGAGGTGGGACATTGTAGCGAATTTTGTAGCATCTAGAAAAACAATAATATGGCCATGGAATACCTCCTCGTGGTGCATAAATTTGTACATCTATTTCAGTTAGGAATTGGGTATGATGAATTGTGTTTCGAATTTCCCAGGGCAGGTTAGTTTGAACAAATCTTTGGTAAAGAAGACTCTGGTAGAGATCACTGTTGAAGGCGGCTTGACCAGAAGGAACATACTTCTTGATGATTGGAAGATAGCATTCAGGAAGAAATTCAAATTCAATGTTCAAAGGATGTCTTATAGGTGACATCCAATTTTCTGCAAGTTGGATGTGAAAAGTCCAATTCGGCCAGCTAAACAACTTATCAAACCATTCAAGACGGCTGACTAGATTTTCAAGCCAAAATAGTTGTGAGACTGACAACGAAGCCAAATATCACAAAATGAATCTCAAGGAATAGTTTCGCAGTAAATTTTCTCCATGGAAATGAGAGCATCTCTGGCTTCAGTTGCCTGTTCAACAACTGTTCTCCTTGTTTCTTCTTTCATCCTAAGGAGATCACGAGAGCGCCACACAAAGGGTTTGAAATGGTCCCAATGTTCTTCCTCAAATCTGAATGATTGATTTCTTTGGGTTGGCGACTTAGTAGATTTGCAAGGACATTTTTCTTTCTTGCAATATGTTTAGTATCAAATTCAAAATTATCAAGAAAAACATTCCATCTTACCAACCGACTACCTTCAGCCGTATCATTGACAACATTGTCAAGATGTTTGCGCCAATGCTTGAGATCGGATCTGATCAGGATTTTTTCACTGGCAAGGAAAAATTTAAACATCTTAATGGGATATTGATCTCTTTTGGTTCGGATGAGGAATCTGTAAATTCCCAAATTTCTATTTTCCCAATCTTCTTTACCACCCGATGTTTTTTAACAGGAGGATGGCTGGTTATAGGAGAAGAATGGAACATATTAATTGCTTTCTCCTTTTGACTTGGATGTTTTATGATAGCCTTGCATTCTGTACACTGAAGATGATTCATCATGGGATCAACAATAGGCTAAAGATCTCGGTGAGGACAGATAGACCTATTTTTGTCTCTGTGTTCTTTTTTTCTGGAGCCATTTTTGAAATTCTATGTATTTAGCATGATCAATTGAAAGGCGGCCAAAAGTAGATGGAATGTCTATAGAAGTTCTTGGAACAAAGGAATTGGATCTGGATAATCTTGGATTTCTGAAAGGATTGGAAAAAGAGATTTCTACAGTATTATCACCATGATTTCGTAGTGATTGAGAGGCAGAGAAAACAGGAGCAGGAGGAAACTGTGGTCTCGTGGACAAAGTCCATGACTGCGGAATAGACAGTCTTTCCTAAGAAATGTATTTTGGTTCAATAGCCTGACCATGAGGTCCAGTTTTTAAGAGGAGTGATGATCCCTTTTTGGAATGGATATTGACAGCGGGATTGACGGTGTTTGTAATGCATAAGATAAGTCTCCAGTGAAGATTGAGATTGTGAGAACCTTCTAACATATTAATTCCTTGGGCCTTAATCTTCAACTTAAAAACTTTGTCAAGATGTGGGTTAGACAAAGAAACAGAGAAATTGGGATAAATGGCAGTAGCAACTATTTCATCATTTAAAAGAACATTAACCAGGCCGAGAAGGGAATCAGAAAAATCGAAGTGGTGTTGGTCAAAACAACCAACAATGGCAGACGAATCAATTCCTTTTCTATACAAGGGTTGTAAACCAAAAACAATACCACCAATATGGCAATATTGATATTTTCCCTCGTGTTGTGCATTTTTAATTTCTTCATCATCAAGCATATCTATAATAATTTCTTCATTTGAAGAGCAAAGAGGAATTTTTCGTTCAACCACATTTATAATACTTTTAGACCAGAGCTTAAAAGGAAGAACCTGTTTGTAGATTTGCTCTGCAGTAATATCAGGAAGTTTCCATTCTGGCGATGGATCCTTTTCTTCGATTGCCAAATGACTAAAATTTGAGTGGAGTGCCTCAGCTGCTGGAACAAAATCTTCAACAGGATCAAAATATGAAGACACCATGTTCAATCAGACAACTATAACCCTTGTCTGCGCCTCAGGAAACCCTAAATACGTCCACTTGCCTAAAAAGGGGTTTGGAAGGACGTCTTACACGGGTATAGGTTGCAAGAGCTAAATGGCATCTGATCTTAGATAAGGTTTGTTTTCTGATTCAGCAAAGCTGAAGAGCATACTCACTACTGATGTTAGATCGATGTTAGCTCTGATACCATTACAAAGAGGTTTTAAGAATTTTAGGTTTATATTTGTAAAGACATTGAAGGCTGAGTCTCCATTATCTTTGTATTGAAGAGAAGGGATATATATTAATGTGAGAAAATCCAACATCCCCTTTCCTCAAGCATATTGATTTGAATTTCCCAATCTTTATAATGACAAAAACTGTAGTTGGTTTCGAAATGTCAAAGTTAAATAATGCAGGTGTGGACCATCCAGGATATGCAACGAAAATAAGCTATAATATTTAAAGGGGTTTATGAATGTATGATCACACTTTGAGTTCATGTTTTTGATATTTATAAGGTAAAAAGAATGATTGAACATATTGCGTGATTCATTTCTACCCATTATTAAGGGCAAAGTATTCTTTTTTTGTCTCTCTGAGTTTGCTAGGCTCTATAAATGGAAGAGGTCTTTGGAATTGGCATATTATCTCCATCCATAAGTTTGCTTTTTTCTATCATTGTTGGCTTTCATGTGTACTCCATTATTTCTTTTATCTGTGCCTGCACTGCACTCCCATGACAAATATCTATGTCTCTGCACGTAAATCAGGACACACTTGTCTCATGGTTTTGCCCCCCAAGGGCCTTTTGATATTGTTTAATAATCGACCTTGGAAAGATTTACTTCTTCCTAAATGTTAAAAAGTCTGAGATTGGTATTTGTAATAATCATCCTCTTTGTTTAATCAAGTGGTATTAGCTCAACCGGTTAGATTCCTCAACATTTCAAGGAGGAGACCCAGGTTCGAATCTTGCCAAACGATACATGGATAATATCCAAGCTTTATTGTAATACCACTATGTGGTGATGATGTAATACAGGTGGGGCCTGTTTCAATCTCATATAATCTATTGAAAAAAAATAATCATCCTCTTTGTTATTATTGGTATTTGTAATGATCATGTTTTTTATTGTTTGAATAGTTTGACATCCATTAGCCTGTCCTCTTGATGATAATGATATAAATTTATCTAGCTCTCCTTAATCAACTTATATAGCATCTTGTTCCAAATTCTCTGAATATGCAGAAAAGCAAAATACTGAATCTCATTTGAAATCTGTATCAGACTCCATTAATACATTTCTTATACAATTTTGTCTTGTCTGTTAAGTTTTAGTTGGGTGCAAAGGTACAAAGGTTATTTGAAGTAAGTTTTAGGCAACATGATCTGCAGTCGGGATTTGCAAACAGTAGGTGTTGGGAATCGTCATTCTTTTTTTGTCGAAGTGTAATTCTAGCCTTATCAATAATTTCAGGCATATTTTGGGTCCTAGAACCCTTGATTAATTTTCTAAGTCTAATTTTGTCTCAAAGCACAAATTACAACTTCTTACTAGTTTCTTGTCTATTCTTGTCTTGAGATTTTTGATTAAATGAGTGAATTACTTCAGCAAAATTCACTGTTGGTGACTGTATGGTGTTGTTCGGTAGTTGTTGGTCATTGACATCCTTCAAGACCCCATAAGACAGGGTTCCCGAATAGTTGCTCTTATCCCCTATTGGAAATTTTAACTTTTTAGAAAAAATTGATAAATTGAGCACCTGGGTGTCTCAAATGATTCCAATTGTAACAACTTGTATAGACCTAGAACTCACTGTACAGTCATTGAGCAGGATACTACAGGTTTTCATGTTCTCTGCAGTCAAACATCCCAAGAGGTGTCCATACTCACCAGTTCACTCACATAACATCTGCGGTTCAGACAACCTTCTTCAGATAGAAATGAATGCCTTAATAACTGCAAATGATTTTTCTACAGAAACAAGTGTGGGTATCAAACACCATATGAGTGCCAGTAGCCTTACATTTTTTGTCTGGACTTTACATGAAAAGCAAACACTTTTTTGTTTGTCTTCATACACAACTACTATCCAGCATAAAGACAGTTACATATTGGAACTGCTTTCGCTCCATATCTATCCTCTGTAATGCCCTTTTAAGCGCTCATTTTCTCCAAAAGAATATTTTGTGCCCTCATTCTTCCTGACCTCTTCTGTTTTTTTCAGACTACCTGCACATCATGTCACATTGTTGCAGTCAATTTTTAGTATGAGGGCTGTTGTTCCACATCCTTTAGGCTCCTCCACAAACATGATTTTCATACTATGTTGAACAAACATATTTACACACAGATATAGATAAGATCATAAGACAATTCTATTAACGTCCAAAGATGGCCAAAGGAGGCCACTAGGACTTATTGAAAAGAGTTTTTACAATGCACTGTAGTAACTAAAAAGTACTACGAAAATAAGCTAAACTAGAGTAAAGAATCTAGTGTAAACTACACTGAAGTGGAACAATTGGATGACTTAAAACTACTGTCTCGAGGGTTACCCAAAATGGATAAACCCTAACACGCTAAAAGTAATAATGAAGAGAGCCAAAAATCAAGATGAAAAAAGAGATATAAAGGAGCTTCAGTGGATCCTAGTGCTAACATTACTTTGTAGTGGAATGTAAAGTAGAAGCACAATTGTTTTCATCACCAACTATCCCAAAAGGGTCAACACAGGATCTAATGATGCTCCCAAGAGAATGGCCAGGACTAAGAGGCCTTGATTGGATAATCTTCGAAGAACATGAAGTTCGATCCTTTATGACTGTTCTAGCATCCATGGCTGTGGAAGCAATATAAGAGGATAGGAAACTTCTTGATACATGAGGGGTAGCCGAAACCCGATGCTGGAGAACTGTAGTTCTGTCTTGCCGCAAGCAAGAAGAAGAAAGAATTAGAGCCCTAGTAGCCACCCTTGTATGTAGGCAAGGGTGCATAGATTTGTCATCAACATTTTAGAGAGTTGTAGCTTCAAATGAACTCTTATTACTATGGACTGCAGAGATAGAGTGAAAGAATGAGGTGATTAGTTGATATCCCCTATAATAACTAGCTTCTAACACTGATAACTTCCCTAATGTACAAAGCCAAGAATTTGGTCAGGATAGCTAAAAGAGGTGCTGAGCAATCCACTTGAGTCTCCATACAAGCAAGAGTATCTTCCTTGTATCTCATAATAAATAGGACACCTGAAGATGAAGTGTTCTTCTGTCTCCACCTTCCAGATAGAGCAAAGATGACATACCCTATCCTCTCGAGGAATATGGAGGTCTGTCTCCAGTTGCAACTAATGTGAGACACTCTTAGTTGGAGATAATTAGGGTGAGTAATGATGGCATTCTCAGTCCTCATTAAATGTTTAGTGTAGAAGGCCAACTTAGGACTAAGAGGCTGAGATGAAGCAATCCAAGTGATAAGAATATATTGTTGATAAACATCATCTTTGACGACTTGATTGATTACCCTCTTATCAAGAAGGAGGTGGGGAGGAGCATGTAAAGAGTATATGAATGGAGGTAATCAATCTATGGTGATGCCTCGGGATATCATATAAAGAATTAGCATGGGAGATCTAGGACTTGTTATCAATACACATGGGATGGGGCTTCCAAGGAAGGAAAGTGTGCCAAAAGGATTTGGGAAATTGATGAAGAGCATCTAGAAGCTCACAATGTGTAGCGGCAAGAAATTCTAGCTTCTTACATCTGATGAGAAATTATATTCTCTTTGGTGGAAGATATAGCTATAGGCTCATGGATAAGAACAAAACACAACTTTTGATGCATGGACTTACATTCCTTATCATACTAACTTTTCATGGAGAAAGCATCAATGCGACGAACAAACTTGGCCTAGGAAAAGTGTGGTGAAAGGACTTAAGGGCTGCATGCTATAACGTGTGAGATGAAAACTCATATTTGCTTGTCATTGTGGTGGAATTAAGAGAGAGGAATATTGGGAAAGCAACTAGGAGAAACAAGCAGCATAATCATTGGCAAAACAAGGATCAGAATGAATCATGGGATGGTTGATAGGATTGGACGATGGAGGAGGAAAATATGGAGAGGTAAAAGAGGAGGAACTTAAGGATAAAAGTCAGCATAGTATGATCAGCCAAGGGAAGCTGACTAGAAACCTAAAAGCTGTGAATATCAGAAAGCAAGGTCTTGTTTGTGATGACATAGTCAACCACACTTGCACCTCCTGCATGTGGAAAACAAGTGAACTTGGAGGAGTTAGGAAATTGAGGAATCCCATTGAGAACCAAGAGACCATGTGACTTGCACAACTGAATCAAGTGTTTTCCATAAGAGGTAAGAGGATGCTTCTCATCTGCAGAGGTCTTATTAAATACAAGATCCTTGGGATTGAGTTTGAAGAGGTAAAACTCGTCCTCTATAAGATCATGAAGAGGTGCCTTTTGGGTCCCAGTGCGGGCAATGGAGTCACCTAAAAGAATGACATCAGCCACTGATGAATATGTAGAAATATCTAGTTAGACATCCAAGTACGGGTTACCATCAGAGTGGATGACAAAAGTTGATGATGCTGGAGGAAAATAACATACTGCTATGAAGATGTCTCTAATAGGAGGTGGGCCATTCTTGATCTGAAACCCCATATATCTGGAGTGTGAATGATACAAAAGGCTAGTCCACAATGGTCCCCCATACATTTATTTCTAAATTTGTAACATTCCTCTTACATTTTGTGCAATAGTGGCATTCTTATACATCATTATAATAGTTTAATAACCTCATCAGTAATAAAATTAAGGTTACATATTTAATGTTGATTAACATCTCACTGTTTATCCACCAGATTTAAGATTTAAGGATTTTTATTTTTATGTTGTTTTAAAGAATAAGGGGCTGGATATGCATAAATTACATAGAAAAAAGTGCCTAAATTTTCAGCACAATCATGGTTTGGTAGCCTTTGTGAATTGGGATTGACTTTATTGATTATTCTTTTTCTCTGACAAGGGATGCTAGTTTTTACCTGGAGAGACTTATCTAGAATTATAGTTCTATGATATGTAGTGAACTTTGGTAGCTATTTTACTTTGGTATTTTGATAATGGTCAAGGAACTTCGAAAGAACTATGAAAGGTGCTTTGTGAGGCCCTACCCTACCATATAAATATGTTCAGAGGTAGATTGTTGGGTTGTTTGAACTTTGTGGCAAATGAATTAACTTATTTCCATCAAATGGTATTCGGCGTTGGGGAAGTTCTAGTAAATGCCTTGGTTTGTTTCTTGTATCTCTTCTAGGGATTAATAGAAGACGCAATTTTGAGGATTTTGGGTTTTTGGACGGGTCATAGAAAATGGCTAAATTATTAAAGGTGGCCTGCAGCCTGCAGTATTCTATAGATTTTCCTTTACAGATCTTTGCAATGTCTTTTGCTTAATTTTTCCAATTCTCACTACTTATTATTATTGGAAGCATCTTGGTTGATTGGATTCCTTATTATGTACTATTGATCAAAATTAATAGAAACATGTTCAAGAAAAGAAAACATTGGTCCTTTCCTCAATCAAACATGTTATATTGTAATGTTCATTTAGTATGTGTTAATAAAGTTATGATTTATAATTATAAAATGTGATAGAGTAATACTTACTGTTGCTAAAGCTTATTAAAAAAAATACTTACTGCTGCTAATTAAAATAACAAAATATGTATACTATAAGAAGTCCATGAAGTCCCTTTCCTGGTGCTTTCAGCGGCGTAAAAGGTTTAAAATGATTGTGACATGGTGGTTATAGGGGCAGACTGTGCGAAGAACTGTGTGGCGGTTTCTGGGGCAGACAGCGCAGAATACTGTGGCGGCCATAAAAGCCAGACAGCCTGTCCGGAATCGTGGCGGCTACCAATTCCACCATGTAAAAAAAAAAAAAAAAAATGTCCATGAAAGTATATTCAATTTGAATTAATTAAAATTTATGCCTATTCTCTCTTATTTTCTCAAAACTATCACTTTTGATTTCCAGTAGCTGCAGTTATTTTTCTATTATAGACATCCCATAGGCAAAATTTTACATGTTTGGAATCGTTGAATTGAACAAATTAATATTTTAATTTGTCGTAACTTTTTCAAGCAGCAATATGCCTAAGGAATTGGAAAAAAGCTATAACAGAATGATGTATAAAGCTGCTTAGCTATTGATTCGGCTTTTTCTGTTAATTGTGTCAAAATTTTATTTTCTTGTCTGATGATTCCTTACTTTACTGCTCACTACATTGGTTTTTAATGGTGAGGGATATCTTTCAGACTACCTTTGTTTCCTGATTGTGGTTTATGAAGTTGTTCTTATTTCACTCTTCTATATTTTTTGGAAGTGTAGATTAGGTCGGTCAAGGTAAATCCATGATAAAAGGAATGTTGGGAAGTTGAGACTTAATTTTAGTTGCTTGTGGCAGGACACTCAATAATGTATTGTTTGAGCATTTACTCAACGATTTTTTATTTATTTTTAATAGAAATCTCACAGTTCTTTGATTCTCAGTTGGGAATGTTGCGGGGCAAAGGAGGCGGCAGCAAGCAGTCTCTATTGGCAAGGAAAGAAGAGATGCTGTGGTTCGGGCAAAGCGTCTTTGTAGACTTGACTCTAATGATGAGGACGGAAACATAATTGATACTGATGTTGCTATGGATGATGAAATAGCAGAATTGGAGGAGCAAACTATTCATACTGTGGAGGAATTGAAATCAGTAGCTTCATTGACGTATGTCTTACTTTGATACCTACTTATTGATGTGCTTTTATTATGTTGAATAAAGTCTCTAACATCTGTCATGGTTAAATTTATTTTACATTTATTAAAGTTTCTTTCATTTTGAATTGTTCTCAACTGTTATGAACTTCTTTATGATATTAGATATCAAATCAATCATAGGCAACATGATTATTTTGCATTCATAAGGGGAGATTCTTGTCAATTGACTGTTGAAAGTGTAATTTGACTTATGGTCAAGGCCGACATTGTATGATATAATCTTGTATAGGCCTATGGGCAATTATTTTATAATTTTATTTAATTTATTGTAATATTTTATTATGTAAGCCCAATGGGCCACGATTAACCTTGTTATAGTTAAACCCACTTTTTAACTTGTAATTAACTTTAAAGCCTTTTTCTTATGTTGGCTTACGCTAAACTCATTTATGTAATCGGGGCTTTGGTATTGGTATAAATACCTCCCACCACTCCATCCATTGTATCGGAGTGTTGTCATTCTTATCCACAGATAATACAATGATTATTTATGGTGCCTAAGGGCGCCATTAATTTATGTGTCTCTTACTTTTATTTCATCCTTTTATACGTTCTTTATAAGGTTTGAGTGAATGGGATGCTTCTGTTTGTTTCTGGAAAGAGGTGTGAATTCCAAAATTGACAATGTACATAGTCTTTCTAGAAGAGCTTAGGAAATAGGAGTCCCATTTCACAAGTCACTGGTTGAGCTTATGCCATTAGTTTTTTTTGAAGAGGTTGAAAAGCGGGGGCATATCAAGGGCCACCCTTCCTGTGAATTGAACTTGGGTCTTTGTAAAGAGAGCCCAATGACTTTTGCCATTGCGGTGTCCCTACCGGGACAGCTTATGCCATCAGTTGACAGTGGAGGTCATTTTCATTGTTTACATCATTATTATTAGAGACTGGCTTCTATTGGATATAAATTACCTTTTGAAAGCATTGGCTTTTTTAATCGTTGGTATAAAGATGCTAAGTTCTAGTGAATGTGAGCGAGCTGACCGAGCTTCTCCTTTTTACTCCCTTTTGGCCCACTCTGAAAATGGCTTCTCTTGGTGATTTAAAGTCTTGGATGTTGCTCAACACCATCAAATAGCTCTTGTTTAGAGGGGATGGCTTAGATAATGGTGGAACATTAGATTCAAGGGATCAGCCATGGGTGTGTATGAATTGAAACCCTAATCCTCAACACAAAAGTTTCTAAAAATGAAAGGGCAAAGCATGCTTTCATATGTAAGTTTTAGGGTCAAAGGAAAATAATTTGCTTGCCTGGAGAAAGTCTCAGTGCCTCCTTTCCCAGATTACATAATATCAAAGAACTTTGAACTGGGTCTGGATTGAAATCAACCCTGATAACCACTAAGTAGAACTAAAACTCCTTAGAAAGGAATAGGAGAACCTAATGGAAAGTAGAAGACAATGTTGATGAGAGGAGGTCTTGAAAAAGGCCAAGGTAAATAAGCAAAGATGGTCTGGCTGTCATGGAACATTTGAGTCCTGGCTAAGAGAAGGATGGTTGAACAGTTGATTCAAACCTGAGAACATGATGTTGTGTTTATTAAGGAAACCAAACATTCTTTTGATCCCTTGAACAAGTTGTTCCAGTGCATGTGGAAAGCAATAGAGTGGGAATCAGCGGACTCAGAGACAGCTAAGGCAATCTTGCCATAATATGGGATCCTCAATTGGTTAGTGGCAAGATTGTGGAGGAGGAGTTGGATGAACATAATATTCTGACATCTGATCTAAGCACATTAACCTGGTTGCAATCAATACCTATGCTTCAACTTCAGCTGTGAAAAGAAAGATTACATGGGCAATGGTGAACCCTGTCCTCCTTTAGAAAAAATTCCATTGAGGCCATGTGGTTCATGGGTGCTGATTTCAGCTGCGTCTGATCTTATGAGAAGGAAGTATGTTTGTTGTTTTTCGAATCCACCAAAAATCACTTATGGGATGTTGAACCTAAGGCAAGGAATTCCTTTTGGTTGAATTGCTATGCTGGACTAAATCAAATAATGCAATGTCTATGTATGTTTCTCCAAGATTATGGGTGGCTGGGCATTAGCATCCTAATTTAAGAAAACACCCTACTGGTCACTGGATCATATCATTAGCCTTTACAATTGGAAATTCTTCATGACTTTGCCCTGAAATGCAGCCCTTCTAAATTCAAATTGATGGGATTATTACACCCTAGCGTCTTCTCGCATATGAGCAAATGGTGGGAGTGAACAACTGGAAAGGTTGGGATCAAAGTGTATAACCTTGTGCAGGAACTGAAATATGTGAAGAAGGCTTCCAGAAATTGAATAGAGAAGCCTTTGCAATTTTTTTCCAGAACAGGGATTAAAGTGGAATGAAATTCCATCATAGGACTATGCCTCTGGAAACAAAAGTATGATTTGAAAAAACAGATTACTGATATTCAACTCAAAATTCAGCAATAAGATGTCATTTAATGAAAAATGAAATTCTGATGTCCACAAATGATCGAATAGGGCATTGGGGCTCAAAGAAGACAGCATGATAGGAAATAAAGATACAAGGGTTTGCAGAACTCCAGAAATACGAACCAAGAATGACTAAAAAGCAAATAAAAACTAAATACAAAATTGGAGGGGGTAAACCTAGAAGGGTTAGACCCCAGGTCATAGAGACTCCTAGCAATTAGTATTAATGCTTACAATATGGAAGAGCCGATGTGCTTGTCATTGATCCTATCAGACGGGCCAGTGAAGGGGGAGTATTGGTGGTACTTGTGCTCATGTTTCGTGCTGTCATACTGGAAACTTCATGAAACATATAGATAATTTTCTTATTTTTTAAACCAATTGTTACTTTCCATCCCCTAAAAGATTGTGTATTGTTCCTTATTGCATCGGAAACCTGTCCTCTACTTTTCTTCCCTCACTGTACTGGAAATTTCATGGAACATATATCCATACACTTAAAACAAGTAGCTTGATTGCATGGAACCCAATAATTTTTTACCTTTCTGTCTTGCACAGATAGCTTTAGACTATGGAAATTTGTTTCATACTGAATTGCTTTAGGGAAGTTCCTAATACGGAGCATAACAGATAGCTCTAATGTTATCTTTTGAGAAGATTCTTGGCTGCTTTCATCCACTCTCTCTCAACTTCAGAATGTGGCCATTTTGAATCCCCCAAATAGGATTAGACCTCTCCCTTGGCGGGAAGCAAAAAGGGGGGAAGCATGAAATGCAAGATGATGGACCATGAAACCAATGTAAGGCTAGGTTTTGGATAGTAGGAAGACCACCCTATCTGATCCCCTATGCAAACGTGCATGGTTTGCGGGAGGATTTTAGCATAATACCATTAGAATAAAAGATGAGGGCACTAGGACCCAAAAACCAATGCAAGGCAAGGTTCTGGATCATAGTAACGAGACTTGGAGTCAGCAACCCTGGGTTTTTGTGAGAGTCAGGCTTGGGGCAAAACTCAAGGAAAAACTTGACAATGACTTCACATAAAAGAAAACACAAATTATAGTGAATTTTATAGAAAGAGACTTGCCTAGGCTCACTTGGTCCGTGGACTTGGGGATACTTTGAACATTATGTGTTGGATAGCAGGGAAGACCACCCTAGCTGATTCCCTATGCACTCATGCACAGTGATGGGGAGGGGGGAATTTGACAGTGTGGCTGCATGAAATACAATATGAGGGACCTCTTTCTTCAGTGATATGAGAGGTGTTAAAGGAGACAAAGATTCTCCATGGAAAGGTGTTGAACATGCAAACAGGTCAGTGACAAGTGGCATCCCTTTTGTTATGAAAAGGGTATCTGATTAATACAATATCGCCCTCTGCATGGTCAAACCGCTGCCTGACATTCAGAAACACTAGGGTGGTTTCATATTGCATGGGAAAAAGGGTTGAAGTGAGCAATTTACAGTTTGGAATGGTTTGGAGGGGAAATTGGACTGCAAAAGTGCTAATCGGACTAAGTGGGATAAGTTGCGAAGTCAGTGAGGTCAATTAAAGCAGATTTGCAAGGGTGGAAATAGGAGAAGGCTAATTCTTTTTTTGTTCTGGCCTCAGAATGACTCATGTGAATGTCATTGGCACGGATTAGGGCACGGATTTTTGATGCTGCTAAGGCATGGATTTTTCTGGGCGCAGCTAGGGCACGGATTTTTCTGGACGCAGCTAGGGCACGGATTTTTCTGGACGCAGCTAGGGCATGGATTTTTTTCTACTCCACTAGGGCACGGATTTTCTGTGCAGCTAGGGCACAGATATTTTCTACGCAGCTAGGGCACAGATATTTTCTACGCAGCTAGGGCACGGATTCCCAGTTGTCCTCACAGCTGTTCTTGGTTATGGGGATACTTGATGAAGGAGTAATGGAGGAGACGCGGGCTTCTCCTCTTAAATCTGTCCAACGCCTTCACACAACAGTGTCATATCAGCGTTTGTCTAAACAGATTAATTCTCTCCAAAAACAGCTAGACACACAAGCTAGTATTATACTCTCCTTGCAAGACCAAGTGAAAGACGACAGCCGAATTATCACGGATCTCCAAATTAAACTTCAAGATCAGCAAGCCATCATTACTCAATTGCAGATTGCACATACCGAACAACCTCCTCAGAATTCTGCGAATTTACACTCTGAAATTCTAAAAATTCGAGATGAACAGGCTGTTCTTCTTGCTGAACAGGAACGTCTCAAGGAAGCGTCAACTGCACAAAGTCAAAAATTAGCCGACCAACAATCTTGGGTTCAGGTTGTAGCTGGAAAGAAGAACCCGCCCCCCATAGTTGAGTTGGTTGTCCAGGCTAAATTTGAAGAAGAAAGGATCCGTAATGCAAAAGCGCTCAATCTCAGGGTTCGTGGGGTGCCCAAACCTACTGATCCGCTTCAAGCTGGAAATGCCTTCATTCACAACACTCTTGAGTTAACAGATGTTACTCTCGAGAGAGCGTGGTTCTCTCCCGACTCCACATTGGTCATACGCTTCAAAAATGCGGAAGAGCGTATGAAGGCATTGAGGGCCAAACGGAAATTATTTACTCTTCAGGACAAGATTTACCTTGATGAGGACCTTACGCGACTCCAGGTTGAAGAATTGAAGAAAGCCAGGGAACAAGTAGTTGCAGCCAGGAAAGCCAACAAATGGGCAGTTATTCGTAATTTGCGTGCAGTGATTAGGGACTCTCCCCCACCTGGGTGGTCCAAACCCTTGCCTAACAAATGACTCCATCGACACGGAAGGGAGGTGGTAGATAAGCTAGCTATAGCTTGTTGGAACTGCAATGGTATGATGTGGTCTGCCCCAGGGTCCCTTTTTGATGTGATTGGCAGACATGACGTCATTCTTATTTGTGAGACGCACGAGAGTCCTGAGCGGGCCCTACCAGTTATCTCTGGTTACTTTTGGTGGTCCAGTTGTCGGCAACTCACTCGGCGCTCGGGGGGTTCGAGGTTCAGGAGGTGTTGTTGCTCTTATCAGGGACAGTCTCCAGGGTTCAGTTTCCCTGGTTTCGACTGACCCCCACTCCAGGTTTTTATGGATTAAAATCCATCGTCACCCACCTCTTTGGGATATCTACATTGCCACTTGTTACTTTCCTCCCACCACATCCAATTTTGCTATTCACACGGACGAGGACCCTTTCCAAGATCTCTATGAGGACATTACTAGATACTCGGCTTCAAGGGAGATACTTTTGTTGGGAGATTTCAATTCTCGGACCGGACCTATGCAGGTTTCTCTTCATGACCTCACAACCGATGAGATGCAGACTCGGGAATTGGATCCTGAGGACCTTGGTTTTGCTCGAACCTCCAGTGACACACAAGTTACTGCTTACGGTAAGCATCTTATTGAGTTGGGTGAATCCAATAGGCTAGTTCTTCTCAATGGCATATCTTGTTTCCCGGATTCCGGTGGGTTTACTTGCTTTCCTCATAGTGGTGGAGCCAGTGTCGTCGACTATGCTATTTCCTCTACCACCCTCATTCCATTCATTTCCCGGTTCAGCGTCTCTGATCACCCTCCCCCCCTTACCGATCATTCAGTTCTTTCTCTTACGTTATCCGTTGTTTCCCTTCTTGTTATTCCTCCCCCTCCTCCCTCCCCTTTTGCCCCTCGAGTCATTATGGACTTTGACTATTATTATTCCTTTACCTACATGGACCGGTTGCGTCAGGTTCTCCCCAGGGTGTCTTCTCTTCCCGATGTTTCCGATCGTTCTGCTTGCTTGGTCCAAACTATTTGGAAGGCTGCTTTGGACTCGTACCCACACACTACTCGTCCTCCCCCCGTCCTCGTCCCCCTGGTCATTGCCCCATGAACATCTGGTATGATGAGGAATGTAAGTCTGCCCACCGAAGGTTGAAATATGCCATTCGGAATCCTTCCCAACTCTATGCCATTTCTCACAAAGACTACAGGATGCTTCTTCGAAAGAAGAAGCGTCTCTTCCTCTCTCGGCATCGACTTGATCTTATCCACTCCCTTCAGCAGTCTCCTAAATCCTTCTGGCGCCTTATCCTCCCCCGTGATCGGATTATTCATGGGATCGATCTTTCCACTTGGACCATTCATGCCTCTTCCCTCTATACCATCCCAAATCAGCCTCCCATTATTGTTCCCTCCCCTCCCTCTTCGTGCCACCTCTTTTCTACTGGTCTTGTCAGGCAGGCTATCAAGAAACTTTGTACGAGCAAAGCAGCAGATTTGGATGGGTTACAGGCGGAATTTCTGAAGCATGGTATTGACCCTCTTGTTGGGCCCCTCACTGATCTCTTTAATCTCTCTGTCTGTTCTGGGTTTCCTGATTCTTGGACTCAGCATATCATTCACCCCATTCATAAGGCAGGTGATCCCCATGAACCTAATAACTACAGGACCATCATGATTGGGCATATCTTTGCCAAGCTCTATGCCACAACATTGGATGTGCTTCTCTCCCGAAGGTTGGAGGAGGAGGGTTTCAGGGCCCTTGGCCAAGCTGGTTTTCGACAAGATCACCAGACCACAGATCACATTCTAGTCCTCAGAGCTATTATTGAGGAGGCGCGTTCCAGGTCCTCAAAGGTTTATTGTTGCTTTGTAGACTTCAGGAAAGCTTTCGACACGGTGCCTCGACATTTACTTCTTGAGCGACTTCGGTCAGTTGGCATCTCTGGGCAGCTTTTGACAACGGTTACACGATTATATGAGACTGTGAAAGGTCGGTTTCGCTCCCCTCAAGGGCTTTCAGCCAGTATTCTTAGCACCATAGGAGTGAAACAGGGGTGCCCCCTTTCCCCGACACTTTTTGGGATCTTTATCGACGAGCTTGAGACTTTTATTAAGGAGAACGCTCACCCAGAGGATGGTTGCCTTCTTCATTATGTGCTGATTTCTATTCTCCTCTTTGTTGATGATGTTGTTCTTTTGGCCTCATCTCCTGAGGGGCTTCAGCGTCATCTGGACACTCTTGCCGCTTTTTGTGACTCGAGACAGTTGACGGTGAATCTTTCTAAGACCAAGGTTATGGTATTCAATACTACCAAAGAGGCCCTATCCCATCTCCACTTCTTTTTCCAAGGTCGGGAGGTCGAGATCACCACCTCTTATGTGTACTTGGGGGTTCTTTTCACCGGTCCCACTTTTGGTATGAAACCCGCCGCCCAGGCCCGGGTGTGTAAGGGGTATGCAGCTCTGTCTTTGCTAGAGAGGAATTGCTTCAAAGCACATTTTCAAGATATACCTGTGAAGATGAGGATCTTTGACGCCTTGGTCAAGCCAACTATTACTTATGGGTCAGTGGTTTGGGGTCCTAGTCTTGGCCCGACTGAGTGGTCACGGGTTGAACGAGTCCAGACACTCTTTCTTCGACGATTCATTCGTTGCAAGGGCACAATCCCCCGCTCTATTATTTTGGCAGAGTTTGGGGCTTCTCCTCTCCAACTTGAGATTATCTTCTTGATTATCGGTTATCTTCACAGGATCCGTACATTAGGAGATACCCCTGCGGGTTGCAGGCGGTACCCTTACCTCGCCCTTCGCTCCTCAATGGAACTCTCTCCGAGTTCTCGGGGAGGCCGGAGGAGCTGGTATTTTCAGGTTTCTGCCCTCCTGGCCAGCATTCAGATACGGATGGACAGGCTCCCCCCTTATTCTTTGGGTGTTCTCCCCCCTCTCGGCTTAGTAAGGAGAAGATGCTCCACGAGATCCGGAAGGATGTTAGTCTCCAGTACACCAGATGCACATGGATCTCTCCTGTTGCCCCTCTTTCCCCCAAGCTGTCTTTCTACCATGAGCACTTCTTACAGATACAGGAGGGCAGAATAGTTCCTCCACAATACCTTCAACAGCACACAATGCATAGTCTTCGGATCACTATTGGGCAACTCAGGGTGTGTTCTCACCAACTCCGGATTGAGTCAGACCACCATCTTCCGACGGAGGAGCGGATTTGCTTGTTTTGCTCATTGGGTGAAGTTGAAACCCTTCATCACTTTATCTTTTGTTGTCCCATTTATTATGAGATCCGGGGTAGATTCCACTGCCTTTTCAGGGACAACTCTCGATCTGTTTCTACCTTCTTCAGATACCCGGACCAGCGGTGTCTTGCACTCTTTCTTAGGGAGATAACTCAACTTCGACGACATAAAAGTTCTCCTCCAGATGGATCTCACCCTCCTCAACATCGGCTCATCACAACATACTTCACCCGCTCTGACGGCTCAGGTGACTCCGGACGGAAACGCCCCACATCATCCAGTTCGGACAGGAGCAGGGTCACTAGACAGCGCACCCACAGCTTGTCAGGGTTCCGAACCAGCGATGGACAAAGACATATCATGGACTTCTTCAACTCCGATACTTCGGCCTCGACTGTTAGGAGAGATTAGTTTTTGAAGGGTTCTTAGAGCTTGCCCCTCCTGGGTTGCTCCCTCCCCCCTCCTCTCTCTCCGTTCTTCTTGGCGTGTACTCTCTTTCGGACTGCAGCCCTCCCCCCTCTGGTCCCCCTTTTCTTTCTCCTTTTCTCTTTGGCCCGGTTGTCGGGTTTCGTCTTGTATTTATCTTAGTTCTTTTCTTTGTTGGGCTTTTTTTAGCCCGCTAGCTGGCAGTCATTATTGTCCTTCTTATAGTCCCTTGGGTCTTATTTTGGCCCACCGAGGACATTAATAATATTTCATTTCATTTCATTGGACTCATCGAGGAAAAACAAATTCATCACTGGGCTTAGTGTACTGTAGATGTTCAAATCCGAGTATGTACAACCACCCTACAAAATATTTTGGAACAAATATGGGGTGAAAGGGCAGGAACTATTGGAGTGAAGTCACTTAGAATGATATTCAGATCATATCATTGAAGGAATTTTAGAGATAGGATGAGAACATCAAATTGAGATGTGGGGTGATAAAATGCCTATTGCAAAAACAAAAATTCTATCACGAGGAGAAGATGAGGTTGTTTGGGGTGGGAATAAAAGAGGCAATTGCATAGTTAAAGAAGTGTGCAATCAGACGAGCATAATCAGGGAAAGTGATCATCCAGTCTGCGTAGGTGTCTGGGAATCAGTGAAGTAGGTTGCTGATTTCAACTAGTTGATGGGCGATCAGACACGAGCCTTTGATGGGGGAGTTGCAGAATGAATCTATTTGATTGTCAGCCCATTCTGATCAGCATTAATTTCTGTATTGTCTAAAAGTTCTGGACTTGGTTATTGATTGATCACATATTTGTATAAATAGAAAGGATGTTCTAAAGGGTCGGGCATACCTGTTTCGTCTAATGAATTTTGACTTATTTTATTCTTCTTTTGTTATGAGATGTGGCTGTAGTATATCTGTTGAACTTTGTAGGTTCTGGGATCACCACGTTATTGGCTAAGGCTTTTGAAGCTGATTGGGTTTCACTGTACATGGAAAATTCCAACTGAAGCACCTAAGTCAAAATTTGACCTCGTCTAGAATAGATTTCAATTTGAAGCTCGTGAGCTTGGTGTGCCCTTTGTTGAAGTTAACAATAAAACTTGTGTCCGCATGCATTTTAGACACTTCTACTCTCTTTTAGCATGATCTTGATTCCATCATTTTTTTGATGCATCTGCAATTTTGATTATGTTGGTTGCTAGAATCAGTTGGAAACATTTTTTTTTTAAACTACAATTGTCATAAAGAATTCTGCTTACCTTTATGTTCAAGGTTTTCCCCAGAAGTGCCATAAGACCATAGGGAGTTATGTTCAACTAGTATGGTGGTTTCTGATGCAGAATTAAGTTTACTTTGTGAAACCTTCTTTGTAAATGCTGCATACCAAGCTTCAGTTATCTATAATCACTAGCCAATTTGATCAGAGTTGATGAGTTCCCTTGGTCCTTAATGATTTTAAGAGCATAATATCTAAATGAAGTTGATTCTGTGTTTTATTTAATTGGTTATATGGGACTGAAACTCGTCCCACCTGTATTACATCCTGACCATATTAGCATAGTATTTTGACCAACCTGGTATTACAACAAACTGTATTATCATGAGCTGTCATATTGTGGAAGTTTATCACAATGTGGGGTTCTTAACTGGCACTACCATTGCTCCACAATGCCTGGAACAAGTGGATTGTATGCTATGTTACATTGAAATGGATACGATATCTGATTCAGGTATAGTATCGAATGCGAATGCGACAAATTGTAAAGACCCCCTAATAAGGATATGGCTGGATACAATATTATAAATAGCATATATGTTTTATGTATGAAAAGCAAAAAGATATAACAAAAAAATGTTTACACACATATAAGCTTTTGAATAGGATGTTTTCATTAACTAAGAAGATGATTGTCATTGATTTTTTAATTTTTAATTTATTTAAAAAAAAATTGCATATTCTTCTTTTAATCTCATGTTGTGAATACAATGCTAGATGTGCCTAGGCCATTCTTTTATTTTTTTAAGCAAAAAACCCCTTGCGGGGCCGCCTTGGTTTGAGAGACCACGGCCAGGGGGTTCTACACCGTCAAAGTCACCCAGGGGTCGCGGCCGGCCCTGCCCGCACCAACATTATCAATTGGATTTTGGGTACCCAATTCAACTTTTTGGTAGGGTGGAGATTCGAACCTGGGACCTCCCTTGGAGGATTGCCCTCTCCTCTCCAACTCATCTAGAACACCTGGGTTCGTGCCTAGGCCATTCTAGGATATATTAGATATGGACCAAATAGGGGCATGTATTCAGATACATCTAGATACGGTACCCGTGTATTAAGTTAAAAAGTTAAGTAACTTTTAAGGTCTAGGAGCATTATGCATATCAAACCACCCCATACTCCTCAAATCCACTATGCATGGGAGGAGGCACTTATGTTGTGCTATCTTCCTAGGGGCGTACATGCCCTACCCCCCTTTGGATTCAAACCTTGAAGCTTCTATCTGGAGTACCAAAGCCTTAACTGCTAGGCCCACGTAGGCTGTATTGGGATACGGCTAGATACGATACCCGTACAGTTGGATACGGTACACGTGTATTTGGATACATATGGGTTTGGTATCCAAGAAGATTTGTATCCGTATTCATATCTGATATGTGGATACAAGCATCTGAGCAAGAGAATTGTTGGATACGGTAACTATGTTTGTGTTGAGTGAAAAAGACACCTTAATTTCCTTTTAAGTCTACATGGTATCCTCACTTTGGTTAATATGATGTTTGACCTTCAAATGGAAACGAACATGAACATTATCTTTTCTATGTGCTATGATTTTAAATTACCATTCAGAGGAGTTGCTTATGAATACATCAGAGGACTTATAATTTAAGTCTAACATACAGGACCCTGCATTCAAAAGGATACATTCTGTCAGTTCTATTTTCATCAGGCCTAATATTGCCTGTTGGAAAAAAAAGAAATTCAGAACTTGTAGAGCAACATTTGATGTGAAATTTAAGATTGATGAATATTCTTCAATTCAATAGATTAACATTTATTACTTGATGTCACTAGAAGGGTGCATTCAATGCATGCTTTGAAATCTTTTAGTGCTATTTCCTTATGTTTCCTTATCAAACTTTTACCTTGGTGTCTATCTGCTGTTAAATACAGAGGCAAAGGAGCCTATCAGAAAAAGATGGAGGTTCTTCGCAGATTGAGACGGCTACTTTCACAGACCTCAATACCTCCTGTAGAAGTTGCTGTACATGCTGGGGTTGTGCCTGTCCTTGTTCAGTGCCTTTCATTTGGATCTGCAGATGAGCAGGTCAGCACACTGATATGGACATCAATACCGACTTTTCCCCCTTTTAGGTCAATAACAGGCAATCAGATAGATATGAATGTATTGGAATTCAATCACAAAAGATTTTAACATAGGACTTTGATTCTCTATCAATCCTGTCTTGTGTTGCAGTTATTGGAAGCAGCTTGGTGCCTCACAAATATAGCAACAGGAGAATTGGAACAGACACAAGCACTTTTACCTGCATTGCCAGTGCTGATTGCACATCTTGGAGGTGAGTTATAAGAGTTTCAATGGTTGAATCCTTATTTCTTTTCTGGACTGTACATTTGGCTGTTGGTCTTTA
The DNA here is from genome assembly GCA_028583015.1 of Wollemia nobilis. Lineage (NCBI taxonomy): Eukaryota > Viridiplantae > Streptophyta > Pinopsida > Araucariales > Araucariaceae > Wollemia > Wollemia nobilis. The sequence goes on along the minus strand of JAQPPZ010001190.1, from coordinate 2,417,112 downwards.
TCGAACAAATGTAGATTTGGGAATAACCTTGTTCTGTTGGTAATAACCTAGTTTTAAATGTGCTAATGATATAGGACTAACAAATGTTAAGATCTTAGTCTTGCTTACAAGTTACAACATTTCCCCCTCTCAAGGTTAAGCTCTGAACATGAGTCAAGGCCAGTACAACAAAGAATAATGTGAAAAATACCTGGAATAACCAACTGTGAATATCTGGAGTTCATCTCAGAGATCCAACAAGTAGACTGATTACCAATTTTTGAAAATAAAACTTTAACCCAAAGTCATGAATCAATCTAACAATCCATAAACTAAAGTGAGACATCTAAATTTGGGAGTAATCTACAATGCATTTATTGAGCATCTTCGCAAAAGAATGCTTGATTTGAGTATTAATTTGATCAAACATAATCAATTATCCATTTGATAAATGAATTGCCAAACATATACTGGGATTTTAAGCATGCGTGAGATTCAAATAGAAGAGAGAAGAGCTTCATTCCTTTGATTTATTTTAGATGTTCAGATGTACAGGATATATATTCTTGACCACTGATAACTAGCTTATAGCTAATCACTAATGAAGTCTTTGCTTAGGTTTATTTTTAAAATAAACTTATTAGATGAGACAATACATATTTTTCCTTGTTTATGTCCTTATAACATTAATATGAATTAAATTATATGACCCTTATTGTTTTATTACCCTCTCTTAATGGATATGCATGATATGACATAAATTTTATGCCTAAACTTGATGAATTAATATAGGGGAAGAGGTGTTGGAAGAATATCTGCTATCTATTTGTAAGTTGTATAATACTTCACCTCACTGGCTAAATTTTCCACAAATTATCGAATGAAATGATAGTGCACTTCAATATGTTTTGTGTGAATATGGAATATTGGATTCTTGGTCATCTTAATTTCACGCTATTTATTACAGTAAAGTACTGTTGCATCCACCTGAACTGCTTGTAGAACGGCAGCCTGGTACTCTGTGTCTGTGGGAAAAATAAATGCTTTGGTATGTTTCTATACTTTTGATTCCAAGCCAAAAGCAAACTTTGAAGTGAACCTCCCCAGTTAAAATCTGTATATCTAATAAGTTGAAAATTACTACTCCTATACCAGATGCCAAAAGTTTTGTAATGTGCACATATCTCAAGATTCATTTTGTTGTTTTTTAATGATCAATTTTTGTTGCACTCTTGAACCTAGAAAAATATAACAAAACTAATGTTAGACCTTATGTCTGTAAAATATATTGGCTGCCCGCCAAATTTCAGTATAGTGATTCATCTGCCTCTTTTAATTCATTATCAGCCGATGATTTGAAACCAATTTTGCACTAGTAGTCACCTATTTGGAATCAATTATATGAAATCTTTCCAACACTGGTGTATGTCATTTTCCACATGAAAATGATATCACGAATCTGCCAACATTTTATTCATAAACAATATTGTCTGAGATCTAAACATGCCATGTTAAAGGTGAAGCACAAATTTTGTTTTACTTGTTGAATGATACTGGCCTTGTTGTTTGCCATGATTAATTCATCTTTATGTACAAGGAGAATGATTGTATCATTATCTACTTTTTTGACACACATCTGGATTAGGAATCCTAAATTCAAAATTTGTTAGGGAAGATTGATTTTTACATTCCAAGCTCATGGACTTTGTTTCACCTCGTAAAGAGTGTTAACGAGCTTGGGTACAAGGTGCTCCTTTCTTGAAATAATAAACCTTTTTGCCTGGGTCATACAGACCTCCTCCTCAAAAGCTTCATTGATGAAGGCTTTCTTCATGCCTCTCTGATAGAGTTCTCAATCAAATTTTCATGGAATGGCTAGAATAAACTTGATTATTACCATGTTGGTTGTTGAAGCAAAGGCCTCCTCATAATCAATCGTCTTGGTATACCCTTCTTTTGCAAACCTCATGTTGTGCTTGTCCAAGCATCTATCAAACTTGTATTTTGTTTCTACTATCATTTACACATAGTGGGATCCTCTATTGAAGACAAGTCACAAAAAATATAGGGTTTTGTTTCTACGCAAGGCATCATTCTCCATTTATATTTCCCTTTCTAGTCCCTCCTTCCCCTTTGCTACATTATATTGTTTGGGCCGTTTGGCATCCTTTGTAAGACCTTTGGGTTGATTTTTTAATTATTTGTGGTTAAGGCCTACTCTTTTATTCCTCACCACCTTAAGCATATATAAAGGCATCGCATTTTTATCATTTCAATCATTTGATCATCACTTATAAATTCATTCTTATTTAGCAAAGTGCTCCTTATTTACAATATTGTCTCTTCTTTTGAGCGCTTTGTACTCTGGAATGCATGAAATCTCTAACTTTGTAATCAGAGCCCAAGATGACAAGCTTTAGGACTTGGAGCTCATTGTTTTCCAAGCGAGAGTTTTCAACAAAGCAGGAAGATGGTAATGCAGGAGTTGTTTGAAGAAGGTTGAATTTACTTGGGACTTGGAGAACTGCTTCAAGAGCTTATTTGCTACACCTAGGAAGGGATAAAGGTTCAAGATGCCTATAGTTTTTGGTTCTGGCAGTTTTCAATGAATAGTTTCAACATTTTTTGACAAATTTCATTTGTCTTTAACAATTTTCCCAGCGACCTTTTTTGTTTGTTTCCAATGACCTTTTTGATGTTTTTCAGCAATTTTTGGTTGTTTCTGAGCACTAGGCATGGATGATGTTTTTTAACCTCTGTATGCATACACACATATTCTATGTATATTTTTTATTTGGTTGAAAACAATGGATTTCAGATTTCGCATTGAGCTCAATAAAATGAAAAGTTTGCTCAAAGTCAAGAGGTTATGTACTTGTTAATCCATAGAGGCAGCCAAAAGATGAGAAGGAGAAGCAAATGTTGGAAGAAAAGAAGGAAGAGGCTGTTGGGTTGATCCTTATGAACATCGATGATGAATACTTGTTTTGACTTTCTAAGGAGGAGGATATGAAGAAGATTTGTTAGATGCTACAAGAGACACTTGACAAGTCTGATGGTGTTGAATTTGCTGTTCTCAGAAATTCACTTAAATTGACCCTCATAACTTTGATAGGATTGATAACTATTTGGCATGGGAGGCCCAACTCTAAAAAAGGCTAGCGGAACGTGGCTCTCAAAATGCACATGATCAATATCTTCATGGCCTCTATGAGGTCACTTTTTGATTAGTTTCATTGTACATTTGACGGGTGATTGCCAATGGAAAAAAGCAAAAAACTACTAGACTTTGACTTTTCTCAAACCTCCTTTGAGAGCAGGACCAACCAATTCATCGAGGAGGTTATGGTCCAAAGGTAAATTCAAGGGTAGAAACTGTAATAAAGAGACTTTGGAGAAGAACAAGAAGGCAACAACCAAATTAGATCCAATAAAGAAAGTAGACAAATACAAGGCAATGCAAACCAACACAATTGGGGTATGGAAGAAAAGAAAGAATGCAATAGTTGTGACAAGCCAAAATCCTTGAGTCCAAGCGTTTCAAGAAGTTTGGTGATGTTAGCAAGAGGTTTGATGAAGCCAAGGATGCTAAAGCCAAGAAAGTTATTATGGTTGTCATCTCTAGTAAGACTGCAAAGTTTTCCATGCTAGCAACTCAAAGAAGCAATAAATTATGGATTTTGGGTGTCCTCACCACATGGCCAAAGATGAAAGTTTGTTTTCTTTAGTAGAGGCTAATGAGAGATTATTGCTATCAATTACTTTGCTATGCAAATTTTGTATATGGTAATGTTCAAATAGAGAATGGTGTTATAGAGACATTTATCATGTTCTAGCATGGACCATTAATGTCTTCTCTATATCACAAATTTATTTTGCAGGAAAGATATTTGAGTTTTTGCCTAAAATGTCTGTTGTAGAAGACATTAAAAAGTTTTTTTGAGTTATTGTCAAATGTGCCTTTGACCAACAACAAAAATTTAACAAGTTTATGGGATTTTTCCCTTAAGATAAAGGGGGGACATTCTTTGTTTTTGTTGTTGAGGTACCTCAACTTTAGAAGTTTGCAATTAATGCATGGGTGTGAGATGGTGTTGTTAGGAGGTGAAGTCAATATCCAGATATCCAATGTTCTTCAGCAGCAAGGTGTATGGTGGTGCAGTCCTAGTTCCATTTGAATGAGATGTTCGTATGCGTCGGGCGTGTCGAGGGGGGTTGCAGGGGGGAACCGGCTAGGTTCCCCCTTACTTGGGGGTTTGGGGGCGAAGCCCCTGACCCAAATTTTTTGGCATCCGTACAACCATAATTTTGTGCATCCGTACATCCGTAATGTTTTTGGGCATTCGTACGTTGTGAGAGGAAGCGAACAATTTTCGGAAGAGGAAGCGAACAGTTTTCGGAAGAGGAAGCAAACAGTTTTTTGAAGTTTTCCTTTTTCAGAAAGGAAACAAACAGTTTTTTTGTTTTTCTATAAAAGGGGAATGACCCCTTGCATGTAAAAGTTTGCCGAAATCAATAAAAGATCAAGCTGCCATTGCCCCGTGGTTTTTCTTGCACATTGCAGGTTTTCCACGTAAAATTTGTGTTACTGTTTTTCTGCGTTATTGTGTTTTCTGCTTGCACATAATTTATGATATTTTCTAACATTTGGTATCAGAGCCTAGGGTTTTGTGCAAGTGGGAGCTGCAAAAATGACTGGAGGTGTAACCAAGTTCGAGATTGAAAATTTTGATGGCAGGAACTTCGCCCTATGGAAGATGAAGGTGGAGGATTTGTTGGTTCAAAACGACCAAGCCCTAGCCTTGAATGGGGTCACAAGTAAACCAAGCAGCATGAAAGATGAGGAGTGGTGGGTGTGAGATGGTGTATGGCCTATCTTTGGTGAATCCTTGCTAAGGTGTTAGCAAGTGTTGTGTTCTCAAGAAACATCAGTCGGAGTCATTTGAGAAGGGGAAGGCATGGAGGGATCGATCTCAACTTAAGCTTGTCCGTAGTGACCGCTGTTATATGAATTGCACTTGTGTTGGAGACAATAGGTATGTGTTGACCTTCATTGATGACTTTTAAACAATGCCTTGGGTCTTTCTCCTATAGTACAAGAGCTTTGTCTTTGAAGGATTTCAACAATTCAAGAATTTTTTCAAGAGTGAAAGTGAGCACAAGAATGTCTATGGTCTACTACTGGTGGTATGTCAACAATGTTTTTGAGGGATTCTTGAGTGACAAAGGAATTTCTTGGTAGTTGGTACCTTGCTTTAATTGGAAGAATGTTTGGGAAGTGCAAATGGATCTACAAGATCAAGTTCACTTCCAATTTTGCCATTGAATGCATAGGCTCAACTTGTGGCAAAGGGATATTCTCAACGAGGCATTGACTATATTGAAACTTTTGGACTAAGATGAATAGAGTCCAATATTTTCCTCTTTTGTGGCTAGGTTTTGATGTGCGTTTCATCAAATGGATGTTAAAAGTGCTTGTTTACATGGAGAGCTTGATGAAGAGATTTGCATGGAGAACCAATTAGATTCATCCAAGAGGGCAACAAGAGATATGTTTGTATGTTGAAGAAGTCTTTGTATGGCATAAAACAATTCTTATGTGCATGTTTTTTGAAGAATGATAGATTTATCCTTGATTGTGGTATCAAATGATGTTTGTGTGACCACGAAATTTATATCAAACATATTGATGGGAAATCATCATTATTGTTTATTTTGATGACTTAATTTTGATGAGCAGTAGCATAATAGCATTAATTTGATTCGTGGAGTTAAAATGAAGTTGAAGGACACATATGAGATGTTAAACTGGGGTCTGTTGCACTTCTTTCATTGCTTACAAGTTTTGAAATTGAAGGATGAGATCTTTATATCTCAACCAAACCTATGTTGTATGGAAATGGATACGATATCCGTTACGGGCACGATATCGGATATGGATACGACAAATTTTTAAGGCCCCCTAATATGGAGATGGCTGGACACAACATTATAAATTGCATATATATTTTATATATTTTAAAAGTAACACAAAAATATCTATAGGTAAGTTTTAAACAGGATATTTTCATTAATTAAAAAGACGATTCTCATTGTTTTTAAATTTTAAATTTATTTTTAAAAAATTGTGTATTATTTTTTTAATCTCATGACATGGATAAAGCTCTACATGTGGCTAGGACATATTCAGACGTATTAGATATGGACCAAATAGGGGCATTTATTCTGATATGTCTGGATACGCTATAGATGCATTTGGATATGTTTGGATATGGTGTCCAGGGAGTATCATATCAGTATCTGTATCTAATACGCAGATGCGGGCATCCGAGTAAGAGGATTGCTGAATACGGTAACTATGAGCCAAAGTATGTGGCAGACTTTTAAAGTACTTTTAGATAGAGACTTGTCGTCCTTGCTTGACATCGTATCTGTTAGGGGCCATATTGACCAAAGATTGCACATCTGAAAAAGATGATGCATCGCTTTACCAACAACTTGTGGGAAGCTTGATTTATCTAACCCATAGTTCTCTTGATATTGTTTTTGCATTCAGCTTTATGTTGGATCTGGGGCATAGTTTGATGGCTAGTCATTGGAAGGTAACAAAGGGACTGTGAAGTACTTTAAGGACACTTCCGCATCGTGAGTAAAATATGTCAGGGGTAGTACAATTACATTGATAGGCTATGCTGATTTTGATATGTTTGGATGCATTGGTTCAAGGGAGTCTCCTTCAGACTATAACTTCAACCTTGGATCCACCTGGCTTTCGTGTGTGTTGTACATGAACTATTATCAAGTACAATTAGGCATTTACAGCTCCTTCACCAGAGCCAAAAGTTTCAGTTATCATGTCTCATCCTTAGCTTGTTCAACATGAGGATTTATCTCTGTACCTTACTATTGAACACTAAACAGATATCCAGTTGACATGCTGCACCAAAATGCAGGAGAAGATACTCCTTTGGGATTAACTTATATTGTCAGAAGTGACAACAACTTATAGCTGACTGTACTGTAATTGAATTGTGTTGTTTCTTGTGTCATTGTGAGAGGCAAGTCAGAGTTTTGCAGATGGTGGTTCTGGAATCGATGCTGGTGGTTGTGAATTTTGGGAGTTTCCATGGTCAGAGATTTGCAGATGGTTCTGTTTAAGTGTGTTACAACTAGGCTTATCAACATATATGGTACTTTCTACTAGCATCCTGTAATTTCTGTTTTGATTTCCTGCCGGTATTACTATAAGCAGTTTTTTGAATGTATGTTTTGGTAAACAAGGAGTATTTGCTATTTAAGACTTTCTGCTTTCTGGCAAATAACCTTTGCCAGTGTTTTGTCTATATTTTTCAATTAATATAGTATGCTATTACTGATCAGAAAAGAATCCATGTCGGTTAAACCAAATAATAGGGCAAACCTTAAACAATGATTGATATAGTGTGTAACTTATTTATTATTGAAAATCATACGTTCAAAACTATTGATATTTTGCATAACCGATTTCCTTTTCAAATTCATGCATTCATGCTTTCATACTTGTTTAAATTTCTGAACTCCTATTTACAAGGTTTGGATGCAAAGCTGTAAATATTATGCAAACACTTCTGTGTTTAAGGTGTGCCCCTAGATAATATATACCATTCTTTGAGATATGGATTACTGCTTAGGTAGTAAATACCTTTGTTTAAGATTTTAATTAGTGCTCGCTTTCTGTTTGATGAGTTTTGCATTAATTTGAACAGAAAAGAGCTCAATACCCGTGGCTGAGCAGTGTGCATGGGCTCTGGGAAATGTTGCTGGAGAAGGAGAGGAGTTTAGGGACATTTTACTAGCACAAGGAGCATTGCCATCTCTTGCAAGGTTAATGCTATCAAACAAGGGCTCAACAGCAAGAACTGCGGCTTGGGCTTTGTCAAATCTCATTAAGGTTTTGCTTCTGGTTCTGTCTATTATTATGAGTGAAGAGCTCTCTACTTAACTTTGGTTTGGCCAAGTTTTCTAAGATAGTAACTTTTCAAGTTAATGGGACAGAAAGTTGCTTTTTGCTTAATTGCAGAATGATTTTCTTTTCAAGTTGGTTCACATGCTGTGGGTTGTGTTATTTTTGGCTTTAGTATATGTCCTCTAAGAACCCTCCCTTACTTTTGGAGAAATTTTCTGGTAAGGAACCTCTGATGATGATGATGCTAGTTGGTGGTGTTATGCAGTAATATTTTTTACAACATTAAGGTGATTGGTCGCCTTCTGAGGGCAAATCACCTTTGAAGAAATATTTTTTTGTAGAGAGCAATCCTTGCCTCCTCAAGTTTTGCCTTTTGTCAACTAATTGTGGTTGGCCTCACTTGCAACACCTTGGCTCATGCCTGCTCATTTAAGATCTTCTACCTTGTCTGTTGGTTCCCTCACTTTTCCACTACTTACGAGTTGCAACATATTTAGAGTTTACTCACTCTGGGTCTATGCCATGATGCTGAGAGCTGTTGCTGTACAGTAGTTTTACTTTAATATATGTTGTTAGTACTTTTAGTTTTTTTTTTTAATAGGTTATATGTGGCTTCTATTGGGGGCCACTCCCATCAAAATACCAAAATATTACATTTGTTGCAGCATACCTTTTTATCACAGTTTTTTCATTTCTTTTTTCTCTTAAATATATTCTTCAACTTCCTCGAAGTGCTATGTTTCCACAATCAGCTCCTTGACATCATTTTGATTAAGACATAAAATCTCACTTGGCCAGTTGCCTTCTAAAATTTGAATTTCATCGGATGAAGATCAACACCATAATTCGCTAATTTATCTGCTACCCGATTTCCTTCTCTATAAATATGCTCACACTGCTAGGAGATTGCCTCTAGTAATAGATGATGAACATCAACAATAATATTATTTTTTATCCAGTCTCCACATCCATTTTTGTTAATAGCATTGATGATAATTTGTGAGTCCCCCTCAATTGAAATATATTTCCATCCTTTTTCTGCTGCAATTTTAATCCCTGTAAGAAGTGCCCTAGCCTCTGCATAGTTGTTAGTTGAAGTTCCATATGATTCTGAATAAGTGAGGAGAATTTTGCCTTCACTATTTCTAAAAACACCACCTCCACCAGCTTTTCCTGGATTTCCTTTAGAAGCACCATCAAAATTAATTTTGATAAACCCAATTTCTGGACATTTCCATTTTACCATAGATCGAAGTAGATCCTTTGTTTTAATTCCGTTGTCGCAGATGACTCTTCCATGTATGTTCAAATCTTGTAGCCAAGTTATTAGCACCTCTTTTTCTGCAATTGAGACTTCCCATGATGAGCACCATATTTGTAGACATTCTGCAAGAGAGGCACTAATATGGTTCCAAACTTGGGCATGATTTTGATATTTATTTTAAAAAATTCTGTTATTCCTTTCAAGCCATAAATTCCAACAAATAATGGCAGGGCCAATCCTCCAAAGAATACATAATGCTTTAGCTTTGAAATAATTTATCCAACATTTTATCAACTCTTTCAATGTTGATGGAGCTACCCAATATAATTTCATATTTTTTAAAAAATAACCCCAAATGGTGTGAGCAAATGGACAATGAAGAAGTAAATGGTCTGATGTTTCTAAATCCTTCTCACACAAGGCACATCTGAAGGGTCCATAATATCCTCTTCTTTGTAGACTCTCTCCTGTAAGAATCTTACTTTGAACTGCTAACCAAAGAAATGTTGAGGCCTTAGGGAGAGCCTCTAATGACCAAACGTTCTTCCAAGGAAAATCTTTGGGAGAAGGAAATTTTGATTGTTCTAAATCCTCATATCCCAACTTGACCGAGTATCCACCATCCTTTGATAAATTCCAAACCAACTCATCCTTTCGTGTAAAAATTGGCAAATAAAACTCTTGAAGCATCTTTTGAAGTTCATCTGCAATTTGTTTGAGTTCCTCTCCTTCAACCAGGTTACTAAAAGAAATCCATGATCTAGAGTTTTTGCTCATAATAATATAATCTTTGACCTTTGGACCTTTACATGCTAGGCACGCTTGAGCCAATGGTTTCCATTTTGAGTCAGAGATAAGAGGATAAGGCTTCAACCAAGCATCAGACCAAAAATTTGCATAACTCCCCTCATTGATTGACCATCTAATATGTTTCTTTATCAATTGCAAACTCTCTGATATGAAGTTCCATGTTGACGATCCTTTGGGTAGAGTTCTTTTCCTAAACAATTTCATTGCATCAAGAGAACCTATATATTTTTGAAGTATATTTTTGCCCAATTCTTTCCTTGATCTTTGAATAATCTCCACCCAAGCTTTGCTCCTAATGCCAAATTCATAAGTCTGCAATTCCACAAGCTTGCTCCTCCAATATTCTTTCCTTTGCAAACCCTATCCCACTTACAAAGAGGAAACCTAAATTTTTCCTCCATATTTTCATAGAAAGTCTCTTTGAATTTTATCAATTTCTGATGCAATACCTGTTGGTAGTCTTGAAAGTGACATCATATAAATAGGAATGGATTGCAATGTAGTCTTTATGAGTTGTAGCCTTCCTGCCATGGTTAAGAACTTACCTTTCCAACCTACCAAGCAAGCTTTCATTCTATCCAAAAAAGAGATCCAAAGCTCCTTTTTATTTCCTTTATGAGACAAAGGAATACCCAAGTAGGTTGATGGAAAATTTTCAATTTTAAACCCTAAAATATTCACAATAATTTGTTGTAAATCTAGGGCAGTATTAATGAAAAAAATCTTGGATTTTGAAGTATTTACCAACTGTCCAGTAGCCTTCTCATAGCATGATAATATTGATTTAAACTCCATGGCCTCATTGATTGAGGGATGGCCCAAAAGAAAAGTATCATCAACAAATTGGAGATGAGATTCAAAGGGACCATTTTTTGCAACTTGAATACCCTTGATTTTTCCTTCCATTTTTGCCTTTGAAAAGACTCTCCCTAATGCTTCCGCCAGAATAATGAATAGATAAGGAGAAAGTGGATCACCTTGATGAAGTCCACAAGATGACTTGAAGTACCCAGCAGGAGAACCATTGATCAAAATAGAAAATTTTGTAGTGCTATAACAACATTTAATCCACTCACACCAACTATAATCAAAGCCAAACTTTTTGAGAATAGCATGTAGAAAATTCCAGGAAACCCTATCATATGCTTTGTTCATATCTAATTTTAAAAGCATACCTAGTTTTTTCATGGAATGAAGAGAATGTATGGCCTCTTGTGCAATAATTATACCATCAAGAATTTGTTTACCATGAACAAAGCCACCTTGTTCCTCTGAGATAAGACACCCTAGAATGCCCTTCAACCTGTTTGCCATAATTTTTGAAATGATCTTATAAATCATATTACAAAAGGGTTATTGGACGAAAATTATCAAAATATTTTTTGTCGCCTTTCTTGGGAACCAAGGTAATAAAAGTACCATTGATCTCACTTATTATAGCCTTCCTTTTTCGGGCCTCTTCAACCGCATCTAACATATCACTCTTCAATAAATCAATTTTTTGAAAGAAAATTGTAGGAAATCCATCGGGGCCAGGTGCCTTGTTAGGATGGAAAGAGAAAACTGCTTCATGGAGCTCCTCCATAGATATCTTCTTCATCAAGCTTTTAGTTTGTCGCTGAGTGATAATTGATGGAATATTTTGCAGAAGTTTTCTTGTGCCTCCTTATCTTGCCTAGAATATGGCAAATATATTTTTGAAATAATTAATTGCTTCCTTCCTTATATCTTCTTCGTCCTCAATATTTTTACCATTTGGAGTTATAATATTTTTGATATGATGAACAGGAAAATTTGTTTTTGCTGTAGCATGAAAAAATTTGTATTTCTATCTCCTTCCTTGAGCCATTTTTCTCTAGATTTTTGGATACAATATGACTCCTTTTTCAATGCATTATGATAAATTGAAAGTAATTGTTTTTCATTCACATAAGAATCCTGGTCCATTCCATTAATTTCTACTATCCCTTGTAAAATTTTGAGATTGGATTTAATATCTTTCTTTTCTTTAAAAATGTTACAAAAAGATTTGGCATTCCATATCTTCATTTGCTCCTTTAAATATTTTAACTTTTGAACAAACCTGTACATACATGATCCTTCAAATTTTGATTCATTTCACCATAACATAACCATCTGGAAAAAATTAGGGTCTTGGAGCCACATAGATTGGAAGTGAAATGGTTTTGAATGACCATTATTAGGTAACTCACAACTCAAAAGAATGGGTTTGTGGTCTGATCCTGCTTGTAATAAAATATCTGAAGAGATTGTATACGTTGTTTCCAACCATTTATTGGATAACAAGAATCTATCTAGCCTTTCTGCTATATGATTTTTCCCAATGCGTCTGTTATCCTATGTATATTAAAAGCTTGAGGGACTAACATCCCAAAGGTCATTTGAATTGACAAATGAAGCAAAATCTTGCATTGATTTAGACCATCCTGGAATGCCACCCTTCTTTTCCAAAGGAGATAGAACAATATTAAAATCACCCCCAAGAATCCATAGATCACAATGAATCATCATTGTATTAGAAAAAAATATACTAAGGTCCTTCCAACATCTTCATGAGGAGTAACTATAGTTGGAGCATATACATTTATAACCCCAACTTTGATGTTTTCCTCTTTCCCGCAAAATAATCCAGTAACCCAATTACTTTTTTGCTTCTAATAGTTGTCCATCCCATTTGCATTTGTCCCATATTATTGCAATACCGCCTGAAGCTCTTGTAGAAGAAACTCCTAAACAATCACCTGTCTTCCAAATCTTCTTAAAAGCATCTTTACATTCCTCATTGCTTAATTTTGTTTCTTGTATTAAAATAAACTCAACATTCCACTTGGTAATAGTAGCACTCAAATTGGACATTGTTTAGTATATTTAATCCTAAAATATGAATTTATGGTCTTGATTGTTCTTTTCTATTTTTTTTTCTAGGGTAGATAATTGTTTTTGAGATCAATTAATTTTTAGCATTGTTATTGATGTTAGGTATCTCCCTATGAAGTTATATCGAAATTTGTCTTCATTTGAAGGAGTTGTGGCCAAAAGATGATGTTCCCTATTTTGGAAGCTTATTGGGTCACCTTCACTTGGTTATTCATCCTTGATACCCATCTTGCCATGCTTCTAAGTGACATGATAGTGATCCATTTGGATCAAAGGGAGTTTCGATGGTTGAACCTAAGAGGATATAGAGTTTGACCCCTTAAGACTCCCTCTTGCATCCATGGTTGTGGAACTAATAGAAGACGATGGAACCTCGTAAGCTACGTCTATTTGCAACTCTTGGGTATGTGAGGGATGGTTGAAACTCGACGCTAGAAAACTATAGTCTTATCCCATCACATGCAAGAAGAAGAAAGAACTAAAGCCCTAGTAGCCACTCTCATATGCAGACAAGAGTGAACAAAGTTGTTAGTAACATTTTGGAGAGTTGTAGCTTCAGATGAATGCTTATTACACTTAGTAGTAGAGATAGAGTGAAAGAATGGGGTGGTTAGTTGAGTACTAGTCAATCTCTCCTTTAATAACTGATGTTGAAGAGTGATAGCTTTGCAAAGGTACAATGCCAAGCATCTCTAGTTAGTGTAGTTGAAAAAATGGCAGGTGATCCACCTCAGTCTCTATACAAGTAGTAGTACCTCCCTCGAATCTTATAATAAACAAGACACCTAAAGGTGAAATGTTCTCTAGTCTCCACCTCTCAGAGACAACAAAGACGACATACCCAATTCTATTGAAGAATATGGTGATTTGTCTCTACTCGCAATTGATGTGAATACGAATTTAGCTGACCAAGAGGAATCTTGGGGTTGTGTATGCAATGTCATTGGGTATAATCAGGATGAATAATAATGCCAATCCTCATGAAATGTTTAGTGTAGAAGGCCAACTTAGGACTATGAGGCTGAGATGGGAATGAACAATGTGATATAAATATATGGCCGATAAACATCCTACTTGATTAGTCAACTTCTTATCAAGGAGGCTAGAAGGAGCATTTAAAGAGTATTTGAATGGAGTTAATTGATCTATGGAGATGCCACTTGATTGAAGAAGAGAAATAACTTGAGTATCATTGTGATGATGACTAGAAGTGCTTCTAGAGGAAATCCATTCTAAGGAGCAGAACACCAAATATGGTATCTCTCTTGGATTGAAGTGAGGTCATCGATGGATCTATGGCGATGAAGCTGAAAAATAATTCTGAATATGCTCTCAAGGTGAAGAGGATGAGTGACAAACTCAACTTGAACAATCCATTGTGGAACTGTTGTTTTACGAAGGATAAATTGTTGAAGCAAAATAGTTTTGACCCTCCCAATGCCAACTTCAATCAACACACCCTAGAATTGGGCCCCAAATATTAGATCCATAAAGGACTATGAATCTGTCCAAGACTGAGAGAGATGTGTATGCCTTGCAAACTCGTGACTGTGAAGCTGTTCGATTGGAGAATAACCCATCATTGCATGTTTGTAAAAAGTTACCTCAAATTTGAAATTCAAAACGTTAGTTTAGATCTTATTTTTATCTTTATTTTCCCTCTACTTTGGGTTAGAAAAAGCCTTACGACAAGCTTTTGGAATGTAATTAGAAGAATTATTTTTACAAGGCCAAAATAAGAAAGGGGTCAGATGTTCTCCAACTTCAGTTTAGTCATTTTCTTTTGTAACACTTGAACATAAGAGTAATATTTAGTGGCTTCGACCACCATATCTTTAACTTTGCCATGTGCATTATTCGCTTGCCAATCTTGGTGTCCCTGCTTTCCAAATCATGTTATAATGTAGGAATGCACCTTATATCCACCTTTACTATCATTCTTTGAAACTTAGAGGTTTCTTGCTTCCTTTAATTTTTTGAAAATTTATTGAATAAAAATTGTAATTCTAGACCCTCGTCATTACTCAAATTTTCAATCTCATTTTTTTTTTAGCGAAAAACCCCTTGCGGGGCCGCCTTGGTCTGAGAGACCACAAACAGGGGGTTCTACACCGTCAAAGTCACCCGGGAGTCGCACCCGACCTTGCCTGCACCAACATTATCAATTGGATTTTGGATACCCAATTCAGCTTTTTGTTAGGGTGGAGATTTGAACCTGGGACCTCTCTTGGAGGATTTCCCTCTCCTCTCCAACTCACCTACAACACCTGGGTATCTCATTTTTGTTTGTGATATTAATGCCACCATTGTGATATTATTTGTGTTTTCTTTGTTTTGTTCCTAATTTTTTTTTTTTTTCGTGGGGTTCATGCCCCCATAATCATACAATGGACACTTCATTTTTATTCATGAATCTTCTTCAAATTTTCATCTTCTCTTCTACAATGGCTTACTTTGCTTGTTGGACCATTTAGTTTAATTGGGATGTTCTGAAAGTCACATCATTATGAAACTTGACAGCAAATAGAAGAAAAATCATCAAAATGGACCTTAATAAATTTTTAGAAGAGATATATGGCAGTTATGACTTGTGTTTGAATATATAATATCTTTAGAAAATACTATGAAGATACAATACTCCTTGAGGAGGGGATCGCTTCACAAAATCTCCTAATATGAAAGCTGAATTCAGTTAGAATATTACACTATATCAATAACTTACAACTCACGATGATGATACAATGATATAAATGTCTTATATATACTTATTTCATTTATAATGCTTGCTACTCCATGATAACATTGTGTGCTTAGGTACATAACCTTACAAATAGCCCTGTAGCATTCTTGAAGGATATGAAGGAAAAAATAATATGATTTGAAGCTTGATCATCCATCAATATGAGATCTCCACAGTTTTTGGTTTTTGTACCCATAGTTGTTGTCCTTCCGTTCCATGTATGTTATTTATATTGTATGTTAAAGTTATGACATGGTCATTGTGTGACACATATCACACAAATATCTGCACACAGAAACCTAGGTAACAAAATTTGTGCTATTGCTTCCAATGTTCTATCTATAATTTAGCATACAACCCCTTCATTTTACAATTTGATTTCTTTGTGCAGAAAACTTATCAGCAATACAATTTTCTTAAGGTTGAATAGAAAGTGGAACCAGGCTTATTGATACTCCCTTGCTTGGAAACTTGAATACCTCATGCATTAGAGTGGGTGTGATTTTCATCTCCATGCCATGATTTCCATAGGCTTCCTTCATTCTCATAAAAATTGGGTCTTATTGATTGTTTTTTTTTTACATAGTGGAATCAGTAGCCGCCACAAATCCGGGTAGGCTGTCCGGCTTTTATGGCTGCCACAGTATTCTGCGCTGTCTGCCTCGGAAGCCACCACATAGTTCTTCGCGCAGTCCTCCCCTATAACCACCATGCCAAAATCATTTAAAACCTTTTACGCCGCTGAAAGCACCAGGAAAGGGACAAGCGTTCAGTCTGGTGAGGGTCTTATTGATTGTTAAAAAACATCTCTCTTATCAGATAACGATTATATCACACCTACAAAATGCCTTTCTCCTTCAAGCAACGTGTTATCTTTTTATACCCTTTGGGTCAAGGCCCTCTTTGAGAATAATTTATGAATATATATTAAACTTTGATTGAGGCCTACACTTGTAAATGACCCTTAAGACATTTCATTTGGTCTTTGTAATCATCTCGAATATCACATCATTAGTTGAGTTATTTATTCCTCTTGGTCAAAGTGTTATTTAAATGTTTCTCTCTTTTCTCCAACATATTTATTAGGGCCTAAGGTGATGGGCCTCACTACCTCGAGCTTGTTTGTTTTTCTAAGTAGTTAGCAAGAGACTCTTCGTGAAATGGGAGCACTAGGGGATTGCACTTTGTCTCTTGAAGGAGTCATTTGAAGAAGATCGAGTTCAATTTTTAGCTTTTAGAAGCACTAAAATGGATCACTCAAAAATGGGGTAAATCTTCATTTTTGTTGAGGATTTAACCAAGTTATTGCACTCAATGGTTGGTGAAGAATCAAGGAGTTGATGGCTCGAGTGATTACCTATTATCCTTCAGGGTTGAGGAGATATTGTAGTTTTTGTGGTTTTGAGAAAATGCAAATATCTTGCGTTCTAGGTCAAAATTTTTGGATGTGATTGGAGGTTTGGTGATGTGAGCAAAGCAGGGCTTGCTCAGAGTTCCAAGGAAGCTGATTTCAAAGCATTTTCAGTTTGTAGGACTTGGTGCCTATCTAGGCTCTTCGCTAGACAGGCTAGCGCCAAGTCGACTTGTGGCATTGTGAGTTCTAGGCAAAGCTGTGGCACCAACCCCATGTTTCATCATTTGGTGTTAGATTGTACAGAGGATCTTGCAGCGCTATGTATTAGACACATCTCTGTGCAGTACTAGTTCCGCCACCTGGCATTCCATGGACTAGCAACAGACACAAGGGAAGTAGAAGGGGCGGTTTGCAACTATTTTTGAAACTGCTTCTTGATTAGTTTGAAGCTGAAGTGTTTCACCTTCCAACTGTCTTGTAATTGATGTATATAACGTATAAAGCATAGAATAGAGGTGTCTTCTTTTCTTCTTCTATTCCTTCCTTTTCTTTTGATTCTTCTTTTCCCCCCCTTTTTTAACCTACTGACACAAGCCGTTCCTTCCGTCTAAGTATTTGGTGCTATAGGGTACATTATGCCTTGTACCCTATAGCACCAACACCTTTTGTACTCAAGATTTGTAATGTTTCATTACATAATACATAGGCCTAATATTCTATATTGTATTTCTGCATTTGCATCATCATCATGATTTGCATGAGTTTGCATCTTGAGTAAGCATTTCCATTGTGCCTTGTTTCTTGCTGCACAACTTGTAACCATAACTTTTAGGTGCCATAAGCTGGTTTTGGGAGTTGTCCTCCACCCCACCACATCTTGGACCCCATAATGTGGATTAAATGGTATCAAATCCATCTTGCTCTTTGATTTCATTCATTCATTATTTTTCTTTGCAATCATCCTTTTCCAAAATAGAGCCTTCTAGTAAGTTTGATCTTTGGATGTCCGCTCATATACGTTTGGTACAAGAAGCAAGGCATCATAGTAAGTTTTGTGTTTGATTATCCTGAAGCACGTTACACCCACAAAGAAACATCAGAAATGGAGAAATCCACAATACAATCGGAGATGAAGACACAGGATGTTAAGAGCTCATTCAAGATGCCCTGGAAGAACAAAGGAACACGTTCTTCAGGTAGTTTTGGGATCTCATGATCAACATCGGAGCCCTGTCCTCAATTGCGAACCTTGCACCATTCCAAAGCCACAACCATCTCAAGGTGCAATGTAATGTCCCACCCTGTTTTGTGTTTTCTGAATTTGCAATTTTTTTGGGTTTTATATTTTTTCTGGTTTTTTGGTGTTTTCAGCAATGCAGGACAGCAATATTGAAAATGCAATAACTTTTAATCTACTCATCCAAATGATATGAGATTCTGGAAATAGATAATAATAACATACATCTACAAACCCATTTAAGGAAATAGCAAAATATGAAAGTACCCGAAAGATATAAAATTCTGGAAAACGCAGTTTCAAAACCCTAGGCGCCAAGGATGAGAGCAGAAAATGTTCAAGAAATGGGGCGATTCCTCTGCACAAATTCCCACTTTGCCCTCTGTGGTACGACCGGGTATTGTTGCCACATTTTGCACGGGGTGCCATGTTTTCAAAAATCTGTAAGTGTGCTGCTCTTCCTTCCCTCCTCCTCTTTCTCCCTTTCTCCATCTTTCCTTTTCCCCTTTCCTGCAGTTTCATTCCTCCCTTTTTCCCCTTGTACTTCCCCCAGTCAAGTTCCCAAAACTGAGCAAGTGTTCCCTGAAAAATTCTAAGTGTCAGGGCGCAACCCGACTTCGCAGCGAAGTCGGGGTGCGCCCTCAAGTCTGAGCGCAGTAGGGGATGCGAAGTGCGAAGGCAGGCTGAAACGGAGCAAAATTTGACTAAGTGTGGGAGCGCAACCCGACTTCGCAGCGAAGTCGGGGTGCGCTCTTCTTCTGTGCGCACTTGGGAAAGCAGTGTGCAGAAAATCAGCTAAGTCTGGGGCGCAACCCGACTTCGCAGCGAAGTCGGGGTGCGCTCCCCTTTTGGTGCGAGTCCGAACAGCGGGAAAATCAGCTAAGTACCGGTGCGCAACCCGACTTCGCGGCGAAGTCGGGGTGCGCCCTTTGACCGGTGCTGCAGTTGGGCAAGATTCATCAAGCAAGCCGAGAAATTGGCTAAGGCACGGAGGCCCTCCCCAACTGCGTTGTTTCCCACCTGCGCTACCCGACAGCGCTCTGATTCCGGGCGAAGTTGGACAAAACTGCCTTTCAAGGCAGACATGTGTCACTCATCAGAATCCGACAAGTGTCCAGCCTCGGGATTCGAGCCGAGATGTGACGGGATAAAGGACAAGCATGGGCCGCATTGCCTACGCCAGCTGCCCCCATTTAAGCTGATGTGAAGTTCCATCTACCACAGCTACCCGCATTCCTGCTGACCAGAGGTTTGACCCGACACACTGCCACGTAGGCTGTACAGCTTTCGGGGAGACCTTCTTTGCAAGTACAGTCCTCGCCGACAGGAGTCAGCATCAGCAGCTCTTCGGCCGCTTTTGTCAGCTATTGTCTGGTCTGGGACTTTGTGCCCGTAATTGTAATCGGGGGGAACTTGGGCTATAAATAGCCACATCATTTCATTGTAAAGGGTGGAAGGGGAATATACTGCTAGGGAACCATTGTAGCTGTGCGTTTGCTTCTAAATACAAGATACATACTTGGCTCGCTTCTTGTCTTCATTTTGTATCTTGCCTCTCCTTGTCATTTCTGCCTCATGTTTCTTATTTCATTGCTTCTTTGTTGTCCTGAACTCTGGACTCCAGTATTTGGTGATTAAGTATTCCTGGAATGCATAGATAGAGGATACATAGGATGAATGATAGCTGTAGTTTCTATGGTGTGTTTTGTGTTTAATTGTTGTTAGTAGTGGTGATTGATCGTTGCCGTGCTGCTTATTCCCCCCACCCAACTCCAATCACATTTGGATTCTCTTTCCGCATTTGTATCTCTTTCCCTGCACTCTTAGCTTAAAACACTAAAACCCCACAGGAAGCCGGCCTTCTCCGGAGATTGGCACGGAAGGCATTCCTTCCTTCCGGCCTTTCAATCCGGTGGGCGAATACGGGCGCATTATACCAAATCCTTTCCTCATGGCAGATTCGTAACCAACGGTTTCTGCGCACGCCCGGTGGGACATGGAAGTTTCCCACCCCAAGACGAGAATCGAAGCACTGGTGTTCGCTTCATTCCTCTGTTAAAAATCGGAGCACTGGCGACTGCGCAAGTACTGAATACTCTTTGAGTCCGTGAAGACCGGTCCGAACGCCTTCATGCAAACGAGAAGGTGGCGAGCAAGGAATCCGGGAGATCAGCCTGACCTTTACGAAATTGACATTGCCGCTCCAGGAGAGCGCGCCAGGCTGGTCGATCACCAAGCTCGCATAGAAGAGCTTGAAACCGAAATCGAAGAGGCTGAGGGTGAAGAGCAATCTACATCCTCGGACGGTACCGATACCGAGTACACTACCGGAGGAGAAGAAGACATGGCTGCCCAGCGAAACGATGATGATCTCTTCCCGACGGTGGACTCTACGGGGCCCTTGGCCCTAGTCGGACGACAAGTGTGCCCCCGCTGCCTTAAAGTCTATCCCTACATATGATGGCTACGGCAAGACGGCGTACGAACACATCCAGGACATTACGGCCCTGGCTGCGCTACATTCCATCACTGACGAAGGTGTGAAGACCCGTCTGCTGGCCCTTTCCCTAAGGGGAAAGCTTCTCTACTAGTGGAGATCACTGCCAGAGGGATCTATTACGGGGTGGCGCCAGCTAGCCGGCAGGCTCGTGAAAGGATGCAACGAGTCTGCTGACCCCTCTTCCTTGTTGCATCAGTTCCAAAGCATCCAGCGACACCCCCAAGAGGAGGTGTCGGACTTCAACATACGGTTTGCGAGGTCTTGGAAACGAGTACCTCGCGAACTTCGACCTTCAGCGAGTCAGGCTGCTCACTACTACTGAGGTCTTTCAACTCAGACATTTGCCTGCTGCTGAAGATAGCCCGAATCGACTCATTCCCTGCCCTGTACGAGGCTGCCCAGCAAGCTGAAATGGATATCATCTCCATAGGCAGACTCCCGCATAGGGTACAGCCACCCATTTACCCTGACTTTCCTCAATCCCAGTACCCATCAGCCTCTGGTGTGATGCCGTCCACTTCAGGACAGCACCCCAGCGGCAATGGAATCCAGCGTCGGTCGTAAATCCTTACGGCCCGCCACAAATTCACTATCCTACCCCCGCCTCCTCCTCCGCATTATCCAGCACTCCCAGCTCCCCCGCAGTATGCGCAGTATTCTACACCTCCTCCATTGGCTGCCTTACCTCCGCCAGCTCAGTTGCCGCCTCCGGACAATGATATTCAGAACAAAATCCTCCAGGAGGTGCGGGCTTTGGCCTCTGGATATCACACCATGTCCAACGACATGACTATACTGAAGAAGAAACAGGCCCAGATGGACCTTGTTCCAAGGAGGCCATATCCTCCTCCGGCATTGACAAAGATCAAGCCCCAGAACGGCGAGATCAGAGGCGGCCTCCTGCAAGAAATGCTGCCATTGAGGACCAACCTGGCACTTCTGACCAGGATAACTGGTGCACCACGTGCAACGACCCGCATTCGGAAGAAGACTGCACACTGCACCAGCATTACCTCCAAACTCTGGCGGGCAGCGCCATAGAGGACGAAGAACTCTACATGATCCTGGACGATGAAGGCAACTTTGCCGTCCCAGAGGAAGATCTGGTGTTGCCCCCTGCCAAGGAAGACAGAAAGCTGCTGAAGCTGCTGCAAAGCCCTTGAAGGTATACGCCAGAAGAGACAAGGCGCAACTTTTGGGCTGCCACCTGACAAGAGGCTGTGGCCTTACACGGCCAAGGAAAAAGCTCCCGCAACCAAGCCTCCCGCGGCAAAACGGCTCCTTCTCCGGCCAAAGCTCCCCCTTGCTCGGCCTCCGGCTGAAACAAAAGAACAAGCTCGGGGAGAAGTGAGGTACCCATCTCTGACAAAGAGACAGAGAGTTGAGCCACGCAGCAATACCGCACCAAGTATGAGCCTGCGAAGGAAACGGAGGGAGCTAGCACTTCAGGCTACAACATAGTGGATGAGCTGAAGAGGACCCCCGCAAGGATAAGCATGTATGATGCTCTTCTGCTCCCAGGGCAAGTTGATCTGCTGCAGGAATCTCTGAAGAGCATGAAGTGTGGCAAGCAGATACAACCTATTGTTTGGTTTCAACCCCTGACAGTCTCTGGCCACTGGGAAGAACAGACCACCTCCCTTCTATCTGTCATTACGGATGCAAGGGTACATAGTACACAACTGTATGGTGGATTACGGTGCCTCCACGACTGTAATGCCGAGAGCCGTCTGCGACGAAATCGGGATGGAGTATACAAGGAGCAGCCAAGGTGTGTTGCAACTAGACGGCACCCCTGTCAAGACAGTCGGTGTCATCAAAGACATCCCGATCCGGCTGCACAAAGCTCTCGACATAGTGGTCATTCAAGAGGTCGTGGTTGTCGACTTGGAACCCTACTTCGGCATGTGTCTCTCCAGGGAGTTCACTGCGAAGCTGGGAGGGTATCATCTCTGGATTACTCGCATATGGAAGTGCCCTTCAAAGGAAGGAGACCGAAGATCTACAACGAGAAGCCTTCCACATTTCTAGTGGAGAAGATACCGGAGAAGAGTTGCGAGGACTGCATGGTTCAGGCGACGGAGGAAGAGCGGTGGTGGTAGACATGACGGAGCAAGCTCTTGAAGTGCTGCAAGCTCGAGGATGAGTTCTCCTTGCGGGACTTCAACGCCGTGATCGAGACCGAGCAAGGCTGCTACACCGTCATTCAGCTTGAGAGGCTTGACAAGTCAGCCAAGAAAGAGGTAGGACCTGCACCAGAGAAGCTATGGCAGCTTTTCTTTGATGGCGCCCGATGCAAAAATGGCGCCGGTGCGGGTGTGCTCTTGGTTTCCCCGGCCGGGATCCAGAAGGACTACACCTACAGGCTGGCAGGAGCTGTACCAACAATGCGGCGGAGTACGAAGCCAGTGCTTGGGTTTGAGAAAAGCGGAGAGGCTGGGGATTAAGCATCTGCAGATCTTTGGCGACTCGGAGCTGGTGTGCAACCAGGTTACGAACAAGTGCGCCTCCAAGAAGCACTATCTCAAGGCGTACCGTAATCGGGTGTGGGACTTGATGGAGTCATTCGACTCATTGAATGTCAGAGCCATATCACGTGAGAAAAACAAGCACGCGACATTAGGCGTCTGTTGGAGCCGAGTACGTTCCGGTGATGACAACTGTCCAGAAGCGAAGCCGGTTCGTACCATCTACGGGCCTTATGTGCTCGATAAAGACACCCACTGGCAGGTGTTTGACTGTGACGAGGAGATCGTCACATTTTTGGTTACCGAAGCGTGTTCAATCGAAGGTAGAGACCCTGATGACGAGCAATATGAGGGGTTGATACAGTTAAAAAATAATCATGTCCCAAAAGGACTGATTACACTAGAAAGTCTCTTTGATCAGAATGACAGAGCGATATCACACAGGATCAAAGTAGACCCCAAGCAGTACGTCGACCTGGAGCTTGAACCTGGAAAGACAATTAAGGTCGGAACGGACTGCACCAAAGAGGAACTCGAGCAGATCAGATCATTATGCCGAGAGTTCCCCGACATAGTAGCCTGGTGCTACCAGGACTTGAAGGGGTATGACAGACAGATAATCCAGCATACCATTGAGCTAGAAGATGGTGCAAAACCATTCCGGCAGAAGCAAAGGGCTGTAAATCCGAAGATCGAAGCCATGATGAAAGCCGAGCTCCTGAAGATGCTTTGGAAGCCAAGATCATCTACCCCATCAAGCATTCATCCTGGGTTGCGAACTTGGTTCCCGTGAGGAAGAAGAACGGAGACATTCGTCTCTGTGTGGACTTCAGAAATCTGAATCAGGCCTCACTCAAGGACCATTATCCGCTTCCCCAGATCGATCAGATCCTCCATATAGTTGCTGGAGCGCAGAGATTCTCCCTCCTAGATGGCTTTTAGGGTACAACCGGATATGGGTCAAAGATGAGGACCGGCATAAGACAGCGTTCACCACCAAATGGGGGACGTTCGCCTATCAGCGCATGCCCTTCGGCTTATCCAATGTTGGCGCCACATTCCGGAGAGCCATGGACTTGGCCTTCCGAGAGCTGCTTAACAAGGTCATTGTCATCTATTTGGATGACATTACTGTATTCACTCATAGGAGAGAGGACCATGCTTCCCACTGCGGCGGATATTTGAGAGATGTCGTGAATTCGGCATTTCCATAAACCCGAAGAAATCGGTCTTTGCGGTAAGAGAAGGTAAGCTTCTGGGACATGTCATCTCCGAGAAAGGCCTTGCGGTGGATCCTGACGAGCCGAAGCCCTCCTCCGCTTGCCCGCCCCAGTTGACAAGAAGGGGCTACAGTCCTTCGGCCAAATCAATTTCGTGCGGAAGTTCATATCGGACTTCGCACGGGTGATCAAGCCCATGGCCGATGCTGAAAAAGAATGCTGAATTCTTATGGATGATGAGAGGAGACGGGCCTTCGAGGAGATCAAGGCCCGAATTGCACAAGCTCCGGTGTTGATAAACCCGGATTACTCCAAGGACTTCATCTTGTATGCGGTGGGAGAACTCGAGAGTTACGGCGAAGTCCTGACATAGAAAGGAGACGATGGCGAAGAGCGCTCCATAGCGTTCTTAAGCCAGGTGATTCAGCCGCACGAAGAAAAGTATAATTTTATTGAGCGGCGGAGTTCACGCGGTCATGAAGTCTCTCCGAAAGTTCGGGCACTTCGTCTCCCCGAGCCGGACAAGCTGTCTTCGTGATACACCCGGACGTCCGAAACTTCATCATACAAGGAGAGCCGGGTCACAAGAGAGCGGGATGGATTGCCAAGATCCGGGAGTTCGACATCGAGGTGCGGCCAACAAAGCTTATCGGAGGCCGAGCCTTGTGCCGGGAGCTGGCCCGAAGCGCTGCGGCCGAGATATCCGCTGTGAGTGGGAAGATCCGACGGCAACTACCAACCTAGCCAACTCCTTACCGGAGGAGAGTGATGGACGAGATGACCTGGTGAGGTATTTACGCACGGGAGATGTCCAGACCACCTAAATGCCTCACAAAGAAGGAGGTTTCGGCTAGGTGCATTGAAATACACTCTTCGCCCCGAGGGGCTTTACTTCAAGAACATTGACGGCATCCTGTTGCGGTGCGTCAAGAAAACCGACCAACCCAGGGTCCTCGGAGAATTTCACTCCGGGATGCCTCGGGGTCACCATTCTGCAAGGCCTACGGCCTTGAAAATAATCAGAGTTGGGTACTATTGGCCCACTCTCTTCACAGACGCACATGCGGTCTGTGCAAAATGTGACAAATGCCAGAGATTTGCTGGCAAAAACAGAAAAGCACCCTTGCCCCTCCAGCCAATCCAAGCCGAGACTCCGTTTCAGCAATGGGGTTTGGACTTCATCGGGGTCATTACGCCGAACTCTGCAGCGGGGCACAAGTTCATTCTTACCGCCACCGACTACTTTACGCGGTGGGCAGAGGCGATCCCCACCAAGAATGCGGACCAGGAGACGGTCATCGGGTTCCTCGAGAGCCTCATTACCCGTTTCGGGGTCCCTGAGTCAATAGTGACGGACAATGGTCCGGGGTTCGCAGGCGCTGTACTCACGGAGTACACCAGCAAGTACGGCATTTATCACAAAATGTCTTCTAATTACTACCCGCAGGGGAACGGCCTGGCCGAGTCTACTAACAAGAATCTACTGAAAATCATCAGAAGGACAGTAGAGAAAAACAAGAGGACTTGGCACCTACTCCTGAATCGGGCGCTGTGGGCGGATAGAATATCCTTCAAAAAGTCTATCAAGACATCCCCCTACGCGCTCGTGTACGGCAAGGAGGCAATCCTGCCAACCCACATTGAAATTCCCGCTCTCTGGATGTTGGATGAAGAGAGAGGCAACGGGGATCCGGTGGACGCCAGAGTGTGCCAGTGCTTGCGGTTAGAGGAAGACAGAGAGAAAGCATACCGAGGCCTTCACCAAGCATGTTGAAGCGACCCAAGGCTGGTTTGCAAAGGGCACCACCGCCCGAGTTTTCAAAATCGGGGACCTAGTGCTAGAAGTGGGACTCAGTGAAGGCAAAGCCGGGCAATCACGGCAAATTTGACGCCCTATGGGAGGGTCCTTATCAGATTGGCCAGGTGAATCAGTTCAACGCATTCGTGCTCTGGGATATGGAGGGACGGCTTCTCCCCATTCCCGTCAATGGGTTCCACCTCAAAGTTTATCACCACTGAAGGCGCCCAATGGGTCCTTCCTTGTACAGTTTTCCTTTCTGTATTTTCAGTTTTCAGAATGTACATATTCAGCATTCGGTTTTTAGTTTTCAAGAGCCCAAGTATAACTTAAAGCAAACGCCGATTTCGCAGTGAAGTCAGGTGTCGCTGCTTGGATCGTGCGAAGTTCGAAGAAACGGTGACAAAGGGGCAAAAATTTGGCTAAGTCGGGTGCGCAACCCGACTTCGCGGAGTCGGGCTGCGCACCGTCTTGAGAGTGCAGTTGGGAAGCAGGAAGAAAAAATGGCTAAGTGTCAAATCAGATTGCGCAACTTTTTGGAGCGAAGTCTGACTGCGGATCAAACATGGGCGAAGTCGGAGTGCGCTCATTTTTGGGCGAAGTCCGAGTGCGCCCTCAATTTTGGGCGCAGCCTGAATGACCTATCACGGAAAACATGAAAAATTCTAAGTGTGGGCCCAGAGCGCAGTACGGCACGGTGCGAAGTTGGGTCATGGGCCAGAAATTCTCCCTTGAAAGGTGTGCCCAGACGGCGGCGATGACGTCATCAAAGGCACGAGGTCCAAAGAATGTTTAATGATTGCGCGACTTTCAAGAACGATGTCATTAAGAAAGCAAGGCGCATTTGGACCAACTGCAACTTGGGTGCGCTTTTCAAGATTAAACCCATGCACGGCCACCAAAATATTATAACGCTTCCACCAACTTCGAGTTAACCGCCTTAACTTCCTCCCTAGCGCCATTAAAGCTGCAACCCTTGCCTAGAAAAAGGACCCTGGCATACTCAGAAAATTCAGATTGTCAAGCTGACTCCGAGACGCAAGCGCAGGCGAGAAACCGAAGCCGTAATTTCCTGTCTGCCCATTCTAACGGAGAAAATGGACAAGGGAAAGCGCCCGATACGAGCGCAATCCGGTGACGCGAGCCGAAGGCGAGGAGCACGGAATCCAGCGCTCATGAGAGCGAAGTGCCGCAAGAGCAGAAAAGGAGAACCCGGACGAAGAGAAGTCGAGGGCAAATTCCGCCGCCGCCCGTCAATCACCTGGCCGGGTACAAAGACGGCTCTTTCTCCATCAACCTCACCAAGCTGCGGCCGAATATTGCAAAGTGGGCAGACAAGGTTTCGCCCTCACACCATGTCGGGGCTGCGTATAAATCGAACCTGTATTGGTTCTTGTGCCCTCCTACTCACTAGTGCCCAGAGCTAATTGAAGCGATTGTAGAATATTACAAGCCAGCTGCCGGCAAGTCTGCGACAACAAGGGAAAAGTGTTGTTCACACTCTTCGGGAGAGCGTCCAGCCAGCGTTCGCCCCGGGGCTTCAGTACGAACCCGGCGCAATTGTCAGAAGGGTAAATATGGATGAGCAAACCGGTAGATTCACGTAGACCAAGCGGATGAGAGATTTCCTCAACTCAGAGCTGAAGACTCTGCTGGCAGCCGGACAGTGGCCGTCAGGCCCCATACCACTGGACAGATTTGAGAACAAGTACATTTACATCATCCTGGCGTGGGTCCTCGGCTGCGATTCTGACAAAGTGGTACGCCCGTACCAGCTGGCGCTGGCGGAATGTATCCTGCATGGGGAGTTTTACGACTCCACAGCGCAAAAGAGTGGGAAGCGCCCCATTTTCTTCGACTGGGCAGACTGGCTGGCGTACGCCATTCATTCTAACCTAGTCAGGCTGCAGCAGAAGCAGTCAACGGAATTCCGGTTTTGCTCCTTCCTCGCATGGCTGTGCCTGTACCACATGCACTACCGGATGAAAGTTCCTGACTTGAAGAAAGTAAACGAAAAAGGTGAGCCGCTGCCCGTGTACGAATGGACCGAGATCTTGTACAGAAAAGGGTCATTCTATGAGTTTAATCTTAAATTTTTGTGCATGGTCATGGGGTTGTTCAACCGTAAGGCATCCCGCCCGCGAGGTCATGACAAGCATACGAGGAAGCACAAGTACGGGGATACCTTCCGGCTGACGCAGGGCATCGTGGTCAGAATCTATGGATTCAAGGGGAAGCCGTTCCTGCTGCCCTACAGAAGCTGACCACCAATTCGGGATGGAGATTGCGCGACAGATGGACTATGTCGAAGAAGAGTTCGGCCAGGGCAAAAAGAGAGGCCATATATTTTAGTATCCCATCACCTAGGCGAATACCCAAGTTTACGAGATCGGACAACACGTCTACCTCGAGCAGGAACTCATCGACATGGGTCTAATAATGCTCGCGTGGAGTACGACCCAATTGGGGTCAGGGGTAAATTCACGCATATCTGCCCCCGAGCGGAGATTATGCGGGAAAGAGGCAACAGAACAGGCGCAGACCTGGAATGGCACATCGAGCAGATGCAATCATGGCCTCCATGGCATGATTTTTACTGCGAGGAGGTGGCATACGACCCAGACGAAACCCGGATCATCGGTTGGATTCTGCGGGCTTCAAAAATTCCTCGCCAAGGTGGCGCCCCTCAAGCGGCAAAAGGACAAAGTCGTCGAATCTTTGGAAGATGAGATGCCGCACGCGACACGACAAATCCAACCGAAAAACGTGGCCGTTGATGATGAGTTTCGGCGCTATATGATCAATACGCCGACACGTGGCGGCCTTTCGAATTTCGAAATTGCGTTCCCCAAGGCGCAAGGAAAAGGTATACAAGGAGGCCCCCGTCCCGGCAATCGTCAACTCCAGCAACTTCCAGCGCAACTCCGACGAGCAGTCAAGTGGGCCCGATGCAGCCTTGGCTCCGAAGCGGCACCGAAAGGGCGCAAGGGTTAGAGAGGTCAACTCTCGAGGTGGCCCCTCAAGCCAGAAAAAGCGCTGCGCTACCAGCTAGCAGACCGGTCGCGGCAGGCATCCTTCCAGCTAGACCCAGGTACAAGTTTACCGTGGGGACATCACTGCCTGCCGCCCCAACCTCATCTCCTGCTTTCGAAGCAGCCACAGTGCCGGAAGATAAGAAGAAGAAGGGTGAAAAGGCCAAGCGGCCTAAGGAACCTGTGCAACAGCCAGCCGCGGCGCAGACAGAGACAAGCGCCAGAAATTGTCTCACTGGACAGCCCTGAGGCTGGAAGCTGAAACTCGGGCTGCAAGCGTCCCTCGAACAGCGGCTCAGGCGGAGCCCGCAGGTACGTCCACTTCCCCGCTCCCCAAAGTCTCAGTCAGCCCTGCCGTAACGCCGTCCCCCATTTCATCAGGGCAAGCCGTAGCTGCATCTTCCTCTTCCCAGACTGCCCAACCATCCAGCAGCCCCCATTCTTTCGACCAGTTCGCTCAGGACCCTAACGCCTTCCAGTCCCTGAGCCAAACCCTGGAACCCTCGCCCGCGGCCAGTGTCGAAGCTGCACATATATCGCCGCGCTCCTCACCTCGTCCGTTCAAAACCCCGCCAACGCCGTCCACTCAGCCGCTCGCTTCCCCTAGGACCCGGTCGCCCTTAAAAGCGGCCACTCCTTCTGGAATCCCTCCTACTTCGTTGTTTGCAGGGAAGGATGCCGCAACGGGACCGGGATCTTTGGAAGATCTCGACTTCATGCATACCCCAGATGACCGACCTCTGGCAGCAAGAGCCGCAGGAGGTTCCGCCTCTTTCCTTCAAGGCGTCAAGCGGAGGAGAGCCGAGGAGATAGCTGCCCCGGTAAAGCGCACCAAGTACGACTTGGACAGGAGAGTGCTTACAACTGAGAAATTGATCCCAAAAGTGAAGAAGCCTCTCCGGGAAATGACCGAGGCGGACTATGAGCACCAAGTCAAGGAGAAGAGCTTCGATGACATAAATGAGGAGCAGGAAATCAACGGCATTCGCCGCAGAACCAATAATCTCCTTGTCAAGCGGCTTGAGACCCGGGAGGCGTTGTTTCAGCTGCAGAATAGCGCAAGGCAGCTAGAGGAAGATCTGGCTAGGGCCACCGCGCAGGTGGGATCTGCACGACAGGAGATAGACGAGCTGAAAGCCCAGCTGGCCGCCTCTCGGCGAGGAGGCCGCGGCGCAGAAGCAGAACGACGAGCAGGTGTCGAGAGGAGAAAAAGGCAGCGACGGAGCGGGTTTCTCGGCTCCGAGATTCGTTGAAACAGGCGCAGTCGCAGCTTGAAGAGAAAACATCACAGACGGCGGCCTTTTCAAAGAACAGAGTTAAGGAGATGCGGGCTGGTCTGCTGCAGGGTTGCAAGCCCAACGTTGTTAAATCCATATCGGTCCTAGATTTCGCGTCCAGGATCGAAGAAGTATCTGCCCAGGGAAAGCCTGTGGTAGAGGAGGCCGAACACCAGGCGAGGCAATGGCTAGACCTGGCTATGAAACTTGAGGAGTTTGAGCGCAAAGGCCTCCAATTTCCCCCGATGTCCCAACTTGCCTCAGAGTGGGCAGATGCAAGGGTAACCTTGCATATTTATTTTGATAAGACGGAGAAGATAAGAGCTGCCAGGAAGATGTTGGACGCATTAGAACATGAAATGAGCATTTGCCTGGCCCCCTTTCAAACTCTGTCCGAACACGGGTGCCCGAGCTACGTCAAGGATGGCGAGTTTCTGACCCTTGAGCAGGTAAAGCAGAATTGGCTGTCTTTCGAGGCAGACACAGCAGAAATTGATAGCTGGGCAGAACCGATCCAAGAAGCTCAGGTCACCCAGATGGTGTCGAAATACTGCAAAATCAACTCCTCCCTTAAGGAGTTGGGAAAAAGATATAACACCATCGACCTGCATGCGATTCTTTGCATTCCACGCGGCACTAAGAGAGGTCGGCGACCTAGGGCCCTTCCAAGCGGCGATGCAGGGACCAAGCCAAGGCTGCATATGAACTCATGCGCAAGCAGGAAGGCGACAGCGAAGAACCTTCAGGTTCAGGAGGAGAAACGGAAGAGGCAACTGCCGGAAGTGATCCTGAAGAAGAACGGTTGCCCGGGGAGAAGCCGTCAGAGCAGCGGAAAGCAGGGGAAGGAAGTTCCTCTGCACCCAATGGATGAAGGCCTGGTTCTTTGCGTCGAGGCGAGCTCGACACCCCGCGAGCCGCCAGGAATGTTGCCACATTTTGCACGGGGTGCCATGTTTTCAAAATTTGTAAGTGTGCTGCTCTTCCTTCCCTCCTCCTCTTTCTCCCTTTCTCCATCTTTCCTTTTCCCCTTTCCTGCAGTTTCATTCCTCCCTTTTTCCCCTTGTACTTCCCCCAGTCAAGTTCCCAAAACTGAGCAAGTGTTCCCTGAAAAATTCTAAGTGTCGGGCGCAGCCCGACTTCGCGGCGAAGTCGGGGTGCGCCCTCAAGTCTGAGCGCGATAGGGGATGCGAAGTGCGAAGGCGAGGCTGAAACGGAGCAGAATTTGACTAAGTGTGGGAGCGCAACCCGACTTCGCGGCGAAGTCGGGGTGCGCTCTTCTTCTGTGCGCACTTGGGAAACGGTGTGCGAGAAAATCGGCTAAGTCTTGGGCGCAACCCGACTTCGCAGCGAAGTCGGGGTGCGCTCCCCTTTGTGCGCAGTCCGAACAGCGGGAAAATCAGCTAAGTACCGGTGCGCAACCCGACTTCGCAGCGAAGTCGGGGTGCCCGGTGCGCGGTTGGGCAAGATTCATCAAGCAAGCCGAGAAATTGGCTAAGGCACGGAGGCCCTCCCCAACTGCGTTGTTTCCCACTGCGCTACCCGACGGCGCTCGATCCCGGGCGAAGTTGGATAAACTGCCTTTCAAGGCGGACACGTGTCACTCATCAGAATCCGACAAGTGTCCAACCTCGGGATTCGAGCCGAGATATGACGGGATAAAGGACAAGCATGGGCTGCATTGCCTACGCCAGCTGCCCCCATTTAAGCTGATGTGAAGTTTCATCTACCACAGCTACCCGCATTCCTGCTGACCAGAGGTTTGACCCGACACACTGCCACGTAGGCTGTACGGCTTTCGAGGAGACCTTCTTTGCAAGTACGAGTCCTCGCCGACGAGAGTCAGCATCAGCAGCTCTTCGGCCGCTTTTGTCAGCTATTGTCCAGTGCGGGACTTTGTGCCCGTAATTGTAATCGGGGGGAACTTGGGCTATAAATAGCCACATCATTTCATTGTAAAGGGTGGAAGGGGAATATACTGCTAGGGAACCATTGTAGCTGTGCGTTTGCTTCTAAATACAAGATACATACTTGGCTCTGCTTACTGTCTTCATTTTGTATGCTGCCTCTCCTTGTCATTTCTGCCTCATGTTTCTTATTTCATTGCTTACTGTTGTACTGAACTCTGGACTCCAGTATTTGGTGATTAAGTATTCCTGGAATGCATAGATAGAGGATACATAGGATGAATGATAGTTGTAGTTTCTATGGTGTGTTTTGTGTTTAATTGTTGTTAGTAGTGGTGATTGATCGTTGTCGTGCTGCTTATTCCCCCCACCCAACTCCAATCACATTTGGATTCTCTTTCCGCATTTGTATCTCTTTCCCTGCACTCTTAGCTTAAAACACTAAAACCCCACAGGAAGCCGGCCTTCTCCGGAGATTGGCACGGAAGGCATTCCTTCCTTCCGGCCTTTCAATCTGGTGGGCGAATCTGGGCGCATTATACCAAATCCTTTCCTCATGGCAGATTCGTAACCAACAGGTATCCGCAGTGTACGACCAACAACCAAAGTGTCCCAAAACTACCTCCAAACACTCCAAATCCAATCCAAATGCAATCGTTGGGCTGAAAGAAATATGGCATCCAAGTTTACTCTGAAACCCTATCAAAAAACTCCAACAAAATGCACTGAATGAAGGCCCAATGGTACGGCCCTACTGGAATGGCAAGCACAAATGAAGAACACCCAAAAGATATTGAAACCCTTCCAAAATAACACTGAAGATTATCAACAATTGAAGCTCAATACACTCCCTGAAGTAGGAGTGCCAAATATCAACCTGAGGAGGTCTTCTACTCCCGAAGCTGATGTTCCTGATGGAGGTTTTCATCCCCAACAAGCTGTAGAAACCCTGCAATCCAGCTGCAAGTCTTCTCTCCACAATACCAAGCAATATCAAATCCCAGCATGAGCAAATGAGAGGAGAAAATGTTCTTTTATTTGCCTTCTCAATAGGGTCGACCCATTTTGGGTTTGCATAGAGATTTTAAAACAATTAAAATATTTTCTTTTCTCACCATGAGGGTGGCGTCCACTTATTAGTCACTTTTTTATATTTGCTTTTTTCTCCTAAGTGACAATAACACCTTATATCCCCTTTTCAACATAACATAAAGTTAACTATATAAAAATTAAATAATTAATTTAACTTTATATAATTAACCATTACACATTAAAATTTTAGACCTCATCCACCAATTCCGCCAACTGATCATAGATTTGGACACCCATTTGGAAGACGAATCTCCTCATACCCTCTGTATCGCCAAAAACCCTAAAAATTGACTTACTAAAAATAGTAAGTCCACTCTCCCATGCTCAAAACGCCTCCGAAAATTGGCAACTGAAAACACACAGCATCCCGATGAAGACCAAACAACCCCCAATGGGCCCCCACACATCTATCCTAGCCTACGGGAACCCGTGAGTAGGCTAGCCCTCTGAACGATCACTGACTGATTAGGAAGGGGACATTACAGTCCTCCCTCCCCAAAATTGCTTGTCCTCAAGCAATTGGAGTGTTGGATGCTGTAAAATCTGCTCGCTCTCCCAAGTAGCATCCTCAACCGGACAAATCCTTCCACTTAATCAAATACTCTCTGATCACCCGTTTCCTGAGAGTACGCTCTCTACTGTCTATGATAGCTTCTGGAATGAGTATCAACTTATCCTTGTCATCCAAGGGTGGCAAAACTGAAGAAGGCACCACGTTATGACCCAATGCCTTCTTAAGGCGTGATACATGGAACACATTATGAACTCTGCTACCTGTCGGCAATTCCAACTCATAAGCCACCTCCCCAACTCTCCTGGATATCCTGAACGGGCCATAGAACCGTGGCTTAAGCTTTTCTGCTCCACTCTTCTTGAGAGTAGACTGTCGGTAAGGCTGCAACCTCAAGTAAACCATGTCACCTACCTCAAAACTGCGCTCTATACGCTGCTGATCAGCATATAACTTCTGCTGATTCTGTGCCTGTTGCAAGTTCTCTTTTAGTGACTTCATTATATCTTGATTGTCTTGCAATAACTCCTTCGCCTTGGGCACTCTACAATCACCTAGAAGCAAATCCACAAAGTTGGGAGCCTCATACCCATAAAGAGCCATGAAAGGTGACATCTTAATCGACATATGATAAGTGGTATTGTAACAATACTCACCAAGGTGCAACCACTTGATCCATGCCTTTTGCTGCCCTGCAGTGTAATTCCTCAAATAACCCTCCACCCATTTATTCACTATTTTAGTTTGACCATCTGTCTGTGGGTGGTAACTGGTGCTAGGAGTGAGTTCTGTCCCACTCAATCGGAAGAGCTCCTGCCAAAAATTACTCATGAACCTGCTGTCCCTGTCGCTCACAATGTTTTTGGGAAGCCCATGTAATCTGAATATCTCTTTGAAGAACAAATCAGCAACCTGTGTTGCAGTATATGTGGCTGCAATGGCAAAAAAATGAGCAAATTTTGTCAACCTGTCAACCACAACATAAATGCAGTCCTTCCCCTGCACCTTAGGCAGCCCTGTGATAAAGTCCATGGAGACACTCTCCCCTTTTTGACTGGGAATCGGTAGGGGCTGCAGTAGACCAACTGGATAGGTATGCTCGTCCTTATTCTGTTGGCAAGTGACACACTCCCGAACATACTTAAGGACCTCATCCTTAAGTCCTTTCCATGAGAATCGCTCTCTCACCTGTTTGTATGTCTTATAATACCCCTGGTGACCAGCCATAGGAGAATCATGGAAAGTCCTCAAAACAGTCACTTTGAACTGAGAATTAGGTACCAAAAATATCCTGTTTTTGTAAATGATCAAGCCATTAGTCACTATATACCTGTCATCCTGTTTGGTACCATCAATGATGCTGGAAGCCCATTCATCCTTTGCATAATCTATCATAATTTGTTCCTTCCAATCTACTGTAATCTCCCCCAAAGCACACAAATGAGGCCTCCTAGACAAAGCATCAGCAACTACGTTCTTTTTTCCTTTGACATAGACAATGTCAAAGTCATACGCCTGTAACTTACTTACCCATTTATGTTGTCTTTCATTCAAGTCCTGCTGATTAAGAAAGTACTTCAAACTGTTATGATCAGTTTTGACAACAAATTTACCGCCCACCAGGTAAGGTCTAAATTTGGCCAATGCATGCATTATGGCCAACATCTCCTTATCATATATAGAATAGGCCCTCTCTGCCCCCCTCAGTTTCCTACTCTCAAAGGTGATCGGGTGCTTATCCTGCATCAACACTGCTCCAATGCCCTCCCCTGAGGCATCACACTCCAACTCAAATGGCCTAGAGAAGTCTGGGATTGCAAGAACTGGACATGAGCACATTACCTTTTTGAAATTATCAAAACACACCTGTGTTGAATCTATCCATACGAAGGCTCCCTTCTTCGTCAAGTCTGTAAGAGGTGCAGCAAGCTGTGAAAAACCCTTGATGAATCTCCTATAGAAACCACACAACCCAAAGAATCCCTTAAGCTGAGTGAGATTGGTTGGGGGTGGCCAATCCATTATTGCTTTGATCTTATCTGGATCCATTTTAACTCCTTCTGCACTAATGATATGACCCAAATAGAGCAACTCAGTCAGCCCAAACTCACATTTAGACTCCTTGGCATACAACGATTCCTGCTCTAGGATGCTTAGCACCTCATCCAAGTGTCTCAGATGCTCCTCCCAAGTTCTGTTGTATATCAAGATGTCATCAAAGAAAATCAACACATACTTACGGAGCTGCCCACTGAAAATTGTGTTCATACATGATTGGAATGTGGCTGGAGCATTAGTCAAGCCGAAAGGCATGACAAGAAACTCAAAGTGTCCAAAGTGACACCTGAAGGCCGTCTTCTCAATGTCACTCTCCCTCATCCTGATTTGATGGTAACCTGACCTGAGATCAATCTTAGAAAAATAACAAGCCCCATGTAACTCATCAATTAGCTCATCGATCCTAGGAATGGGATACCTTTTCTTTATTCTTTTTGTTTAGTGCCCTGTAATCAATGCACATGCGCATTGTCCCATCCTTCTTCTTGACCAAGACCACCGAAGATGCAAAGGGACTCTTGCTAGGCCTGATGTGTCCCATGTCAAGCAATTCCTTGATTGCCTTTTCAATCTCATATTTATGCCTTTTTGGGTGTCTATAGGGAGTGGTGATTACAGGTTTTGCTCCCTCTTCCAGCTCAATAACATGTTCTATTCCCCTTTCAGGGGGTCTCCCAGGAGGTATACTAGCGAAAACCTTACTGTGCTTGTCCAAAAGTACCTGAATATCAGGGTGATAGTCCTTCCCCTGCTGCTCACCAACTGTAGGCAT
Source organism: Wollemia nobilis (assembly GCA_028583015.1). Classification (NCBI taxonomy): domain Eukaryota; kingdom Viridiplantae; phylum Streptophyta; class Pinopsida; order Araucariales; family Araucariaceae; genus Wollemia; species Wollemia nobilis. Next base: position 2,380,253 of record JAQPPZ010001190.1, on the reverse strand, counting down.
CATAATACATTCTGCTGCCCACTCTATCTGATCATGCCTAAACAATCTCTCCATCCTCTTGAGAGATACTACTCTCATGCCTCCATCTGAAATGCCTCGAAGGACTATCTTCTTCCCTCCTGATTCGAACTTCATCTCCATACTATGCAAGTTCATGGTGAACTCGCCAAGGGTACGCATCCAATGCATACCAAGGACCACGTCTGTGTCTCCAATCCCTACAACATAAAAATCATCCTGGAGGTCATATTCACCCATCCGAATGCGAAGATTGGGAATCTTCCGTGTACAAGTAAGAGTGAATCCATCTGCCATCATCACCTTGAAACCATCGAAAGGTTCCGTCTGCAAGCCCCGCTTGGCTACAAGCCCCTCATCTATAAAATTATGTGTAGCACCTGTATCAATGAGTGTAGTAATCCGCTGTCCACTTAACACTCCTCGCACCTTAAATGAACCAGCCTTCTGGAAACTACAAAGTTGTGCCACAACTCCCTCTTTTTCATGTGTAGCCTCAACATCTCCATCACTATCTGAGCCACTGCTATCAAAATCATCCTGCTGGTCTGATTTCTCTGTATCTGAATCTGTAGCTGAAAAATACTCAATCTGTTTAGCTTTAGCTTTCACTGCACACTTGTGAGATGGATTCCATGGCTCCCTACACTGAAAACATAATTTCTTCTTCCTTAGCTCATTCCAACTCTCGCTGTCCACTTTGCTAGGAGAATCTTTAGGTGGGTTTGAATTCTTCTGAAATTGTCTCTTATCCTTATCCTTCTTATGCCCGAAACCCTTAGACTGAAATTTACTCCTGGAAGTGGATGACTCCATATCCCTAGCCTTGCGAATGGCTTCCTGCAAGCTGGGAGGATTAAGGGCTTTGATCCAGCCCTTCAATGGATCGGACAAACCATCAATGAACAACACTATGAGCCTCCTCTCAGAAATATCTGTAACCAAGACTGAGAGCCTCTGAAAATCAGCAACATAGCTCTCTACTGAACCCCACTGCTTGAGTTGCGCCAACTCCTTAAAATGGAGCTCTGGATCCTTCCTGTCAAACCTCTCAATCAATCTCTCTGTGAAGTCTGTATAGGAGGTAATCTGACCATGTCCAAGGGTGATCATCCCATGATGCCACCACTCATGTGCTAGACCATCTAGATGTAACGCTGAATATTTGATTGCTTCTATCTCAGGCATCGGGTTCAACTGAAAGTATGTGTCCAACTTTTGGACCCATGCTCTAGCAGTACTCTTCCCGGATCCATCAAAGTATGGTATAGAGAGTTTGCTAACCCTCTTCTGAAGCTCATGATTATGATGCCCTCCCCTCTGTGGCCTATTCCTGGCTCTCCAATCTGCATACTCTCGGAAGGACAACTCTGCTCTAAATTCAGGACTGGAATTTTCCCAATCCCGTAGAATCTGCTCCTGGAAGTCATTTTGAGTAGGCTCCTCTTCAGGCTGCACCTCAACTCTGGGTGGAAAGGTGGGAATCAAAGGTCTAGTGCTCGCTGCCCTAGCTCTGTAATTCTGATCCGCACCCCCTTGGTTCACTGAACCCTCTCTGTTTCCATTATTTCTATTGTTTCCAGCCTCACCTCCTCGCTGCCCATTATTGTTTTGATTGTTTTGGTTGTTGTTTGCATTGTTACAAACCATTTGTTGGGTCACTAGTGCAACTAATTGAGCCATACTCTGCTGAAGGTCACGCTGCCCCCTCTGTAATTCTGTTATGATCTCTCTATCTGTAGGCCCTCTGTTCTCTCTATCCCTATCTCTATCTCTGTCTCTATCACCCATGTTTTCTTCCTCTCTCCCTGTTTCCAGAAATGTGTCAAATGGGTCTTCGTCTATATTGGGATTAGGCCTGTTTCTCCATAAGTAATATTGATGGCCACTTGGCTGCATTCAAACCCTTTAGGATGGTAGGAAAATGCTGTGCTCTAATACCACTGTAATGTCCCACCCTGGTTTGATATTTCTGCCTTGCAATTTTTTTTTTTTTGGGGTTTTATGATTTTTTTTGTGTTTTTTGAATGTTCAAAAAATTGCGAACAACAATATTCAAAATGCTATAACTTTAAAACTACCAATCCAAATGCTTTGAAAATTGAAACATAGATAATAGACATATATAGCTACAAACCCAGTGAAGGAAATGGTAAAATAATCAAGTACCCAAAAGTTATTAAAATCTAGAAAATGTAGTTCAAACTCAACACAAAAAACTTGATTTATTAATAATATCTTCAAATACAATGATTTCTCCAGCAAGCAAATAGCCTCAATGTCTTCCAAAACCCTAGGCGCCAAGGATGAGAGCAGAAAATGATCAAGAAATGGGGCGATTCCTCTGCACAAATTCCCACGTTGCCCTTTGTGGTACGACCAGGTACATCAGGTGTACGACCAACAACCAAAGTGTCCCAAAACTGCCTCCAAACACTCCAAATCCAATCCAAATGCAATCGCTGGGCTGAAAGAAAGATGGCGTCCAAGTTTGCTCTGAAACCCTATCAAAAAACTCCAACAAAATGCACTGAATGAAGGCCAAATGGTACGGCCCTGCTGGAATGGCAAGCACAAATGAAGAACACCCAAAAGATACTGAAACCCTTCCAAAATAACACTGAAAATTATCAACAATTGAAGCTCAATACACTCCCTGAAGTAGGAGTGCCAAATATCAACCTGAGGAGGTCTTCCACTCCCGAAGCTGATGTTCTTGATGGAGGTTTTCATCCCCAACAAGTTGTAGAAACCTTGCAATCCAGCTGCAAGTCTTCTCTCCACAATACCAAGCAATATCAAATCCCAGCATGAGCAAATGAGAGGAGAAAATGTTCTTTTATTTGCCTTCTCAATAGGGTCGACCCATTTTGGGTTTGCATAGAGATTTTAAAACAATTAAAATATTTTCTTTTCTCACCATGAGGGTGGCGTCCACTTATTAAGTCACTTTTTTATATTTGTTTTTTTCTCCTAAGTGACAATAACACCTTATATCCCCTTTTCAACATAACATAAAGTTAACTATATAAAAATTAAATAATTAATTTAAATTTATATAATTAACCATTACACATTAAAATTTTAGACCTCATCCACCAATTCCACCAACTGATCATAGATTTGGACACCCATTTGGAAGACGAATCTCCTCATACCCTCTGTATCACCAAAAACCCTAAAAACTGACTTACTAAAAATAGTAAGTCCACTCTCCCATGCTCAAAACACCTTCAAAAACTGGCAACTAAAAACACACAGCATCCCGATGAAGACCAAACAACCCCCAATGGGCCCCCACACATCTGTCCTAGCCTACGGGAACCCGTGAGTAGGCTAGCCCTCTGAACGATCACTGACTGATTAGGAAGGGGACATTACTTGCAAACCAACTGATATTCCAGTTATAGTTACTAAAATCCCGATTTAATCTCGATCCTATCTGATTTTTTCCAATTCACTAGGGTTGCCGATTCAAATTCCATTGGCATCTCGATTTTTGTCGATTTTCCCATTTTTTTGTCGATTCCCGATTTTTCCCAATTCCTTTTCCATGTTGATTCCAATGCGATTCCAATTTTCTAAACTATGATTCTAGTCTTCTCAAGGGGGATCATTGCCAAAGAGTTGGATGCCTAGCTTCAACAACATGAGGCCTACTATGCTGCCAATTGGGTTTGACTTTGACAATAGTGCTTTCGCAGTTTTAAAGATGTTAAAATCAGTTGACTATTGGTTGGAAACCAATAGCAACAGGTTTGTAGATGGAGACACTATCACCATATAGACACCCTTTGTCAAGTTGGTATGTGAGAGGTTTTATGCTTTGTATCTCTATGAAGATGAATACATGCCTTTCCAACAATTGCGCTAGTGCATAGACTAGTCTGTCTAGCAACACATTGATGAGTTCAATGAATTTCTTAGGTTGCCTGCAGATCAATAACGATGAGAAGTATCAAGTTCTGAATGACATTATTGGCTTATAGTATCATCTCCGTTTAGAGATGGAGTTCCTTCGTGGAATCCTTGGTGCAAACATACCACTTCATGTCCAAGCTAGAAGAGAGATCGTGAGCTAAACAGAAGGGCCCAACGTCAACCTCATATAGGACATCGACGCCAAAGCCAAAGCCAAAGCCAAAGCCTAAGGCTTTAGTTACCCAGTTGCCTATGGTGCTAGTGCCCATGGGACCTATAGTGCCATCCAAACTCTAAAATCATCCGACAACATAGGACAATAGAAAGCAGGTGGGAGGAAAATGGTGCAGCCACCACAAAACTCATAGTCATAGTAATTTAAAGTGTCGAGTGCACAGTGTAATGTCATAGTAATGCCAAGTGTAATGTCCCCTTCTAATCAGCTAGTGGGAGCACATTGAGACTAGCCTATACACGGGTTCCCGTAGGCTATGTCATATGGATGAGAGCCTTTGGAGATATTTGAGACAGCTTTTGGATTCTTAGAGCTCAGTTTTGGTGGTCGTTCGGGATCAAACGGAGCTAGGATGCTGGAATTGCTATTTTTAGCAGTGTCGGGTTTTAGGGTTTCTTGCCGAGCGGACAAGGGGATGTTGTTCTACAATGAAATGGGTATCCGGAACAGGTTTCGGTTGGTCAATCGGAGTTTCATAAGGCAGAGTTTTTAAAGCGCAAAGCTTGGCTTTATTAAGTGAATTATTAAATTCATTTTATAAAGTTAAAACTTTATATTATAATTAAAGGGAAATAAATATGTTTATCCCACATTGAGCGCGCAAAAAGAGTTTGCCAAGGAGGAGCCTATTTATTCGGTGGCTTGGTCTCATTTCAGACATTCTGGTTTATGTTATTTCTTCTCTTGGAGATTAAGGCCGGCGGCTGATATTTCTTCATCGAAAGGGACGGAAACCCCAATCGATAACCCGACGGACGAAAGCCCGAAGGACAGATCGGTTCCATTTCAGGGATCGACAGTGTGCAGATTGTTGAAGTTCTGAGGACGGAAACCCTCAGTATTGGAGAAGGGAGTTGGACGAAAACCCAGTTCTTGGCTGGTGAATTCACTCAGGATTCACGCTTATGTGATTCAATCAAAGATTCAGAGGTTTATAGTCCATCAGTTGGAGATAATAGCAAATTGGTATGTTTATAATGATATTCTGAAGACATTTATCCATCTGGAATTTCTAAACATTGTTGTTAATTTGCTGATATGAATTAATAAGCTATTTTGATTATGGGTTCTGCATAAAAATCGATTATTCAGTGTTAAATCCATCTGGGTATCATTGCATGCTGCTGTTATTGGCTTCTTTCATTTGGGTATTATTGCATGTTCAAATTAATCCATAGTTATTGCAAAAACACCAAACACAGAATAGGGCAGCACATTACAGTGGTATCAGAGCTGGTTTTTCCTGCCAGCCTGTTCAGGGTTTCATTGCGAATTTTGTGAAGTCTTCTATCGAAGACAAAATTCTCAGGTTTGATTTGGTGGAAATAATTCTTTGTTTGAAATTATATTGCTTGAAAATTTGCGGAGTATAGAAGATTAGCAGAAGTTAGGGTTTGGTTGCCGTTTTCAAATCTAGGGTTTCCAGTTTTTGGGTATTGGTGATTTGAATACCCATTTGGTTGATTTGGGCTTTAAGAGTTCTGGGTATTGTTAATTCAGAGCTCAGGTCATTCCTGCCAGCCTGTGGAAGCCTCAAATTAATTTCAGATTCATGGCGTCTATTAATGACTGGACTAAGAGACAACGTGAGTGGGATAAGACCCAACATGAGATAGAACAGTCCCTCAAAAATTTAGCTGCAATGATGAAAATTTCTCTACCAACAAGTGCTCCTCCGGTCAAGATTGAACCTTTATACACTGAGTTGCCAATACAAGTTGGAATTAAAAGAGATGAGCTTGCTGTCCTAGCAAGAAATGACAAAGGAAAACAAAAGTTGGTAGGTAAAACAATGGCTTCTGAAGTTTCACAGGATAGAGGACCTCCTCGTATAAGCATGAATCAGTTGAGGAGAGGGAACAGGTGTTTCACATGTCACCAGACTTGGACATTTGGTCATGTTTGTGGAACCAGTAATGTTAGTAATTTATTGCAGCCACACATAGTTCAGGACAGCGGAACAGTTGAATTTATAACAGATGCTTCATCTCAGGAGGTAAGCAGGATAGAGACTCAAAATGATTTGGGTGGTGATGAGCTGGTAGAAGATGGTTTGTCACAGGGTGAATCCATATCAGATTTTCAGGATGACCTGGTTAAGGAATATTTTGATGATAATAGTGATGGGGCAAAAATTGTGGGTTTACATGCAGAACAATCCATTGAAAGTTATGGGATTTCTTACAGCAGGTTGAGTAGCCATTTGTCTATGCATAATGATGACAATTATGATGTTCCTGAAGATCCTAAGTACGATGAATTAGAAACCCATGATGATTCTTCTTTGAGTTCAGAGGTAGAGAGGATCAACAGGGTGTTGGATGGTGAACCGGATAACCCACAGGTCCCAGGATTGGAGAGCGGAGATGAATTTCCTTTTGATCATGGTATTGTTTTCGATGAAGATGAAGTTAATTCATCTTGTGGATCTCATTTTCGTGAGGGGCATAATGAATTTCGTGATAGTGGTGAGATCATAGAGCATGCTGATTTTGACATTGTTAAATCAGCAGCTGGTATTATGAGTTGATAATTCTTGGGTTGAGCATGAGTCAGTCCTAACTTCAGTGCACGAAGTTGGAGAGTGTAGTGTCAAAAGGAATGCTGATTCTGATCATTATGCCAAAGATGGTAAATCAGAAACTTTATTGTGTGCTGCTGATCACAATCCAGAACTTGATACAATGCAAAGTTGGAAGGATAAGTTGCAGGTTACAGAAGAGAAGATTGTCCAAACATTAACCCATTTGGATAGCACACACAACTTTGTTGAATATCTTCTGTGGACAGCTCAGCTCAAAGATAGGCAGATAGGGTTGATTGATGTCTCCTCCGTTGAAAGCGTGCAAACTATTAAGGTAGAAACTATCAAGCATGCTTTGGAGAAAATAAAATCTGATTACTTGCAATTGTTATCTGATAGGGATTTGGCTATCCAAACTGCAGAAAAGATGTACCAAGAACTCACCAAAAAGGAGAAGATAATTAACAAACTTAACCTTGAGTTAAGTTTTGTTCACAAAGAAGAAAATTGGTCAAGCTGTTACAACCACTCGAAGGAACAGCCCGAGTATGATGTTGATGCAGGTTCATTTCCTTGTGTTATGATTGGCGAAACATCTCCCGACTTCTGTGTGCAGAATGTTGAGAGTTGTAGCACAGGTGATTGTATAGACCCTTCCATGGAACCAGTTGGTGAAGTTCAGATGGACTGTATAGTGAGGTATGCTCATAGTTTTTCTTTCAGTCCACATGTTGATGATTTGACCATGTCATATATGAATGGGAAGAAGGGTTGGTATAAGGAGTTATATGTATCACCTTGGCATGAGGTGCTCTTCCCTATAGTGGTAGAATCAGTTTCTTGTTGGGTTCCTCGTTTGTCAGTCCAGAATGGGTACTCCGTTGAGCTGCAGAATAATTCAGTTGTAGTCAGAGTGGCACAACAAAATTATTAAATTTCGGGAATGACAAAATCCCTATTTGGCTATGGGATCCAGGAATTCCTCTGAGGGATGGATTGTTTTATAGAGTGGTAGAGCTCGACAGAGTTACCGGGGCCGGTTGTATCGGTTTGGTGACAGAGCTTGACAGTGTTTTCAGTTTTTGGGATGACAGTTCAGGGCAGTGTCTTCATCATGAGACATTCTTCAGATTTATTTGGGATCCTGGCATACGGATCGTATTTCTTGAGGACAAGCAATATTTGGGAAGGGCGGATCTGTAATGTCCCCTTCTAATCAGCTAGTGGGAGCACATTGAGACTAGCCTATACACGGGTTCCCGTAGGCTATGTCATATGGATGAGAGCCTTTGGAGATATTTGAGACAACTTTTGGATTCTTAGAGCTCGGTTTTGGTGGTCGTTCGGGATCAAACGGAGCTAGGATGCTGGAATTGCTATTTTTAGCAAGTGTCGGGTTTTAGGGTTTCTTGCCGAGCGGACAAGGGGATGTTGTTCTACAACGAAATGGGTATCCAAAACAGGTTTCAGTTGGTCAATCGGAGTTTCATAAGGCAGAGTTTTTAAAGCGCAAAGCTTGGCTTTATTAAGTGAATTATTAAATTCATTTTATAAAGTTAAAACTTTATATTATAATTAAAGGGAAAGAAATATGTTTATCCCACATTGAGCGCGCAAAAAAGAGTTTGCCAAGGAGGAGCCTATTTATTCGGTGGCTTGGTCTCATTTCGGACATTCTGGTTTATGTTATTTCTTCTCTTGGAGATTAAGGCCGGCGGCTGATATTTCTTCATCGAAAGGGACGGAAACCCCAATCGATAACCCGACGGACGAAAGCCCGAAGGATAGATCGGTTCCATTTCAGGGATCGACAGTGTGCAGATTGTTGAAGTTCCGAGGACGGAAACCCTCGGTATTGGAGAAGGGAGCTGGACGAAAACCTAGTTCTTGGCTGGTGAATTCACTCAGGATTCACGCTTATGTGATTCAATCAAAGATTCAGAGGTTTATAGTCCATCAGTTGGAGATAATAGCAAATTGGTATGTTTATAATGATATTCCGAAGACATTTATCCATCTGGAATTTCTAAACATTGTTGTTAATTTGCTGATATGAATTACTAAGCTATTTTTTGATTATGGGTTCCGCATAAAAATCGATTATTCGAGTGTTAAATCCATCTGGGTATCATCGCATGCTGCTGTTATTGGCTTCTTTCATTTGGGTATTATTTCATGTTCAAATTAATCCATAGTTATTGCAAAAACACCAAACACAGAATAGGGCAACACATTACAGTATCTCTATGAAGATGAATACATGCCTTTCCAACAATTGTGCTAGTGCATAGACTAGTCTGTCTAGCAACACATTGATGAGTTCAATGAATTTCTTAGGTTGCCTGCAGATCAATAACGATCTGAATCACTATTGGCCTGTAGTATCATCTCCATTTAGAGATGGAGTTCCTTCGTGGACTCCTTGGTGCAAACATACCACTTCATGTCCAAGCTAGAAGAGAGACCATGAGCTAAACAGAAGGGCCCAACGTCAACCTCATATAGGACATCAATGCCAAAGCCAAAGCCAAAGGCATTAGTTACCCAGTTGCCTGTGGTGCTAGTGCCCATGGGACCTATAGTGCCATCCAAACTCTAAAATCTTCCGACAACATAGGACAATAGAAAGCAGGCGGGAGGAAAATGGTGCAGCCACCACAAAACTCATAGTCATAGTAATGCCAAGTGTCGAGTGCAACAAGAGATGTTGATGGTTCAACCAAAGGTGAATGACTATTCTTTCTCATCATAGAGAACATGATGCAAATGCCACATGCCTTAGTGCAATACTCAATAGGCAGGCAAAGGGTAAGCCTTTACATATCATCATTGACACAAGGAGTTGGAAGAACATCATAGTGCAGGGCATAGTCAAGCTTCTTGGATTCCAAGCTACGATGCACCCCCTAGCCTTATTCTTTGGGTTGGCTTCATTTAGGAAAAGGCATTGATGTTTGGCACCAATGATTCGTTAAGTATGACATCAAGCCATTGTGCGACATAGTTATCTATGATGTGGTGCCATTGGACATCTGTGATATCCTATTGGGAAGACCATACCTCTTTGATAGCTAAGCGACCTACCAAGCCTGTCCATAGGAATGGTCCATGTGAGTTGGGGAGATGACATACTAAATACTAGAGCGCCTACCACAAAAGAAGGTAACACCGGTTTTAGCAAAACAATGTAAGAAACTCATTTCTCATGTTCAAAAAGTTGTTCTGTTGATGGTTTGACCAGATAGCCATGGCAAAGAAATTCACCCTTGCCATGCAAGATGTAGATTATTTTGAATAGTCGTATATGGATGCCTTGCTCCACCATCCTATGATGTTTCCCAGGAACTCATGGGAGTCCTAAGTGAGTTCTAATGCACTATTTAGTGAAGCATTAGATCGACGTGATTCTTGGGTCATCACTTCCCAACAGTCCTCTACACCGCCAATCAGTTTGGGAGAACGATGAGATCCAATGCAAAATTAGGGGAAGATTAGACGATGTTCGTTACCATGCAATGATTCCATCATGTTAGTGCCAAAGAAGGATGAGACATGGTGCCTATGTAATGACTACATAGCATGGAACAAGATCATAATGAAGAATAGGTGCCCATTGTCGTGCATTGATGACTTGTTGGACCAACTCTAGGGGGCTCAATACTTCACCAAGATTGACCTCAAATCAAGTTACCACCAGGTACTAGTCAACCCCATAGACATTTGGAAGAATTTCAAGATTGAAGACTATATGAGTGGTTGGTTATGCCTTTTGGCTTGATCAATGCCCCGACGACATTCATGTGTCGAATGACTGCAACCATTCACAGAGTCCTTCGTTATTGTCTACTTGAATGACATCCTTGTTTTTAGCAAAACATGGGAAGAACATTTGCGGCATGTGTGCATAATTTTGGACACTCTATGCTAGTGCAAGCTTTAAGGTAAAGTAGGAATGTGTACCTTTGGGTCACATAGATGTCAAACCCGTGCTACATTATTGATCACCAAGGAATCCACATAGATCCAATGAAGATCCACGTCATCCGAGAGTGGCCAACACAAGAATTTTATACAACTCAAAAGTTTACTTGGCCTCGCCAACTTCTATCGCAAGTTCGTATTGGGTTCTTCACATGTTCTGTGGCCTTGAAACTAAGTCATGCATGGGAAAGTGAAGTTCCACTGGACTTCACAATAACAGTAAGCATTCGATGAGCTGAAGCAAGGCCTCTGTTCAATGCCAGTGCTTGCCATGCCAAATATCACCATTCAAGATGGAGATTGATGCTTCCGACTATGCACTTGGTGCCATTTTGGTCTAGAATGGGCATTTGGTGACATACCATTCTGAGACACTTTCTAACATAGCTCGACACTTTCTAACATAGCTCGACACTATTGCACATACGAGGAGGAGCTATATGCCATTTTTCAAGCTATAGCGTAGTGGCACCGCTACGTTATGGGTAAGGAAACCATTATACATTTTGATCATAGGAATTTGCAATTTTTGCATTCTCAGAATAGGCTAGAAAATGCTAGGCATATGAAATGGATGACATACCTACAATAGTTTCATCTTGTGATTAAACATCACAAGTGAAAGGAGAATTAGGTAGTAGAGTGCCCAAGCCGACCATTGGTTCAGACTGTGCTATCTGTTCTTGATGCCAAAAGACATGGCGCTAATAACTGGTAGGCGTCGTACTCTATAGACCTTGACTTTGTTGAAATTCACCAACAATTGACACAAGGCAAGTCAACGCCTGATCATCACCTCTAGGATGGGTTGCTGTATCATCTTGGAGATCTCTGTGTGCCATTCAGTACGTTGTGCCAACCTTTGATCTAGGAGGTTCATTACTTAAAGGTGGATGGACACTTCGGTGTCAACAAAATACTTATGACGCCACAACAATATTTCCATTGGCCTCACATGCACAAGGAAGTGGAGTTCTATGTCCATCCCTAACACATCTTGCAACATTGCCAAACCAACAAACAAGAAGCCATGGCTCTATACACCATTGCAGGTTACTTTCAGGCCTTGAGAGTCCATCAACATGGAAATACTCTCAATGTTGCCAACCACCAAGCGCCAACATGATTGCATCTTCGTGGTCATGAAGAGATTTAGCAAGATGGCGATCATGACACCATGCAGGAAAAAGTTGACCTTGTTGAGATTGCTCGTTTGTTCTTTTAGCAGTTTTGGGTTCACTTTGGCTTACCAACCTCTTCGTTTTAGACAAAGATTCCAGAGTCATCAACTTTTGGTGCCATCTTTGGAACCAATTGGACACCAAGCTTCAACATTCCATAGTCTTCCATCCACAGACAAATGGAAAGACAAAGGTTGTGAATAGAATGGTAGTGCATTTACTTTGGATGTACAATCATCAACACCCTCGCACGTGGGATGAGAATCTGCATACATCCAACATTCCAACAATAGGACTCTGCACTCAATAGGTTATAGTTCTTTCTAGATGTTTTGGATTCTAGTGTAGCGCCCAAATGGATGTAGCCTTCAACATTTCAACTGGTTCCATGACACCAACACAAGTCAAGGAGGTAGACAAGGTTGAGAGGCTTTTGCGATAGGCGTGGAAAACACAAATTCAGATCTAGGCGATCCTTCAACACCGACATCAGAAATACAAGGAGTGCCATGATCAACATAGGACACCACACACATTTTAGGTTGGAGATAAGGTTTGGCTCCATCTGAAGGAGAGTTTCTCCAACCGACAATGGAGGATCAAGCCTTTGCACTATGATCCTTACACCATTCAATGCTATGAAGGTGAGAATGCATTTGTTCTTGAGTTGCCACCTTACTTGGGGATGCATCTAGTTTTCCATGCCGAACTCCTCAAGCCGTGACAAACCAACTGTTTGCGTGGAATTCATAGGACTGCTCACCCATACCTATCAATCAATTGGATCCACAATGGTGGTCTTAGAATTCCACGACGACCTTAAGGATGAAATCAGGTGGGAGGTTGATATGCATGATCCATACACCCTCGAGGAGGCTAAGTGTGTGGCTTTGGTAGTAGAAAAGAAGCTCCAGCTGTCTCATCCCCAACCTTGACGTTATTTCAACCCTCACAATCTTACTTTAATAACAACAATGACAAACTTCCCCAAGGATTGTTTTGTTACAAATGTCTTTCATGCCATCCTTGAGATCAATATTGTGAAGAAAGACGTAACCTCCTAGTAGAAACTGAGGAAGCAGGGGTGTCAGAACATGAAGATCAAGATTCTTTGTAGCAGGAGCCATCGATCGAAGCAACGGATTGTGAGCATGAGGATAATACTATGGCTCTCTCCACACTTGCCCTAATAGGGCTTGAGGCTCACCATACCATCAAAGTCCAAGACTTCATCAAATGTCAACATGTCAATGTGTTGATTGATTTAGGTAGCACGCATAACTTTATTGCCAACAAAACAACGAAATCTTTGGGACTGTATATCAATACTACGACCCAAAAAAAATTCCATGTATTGATTGCAAATGGGGGCATGACTCATTGTGTGGGTTGCACAACTAATATAAGCATCTAGATGGGAGATTATACTTGGTCTAGCCATCTTTTTGCCATGAATCTGGGTAATGTAGATGTCATCTTGGGAGCACAATGACTCTTGCAGCTCGACGATTTTACTATTAATCTGCAGCGACAAGGTCATCTGTCTCTAAGGAATCCAACCTCCTCCTTCCAAGGTGGTTAGCTCACACAATATGGAAAAGATCCTGAAGAAAGGCGGTTGTGGATTCTTTGCCTAGGTCAATTGCATGGGAGTTTTGTCTTCTAAGCCGCTTTTTCCTATTCTTCCTTAAAACTTTTAGACTATAGTTGCTTATTATGTGGTTGTCTTCGGCAAATCCATGGGCCTTCCCCCTAAGCGCACACATGATCATGCCATCCACCTAGTTTTGGGAAGTCATACTCTGAATGTTCATCCTCACCACTATCCCCACCCCTAGACGCCTGAGGTTGAGAAGTTGGTTCAGGATATGTTGGAGCAAGGCATTATCCTTTTGAGCATCGGTCCTTATTCCTCTTTGGTGGTTATGGTGTAGCATAGGGACAATTCTTGGCTCCTATATCTTGATTTCTGACCTTTCAAAAAGATCACCGTCAAATATAAGTTTCCTACCCTTGTTATAGATGATCTATTGAATGAATTGCATGGTGCTAAATAATTTACCAAGCTTGACTTGTGCTCTGGGTTCCATCAAATTAGGGTTAGAGAAAAGGTTATCCCCAAGATTGCTTTTCGCACACATGAGGGTCATTATGAGTTCTTAGTCATGCCCTTTGGTCTTACTAATGCTCCTTCCACTTTCTAGAGCCTCATGAATTTTGTCTTTCATCTTTTTCTTTGCAAGTTTGTGTTAGTCTTCTTTGATGATATCTTAGTTTACAACAAGTCTTGGGAAGCTCATTTAGTTCATGTTGACCAAGTTCTCCACCTCTTACAAAAGGAACGACTATTTGTCAAGAGGTCCAAGTGTTCTTTTGGGGTCCATGAGATAGAATACTTGCGACATATAGTATCTTAGGAGGGGGCCAAGGTGGATCCTAACAAGATCAAAACCATGCAAGATTGGCCCAGGCCTAAATCCCTTAAGCAACTTTATGGATTTTTATGTCTAACCAAGTATTATAGGAAATTTGTCCACAACTATGGCAAGATTGCAGCCCTTCTCACTGCTGTCACTAAGGATGCTTTTGTTTGGTTATTACCCTTGTTTTGGCTACGCATAATTTCAGCAAACCGTTTGGGCATTGAATATGATGCTTTAGGCACAAGTATTGGAGTTGTTTTCATGTAGGATGGATACCCCTTGGCCTTTGGAACTAAGCAACAATTTGGTAAGAATCTAGCTCGATCCACTCATGAGAAGGAAATGTTGTCCATTGTGTATGCCATAGAGAAATGGAGGCCATATTTGTTGGGACGACACTTCATTATCAAGATCGACCATAACAACCTCAAGCATTTCCTAGAACAATGTCTATCTTGTCTTAAACAGAATAAATGGTTGACCAAGCTCTTGGGTTATAATTTTGCGATTGGGTACAAGAAGGGAAAAGAGAATGTGGTGGCCAATGCATTGCTCTGTCTCGCATACATGAGGATGCCATTGTTGTCTCTTCCATAATGGCTTTCACATCTTAGGGAGGAATGACATTCAGACCTAGAGACTATTCACATCATTCATGATGTGGAGTTTGGTTCTTTGTGCCTTCCTTGTTCTCATATGCTGATGGGTTTCTGTTGCCACATTTTGCACGGGGTGCAATGTTTTCAGTTTTGTAGCAGTGTTGCTCTTCCTTTTCCCTCTTCCTCTCTTCCCCTTTCTTCTTCTCTCCCTTTCTCTCTCTTCCCTACATTCTCTTTCTTCCCCCCTTTTCTTGGAGCCCCTCAGTTGGATCTCAAATTTGACAGCAGTTGCCCTGAAAAATGGCTAAGTGTTGGTGCGAAGTTCGTACTTCGCACCAGTTTTGGTGCGAAGTTCGTACTTGGCCCAGTTTTGGTGCGAAGTTCGCACTTGGCCCAGTTTTGGTGCGAAGTTTGCACTTCGCTCCTCTTTCTGGGCGCACCTTGTAGCAGGCTGGCAGGCTGGCAGAAAAATGACTAAGTGCTGGAGCGAAGTCCGTACGGCGGCAGAAATCAGCTTTCACTCGTGCGCAATCCGACTTCGCAGCGAAGTCGGAGTGCGCCCTGATAGGTGCGTAGGGAAACAAACTCGGAAATACACCCAAGGCATGAAGGCCTTCCCAACTGCGTTGTTTTCTGCCTGCGCAACCCGATGGCGCTCTGATCCTAGGCGAAGTTGGATAAACTGCCTTTCAAGGCAGGCACGTGTCAAACAACATCATCCATCATCTGACAAGTGTCCAGCTTCGAGATTTGAGCCAAGACGTGCCGAGCAAAAGGACGAGCATGGGTTGCACTACCTATGCGAGTGGCCTCATTTAAAGCTGATTGGAGGTTCTACTTGCTCCAGCTGCCCGCATTCCTGCCGAGAAGAAGTTCTACACAACACGCTGCCACGTAGCTGTCCAGCTTTCCAGGAAGACCATGCTCGCGGGTACGATCCGGTCCGACAAAGGTCAGCATTTGCAGCTCCTTCGCCGCTTTTGTCAGCTAGTGTTTGATCGGGACTTTGTGCCCATTAATGTAACGGGAGGGACTCGAGCTATAAAAACCCACCATGTTTTCATTGTAAAGAGGTGGAAGGGGAATGTCTGTTAGGGAACCATTGTAACCGTGCTTCTGCTTATAAATATAAATTACATGCCTGATTCTGTTCTGCTGCTTTTATTTTTTATGCTGCCTCTCATTTACATGAATGTTTTACGTTTCTCTGTGTCACTGCTCGTTGATTCGTTTCAGCATTTGGTGGTCAGATATACCTAAAGCATTGCTTGTGTCATGGCTTGTTGATTCATTTCGGCATTTGGTGGCCAAGCACTTTTGAACTTCATAGATTAGAGGATACATAGAATAGATGTGGTAGCAGTTCCATCAGTTGTGTGTTACGTTGCTGTCCGTAGTGGTGATTGATGCGTTGCCGTGCTGTTAGTTCTCCTTGTAGGGAGAATGTTTGCTAGGGGACCATTGTAGCTGTGCGTATAAATTCTCTGCATAACACATATACCTGGCTCTGACATCTCTTGGTTACTTTCTGTTTATGTTGTTGTCCGTAGTGGTGATTGATGCATTGCCGTGCTGTTAGTTCTCCTTGTAGGGAGAATGTTTGCTAGGGGACCATTGTAGCTGTGCGTACACCGCTTAATACAGAAAGTATACTTAGGTTTTGCGGTTCCTGGTCATGCTTTGTATTTATGATGAAGTAAGTAATGGTGATTGATGTGTTGCCGCATCGTTAGTTCCCCCCACCCAACTCCAATCACATTTGTAAATTCTTTCCGTTCCTTTATCTCTTTCCTGCACTCTTAGCTTAAACCATAAAACCCCCCAAGGAGCCGGCCTTCTTCGGAGATTGGCCCGGAAGGCATCTCTTCCTTCCGGCATTTCTAGCTGGTGGGCGAATCTAGGCGCATTAACCCAAAATCCTTTCCTCATGGCAGATTCGTAACCAACAGTTTCTTCTTAAGAAGGATTGCATTTATTATCCTCCATCTTCGATTGTCAAGACTAGTGTTCTATAGGAATTGCATGCATCTCTTATGTCTGGACATTTTGGTTTCTAAAAAACGTACTAGTGGGTGAAGCAATTCTTTTCTTGAAAAGGATTAAAAGCAGATGTCAAGGCATTTGTGGCCAAATGTGAGGTAAGTCGGCGAAACAAAGGGGAAACTGTTAAGTCTCTTGGTTTGTTGCAATCTTTGCCTATTCTTGATTGCTAATGGGAGCACATCTCCATGGATTTCATTGACAGCCTCTCCAAATCTGTAATGTCAGTCTTCAGCGATGGACGTTTTTAGACTGACGCAGGGGATTGTGGTCAGAATCTACAGATTCAAGGGCAAACCTCATCTGCTGCCCTACTGGTGCACGGATCATCAGTTTGGGATGGAGGTTGCCCGTCAGATGGATTACGTTGAGGAGTTCGGCCTGGGAAAGAAAAGGGGTTAGATCTTTCAATATCCTCTTTCCTGGGCGAACGTTGAGATTTTCGAGGTAGGACAGCATGTCTATCTCGAGCAGGAGCTGTTTCGCATTGGCCTGGTTCTGTTGCCGTAGCGCTGGAAGTACGACCCGTACGGGATAAGGGGAAAGTTCACGCATATCTGCCCCCGGGCGGATATAATCGAAGACAGATGCGATGTGGTCCATGTTGACCTCGACTGGGAAATTGACTTGATGGAAGCTTCGCCTCCGTGGCAGGATTTTTACTGCGAGGAGGTAGCTTATGACCCCAAGCGAAACCCGGACCACAAGTTCTCTTCTCCAGGGTTTAAAAAATTCATCTCCAAGATAGCAGGCCTTAACTGGCCAAAAGAAAAGATTATTGAATGCTGGAAGATGAGGTGCCGCACGCAGCACGACAAATCCATCAGGAGAAATCTGGCCGTTGATGACGACTTTTCAGCCCTATATGACCAGCACCATGACAGCCGGCGGCCATTCGCATATCAATATTACGTTCCCCGAGGCCCCTTTGAGGGTTATAAAGGAGGGTCTTCCTCCCAACAGTTGTACACTTCGGCAACTGCCAGCGCGGGCCCAACAGACATCCAAGTGGACCCAATGCAGCCTGTTGCTTCCAAGGTGGTGCCTGAAAAGGCGCAGAAACCAGTCAAGTCAACGCCCGAGGTGACCCTTCAGGCACAAAAGGCGCCAGCACCACCAGCGACCGGACCGCCCGCGGCAGACCTTCTGCAAGTCAAACCCCGGTACAAGTTTACCGTGGGGACATCAGCGCCCGCTGCACCTACTTCCTCTCCTCCCGATCCGGCCATTGTTCCATAAGAGAAGAAGAGGAAGAGGATTGATAGAATCAGGCGACCTAGCCTGACGGTGCAGCAATCAGTCGCAGAGCCACAGCCGCGTCCAGCCGCTCCGAGAGGTTGTTTCTCTGGATGATCCTGAGCCAGCCGCCGGAACCAGAACCGCAGACATTCATCCAAAGATCGGCTCAGGTGGAGCCCGCAGGTACGTTTGCTGCCCCACTCTCTCTGGTCTCATCTAGCCCTACTCCTACTCCATCCCCCGCTCAATCCGAGCAAGCCGTGGCCGCATCTTCCTCCCCGTCTCCACACCCTTCTAGCGGCCCCCATTCTTTCGACCAGTTTGCTCAGAACCCCAACGTTTCCCTATCTCTGAGTCAAACCCCAAACCCTTCGCCTGAGGTTAGTGTTGAAGCCGTGCATTCACCGTTACATCCACCGCCTCAGCCGCTTGAAACCCTTTCAGCATCAGCCGCTCCCGTCTCCACTCCCCGGTCGCCCTCAGAAGCGGCCGATCCTTCCAAAGTCCGTCCGGTTCCTCCTGATTCCATTCCCGCAGGAGAGACGTCTCGCGAGAACCCTAGGCTGGGGGAACCAGACTTCATGGACGACCTCTAGAATACGGATGACTTGCCTCTGGCAACAAGAGCTGTAGAATACCCTATCTCTTTCCTCCAAAACCTGAAGCGGAGGAGACCTGAAGAGATAACCGCCCCGGTAAAGCGCACCAAGTTTAACTTCGAGAGGAGAGTGCTTACAACAGAGAAGCTAATCCCGAAAGTGAAGAAGCCTCTCCGGGAAATGACCAGGGCGGACTACGAGCTCCAGACAAAGGAGAAGAGCTTTGATGATATTCGCTCGCGATACGAGATTCAGGGAATCATTCGTAAAGCGGATAATCTCCTTGTCAAGAGTCTGGAGGAACAGGAAGAGCTTTTCGGGTTGCAGGACAAGACAAGACAGCTTGAAGAGGACCTATCCAGGTCCACTGAGCAGCTGGAAGCGGCGCAGCGAGAAATAGATGAATTAAAAGCCCAACTGGCCACTTCTCAGCAAAAAGCCGCAACGGAAAAGCGAGGCAGCCTTGGAGCAGATTTCTCGGCTCCGGGAGTCTTTGAAACGAGCGCGATCGCAATCTGCAGAGAGAGCATCTCAAGCGACGGTCTTTTCAAAGAACAGAGTTAAGGAGATGCGGGCTGGTTTGCTGCGGGGATGCAAGCCCTACACGTATAAGGCTATGTCAGTTATGGATTTCGCATCCAGAATTCAAGAAGTTTCTGCCCAGGGAAAGCCTGTGGTAGAGGAGGCCGAACGCCAGGCGAAGCAATGGCTGGACCTGGCAATAAATCTTCAAGAGCGCGAGCGCGATGGCCTCCAATTCTCCCCCATGTCCTCATTCGCTGCAGAATGGGCAGATGCAAGGGTAACCTTGCATAAATATTTTAAGAAAGTAGAAGAGGTGAGAGTTGCCAGACGAATGCTGGACGCATTTGAACACGAAAGAGACATTTGTATGGCTCCCTTTCATGCTCTTTTCGAACTAGGGTGCCCGGGCTTTGTTGAGAATGGTGAGTTTCTCACCCTTGAACAGGTGAAAAAGAATTGGCGGTCCTTTGAGGCAGATACAGCTGAAATTGATAGCTGGACCGAGCCAATTCAAGACAGTCAGGTCACCCAGATGGTGTCCAAATGCTGCAAGATCAGCTCCTACTTCCAGGAGCTAGGAAAAAGATACTTCACCATCGACCTGCACGCGGTCTCTGCTTTCCACGCAGCATTAGAAGAAGTTGCTGATCGCCGACCATTTGAAGCAGAAGCCTGGGGCCAAGCCCAGGCCGCATACAACCGCATCTGTGAGGCAGAAGCCAAAGCTGGAGAGCCTTCGGAAGATGGTTCTGAGGAGGCAACTGACGAAGGTGAATCTGAAGAATAGTTGCCACGAGGAGAACAACTAGAGCAGCAAAAGGCAGGGGAAGCAAGTTCCTCTGCACCCAATGGATGAAGGCATGGATTCTTTGCACCGAGGCGAGCTCGACACCTCGCGAGCCGCCAGAAATGTTGCCACATTTTGCACGGGGTGCAATGTTTTCAGTTTTGTAGCAGTGCTGCTCTTCCTTTTCCCTCTTCCTCTCTTCCCCTTTCTTCTTCTCTCCCTTTCTCTCTCTTCCCTACATTCTCTTTCTTCCCCCCTTTTCTTGGAGCCCCTTAGTTGGATTTCAAATTTGACAGCAGTTGCCCTGAAAAATGGCTAAGTGTTGGTGCGAAGTTCGTACTTCGCCCAGTTTTGGTGCGAAGTTCGCACTTCGCCCAGTTTTGGTGCGAAGTTCGCACTTCGCCCAGTTTTGGTGCGAAGTTCGCACTTCGCTCCTCTTCTGGGCGCACCTTGTAGCAGGCTGGCAGAAAAATGACTAAGTGCTGGAGCGAAGTCCGTACGGCGGCAGAAATCAGCTTTCACCTGTGCGCAGTCCGACTTCGCAGCGAAGTCGGAGTGCGCCCTTGACAGGTGCGCAGTAGGGAAACAAACTCGAAAATACACCCAAGGCATGAAGGCCTTCCCAACTGCGCTGTTTTCTGCCCGCGCAACCCGATGGCACTCTGATCCCAGGTGAAGTTGGATAAACTGCCTTTCAAGGCAGGCACGTGTCAAACAGCATCATCCATCATCTGACAAGTGTCCAGCTTCGGGATTTGAGCCAAGATGTGCCGAGCAAAAGGACGAGCATGGGTTGCACTACCTATGCGAGTGGCCTCATTTAAAGATGATTGGAGGTTCTACCTGCTCCAGCTGCCCGCATTCCTGCCGAGAAGAAGTTCTACACAACACGCTGCCACGTAGCTGTCCAGCCTTCTAGGAAGACCATGCTGCGGTACGAGTCCGGTCCGACAAAGGTCAGCATTTGCAACTCCTTCGCCGCTTTTGTCAGCTAGTGTTTGACTGGGACTTTGTGCCCATTAATGTAACGGGAGGGACTCGAGCTATAAAAACCCACCATGTTTTCATTGTAAAGAGGTGGAAGGGGAATGTCTGTTAGGGAACCATTGTAACCGTGCTTCTGCTTATAAATATAAATTACATGCCTGGTTCTGTTCTGCTGCTTTTATTTTTTATGCTGCCTCTCATTTACATGAATGTTTTACGTTTCCCTGTGTCACTGCTCGTTGATTCGTTTCAGCATTTGGTGGTCAGATATACTTAAAGCATTGCTTGTGTCATGGCTTGTTGATTCATTTCGGCATTTGGTGGCCAAGCACTTTTGAACTTCATAGATTAGAGGATACATAGAATAGATGTGGTAGCAGTTCCATCAGCTTGTGTGTTACGTTGCTGTCCGTAGTGGTGATTGATGCGTTGCCGTGCTGTTAGTTCTCCTTGTAGGGAGAATGTTTGC
Source organism: Wollemia nobilis (assembly GCA_028583015.1). Lineage (NCBI taxonomy): Eukaryota > Viridiplantae > Streptophyta > Pinopsida > Araucariales > Araucariaceae > Wollemia > Wollemia nobilis. The sequence continues at coordinate 2,358,725 of JAQPPZ010001190.1, read as the reverse complement.
TAGGGGACCATTGTAGCTGTGCGTATAAATTCTCTGCATAACACATATACCTGGCTCTGACATCTCTTGGTTACTTTCTGTTTATGTTGTTGTCCGTAGTGGTGATTGATGCATTGCCGTGCTGTTAGTTCTCCTTGTAGGGAGAATGTTTGCTAGGGGACCATTGTAGTCTGTGCGTACACTGCTTTAATACAGAAAGTATACTTAGGTTTTGCAGTTCCTGGTCATGCTTTGTATTTATGATGCGATAAGTAATGGTGATTGATGTGTTGCCGTCATCGTTAGTTCCCCCCACCCAACTCCAATCACATTTGTAAATTCTTTCCGTTCCTTTATCTCTTTCCTGCACTCTTAGCTTAAACCATAAAACCCCCCAAGGAGCCGGCCTTCTCCGGAGATTGGCCCGGAAGGCATCTCTTCCTTCCGGCCTTTCTAGCTGGTGGGCGAATCTGGGCGCATTAACCCAAAATCCTTTCCTCATGGCAGATTCGTAACCAACAGTTTCTTCTTAAGAAGGATTGCATTTATTATCCTCCATCTTCGATTGTCAAGACTAGTGTTCTATAGGAATTGCATGCATCTCTTATGTCTGGACATTTTGGTTTCTAAAAAACGTACTAGTGGGTGAAGCAATTCTTTTCTTGAAAAGGATTAAAAGCAGATGTCAAGGCATTTGTGGCCAAATGTGAGGTAAGTCGGCGAAACAAAGGGGAAACTGTTAAGTCTCTTGGTTTGTTGCAATCTTTACCTATTCTTGATTGCTAGTGGGAGCACATCTCCATGGATTTCATTGAGAGCCTCTCCAAATCTGTAATGACCTAATTCTGAAAAATTACCAAACCCTAGCTAGATGGCAATATTTCTTCCAAGCAGAAATAAAAGCTATTCAAATAAAATTCTGATCTACAAATTTAAATCACCAAATTACTTATAATTTCAGCAAACAACACCCAACAACACTGATTTTGTATTAAATATGAAATATAGAAACCATTACATGAATAATACTGGAAATGGCTACATTAAACAACTCACAAAATGGCAGATCTGATTGCCAATGCTCTCCAATGACATTCTCATACCCAAACACAATCAAAATGATGAAGATACATAGAATGTTTGGCTGCTAGGGCAAAATATGGTTCAAAATAATGGGCGTCCAGCTTCTAGGAATAAGATACTTGCCAAAATGCCCTCTCAAATGCAATGCTGCCCTCCTAAATGCTGAATCTCTGATTCTGAGTGCCAAAATAGACTCCCAAGATGGGACGTCCCTCCTCCTGGTGCTCCAATGACTGAAAATAATGATAAATCTTTGCTCTTTGCCCTCAAATGGCTGAATAAAGATCTGATATCTCAAAATGGTGCAATAATACCCTAGCTGGCTGATTACACACTGAATGCTCCACAACTAAATCCAATGAAGTCCAAATGCAACCCCTAGGTATGTTTGCCCCAATTGAGAGTAAGGGTTTTCGTCTTAACTCTCTAGATCCAGAGTTTTCGTCCCTGAATCAAGTCTTCTACAGGTTTTCGTCCGCAAAAGATCTCTCTTGTAGGGTTTCGTCCACAAGAGGGAGTGATATTAGCTTCTCAGCCAATTACACAAAATAGAAGAGATAAAAATGATCCAAGATGATCCAAATGTGCCCCTTCTCTTCTTTATATAGCCAATTCTTCTAATTCTTCATTAAGGTGGCACTTTATTATTTCTCATTAATGGACCCTTATAACATAATAAAATAACATTAGTATTCTCATAATGGGACATTACCCCTTATTACTCCTAATTAATTAAAAATCACTCCTAAATGAACTACATTGCAATTGCACATCCCTAGAGGAAGGACGTCATACTCCAAGGGACCAATTTGGAGAAACTTGTGGATTTTCGCACGCGCGCGATACTGGAAATCTGGTTTGATAGGCGAACTTCCAAATGCCATAACTCCTTCGTTTCTTGACGAAACCATGTCGTGTAACCTCTCAAAACAAATGCCAGAAGATGCGCTATCCATTTTTGAAGGTGAATCGGCAATCCCTGGTTTGTGGAAGACGAAATTCTCCGAAAACCACAAATAAGACAAACTCCCAAAAATGGGGACATTACAAAATCCAAGGGAAAATGGTGATCTTTGTGTTGGTGGATTGCCTTTCAAAGTATGCTCATTATTGTGCCTTCTAGCACCCCTTCATGGCTAGTAAGGTTGCCAAGGTGTTTTTGGATTTTGTTTTCAGATTACATTGCATTCTCAGGTCCATTGTCATTGATCGTGACCTTATATTCATGAGCAATTTTTGGAAGGAACTGTTCACTCTCAATGAGACTCAATTGAATATGGCCTCTTCTTATCACCCTCAATCGGATGGCCAAACAAAGATTGTGAGCAAATGTTTATGTACTTACCTTTGCTGTTTTGTCCATGACAAACAATATCGTTGGGTTCACTGGCTTTTCTTGAATGAATGGTGGTATAACACTTCTTACCATTTTTCCCTCAAGATGTCCCCATTTGAGGCATTGTATGGCCAAAAATCTCCATCAATGGTAGACTACGTTCGAGGATCCCACATGGTGGCCTAGGTAGATGATTTGTTTCAATGTTGGCTTGTGTTGCAAGTCCTTAAAGATAATCTGTCCTAGGCCCAAAATTACATGAAGCAACAATAGGACATGCATCGCTCTGAGCAGTAATTTGCTGGGAGGGATGGTCCTTTTGTGACTTCAGGCTTATAAGCCATTGTTCGTGCAGACCAAGTCCAGTTAGAAGTTGGTCGCTCAATTTTATAATCCCTACAAGGTGGTTCACCACATTGGGGAAGTGGTATATGAGTTGGATCCTTAGACTTTCCGCATCTGCCCATGTTTTTCATGTTTCTTGTCTTAAACAGGTTGTTGGCCAAAAGGTGTAAGTCCTAGATGGAGCTTCTAGTACTTGATGAAGAAGGGCGAGTCATTCTCTAGCTGGAAGTTGTGTTGCAGTCTTGAGACCATATTTGCGGTCTTGCCAGATTCAGTTGTTCCTCATCAAGTGGCAGGATCTTTTGGAAGAAGATGCGACATGGGAATTTGAGAGCATTTTCTAGTCATTTCCAACTTTGAGGACAAAACTTTCTGGGGGTGGTGGGGAGCCATGTAACGACTCCAATATAGCCACGTTGACTATCTTTATTATTGTTAGCTTAGGCCCTAGGATTAGGTTAGTTGGCCCTTGAGCATTAGGGTTAGGGTTATTGTTTGTCTATAAATAGAGGAGTTATGTTGTAGTTGAGACATCATCATATTTGTTATCTTAAGTTGCCTTTGTTGCACGTATGAGACTTTGCCCTCTCTAAGTGGCTAGGATTTGTACTGATTTGGAATCTACAATCTATTACTTGCATTATTGATTTTCTGATATTGAATTTGATTTAATGTTCTAGTGGATGTTTCCTTTTGTGCATTATTGAATTGTTACTGCTGTTGCTGTACTTTTGGAAGTTGTTTCATTATAGAAAAAGATCATTTTTTCATAAAAATCTATGTTCCAAGGGAACTTGTCCCTTATACTTGATACCCATGGGTACTTTTCCCCCCGTACCCTCCATTTGCTATTAAAGCAATGCTTTTTTAGCCATTGAATTTCAAATTTAGTTCTTCTTGTTCATGTAGTCACCACAAATGTGCATGAACCTCATTTGTTTTGCTGAAGCTTCTTAGCAATGCTAAGTCGTAGTGGAAATGAATTATGTGCTTGTAAAATTTGTAATTTTTATTTTTACTTTCGTATTTTGCATTTTTTGATGCAATCATTCCCTTTGTTGCCCACTTGCCCCTAATATTTGGGGGAAACTTCCAAGCATGTCTTTTTTTTTGTCCCCATGTTTCCTCATCCTTTGAAGAGGACTTGATGGAACATTGATAATAATTCTTCCTCTTTTTTTCCATGGAACTTTTGGAGCAATGGTTCTTGTGGGCAAGTATTTGTTGCCATCCTTATACTCCTTAAGCAACATTGTAATTTTAAATGTTCACAAATCGAGCTAATCATCATTCACTTATCTAGTAGGTTAGCCTTTCTGGAGTCATTACAAGTTATATCTGCAATTACTTTGTTTTTCCCTTTACCACAAAAAAAAAAAATTCCTGATATGTATAACACGCTTATTTTTGAAGTACAACAATACCTTATGGTCTACCAAAAAACACAAATGGATTGGTTAGTAAGTAGTGCCTATACTTCTGCACTAAATAGGCCATTCACAATTCCTTCTTGGAATGGTTGGATAAATCTATTTTGTCTCAGTCAAACACCCAACTTGTAAAATATAATGGATGATCCAAATTATGGGTCCCCTCCTGACCTAAGGTGCAGCCAATTTGGATGTGCCAAAGTTGGTGCACTTATCCAGTAGATGAGACAATTCTGCACTACTAAACAAATCTTTCGTGATAGTTTACATGTCCTAGAAAAGAACAGCCCTGCCCTACATCCTTGGGAGGTTGGCCACCTTTATTTGGTCATTCTATTTTAACCATGGAAACCACATGCACCTGTAATTCTGGCTATAAGATACCATTGCCATGCACTTTGTTGTGTCCAAAGGCAACATCACTCAAAGACAACCTTCCTTCCTAACAGTGGCATGACATTTTAAAAGTAATTTCAAATGGTCATCCCTCATCCCATGGATGCAGCAATCATCGAAGAAAGCCTTGAAATAATTTGTTGATACCTCTGTGATTACAAAGAAAATAATTCTTTGGAGTGTGATTACAAAGCTTAATAACATGCAATTTTAACCATATGCTCAGGTTCGAAAATGCTGGTAGTTTTTAGCATATGTATATGAGCAATAAATTTGGTAATTAAATTGAAACTCCATATAGAAAGGAAAAAATAACTTGTTAGGAGCCATTTCGTCCAAGAAGGTACCTGCTAACAGAACTGGAAAGGATTCTTTCTTTGTTAGAAAAAAATAAAACTTTAGAGTCATTACATATTCTCAACTTATCAGAGTCATGACATTCTCAACTTATCTTTCTTTTAGTGCAATCACCAGGAAATGAAATGAAATATTATTAATGTCCGTGGTGGGCCAAAATAAGACCCAAGGGACTATAAGAAGTACAATAATGACTGCCAGCTAGCAGGCTAAAAAGCCCAACAAAGAAAAGAACTAAGAAAAATACAAGATCAAACCCGAAAAACGGGCCAAAGAGAAAGGGAAAAGAAAAGAAAAGGGAGAGCAGAGGGGGGAGGGCTGCAGTCCAACAGAGAGAAGTGCATGCCAAGAAGAACGGAGAGAGAGAAGGAGGTGGGAGGGAGCAGCCCAGGAGGGGCAAGCTCCGAGAATCCCCCAAAAACTAATCTCTCCTAACAGTCGATGCCGAAGTATCGGAGCTGAAGAAGTCCATGATATGTCTCTGCCCATTGCTAGTTCGGAACCCTGACAAACTGTTGGTGCGCTGTCTAGTGACCTTGCTTCTGTTCAAATTGGATGGTGTGGGGTGTTTCCGGTCGAAGTCACCTGGTCCGTCGGAGTTGGTGAAGTATGTTGTGATGAGCCGATGTTGAGGAGGGTGAGATCCATTTGGAGAACTTTTATGTTGTCGAAGCTGAGTTATCTCCCTAAGAAAGAGTGCGAGACAATGCTGGTCCGGGTATCTGAAGAAGGTAGAAACACATCGAGAGTTGTCCCTGAAAAGGCAATGGAACCTACCCCGGATCTCATAATAAATGGGACAACAAAAAATGAAGTGATGCAGGGTCTCAACTTCACCCAAGGAGCAAAACAAGCAAATCCGCTCCTCCATCGGAAGATGGTGATCTGACTCAATCCGGAGTTGGTGAGAACACACCTTGAGTTGCCCAATAGTGATCCGAAGACTATGCATTGTGTGCTGCTGAAGGTATTGTGGAGGAACTATTCAGCCCTCCTGTATCGCTAAGAAGTGCTCATGGTAGAAAGACAGCTTGGGGGAAAGAGGGGCAACATGAGAGATCCATGTGCATCTGGTGTACTGGAGACTAACATCCTTCCGAATCTCGTGGAGCATCTTCTCCTTAGTAAGCCGAGAGGGGGGGAGAACCCCCAAAGAATAAGGGGGCAGCCTATCTATCTGTATTTGAATGCTAGCCTGAAAATATCAGCTCCTCCGGCCTCCCCGAGAACTCGGAGAGAGTTCCAGGAGAGATTGAATGCTTAGTGACCATCTTAAATATAATACCTACATTTGATATTCTTTTAAGTTCTTTGTGCACCCTGGTTCTGTTGGCCACGGATCCGCCACCTGGGAAGGACTTGGTGTGTCAATGCGCCCTAGACCCGCAGACCAACATTGAAAGGCCGGAAGGAAGGAATGCCTTCCGTGCCAATCTCCGGAGAAGGCCGGCTCCTATGGGGTTGTGTTAAGATAAGAGTGCAGGGAAAGAGATAAATAAGATGAGAGTGCAGGAAAGAGATAAATAAGATAAGAGTGCAGGAAAGAGATTCCAAATGTGATTGGAGTTGGGTGGCGGAAATAAGCAGCACGGCGACGAATCAATCACCACTACTAACAACATTCATCTACAAACATACATTGAAACTACAGCTATCAGCGATCCCATGTATCCTCTATCTATGCATTCCAGGAATACCTGGCCATCAAATGCTAGAGTCCAGAGTTCAGTACAACAACAAGCAATGACACAAGAAACATGAGGCAGAAATGACAAGGAGAGGCAGCATGCAAGATAAAAGACAAGAAGCGTGAGCCAAGTATATGTCTGTATTTGAGGCAAACACACAGCTACAATTGTCCCCTAGCAATATATTCCCCGTCCACCACTTACATTGAAAATGTGGTGGGTATTTATAGCCCAAAACTCCCCCCGATTACATTCATAGGCACGAAGCCCTAGACAAGACAGTAGCTGACACAAACAGCTGAGGAGCTGCTGATGCTGACTTCTGTCTGGTCGGACTGTCCTTGTAGCATGGCGTCCCTGAAGGTGGTACAGCTACGTGGCAGCGCGTCGAGTCAAGTCTTCAGTCAACAGGAATGCGGGTAGGTGCGGCAGATGGCGCTTCACATCGGCTTAAATGATGACAGTTGGCGCCGGTAGTGTAGCCCATACTTTGTCCTTGCGCGGTCAAGTCTTGGCTCGAATCCCGAGGGTGGATACTTGTCGGATGCCGAGGTGTGACACATGTCTGCCTTGAAGGGCAGCTTATCCAACTTTGCCAGGAATTCGGGCGCTATCGGGTTGCGCAGGAGGAAAACAGCGCAGTTGGAAGGCCTTCTTGCCTTAGTAAATCTGAGTTGACTTTACCCAACTGCGCACCGGTCAGGGCGCACCCCGACTTCGCTGCGAAGTCGGGTTGCACACCGGTACTTGTTGTCTTCTTTGCTGTTCGGACTGCGCACCAAAAAGGGGGCGCACCCCGACTTCGCTGCGAAGTCGGGTTGCGCCCCAACACTTAGCTGATTTTTTGCTGCACTGCTTCCCTAGTGCGCCCAGGAAGAAGGGCGCACCCCGCGAAGTCGGGGTGCGCCCCAACACTTAGCTGATTTTTTGCTGCACTGCTTCCCTAGTGCGCCCAGGAAGAAGGGCGCACCCCGACTTCGCTGCGAAGTCGGGTTGCGCCCCAGCACTTAGTCAATTTTCGCTCATTTTCCTGTTTTGTCACACTTCGCACTGTCCCTACTGCGCTCCATTTGGAGGGCGAACTCCGACTTCGCCCCGAAGTCGGGTTGCGCCCTGACACTTAGTCATTTTCAGGGAAACTTGCTGGAAACTTACTGGGGGGAAAGTTCAAGGGGAAGAGGGAGGAATTAAACTGTAAGGAAGAGGGAGAAAGGGAGAGATGAAGAAAGGGAAAGAGAGGAAGGAAGGAAAAGAGCAGGTTACTTACAAAAACTGAAAACATGGCACCCCGTGCCAAATGTGGCAACAGGTTCCATTGTGAAGGTCGTCCCATAAAGCCTTTGTTTAGCCAGTATTGCTTTCAGAATCAGTTCAATCCTATGGAGACATAATTCTGGTGGCACCCCTTTTAAATCCTTATAGAACAATGCAAAGACCTGATCGTCTATAAAAATATTAATTCCTACATGTGCAGATTCTGCATCCAAATTTGCTGTCATTGTCAGCATTTGTGGTTCTTCTTCTTTTCATAAATTCCCCTCTATTTTTGGGGTCCTGCAACCCTTATTATCTCATTTTTTTGGGTATTCATATGTAGGTTACTGATCTGAAATTACAACTCAATGTTATTCATTAATATAGTTCTTGTTAGTGCCTTGCTTTTAAAACCAGTTCTCACTTAGATCCCTAAGAAATTATGCCTTTTTGCACAAGCAGAACTGTGCAACCTTGAAGCAAACTAGGTATGCTGTGCTCAAATTTACATATACAACATATTTAACAGATGGAAAATATCACATGGGCAAGTTTAGCACAAGTATATACCATGGCAAAGCCCTCTGTGGTAGAGAACACCGTGTGTGCAACTAGGAAGCTTTATATCTACTAACAACAATGGTGATTACAAAAATTAGCATTGCACATCATAATGTTGAGACTTTCTGCAAGTCCATAAGCAAATAATGAGGCTGCCAGCCAGGTGGGCTCTAGTGAGGTTTTTTGGCCCAACTTTGCACGATTCAGCCAGATTCGACAGACTTAGCAAGATGTGGCACAGACATGACAAGTAAAAGAATTGCATTTATTTTTATGATTTTTTTAATTTTATATTTTTTCTTATTTGCGGAGTTTTTCCTCAAGTTCTGTCCCCACAGATGTATATACATACCACATAGATATATATGCAAGGTGTTGGAAACTTAAATTTGTATGGAACTGTCATATCAAGAAGTGAAAAATATCATTTGAACATCATGAAGATCATTTTTGTAGGTTACAACATTCCTAAGTGGGTTGAAACAAATACCAATACGAAAGATTTTATAAAGACATGGTAGATCAAAACTTCCAACACACTTATAGTTCTCCATTTGCATCTAGGAAAGGTGAACTAAGTGAAAGAGGAATTCATGATATATTCAAGAATATTGTAATCTAAAAGTAGAGCTTAAGTTAAAACATAAATCATTCTATTGTGAATTTTCATGGAAAGTAGATGCATGAATGTCTTGTGATGCAATTTTTAAAGGTCCTTGCCAATTCATATGGGTTCCAGTCCTAACTGGTTATTGCTTTTCAACATTGTATTAGAACTAGGTTAAGTGAGTTCCAGCCAGAGTGTGGCTTGAAGGGGAGTGTTACAAGGCAAATCCGCATTTTCAAAAAAAAAAGCCGAAACCTATAGAGCGCAGGTAGCTTAGTGGTAGAGCTCTTTGGCTTGAGTTCTATCTGGTCCATGCTTTTCAATGAGAAGCTCTCTTTCTATTTTTGGAAGTAAAGATTTTGTTTCCACCTTCTTGTGCATTTTTCCTGTGGACCTTCTTTATAGAATTCCTCTTTAACTCAAGTTAATGTGAATCACATGTTCAACAAGAAGATGATTTTCCGTATGCTGGCCTTGTCTTGCTTTATGCTTGAGTGAAGTCCTTATGAGCTTGTAGCCAAATCTGAATTTTTGAATTAATGTGCATCCTTGGAACAATATTTTCTTCTCCTTTGGGTGGAAGAATGACAAGTGGTCACAAAAGTCTCTCATGGAGACAAGAAGTTAGGATGCAGACAACCAAATTACATGAGAATGAATATAGACCAATATCTTTTCCCCAGACTATAACATCTTTTCATTTAGGGCCACATCATTAAGTACACAAATGCTTGGATGCTTTGTTTGGTTTGGCCATCCAGTGATGGATGGAATGTAATGGTACACTACTGAAAGTGTCCTCCATGTCTCACATGGTGTCCAAAATTTGTTATTGAACCTCACATCAGACAAAGACTATATGCTATCTATATGTCATCTAACTTGTCTTCTGTATGCTACTGAAGAGCATCTTGAGTCACTTCGTAACGCAGAGGCAGAATCAATGCATACTACATGTATTGACAGTTCCATTTGAATAAATGGCATGATCCAAAATTATGTTGATTGAGAAAAAATGAAAAAGAATGTTGAATTCATTTTAAAAGTTGACTCCTCTTTGTGAAATTTGAGTGTCTGGCAGTGGATTCTCATTCACCGAGCATTTGCAGAAGAGTTCGCATTAATGCCCTTCCATTTATTTGGGTGGCTTTTAATTTTTATGTCTTTATATTATGTTAAATTTATATTATGAAAATTTATACTTTACGTTTAAGAGATTCAGTCTTGTTTATATTATCTTTAATTTTAATGTTAGAAAAATATTTTGATTAGTTAAGTTTATATTATGTTAAATTTAATATTATGAAAATATTTTATATAATATTATTTCAAGTTGATAAATTTTAATTCAATTTATATATCATAAATTGTAGTTACTACTATTATTATTGAATATTCACAAATTCATATGGTATGTGTTTTATTTATTTTATTATTTACTCCAAGTATGATGTTAAAAGTTCAACAAGTTTAATAAAGTTCCTCGTATAGCAATGCACAAATTCATTATTAATGTTTTTCGTAAGTAATTTACATGATATTTATATATGAAAGTTCATTTGAAAACTTTAACTCACTTATAATTGAATTGAGTTATATCTTACTTGGCAACAACTTGCATAAACATGTACAAGTAGCATAATGTAGAGGACCTAACCACTACCTTATTATCTCTCTTAAAATACCTTTATGTAGGTTATGTGTTAATGCATTTGAGGTTTTGTTTTGCTGAGTCTCAAGTCCGAATCAAATTCTTTGACTGCTGAGTAATTGACTGGTCCAAGTTTTTCCAACTGTGCCTGGAAGTTTGGGACCGTAAGCTACATGCTTGCATTTACTTAACCCCTTTGCTTGGCTTATGGGCACAAATTAGTTCTTTTGCTAGCCCTCAGTATACATTGATGAAGATTGACTGTCCTTATATGATGGCTGATGCATCAGATACATCAAGTGGAACTGATCTTTTGTCTTTCACTAATATACTAAGATGCTAGACCTATGTCCAAGCTAACTGCTGCTTTCTCCAGCTCAGCTACTATGATGCATATATCAGCTACTGAAATTGTTGTTTGGGTGACACTATTTTATTCATACTATCAAGATGAAAGGCTCATCTGCCACATTGATCACAAGAAACTTGGAATTTAAAAGATCTAAGTCCATATCTCTTTCAATGGTTTTATGCATGCTTGTTGTCATCTCCCATTAAAGATCTATGTCCATATGCTTTCTCCAGCTCAGCTACTATGATGCATAAATCAGCTACTGAAATTGTTGTTTGGGTGACACTATTTTATTCATACTATCAAGATGAAAGGCTCATCTGCCACATTGATCACAAGAAACTTGGAATTTAAAAGATCTATGTCCATATCTCTTTCTATGGTTTTATGCATGCTTGTTGTCATCTTCCATTAAACTTGAAATCGTCATGTCCAATGAGATGGATTTACCTCCTCCACCATATCTTCCTTGCTTAGAGAGCAACAGTGGGGTTGGACTTCTCTAATTGTTTGGTAGGCTGATTTTGAAGTGCTAACCACGCTTACCCTGGAAGTTTTGGTCATTTTATGTTAGACAATGTAACAAGGTTTGAAAATCCGGATTTGTATGAGAAACCTAAGAAATCCAAAAATTCTGAAATAAAAAAAAAATCCATAAAATTCAAGTCCAGCTAAGAAAACACACACACACGCACACACACACACGCATGCACACACGCATGCACACACGCACATATTTATCTCTTCCATATATGTATGTATGTATGCACACACATGAATATGGAAGACATTTATAAGAGTTCAGAATCAAAGCTCAAAAATATATTGAAATTTTTTTTTCCTAAAAAGGACTCTATTGGATCGGACTATTCCAGTCCAAAAAATCCGACCTGATCCGAATTTGGTCCAGATCTGACAGGATTTTGTTACTATGGTAGACAAAGACTTCCCTGGAATGGAATTTTATTCCTTATTTATGCTTTTGCAATTTTCTTGGAGCTTGGTTGGTAATTTTTCACTAACACTCAACTCTTGGTGGAATCTCTCAATAACTTGAACATTCTTCTGCTCTAGCTGGTCCATTCCTCTAAGAACAGCTTTTTCATTTTCCAAGAACTGGGATTCAGTTTTTTTCAAGTGTTTTATATGTGATATTTCCAGGGACAGATCTTCAAAGACAATCTCCAAGCCTAAGGAATCATCTAAAAGACATCAGATGGTGACGAAGTCCATGTTGGATCTAAAAGAAATAGATTACTGTTCAAAAGTATAGATTGTTTTTTTTTTAATTGGTTATAACGGATTGAAACAGGTCCTATCCATATTACATATCACTGCATTATCATGGTATTTCAATGACCACATAGTAGTATTACAACAAACTATATTGACAACGAGCAAGATTTGAACCTAGGTCTCTACTTTGGGAGCCTAGATTTTTAACCACTTGATTTCATACCATTTGATTAAAATGTTAAGGTTCACCTGTGGGATTGAAACCTTGGTTTAAGGTGTGAATCTCCTTATTCTCCATTGCTTGCTTCAAACCCCTATGACCTTTTTGTAGAAACCTTAAAAGTAATTGTTTTCAAAATTTAATAGTTAATAATTTTGTATTATGAACTAGTGTGCACCAATAAGGGAATCTGCATGCCTGGCCAATCTAATTTGTAACTCTGAATTCTACATCTCTACTGTTGGTCACAAATCTGTCTAAGTACAAAATATTATTTGTGTGCCCTAGACCCGACCAACATTGAAAGGCCGAAGGAAAGGGATGTCCTCCGGGCCAATCTCCATAGAGGGCTGGTTCCTGTACTGAAACTAATGATTGGTTTAAAGCTTAGGGTGACAGGAAAGAGATGGGAAATAACAGAAAGAAATGGGAAATGTAGCTATAAGCCGGAAATATAAAGTGGGGATAAACTAACAGCAAAAATTCACAGCAAGTATTAATTAGCATATAACAGAAAGAAAGGCACAGGAACCACTCATAGTTTGCCAAGATAACCTCCAAAAAGCATTCCAATATTCACTCCCTCACAAGCAGTAATTAAATCCAAATGCAAAATTTAAAATCAGCAAATAATGGACATGAACGTAATCAAAAATGACAAACAAAAAAAGATCAAACACAATATTACTCAAGGAACCAGAAGCCGAATGTCTTTCTATTTATGCAAAAAACTTAAGTGTTTTTTTGCAGTGTCTATCCTCCTTTTACATTTAAATGCTTAGTATTTTTAGAGGATTTCGCCTCTGAAATTAAATGCGAATTAAAACAAATTGCCGGCTAGTCAAAGACCAGCCAGAGCAATTCTCTCCTCGGCAACTGCGATACACGAATCAGAACATTCTTTAGGAAGCAATGATCCCTCTTTCATGGAGAGTGCCTGGGAAATCAACAGAAATGGACGATGGAAAATCGTCTCAGATGTCGGTGCATTGAAACACAACAACATCGCACGAAAATCAGGAGCTCGAGCATTAAATCTTGGTTGCCGCTTCGTTGTCTTGTGCCTTGGAACTTTATCTTTACCAGGAAGACACACCGAAAATTAAATTTGTCTTGCAAAGGGGCGAGATCAGTGGAGGGTGCCTTGAAAACGAACAGGATCATACCAGAATCCGGGACATAGTATTTCTGGCATTTCTTCAGCAGGAATTATGGAAATATCAACTTCATTGCTCCAAGAATTAAATTCCACCAGTCTTCGATCTTTCCCGAAAAATATCAGCAACAGTGACGCCTCCGGAAGAAAACTTTGCTGAAGGGAGGGAGCAAGAATTGATTTCGCCCAGGCAATTTTGGTGCTTTCGCCCATCAATACGCTTTCGCCCTTCACCTAAATAATTTTGTCCGAAAATAGAGAATATTGCCCAAAAATGGAATGAAACCGTCTTCTGCAAGAAAATGGGCAAAAATGATTGATTTTGCCCCCAAGAGGGACAAAAATGATTTTCGCCCCACCCTAGGGGCGACTTTGACTTTGACTGGAGCTTGAAGATGCTATTTCGGGACTTTCGCTCCAACCTGGGTGAAATTACTTTTTCTGCCCAAAATGGGGCGAAATTACATTGGTAGGCATCTTCATTAAATTCGCTTTGACTTTGACTTGAGCAACCTTCACTTGGATGACATCACTTCATCATTTTCGCCCCGAAAAGTGTCCTCAACTTGGATTTCGCCCTAAAGAAGGGCGAAAGTGATTTTTGGAAATTCGCCCTGAAGAAGGGCGAAAATGATTTTTGCCCCCCCCAGGGGCGACTTTGACTTTGACCAATTCCCCATTTATTATTTTCGCCCCAAAAGTGCCCGAAAATGGATTTTCGGTGGTACATCTTCCCGGAGCCATAACTTTTGATTCGTTGACCCAATTGTCTATTGTAATATATCGTTGGAAAGCTTGGGAAGAGATCTACATCGGCGAAATTGATGGAACATCCATTTCATCCATTTTCATCCCTCTATGGGGCCTCCAAAGTCTTCATATTGTATTTTTAAGTTGTGCTAGAGAAATTTCTCGTGACGAAAACTTTAATATCTCTCAATACGTTCAGGATATTGGGGTGATTCTTTCACCATAAGTCTAATTTTTCAATTCCCCTCCTTTGGGTAAATTTTCAAGTCCATAGGTGTCCGTTTAGGCCGATTTCCTAAAAATGGCCGCTTCCTGGTTTTGCCTTTTTTGACTTCTGACTGTAGTGTGGCAAAAATGCCAACAGATCCCTATAGCTTCTTCTTAAGTTCTTGGTTCTCATTTTGAAGTAGTGGAGATTGCTTGCTTCTCATGCATGTTCTTTTATGTAGCTTAGAGCATAGTTAATAACTCATTGGATACCATTTCTTGTTGAATTTCTTCTAGCAATTCTTGGAACTTGGCATCCTTCTCTTGTAGCTTCAACTGTCCATTCCTACTTGATTTTCCTATGTGTTTGGCTATGTGTTTAATCACAATTAACTTGCCAAACAAAGGATTAATGCAGTAAGGGACACAAGTTTGGTGTTTAAACAATTACCCCTGAAGTTCCAGAGGACCCACTCTGATATCAATATGATCTGAAGTTACATTTCAAAGGAACACATCAATATAGATCTCTTCAGTTATTTGCATTTAAAACTAGTTCTCACTTAGATCCTTGAGAAGCTATGCTCTGTGTTACAAGCAAACCTATACAATTCTGAAGTCTTCTAGCTATGCTATGATGAAAATTAGACAGATTGCAAACCAATAACAGATTGCAAACATGATATAAACTAGCTTCACACAAGTGTATAATGTGGAGCAATTGTGGAAAGAAAAATCTATGAGTTTATGTTGAAAGTTTTATTTCCACTAGTAACAATAGAGTACATTTTGCATTGCAAATGATAAATCATCCAATGTTCTCAGATCTTGCTTCTCTCCCTTATGCTTTGAATAATAGCTTTTGCCTTCAGGGTTTAATATTACTTCATTCCATGTCTTTGCCCTTTTCTGATTTGAACCGATGTTTGGATTTCATTCATCCTGTAGACTCAAAGTTGCTTATTTCTCATGTGACACTTGTCATAGTGTCTTGAAGTAGGGTGATCTTGTTGGTTCCTCTGGGGTTCCCCTTGGTTTCATAGGCCTTCCCCACTTGTTACAGGTCTTTCCCATCCCTACAAAAGTTGGTGACTTTCTGGTCTGAATCCTTGTGTTTGTGATATTGAAGGGTCCTAGTCAGTGCTCCATTTCTGTCACTGACGTGGCTGACATTGTCCCCATCACTTGGCGCTGTTTTGGAGCTTAAAATTTCTGTCTAACCAAAATGGCCTTAACATGAGGACAATCTCATATCCTTTTGGTTTGTTCTGTTGTCTTTGACCTTGGGAACCTCCTTTGGGTGAAATCTAAACCATCTTGATGATCCTTACATGCTTTAGATTTTTCCTCCATGTTCTAGGTAATATCTTAGTGCATCATGTGAACTTCATGCTTTCCATGTAGTTGTCATCCGAATATCGTTTGTTGTCTTTCAATCAGTACTGGGTTTAGGATCTATTTAGGGTTAGTTGCATATCAAATTTTTCTTAACCATATTGTGAGAAATAAAGAAGATAGTTGTTATTAGATTGCAATTAATATAGCTAACATTTTGCAATTGTTTAGGCCGTAGTTGATATAGGAACTCTTGTTGTTGTTGTTCTTCATTTAGTTTTACCGGTTGGTTTGTTTTTCTAATCATCATTATCTTCTTTTCGATTAGTAGAATAGTGTGGCTTCTGATAATATTTTATTTTAATTTTATAATTGATGTGAAACCAATGTTCCATGGGGACTGGTCATAGGGAGCCGTCTTAGAGACACATCCTGCTGTTTAAAAAACACATGTTGACGTTTCAGCACTTTTCCGAAAACCTGTCCCTCCGCCTTGGAAATGCTTCCTGTTGTCACATATCATCCTTCTCCGAGAAACTTAATGGAATGTATGAAATGAAATGATTTATTATGTCCATGAGGCTAAAACATTCTATGGGACCAGAAGCTTTAATACATAGTGTGAAACAAAATAGCCAATAATCGAGATCTTACTTTGATACCTGGAAATAGCAAAGAAATTCACCAACCAAGATATCTACACAAGATAAATATATTTTGGGTCCCACTAGTATCCAAATGTTTGATGGTTGCATGAAAATATCCTTAAGGAAGGGCAGCACCATAACATACTCCTTAAAGAAGTAATTATCCCACAAGATCTCCCAGTGTGAGAGCTAAACCATCTACAATACTTGATATCTCGGAACTCCTGATGATGGTACCATGATATGGATCCATATATATAATATCTCATCTAATAAACACTAGG
The DNA here is from genome assembly GCA_028583015.1 of Wollemia nobilis. Lineage (NCBI taxonomy): Eukaryota > Viridiplantae > Streptophyta > Pinopsida > Araucariales > Araucariaceae > Wollemia > Wollemia nobilis. The sequence continues at coordinate 2,341,851 of JAQPPZ010001190.1, read as the reverse complement.
AGAGACTAAAAGACCAATGTTATACGAAGTATTCTTTTGGTGGTGATGGGAAAACACAAGGATTTGAAAACAGGATGGATAGAAGACAGCCCCAAATTTTGGCAAAAGAGAATGACTATATAAAAATAAAAAGAGAAACATTTTAAAATATATTGATCTGAGTTGAGTTAATCATTGGTTTTCTCATTCCTAATAAGCAATCATAGACAAATGTAAGTACAATAAGATAAGATAATTTTATTAATGTTCATGGATGATTGAAGGAGGCCAATGGTACTCATCGAAAGGAGCTGTTATAATGCACTACAGTAACCAAAAAGTACTACAAAAATAAGCTGAACTATAGTAATGTGACTAGGGTAAACTATACTAAAGTGGAACAACTGTGTGGCATTACATTACAGCCTTGAAGGTTGGACCTGCAATGGATAAACCCTAGCATGGAAAAGGTGAACTAGAGATGGAAAAGAGCTCTAGTGGATCTAAGCACCAACACTAATAGGTAGTGGGATATAAAGTAGAAGCACAATCATTGTCATCACCAACTATCCAAAAGGGCCAACACAAGATCTAATGATGCTCCTAGGAGAATGACCAGGATTAAGTGGCTGGTTGGATAATCCTGGGATGACATAAAGGTTGACCCCTCAAGAGTCTTCTAGCCTCCGTTTCCATGGAACCAATAGAAGAAGATGGAAAATTGGTAAGCTGCCTCTGTTTGCAAATCCTGGTCACGCAGGGGGTGGCCAAAACCCAATGCCAAAGAAGTGCAATCCTGTCCTGCCACATGCAAGCAACTCTCCATATTTCAATTGTTAAGGCACCCATCCATTTCTATTTTTGTCCTTCTATATTAAGTTTCTATATTTAAGTCTAGAACACTATATATCAAGTAGGGGATGCCCCTGTGCATATCTGCACAAATGAGGGTAAGGATGTCCTTACCGTGTCCCCTAGTCCCAAACTCCGCCCCTTAAGGAACACATCTCCATGGGTATACAACCCTAGGGATGCATCCCCATGTAACATTGTAAAGGTCAACCCACAAGTTACCCTTTGACCCATTTGACCTGATACAATGAACCTAAGGATATTTGTCATTTTGACTACTTTGCAACCCCATGTACACTATAATGTCATAACCTGTAAGAAACCAACTTATAAAATAGCAATTCTGCAAGTATTTTCCACAATTCACAATAGAATATAAGAGAAGATATCGACAATAGCAATTTCAAGATGAATTCAACAAATCCATATTTAAATCACTGAAGCAAATCTAAGCCACTTGGAGAGAGCGAAGTCTTGTAGACCACTGAGAGAGGCCAAACATGTCATGTGTGATGAAGGCAATGGAAGATTATTGGAAGGATGATCAACTACAAAATCACTCTTCCTATTTATAGGCTTCTGAAGTAATAAACCTGAAACCCAATGCTCAAGGGCCAAATCATCCTAACCTATGGGCCGGAGACAATCAAATAAAAATAACCAATGTGGCTATATTGGGGCCATTACATAGCCATGCATGTATTATGATCTTTTGGTCATTACAGAAAAAATTGACATATCCCTAACTTAAAAACAGTATAAGTGGATGACAATGAAGACTAAAACCCTAAAAACTGTAAAGAAATTAATGATGTATAAATACAACTTAGATAGAGTCTGCATCAATTGCAATCAGATGCTCCTCAGGTTTTTCATTTTTTAAAGTATGGTGCAAGCTGAGAGAAATATGTGGAGCTACTCGAGGAGATACAAAAATGACCTCAACAGGGATGAACAACGTCTGCATTTGTGCAGGGCTAAGAACCCTTGGTTGAGTTGAAAGTTTTGAGAATATATCTATGGTCCTGAACATTGGATAAAATGCAGACATGAACAACCCTCAGCCTATCTCTTTTGTGGTGTCTTGTTCATTGATAAGGTATAAACTGTCATGTTGTGCATATGTACTAGATGATATGTGTGACTTGTACAAGCAGGCAATCTAGACTGGAAATGCAATTTGTGGAGGACTATAATATTATTATTTGAATTATCGACTTACAATCTTTGCTTTTTTCTCAAGAACATCCAAAGGATTCTGTTTTTTTTTTTCTAATATTTTAAAAGCAGTATTTGGTTAAGATAAAGGGTAGAGTATTGGAAATTTTATATCTGATTTTGATAGTATAAAGTTTACAGTCTGTGCCTGGTCAACTAATTGAGGATATGCTTTCTTCAGCTTCTTAAAGTTGTTAATTTTGGTCTCATTAAATTGTTTCTGTTTGCTATGTTCGTGCTTTGTTGTGTAGGGGCCAAAACCAAAGGCAGCTTTGGAGTTGGTCAAAATGAATGGCATACCTGAAGCTATTGTTCGACACATGCAAAAAGGGTAAAGTGAGAGGCCATTAACCTATTTGCTTTTAATGCATCTGTGACCTGCCCACAAAGTAATTTTCCTATATTCATTGTGTTTTAATCTTTTTAAGAAATACTTTTATAATTACATTGTATCTTACTCTCTTCTATTATGTGGTTTGTCCCGCTTGTAATTTTAGAGGTTCTTTTATAATCACTTTATTGTCCGTGTTTCTGTAGACAAGGACTTCACATTCACACCACTTTATTTTATCAGAGTTATCTATTTTATCCAGAACACATGTCAAGTATTATGTTGAAAGATAAATTCTAAACATAATTTGATATTTTTAAAGATAATCTACTAATTTGAAAAATTATTTTAACAATAATAATAATCGTGTTTTCAAAACTTCAGCACCTATGTTTAATTTCAATTTCTCTTAATTATATAAATCAAAATTTTATTTATGTATTACTATATATATATATTTTGCGTATCCTAGAGGAATCGGTAACTTGTTACATTTTTCATCGCCTCTTCGTGGGTTCGAATCCGGCTTCTTGCTGCCACTATAACCTCCAGTTGCTTCGAGTAAACTCTTTAATGTAGCCGACGGCGTTGGCATGACACGCCCTCCGGTTCTACGAGGCCTGAGGGATTTGAACCGTGGTCTCCATCCTCCCAAGGGAGCGCTTTGACCAATGGGCCAGACCCTCCGACCTCATGTATTACTATATTTATATTTAATTTTAATTAACCATTTTTTTTTTTGAAGAGGTTGAAAAGCGGGGGCATATTAGGGGCCACCCTTCTCGTGAATTGAACTTGGGTCTCCGTTAAGAGAGCCCAATGACTTTTGCCATTGCGGTGTCCTTGTCGGGACAATTTTAATTAACCATTAATTATTATCCTTTTTAATGTAATGCAAGAGACAAGGACATGTCACATTTTCTCTCGACTCTCATTACTAGTTCTTAGGGATAGGCTTATAACTTTTGAGAGTTAAACATATGACTGAAATAGTTCAACCTTTACATTGCTTTCTATATTGTACCCCTCTATATTTGGTCATAGTATTCTACCATTAGATTTAATATGATATACATTTTTAGAGTTTCCTCTATAACGAAGCAAAGAAGAATAATTGTAGAAGTCTTATCTGCAACTGAACAAAGAACTTAGGAAAATAAAACAAAAATCTGTACCTATAAGGTCTGATGCACATATATAAAAAACATACAGATAATAGTTGAGAAGAAAGAAATTATATTAATGTCCATGGTAAGTCAGCTGGACACTAGGTGTACATTGTGTACGATAGCAAAGGGGATCCACAAGTGTGCTTCAGAGACAAAAATACAAAGTACTTCAAAGTCCAACCTTGTGTTACAAAATACTTCAAAGCACAACTATAGCATAAATATAATACAAGTGAGGCTTAGATGGCAATTAGAGATCCATTGCACTGTAAATAGAAGGTAGAGTGTGGGAGCTGTAGTTATCAGTAATCCATGTCCATATGCAAGGGTTCTTGGATAATCAGCAAAAATGAGCCAGTGCAGATTCTGAGAATGTTAAAAGGAGAATTGTTCGAACTAGAAGTGTCAAACTGGATCCTAGAAGAATGTCTTAAACATGCTTTTGTACCATCCAAGGCTAAAGGTCCTCCAAAAGCAAAGAAGAATCTTGAAGTGTGTACCTGTCTAGACCTCCTGGACTATGGGTGTGAGTGATATTGAGGTATAGGTTTGCACTTTGTCTTGTAGCTGCTTAATAAGGGAGGTGCTGTCTCATGGATATAACATCACCAGGTGGTCGTAGGTATGGTAACTGTACTGTAGGTAGGCCTCTAGTGCCCATTCCCAGTAGCACACCATGGAAGGAGGAGGTAATCACTAGATTGCTGCGATTTTGAAGTTCCCTTTAGGGCCTAGCATCTGAGGGTTATATCCTTCCAAAGATATAGAGCCAACCATCTCTGGTCAAGAAAATTGAAGAAAGTGACCTGCTTGATTCCCTAAATAAACAGTAGTGCATCCTGCTGACATGAGGTAATTGAAGATAAAATGTTCCTGTTTATGTTCCATGGGGACTAGTCCTGGGATTTGGGAGCTGTCTTGGAGACGCATCTTGCTGTCCCGAAAAGGTGTGTTGCTATCCCAAAATGGATCCCACCATCCCAAAAAGTGTTGCCATCATCCCTGTCCCAGAGTTTCGTGAATATAGGTTCCTGTCTGTCTCCAAATCCTGCATGGAGCAAAGTCAGAAAATCCTATGCCCTCTAGCAATATGATGGTCAATCTTGATTCATAGCTCATGGGAGTGATCTCTCACTTGATTGAAGGGAATCCTGAGATCATGGGATGAGTGACATTGGATATGATTAGGGTAGGTGGCGGTACTACAAACAATCTGTATGAATTGCTCAACATAGAAATCTATTATAAGGCTGAGTGATTGAGGAGAAATCCAAGTAGTCTGAGTGTACTATTGATAGATGTTTTCCCTGACTGATTTGATTTAATGTATTGAGAGAAAATCTAGAATAAGTTGTCTATTGGTATAGGAAAAAAGGTTGTGTCCAATGTTTAAGAATGTTAAAGACTACCATTTGACTTCAATCAGGTGTTGAGGTTGTTGACTGCTGTATGGGTTTTGCTGGGATAAGGACAGGAACACCTACAACACAGGCTGATAGTAGGATTTTTAGAAGAGCACTGGTCAACAAATTCTTCACAGAAGGAAAACATTACACAATAGAGCAAAGTGTCGGATATTTACTATAACCATTAACTTTTCCTTAAAGGAGAATAACACTAATTCACTTGATGGCAAATCATATTCACCAGTGGACAGAGTGAGGTTACCCATTTTCTTTTAGAATTGTAAATAAGATGATTCCAGGCATTGTAATGTAGCTGCAACTATCTGGATTTTAAATGCGCAAATTGGAGTAAGGTATTGGCTGCATTATTTTCTTCCTAAGTTGCATAAATCTACATGATATATTGTGTTCATTAGTAGCTAATCTCGATGTTCCATGAAGTTTCAAAAAAGTTCTTGGCATGGGGATGGTGGGAAAGGAGGAGCTGGGTATTCAGCATGGGAATAGGTCAATATCCTAGGCAAATGAAAAAACAGCATACTGTGGGTCCTTCCTCGACGGAAGCAGAATATAGAGCTGCAGTTTTGGGATTTTGTGAAGTAATTTCAAGAGGTTATCTGTTAATCCATAGTTACATGAATCCGGGACATTAGTGTTGAATTGTAATAATCAATTTGCCATTAAAATGACCAAGAATCCAGTTTTCCACACTCATACTAAACATAGTGAAGTACATTTTCATTTCATTTGACAGTTTGTGAACAAAGAAATAACTGAGTTGAAAAATTGCACAGATCAAGATCACATTGTGGCTATGCTTGCAAAGCCTCTTATATTAGGCAAGTTCATTAAATATAGTGACAAAATCTGTGCTGTACTCTGTATGACCATCGGGGGAGGGTAAAAGAAATATGTAATGGTCATAAGGTAGTCAGGCAGTTGACGGTTAGAAATATATATATTACATGTATTATAGTAAGGGGCAGTTATAGATTTCATTTGAAGAACAGAAACTATAAATGTAAGCAAATTTGAGCATTACTATTAAATTATGTCATTCCCTCTTCTCATCTCTCAGTAGTCTCCACAATGTTTTGTTGTGTATGTTTAATAAAATTCTGGTAATCATCACTTCAACTCCAGTTCTTGCTATTGTTATGTGTTGTGTCCAATGGCTCAGGGATCACCTGTCGGGACTTGATTGTTAGATCCTCATGTGAGTGAGATGCACACCATGTTGATAGGGATGAAGATGTTCCACCCAAGAATTAATCATTAGAATGGTTGGACAAGTAGGGAAACATGCACACTATGCTGATATTCATGAAGAATCAAAGATTTTAGATTTTATATGTTGTATTCCTTGTCAAGGCCATGTTATTAATTAGCATATTCATTGCATGTTCATTGTTATTCTCTTTATCATTGTTCATATTGTTATGATTTATGCTTCTAATCAAATATAAATGAACATAAACAAAGTTTACATTTTTGGAGCAATTTCTATTTCGAATCCTGTTTTGTCTATGTGACTATCAGTCCATTAACACTCATGCTTGACTGTTCATGCTCTAGGACTCATTCTTAGTTCATTATTTGTTGTTTGTATGTTGTGAATTAAAATTATTGAAAGATGGATAAAATCAAAAGGCATTGATGGGTCATGAGGGAGATGTTTACGAAGCCTATAAGAAAGAAGAGTTGGTAGCAAATCTTAGTTTGGTTTGGTACCTTGCAATGAATGATTTTTGGTCTTCAAGAGCCCATAGACTCATCGATTTGTATTGAGCAATTTGAGGACAATTTGCGTAAAAATTTTAGATGAATTTATTGACTATATCTGGCTTGTTTCTATGTGGAACTAAAGAGGTAGAAGGATGAATTGGCAATAGAGGTTGAGCTAAATATACTATGTGACATCACAAGCTTGGATTAAAGAGAGAAAGGGAAGAGGAAGAGGAAAGACAGGAGAGATGATGGTAATTTATGAATTTGAGTTGAGGGCATACAAGAATTGTTCGATAAATGTCTTGAGAATAAGATAGTGTCTAGAAAATTTATTAGAATAATAGAGAGAACAAAAAGAGATTGTTGATGACAAGGACAATGGAGGAAGCAATCAGCTCCTTGGTCTCGATCTTGTGAAAGGGAAAGCAGAGTTCATGACCCAAGTAAGTTGGTGGAAAAGGAATGTTAAAGAGATGAAAGAAAATGGGACCATTGATGAAGAAAAGACTGCTGACAAGGATGAAGAGCGGACCGACAGTGAAACCATGGTTGATGGAGGAGGTAAGCTTTGCATTGGGAGGACAGTCAACAAGGAACACAAAAGGTAGAGGAGATTAATGGTGAGTGCAGGCTTGATTGCTTGAAGATAGAATCCACATAGTGCATTTGTTTTCCTGGAAGTATGTGGAGTGGATATCTACCAATTGTGCTGGGGGGACACCAAAATATTCTACCAAAGGAATTAGTGGTTTCTACTTATAAGATAAAGAGAAGCAGGTAGGGTGAGTTGAACTAGAGTAGGGGAACAACCCAGAATGTTGTTGTTGTTGAGACAAAAGAGATAGACAATGATAGACCACAGTCATGATGAGTCTGATAATAGATAGTCCATGGAGAAGACAGTCAATATCTCTTGCTCCAATGTAATACTTTATCATGATTTGGACTGTTAATGGCTAAATAGATGAAGGCTATTGGTAAAAGATCATTCCTACCAATTTGGTGAAAGGCTGCCAATAAATTTAATTGAGCATACAATAGATGATTGGAGTTGATCTCCAAGTTGGACAATCCTCCAATATATGGCTTGAAGAAAATGGTTTATTGATGGATTGATACCAAGGTATTGAGCACTAATGAGGATAGAACCATCAATTATGTATACTGAAGTATATAATCTGGCAATGAACCTCGAGAGGGAGGACAATGCCAATGGTTAAGCAAAATTATTTTAGTGTGGCTCTGATAATGACAAGGATGATTTGGTGGAGCTCACATTAATTACTACCTTGAGGAAAGATATGATGAGGATGTTCGGTGAGTAAGAAGGAAAGGAGGAGGTATGGTGCACATACTCTTTGAGCAATCATTAATGTGAGATTTATGATACTATTAGTCATTTAAATATAACAAAGAAATAGGATGTCATAAATTGACATCCTCAGATTATAGTGACCAAATTGATTACAGGGTATTAATGTCACTAAGAATGCTATCGTCTAGTTGGGCCATTGCTTTGAGGATGAAAAAGCAGGGGGTGGGGAATGGTCTATTGCATTAATAGATAGAAGATTTTGTGATTTTCTCTCCCACTATGCACTTGCAGATATAACAGGCCCAAGAGGATGAGCTGTTGGCATTTGACATAGAGGTTGAAAGCCATCGTTATTGACAACAGTCCAATTTGTCATCATCCTATCTAGAGCTAATGCATCATTTAAGTTCAATGCTCCATTAAAAACAAGAGGGGCACCATGTTTGAATTTGGGGAGTTGCATATTGCCGATACTTTGGAACAAGACTTCTGAGACAAAGGCCATATAAAATTTGTGTGGGTGCAAAGTGTGGGGAATATTTTGTAGATATTGTTTTTTGGAGATAATAGAAACCTTGTGTTGAAAGCAACTGCCTTTGAGATATTTTTATTTTGGCTATAAAGATGTCTTTTTCTTGGACATACAAGGAGCTAAAAAGAGTGCCCTAGAATAATGTTTGCAAAAGATTTTGTTGATGCCATATGCTCAAGAAGATCCTACAAAATGAATCCTATGTATGCAAGGAAAGATCATGCAAAAATTGCTAAGATGTTGGACATCAGAATTATATTCAAAGTAAGGATGAGTGAGCGGATTTATATTGTTACAACTTTGGAGGAGGAAATGAATGAGATAAGGATATGTAGATGTTAGGATTTTGAGCATCATGGCTACCAAGGATAAAGTCTCAATCACTCAAACTGATTTCATCATCAAGAAGGTTGCTGGTCATTTGGTCTATTCCTCACTCAATATGTTCCTTAGATATAATCAAATAAATATTATAGATAAGATGATTCTATTAATGTCCAAAATGACCAATGTAAGCCAATATGACCTGCTGAAAATAGCTGCTACGATGCGTTGTAGTAATAAAAAAGTACTCTTAAAATAAGCTAAACTCAAGGTTGTTGGGTGCGTGGGTGTGGGTGCGGGTGCGCCCCTCCATCCCCCCCTAAAAAAAAGACCAGGGTTCGCCGCGTGTGGATGTGGCTATTTTTTAATTATATATATATGTGTGTGTGTGAGTTTTTTATTGAAAAAATTAAAAAAATAAAATAAATCATACACATTGCAAAATAATAAAATAAATCATACACATTGCAAATTGAAAAGAAATACCAAATATGAGATGTCATTATTACATTATGATATTCGTGTACAAAAACGGTCCAAAAATTCATCATATGTTCATTGTGTCAGATAGCCTGCACAGCTTATCCACACAGCCTCTAAAACACCCTGAACAAAGATTAATTTCAAAAGTTTATAAGATGAACCATTCCCAACTAATAAGCACATATCTAGAACAAAGGTTCATATAATGAAACATCAAATACTTCTTAAAATTGGAAAACCACAAAACAGGGAAGAAAACATACACCACATTGAAGTTGATGTAATACGCTTATGTTCTCAAATTTTCCTGGCTTGTTCTCCGAATTTGGCTTCACACATTGAACATAATCCAGTTCTGTTGAGCTCAGAGTCTCCATAAGAGCTTGAAGTTGTTGCTATGGATTTAGTTCAAATGGATTTGTCAACTAAAGGATTTTCACAAATAAGTACGAAAAAAAACTCAAGAAAGAATTGCAGTGCATGCAACATGATTAAGTCCATGTAATGAAGCCAACCATGCTGCTGGCATTCTGACTTCTTACATTGTAAAAAACCAAGCTAGAATGAATAACAAGACTATACAAGTTGGTTTTAAACTTTTCGGCCCTTTTGGGCAGGGTGGGGCCGGCCAAAAATTGTGGCTTGTCGGGGTTCGACTGCTTGACAGGGTTTGGCCTAGTCGAACCTGCTCCACACCCGCGCACTCGGGGGGGTGCGGGACCACTGGCTAAACTAGAGTAAAGAAAGTAGGGTAACTACACTAAAGTGGAACAATTAGATGACATTACTTATAGCCTTGAGGTTTAGACCCAAAAATGGTAAACCCTATGTTAGGACCCTATCCTACCACAACAATTTTTATGTACATGTCTAGTGTTGGTCTATGTTTGGACCTTGGGTGCCTAGTGTATATGGGCCCATAATGATATAACCTTTACTTTTATTATAAGTAGGAATTAGTAGATCGGGTCCCCTCTTTTATATGGTCCGACCCCTGAGCGTTAGATTAGCGTAAATAAGAGTCTATATAAGGGCATGGGTTTGAAGTAGAATGTATCTCATATTTATTTGAAATTGTATTTGAGCTTTGCTTCCAAGGATTTTGCCCCCTTGAAGAGGCCTGCGATATTTTTCTGCTTGATTAATATAAGTTTGTTGTATTGCCAATCAGTTATTTTCTGAAGCACTTATGTTATTTCATTTTCATGATCATTTAGTTGATAAGAATTTCCATTAATTCCTGCATTGTTGTTGTGATTATGCTTATTTTTATCTAAAGGTTCCTAACAAGTGGTATTAGAGCTCTTTCTAGGACCGTGTTCCACAGCGGCAGCAACAGTTCTTGTCCTTCCGTCCATTTTTCTATTCTATAATTTTTTTTATTCTGCTCATTTTCCATTATCTTTCCCCAAAAGAAAAACAAGAAAATTTTTTTTTCCCTGTTTTTAGTGGATTAGGTTAGAAACCCAGTGCTGGGGGTTTTAAATTATCACGGAGGAGTTGTTGCTTTTGGCTAAGCTAGATTGCCCATAAAGCGTCTAGTGAAGTTTGGGGTGCTCAAACTCTAATACCTAGGCGTTAGACACACGCATATACAACTACAAGCTCCCACGTACCCTCTAGTACATAGGGAGACCCCCTAGGAATAGGAAAAGCGTTCACCCATAGGAAGATATCGACCATTTGAGTTTTGTGGTGCAATGGTAAGCGGTTAGCCCGGGAAGTTACTCTTACAGTACCCTAAGAAATGGATAGTGCAACTACGGGTATGGTGGAACCCTTCGTAGTTAGAGCTCTAAAATATTGGGCCAACCACTAATCATGATCGAGATTGTATATCAAAGAGCCCATAAAATCAGACACACCTTGACTTAAGTTATCCCCATTGAAACCTTGTTTTAAGTGCTTTCTCAGTCAAAACCAAAACCACATTTCAGCATACTATAGGAGAGACTACTCTAGTCAAAATTTGACAGTGCAACGAATATCTAGTATGATAGTACTGAGAATCTATAGTTTGTCAGTACAGAGAATATACAGTCTAACAGTCAAAGCATTCAGTTGTCAGTCGTTAGAGGAGTCAATTGTCAATCTGACAGTGCAAAGAATAATTAGTCTGACAGCCAGAGCAGTTAGTTGTCAATAGCTTGCTAGCGGAGCAGTTTGGTACAAAAAGCTAAAATTTGTCTTTTTGTGGCATAGTCCATTCCGATCCTCTCTTCAAACCTATCATTTTGACATATAACTCCGATAAACTTTTTTAGAGACCCTAAAGTGACCAAAAATGGCTAGTGGTACTAGCACTACCTAAGAGCTAGAGCAATTAGGTGACTAGGTGAAACAAATTAAAAACAATCAGCCACACATCCTTCAAACATTATCCAAATTAGACCAATTGGATAAAATTAATGATCTTGAGAGTCGTTTAATAGGCCTAAATGCAAAATATGACATTTTAGCCGGACAATCACTAGGGAGTCAAGATGGTAGTTTCGAGGGAAGAACAAAAAATACCTTGCCTCTAAATACAATTCAGAGAATGCCCAAGCTAGACTTTCCAAAATTTGATGGAGAGGACCCAACCATTTGGTTGGATTGGGTTGAACAATATTTTTCTCTTCATGCCACTTCCCATAATCAAAGGCTCACAATTGCATCTTTAAACCTAGAACAAGAAGCAGTTAAATGGTACTAATGGTTAGAGAATATGCATCCCTGGCTCACTTGGGCTGAATTTGAGACATAATTACTCACCCGTTTTGGACCCAGTGAGAGTGAAGATTTCATTGGAGCCCTCACCAAGTTAAGATAGATGACATCTGTCCATGATTACTAGACAGTTTGAAAGCTGGCAAATTGTACAAAGGGATTGATTGTTGAGTTTTTCCAAAGTTGTTTCATTAGTGGATTAACAGAAGATATCCGTGATGAAGTGAAAATGTTCAAGCCAGACAGCATGAGGGCAATTGTAGGATTGGCTAGGCTTGTTGAAGATAAATTCATAGCAAAAAGGCGTACTTTTAAACCTCCACAAGCTTGAACCCCGTTATTGTCTCGAACATCATCAAACACAGGAAACAAACCACCCTAGATTAAACATCTCACCTGAGAAGAAATGGAGGCACGTAGGGCACAATTACTATGTTACAACTGTGATGATAAATGTTCTTTGGACCACAAGTATGTACAACAAAAACTATATTTACTTGATGTGGGTGAACCTTCCACTGGGGAACCACATGACGAAGGGGAGGACTATAGAGAAGAAGATCAACTTGAAGAGTCTGAATCAAGAGAGGACCAACCACCTGGTAGTACCCACAATTGATTTTGGTAGTACGTACAATTTTATTGATCCTCAGGTAGCTAAAAAAGTAGCCTATTACATTTACTCTTGTAATTCATGAAGTCATGGTTGCCAATGTGGGTACTTTACCTTGCAAAGGAGAATGTAGAAATGTAAAGGTGATGATGGGCGACTACAACCTCAGGGCGGACATGTTTGCCCTTCCTTTGGGGGGTTGTGATGGGAACCCAACAACTTCATACCTTGGGTCCGATAGTATAGGACTTTTCTGAGCTATGGATGCACTTCACTGAACATGGTGTTGAGGGTGATGTCAAACGTCATCCATAATTATTAAATTAATATGTGAGTTGTAACTAAAATAAGGCACATGCAAAAATATCTTAAATTGGGTGCTTTATTCATGCCAATTAAGAATTTTAGTTAATTTAAAAATAAATAAAAAACATGCAAAGTGGCATAATAAAAGTTGTTTTTTTAAAAGCTAGTTTTTAGATTTTTTAGCTTTTTTGCATGATCAAGGCTGATTGATCATTATATATTTTGTAATTAGACTCTTTTTGAATAGAGAAGAATCAGAATTTTTCAGAGTGCACTATTGTGGAGCTTTCATGTGGAGCTTTTTTAAATTTTATATGTGTGTGCTTTTTTTCAATTCTAGATCAAATTTTCTGGTTTGGACCAGCAACATAGTTTGCTGAAATTGGAGCTTTTGGCTAAGGATATTTCATCATTTGGTATTCAAAATTGGTTTAGCTTAATCACTAAACACTCTTGGACCATTTTTGGGTGATATCCATGCTCCATTAATGTTCTTTTTGTCTTAGATTAGAATTGCTTTATTGCTGTTTTTTTAACTCTCCACCTCAAGAACTTTCATTTGGTATTAAAGCAGAGTTTTTTGTGTGATTTCAAAATATGCAGGTGAAGTTACGACAAGAGAGGGTAAATATTTCCGATTCCCAAAATCCTTTACAAGAGTATGGATCAGAAATACTTGTGGCTATTCGTTTGCAATCATGGCAACAAATAGTAAATCCTTAAATATGTCTACATTCAAAGGAGACAACTTTGAGTACTGGAGAGATCAAATGAGGAGGATATTTGTATGGAAGGGAGTTTGGAAAAGTATATTTCAGCCATATACTCCACCTAATGATTGGAAAGCTCTTACTCAAGATCAAAAGAAGACATTGGAAGAAGAAGAAAATAATGATGCTCAAGATTTCTTCTACTTGCAAAGTGCAATAAATCCAAGCATCTATCCAAGGATAGCTGGTTGTAAGAATGCCCATGAGGCATGGACAACATTGGAGACATCCTATCAAGGCTCAAAAAATGTAAGATCAACAAAGCTCTCCTCATTAAGAATCAATTTTGAAAATATTTGAATGCATGATGATGAGAATGTTGGAGACTATTGTATTAGAGTAAATGACATAGTGCATAGAATGAGAGTGTATGATGAAGTCATGGAAGATAAAGTAGTAGTAAGAAAGATTTTAAGATCCCTAACTCCAAAGTGGTTGTATATTGTCATTACACTTGAGGAGTGTAAATATATGGACCTGTTGGTTACGAATCTGCCACAGGAAAGGGTTTGGTCTGTTTATGTGCCCTAGACCCATCCAACACCTTGAAAGGCTGGAAGGAAGGAATGCCTTCCGTGCCAATCTCCAGAGAAGGCTGGCTCCTTTACTACACTAAGCTGGGGTTTTTAGATTAGGGAACTGGAAAGAGATCGGGAAGTTACTGAAAGAGATAAAAATTGCGTAGTAGAAACTGAGGGGAAGAACAAACAACACGATTACCTATCTCTATCCGAATTAGCAGCAATCAACACAAAGAATAAAACAGAAACTAACGCTCTATTTTCTTCTCTATGTATCCTTCAGAAGAATTCCAGCTTCGCTCAATATAAGATGCTTAAATCCAGATAACAGAATTACAGCAATCGCATAAAGAAACAAGATTAATAGAAATAAATACAGAAGGCATCATACAAAGAAGTTCTTAGCATTGATGCAAAAATCGAATACAGTAGCTTTCTAGCAAAGCGTTCCCCCATTTTTTTTACATTACAATGAGCTGGTTTTTATAGAGGACCTCGCCTCTGTAGCATTAATAACAAACCCTAAAAACCGTTAGGGTAGCTGGGTGTTGACCCCTGTCAGGCAAAATAGCGCGGATCGAGAGGCCTCTTGGGAAGTGCGCAGTTATGAGACACGGCTCACCCTGAGATTGGTCGTTGGGAGCTCACATCGGCAGTTACTGCAGTTGGTGAGATCTCTTTGGGATTAGCATCGCCGCCTTGATGGGATGGGCAAGAGGCTTCAAACTCGTGTGCCGTGAAGGCGCTTTAAATTTCTACCCACCCTCTTCTTTGGAAGCGCGCCTCTTGAAAGCAGTCCCAGTGCCTAAAAAATACTTCGTGGAAGCTTCTCTAAGAAATAGGCCCGAATCGCGCTTGGGATGGCCAGGCGGGGAGGTTCGTTGAAACTACGCCCGAAGTGCAGCTTTGCCGGAGTGGATGTTCGAACTGGAGCTTCGTTGGGCCAAGGGAGAGCTGCGCTTCGGCAATGCTGCTTTTTGACTAAGTCCAAAATGGACTTCACTTGGAGGGGGTTCGCTCCGAACAGGCCCGAAGCGATGCTTCGCTGGAGAGAGGACCCGAACTGCACCTTCGCCCGACCAAGGAGCAAAGGCGAGTCTGACGGTTTGCCTTAGAAAATATTTGCCCGTAGCGCCACTTCGTTAGGGATGGGCCTGAAGTGGTAGTTCGCATTGCTTGGGGCCCGAAGTGGTAGTTCGACAGTGTTGTGGCCCGAAGCGGGCCTCGCTGCCTTAGTCGGTTTTTTCAAGCCTGAAGTGGGGTCTTCGCAATATTCCTTTAGCGAAGCTCCTGCTTGCTTCGAAAATGAGCGGAGCGCTGGTTTAGCCTCTCTTCTTGGCGAAGCTGCCTTTTGATTACTGATTTTTTAAGCGAAGCTACCCCGAACTTGAATCCTGCATGAAAAGTGAGGGGGAGGGAGTGTTCCTAGCTGCGCCTCAGCGCCACGAAAATATCAGAGAAGAGCCTTTGAGGGAATATGTTGTTTTCAGAGGAGAAAGAGGATTAAAATAGAAAAACAATATCACAACAGTTCAAAATTTACCCCTTAGGCAAAATGTCGCAACATTCCTGGTGGCTCGCGGGGTATTGAGCTCACCTCAATGCAAGGACCTTAAGCCTTCATCCATTGGGCTCAGAATCATCATCTGACTCCTCTTCCGACTGTCCTTCGTTGGCTAAGGGTTTTTCCTTCAATCTCTCTTTGTCTCCTTCCTCCTCTTCGCTGTGCTCTTGACCTTCGTCTTCTCCTTCTCCTTCAGGCTCTTGCTCTAGCTCCTGGGAAGGGAGGCGTGCCCGGATGTGCTCATGAGTGCGTCGAATGTGGGCCCAGGCCTCTTCCTGGAACGGCTCGCGGTCGCTGAGCGACTTTACCAGACATCTGAACCTTTCGATCTGGTTGATATCAACATATTTGGCCCTGTTACTCAAATCTATCGGGCAAGCTTCAATTTGGCAGTATCTGGATATCAAATTTATCACCTATGTCTCCGTGATGGGATCCATCCAATCATCTATTTCAGAAGTATCGCCTTCAAAAGCGATCCATACTGGCTTGAACTCGTCCCTGGACTGAAGGTTCCCATCATCATCTGTGAAACTGGGAAAACCAAGCTGCGTGAGTGTTTGAAAATACACTAGGGAAGTGCGCCTTTCTTGCTCAAAGGAGTCCAATAGCCTCCTGGCCTTCCTAACTTTTTTCAATTTGGAAAAGAAGGCTTGAAGAGTCGATCTGGCGGTAGCCCAATCCCACGCAGTTCGACTCATCGCAGGGACTTCAAGATCCATGTGCTCCAGATTTTGCACTTCGATGGCCAAATTGAGCCGACATTGTATTTCTTGCGAGACTTCCTCCATGACAGGTCGGCCTTGAGAAGCCGCATGCTTGGCTTTCGAAATATATATAAGAACAGACAAGGCACTGGACGCTCTAGACCGGAAACTTCTCAACAAATGAGCGCGGAGGTCCTTAATATGGTCTCTCGAGAAGATCTCCATCTTCGCTTCTCTTTATTCGAACTGCTGCTGCACTTCCTGGACCCGAGCTTCCAATTTTTTCACCCGGTCCTCTGCTTCTTCATGCGCCTTGAGATGGCGCTCAACAACACTCTTATGCTCAGAGACCTCCTGCTTTAAGGCCGCCACTTCCTGCCGTAGCTGCTCTGATTCGGTGTGCGCGTCTTCCAACTGGGCCTTGGTTCGCGCCAGGGCCTCCTCTAACTTCATGTTCTCATTTTCTGCTGCGAAGCAGCGCTCCTTGATATGCTCATTATGAAGGTATATTGAGTCAGTCTTGACATGAATAGACCCCGTCTCCTCCGCCACATCAAGCGTCTTTAGGTCCTTGATGGTGCGCTGGTAGGAGTAATCTGAAGGCGTCATTTCCTCCACAGGTTTTTGCACCTTTGGCACGTTCTTTACCTTATGGAGTTCCATTTTCTGAGGATTGAACAAGGCGCACTTTTCAACCTTAACGGGGGTCCGTCCCTTCTTCTTGACATCCTTGAGCCATCTATATGAGCTCTACCGCGCCTGGTGTAGGCTCTCCGCCAGGGGACGTTCCTAAATCATCTCCAGTGCAGTGTCCAAAGGCTCCGTCCCTGCAGATAAAGATGTAAAAAGGAACAGGGCCTGCTGGGGGAGGGCTTCTATGGAAGGATCGAAAACGGTGGAGATGGGGACTTCGGTGACTGTTGAGGGGACAGGGGTCTGAACAACCGTGGGCGGGCTGTTAGAGCCTGGGAATGGGACGCCACCTAGGGCTTCTGCAACAGATAAAGGATTTGAGGGCAATGATTGAACTTGACTTGTGGCGCCCGGTCCAAGTGAGGCAGAAGCTTCAAAAGCATTAGGGACCGAGGCGTAAGATCCAAATGATAACTGGGTAAGCGAGGAAGTGGCGGGGGGTTGGATTTCTTCTATCGGTGGACGAGAGACCACAAGGGGTATAGCTGATGGTGTTTCGCTACCCACAGGCAAGGCGGATGCTAAGACTTCATCACCTAGGGGTACCATTTCGAGAGGTTTAGAAGAGGAAAGAGGAGAGAGAGGGCGCGTACCTGCGTGCTCTTTGGTTAGAGCCGTCGCGAAAAATTCCTGCGTTATGGGGCTCTGACCGGTCCTCCCTTCTGCTTCTGTTGCGTTGTACGCCTCCACATCAGCAATTTCCATCTCCTTCTACAGAGTAACGACGGGTGTAGCCGCGCTTGCACCTGTGTCAGCAGGACTTTTCGGAGGGTGCTCGTTGGCAGCACGGGCAAATTTAGTCCGAGGCTTCTTCGCCTGAGGAGGCGGCATCTGCACTTCGCTAGCCGACCTTTTCTTTGATCTCTCCTTCTCGGCTGGCGGTTGCACACTTTCCTCGGCGCGGTGGCTGGATTCTACAACCTGTCTGGCTGGCTGTTCCTGGTGCTCCTGCTGCCTCGATTGTTGTTCAGACTGCTCCGACAACTCTTCTATTCTTCTGCGGCTTTCGCCGCCGGTCTGTCGAGGCACAAAATTCATAAACAAATCGGTTGCCAGGTGTTGCAATTCGTATCAAAGATGTTAGAGAACTGGCCATCAATTACGAGGAATCCATCAGACGTTTCTTTTCTATGGTGGACCCTCATGATCCACCAATTAGCGATCTTCTCCTCGGACCAACCTTTCAACTTGTTTCCTATCTTTTTGAAGAAAACAAAATTCGGATCAGGCAATCGGTGCCGCGACGGGCTGTATTTCGCCTCTATATGATAAAAGTCGTGCCACGGCGGGAAGGTTTGCATTCTTTCTATATGCCACTCAAGGTCGCGGCCCGACGCGTTGTTGCGCTGCTTCACGATTTCTGGACGGGGGCAAAGGTGGAAACTCTTGAAACCAAGGAAGTCTCTGAATACATTCAGGGGGTCGTATCTCCAGCGTTGGGGAAGTTCGATCAAACCGAAGTCTTGGAGCGTGGCTGCGAGGAATATATTTTTCCCAGTGACAAAGACTTCAATGTCACCCCATACGAAAGGAAAGGTGCAAGTTTGCTCCCATTTTCTCCCGTGGCCATAGGCCTCATCTATGTAGTCACTCTGCCGAGCGACTTCCAAAGCAAACAGATACTCGCTGGTATAATATGAGAGGAGAAAGGGTTTGCCAGTAAACCCAAAAAGTCTGATTATGAGACCTTGTGTGAGCTGGAAAACATCCCCCAGATTTTGCTGCACCAAGTTGTCTTTCATTTCCCTGGGGATGCGATGACAAGTGCCACATACAATTTCCAGGGCGCGAGCTTGGAATTCTTGGTTGAAAACATAGGACTCCTTTCGTGACAGAACTGGTCCACTGATAGACCGGCAATGCTTTTCCTTCCCTATCGGTACAATTGACTGCGATGGAGGGGAATTTACTATGCATATGATAGACAAACAACCAGACTAGGAAAGAACAGGACTCGAAAGATGGGTCGCTCCTCTTCAAGTCGGTCAACCGGGAGTGCAGGATGCGAGCTACCCAATCCGCCCAGTCGAAGAACACGGGCTTTGCTTTTGGCCCCATAGCGTCGGGAGCGTAAAACTCTCCATGTGAGATGCATTCGGCGAGGGCGACCTGCCATGCGTACACGGTTGTATCGGTGGAGAGCCCTACTACCCACGCCAGGATTGAGTAAATGTCTGGGTACTTGAATTGCCTAAGAGACATTGACATATCTGGGCATTGATCAGGTGGTGGTTTCTTCTTCAGTTGTTCTTCAATGAACCGCCGCATCTAAGGAGAAGGCAGATATCTGCCTTTCTGTTCATTAGTGTTGATTGTCCTTATGACATAATCTGAGGGGGGCTTTTGTCTGGGCGCAAAGGCGTTCTGGACATCGTCAGAGAAAATTGAAAACAACTTGTTCCCCCCGACATCTCTGACTTGTCTGGTCAGAGGGTGATAGAACCTGGCGATAGCACACACCAGTTCTGGGCAATGGTGTACAGGGGTGCATAAATACCAGTATAGGTGCGAATAATACGCAACCGTTCTCTTATGCTCAGCAGATACCCTCGTCAACATCTCATCGATTGTACGGCGCAGTGTTTCAACGCTCTAGGAGAGGATACCATATCTTACTTTTTCTAACTTATTGACAGGTGGGGGAACTTCTTCCTTCGACTCTTCTCTCATTGGTTCCTCTACGTTCTCTGGTTTCTGCTTCTTTTTCGTCTGCCAGCTTCTGTTTCTTCGATCTTTGCCTTTTTTCGGCCTCTGGCCCCTTTGATTTCTCCGGGCCTCTACTTTTGGGTGCCTTCTCTTTCATTTTGGCCCCTCGCTTGCCCATTTCTAATGGCAGAAATGCACGGGCGCGATGGTAATCACTATAAGTTTCGCTTCGTTGAGGGCTTCTTTAGCATAGCACAGAGCAATTCGCAGGAGAACAAATGATTTTAGCCTTGGAGTGTTTCTCCTCTTATAGACATGGGCTTGACCTACCCCATTAATGGCGCACGCAGCGAGTGAATGCCTGAACTGGAAGTGGGTAGAAAGCGGCGCTTTTTCATTGGTGACGAGGTGCTTTTCTCAAGGCTTGAAGCTTTCGTGGGCTTGCGATCTTCTTTGAAAGTGTGAATTCGCCGTTTTCCGCTTTTCAAGGCGCTAGCTTTTATTTTGTCAACGCACTTTGGCATGCGCACTGCTACTTTAGTTTAAAACAACGTGCTTTGGGATTTTAAAAAGTCATCGCCGCTTTTTTGCGGGCCTCGAGGCTTGCAATTCTCAACGGATCGTAAAGAGGGGGGAAGCTTCGCTCAAAGTTTGAGCAAAGCCCCACTTCGGCCGCCAAGGCGTCCGAAGTGGGCTTTCGTGCCTTGAAGTTGTCGAATACATTTTGTCCGTCTTGCGCAATTGAGAGCCCCTAATACGTTCGAACTCCCCCTTCGCTTCTCATCGTGCCCGAAGTACAAGTTTGGCTTGGAAACTAGTGAAGCGCCAATAGTTCTTGGGAAATGAACTTCGGAGGCGGTCCTGGCAAAGGCCCGTTTCGGCCGAGAATGCAGTGAATCTGGAATCAAAACGCCCCCTTTCCCTTTTCCTACTCCGGGGAAAGTTGGGCTTCGCGCATAAGAAGGCCGAAGCACGCCTTCGCTCGGAAAACCTGGCGAAGCCATGTTCTGTCTAAACACTTTTAACAAAAATGCATCTTCTGCAGCCAAACAACTGAATTTTTTAACTGGCTCAGCTCCGAACGGATCGCCGGGAAACCCGGGCAAGGGGAAGAGGGCAGAGTAGACAAAAATTGCTCCATAATGGAGCGCAAATGCTTACTTAAAGCAGAAAACAATGTATACATTCGGAATGAAAACGACAACGAAAGAAAACTTATGTACATAGGTAAACCTTTTATACTTATCATCGATGGTAAGCCTTCAAGTGAAGGCCGTTAACAGGTATGGGCAGAGTATGGCCCTCCATGTCCTGTAGGATGAAGGAGTTCACTTGGTGAACTCGGGAAATCTGGAACGAGCCTTCCCAGAAGGCGTCGAATTTGTCATGGTTTCCCGGTTTTGCCTTCCACGCGTCCCATTTCAGCACTCGATCTCCAACCTGGAAGGTATGGACGGTGGCTTCTTTTTCGAACCAGCATCTGGTGGTTTTTGTATGTTTCATGAAAGCTTCGTAAGCTTTCTCCCTCTCTTCCTCCAGTTGCAGCAGTTGGGCGAGTCTGGCGTCCATGGGATCAAGGCCCTCTCTTTCATCGTCCAACATCCAGAGTGCAGGCATCTCGACATGCATAGGTAGAACTGCCTCTTTCCCGTATACCAACGCATACGGTGTTGTTTTGATGGACTTCTTGATGGAGATACGGTCCACCTATAGCGCCTGGTCTAGGAGTAGGTGCCACGTTCTCTTGTTTTTCTCCAGAGTCCTCTTTAAGATTCTCAGCAAATTCTTGTTCGTTGACTCGGCCAAGCCATTGCCCTGCGGGTAATAGTTAGATGAGGCTTTTAGGTAGATTCCATACCTGCAAGCGAACTCGTTGAGCTTGGCACCTATGAAATCTGGGCCGTTATCAGTCACGATTGCCTCTGGGACCCCGAAGCGAGTTATCAAACTTTCCAAGAAGGTGATGACTACCTCCTGGTCGACATGTTTTGTCGAGACTGCTTCAGTCCACCGGGTAAAGTAGTCAGTTGCAGTCAGTATATACTTATGTCCTGTTGAGGAGTTCGGTGATATCACCCCGATGAAGTCTAAGTCCCATTGCTGGAAAGGTGCTTCGACCTAGATCGACTGGAGGGGCATAGGAGCATTCTTGTTCCGGCCAACATATCTTTGGCACTTTTCGCACCTTCGACAAACTGCAAAAGCATTCGTAAAAATTGTGGGCCAATAGTAGCCCGCTCTGATTATTTTCAAGGTCGTAGGCCTCCCTGCAAAGTGGCCCCCTGACAGTCCGGAATGGAATTCGTCGAGAATTTTCTCTTTCTCTGCTTCCCTGACGCATCTCAGGAGAACACTATCGACAATTTTGTAACAATCCATCTGGGCGCAATACATACTTGCGGGATTACAACCTGAATCTTCTCCTCTGCGAGGCGTTGAGACGGTCTGGGCATCTTCCGGTGTTGAGGTACCGTATCAAGTCATATGTCCAGTCACTGTTGTCCGCAGATTGATTGGCAAAGTTGCCTTCTAACACTGAATCTTCCCATTGGCAGGCTGTCACTTCTGCAGCGGCGCTCCTTGCGAGTTCTTGACATAGTGCCCGACCGCGGATCAGCTTGGTGGGTCGGACTTCAATGTCGAACTCCTGGATTTTAGTAACCCAACCAGCCCTCTTGTTACCCATTTCTCCTTGGATAATGAAATTCCTTACATCTGGGTGAACAACATACACTGTCGTCCTGCTTTGGGAGACAAAGTGCCGAAACTTTTTTAGGGACCTCATGACTGTGTGTACTTGGCACTCATTGAAGTTGTACCTTTCTTCATGTGGCTGGATCACCTGGCTTAAGAAAGCAATTGGGTGTTCATCACCGTCTTCTCCCTTCTGCATCAGGACTGCTGCGTAGCTCTCAGGCTCCCCGTCTGCGTAAAGGATGAAATCCTTAGAATAGTTTGGATTAACCAGCACAGGTGCTTGTGAGATTCGGGCCTTGATCTCTTCAAACACCTTCTCTCTTTCTTTTGTCCAACTAAACTCGGCGTTTTTCTTCAAGAGTTCGGTCATCAGCTTGACGACCTAGGCGAAATCAGGTACGAATTTTCTTACAAAGTTGATTTGGCCAAAGAAAGACTGCAGGCGTTTCTTATTCATTAGTAGTGGGAGTTTGAGGAGAGCCTCGACTCTGTCGGGGTCAACAACAAGTCCCTTCTCTGAGATGACGTGGCCCAGCAACTTCCCTTCTTTTACAGCGAAGACAGACTTCTTTGGGTTTATAGATATATCGAATTCTTGGCATCTCTCGAATACTTGCTGCAGGTGTGAGGCATGCTCTTCTCTCTTGTGTGAAAACACAGTCATGTCATCCAAATAGATGACAATGACTCTGTTCAGTAGTTCACCAAACGCCAGGTCCATGGCTCTCTGGAAAGTGGCCCCTGCGTTTGAGAGGCCGAAGGGCATGCGTTGATAGGCGAACGTCCCCCATTTGGTGGTGAACGCCGTCTTATGTTGATCTTCATCCTTCACCCAAATCTGGTTGTATCCAAAGAAATTGTCTAGGAGGGAGAAGCGCTGTGCCCCTGCTACTACATGGAGGATCTGGTCGATCTGTGGGAGTGGATAGTGATATTTTAGTGAAGCCTGGTTCAGATTCCGAAAATCAACACACAGGTGGATATCTCCATTTTTCTTTCGGACAGGGACCAGATTGGCAACCCAGGAAGAATGCTTGATAGGGTAGATAATTTTTGCCTCGAGCATCTTCAAGAGTTCGGCCCTCATCAGAACTTCAATTTTTGGGTTGACAGGCCTCTGTTTCTGCTTGCAGGGTTTGACCCCTTCTTGAAGTTCGATAGTGTGTTTTATGATTTCCCTGTCGTACCCCTTAAGGTCTTGATAACATAAGGCAACAATATCTGGATATTCTTTGCACAGGACCCAAATTTGCTCTAGTTCTTCAGGAGTGCAGTCTGCTCCAATTTTGATTAGCTTTCCAGGCTTTGGCTCAAGCTCCTTGTACTGCTTTGCGTCTACTTTGATCCTGTGGGAAATTGCTCTATCATTCTGATCAAATAGACTCTCCAGAGTTATTAGTCCTTTCGGGACATGGTTATTTTTCAACTGTATCAACCCCTCATATTCCTCGTCATCAGGGTCTCTACCTTCAATAGTGCTTGCTTCATGGATCAGAAAATTGATGATTTGCTCGTCACTCTCGAACACCTGCCAGTGGGTGTCCCTATCAGGCACAAAAGGCCTGTAAATGGTCCTTACCGCCTTAGGCTTTTGGATCATGTTATCAGTCGGGGAGTACCTAGCTCCAATGGACGCTAAGACATCTGCGTGCTTGTTCTTTTCTCGCGAGACAGCCTGGACATTCAGCGCCTCGAAAGACTCCAGTAGGTCCCAGACCCTATTGCGATATGCCTTGAGATAATGCTGTTTAGCAACGCATTTGTTGGTGATCTGTTTGTAGACTAACTCTGAGTCCCCAAAAATCTGGAGCTGCTTGATCCCCAGCTTTTCGGCGTTCTTCAACCCCAGACACAGGGCTTCATACTCGGCCGCATTGTTGGTGCAGCTCTAGGCGAGTCTGTAACAGCAGTCCTTCTATTCTCCAGTGGGAGAGACCAAGACAACTCCTGCCCCAGCGCCGTTTTTGCATAGGGCGCCGTCGAAGAAAAGCTTCCATTGCTCATCTAGGGCAAAGCCATTGTCTTCCTACACTATTTCCTTTGCTTTTTCGGGCCTAGTGATAGAGTAACACCCCATCTCTGACTCGATCATGGCGTTGAAATCAGTCAGGGAGAATTCATCTTCCGTCCGAAGCTCCTCCAAGGATTCCTCCAAGTCCACCGCTTTCAGCTCCTCTGTCATCAGGTGGACTGATTCGCTCTGCTGTTCTTCGTCGGCTATCTTCTCTATATGGTAGCTGGAAGGCTTCTCGTTATAAATATTTATTTTCCTCCCTTTGAATGGAACCTTCAGGTGAGAGTAGTCCAAACAGAGATAACCTCCCAGCTTAGCAGTGAACTCTCGTGAGAGACACATTTTGAAATACGGCTCCAGATCAACGACCACAACCTCTTGGATTACAGCAATCTGAGGCATATTATGCAGCTGGATTGCAATATCCTTGATAAACCCCACTGTTTTCACGGGAGTCCTATCAAGTTGAAGAACTCCTGTACTGCTCCGTGTATATTCCATGCCCGTTACTTCGCACACGGCTTTAGGCATGACAATGGTCGTTGCACCCGAATCCATCATGTAGTTGTGCATGACCCATATTTCTATCCGAAGGGACAAGTAGAATGGGGGCGGCCTGTTCTTGCCTATAGCTGACGTAGTCAGAGTTTGAGTTAGCACGGTTTGGGTTAGCTTTCCTCCCTTCGCGGATTTGAGGGATTCTTGCAACAAGTCAACTTGTCCAGGGAGTTGCAGGGCATTGTAGAGGCTCATTTTGGCGGGAGCCTTCTTCAACTCTTAAACTATGTTATAGGTTGAGTTAGGGGCCCTTTCCGGCTCCTTCGCATCTTCATACTTGGTGCGGTACTGTTGCGTAGCTTCAACCCTCTGTCTCTTTGTCAATGACGGATATTTGAGTTTTTCTCTGGCATGCTCTTTTGTTTCGCCCACCGGTTGCGATACTGGCACGTTAGCGGGCGAAGGTCTTTCTTTTGTCGGCGACGGGGGCAAGGGATCCTTATTTGGTTCTTTCGCCGGCGGTTGCTCCTTTTCGCGCCGAGCATATACTTTCAGAGGCCCCATCTGAGCCGCATCGACCTCAATAGGCTTCTTCCCATTTCTGGTCAGAACTGAAACTTGCTCTTCGGCGAGGATCATGAGGTTGCGGTCCACCTCTCTGATCATATTGATTTGTTCATTGGGGGCGGTGCCCGCCAGCGTTTGGATGTAATTCAGGTGGACCATGCAAGTGTCCTCGTGTGGGTCATTGCAAGTGGAGCACCAAAACACTTGGTCCGAAGTGCTTGCCTCTTCATGATTCAGAATGGCCGCATTCCTTGCGGGAGGCCTCACAGTTGGGGCGACTTGATCTCTTGTAATCGTTGGAGGAGGAAATCTCCTAGGCTGGTATTCTTGTTGAGCTTGCCTCCTTTTCATGACGATCATATCGTTTGACATTGTCCTAATGGTAGAATTGAGGGACTGTACCTCCTGCAATAACTTGGTCTGTATGTCGACATTTGCAGGCGCTGGTAATGGCAATGGTGCTAGTAGTGGCAATGGGGCCATCGGCGGAGGCAATGCAGGGTATTGTGGAGGTGGAGGGAGCTGTGGAGCTGCGGAAGTGGGGAACTGCGGGAAAGCAGGCATCTGGCTCGGATTCCATGACGGGATCGGGTACATGGAAGGTTCAAGAGGGGACTGAGCGGTAGTATTGGGGTACTGATATTGAGGCAAATCTGGGAATATCGGCATTGTCGGCTTCGGCGGGAGTTTGCCAGTTGCGATCAAGTCGGCCTTTGCCTTTTGCGCTTGCGTGTACAAATCTGGGAAGGTATTGACACCAGAGTACCAGATGTTCATGCTGATGTCTGAGTTGAAATCTCTGAGGAAATAGAAAGCTGCTTGCTCAGAGGTCAGCCGGAGGCCATCGGGGACCCTCATCCAGGTTCGAGCGAATCGGACTTTGAAATCGGTAACTTCCTCCTACATATGTCTCTAGATGGTCGTGAACTGGTGGAGCAAGGAGAAAGGGTCTGCCGACTCGTTGAATCCCTTTATCAACTGCCCTGCTAGTTGATCCCAGGAGGTGATGGTACCAGCAGGCAACGATCGGTACCAGTAAAGAAGTTTTCCTCTAAGAGATAGAACTAGCAATATCACCATAATATTCTCCTCTGTGATGTTGTGGATGGTAGCCAGAGCGGCGATGTCTTGAACATGCTCATATGCAGTTTTTCCAGTACCGTCATATGTAGGGATGGCCTTCAACGCTGCAGTAGGGATCTGATGTTGCGTCGTTAGGTTCAAAGGCCCTGAATGGTTCCAGGCTGGGAACTGCCTGGGCAGATTTTGCTGTTGTGCCATATTTGCATCAGGATTTGGCGGCAACGGCAGGGTCGGCGAAACCGGGACGCCCGAAGCACCTGGTTGAACGTTAGGTGGTATCGGAACGTCGTGACGATCTAGAGAATTTGGAGGATTCGGTAGGCAACTATTTGCTGTGCTGTCTGGAGTCTGTCTTTGTTCAGCAACAACAACTTCCTGCGAGGATGCCTCGTCCAGAGAGGTACTTGGCCTGATTATTCTGGGATGCTCCCCCAGAGTGTTAATGTCAAGCTCATAGAACTCGATTTCTTCTTCTGTGTTTCTAACCCTCCATCTCGTATGCATGAAGGCGGGATTTTTTACATTGGTCTTCGAGACTTGAAGGTATCTGAGTTTAGTGGAGTCGCTAGATGTTTGGATTTGATAGCATTGAAACGAACATCACTTCTCAGTACCGCTTATACCGTGGAACGATTGTGTCCCACCGGGCGTGCTAGAAAAAACTGTTGGTTACGAATCTGCCACAGGAAAGGGTTTGGTCTGTTTATGCGCCGTAGACCCGTCCAACACCTTGAAAGGCCGGAAGGAAGGAATGCCTTATGGGCCAATCTCCAGAGAAGGCTGGCTCCTTTACTACACTAAGCTGGGGTTTTTAGATTAGGGAACTGGAAAGAGATCGGGAAGTTTCTGAAAGAGATAAAAATTGCATAGTAGAAACTGAGGGGAAGAACAAACAACACGATTACCTATCTCTATTCGAATTAGCGGCAATCAACACAAAGAATAAAACAAAAACTAGCTCTATGTTTCCTTCAAGAGAATTCCAAATTCGCTCAATATAAGACGCTTAAATCCAGATAACAGAATTACAGCAATCACATAAAGAAACGAGATTAACAGAAATAAACACAGAAGGCATTATACAAAGAAGTTCTTAGCATTGATGCAAAAATCGAATACAGTAGCTTTCTAGCAAAGCGTTCCCCCCTTTTTTTTACATTGCAATGAGTTGGTTTTTATATAGGATCTTGCCTCTGTAGCATTAATAGCAAACCCTAAAGACCGCTGGGGTAGCTGGGATTTGACCCCTGTTAGGCAAAATAGCGCGGATCGAGAGGCCTCTAGGGAAGTGCGCAGTTATGAGACACGGCTCACCTTGAGATTGGTTGCTGGGAGCTCACATCGGCAATTACTGCAGTTGGTGAGGAGATCTCTTTGGGATTAAAATAGCCGCCTTGATGGGATGGTAGCAGGAGGCTTCAAACTTGTGCGCCGTGAAGGCGCTTTAAATTAATACCCACCCTCTTCTTTGGAAGTGCGCCTCTTCCCAGTGCCTGAAAAATACTTCGTGGAAGCTTCGCTAAGAAATAGGCCCGAATCGCGCTTGGGATGGCCAGGCGGGGAGGTTCGTTGAAACTGCGCTCGAAGTGCAGCTTCGCCGGAGTGGATGTCCGAACTGGAGCTTCACTGGGCCAAGGGAGAGCTGCGTTTCGACAATGCTGCTTTTTGACTAAGTCCAAAATGGACTTCGCTTGGGGGGAGTTCGCTCTGAACAGGCCCGAAGCGACGCTTCGTTGGAGAGAGGACCCGAACTGCAGCTTTGCCCGACCAAGGAGCGAAGGCGAGCCTGACGGTGTGCCTTAGAAAATATTTGCTCGTAGCGCCACTTCGCTAGGGATGGGGAGTTTCGCTAGGGATGGGGAGTTTCGCTAGAGATGGGCCCGAAGCGGCTGTTCGCATTGCTTGGGGCCCGAAGTGGCAGTTCGGCAGTGTTGTGGCCTGAAGCGGGCCTCGCTGCCTTAGTCGGTTTTTTCAAGCCTGAAGTGGGGTCTTCACACGATTCCTTCAGCGAAGCTCCCCCTTGCTTCGAAAATGAGCGGAGCGCTGGAATAGCCTCTATTCTTGGAGAAGCTGCCTTTTGACTACTGATTTTTTAAGCGAAGCTACCCCGAATTTGAATCCTGCATTAAAAGTGGGGGGAAGGGAGTGTTCCTAGCTGTGCCTCAGCGCCACGAAAATGCCAGAGAAGAGCCTTCGAGGGAAAATGTCGTTTTCAGAGGAGAAAGAGGATTAAAATAGAAAAACAATATCACAACAGTTCAAAATTTTACCCCTTAGGCAAAATGTGGCAATAGGACCAAATTAAGGTGAGTTAGTGGGTTCTTTATTGACCCATCAGGATAAACTGAAAATTTACTCAAATGAATTGAATCATGCACTAGAGTCCAAAGTATGGGTTTCGAAACCAAATACAAAGCCCTCAAATCAGAATGCAAATTTTTCTCAAAGTTCAGATCAAAAAGGGAAAAACCAATGAAATTCAAAGTGGAAGGGTAAGAAGCTGCAAGCTTACTCTAGTGGTAAGGGCTTTGGCTTCTCTTTGAGAGGTACAAGGTTCAAATCCCACTCAGTATGGGGGGACCATGACCCCTCATAAAAACATGGGTAAACTCATTGAAAAAAAAGTAAAAGGGTAAGAAGGTCATCACTTGTCATTATTGTAAGAAACCAGGTCACATGATAAAAGACTGCAGGAAACTAGCAGCCAAAAATCAAGCAAACCAAGATGGGGGTGAGAAAAAGGCTTACCAAGTTGAGAATAATGATGATCAAATTAATTATTCTCTTTCATGTAATTCAGGTTTGGATGATAAAACGAATATGTGGTTTCTTGATTCAGGATGTTCTAACCATATGTCTTGTTTTTAGGATTGTTTTGACAAGCTAGATGGTTCATTCAAGAGCCAAGTTCACTTCGGAGATGGGAAGGTGATTCATGTAGAAGGGAAAGGGAGTGTGCCTATCACCACAAAGCATGGGAAGGGTGATATCAACAACATTTATTTGGCTCCAAACATGAGCACAATCTCATGAGTGTTGGACATCTAGTAGAGAAAGGATTCAAAGTACTTTTTGACAATGGAGAATGTTTGATATATGACAAAAAGCAAGGTAACAAATTGATTGGAAAGTCTATTATGTCAAGACATAGAATGTTTCCATTGAGAATAAATATGTTAAATCAGAATTTTTGCTTTTCTACCATTGAGGAATCAAGCATGTTGTGGCACTCTAGATATGGTCATTTAAATTTCAGAAGTTTGCATGTTCTTTTTAAGAACAAGATGGTTGATGGTCTTCCAAGGATTGAATCCAAATTGAAGGAAGCATGCATGACATGTATACTTGAAAAACACCATAGAGAAAGCTTTCCAACCAGCAAATGGAGAGCTACCAAGAAAATTGGAATTGGTAGATTCAGATTTGTGTGGGCCTATGTCTTGTCCTAGCATAGGCAAAAAATTTGTATTTTATTTCCTTTATTGATGATGCTACTAGACTAATGTGGGTTTTATTTTTGAAGACCAAAGATGGGGCATTCTCAGCCTTCAAGATCTTCAAGGCATTGGCTGAAAAGGAATCAGGTTGTTCTATCAAGGTGTTAAGAACTGATAGAGGTGGGGAATTCTGTTCATAGGAATTTCTAGATTTTTGCTCTTCGCCTGGAATAAAAAGTCATTTTACTACTCCCTACACACCACAACAAAATGGTGTTGTAGAAAGAAAGAATAGGACAATAATGGAGTCAACAAGAACCATGTTGGAGAACAAGAATTTGGAGAGGAAGTTTTGAGCCGAAGCAGTGCAAACAGTAACCTACATCCTGAATAGAAGTCCCACAATGGCAGTGAAAAACAAGGCACCCTATGAAGCATGGTATGGTAAGAAGCCCATGGTAGCTCATCTTAGAGGATTTGGTTGTCTAGCATTTGTTCACATTGATGATGCTAAAAGAAAAAAATTAGACCCCAAGAGTGAGCCTCACATTTTTACAGGTTATAGTGATGGTAGTAAGGCTTACAAGTTTATCAATTCTGTTAGTAAGGGATTGTAAATTTTTTGAGAATGATGTGTTTGCTGATCATAACCAGAAGAATGCAAAGGTTATTAGTGAAGGGGGGCAGCATTTTGATGGAGAAATGGAGGTCAATCAAGATACTCCACAAGTTCCTAGTGTTAATGGCAACAATACTAGTTCTTCCTAAGAGACTAGTTTGCCACCAACTTCAACCCAAGTCAAAAACAAGAGGTTGTTGCTTCCACATCCAACAAGTTAAATGTTGGATCAGAACTATTAGAGGAGAACAAGACTTCAAGCTCAATCAGGTAATAATCTTGAAGATAGTGAAGATGTCATGACTTACTATGCCTTATCTTGCATTTCTAGTGAACCAAGGAACTATGCAGAGGCTAGTCAAAGGGAAGAATGGGTTGAGGCCATGAATGTTGAGATGAAGGCCATTGAGAGAAATGAGACATGGACTCTCATTCAACCTACTAGTGACATGGATGTCATTGGTACAAAATGGGTCTACAAGACCAAGTTCCATAGTGATGGAACAATAGACAAACACAAAGCTAAACTAGTAGCAAAAGGGTATGCACAAACATATGGAGTAGACTATGAGGAGACTTTTGCTTCTATGGCTCGCCATGTTACTATTAGATTGATGCTTTCAATTGCTGCTTAGAAAGGATGGGAAGTTCAACAAATGGATGTCAAGAGTGCATTCTTGAATGGTGACTATTGGCATTTCCTGCCACATTGACTTCCTCTGTATAATTTTTGTTGTTCTATAATTTCTTCTTCCCTAAAGCTTTCTTCTTTGTACAGAATGTATTTTCTCTTTCCTGCTTTCTTTGTCAGAATTTGTCAGTTGTGCCCAAGGGCTGGTGCAGTTTTCTGTTCATTCAACATGCAGGGTCCTTACCTTGTCAAGGGCGAAGGTAATTTCGTGCCATGTCTCCAGGCGCAGGTTTGTTTCGAGGCAGAAGTAGAGCGCAGGCCCATTTCGAGCCAGACAGCAGCAAAGGCCAGCTCCGGGAAAGAAAGCGTAAGGGCGCAATGCTCTTTCGCCTTTGAATAAGAGCGTGAGCCGAATTCCGGCCTTGACTGAGCGCAGCAGCAATTTTACAAAGAAAATGCTAAGTGCAACAAGGTGTTTTCGGGTCAAGGAGGAGCGCTTAGACATTTGACTTTTCCACCAAGGCGCAGCTCCCAGTGCAGTGGGGCCCAAAGTCTCTTCGCCCAGATTTGCAAGCACAATCCCATTTCGAGCCAAGGAAAGAAACAACCTTTGACTTTTCAAAAGTGCTATCCATCGGACAAAAAAATGCTGTGTTGAAACAGTCATTTCGCTCCAGTTTTCGAGCGCAAAGCCAATCCGGAGCAGGTGGGAGCGCAATGCCCTTTGACTTTTCAAACTCTGGCGCTGCTCCCAATGCTCCAAGTCGTTTCGCTCCACCTTTTGAGCGCAAAGCCTTTTCGAAGTCTGCTAGGAGCGCAACGCCCTTTGACTTTTCAAAGCGCAGCAGCAAGTTCGAGGAAAAAAGGCTAAGTATGGCCCCAAGGCGTTTCACTCCCATTTTCAAGCGCAAGGCAAATTCGGGGTAAGTGGAAGCGCAATGCCTGTTGACTTTTCAACGCCAGCACTACTCCCGAGGCTCCAAGGCATTTTCGCTGCAGTTTTCTAGCGCAAGGCATTTTCGGAGTCTTCCAAAGCGCAAGCGCCTTTGACCTTTCAACTCTGGCGCCCCTTCCAATGCAACAAGACATTTCGCTCCCATTTTTGAGCGCAAAGCAAATTCGGCCTAAGTGGGAGCGCAATCACCCTTGACTTTTCAACGTCGGCGCTGCTCTCAAGATGACAACTAGTTTCGCTGCGGTTTTGGAGCGCAAGCGCTTTTCGGAGACTGCATCAGCGAAACGTAGGTGGGGCCTGCATCCATTAGGTGCCTGTTTCAGTCTAGCCCCCCTTGCTTCAGCCAGAGTTCCTCAGAGGCGCTTCTCAGCGACACAAGGCGCATCCTTATCCATCCAAGCACAGTCGGTCTGAGAAGCTTCCGGATTTCAGAATCCGATCCTTCGTTGAGGTGGTTCCAGCAAGCAAGGAGATGGCGCCAGCCAGCTTAACCTGTCAGCGCATTGAAGGGGTGCAACTCCATTTCAGCGAGTCATCAGTTTCAGGTCATGCCTCATTACTGTTTGATGAGTGCTTATTTTCCAAATTCTATCCTTGCTGCCACCACGATGTTTTGTGGGTGTGCATTAAATGTTTCAAGCGGCAAAATTCTCTATAAAAGCCGGCAATTTCAATGTAATATGATGGACGTTTTGCTAGAAGCTTGCTGTAACTTGAATTCTGCTATCAATACAAAGAATGTTTGGCTCTAACTCTGGACTTCTATTTATGTGTATGTCTTCTATCTTACATTTCTATTAAATTCTCTGCTCTGTATGTGGGTTATAATTCTATGTCTGGATTTGACTCCCGATAGAGGGTGAACGTTGGAATGATTTTGGAGATTGCACATGTTAGATACCTGGTTTTAATTTCTGTTAGTTTTTTGTGTTGAGTGCTATTTGATTCAACGTGCAATTAAGTTATCGTGTTGCT
Source organism: Wollemia nobilis (assembly GCA_028583015.1). Classification (NCBI taxonomy): domain Eukaryota; kingdom Viridiplantae; phylum Streptophyta; class Pinopsida; order Araucariales; family Araucariaceae; genus Wollemia; species Wollemia nobilis. Next base: position 2,308,509 of record JAQPPZ010001190.1, on the reverse strand, counting down.
TGTCCATCACCCCTATTCTATCTTGGCCTAAGGCCATATTTCCCATCCCTTTCAGTCATTTGCAATCTCTTTCTTGTTCCTTAATCTCAAACCCCAAGTTAGAATAGAAGGGGAACCAACCCTCTCTAGAGATTGGCATGGGAGGCATTTCTTCCTTTCGGCCTTTCAATGTTGGTCGGGTCTAGGGCGCATGAATGAGACATTTCATACCTAAGGCGGATTCTTGACCAATAGTGACATTGAAGAAGAAGTATATGTGGAGTAGCCACAAGGTTATGAAATAAAGGGTAAAGAGCATTGGGTATACAAGTTGAAAAAGGCACTTTATGGCCTGAAACAAGCTCCAAGAGATTGGTACTCAAAGATAGATGGATGGTTTTTTGAAAATGGCTTTGAAAGGAGCAAAAATGAGCCAACTCTTTACATGAAATTTGTTGACACTGACGTGTTGTATGTTTGTCTTTATGTTGATGATCTTATTTTTAAAGGAAATTCCAAAGCTATGATGCAAGACTTTAAGGAGAGCATGAAAAGTGATTTTGATATGTCTAATCTTGGAAAATGAAATACTTTCTTGGCATGGAAGTACAACAAAGGGAAGATTAGATCTTCATATGCCAAGCCAAGTATGCCCAAGACATGTTGAAGAAATTTTCATTTCTAGACTGCAAGGCAGTTGATACTCCAATTGCTAGTGAGGAGAAGCTTATGAATGAGGATGGGAGTCCTTTTGTTGATGAGAAGACTGTCAAAAGTATGGTAGGTGGATTGATGTACCTTACATCCACAAGACCCGACATTACCTATGCAGTTTCACTAGTTTCCCGATTTATGAGCTTGCCAACTCAAAGGCATATGCAAGCGGTGAAACAAATCTTTAGATATGTGAAGGGAACCTTTGATCATGGCATACACTACAGATCAGCAAGATCTTCAAGGCTGGTTGGGTATATGTTGATTCAGATTGGGGAGGTTCTATTGATGACCGAAAATCCACTGAAGCTGAATATGCAGCCCTTACTCCAGCTTGTACTCAAGGGATTTGGCTGAGGAGAATATTGAAGGATTTTGGAGAGACTCAACATGAGCCCACCAAAATATGTTGTGATAATAGTGGGGCAATACAATTGTCCAAAAATCCAGTTTTCCATGCAAGGACCAGACACATTGAGTTGAAGCACCATTTTGTCAGAAACTTGGTACATGACAAAACTTTTGTCATTGAGTATGTTAAGAGTGAGGATCAAGTTGCTGATATACTCACAAAGGGGCTGCTGAAGGTGACTCATGGGAGACTCAAAGAGATGTTGGATATTTCTTCCTTTGACATCAAAGGGGGGATTGTTGAGGGTGATGTCAAAAGTCACCCATAATTATTAAATTAATATGTGAGTTGTAACTAAAATAAAACACATGCAAAAATATCTTAAATTGGGTGCTTTATTCAATCCAATTAAGAATTTTAGTTAATTTAAAAATAAATAAAAAACAGCATGCAAAGTGGCATAATAAAAGTTGTTTTTTAAAAAGCTAGTTTTTAGCCTTTTTAAGCTTTTTTGCATGATCAATGCTGATTGATCATTATATATTTTGTAATTGGACTCTTTTTGAATAGAGAAGAATCATAATTTTTCAGAGTGCACTATTGTGGAGCTTTTATGTGGAGCTTTTTTAAAGTTTATATGTGTGTTTTTTTTCAATTCTAGATCAAATTTTCTGGTTTGGACCAACAACATAGTTTGCTGAAATTGGAGCTTTTGGCTAAGGATATTTCATCGTTTGGTATTCAAAATTAGTTTAGCTTAATCACTAAACACTCTTGGACCGTTTTTGGGTGATATCCATGTTCCATTAATATTCTTTTTGTCTTAGATCAGAATTGCTTTATTGCTGTTTTTTTTGGATCTCTCCACCTCAAGAACTTTCACATGGGAAATAATACCTCTCCGTGGCATGACCGTGGGTCCTAACCAACTCATCAACTCACATCAGAATGGAAAAGCTTTTGAAGAAATTGTCTCAAGGGGTGGTGGCACAACTGTTTATGCATATAAAAATTTTTCGGGAAAAAATCGGCAAAAAATCGGCTAGCCTATGAATCGGGAAAAATCGGATCGAATCGGGATTTTTTGCAAATTTTCTCAGCTATGGTTTGCACTACAAGCCTTGAATACCAATGATACAATTTAGCCAACTAAATTACAAGAAATTGTGGATAAACATGTACCCATATTTTTAGAATCACAAGGGTTACCACAACGACGCCCTCACGATCATGCCATCGAGCTTGTCCCAGGAAGCTTACCACTGAACATTCACCCTTACCGGTACCCATACGTGCAAAAGAGTGAAATTGAAAATATGGTGCAAGAGTTAATAGCAGCAAGGGTCATTTGACCAAGTGTTAGCCCATATCTTCCCCAATTTGTAAGAAAGATAGGTCTTGGGGATTGTGTGGATTTTCGAGAACTCAACAAAATTACCATTACCATTCCTGTCATTGATGAGTTACTGGTGAATCCATAGTGCTCGCTTCTTCTTAAAGTTGGATCTTCGTTCAGGTTATCAATAGATTAGATTGCGGAAAGAAGATATTCCAAAGACAACATTCCACACTCATGAAGGCCATAATGAATTCCTCATCATGCCATTCGGTCTTTACCAACATGCTATCCACCTTTTAGAGTCTCATGAATGAAATCTTTTGACCCTTTCTGCGTAAATTTAATTTGGTCTTTTTCAAAGATATTTTGATATATAGTCATACATGGGTAGAACATTTGCAACATTTAGACTACACATTGCAACTCTTGGTTGATAATCAACTGTGTGCCAAATGATCCAAATGTTCTTTTGGGATGTAGGAAGTGGAATACCTAGTCCATATAGTTTCAAGAGAAGGGGTCAAGGTGGATCCTAAAAATATTACTACCATAAAAGAATGGCCCAAACCACACTCGAAATTCTTTGGGGTTTCCTAGGCCTCATTGGCTATTATCGAATATTTGTTCATGATTATGGAAAGATTGCATTTCCTTTGACCTCTATGTTGCGGAAGAACTCGTTTCTATGGTCAGAACCCATCGAATGTGCCTTTATGCAACTCAAAAAAGCTATGCTTTCTACTCCTGTGCTGGCTATGCCTAATTTCTCCATGCTATTTGTGGTTGAAAGTGATGCCTTCGAAAGTGGCATTGGTGTAGTGCTTATGCAAAAAGGGCGGTCGTTGGCCTTATCAGGCAAAAGCCTAAGAAAATTGACTTATGAGAAGGAGATGATGGCGATCTTACATGCTATCAACCAATGGAGGCCTTATCTTATTGGGCAACATTTTTCCATCAAAATAGACCACCACAACCTTAAGTACTTTCTTAAGCATTGTGTATCTATGTCCAAACAACAAAAATGGGTTATCAAACTACTGGGGTATGACTATAAAATCATTTATAAGAATGGCAAGGAAAATATAGTTGATGATACACTATGCCGCCAATATGAGGATCAGGGTATGCAATGTGCCATCTCTACTCTACTTCCTCAATGGACCCACTAGCTTCAAGGAGAAGTGACCCAAGATTCCACCTTGCAATCATTAATTCAGCAACTTCAAACAAATCTTGAATCTCACCCAAGATATACATGGGATGGACAATTTTTGCGATACGGGGATCGCCTTGTTATCCCTGAAAATTCGCCACTCTATGAGTCTATACTATAGGAAATGCATGCTTCTCTGATTGTAGGACATTCAGGCTTCTTAAAGACATATGAACGGGCTAAACACACTTTTTTCTAGGCAGGGATGAAAAAGGATATCAAGACCTTTGTTGCAAAATGTGACACTTGTCATCACGTTAAGGGTGAAACTATTCGCGCACCTAGCACATTGTTTGTGTTAGCTTTTGATAATGTTTAATATGTAAAAAAACCACAAGATGTAAAGTAGAAAGAATAAGATAACAAACTTGCAATAACTCTGAAATATGCTATTAATAGAAACTCACAAAAATATGGAACTACTCTACTAATGCATGCTATGAGCAATGCACCTTCGATACATATTACAATTCTTTGTCACACATATATAATAGTATGTGACTCTTCATATGGTGCACTCTTGGCCTTCACACTTCTAGACTATTCAACTCCCTATTCTATGGACTCATGTACACATCGACTAATGTGCACATTTACATTATTGAATATTATACCCCGTATTACATTATTTGGTTATTGAAGACTTTAGTCTTCAATATGGATCTTCAACTTGATTCTTCAATCTGTGATTGATTCCTGAATTTTCATGAAGTGATTCTTGCTTTGCCTTTTTGAGATATCCTCGTCTGTTCCTCCTCTTCCTTTTCTTTTGTATCCTTTCTGATGGCATATCCTCTTTCTCGACCTAGCCTTTTTCTTGCTCCTGCATTGATGTTAATGTTTCTTTTCCAACATGATAAGTTTGTAAATCATAGTGATATTCACTTGGATTTGAACAGTCTTCCTTAAGATTATTATATGAGACATTTCTTACTCCCTGTATCTTTCTTTGAAAGAGTTCAAAAGTAATTAATGACAGATACATCATCAAACATTCTCCTGTACTAAATACTATGATGTCTTGAGATTCCCAACAGGATTTAAAGAGTTTTTCATGAAGATACTCTATAAAGGAAATATTGAGAAATAAACTTAGTCTTTCCTTTAGAACATTGAATATTTGAGCTCCATAAATATTGGGTATTAACCCATGTGCATAAAATCTGAATGCATGTAGCATTTCTTCACTATCTTCATTAAATACTTTCTTGACTATTTCATCCATAATTCTTGAGTAGAATTACTTAGTTTCCTTTTAAAGTTTTCTCTTAAGTTGAATTCTTTATAGCTCCCAAATAGTAAATGAAAGACAACTCTTAATCACTTAAATTTTTTCAACCTTAGTTACAAAAATATAAACTCTAAATTTCTTAATTCCTATGTTGATGTAGAATACATTATAACTCCAAGCTTAGAAATTTAGATAAATTATATTTGCAATTCTATGGTTCTAATTTGTTGTAAAAACCCTTATTACCGCCTCTTTAATTAAATTGCAAATATCCAAAAATTGTTTTGTAACTTAAAATAATTATATTAAAAAACCTTATGATTACTCCCTTGTTCCTTTTTGTCCTAACTTTCAATCCTTAGTATAAATCTTTATATTTCTTTAATTTAAAATTTTTTCTTTTCAAATATAATTTCGCTTCCAACCTTATATAATATTATCACCCTTATTTCTCCTATCTTAGATGTATAAGCAACTCGAAATAAAGTGGATTACCTTCACCTCGGAATTGATAATCTGTTGGTCAAAAAGGTTTGACCCTTTTTCAGTCTTCTCTCCTCTACGTCGGACGATGTTCGTTGGCCTTTGGTGTATGTTGATCTATTTGGAGTGTTTATTTCCTCCGCTCTAGCTTCAACGTCTCTGCACCTCAATGCTTGTTGTAAAATCTGACTTCAACCTCCACACTAGTGCCTTGAATTTTCTGCCTCAACCTGCCAAGTGTAATCTTCCCTTTCACTGCGTCCAATCGGTAATTTTGCACGCTCGTTGATCACCTATGCATTCACTGTATTGCCATTGCTCCAGTCCTCCTTTATTTAACTTCTAGAAGATGCCTTCCTTTGAACTGGCGCCAAAAGACATCCGACCTTGCTCCTTACAAGTGCCACTTGGTACTAAACATATTCATTGCTCTTTGAAATGCTTCTCCTTCCTGTGCGTTGAACATTACTTCTGCAGGCGCTTCGGTTTTGTCTTCGCGCTTCTCCTACGTGCAAACAATAGCTTTAATTCTTTCCTCCATGTGGCATATCCATGCTCTACATCCGATGACACTTGTGACTTCCTTTGAACCCTAAATCTTCCTTTATCCAACGTATTGTTGTGCTCCTTCACACAAAATTTCGAATGCAGTTTTCTAGCCTACACAGGAACGTTTTCGCTTTGCCTTCCCTGATGATATTCTGATGGCTTTGGTGTGACGACGATCTCCTTCAACTCTATGCAAGCTCTTCTACGCCATAGTGACGCTCTGTTGCACGGTGACGGCTTCTATGTTCTGCCGTGGTGGTGTTGAAAGCGTTGTGAGAGCGCTTCTATGCCGTGATGATGCTTCGTCCAATGGGAGCGAGTCTTCTTCGACAAACGTTTGCTCTTCCTTGAGCAACGATGGCGCTCGACTCTTCTACGTTTGCTCTTTAGCTAGTGTCTTTAGACACTAAAATACTCCGCCTTAATTTTTCAACCCTTTGTCTAATCTTTCGCACGTTTGCACTATTGCACTTTACGTAGATAAATCTGCACTTCTTAATCACTATAGAATAACACTCATAATATTATGCTTTCTTCTTATTTCTCCTTTAGCAGTTAGCTTAAACTCTTCCTATTTTGTCTTTGCAAATTATAAGGTGTAAGCACTAATATCACCTTGATTAAAGAACTCTTTTAAGCTCTTATTTTCAAACTCCAAATGATAACACTATAATGCAAATCTCAAATAATTTTATGGTGCTCTTAACTCCTTGACCAATACTGCATACCTTTCTAGTGTTCTGTTTACTAATTCTGTTGGTGATTTGATTCACACCAACTTACTGTCTCAAACTTGCAGCTCTATTCTCCTTCACTCTTCTGCTCAAGGCTTACCAAATTTGCAGCCTTGCTTGCTGCTCAACTTATTCCAGGTTCACTGTCTAATAACTTCTCCAAATCTGCTCTATAGTTCTCAAAGATCGCCACTCTGTATCCTTCTCCAATGCTGTCCAAAACCGGAATGCTGTCTTTTGTTGCTGTCTCAACACCTTCAATCTCCTGTCTGCGGGCACTCCAAAATCTGCCCAAGTCTTCTCCAAATCGTAGCTCTAGGTCTCCTTCACTCTGTTCTCCTGCAACCCTTCAATCTCTGCTTCACAACCTGCAATCTTCTCTCTATCAAATCAGCCTTCAAAACTTTGTGGCTGTTCTTAGATTTCCGAAAACCTTGGGTTCTTCTATCTCCTCTTCTCCTGCAATCTCTTGGTCAAATTCTGAATTCAAAAACGATCTCCTACGCTATCTGCTTTCTCAAGAATCTGAATGTCTTGAGATCTTCAAATCCCTTCTCCAAGATTTGGCAAACTTCTTGCCAAACACTTCTTCCTTTTGGGCTTGTTGTCGGATGGCAACAATTGTCCCAAAAACTATTTATCAGAAACTTCTCCTTGCTTCTAATCTCCTGTCACAAACCTTCTCCAAATCTCCTTCACTGGATACTTCTCCAACTCTGCAAAGTTACTCCTCCTTGCTTGCAATCTCTTTCTTCTCACTTTCTCCAAGATGCCTTCAATGGCCGCTTCTGTAATAAGGCTTTCTCTAGCCTTCTTCTTCTCCAAAATCTCTTGAGACCACTTCTCTCGGGTCTACTAATTCTGCAACTCTTCAACTCCTCTCCGCAACTCTTCAACTTCTCTTCTCGAATCTTTACTGAAACCTTTTCTTGGTTTCCTCAATCTCCCAACTATGGGAATTTTGCAATGAGATCTCTTTCTTGGATCTCTGAAATCTGCTACTCTTCAAATCTCCTAAATCTTTGAAGTCTTCTGCTCTTCAAATCTGCAATAGGACCTATTCTTAGGTCTTCTCTATCTCCAATCTCCAATCTGTAACGAGAACCTTCTGCACGGGTCTCTTCAATCTCCAATCTACAGTCTTCTACTTGCAATCTTCAATCTCCAATCCTCTATCTTCCAAAACTAGAAGTTCTTCAATCTGACCTCTTTAGGGTCTCTTCAACTTCTCCAATCTGCAGCTATCTTAAATCCGCAATCTTCTATGGGGACTTCCTTCTCGAGTCTCCTCAATCTTCAATCTCCAATGGAGTCTTTGCCTTAGAACTCTTCACTCTTCAATCTCCAATGGGGTCTTTGCCTTAGACCTCCTCACTCTTCAATCTCTAGTTTTTTGCAAAAAAGAATTAATCCCTGCACGAGGAAAGCACATAGACTTTCAGGCAACGAAGGTGAAATTCTTCTCTATCTGTTGTAGGAAGCTTCTCAACTTCTAGGTGTTAATTTTCTGCAACTAGAAACTTAGATAATAGAACCAAATATATTAGAATTTCTAGAATTCTAAAATAAATAAACTTCACTAGTTATTCTCAAAACTAGTGGAACAAATTTTGTGTTGAGTCCTAGTCTTCACAATCTTGTGGAAAGACTCTAGCCAATCTACAATTTGTAGTCTCCTTCAATCTACCAACTTTCTCCAATAGGACCTCCTTCTTGGGTCTCTTAATCTCCTCAATCTCCACAATATCAAGGTTTGACTTCAAGACCTGAAATCTCCTTCTATTCCGAATTTGTTCTTGGAATAGGAATTTTCCAATCTTCTCTGGTTTCACCTTCCAAATATAATCTCCTCTCCTTCACTGGTTTCTCCTTTGCAACTTCAAAAATTTGTGCAAGTCCAATCCTTGCAATAGTTCTCCCTATCTCCTATCAAAGTCCCTTGTGGCTCTGATACCACTGTTAGCTTTTGATAATGTTTAATATGTAAAACAACCACAAGATGTAAAGTAGAAAGAATAAGATAACATACTTCTGCAATAACTCTGAAATATGCTATTAATAGAAACTCACGAAAATATGGAACTACTCTACTAATGCATGCTATGAGCAATGCACCTTCGATACATATTACAATGCTTTGTCACACATATATAATAGTATGTGACTCTTCATATGGTGCACTCTTGGCCTTCACACTTCTAGACTATTCAGCTCCCTATTCTATGGACTCATGTACACATGGACTAATGTGCACATTTACATTATTGAATATTATGCACACTTGTGCATGTATTACTTTTACATAAAGTAAAGCCTAATCTAAGACGTACAAAATAATGCAATATACTCCAACAGTTTGGACGAATATTTCTATGGATTTTATTGAAGGGCTCCCAAAGTTTGGAGGCAAAAGAATCATTCTCGTGGTGATGGATCGTCTCTCTAAGTATGCCCATTTCTATCCTTTCGCCCACTGTTACAAGGCCTTAATTGTTGCCCAAATATTCCTTGATTCCATTTGATGTCTTCATTGCATGCCCCAGTCCATTTTATCCGATTGTGACCCCACATTCACTAGTCATTCCTAGCAGGATTTGTTAAATCTACACGACAAACAACTCAAGATGATCTCAGCATACCATCCCCAGATCAATGGGTAAACTAAAATTGTCAACAAGTGCTTGGAAACTTATCTCTGTTGCTTTGTATCTGAGCAACCGAATCATTGGGTCAAATGGCTTCCTTTGGCTGAGTGGTGGTATAACACTTCCTATCACTCCACGAAGATGACATCATATGAAGTAGTTTATGGACACCGTCATACATTCTAGGTGGCTTTAAGGTTCAAGCAATGGATTCCACGTTCGTGGAGCCTGCACAAGTACTCCAACATCCCAAAGATAATTTGGCCATGGCACAAAACCGTATGCGATAACAAGCAAATCAACACCGTTATGAGCATAGTTTTAAAATCAAGGACATGGTTTTCCTATTCTTGCAACCCTATAATGAATCACCATTGAAAGTTTGTGGTAGTCAAAATATTGCACCAAAATTCTATGGACCGTATAAACTGCTCTAGCAAATTGGTCGCATGGCCTGCATGATAGAATTGTTGCCTTCTTCCACTATACATCTAGTTTTCTATGTCTCATCTTTAAAGAAGACCTTTGGCACCCGTATACAAGTTCAATCAACACTACCTCGGTTGGATGAGGAAGGCTCAATCATCTAAGAACCTGCAATTATTATGGACCAATATACACGCACACTTTGCACCTGCACTCTCATTGATGTTCTAGTATAGTGATATGGATTGCAGTAAGAAGATGCCACCTGGGAGCCGCTTCATTAGCTACAACAATAGTTTCCTCACCTCAAGCTTTAAGGACAAAGCTTCTTGAAGAGGAAGGACATGTTAGAACCCTAACCAAACACAACTATTGTTATGTACTTGTCTAGTGTTGGTGTATGTTTACACCTTGACCACCTACTGTGTATGGGTCCATTATGATGTAACCTTTATTATAAGTAGGAATTAGTAGCTTGACTCCCCTCTTTCACGCGGTTCGATCCTTAAGCATTAGGGTTGGGGTATATAAGAGTGTATGTAAGGACATGGGTTTGGAGTAGAATATATCTCATATTTTTCTAAAATTGTATCGGAGCTCTACTTCCAAGGAGGTTGCCCCCTTGAACATGCCTTCGATATTTGTTTCGCTTGATATATATAAGTCTGTTGTATTTTCAGCCAGTTATTTTCTTAAGCACATTGTGATATTTCATTTTCATGGTCATTTAGTGTATAGGCATTTCCATTAATTCCTGCATTGCTATTGCGGTTATGCTTTTTTTTTTTTTTGAAAGTTCCTAACACCCTAACATCCTAAAAGTAATGATGAAAGGAAGAGAGAGCAGGTAGTCAACGTAAATGAGAGAGAGAGAAAATAGCTCAAGTGGATTTAAGCACCAATGCTATATTATAGTGGGATGTAAAATAAAAACAGAGTCATCATCATCACCAAACATCCCACGTGGGCCACCATAGAATGTAATGATTCTTCCAGGAGAATGGCCAAGAGTAAGAGGTCTTGGTTGAACACTTATAACTAGATTTGAGTTCTGTAATGCTTCATCCACACTCTTAAGACATTGTTCTACACATTTCTGATAAGACGACAATAAAAAGCTTTTTCTTGATCAGTAGTCTATCTATGAGAGGATGGCTACTCACCTTAGTGTTTGAAGGAATGTGTGGGGTTGTGTTGGCCAAGCTGGCATTGAATTCTAAGAAGCATTCATTTATAGTTCTATTTGGACCTCATTGTTTGTTAAGTAGGATTGAAGATGAATCTTGAGAAGATTAATATTGTCACGTGATTAAATAGTCCTTAGGATATTAGGAACTTTAAAACCTTCCATGGTATAGTGGGATAAGACAAGGTTTAGCAAAAATTTTGCTCAGTTCCTTACCTATTGAATGTGCTAATGAGTAAGGGGATTCCTCACATATGTGCAGAGAACCAATAGGATGCCTCTGTGGAACTTGGGTTGAGATTGATCAATACATTGATTTTGGCCTACCTTGATTGGAGTTAGGAGTTCCACTATCCGCATCCATGTGGATGTGCCATTAGATGTTCACTGGTGTAAGATTGTGCATATGAGTTGGATCACCACATTTGTTTTGCAAGTCAAATCTTATTAGAGGAAGACATGCATGTAAGAGCAAGAAGCCTTGGGCATGATTTATGTCATTTAGAAATTTCTCAAGTACCTATTGGCTAGCCTCTTACATTCTACATTGATTGTGGTGAATTAACTTGTCATTTCAGGACGAGTGTGTAAATATTTGTTATTGCGTCAATATTTTACTTTTAGGGTTACTGTGAGGTTGAGCAAGCAACATATTGTTGGGAATAAGTTGTTGCGTGTAAGGCCTGCTGTCCCACTCAATAGTGTAAAGCAGAATGTGACAAGCTAGCTGCTGACAAGAATAAATCTGAAACCAACAATGATCTAGTGACAAGGTTCATCTGAGCGGGGCCCAGGTTGTGTGATTCAAACGAACATTGTAACTAGATCATTGTTGGTTTGAACGGGCCAAGGTTTGGTTCGGTTCAAACTTTTCGGCTCAGGCCATCTTTTATTTTTAGCTTTTATTCTTTTAAATTCATGGATTAAATGTTTTTTTTTTTTTTCAAATATTGAAATTAAATCTTTGATGTTGCAGATGTTTACTTATTTGAATTTGAAATTTAGAGAAGTCTGGAAGTTCAAATATTAATTTGAATGTTATATTTGTGGCTAATGGATATTTTGTGGCACATATTTCATTATTATTTCTTTTTCTTTTAAAAACTGTGTGAGAGAGCATGTATAAATAAAATTATGTAATATTTTAATTTTTTTTATTTTCCCAAACTGAACTGAACCTTTTTCGGAATCCTGAACTCCTGACCTTTTCTCGTCCTCCATTCAGACTGAACTTTACAAGCATGGTAATTATGACAATGGATAAGCAGCTTGTGCCAAGAGCAGTGACAAATAATATGTTAAAATCAAGGATAGTCATCAATCCTAACAACGACCAGAGTTACAAGGGAGTATTATCTAGCAACAAGCCTGCAAGGGCGTGAGACCTCAATGACAATTTTCAACAACAATGACCTTTGCAAATAACAGTCTGGTCAAGGTGTGTATGTTAGCAAAGGGGGTTCAAGATCAAAAGATGTACATCAGATGTACATGAACATTGTACTTGCAGAATGTCTTTGGGAGGTGAGCTGAAGGATTGTTTACCTTATAACTATAATGTGATATGTGAATGGTATACTCCCAAGGCTGTTGGAAGAACTTCATTCAATATGACAATTATCGACGGCAACAGCCTTAGCATATTTGCATTTTTGGGCGTCTTGTTGCTTCATTTGGTCTTCCACTATCTCTATCCCTTTCTTTGCCTCACTGTATTGTTGTATTTATTTCTTGTTGGCCATTTATTGGAGTTCAATTTGGCTTTCTTTTCATCTTTCCTGATGATCATATTTTTGTCGGACTTTTGGCCTTTTTTGTCCACAAGTGGACACTGATTTTTAATATTCTAAGATTGTTCTTAGTAGAAGACCAAACTTGCTATTGCTTTTCTAATATTGCATTTAAGAGAGAATCAAATGGTGACATATTATTATTTTAAAACTTATGCAGGGATGAAGAATTGGCCACAGAGGTAGCATGGGTGGTTGTATATCTTACAGCTCTTTCAGAGATGCAATCAGGATTGTTGATAAAAGCCGGGCTACTCCCACCACTCATTGGAAGGCTTGCTTCTTCTGACCAACTTGCATTGCTTACTCCTGTAAGAAGCACGATGAGTGAATTGATACATTTCCATCATTCAAATTAATGTTTCTGTTTCAGTTTCAATCTTTTTCTGGCTTTAATAATGCATGCATGCCTTAAGTCCACCATCAAGATCTTGCCTTCAGCTTTTCTTTTTGTGTCAATATCCTAGTTTTCCTTCATTAGGTTCCTTATTATATTAACAAACACTTGTCATATTGTAATCATTTGCAGTTGAACTGAATCTCCATTCTTTTTCCTTTAGATTATGTTTTCAATTAAGTATTGCTTTAAATTGTAGTTGCTCCGAAGCAAACAGGCCAACAGTTATTTGGATAGAACATGGGCTGATCTGGTTGATTTGTGTGTTATGTTTCATAACTTTCAAGTCATAGAGGTTGAGCATCGAATACATATAGCAAATTGCATTGTGAGTTCATTAATTATATTTTGAAGAAATTTGGTTATTTTGAGTTTTGACCTGTTGGAATGCTGTTGTGCGTGGGTCATGATAGTGTTTGGTAAAATCCAGCTTGACTTGGATTTCATAACAACAAAATAAATACAAATGTATTGATGTCTCAGTAATTTGCCCTAGTTTTCATATGCGTCTAAAATATTTAGCATATTAGAATTCCAAAAGAACTTGTAAATGTAACCAAAAATTGAACTGAAATAAGGGTTAGAATTTTAGATATGAAACATAGTTGCAGCTGCATCCTATAGCATCATTTGATATGTGGTTGTGTGGATCTTTTACTATGGCTACCATTCTCTAAAGATGCAGGTATCATGCTTGCCTTCCATAATTTTTGTTTACAAGTTGCTGGATTGTGTAGATTGAAAAGATTAAAAATGCAAACATTATTGTGTAAATAAAGTAATAAGGTGCACACAGAATGAAATTGCACGAAAAGAGAGAAATAAGTAGAATAAAGAATGATCAAATGGCATGAGTTCATGTGGTAAAAAATGTGGACTTTCGAAGCAGAAACCCAGGTTCATATCTTGACAGGCAATATATGCACAAGTGCCTAAATACAGCTCTATTGTTTGTTGAAATTCTGTGGTAACACGGTCTTCATGTAATACAGGTGGGCCCTATTTTTAATACCATATGACTAATTTAAAAAAAAAGAAAAAAAAGAAAAGAAAAGAAAAAGATATAAAAAAAAGAATTGTGAATCTATATTTAATCAACAACCTTTAGTCTTAGATCTGTAGCATGGCTGTGATTCTGATATAGTCATTTCCCTACTTTATTGGGATATTTTGGATGGGAAAAGGACAACTTCTACTCTGTTTATAAAACTATCTTTTTCTTCAAGAATTTCATCGTTTTTTAGACAATTTCTCTTTTTGTCAAGGGGCAATCTTCACCTAGAACAAGGCTTGTTCTCTTCAAGAAGTACAAAGTTCTTCTTGTTATTTTCCTTTGGTATAAGAGAAAAGATACAATTAGTATTAACAGACTTGTAATTAATGTTATGCCCTCCCTTGCAAAAAGCATAGAATTTTCCTTCCCAATCTTGTCTACAACCTACTGGTATTTCCCATCAAAAATAGCATATCATTTCTATGGAATTTTATACAGCATCTGTTTCAAGCCCTGCACTACAAATGCCAGAAGAAAGAAATAAATTTTGCTAACGTCCATGGGTGACCAAATTAGGTCAATGGAAATTGAATATTACATTTAGCTACAGTAGCCTGGAAGAAGCCATAAATAGTGTTCCAAATAATCCAAAACTACATCATATGAAATACAAAACCCTGACCCAGCGGTGCAACACATTTCCATATAAAATGGAAGTGTATAGTACATATAAAATACAAGCATGGTACGAGGGGTCTTAAACTACTGTAATAAATCTACTGTCAAGAAGAGGTGAATCGTGAGTGGAGAACATGACCTCAAAGCAGTTATAAGTGGTCTACGTCCCTTTATGCCAAGTCATTGTGGATGATTCAGTGTAAGGTCTGATGATGCTTGAAGGTGAAGTCATATGGATTGTTATATTCTTGTGGAAATAAGAACAAATGGAAAAATGTTTTTGTATTTACCTACACAATTACACTCATACGTTGTATCCTATAAAAGACGAGAGGTTCACATGAAGGAGGTTATGTTTTGGTTACATGACTATTGGTTGACTAGCATTAACCTTTATTTTTATTTGTATGCTTTTTATGATTACCAACATTCCTTAATTATAAATGGTTTACTAAATTTTTTTTTAGCAGGGTTTTTGTGAGTGCATCTGCTGTTTGTGGGGTTGTAGGATAACGTTTTAATTCCACAATTTTGTTTGTGAATATTTTCTGAATATAGTGATACCTGGTGTCAAAAAGCTTTGTTCTAACGTGAAAATTTGGCTTTGTCTCAATCGTCATGGATCTTTAGTTATCTGTTTGTAAAGTAGTTGGTTCTTTCTCAGGAAAACCAAGATTTGTAACCACTCGACTATTGTCGTTTTATGTGAAAAACTGCAATATATTTTGCATTTGTGGAAGAAACTGCAACAAATTCTCGTTTCCTACTTCTTCATACAACTGTGGAACCAAGCTGCATTGCATAGGCTGAAGTGGATTTGGTATTATCATGGCCACCATAGTTTGCATCTGCATATGTAACCAACTGAAAGTGATCTGACCTATTATAATCTGATCCAAAATCTGTAGTGCCTCTTATATACCTCAAAAATTTCTTATTTACATTCCAGTGGCTTATTCATGGCTTATTCGAAAAAATGGACAGAACATGCACTTGAAGGTAATATTTGCTCTTTTGGTAATCCACTATATAAGGCTACCAATCATCTGTCTATATTTTGTGGCATCCACAAAGGAACTGCCTTCATGTTGTGACAATTTTGGGTTTTTTTGCCATGGTGTGGTGCATGCATTAGATTCTTCTATTCATTTATTTATTTATTTTTCAAGAGTTTTGTAGTATAGTTGGGCTGTGAATGAAAAATCTATTTTCCAAATGCTGTATTTCAATTTTGAGGTAGTAGCGAAGAAACTCCAAATCTGTCATTTCAAAACCTTCCATCAAGTCTATGCTGTTAAACAAATCATCACTACTACAAGTGATTAACAAATCATCTACATACGACATAATGATGACAATATGTTTTGCTTGAATTCTAACTAAAAATTTTTATTAACTCATTATGCTGGAAATCATTTTTTGGCAAATACTGAATAGCCTTTTCATACCATGCTTTTGATGCTTGTTTTAGTCTGTCCAAGGCCTTGATAAATTGACAAGCCTTGTTTTCTTCACGTTTTGCTTCAAAACGTTGTGGTTGTGTTGTATAAACTTTTTAACTCATCTCACCATTTAGAAAATCACTTTTGACATCCATCTGATAAACCGTGCTTCCAATACCGTATTCATTTGGATTATGTTCAATTTTGCTGTTAGGATAAAAGTTTCTTTTTAATCAATTCCTTCTTGCTGTGCATACCTGTCCATCACAAGCCTAACACTATAATTGTCAATTTAGCCATTGAAATTTTAACTTTGTTTTGTAAATCCACTTGCGACCACTGAGTTTTAACATTAGATGGGGTATTCAGCGAGTTCCTAGGTTTTTTTTCATTATCAAGCCTAGTATTCATTGTTTGTTGCACCTTAACATATATCCTCTTGAAGGTCCCCATGAAGGAAAACACTCTCGACGTACCTATGATGAACCTCCCAAGAAAATTAAGCAGAGGATCATCCAAAAGGAGTCTATGCAAGCAACAGGGGCAAACGTTTCATTATACTCAACTCCTTCCTTTTGAGAAAGACCTTTGGCCATAAGACAAGCTTTGCACTCCTGAATTTGATTATTTGCAAATTTGATCTTATAGAACCATTTGCATCCTACGATGTTCTTGCTCTTAGGCAAAGGAAACAACACTCAAGTTTGATTATTTACAAGCGAGTCATACTTTGCTGCCATAGTCGTGTTAAGAACTTTTATTCTCATTAGCATAAATTGTTCACCATATATTGAAATAACAAAACACATCCACAAATAATTATCCACAGTAACAATCCACACAATGAGATAGATATAGATAATACCCTTAAGGTAGGGCAACACCAATAATACTCCTTAAGGAAGGAATTACTCCAGATCCGCTCCACGAGCCAAGACTTTTACAAGAGAATACTCAATGTGATTCATAATTACAATGACAATATCCCTTCTTTATATACCCCTCTTCCTAAACCCTTATCCCACTCATTATTATAATATAATCAACCTTAGGTTATGTGTGGCCCATACCAACTATCTATAATACCCATACACAATATAATATCATATCCCCATATTCCTATCCCTAGGTACCTAACATTCCACCCCCTTACAAATGTTTCATCCTTGAAACATAAGAAGAAACTAAATAATATGATTTGCTAAGCAATGTTAGCAACTGGTACCAATCTTGATCATCCCTCCATCCAAGTGAAATCTTGATTGGTGGTGGTCTATGATGATGCCAAGCTGCCCTTGTGCCACTTGAATATCCATAACTGCTTTGTTGGCTCCATTCTTCTGCTGTTGTACTCTGCTATTTCGAACGATTGGTCCTAGTGTTCCTTGATGCTGCTGCACCATTCCGAAATCCAGAATCACTATGTTTTTTTTGCCAAACTTTGCCATACTTACTGCCTTTTTGACTCCATGTAGATCCATAATAATATTGATGCCCTAAGCCATGCCTTGTTGTTGCTCATGGTGATGTAGGTGGTGATATGTTGCAACTTTAACTAAACATTCTGTTTCCTTTGAGTCTTCAACATTTTGTTTCTCTCTTTTAAATTCTTCCGTATGTTCTCTCTTGTTCCCTTATTTTGGTGCATCCTTGTGTGCTTCTAACAAAGCTTCCTTGTACTCTGCTGCTGTTTTTCCCATGGACTCTACTGCTGTTGCTTCTTCCATGGACGTCATTGCTGCTTCTACTATAGATTTGACTTTTGACTCTTCCGTTGGTTCCTTAGCTTGTTCCCCTACCATAATTGCTTCTTAGATCTCCTTGGATCCTTGCTTCTTAAGATGAGAAATATCATGTACCATAACTTTATAAACTTCTTTTGGACATTAATTAACAGTACCCAAAGAATCCAACCGAGGATAACCCAAAATAATATCCACATCATCCATCTCAATAGCATGAAAATATGAATGTAAAAACATATTTATCCATGGTGATCTTCAAATCTTCAAAAATTTAAACATTCTCACCCTCAAGTTGTATGTCTTGTAATGTCCCCTTTTCTACGCAGTCAGGTGCAGAGCAGATTAGCCTATACACGAGCTCCCGTAGGCTAAGTCGGATGGAGGGGAGCCATTGGAGATATCAGAATCTTTGTCAGTACCCAGAGAGCTTTTGATTTATGGTCGTTTGGGCTCATTTAGAGATTTGTTTGATCAGAGTTACTATTTTTAGCCATGTCCGCTTTTAGGGTTTAGGTGGACAACAGACAGTGCAGTGATATTCTTCAGTGAAATGGGTGTCCAAAACCATTCGCGGATTTCAATTCGGATGGGCAGAGGTTGGAAATTTTAATGGTCGAAGATAAAATTAAGAAAGTGATTATTTAATTTAATTTTGTAAATTCAGTGACTTTATTTTATTATAAAATCATTTTATACTTAAAAGGGGCCATTTTAAGTGACGAATTAAAAAGTCGTTAAGCCTAGGCATAAGGGGGTGAATAAATTAAGGAGAAATAAGGTGGAATTAAAAATTGATAAAATTATCTTTGCTCACCCTAAAAGTGACCTAACCCTAGGTCGACCTATGGAGGAGATAAAAGGAGGTTTTGAGTTCATTTGGAGATATGCGAAGATTATTATTTTTTCTCTTTGGTTTTTTGGAGGACTCTGGCAGAGCCATTTATAGAGATTCTGGAGCTTGTGAGAGACGACAACCTCTTACAAGGACATTGGCTTCGGGGTTGCAAGATTACCCTCAGGTCAATCTGGGCATTTCCACACAGGGATTGTAGTTGGACTTTAGTTTTAAAGACTTCTTGAGTTGGGTTACCACACAGGGTCATTCAAAGATTATACAGGGAATATTTGGAGCTGGGACACCACACAGTATTCACATCAGAAGGGCTGAGCCTTCATCATCATTTATAGAGTACGGAGCAGCTAGGGTTTCATCAGCATTTGAGGTATTTGCATTGTAATTTGTGCCCTAGTTTTGATATAAGAATAAAGCAATATTTTCGAGAATTTTGGATTGCTCTGTGTTTGTGATTTGTATATCAAAAATTCACGAAAAAGGTTAAGAATTGGCAAACCCCTAGAGAACTAGATATGGAGGGTTATGCTGGTTTTTTTTGCCAGCCTGTTGGGTAGTTCGAAGACAAATTTCTGGTTTATCAAGATTGTGAAAGTTGCAGAAATTAGAGGATTTGTGTTCACAAGCAACATTTGGAGAAATTTCAGAGTTTTTACAGCGTAGATAATTTCAAGAATTTTTTTTTAGAGACATCGATTAAATTTGCAAAATATATATTCGTAGTGTTGTGCAGCTTTGATTTAAGGGCTATTTGCTGGCATTATTATTATTGGGATTCCGTGTGAGTTTTCCTTTGCTGCCGTCAAAGTTGGATTTTTTACAAAGAGCCGATGATTATTTTTTAGGTGTCGTGTCTCCCTTTGAAATGGTCACGCAGCAGTGAGATTATGCAAGTTTAAAGTTGGATTTCGGATTTCACATAATAACATTTGTCCTTGGCATCGTATATTTCATTAGAACATTCAGGAGCCGCAAATGTTTTTTTTCTGGCAGAAGCTCATTCAACGACATGGATATTAAGGATTATTAATTGATGAGCATCGAGGGCGATGGTAGGAGCTTTATATGGGTGATAGTTGATCATGGGTATGAGAGATATGTCGCTGTTCGCTTTTTGGGCAGCCATAACATTTACTTGATGGAGGTTGGTCAGCAATTTGGTTGGCATTACATGGAGTATCTTGCTTCTTATTTGAACACAGTGCCCTCTCAAGGGGTCAGCTTAATCAGTGAAAGTGCGGAGATAGGCCTGGTTGAGTCACCTATGCATGAGATGTTACTTGGCACAGGTGCAGCTCATAATGGGCATACCAGCTTTGATGGTGAGGCCGAGCTTCTTATTGAGTTGCCGAGTGGAGTGTGGTTGATCTTTCAGGAATTATACAGATACATTTACACCCTACTTGGTTGAGTATGATGAGGGACATCATATTTCCAGAGGATATTACATTGACTGCAGTAGATTGGGCTACATGGGATTATTTGGGAGATTACAAGAGTGTGAACGCCGAGTTGAGCTGGTTAGGTGATGACTATGGAGGCACTTCCAGCATTGTGTTTGCAGTAATCTATGATGTTGATTCCTTCGGTATGTCGTGGTACATGATATTGCATCTTAGCTCGTGACAGTACATGTCGCTGCCGGATCGGAGAGAGATTTCATCATGCTATTGCAGTTGAGACTTCTGCCACTTAACCATGTCAGAGGGGTAGTGATGATCAAAGTGGCGCAGTGTCAGCGTGGCGGTTCCTTTTTGAGGTTGCTATGGGATCCAGGGGATTTGATGTTATGTCAGCTGGGATGTAGCATTTGACTGGAGTATGTATACGTATTGCTTGAGGACAAGCAATCTTTGGGAAGGGCGGACCGTAATGTCCCCTTTTCTATGCAGTCAGGTGCAGAGCAGATTAGCCTATACACGAGCTCCCGTAGGCTAAGTCGGATGGAGGGGAGCCATTGGAGATATCAGAATCTTTGTCAGTACCCAGAGAGCTATTGATTTATGGTCGTTTGGGCTCATTTAGAGATTTGTTTAATCAGAGTTACTATTTTTAGCCATGTCCGCTTTTAGGGTTTAGGTGGACAATAGACAGTGCAATGATATTCTTCAGTGAAATGGGTGTCTAAAACCATTCGCGGATTTCAATTCGGATGGGCAGAGGTTGGAAATTTTAATGGTCGAAGATAAAATTAAGAAAGTGATTATTTAATTTAATTTTGTAAAGTCAGTGACTTTATTTTATTATAAAATCATTTTATACTTAAAAGGGGCCATTTTAAGTGACGACTTAAAAAGTCGTTAAGCCTAGGCATAAGGGGGTGAATAAATTAAGGAGAAATAAGGTGGAATTAAAAATTGATAAAATTATCTTTGCTCACCCTAAAAGTGACCTAACCCTAGGTCGACCTATGGAGGAGATAAAAGGAGGTTTTGAGTTCATTTGGAGATATGCGAAGATTATTATTTTTTCTCTCTGGTTTTTTGGAGGACTCTTTGGCAGAGCCATTTATAGAGATTCTGGAGCTTGTGAGAGACGACAACCTCTTACAAGGACATTGGCTTCGGGGTTGCAAGATTACCCTCAGGTCAATCTGGGCATTTCCACACAGGGATTGCAGTTGGACTTTAGTTTTAAAGACTTCTGGAGTTGGGTTACCACACAGGGTCATTCAGAGATTATACAGGGAATATTTGGAGCTGGGACACCACATAGTATTCACATCAGAAGGGCTGAGCCTTCATCATCATTTATAGAGTACGGAGCAGCTAGGGTTTCATAAGCATTTGAGGTATTTGCATTGTAATTTGTGCCCTAGTTTTGATATAAGAATAAAGCAATATTTTCGAGAATTTTGGATTGCTCTGTGTTTGTGATTTGTATATCAAAAATTCACGAAAAAGGTTAAGAATTGGCAAACCCCTAGAGAACTAGATAGGGAGGGTTATTACATGTCTTTGATTTTTGTTGCCAGAACTTGCAACCCCTTAGCCAAAGCAATATTAATGAAATTATATGTGCTGCTAGGGTTTATAGAAATAATAACCTTTTCCTTCTGAATGCAACCATGAACTTGCAAAATAGGTTTTTAAGATTCAAATAAATCCTTTTGAACACTGTTTGGCCTATCTGACACCAAAGTTGTGGTTCCCTCAATCTACACACTATCATCCTTATCTTTTCCTTTTGTATATTTCTTGAAATTTTCTAACTCTCTTTTTACTTCCGTTTGTTCATCTTGGAGCCTAGCTATCTTTTCATATGGGTTCCATTGACTCAAGAATGCTTGCTTTATTTCTTCCCAAGTCATTTCATAATTATGGGCTATAAGAAAACTATGAAACCAAGAGAGAGCTTCTCCTCCAAAATAAGAAGTAAGCCTAATGCTCCAACAATAATTAGTAGAATACAAGGATTTAAATTGTTTCCACCATTCTCTAACATCAACATCATCTTCTCCAGAAAACTTTTGTAACTCCATAAGTTTATGCCCTAACAAAAAGATAATGCAAAATAGGGTTTATGCCACATCAATTGAACCCAAGAAACAATAGATGATTTGCTTACATCAATTGATAGTTAACTTAAATTTCGTTTCGTGGAAAAAACTACGATTTGAAAAATTGTCATTGCCCTTATTTCGGAAAACTGATTTCACAGGGTTTTATCTCCCTCAATATTGCTCGGATTCCTTCATATGACCACTCATTTTAACAATCTTCAAATTCCAAACAAAATAACGCAAGAATCGTTTGAATCAAACAACTCTACGCAAAGATATGGCTCCCCAAAAATGAGACATATTCTAGAAAAAATTGCCCTAACATTGCCCTTGTTCCAAACGGTTAACTTCATAGGGTAGTCTCCCTCAATACTACTTGGATTCCTTCATATGACCACTTATTTTAAAGTTCATAAAATTCTAAACAAAATGGCACA
The DNA here is from genome assembly GCA_028583015.1 of Wollemia nobilis. NCBI lineage: Eukaryota > Viridiplantae > Streptophyta > Pinopsida > Araucariales > Araucariaceae > Wollemia > Wollemia nobilis. The sequence goes on along the minus strand of JAQPPZ010001190.1, from coordinate 2,285,820 downwards.
AGAATCGTCTGAATCGAACAACTTTACACAAAGATATGGCTCCTAAAAAATGAGATGTTTTCTAGAAACATTTTTCCCTAAGACTGCAATCCACAAAAAACAATCCTCACTTTGCCAGAATTGTCATTAACATAAATCATTCACCATATACTGAAATAACAAAACATCCATCCACAAATAATTATCCACAATAATAATCCACACAATGAGATAGAGATAGATAATACCCTCAAGGCAAGGCATCGCCGATAAGACTCCTTAAGGAAGGAATTACTCCATATCTGCTCCATGAGCCATGATTGTTACAAGAGAATACTCAATATAATTCATAATTACAATGACAATATCCCTTCTTTATATATCCATGTTCCTCAACCCTTATTCCAATCATTATTATAATATAATATTAGAATATAATCAACCTTGGGTTATGTGTGGCCATGCCAACTTTCCATAATACTCCTACACAATATAATATCATATCCCCATATTCCTCTCCCTAGGTACCTAACAAGTTGCTTCCCCCTTAGGAGACCTCATAGCATGATTTTAAGGAATAGGATCTCCATGTACATCTACCTTGGTGAGGAGCATGACTTTTTCAAATCCAAAGGAGTGCATCGAGATATAAAAACCATATGAGGAATGGAATGTAGTGTAGGGAATGTGTATTCCAAAGAAAAGAACATAAAGTAATAAGAGTATCATGCAATGAAATAGCAATCAAAATAATTCAGAACAACAATTATATTTCATTATTTTATCTACAATACATTGTGAACCAGTAGTATGACTATTTGATGAACATGTGAACATGAACATCCACACATCCATGCATGAATGAATAACTCTCAATGTAGGAATACCTCAACGGTTGTATGGAGTTGGATATATACAAGCGACAAGGATGGTAAAGTAGTTGTAACTATGTAATTGCTACACACTAAATGCATAACTACATGAAATTTTGGAAGATATCCCAACAAAACATACTTTTTACATATGTATTAATTGCGCATACACATGTACAAATTACAAAAGAACTACAAATATGTACAAAATGCGCGTGCTATATGAGATGAGTCACTATGGTATGCTTGACTGAAATAGTTGCATAGCCAAGTGTGTAATGTTGATGGTTTGTTAGATGTGGTTATGATCGTCATTCTCCCTTGGCATGGTCGTCATGTTCTTTCCTTACCTCTTCTTCAATGTCATATTAGGGCTCTTACCATCGTTTTTGCTTCATGGATGGTTCAAGATACTTTGCCTTATTTGGTTGTGTTCAAGTACTTATGAGCACATGTTTAGTTTGCAACTTTGTTTCTTCAATTTCAATCAAATTGATATTCTAGTTGCCCTCTCATTTCTTGGAGCAATTTTATTTTTTATGGTTGCCCGATCTACACCACCTGCACATCACTTGCATGTTGGCGCTTGCGGTATTGGTGCAATTTCATGCAAAGTGTCCCCACTCCTGACACTAGATGATTGACCTTCCAATCTGGTTATATGGAATGTGGTTGTCTGCTTACTTTGCACCACTATGGCCACCATTTTTCTTCCCCTGTTGATTGTCTTTGTACTCACCACTTGTCATGTTGTCTTCACCATTTAAGTTGCTAGGCTTTGTGTAAGCTTCTCTTTGCAATGCCAACATCTGATGCTCCACGCTTTTGACATTGAAAGGGCATTCAACCAATGAATAGCCAATAAGGTCATTGATGTTGTAGTAGCTTTGTTTCAAACAACTAGCTCTAGTGTGTCCCTTTGTGCAACACTTTGCATGAAAATGTCTAATCAGTCTTTGTCCTTTCTGCCATCCTTGACATTGTTGATCATAAACATTGGCTTTCTTGAGCACCTCAATTGACAGTCCACCCTTCTCACCATTATTACTATAAGAGTTGCTTCCCACTAGACTCTAGCTTCCTCCACTTGTCATTGTCTTCATCTCACTCTCTAATTCTAGTGTCATGTTAAAGGATTCTTGGTAAGGTGTTGGTGGTATCACTTTCATCTTCTTCCAAAACTTTAGAAGAAGTTCAACCATGAACCATGCCCTTTTCAATCTATCAAAAGGCTGATTTCCCATCTTGCCAATCAACTCCTCAAGGCAACAGTTATACGACTTGGTATCCTTGTCCTTTTGCTTTGTAATGTACATCTCCCTAGTGATTTTGATGCCATCACATAAAAGACAAGTCCTTCTTGAAGGTTTTTCTCAAATTTTCCCATGTGGTGAACAATGTTTTTAGATGTAAGTTTGAATCTATTCCTATGCCTTTCAGTGTTGCAAGGAACAATTGCGTCAATGCCACCTTATCATTTACTCTATTTGCTTTGCAAATTGTGACAAAAATGTCAATTTGATGATCAAGGTCTCTCTCTCTCTCTCTCTCTCTCTCTCTCTCTCTGTAATTTCATGTAGTTTTTCTTGTCCACTCTTGTCGTAGCCATTTTTGTTTGTGTTGGTCTTGTGTTTACCCTCAATGTAGCCCATACACTACTTGTTGGATGCTTTTGACTTTGTTGTTTGATGAAGTTTTAGAGACAAATGTTCCTTTCAACTTAGTCCCTAGATGTATTCCTTTATCAAATGCTCGTCCAAATTCAATGCTGAGATGCCTATCAATGTTCATGCTTAGGCTATGTGACCTTCAACACTGAGATGCCTATCAATGTTCGTGCTTAGGCTACGTGGCCTTGAACGCAAATAGACTATCGTTGGTTTTGGTCCATTGCCAAGATTCAACCCACTTCCAGACACACTCTATGGTTGTCTTTGTGATGTACTCCCCTCCTATGCACCATTAGACACTTCCTCTTGCACTTGCATTAGTCTTGGAGTCATTCGTTGATCACCTTTAATATTCATGAACAATCTTGTCATGGATTTCGTTGTCTTTCTAAATGATCATCGTATTAATGAGCTCCATCTGCACGACCTTTTTGTCCACTCGAACTTTGTATACACAACATTCTAAGATTACATGGTAGTCGTCTTGAATGGCTTTGTCGTGCCTCTCACATTCTATCGACATGCTCTAGTCCTCCACCAACAATAGCAGTGTTCCCAACTAGGCTTGCTCTTCTTACATCACACTTTGTTCCTTATCGGAGAGCAAGTCATTTGTCTAAGTACTTTGTTCTTCCTTAGAGGACCACATGTATTGGATATTTGGCAACAAGACTCCCTCTATTCTCAACTTAGACTAATTAAAACATTGAGGGCTAGGGTCGAGGGGTTGTTCGTTGTTAAATTGATCAAGGGTATAGGTGGGTAGGGGTTGAGTACTTTGTTGTGAGCTATCCCTCCACCCCAAGGCTCTTAAGGGGGATAGGGAACCCCCAATTGAAGGGAGGTTGGTTAGCTCATCTCGATTGTAGTTTGGTGAGCTTATAAATTGAGGGAGGAGTAAAACATGGTTTTAGAACCTTGTCCCCAAAGAAAGTACGTGGGTCGGATATAGCTGGTTTTCTGGATCGAATTGGGCTTATCAACCCTATTTCCGGGCAATGCATGGGAAAGTTTTACCCTTCTTGACAGGCATCTTCTTTCACAACAAATTGAACATGAGGCTCCTTCCTTGCCTAAGCATCCGGGGTGAAGCATACTTGGATGCATTAAATGATTTTTAAAAGTTCTTAAAAGTGGATACTATTTTTTTAAGAAAGAATTCAATTCTGACTTTTGGAAATAGCTAGCAAGTTGAGAGCTATATGACTAGGGGAAAGGGAAAATCACCCAAATGCTTGGGATAACGTTGTTGGAAGTATCCACTTGTGTTTGTCCAAAAAGGAGGACAGGTAGATGTGTTGCACATTCTCTCTTCCCTCTTGATAGGGAGGCTTTATAGAAGGTATACCTACATTTTTGCATGTGAAAGGGGCTTTGTTAGTCGTTGCCATGCTTGTGTTCCACTTAGGTGTCATGTTTGCCATTTTTTACATGTTGTGCAATGCACTTGGATCTTCATGTTGTTTTACGTTACTATTGTCATTGCATGCATCTGTGTCCACGTCTGCTTGCATTTTGTGGTGCATTGCTCATTTATTCTCGTCATGACCTGCTTTGTGACCACATACACGATCTAAGACTCATTGCGATGATGATGCCAAATGCAGTATAGGGAATATATATCCCAAAGAAAAGAACATAAAGTAACAAGAGTAAGATGCAATGAAATAGCAGTCAAATTAATTGAAAGCAATGATATATTTCGTTACTTCGTCTGCTGCACATTGTGACCGGCCTTGTACAACTCTATTGACAAACATCTGAACATGAACATCCACACATCTTTGCCTGAACAAGGTCTTTGCATCAAATACCTCAAGGTTGGTATGAAGTTGACTATATACAAGCAAGGATGGTAAAATGATTGTGATTGTCTTGCTACCAAACACCAAGTGCATAAAAATGTACATGAAAATTTCTGAAAAATACCCTTACATGACATACCTTATTACATATGTGGGCATTATATATACACAATGTGACAACCTATGACACAAACGTCAAAACAACTATGAATATGTAAAAAATGCACATGCTCGACGAAATGAGTCACTATGGTGGCACTTGAGCTGGTGCCAAGTTGACTTTGCCATCTATATAGGAGGAAGTTCCAAATCATTAAAATTGAAGGAATTTTCACAACTAAAGTGCAGGGAGAGGGAGAAGCAACCTGACTCAAAGAAGTATTCACACAATTGGAGATTCAAAAATATGAACATGCAACGGGTGAGTATCAACAAGAACTAATTGAGATGAGGAAGAGTTGTGAAATAAAATACAACACACTATAATATAATTTCATTATATATAAATAAACAAAGGTACACAATGGGAAGAACTTACTGATACATGTGGATATATTGCACATGCAAGATGTACTTGCCTTGACCAACATTGCCCACATCATGCTTCAATGAACCACTCCATCTCTACCCACATAGATTTGTATATTTAGGTATAGGGATTGATGGGTGGCTGGCAACTACTAACCACCATTGAACTACTCGTATAGATCAAAACTATAAAATATCCCATAACATTACATAAAATTCATTATAGACACTTATTGCCTCACACACACAACACTACGCGATAATACATATAACATTTGTATTTCCACAATAATAACTCACGATCGGCATATCACATACGTTTGTGTATTCATGTGCGCATGTAAATGTGACACTTATTCATGTGTCAAATATTTTGCCTCCATCTATCCCCTTCTTTAGACGTGTTAATATTGCCATCAATAGACCAATTGAATATTGGGTTAGAAGCATTGAAAATGGTACACAAATCACTTATCGTGCTCCTTTCGCTTCTCTCAATTCTGTACTTCTTTTGCATCTAGTCACATCACACATCTCTAATAATGGAACAATTTTCGCTAGTCACTTGTTAGACTTCATACAAATGGCCTAATTGCAAGTATGACGGGAATGCCAATAGTTTTCTATGTTAGGGGTCAAGTGGTAGGAGCGCCCTTCAAGATCAAGAGGCAATGTCCTTTGTGGGGTCAAACCATTAAATGTAGGATGGATTTTTCCCATTGATGTCATTTTGGTATAACTACACACTTTTCATATTGCTTGGTGTTATTTTTCTTGCTTCTTGACAACCCATACAACCCCTCAATAGGCATAGGGGTAGGTGGCAACCCCTTGTGTTCCGACACCCTCCAAAGACACCCTATAAGCCCATGACCAAGTCTTCTTTGTCTGAGACGACAAATTCATATACTTGGACTATATCCCAAATTCCCTAGATGACTTCATTTGGGCCTTAAACAACAAGGAATTAGTCTTAGACGTCGAGGCCTTGAAGTTTGAAGGCTTAGACGATTGAGTCTTATGTTCACATGAGGTACTTTGTGTCCTAGACAACAATAACAAGTGTTCAAACGACTTTTATTTGCAACATGAGGCCTTCTATACCTTAGACAATGTCCTTTGCCTAGACGACATCCTGTTTTGCCCAAACGACATGTAGCACTAACCAGATGATGCCCTCTATCTAGACGACATGCTACGCCTTCCCAACAACATGTTGTTTGCCCTAAATGACCAACAATTGATCCCAAATGACCACCATCATGCCCCTTGTGTCTTGGACAACCACTCATTCTTTCATGGTATGAGCGAGTCTAGGGGTTAAACTCCTTACTCAAATGGTGCCCTTTAGGGCTCAGACGACATCATGTTGAGATCAGATAATGTCCTTTGTCAGATGACATGCTCTAGGGCCTAAACAACAACCTCTATGTGCCACATGACCTCTATCATCTTGATGGTGGTACTAGGCCAGTCATCAAGGTGAATTGCAATGTCATAATAATGAGTTTGTGGAGTACCTCTGTCATGTTTAAGTTTTTACTATCACATAATGGAATCTGCGGTGTAGCATTGGACTTTGCACCTTGTTGCGACTTCACCGAGCATCAAGTGAAATGCTATTTCAGGACATTTTTTTAGTATATTTGAGAAGTTATAGTGACTAATTTTGTTTGGATTGCTATTTCATGGGTCTTTGAGGCTTGGAGCTTGGTTAAAAAATTGTAGAGTTCCAATGTGTTTTTTTGGGGTGTTTAAGGAGACCTCATTAAAGATTTCAATGAATTGTTCTGTGAGATCTAATCTAGAGACCATTTATGCGAGCATTCGGTGGGTATGTGGTTCAAGTTGTGTCTTCTAAAATGCTTAGTTGGCTCTTAAAGACTCAATTTTTTGATGCATGTGTTCAGAGACTTTATGGAGCTTGTTTAAGGTAATGCTTTGGGGAAGGGTGGTATAGTATCTATAGAGAATTTCTAGTTTTGAGGAAACTGCTTTGATGATGGAATTATCGAACATGCAGCATCTTTATTGGCATGTGCCCCCATGTGAAGCTCAATGGTTATGTTGGAGAATAATCTTATCATGGGTCCACATGTCAAGCATAATTAGAAAGGAGTATATGGGTAATCTTGCCTTTTGTCCTCGTGTGTTATTGATTTTGTGGTAGCCATGGGTGTATGTTTAGGTCCCTTGATGAGGTATTATGGTATCTTTGTGTTTATTGAAAGTTTTCCCTTGCTCAGACAAGGAGGTCTCATATGCCCAAGAGGCATGCTGGCTTGACTGTGACTACAAAATCAGCTTTACCTTTGAACCAATACTGGACATTTGTATTATTAGTGTGAACAATAAAATGGACCATTTTGGTTATTTGTGTGTGTATGAGTAGCTTGTTGGTTAACTCAACTCAACCTAGGGTCAAGTGTGATTGTAATAAATGAAGGGTTAAAAGTTACAGAACATTTATAGGTGAAAATCCTCACTGTGAATCATCATCTCATTTATGTTAATTTGCAATTCACTTGAGTATCAGTTGTGTTCTTAATAAATTTTGGTGTTTGTTGATAACCTTTGTCTCTTTGGTATCTTCTGTTGCAATATGTAGCATTGAATCTTGATTTGCATGTTTTGCAATTTTTTTAATGCTTTGGGTATTTTTTTTTTTCCAATCCTTATACGGAGTAACATGATGTTCTAGCACTGACAATCTGTACAGCCTAAGATTATGTTGCTTTGATACCACTGGGCAAGAATCATAATAATGCATGAATCATATTTTCAGTAAATCTACTCAACAACCAATGATGTATGATCAATACATAGCAAATAATGATTTATGTACAGCAAAAGGCCTGCATGTACAGAAGACATAACTGTGAGAATAGTAATTCTTGAGATAGCAATGCTGCTATCCTGCTCCTCCTTACTCATGTTGAGAGGTACTTGTGTTGGCCACACATTCTAGTATAGAACCTGTAATTGGGTTCTAAATAATGGTTAATCCATGCAAGAGGAAAGTTGGCAGTGTCTTTCACCTTTATGATTAAGTAAACAGTTCCATTTTAGCGATTATTCTTTAGGAGGCTCGAAAGCATGCCATCAATTGTGGTATTGCTTATTTTCCCTACTTGGGAGGAGGTACACAAATTTTCTCCACTGATCTTCCCTTTTATGAAGAGCATCATTTGGCCTTTATTATCTTGCAGCATCCTCTGATTTTCTGCCATCAGCTAATGGGGAAGGCTTTGGGGTTACATGCCAAGCATTCCTGATCTTATAAGGGAGAAATTTATCCACCAAAATTCTAACATGGAAAAACTTATAGAAAGAGTCTCAGAGTCTTCTTAATTACATTTTTAAATGGAGTTTATCAATGATTATTTCACCAAATTTTCGTATGACCAAATAATGGGACAATAATGATTATAGAAATCATTAGATCTTAAGTTTTTCATGTTGAGTTTGCATATAGGAAGGTGATAGCTCTTGAGTATACTATTGTTCATATTTGCTTCCAATTTTATTTGCCACAATCTTTAAAGAACCTTTTTTTTTTATAATTTATTTGTATGTACTTGGTTAATTCTGAATATATCAGTGGTGGTATTGACTGCCTGTACAATTCGCTAAAAACATTATCAGGTTCTACGGAGCATAGGGAATCTTGTTGCCGGAGATAATCATAAATTGGATGCAGTTATTGCAGCAGGGCAGGATATTCCTGGTAGGTCTGAGATCCCTATGACATCAGATATCTATCGTCTTGTTCCTTAAGAAAAGAACTTTGCCAATTTGCACAGGATTTAAGCATTATCACCATGTACTACTTTTTTCTTGTGATTGAATTGTTTGTTCTTGTTTTATATTCCACATATTTTCTGTGGTGACTGGGGTCATTTATTTTTAGGATCTGTGATTGGAGCCATGATTAAGTGTTTGGAAAGTGAGCATCGCACTTTGAAAAAGGTAATATTTTGGAAAAGCGTTACATAATATTTTCAATGAGCCTGAAAGTATGTGGGACTGCTCTTTCATGGTTTCATGCTTTGTGTTGACAAAATTATTTTTTGGGTTGCAGGAGGCAGCTTGGGCCCTTTCCAACATTGCTGCTGGCACAGTGGCTCATAAACAGTTAATATTTTCAAGTGGTGCTGTTTCTCCATTACTACAGCTCTTAGCTACTGCAACATTTGATATACGAAAGGAGGTGGCATATGTCTTAGGTAATCTTTGTGTTGCAACAGTAGGGAAAACTGGCGAAACAGTGCCTATTTTGGAACACCTTACTGTCTTTGTCAACAGAGGATGCCTTCGAGGATTCATAAATTTGATAAAATCACCTGATACAGAGGCAGCAAAATTGGGGCTTCAGTTTCTAGAACTGGTACATCCTGTTCCCTTATCTCATATGTAGGAACCAAACAAATTACGTGTTTACCATGCTTGGTGCATAGATATTGATCAATGTGTCTGTAGCATTTGATATGTGACAATCTGGTACCCTCTTTGAAGACAATAGTTGATTGTTCTGTGTTCCAGGATGTAATAACATGGGAAACCTCAACTTGGTTGCCATTACCATGAGATATCTCATTCTGTCAAATTTTCCCAGGGCATGCACCTGGCCACATACTTAGGGCCATATTGCACCTGGACTTGGATGCCATAGTTTATGCGAGTGACTGATGACATCCACAACTCAATTAATACTCTCAGTTTCCACATTCAAATGTTGCTTGGGAATTGAACCCGAGTCTTTGCATTGGAGGCCCACACACTTAACCACTTGAGCTCATCTTATTTGACGAATAATAAGATGGCAATATTGGCATGGCCTAACACGATCCAACTTATCTATGATTTCTGTGGGCAGCCTTGGACCCTTCTTGCAATATTTTGTAGACACTATTTAAGTAACCTATTTAGTTATTTATGTTATCTAGCACTCTAGCACTTTCTTACAATGCCAATAGGACCCAGGTCTTTTTGTTAGGAAAATAGGATCTAGCTTGCAGCATCTTGTTTCCAGTTTGAAATTTGGTTGTAACTGTCCTAATCCATTTTATTGGATGGTTGAGTCAGCAAATTGGAGCAGTTTTGATTGAGTTCATTCCTTGTCATTATTTTCACAATTACTTGTATTGATTCTAAACAGGCATCAGACTTGTCTCTATTTTATGTAGTCTATATTTGCCAGTAATAAAATTTTATTTCATCAAAAGCATGAAGTGCTGTGTTTCATGCAGTCCATACCATTCTACATCTTCATCATTTTCTTTATCAGCTGCAGGCACATCCTTGTAACAAGAAGGCAACAGTTAAACATACAGATCAGTAAGTTTTTCAAGCACATAGAATGAGGTTTCAGACCCATTTAGAAATCTTGAATACAAACACACAACTGTAATGTCAGGCCAATGTGGCACTGTCCCAACAAGGATTACATGATTTATTCTGTGTAACCCTCAGCTGATGGTCACATTGATTACCAGAAGACATGATGATTGCCAATGTACCCTTCTAGGGATGTCAGTGTTAACTGGATGCTTCTGACATTTTTCTTGTAGTTGATCCTTGCTGCATCATGGTTTGACTCTACAGTATTCCATGCTTGAAGAGCTGTTTAGATAAGATGCAAACAGATGCGAGCAAGAATTACTGAATTAGAAATTAGTAATTTGACTAAGCATATAGATTTGGAGCTCCAAAACTTTGTAATACGTAGACACATAAAAAATCACATTAACAGATCTTTGGCATGGGATATATAGCGTCTAAGCTGGCATAATTGTTAGCTTTGTGGCTATCCTCTAATTCAGTTGTTATAGCGTCACCTTTGAGCAGCAAGAAGTCTTCTGATTGTCCATGCAGCTTCATAGTCATCTCTACAGAGCAAAGACATTCCCTACATTTTCCCCTATTATAAATACTTTTAGCATCATGATTTTTCCTCATACTTGTACATCATGACAAACTTGTGCATAAGACAGACAGATGTAACAAAATTGAATCCGAGGCGATCAGACTTCAGAGTTTCTGTAGCTGGTCTTAAATTTCCCTGTTCTGTCATGCAGTGAACTGTGAAACAACCAGCTTGTGTATGGTATCGTACCATATGCCACCTCCTTAATTGAGTGGTGAAATTTAAGCAAAAACATTTTTCACTATGCTAACAACTTGGTATTAGAATTCTGTCATCCATCTGACAAACCAAGTTTAGCAGCTGTGTCATGTTTACTTATTCAGGAGATTTCTTGCATTCTGCCCAAAAGGCATAAACATTTAAAGAGTTTTATATATCACTTTCTAAATATTATGTGGTAGTATTCCTTTGTTCATGCAGAATGTAGAAATTGGAGTAAAACACGTGTGGGCAGGTGCACTGTAAGCTGACATTTGGATAGACAGGTCATTATGCTTTGGATATGAATATGTAATAAAAATGCTTCAATTCTTTACTTGCGAAGTTGTCCAGAACAATGCCATGATGCCTATGCAGCCTAACAAAGTAAATCTTTATGACTCAACAATCGGCCTTGTAAGAGCATTGACGCTTGAAGAGGTTGTTTTCTTTTGTCTAGTGGCATTTGTAAATGATTGAATCTGTATGTCCAGTGCACAGAGTTAATATAGAAGTTAAAACTTCCAGTCTATTATGTGTCACAGCCAATTAATTTTGCCATGGCATGTAGATTTAGTTGGTTTTTAAAATCCAATTTGAATGCGAGGCATATAGTTACTGTGTTTTGATTTTTGAAGTTTCAGTATGCTTGTCTTGCCATATCATCTCGCATATCATCCCCATGAAATGTTTGAATGCGAGCCATATAGTTCCCATTCTATGATTTTTGATATTTCAGTATGCATGTCTTGCCATATCATCTCACATATCATCCCCATGAAATGTGGAGTGCCTTCGTTATGATTTGTTCCTGATAACTGATACTGAATCTTCTATACATTTGTACTTCAGGATCTACTACTTTGATGCTTCTTCTTGTAGGTCATGCGGGGTTTGCCTAATGGTCAAGGTACAAGACTTGTGGAAGCTGAGGATGGAATTGCGGCAATGGAATTGTTTCAATTTCATGAGAATGAAGAACTCCGAAATATGGCTAATGGTTTGGTAGATAAGTATTTTGGGGAGAGTTATGGTATAGAGGAGGACTAGGGACCTGAGGTAGCATGAACATCTGAAAGGCTGGTGATGGTAAGGTTATCCTCCTGAAGAAGTGTACTTCATACATGAGCTCTCGTTCATTTCATCATAGAAAGTTTCATGGGTAGTTCTCATTTCTATGTGTACAATTTTGACTTTGTAATTGATAGATAATTCATTTTTTGAAATGTTACTCATTCCAAAGGAATTTTTCAGGTAAGTGAATATGTGTCAGATTAGTTTGTAATCAGAGGGAGTGGGGCATTTTCCTTCAATAATGGTGAAAGAGTGTAAATGATCTCTGCCTACATACTGCCTACACGCCGTATTAAGTAAGAAACGTATTTAGTTTTGATATCATTGGCATTCAAAAGATGGGGTGGCTTTTTAGGCAAATTTTTAGTGATTTTTTATTTATTTAGGATGTTATGTCTAAGAGAGCTCTTTTGTATGTTCATATCATAGCACTGTCTGGGTGTTGTCCATTGGACAATAATCACATGGTTTGGTATAATATTTTGAAACACATATTTGGTCTTCTAGATGCCTTTATGTTCCTTAGGGAATAATTTATCTATATGTTTAGTTGAGGTGGTCATCCATTGGTGGTCATCCATTGTATATTTTTTCTTAATCCATTTTTCATATGGAGCCTACCTATAGGAAGGTTTGCAAGACATTCCTTATGGAGTGTTGTACATTGTGTGTGAATGACATCTCCTATGTTTGAAGATATGGAGTGTGCGGCTTAAAGTTTGGTTGTATGATCTCTTGCCAATTGACATATAATGTTGCAAATTTTGATTGTCTAGGACATTTCCATGTGGTTCCATGGTTATTAGCAGTGCCTGTCGAAACATGCAGATTACATTGTAACAATCAATGCCTTGAATTTTGGTTTATCTTGTACTTGGGTTACTTTCATATTAGACCCTACGGAGTCTTGAAATTAATGTAAAAGCATTCAACATAAAGAAATGTCTATGAATCATGGGCATCTTAGTAGAAATAGACTTCTAAAAAAGTGGATGTTGTGATCAACACCAATATTCAATTGATCTGCATGATGTGGTCTACCGGCAAAGACACCATTTGCATTATCGGTGATGTGACCCGGGTTCAATCCCCATGACGGATGCACATAAGAAGTAATTCTCAAAAAAAAAAAAAAACACCAATATTCAATCAGACAGTAAAAAGACATAGTATGTAGGCAGTAAAACTGATATGGTGCCAGCTCGGGCGCCAACATAATACATGCCTATGGTTTTTAACATCTTGATCAAGATCATGATAAATTATCGTCTTAAAAATCTAATCCAGAGGTACAAGTCAATGTGATTTTTGTTTTTCACTAGGATCAAATTTTATAGCGGCATCATGATGGTTGAGATTGCAAAACTCCTCCATTATTCTTTTTCTTTTTGAAATGAGATAGCATTTGGGCATTAATTTTATGTGCATTTTGTAAGTTGGAATCGCTTTGATAGTGCTTTTCTTCTCTAGATTTTTTGTTGTTTTGTAATGGTGGCCTATACTTGTGCCTAAGAAGGCAAAGGGAAATGAGCAAAACTCCTCCATTATCTTTTTTTTTTTTTTAAATGAGATAGCATTTGGGCATTAAATTTACGTGCATATTGTAAGTTAGGATCGCTTGGATACTGTTTTTCTTTTCTAGATTTGTTGTTGTTTTGTAATGGTGGCATATACATGTGCCTAAGAAGGCAAAAAGAAATGATTATAAGTACTTAGCAATCATATGAGAGAGAGAGAGAGAGAGATGGATGAAAATTAGGAAAAGAAGAATATAAAACCAAATTGATAGTATCATCCTTGGTATGCAAGACATGTAGTTATTTAGTTTGACATTTTCTTTTCAAAAAGTGATAAATCAAGACGAAGAAGATGCAGATTTAATTTAAGGACTTTACCATGCTTTTGGAGTTTGTAATCATTGTGCTGCACATCATTAATGACATGCCAATCAGATTCATAAAGATGTTTAAGTGGTATTTATTAAATAATTATGTATATCACAAATATTATTCCTCAAGGGTTTAATGACAAAGGTTCAACGAGGGCAAGGGTAGGTTATATTTCTAAAACTTGCTTTTATGATATTAGGTCTTCTGATTGGTAATAATAAAAGAAATCAAACAATATTTTTCTAAGCAATATTTAATGGAGATTGCTTTCTTCAAACTTGAATAATTTGTAAAACTATTAAGGTAGCGGACCAATCAAAGGTTAGTTTCTATCTCATCTTATGGATTAGGTTGAAGCTTGATGAGAGGAATCTTATACTCTTTATCGCTTTATATAGTCTCTACATTCTCCAATAGAATGATCATACTTATTATAGTAATTATAATACTTGCTTGTGATAGTAAATGAAGATATTTGGCTAGAATTTTTCAAAATATTCATTGGAATGGGGTTGGGAGGGGAAAGGGTTAGAGGAAGATAATATTGGAATTTTTGGAACGAGAATAGTTCTTCAAAAGCAATTTATTTTCTGGAAATCATTGCTTCAATGCATTGATGCAACACACCAATTTTGTATTCCACACAACAAATGAAAGTAGTGTCAAATTGCATGATGTAAATATAACTTACAAAATATGTGGGCTAACATCAATCACATAGATAATCTATCAAATAAGTATTGCAACTCATAGAATGCCTGAATGATATCTACATTAGATCAATAAGACATAACAGTGTACAAAGTGTATTGTATCCAATGTCTCAAATGACTTGAACTACTCTAGAAAAGAAAGAGATGCATTTATATACAACAAAACCACTAGGGGAATGATTGCTAATTGCATAACCACAACCTACCATCATTATCCAAGGTGTTTGAAACCTATATATGATAAACTATACAAAACAAATACCTATATTCAACTTGTGTATGAGGACAAAATTCATATACTTGTTTGTAACATGTGCTAGGCAACTTAATGGTATGGTGGCATAAGTTGGCACTACATTGGATATGTTTCCTTCATTCTAAACTAGTCAACATCCTCGTTGATGAGATATGAGTAGGTGTTGGTCATGTAGATGAACTAGTAAGAAGCCTCCAAGTGTTGAATCCCCTATAACACAACTTAGTACTTTTGCTACATTTTCTAGTTAATGTCCACTTCCTACCCCACTATTTCTTGTAACTTTACAAATATTGCTCAAGAAAGGCTATATGCCAATCCCTCTTTGCCTAGAATTTAAAAATATTGACTTGTTGATATCTCTCTATAAGTTGTTGTTGTTGATGTTGATGTAAATACCATCTCAGTTCAACATAAAATCACATTTTCTTTGAATGTCACCCAAGATACATAAACTTATGTTTGAGCTTCCACATCTTGTAGGCATTTGACACTAGTGACTCATGCCACTGCTTGGATAGCTCATGCAAGGATTGAGTACTGTTGTAAACAATTGTTTGATATATGCCAAAATTTTGAGATTACCAAAAATCACTTGAAGGTCCTTGAGAATCATGTACCTCTTGATTCTCAATGGAGTGTAGTACTCAATTGCTTGGGGATCTAAAGTAAATGTAGTAGTGTTTATATAGAATTGGTTGAAAGTTCTTCCCTAATGCCTCGGTAACCTACTAGAATAATTTTTTTTTTTTTTAAGGCAAGGTGTACAACTTCCCAACAATCTTTCACTTTTTGTATACATTGCATAGGGTGTGAAATTATGAAATTAGAAGCTAGTGGATTACCCCCTAGCCAATCGACATCATCTAAACTTCTCTATGCTCATGGGCTTTGTCAATACATTAGCAACATTCACAGAAGTATCCACCTTCTCAATCACAACCCTCTTGTCCACCATATCATGAACAAAACAATACTACACATCAATGTGCTTTGTCTGTGCTTGAAAGGTAGGTTCTTGGCCAAGTTGATGGCACTGTGACTGTCATGATAAGCATAATAAGCATTCTATCATGCTTCAAGTTGATAGCTGAACACAATCATTGAAGCTAGATTGCCTCCTAAAGGCATGATTAACTATAAAGAGAAACCACATGTCTTTTGCTAATCCAACTTACCACACCGCCAAACAAGGTAAAGACATTCATTCGTAGATCGTTTGCTATTCACATCTCCAACCCAATCCAAAACTACTAATCCACGTATATCCACTATATTGCTCAAACTTGGTCCTAATTGGTGGTAAATAAAATACTTTGAAGTGCCACCAAGATATCTAAAAACTCTCTTCACCATAATCCAATGTTGCTTGCCTGGATTGGATATATACTTAAAACTCCCACTACTTGGGCAATGTTTGGTCTGTTGTAGACCATAACAAACATCAGGCTACCAACTGCACTTGCATAAGGGATGTGGCTCATTTTCTGTATCTCACTCGAAGGGCATTGATCAATAGAAAACTTTAATCCTATAAATATGGGAACATTTATTTGTTTATAATCATGCATCTTAAACCAATGCAAAACATTTTTTTTGTTCTAAAGAGGTTGAAAAGTGGGGGCATATCAGGGGCTACCCTTACCGTGAATTGAACTTAGGTCTCTGTTAAGAGAGCCCAATGACTTTTACAAAATAGAGTTATTTTACTTCCTTTAACTAACCCAAAGTTTTATGTTAGCTCTATCCCTCTAAATCTCCATCCCTATGATAAACTTAGCTAATCCCAAGTCCATATCAAAGTCAACAAAAAGTTGAGCTTTAAGATCCCTAATCATATCCTTACTATAACTAAAAAACATGTCATTAACATAAAGTGAAATAACAATAAACTGATCACCATCATGTTTGAAGTATACACAGTGATCAAACTTTGCTCTAATATAACCCAACTTCAAAACATATGAATCAAACTTTTGATACCACATTCACAAGGACTACTATATAACATAAAGCAACTTCTTCCCCTCACCACGAAGTGCTCTGGTTGTGTCATGAAGATCTCCTTAAAATCCTTGTGCAAAAAAGTTGTCTTCACATCCATTTGTTCAACCTTAAGGTTGAATGCAACAACAATAGATAACAAAATTCTCATAGATGTTAACTTTGCAAAAGCAGAGTGTTATGGTACCTAGGGATAGGAATATGGGTGATATGATCCATACGGGTAATATGGATAGTTCTTTCTTCATCTGATGCAAGCCTTCTATGCCTTATATGGTTGCTATGTTAACCCAATGGAACATCATGGACAATCCCATTATTAATATCAATGAGCTATATCTTATTTAGAATTCTCACCCAATGTTATGCATTTCATTAAGTATCAATGTAATTAATTCCATGGAGTTCTTCATGCATAATAGGATGTTATGAATCTTGTCAGATAGGTATGAGCCAAAATCAAACCTTTGTCCACCTAGAATACCTTGCATATATAAAACTAGCTACAATGTCATCTTTAAAGCCTGTTGCTTGCTTGATAAATGTGACATCATTGAACATAGTATACTTCAATTATTTGCTAATAGATGCATTTTCAACCTACAACTACCATGGGAAGATAATTTTGCCAACTCATTAGTTGTCAAAGAATCAATATTGTTGTAATCTATCAAATAGTCCTACATCTATATTGTCCAACTTCCTTGTGATTGACTTGTTTATGGGGTCTTGGAATCCTAAATATCCTTGTGAAATTGCAAGGACTAAAATTTACCCTTAATGTCTAATGTTTAGTGTGAAACTTATCTTGCATTTGTTTGACTCATATATGATTAACAACTATTAGGTATCACTTGAATGCATCCTTACCAAAGTTGGGCATTTGCATGTAATGGACAACCACTTGTCAAAAAGGCACCTGTATGGTCACCCCAATGCTCATTCCACCACCATATTATGTAGTTCTCACCTATTGGTGAATTCCATGTAATCTATGTTATTGGGATCTTTGGTTTGTTGTTGTCTTTCTCTTCCCTTTAGTATATAATGAATGTACATCATGTTACTAGTATTGTCTTACATATGTCAATCATATCACATGTGGTTGTACAAAGAAATTTCTTGTCTATTGTGCAATACATTTGATTGTTATCCAAGTGTACTTTCAAATCACTTTGGATTTTAGTTTTTCTAGATGGTCTTTGCAATGATGTAGTTGATTTATGATGTTAGGATGAATGGTGTCTTGATGGTTCATGATACACCATATATCATAGGGGTGCTACAGTTCCCTACTCTCTTTGGCATGGAAAAAATTACTACAATCCTAGGTCTTGGTTATAGTCTGTCATGACAACTTTGGCACATGGATGGCCTCTTTGAGGGTCAAATTTTAAAACAATATCAAATGAAAGCCTCTAAACGTTTTATACTACACAAACCCTAATGTTGGTTGTAACCGATTGTAACAACCAAATTCCTCTAGAATAATGATTGTTCCCATGTTTTTCCTCTTCTATGACCAAGTCCCAAAATTATTTGCATATTTTTTTGCCAATTATTCATATATTTAGTCTATAATGGGCATAACTTGGAATATTACATGTATAGAACAAGAGTGATGACTATTATTTGTTTGTGAAATGGCTTCTATTTTCCTAATATTTAGGCTATATTGGATGACAATCCTTCAATGTTGGATGACAATCCCTCAACTATGGATGGAAGCCCAACCCCTGCTCTAAATGTTCCTCATAGCTTAGATAGTTTGCATGACTAGACAATGTCAATTTGGCATCAAATGATCCCCTTAGGTTGAATGAACCCCTTTCTTGCCTAAATGATCTCCAACATTGCTCAAATGGATCCTTTAGGCTATATAGTAGACATAATGGCCTAGAAGAAATATTTCTTGCATACTATGATAACCATAATGACATTGAAAACCAAATTCTACTCTTAGATGATGTCTCTACTACTTAGATGATAAAAATATTCCTCCAGATAATGTCTTCCTCCAAGAGGTAACTCCTCATTCTTGAATGAAGATTTGAACTTGGAAGATATACCCTAAACCACAAATAACTCTTTCCTTTTACTAGATCATTATTTCCTTATGTTAAATGATCATCCCTTTGCTTTAAAGGACCATTCCTCTGCTTTAGTTGACCTTATCTTTGTAAAAATTACATTCCTAGTAGATGGTGCTTAAGTGGACCTAAACAATAATTATAGCCTCCTTAACAATATTCCTACTCCACTAGATGACTCTCTCATGAATTAAGATGACCTAAACCTTTGTTGAAGCAATGATGAAATCTTTGAAGACCTTTATTATGCACCAAATGGCCTAGTTTTCTATTTAGGTGATAAGCAATTGAGTTTGGCTAGCAAGCAATTAATATTGGACAACACAAATGGGTTAGATGATAGTCTATTTCATTTGCATGCAACACATCTGCTATCAACAATGTTAAGGTGTTGAACAGTGACAATACTCACATTGTTGGAAATATCTATTTAGGTTTTGATGTTACCTAAACCTAAATGACAGGCTTGAGTTAGAATAATATATTTATCATTTGGATGGTGAGGTAGTGGTTTTTGATGGAACTCATGGTTACCCCATCCTTTTCTCATTTGATGGATTTCTTCTCTAGATAAATGACTTCTTTTCTTGTTGGATGATAGGTATGTTCTCTTTTAGGTCCGAGGTGAAGACCAATTGGTTTGGCAAAACCCCGTAAGGGGGAGGAACGTCCAAGGTTCAAATATTGGGCCTCGTTGGACTGAATTCTTATCCGTATTCCTTATGTTTTCAGTGGCGTAAAAGTTTTACAATGATGCGACATGGAGGTTATAAGGGCAGACAACATGGATAACCGTGGTGGCTATAGATTCCACCATGTTAAAAAAGAAAAAGAAAAAGATAGGTATGTTCCCTTAGACGACAATGTTTCCATATTAAACATGTGTGGGTCCTATTGCTTTGTTAGTCTCTTATTTATCTTGTATGACCATCCATTAGAAAATACCTCTACAAGATTTGATTATAATGAGCCAAGCAACAAGTGGGTTGAAGCAAATAACAAGTTGGCTAAGATAGATAACTAGTCTGAGGTCCAAACAACAATTTGTGTGAGATAGATGAGTACTTGGGGAGACTAAATGACTTCATTAACACTTGAATTAGTCTAGAAAATACATCATTTGACTCAAATGATAGCTTACATAATCCAAATGGCACCTTCTTTGAGATTGAAAAACACTATTCCAAAGGTGTGCCACCACCTTGTTGAATAAGATAACAAGCTTTTTGGATTAGATGGAAATCTACACTAGATTTTTCTCAATATTTCCTTCAACTAGACCGCTTGATAAGACCAAACTACAAGGGTCTCGATGTAGACGATAAATTAATGAACCTAGACAACAACTTACTCAAACCAGATGATGTTTCTTTTTGTACTTGAAGGATAACTTATTTTGCCTAGATAGCTTTTTCCTTTGGCTAGATAATCCCCTCATTGGATGAAGTGATAGATTTCTTAGGCTAAATGACCTGCTTCAATGCCTTTTTGAACGTTTCATAATCCTCAATCTCCATTTATTTGACTTCAATATTATAAGGACAGTCAATTTGCTCTTGGTCTCCACTCTTTGACAAATTTGCTATTTCTTTTATTAGTTGCAAAGAAGAGTAGTTGCATGCCCAATGGTGTCATCCACATAGACAAAGGACATGATACCTTATCATTATTCTTTTGAAAAATAATAACCTTATCATTAATTGCACAAGGAATTGGTTGCATGCCCAATGGTTTTGTCCCCATAAACAAATTTTGTGGTACCTTATCATTATTCATTTCTATAAGCAATACTAAAAACCTTGAAAACTAATAATAACCACTTGAAAAATGAAAGAACAAATTAATAAATATCCTCTAGATAATGAGTATCAAAAAATTTGAATTAGGAAGACCCTTCAAAAAATTAAACTTCATAAGAATCAAGAGAAAGACTTAGTGGAATTTAGAACACTTTTCAAAACATTTCTTGATGTTTTTAAACAAAAGGTAGAAGAACAAAATAAAAAGAGCATATAGATAAAATAAATAGGAGAGAGAATCAAAATATAAATAAGGAGTGGGTGCCCATAGACATCCCCATCAAATCATATCACACGAATTGATACAATGGATTAGTCATTAGAGGGTGTTTAGAGTGATTTCTAATCCTCAATTTATAACAAAACTCAAGCCTACATAACTTGAATTAAAGGCTATTATAATATTTTAAAACCCTTAATTGAGGTTAATGGTTTATTTGATAAATTATGAGACTGGGCAGTACGGGAGGAGCGAATAATGGACCCTAGAATTAACTTGGGGCCCATGAGGGAAAACAACCAATGGAAACCACACATGGGGAAAATTCCACACTCACCACCATTGAGCGATGCTCCCACAGGAGAGGATGGAGCATATTGTTGGGCCATGATTCACTCGTTTGAGGGGCTAGGTCATGGTTCGCGTGCATCCACTTGGGCATTTAACCCAAAAGCCTGCTTCCCGATTTGTAAAGGTCTATGTGGGTGTTGTGCTTTATATACCACCATGAGGGCCATTGTGGAATAAATGCTGAGGGTGAATACATCACTGTTGCTCATAGGTTTACATATAAGATGCCCATATACTTACTTTGAAGATGCTCGTAGGATTGCATAAATAATACCTATTTGCTTATATAAAGAATGCCCATAAGATTACATAGAGAATGCTCACATGCTTACATTGCACATGCTCATAGGCTTACATCAAGAGTGTTTGTAAGGACTTCAAAACTATTGGCCTTGATCGATATGGTCATATTATTAATATTTCAACTATTGTAATATGTGGTGGTTAAGCTTCTCATGAGACGACGATCAACTTTTTGTTATTTTTTCCCTTTGGGACCATGTAAACCTTGAAAAAGGTATTTTTTAAATTTTTTATATATTTTATTCTTGAGGGTTAGTCTCATAAACTTGACCTAAAGGCAACATGTAACTGGGTATAAATACCCCTCCTCATTGATCATTTTCATTGGTTTAAGTGTAATTTGTATTCTCTTTACGTGAAGATGTTTTTGTGTCTAAGGGTATCTCATCATATCTTATGTTCTTTCATATGTTGTTTGTATCTTTTGACATGAAATACTGGGTAATGTTTAATTCTATTCATTTTTGGAAACTATTGTGAAATCTAACATAGTATCAGAGCAGGTGTGAATCTTCATTATTTGTTTACTTTTGCCAGTGGTAGATTTCTCTTCTAGCTTCTCTTGAGGACCTTTTTTTGAAGGATCTTGTGGAGAAGATTTTTTGAAATTGACGATGTAATTTTTAGAAGGGGTTTTGACATAAAACCCTAGTGAACTTGGATCGCAAGGATCTCACTAGAATCAACAAATTGCTTGAGGAGAAATATTCACCGACATGCTCAATTTTCCCTCTCATTGATATTTAATCATACTTTATTAAAATTTTGACCAGATGGATGTCCTGGTTTTAGGATTGAGTTTTTCAAAGTTTTTTAAAAATCTGATTTATCATTTATAGACTTTTTGAAAAAATCTATTTTCTTTTCTCTTCTAGTTTTTTATGATCAATAGCAACGTTGATGAGAGGAGAGACTGCTTGACCATCGTGAAATATGAAAAGAAGATGCTAAATTTAGTCAGTTAGACCCTTCGTGCTAATGAAGTTATGGGACTTTTATGCTTAGCAAAGACTTCTGAGCCACTTGAAAAAGTTGCAAGAATGGTCCAACAACGTTTCTTCTGCATAGACGTGAGAGGAGGGCTTGATTAGTTATGTTTAAGAAAATGGTTGTGTAAGGAAAATGTAATTAATATGGGTGAACCATCAACTTTCTTGGATTTTTTGCAAATTTTTAGGGGGGTCATGGTTCAACACTTTTTGTTGTTTTGCCTCTAGGTACTCCGAAATTGCATTTAAAAATTTCCCCTTTCCATCTAGTTTTAAACATTTGAATTTGAAATAGAGCATATTTTGTAGAATATTCCATGTTCTTGGTGGGAAAGGGTGTCATTGGGTGTGCATGCATCATTATGATGCATGTTGACATCATATAGGTGGAGGAAAAATTTATGTACTCGGGCGAAGGTTTTTATTATGTTGCTTGCATTATCCCTCCAAAGGCAAGTGCTTGGGAGGTTGGACAAGGTTAAGGTGTTGTATGCGGGAGGTTTTGAGTTAGAATTTCTCCCTCTAATTTTTTGTTAACAAAGAAACTTGTCCATTCACATATACTGACATGGTAGATATTGATGACATGATAAAAACTATTGATGTGGTGTAAACTACTAACAAGGAAAAAATCGATGACATAACACCAGTTGATGACATGGAACCTATATTGAGTGATGATATGGCATAAAGTTTGAGGTGGATATCCATACAATTGAATTGGTAGGGCTACGCACCTTGAGGTGACACATGGTAGTTGATGTGGTACAAATTCTAAGGTGACATTGTAGTCCATATGACTGAGTTGGTAGGAAGTGCATGAACCCCAATGTAACACATGACAATTGATGTGACATATTAGGGGGATGTAGGATATGTGGTAATATGTATTTTGAGGCACCATGTGATGAGTTCTAACTTGGTCGATATTTCTAATTGTATAGGGGTTAATAGGGTAGTCTGTACACCACTTGGTGTATATATAAGCCAGTTTAACCAATCATATTCTACCATCTTATTGAAATTGCATAGTCAACAACATAAGTATCTCAGAATGAATCAAACAAGTGGTGCAACATGGTTAATTGGTACCCTGTATAGTTAGAACACAATAAATAGTTTCTCAACCACTCATGCAACATGTGGCAACTTCTTATTTATTGAAGGCACTAAATTTGTTAAATATTTTTCAAGGAGATTGAGGTAACTTTTTGTTGTTTTAGGATTAAAATTTTGGGGGCCATAAATTTGGCATATAAAATTATTTTGCATTTTTTTTTCAAATCATGCACTCTACATTGGTAGTGTTGATTCTAGTCACAATTGCTTCTAGAATTTTATTTTTTACTAGAAAATTTATGATCAACATGTGCCCTATTGAGTGGTCCAAACTATTCTATATAGAAAATTAAAATTGAAACTTTGCTCCAAAGTAAAGGTTTGCTCATTTATGTGCATGACAAGCCTAGAAACACTAATTATAAGGAGATAAAGGATAAGAAGGATGAATCCCATGTGGTGCTTGCTTTCCACGTGAAAAATGTGTATGACACGCATGTAAGTAGCATCATCAATCCCAAGGTCTTGTTTGAGAAGTTTCAAGGACTATATAATCGGATTGACTCTACTTAGATCAATAGTTTAGAGGTAAATATTGTAACCTTATCAAATGAACTCATTTAACACTGTAGATGAGTACATCAATTGGTTCAATAAATTGCAAGGGGATATCTGAACTATGAGAGGACTACAAGGAAATAAGAGAATGACAAGAGGCATCAGAGAAAGAGAGAAACATATAGCTACTTAATATTATGTTTAACAATGTGTTCAAATATATGAGATAGTGGTTCTGATCTTTAAAATACTATGTACTTCCTAGACTCTTATGCCCACCCATTGATGAGGCATTTAAGTATTTCTTGTATCATCAAGCTAGGAGAAAGAGATGCAAGGCAAATTCTATTTTTCAATTAGAGACATCCAAATAAATATGTAAAAAATTAGAATGACAATAAGGACAAATAGAATGATAAATCCAAGAATCCCTTCAATAAACCTACCTATGATTCAAGAAACCTACCTATGATTTTTGCAAGAAAGGACATAAGGCAAAATTTTGTAGGCTTTAGATCAATAAATTAGGAGAGGTAGCAAAAAGGGGTGTTGATGCCACTTTTTTCTATACTCAACGTAGGGAAGATTTGGAAGGAGAGACATCAAAGGTTCATGTTGTTATCCATTCTACATATTGTACATCCACCTCCTCAGATAAATGGATAACTAATTTAGGAGCAACTAGACATATGGTGAAGCACAAACATCTACTTTAAGGCTATAAAAATACTCATGTAGAAGAACATGTTGTGATTGTGAATGAATCCAAATTATAGGTAGATGGAAATAAAACATAATGGTTGTCTCTTCATCATTTGATGAAGTAATTTATGTTCCTAATATTTTATCTACTTATCACATTACTCACACAAACAAAAAGGTAGAATTTTGGCCTGATAAGTGGATGACTAAGGATATAGGCAATGGATTTAGGATTTTTGCTTCTAGATATTATCATAAATTTAATATTCTATAGAATATAGGTGAAAATCCACCTCTTCTTGTTCCCATTCTAACAAGAATAATTTTGTTGTAATGATAGCTCATGTTGATGGGAAGAGTCAAAAGTGGCATCATAGACTTGGACATCTCATTTTATGGTTCCTTGAGGTACATGAGTTAACATGAGATGGATTTTGGGATTTCACACACATCTCTCTAAGTGGTGTTTGTGAGAGATCCATTTTAGGAAAGCATAACAAGGAAAAAATTCCAAGAGGAGTTGCTAGAAGGACATCACACCCTTTGAAGATCATTCATAGTGATATTTGTGGACCTATGGAAATACCTCTTCCAAGAAAAAGATACTTTCTTCATTTCATTGATGATTTTTCTAGATATGTGTGGATATAAACTATTCATACCAAGGATGAAGTGTTTAAGAGATTTAAAACTTTCAAGGAATTTATTGAAAATAAATTAGATAGGAGGATCAAGTATCATAGGATAGATGGGGATGATGAATATGGTAGTCATGCTTTCCATGATTTCTTGGCCACTCATAGGATAGCATATCAGAGGATTATTCTCTGTAGTCTTGAACAAGATGGTGTAACTTAAATAAAAAGTAAGATAATAATGGAGATGTATCATTTCATGATTCATGCCAAGGGGTTAAATAAAAAGTTTTAGGGTGAAGAAGTCATTTATGTAGGGTATATCATTGTAGAGGGGTAAAATTGCCTATCGTTTACGATTCTCAATTGGATCTGCTAGGAGCTGAGGTGACCGTGGGGTGTGTTGTATTCTCTACACTCAAAACAAGAAAAGGGTTCACCAAGAACAGTTTTAGGACTCGATCCAAGTCTAGGGTGAAAATTTTCTATGTGTATGTTAAAAAAATCACCTATTTTGGTCTTTCTAAACTAAACTATGGAAATGAAAGAACAATGCAAAATACACAAGATGCAAGAAGACAAGGACTAGCCCTAGTATAATTCTTTGGTTCAATGATATCTAACCCTAGGTTGCAAATAAATGAAATATTTTATTTTTCTCAAGGATCCAAGGGAATGCAATATTAAACCCTAGATGCACACTATATGCTTTTGTCTTTTAAATGCCTAGAATGTAACCAAATAATTTTCCTTTTATTTAATATCTAGATTTTGGAATAGCGGTGGGCAAAAAGCAAACAAAAAATAGCCTAAAGCTTATATAGGGACCTTATTTGATCCAAAAATTGATCCTAGCTTTAAATTACATCCAAAATATCCAATATCTTCAAACCTATAAAACAACTTCACAAAATCCTAGAAAATTTGATCAATGTTTGGGGGCCTGCTTAGGTCGCTATATAATTGAGCTTGGAGGTGTAACAATAAGGCCATTATTTTAGCTAACCGTTCAAAAGTAAAATAATATTTGACCTTTGGAACATGCACAATCAGATTAAAACAAATATATAATAGTGAAATGAAATACATACAAGATGGACATATCACACTAAAATGCAAGACACAAATCAGGGTTTTGGGGTGCAAAAACTTACCCCAATCCCTAATTTATCAAATTTGCACCCTATAAAGGTGGATCATGAATATGGCTTACAAAATTTTTATATTTTATGGGCAGGGCATGAATTTGGTTCAAATGACCTTTTTCAGGTATCAAAACAATGAAAAATACAATGTAAAACAACGAAAAATAGGTCTACAAACTAATAAAGTAAAATAAGAACCTGATGAGTTTATGAATAGAGTAAGGAGAAATTACGAGGTGGAAGAAGAACTCCAAAATGGTAGGTCCCTCAAATCATCAAGAATCCTTCACTTGATCCCCAAGGGTAGCCACCACCAAAGCACAAAATAATAGAAACCAATAATTTGTAGTAGCTGAGAACTTGTTAGCAACAACGAGTGAGTCAAGACTTAAATCCTCAAGAAAATCCATTTTTTTTTAAATAAAAAATTCAATCCTCTATTTAGAAGAGGTTCAAAGGGCAAAATAGGCAAGAAAAATAAATTTCACCTTGAGCAAGGGCCAACCCCAAAACGAGCTGACAAGGGGAGGGGTTTTTGAGAGAAAAAACCCAAGAACACCAAATTTGTGCCCCACCATTATAGGGCATGAATATGGCAAGCCCATTCCATACCTTGTACAGACTAGGCATGAGTTGGGTAAAGCTAAGGAAAAATGTCAAAGGAAGAGGGGAAAAGGGCCTCAAATTTGCACTTAGTAAGTTTGGGTGGCTTGCTAAGGATATAAGGAAGAATTGAATAATCTTTATGGGTCAATTTTCCATGCATTTATGGAAAAATAAATATTTCAAAAAAAGATGTAGACCCCTATGGGTGAAAATGATGAACACAAAAAAAGGGTGGCCAGATTTTGATGGAGGGGAGGTGCAACAAGGGGTGTTATCCTGAAAACCATAAATTTGCATGTAAATATAGGCATTACTATCATTAATGCCTCTAAGGCTAGGGTTCCTCCTTGAGTTTTAAAAGAAATACAAAATTCTTGAAGAAAACTTGAAAAAGGTGAACAAAGGAAGCAAAAATAAGAAAAGCAAGGAAGAGAAAGAGAATAAACAAGGAGAGAGAAAATAAGGGAGGGATAGAGAAGAAAGGGAGGGAAAAGGAAAAGAAGAGAGGAAAAAAATATGGAAAAGAAGGGAATAAAAAGGAAAATAAGGGAAATGAGTTCATTTTCACCACGCAAGGGGGAGAAAAGAGCTCTGGAGAAGAAAAAAGAGAATAACACTACCAACTCATCGTGTTTCCATGGAAAGGGGTGAGGTAGACATTACTGCTTATTGGGTGAAGGTACGAATTGAGACCCACTTGTTTACTTTGGATTTTGCACGGGCACACAAAATTTTTAGTATATTTTGAATTTTTTGAAATTTTTGGTCAATTTTTGCAAAAATTTACTATGGAGCATGGTTTTGGTCATGGAGCACGAATTTGGTTGCCATACCATACCAAATTCATATCTCATATGTATGGGGCATTAATTTTGTTAGGAGGCTTTGTCATATTCATGCCCAATCATTTTAGGGCATGAATTTGGTGAATTTTGCAAGAAAATAACTTATTTTATGTTTTAAAAATGATGAAATGATAATAAAATTATGCAACTATGTACTCAAGAGCAGAGAGTGGCAATCAGGTACACTAGAGACCATGCTAGAGTAGCTCATAGTAGAGGAGAGGGAGACACTAGAGAACATGGGGCTACTACATCTAGCAGAGATGCCCCACATTAAGGTAGATAAGGTGCTATTGATGGCTCTAGTAGAGAGGTGGTATTTGGAATCATCCATATTTTGGTTACCATTAGGAGAGATGATGATCACACTAGAGTATGTGTGGTGTATTATGAGAATTCCCATCATAGGGAGAACTATTTACATAGTACGGGTGCGAATGGTGGCATCAAAGATGATGTCGAGGGATCCAACACATGTGATCCAACAAAGTGGATTCCATGTTGATAAGATGCCACGATGATATGGAGTTGCAGTACTAACACCCATACTATGCAGAGTGGGTGTGAGGATGTTGGTGTGCTATACTAGTAGGTGATACATGCTATGGGCTTTGGTGAGAGTAGTGGTAGAAATGCAAGATTAGGGTATCAGATTTGCATGGGATCATATGTGCTGAATCGATATAGGATGCTACACGATATCATGTATTATCAAAAAATAAGGTTGATTTGTACAACTTTAATCCATGTATGGTGCTGGAAGCACATAGTGATTTGAAGGTCAAATGCACTACCAGGACCATTACCCAACATAGAATGACCATAAGCATATAGGTGGGGTTGACACTATGACCATGGGCATAGGCCATATGTTGGTATCCTACCACTAGAGAGGTAGGTAATATATGAGCTATGGTAGCATAAGATTATATGGTGACTATGGTGTCTACACCCTAGATGAAGGGAGGAAATATAGGAGCTAGCTAAGGTGAGGATGATATGATAACTCATCACTAAGAAGGTTAACCAAGAGATATATATATATATTTGATTGAGTATAACACCAATTCAATATTCTACAAGAGATTCTAGATCTCAAAGACTACTAGTTTAGATGGGTGAGGAGGGATCCACCAAGATGCAAAGGTGATCTTGATGTGGCTAGGTGGATAAAGGAGGACTTGGATGATCCACTATACATGGATATAAGGGTGGATGATGTTTAGGTGGCCCTCAATTATAAGAGATAGTACAAGGATATTATACCCTCAAGGATCTCCCCACTAGTGCCAATGGAGAGATGCCAAGTGATGAGTCAATGAGTGCAACTAGCACTTTGAGAGGCCACTCGATGCACAATGGAGCAGAGACAAAGGGACATAGTCCTACTAATATTGACATGGACATAGGTTTGAGTAGAAATAGTAACCACCACAAAAGTATGATCACCATATCTAGCTTAGGAGGAGAGGGAGCCGTAGGGGTTGCCCCCACAATGACATAGGTAGGACCAAGCGAGGCTACAAGTATAGGAGAGACAGAGGCACTATGATTCATGGTAGTAATGATAGAGGTGAAGATGGATACCATCCACACATCGATAGACCGGGTTTGAGAAAATGAGTCATGATATAGGTTGAGGCAAATCATCTTAGAGGGGAGATGGGCCAACAAGCCTAGGTAGAGAAGATGGCTATCATGGCAGGCAACCAATAGAGCGAGGAAGGCCACCTACTATTAGTGGAGCTATAGAGGGTAAGGGATTCATATGAGATAACGGTGTAGATTTTGACCCACTACTATATGGTATACTACCATACTATTCCAATAGATCAAAGGGTTCCCCTACCATCACCTCTATGCTCATAGAGTTAACCACAGTTACAGGCATGATCTAGTTCATTATCTATGAATATGGCTCCTCCACCCCCTCTAATAGATAGAGTGAAGGGGACATTCTCATACAACTAGGATGAGGATTGGATAACATGCCAATATTTATTATGGCATGCACCCTTGGGTATGGTCGTGTGCCAAGCTCTCTACTATGGCACATCGATCGACTAGCACACACTGAGTGCCTTCAAGTAATACTAGCTATGATGATTTTATTGTGTTATTATATGATCAAAATATATGTTCTTAAGTGTGTGATTACTTTTATTTATTTATTTTATTAATTATGTGAAGAACACAAGCTTATACTGAGAGGGAGGGTGAACAGTATAAGATCATTTTTTTTTTTAAAGCGAAAAACCCTTTGCGAGGCCACCTTGGTCTAAGAGACCACAATTCAACTTTTTGATAGGGTGGAGATTTGAACCTGGGACCCCCCTGGGAGGATTTCTCTCTCCTCTCCAACTCACCTACAACACCTGGGTAGTATAAGATCACTTTTTACTTTTCTTTTCAATTCAATATTATATAGTGTATAGATAACAGTATCAATAGCAGTAGTCAAAGCAATGCACAAAACACCATCCACAAAAGTGACACAACAATTTACTTGGTTTACCCACTACGGGCTACTCCATGGAGAAAATATTTTGCTAAAACTTTCTCAATCAATCTCTTGGGAATATTTACCAATTACAATGTTTATGGACCTTTGTCCAAAGAAGATGCTGATCCCCTAAATGTCAAGTTCATGGATATCTTCCACAGGATAACTCTTTCCCATTCTACTCTAGCTAGTGATCTACTAGAAGACTCTGTCTCTCTATTGCAATGACTGGTGGATCTCTCTCCAATTGAAGACTCCTCACTCAGATATGTCTTCAATTGTCCTGGATTCTAGATCTCTATCCATTGAGACTTTGTCCTCTACACTCTATCACCTCCAAAGCTCTATCAATAGGTTCACTCAGAACCTCCTCAAATTTACTCAATAGGCTCACTCAAAACCTGCTCAAATATAATCACTAGGCTCACTTAGAACCTACTCAAATATACTCAATAGGCTCACTCAGAACTTGCTCAAATCTGCTCAATAGGCTCATTCAGAACCTGCTCAAATCTGTTCAATAGGCTCACTCGGAACCTGCTCAAATCTACTCAATAGGCTCACTCAGAAACTACTAAAATCTGCTCAATAAAATCTCAACTCAATATCATAGAAGCATAAAGAGAATTGTTAGACTCAAATCCCAATATCAATTCAAAGCAATCTCAACTCAGATCAATCTTATAGAAGCATAAAGAGAATTGTTAGAGACTCAATATGTTCTATACTCAAATCCTAATCTCAACTCAAAGCAATCTCAAATAAGCTCAATATTAACTCAATCTCATAGAAGCATAAAGAGAATTGTTAGAGACTCAATATGTTATATTCTCAAGGCTCAATCTCAACTCAATCAAAATATAGAACAGTTTGTTTCATGGAACTTGAACAACCATTTCATGCAACCACTTGACTAGACTCAATCAACTCTACTCAACCAATCACTTCAAGAAACAACTCTTTCTCACAAACCCTAGTCCAAGCATGAATCAACTAACTCAAAATATTTCCAACAATGCTCAACGATAAATATTACATAAAAATTATACTCATGTTATTTTCTAACTCAAATTCAAGTTCTTTGCATCACCCATTGGCTTCAACAACAATGCTAATAAGACAATGATTTAATCACAACTCTCAATTCAGAAAACCTTGAATTATAAACTCAACCACCTTCAAAAAGCAAACCACAATCAATACTTTTCACTCTAATGATATTTCAAAAATCAACCACCCAAATAAAATCAATGGAGAGTATTACTCATACCTTTTTGATGCCTTATGAGTTGTCCACTAAATCTGTCACACTCAACACACTTTCTTTTTTCAAATATTAACAAGGGTTAGAGATCTTGAGTAATAACACAAAAATAATATCCAAATAACACCTTATTAATCCCAATTTATTTTTACATCCACCAAAGTTATTTTTAAAAGAAAACCCTTACTCAAAATAACTTTCACTAAAAAGAACTTTATCAAAAATCCTTATTACTCCTAACAATTTCAAAAATCACAATTAAAAATAATTCACAAATAAAATAGCCACCATGACCTTATTCCGTTATGTTACTCAAAAAATCAACTAACGAAGCATATTTATGCCTTATCACTCCACCTTAGGCAATCCAAACAAAATATTAATAAAAACCTTGATACCTGCCTCGAGGGGAATCGAACCCTCATCTGTGTTGGATGTGTCTCATTCTTTGCCGAAAAAGAATTGTACGACAGGCACTACAGCGCAAAAGACGACGGGTAGGGGGGGTCCAGGGGGTCGGAGGCCCCCAAGGACCCTCGGCTACGGTAAAGGTGCTTACGTAATAGGCGATGGCTCGAGGTGCGTAGGGGGGCGCCCTCGGATACGGTGAAAGCGATCGAAGCCGACGAAGCCGACGTCGAAATTTTCACCTACTTTTATCGCTACTTTTGGAGCGAACCCCGGGATTCCCACGGTTGGTGGGTGGTTAGTGGGTGTGGGTGGTTTAGCCCACGGTGTTGTATCCACGGTACCCTAATACCACTTGGTGGTTTAGGGTTGTAAGAGTTTCCTTATATAATTATTGTAATGTCCCGTTTTAGGGACAAGAGAGAGAATAATATATCAAGGAGGATAGACTCTTGTTTTCTGGACTAGCCCAAATTGGGTGAACCAGGGTAAATCTTGTGTGTCATATGTGCATTGAATGGTGTTATTATTTCCTTAGTTACTTTTCTGCTTTATTTCTAGAATATGTTTCTGTAAAATCTCTTCATTTGGTATCAGAGCCAAGTTATTAGCCATAGGGGGACGCCTTTATTGCTAGGGTTTAAATCCGTTTGAAGAAGACCTAGGGTTTCTAGGAGTGAAAGAAAACCTATTCTGGAGTGGGAGTTACGCAGAAGGAGTTTGAAGGAAAAAAAAATGTCAGGAAATCATTCAAGGATAGAGATCGAGAAATTTGACGGCAAAAGTTTTGAGCTATGGAAGTTAAAGATGGAAGATATGCTCGTGGACAGAGATCAGTGGGCTGCTATTTCAGAAACAACAAAACCTACGGGTACTTCCGATGAAGATTGGGAGAAGATGAATCGAAAAGCAAGGAGTCTGATTCGACTGTGTCTTGCAGATTCGGTGCTCATCAATGTTTCGGGAGAAGCTACAACAAAGGATCTCTCGGGAGAGGTTAGGGGCTTTGTATCAATCGAAGTCCCTAGTGAACAAATTATTCCTCAAAAAGAAACTGTACAATCTTAGGATGCATGACGGGGATTCGGTTGCAGATCATCTGAATGCATTCAATACAGTGGTAAGTCAACTAACATCTATAGAAATTAAGTTGAGTGAGGAAGATAAATGCATTACTTTGTTATGCTCTTTACCACATTCATGGGATAACTTAGTAGTAGCAATTGGTAGTACAACTTCATCCACATTGAAGTTTGAAGATATAGTGGCATCTCTATTATCTGAGGATATGATGAGAAAAGCCATGGAGGGCACATCTAAGGAAGCCCTAACAGGTGAGAGGGCGTGCCAAGGAGAAGGACAAATCTAGATATGGTGATAGGTCTAAGTCTAAAGGTAGATCCAAGTCTCGGGGGAAGTTTGAGAGAAAATGCTGGAATTGTGGCAAGCCTGGTCATATGAAGAAGGATTGCAGATCAAAGAAAGTTGAGTCTGGAAAAAATTCTGATGAATCGACTTCCACAGAGATGAATAAATCCATTGATGAAGCAGGGGATGTATATCTGGCATCCTGCTCATCGTGCTCCACACGATCAGATAAAAATGATTGGTTGATTGATACTGGTGCCTCTTTTCATATGACTCCTCATAGAGGGTGGTTCAGTGAATATGAAAGATATGATGGAGGGGAGGTACTGTTGGGAGATGATTCACCACTCAGAATCATGGGTCGTGGAAGAGTGAAAATTTTGCTACAGGATGGTAGGGTTAAGACCCTACCAGGTGTGATGCATATTTCGGGACTTGCTAGAAATTTGATTTCGGTAAGCAAAATGGCCGATGCAGTAGTGAATGTCAGTTTTGGTAGGGATTCATGCAAAATGGTTCGTGGATCAATGGTGTTGGCAAGGGGAGTTCGGATTGGAACATTGTATAAGCTATTGGGAAGCACTATGACAAATGAGTGCAATAGCTCAACTGTTCCTGAGGTTGATTCTGATAAAAGCTCAACACTCGGCATCAAAGGATGGGACATATTGGAGAAAAGGGATTGCGTACCTTGTACACAAAAGGTATGGTTCATGGTATCCCTAATTACTCAATGTCTTTCGAGTTCTGTGAACATTGTATTTATGGTAAACAGAATCGGGTTAGTTTTCCATCTGGTGCCACAAGATCTAGTGGGGTACTAGATTTGATCCACAGTGATATTTTTGGTCCTGTTCCTATGCCGTCTCTTGGAAAATCATGGTATTATGCTTCCTTTGTTGATGATTTTTCAAGATATGCATGGATTTACTTTCTTAAGAGCAAAGATGAAGTGTTTGAAAAATTTAAGGAATTTAAAGCACTTGTTGAGAATCAAACTGATAAAAGGATTAAGGTGTTGAGGTCTGATAATGGAGGGGAATATTGTTCTAATATATTTGAGAAATTTTGTAAGCAATGTGGTATTGCAAGACAGAAGACTACTCCATATACACCTCAATAGAATGGAGTTGCAGAGAGATTGAACAGATCACTGATGGAGAAGGCTAGAAGTATGCTCAGTGGTGCAGGTTTGGCATAGGAATTCTGGGCAGAAGCAGTGAGTGCAGCATGCTACTTGCGAAATCGGTCACCTACATCAGCATTGCCAGATCAAACTCCATTTGAAGCTCTATTTGGTAAGAAACCTTCTATTTCACATCTCAGAGTTTTTGGCTGTGATGCATACATGCATATTCCAAAGGAGAAAAGAAGTAAGCTAGATAATAAGGCTGTTAAATGTATCTTTATTGGTTATAAAGATGGTGTTAAAGGATATAAGCTTTGGAATCCAAAAACTAAAAGTACAGTGTATAGTAGAGATGTGGTGTTTAGGGAGATGATCAGTGATTCCAGGAAGGTAGTTACAGAAGAGGAACCTGGAACGGTCCAATTTGATCTCATGGAAAACTATCAGACAATAGAGGATCTGGAAGAGGAGCATACAGATGAGGATATGGAAGAGGAGCATACAGGTGAGGATCTGGAAGAGGATGAAGAAGAGGTTCATACACCTGTGGTAAGGAGATCAACACGGGAAAGGAAGCAACCTGAAAGGTATAGTCCATCTGCTTTTCCTACTTCTTTTGTACTATCTGTTACTGATGAAGATCCTAGAACAGTTAGAGAAGCTGTTAATTCTGGAGAGGCAAACCGTTGGGAAGAGGCCATGGATGAGGAAATGATGTCCCTGAAAAAGAACAGAACATGGGATTTAGTGAAATTACCAAGTGGTAGGAAAGCAATAGGTTGCAAGTGGATCTTTAAGAAGAAGCAGAATGCTGAAGGTAAAGTGGAGAAATATAAAGCTCGCCTGGTTGCTAAAGGTTTTTCCCAGGTTGAAGGAATTGATTATGGTGAAGTTTTTTCTCCCGTTGCAAAGCTAACATCAATTAGATTTATGTTAGTTGTGGCTACTGCATTTGATCTTGAAATAGAATAGATGGATGTGAAAACTGCATTCCTTCATGGAGATTTGGAGGAAGAAATCTATATGAGGCAGCCTGAAGGTTTCAATATTGGCAGAAAGGAGGATCTCGGTATGTAAGTTAAAGAAATCATTGTATGGACTGAAACAATCACCTAGAATGTGGTACCAAAAATTTGATACTTATGTTTTAGGAATTGGTTTTGTTTGTAGCAATGCTGATCACCGTGTGTATTCAAAGAAAATTGGTAATGTAATTGTCATTATAGTTCTTTATGTTGATGACATGTTACTAATTGGAAATAGCAAGAAACTGGTCAGGGAAGTAAAGTCTCAGTTGGCATCGCAGTTTGACATGAAGGATCTTGGCCCTGCAAATTTTATATTGGGTATGCAAATAAAAAGAGATCGCTCTAACATAAAGTTGTGGCTGGATCAGAAAAAGTATGTTGAGACAGTGTTGAAAAGGTTCAATATGCAGGATTGCAAACCGGTGAAGGTACCTATTTCTTTAGGTGAAAAATTGTCTACTGAACAATGTCCAAAAATAGAAGAAGAGGTAGAGGAAATGTCACATATTCCTTATGCAAATGTTGTAGGTAGTTTAATGTATGCCATGGTTTGTACTAGAGCAGACATTGCCCATGCAGTGGGAGTCTTGAGTAGATATATGTCTAAACCTGGTAAAGAGCATTGGACTGCTGTGAAAAGGGTTTTCAGATATTTGCGTGGCACCTCTGATTTTACAATCTGCTATGAGGGTACAGGTAAAGAAAATAGACAATTGGATATAGAAGGGTTTGTTGATGCAGATTGGGCTGGAGATCTGGACAGGAGAAGATCTACTAGTGCTTATGTATTCAATTTGTTCGGAGGGGCCATTAGTTGGATGAGCAAGAGGCAGACTGTTGTTGCTCTTTCAACTACTGAAGCTGAGTATATGGCAGCCACTGATGCAAGTAAGGAAGCTGTATGGCTGCAAAGACTATGTGCTGAAATTGGGTTCTTTCAAGGAGCTATGAAGATAAACTGTGACAGTCAGAGTGCCATATTTTTGGCAAAGAACCCTGCTTACCATTCAAGAACGAAGCACATTGATACAAAGTTCCATTTCTGCAGGGACATGCTTGAACAGAAGAAAGTGTTGCTGGAAAAGGTAGACACCAAGGAAAATGTTGCAAATGCTTTAACCAAGGTCGTAAGCACTGAAAAGTTTAGATTCTGTACAATTGAAATGGGTCTGGCAAAGTATTCAACAAGTGGGAGAATGTTGGATGTGTCTCATTCTTTGCCGAAAAAGAATTGTACGACAGGCACTACAACGCAAAAGACGACGGGTAGGGGGGTCCGGGGGTCGGAGGCCCCCAAGGACCCCCGACTATGGTAAAGGTGCTTACGTAATAGGCGACGGCTCGAGGTGCGTAGGGAGGTGCCCTCGGATACGGTGAAAGCGATCGAAGCCGGCAAAGCCGACACTCGAAATTTTCACCTACTTTTATCGCTACTTTTGGAGCGAACCCCGGGATTCCCATGGTTGGTGGGTGGTTAGTTAGTGTGGGTGGTTTAGCCCATGGTGTTGTATCCACGGTACCCTAATACCACTTGGTGGTTTAGGGTTGTAAGAGTTTCCTTATATAATTATTGTAATGTCCCGTTTTAGGGACAAGAGAGAGAATAATATATCAAGGAGGATAGACTCTTGTTTGCTGGACTAGCCCAAATTGGGTGAACCAGGGTAAATCTTGTGTGTCATATGTGCATTGAATGGTGTTATTATTTCCTTAGTTACTTTTCTTGCTTTATTTCTAGAATATGTTTCTGTAAATTCTCTTCAATATGTCCCCAACTCAAACACCCTAGCCGAGGCCAAGTTATCGCACGAGCTACGGGCTCGTTGGTGAAAAATAAGCATGACCCGCTTCTTATCCTTCACCCTCTTTCACCAAGCGAAAAGTATGCCCCTTGGGCGCCTCAATAGAACAAAGCCAAAAATGATGCTTGCAGGAATCGAACACACAACCTCCTTGTCACCAACACCTTTGCATAATCCACGTTGCCACTAGGCCACACTGCCCAATGCATTTTGGGAAGTGGTCGCTGTCTCCCTTTAATGTTCATTGCATCACTTAAACAAAAAACATGAGCTCTTTTTCTTCACAAATACCAAGCGCAAATATCAATGAGCAAGGATGAATGAATTAAAAAATTTAATGACATATTTATATGTATGCCCTTTGCTTTGGAAACGTCAAACTTTTTGAAACTTCCTTCATGACGTCAACGGATAAACTTTTAATTTTAATTTTAAAATTAAAATTAAAATTTTAAATAAATTAAAATTTAAACTAAATCTTTAAAATTAAATATCTCCATCATTGGGGCACTTTTTT
This sequence comes from Wollemia nobilis, assembly GCA_028583015.1. NCBI lineage: Eukaryota > Viridiplantae > Streptophyta > Pinopsida > Araucariales > Araucariaceae > Wollemia > Wollemia nobilis. Next base: position 2,247,585 of record JAQPPZ010001190.1, on the reverse strand, counting down.
CGATGAAACGAAAATCCAACTTGAGTTTTAAGAAAAACCCATTTCAAATATGTCATCCATGGTTTTAAATAAAACCTTTAAAATTAAATTTCTTCATCATCGGGGCACCTTTTTCAATGAAACGAAAAACCAACTTGGGTTTTAAGAAAAAACCATTTCAAATCTACCATCCATGGTTTTAAATAAAAACCTTTTGCAAAGCTTCCCTTGAAGCTCCTTTTAGAACCAAATTCCATGCATCCCTTCTTGAACCTTTGATCAAAAACATTTGCTTATCATGAAGCTCTTTGTAAAACACAAACATAGTGCGTACTTACATAGATCCTTTTGACATCAATGACAACTCTTATCTTAGGGACTCAAAATGTCCAACAATCTCCCCCTTTGTCATTGATGGCAACCCATATCCTTTTACTGAAATTTGACCTTCTTTTCTGCTCCCCCTAGGACTTTGCTCCCCCTGGCTCAAAGCTTTCTCAAATATCAAATCTCTCCCCATATCAAAAAAACTCTCCTCAATATACACAAATATCTCCTCCTTTGTCATCAATGGCAAAGGTTCACCTTTGGGGCTCGGGGCTAAGAATGAGCCTCTTAGCTTAACCCCTCCCCAACCTCCACATGAGGTGGTTAATTTTGGGGTGGGAGTATTTCTACTCCTCGAAAGCACTACTATTTACATTTACCTTTCTCTCTTCCTTTATGAGTTTTCTTAATCATCTCATTGTTTCTTACCAAGTCATCATCACTTCTGTTCCTATTCCTATTCTTGTTCTCATCTATATTCCTATTTCTGTTCCTGTTTTTGTTCTTGTTCTCATCCATGTTCTTGTTCCTGTTCATGCCTGCTTCTAGAATATTTTCTCTACACCATATTGTTGTGTGACCATCATTATTGCACTTATAACACTTAATGTTATTATTCCTTGGAAGTGCAAATGTCTTAGGATATCTCCTAGTGAAGCCATATCCTCTTCTGTCATAAACCCTGTAATTCATTGCCTTGTGACCAAACTCATTGCATGAGTAGCAATACCCATGGAAAAGATATCCTTTCTAATATTCCTATATTTTGTATGACCTACACTATGAAGTCATGTGCCCAAAAATGTGACATGAGAAGCATCTCCCATTGAAGCTTCCTTGTATAGACCTCATTGGTCTCCTATTTTGATTGTTGTTCCATCTATATCTTCTTTGTGCATTGTTTCTATCTTTGACCGCTTTGGTGTCCAACGCATCCTTTGATGTCTCATTCTAGCTTACACTGTTATTTTCTAAAGTATATTCTTCTGAAATTCCTTCTTCTTCTAGACTTAAAGTATACTTTGCTTCCCATTTCTTTTGAGTCTGTTTGGAACCAAGACATGTCTTGTTTTTTGCTCGTCTTTGTATCTTGATTATTTTGTCTGCACTCTTTGCACTGTTCACATATTTGTACAACTTTGTCTTGGAATCCTCTAAATATTCCTTTAGTAGTGCCACTTCTTGTGTTAACTTTTCACACTCCAAAATATTTGCTTCTAAATTATACTTGAAATTACTTGCCTTAGCCTTTGAATTTTCTAAGTCCTCTATGAGCAATAATCTTTCTTCATCACATTCTTGAAACTAAATTTCAAGTTTAGAGTGTTGCTTTCTTACCTTCTTTATTGTGTCAAGATCATAGATAAGTTCTCCCTTGAGATCATATCCATTCTCCACAGAATAATCCTCTATTTGTTTACCTTTGTCCCTATCATTACTTCCTTTTGGCTTATCTTCTATAGGATCACTTACTTCATCTTATAATGCCATTAGAATATTCTCATCTGGTCTTTCAAGTGCATCTTCAAAACCATATTCACTGAAACTATAGCCATCCCTAGTGCAATTATCTTCAAGATGTCTAAATTTACCACATCTAAAACACTTGAGAATAACTAGAGTCCTTTTCTCTCTAACCATAAATAGGACTTCATCTCTATCATTGTTTGAAAAACTAGCATCACTATCATTTGACTACTTACTTGCATTATCCGCATAGTATCTTTTCTTTTTCATTTGAAAGAACTTCTTTCCTTGTCTGTTTTGTCTAACCTTACCTTTCTTCTTGTAGTTGTGTCTTTCTGATTATTTGTACTTGTAATCCTTTTTTTCTTCATCACTATTGTACTTTAGCTCTTTGCACTCTATCGCATAGCATCCATTATTTCCACAATTGAAGCACTTAATAGATCTTACATCTATGAATATTTTGGAGCCTTTATCTCTTCTACCATAGTTATCTTCTTCATCACTAGATGACTCCTTGATTCTATCTTTTTACCCTTTTTATTTTTGTCCACTTTGAATGCAACTTCCTTCGAAGGAATAGGATATTTTGTTCTTATCTCAAAAGTGGTAAGCATGCAAAGCAAAGAATTACTTGTCAAAGAATCACTATCAATTGATATTTTTATGGTAGAAACCTTTTCACTATAGATTTTTGGAAGAGTTCTCAAGATCTTATCACAAGCATCAGATTCATCATCCTTCATTCCAAGACCTCTCATATCATGTACAAATTCATCAATATTACTAAAATAATCATGAATATTTTCATCATTTCTCATTCTTAAGTTATCAAATTCTCCTTTGAGATTTTTGATCTTAGCTCTCCTTACACCTTTATCACCCTCATATATGTCATGCAGTAGATCCCACATATATTTTGTTGTTTTACAATCCATAACCTTCATAGATTCTGATCTACCCAATCCTTTTATAATTGCATTCATAGATATTGAATTTACATGCATTAGAATCTTACCTTCCTTATATGTATGAGGATTGATTGTAGAATCATATCCAAGTTCCATTGCATCCCAAAATTTATTTCCAAGTGCCATAAGGTGAAATATCATCAGCATACACCAATACAAGAAGTCACTTCCATAAAATACTGGTACTACATTATTGAAGGAACCATCCTTTTGATCCTTGTTATCCATTGTGTTCTTAGACCGCTTTTCCTTCAAGCTATCAAAATCTTCGAAGGAACCTGCTTTGATACCAATTGAAGAACACAAGCTTATACTTGAGAGGGGGGTGAACAGTATAAGACCACTTTTTACTTTTATTTTCAATTCAATATTATGTAGTGTATAGATAGTAGTATCAATAGAAGTAATCAAAACAATGCACAAAAAACCATCCACAAAAGTGACACAACTATTTACGTGGTTCACCCAATGCGGGCTACTCCACGGAGAAAATATTTTGCTAAAATTTTCTCAACCAATCTCTTGGGAATCCTTCCTAATTACAATGTTTATAGACCTCTGTCCAAAGGAGATGCTGATCCTCTAAATCTCAAGTTTGTGGATCTCTTCCACAAAAGAACTCTTTCCCATTTTGATCTGGCTAGTGATCTTCTAGAAGACTTTGTCTCTCTATTGCACTTACTGGTGGATATCTCTCCACTTAAAGACTCCTCACTTAGATCTCTCTTTAATTGTCCTGGTTGTTGGATCTCTATCCACTGAGACTCTGTCCTCTATACTCTACCACCTTCAAATATCTATCAATAGCTTCACTCAGAACCTCCTCAAATCTGCTCAATAAGCTCACTCAGAACCTCATCAAATCTTCTCACTAGGCTCACTCATAATCTGCTCAAATCCTCTCAATAGACTCACTTAGAACCTACTTAAATATTCTCAATAGGATCACTCAGAACCTACTCAAATCTACTCTATAGTCTCACTCAGAACCTACTCAAATTTTCTCAATAGGCTCACTCATATCCTACTCAAATCTGCTTAATAGGCTCACTTAGAACCTGCTCAATTCTGATCAATAGGCTCACTCAGAACCTACTCAAATATGCTCAATAGGCTCACTCAGAACCTGCTCAATAGGCTCACTTAGAACCTACTCAAATCTGCTCAATAGGCTCACTCAAAACCTGCTCAAATTTGCTCAATAAGCTCACTCAAAACCTCCTCAATAGGCTCACTCAGAACGTGCTCAAATATGCTCAATAAAATCTCAACTCAATCTCATAGAAGCATAAAGAGAATTGTTAAAGACTCAATATGTTCTATACTCAAATCCCAATATCAATTCAAAGCAATATCAACTCAAATCAATATTATAGAAGCATAAATATAATTGTTAGAGACTCAATATGTTCTATACTCAAATCCCAATGTCAACTCAAAATAATCTCAAATCAACTCAATCTTAACTCAATCTCATAGAAGCATAAAGAGAATTGTTAGAGACTCAATATGTTCTATTTTCAAGGCTCAATCTCAACTCAATCAGAATATAGAATAGTTTGTTTCATGGAACTTGAACAACCACTTCATGCAACCACTTGACTAGGCTCAATCAACTCTACTCAACCAATCACTTCAATAAATAACTCTTTCTCACAAACCCTAGTCCAAGCATGAATAAACTAACTCAAAATATTTCCAACAATGCTCAACAACAAATATTACATAACAATGATACTCATGTTATTTTCTAACTCAAGTTCAAGTTCTTTGCTATTTTACAATCCATAACCTTCATAGATTCTGATCTACCAAATATTTTTGTAATTGTATTCATAGCTCTTGAATTTGCATGCATTAGAAGCTTACCTTCCTTATCTATAGGAGGATTTACTGTAGAATCATATCCAAGTTCCACTGCATCTCAAACTTCATTTCCAAGTGCCATCATGTGAAATCTCATCAACATACACCAATACAAGAAGTCACTTCCATAAAATACTGGTACTACATTATTGAAGGACCCATCCTTTTGATCCTTGTGATCCATTTTTTTCTTAGACCGCTTTTCCTTCAAGCTATCAAAATCTTCGAAGGAACCCACTCTGATACCAATTGAAGAACACAAGCTTATACTGAGAGGGGGGGTGAACAGTATAAGACCACTTTTTACTTTTCTTTTCAATTCAATATTATGCAGTGTATAGATAGCAGTATCAATAGCAGTAATCAAAGCAATGCACAAAACACCATCCACAAAAGTGACACAACAATTTACGTGGTTCACCCAATGCGGGCTACTCCATGGAGAAAATATTTTGCTAAAACTTTCTCAATCAATCTCTTGGGAATCCTTCCCAATTACAATGTTTATGGACCTCTATCCAAAGGAGATGTTGATCCCCTAAATCTCAAGTTCATGGATCTCTTCCACAGGAGAACTCTTTCCCCTTCTGCTCTGGCTAGTGATCTTCTAGAAGACTCTGTCTCTCTACTGCACTTACTGGTGGATCTCTCTCCACTTGAAGACTCCTCACTCAGATCTATCTTCAATTGTCCTGGCTATTGGATCTCTATCCACTGAGACTCTATCCTCTGTACTCTGTCACCTCCAAAGCTCTATCAATAGGTTCACTCAAAACCTCCTCAAATCTTCTCAATAGGCTCACTCAAAACCTACTCAAATATGCTCAATAGGCTCACTCAGAACCTAATCTTCAAATATGCTCACTAAACCTGCTCAAATATGCTCAATAGGCTCACTTAGAACCTGCTCAAATTTGCTCAATAGGCTCACTCAGAACCTACTCAAATCTGCTCAATAGGCTCACTCGAAACTTCTCAAATCTTCTCAATACTCTCTAACCTTCTCAAATTCTCAATAGTCTAATTAATATTAATTAGTCCACAATCTTCTCAAAGACTTCTCAAATTAGCTCAATAAAATCTCAACTCAATCTCATAGAAGCATAAAGAGAATTGTTAGAGACTCAATATGTTCTATACTCAAATCCCAATCTCAATTCAAAGTAATCTCAACTCAGCTCAATCTTATAGAAGCATAAAGAGAATTGTTAGAGACTCAATATGTTCTATACTCAAATCCCAATCTCAACTCAAAGTAATCTCAACTCAGCTCAATATTAACTCAATCTCATAGAAGCATAAAGAGAATTGTTAGAGACTCAATATGTTCTATTCTCAAGGCTCAATCTCAACTCAATCAGAATATAGAATAGTTTGTTTCATGGAACTTGAACAACCACTTCATGCAACCACTTGACTAGGCTCAATCAACTCTACTCAACCAATCACTTCAAGAAACAACTCTTTCTCACAAACCCTAGTCCAAGCATGAATCAACTAACTCAAAATGTTTCCAACAATGCTCAACAACAAATCTTACATAACAATGATACTCATGTTCTTTTCTAACTCAAGTTCAAGTTCTTTGCATCACCCATTGGCTTCAACAACAATGCTAATAAGACAAGGTTTTAATCACAACTCTCAATTCAGAAAACCTTGAAGCATAAACTCAAAGTACTTCACTCAACCAATGGTCTAAACAACAATGCTTATCAAACAAGGTTTAATCACAACTCACAATCTAGAAAACCTTGAAGCATTAACTCAACCACTTTCGAAAAGGAAACCACAATCAATCCTTTTCACTCCAATGATATTTCAAAAATCAACCACCCAAATAAAATCAATGGAGAGTATTACTCATACCTTTTTGATGCCTTATGAGTTGTCCACTAAATCTGTCACACTCAACACACTTTCTTTTTCAACTCTTAACAAGGGTTAGAGATCTTGAGTAATAACACAACAATAATATCCAAATAACACCTTATTACTCCTACTTTATTTTAACATCCACCAAAGTTCTTTTTAAAAGAAAACCCTTACTCAAAATAACTTTCACTAAAAATAACTTTATCAAAAACCCTTATTACTCCTAACAATTTCAAAAATCACAATTAAAAATAATTCACAACTCAAACAACCACCATGACCTTATTCCCTAAGGTTACTCAACAAATCAACTAACGAAGCACCTTTACCCCTTATCACTCCACCTTAGGCAATCCAAACAAAATATTAATAAAAACCTTAATACCTACCTCGAGGGGAATCGAACCCTCGTCTTGCCCCAACGTGAATGCCCTAGCCATGGCCAAGCTACCACACGAGCTACGGGCTCATTGGTGAAAAAGAAGCACCACCCACTTCTTATCCTTCACCCTCTTCCGCCAAGCGAAAAGTATGCGCCTTGGGCGCCTCAACAGAACAAAGCCAAAAATGATGCTTACAGGAATCGAACGCACAACCTCCTTGTCACCAACACCTTTGCACAATCCAAGCTGCCACTAGGCCATGCTACCCAATGCATTTTGGGAAGTGGTCGTTGTCTCCCTTTAATGTTCGCTGCATCACTTAAATGAAAAACACGAGCTCTTTTTCTTCGCAAATACCAAGCGCAAATATCAACGAGCAAGGATGAATGAATTAAAAAATTCAATGGCATATTTATATGCCTTCCCTTTGCTTTGGAAACATCAGCCTTTTTGAAACTTCCTTCATGACGTCGATGGATAAAATTTTAATTTTAATTTTAAAATTAAAATTAAAATTTTAAATAAATTAAAATTTAAACTAAATATTTAAAATTAAATATCTCCATCACCGGGGCACCTTTTTCGATGAAACGAAAAGCCAACTTGGGTTTTAAGAAAAACCCATTTCAAATCTGCCATCCATGGTTTTAAATAAAACCTTTAAAATTAAATTTCTCCATCACCGGGGCACCTTTTTCGATGAAACGAAAAGCCAACTTGGGTTTTAAGAAAAACCCATTTCAAATCTGCCATCCATGGTTTTAAATAAAAACCTTTTGCAAAGCTTCCCTTGAAGCTCCTTTTGGAACCAAATGCCATGCATCCCTTCTTGAACCTTTGATCAAAAACCTTTGCTTCTCATGAAGCTCTTTGTGAAACACAAACATAGTGCTTACTTACATAGATCCTTTTGACATCAATGACAACTCTTAGCTTAGGGACTCAAAATGTCCAACAATATCCCCCTTTGTCATTGATGGCAACCCATATCCTTTTACTAAAATCTGACCTTCTTTTCTGCTCCCCCTGGGACTTTGCTCCCCCTGGCTCAAAGCTTTCTCAAATATCAAATCTCTCCCCATATCAAAAACTCTCCTCAATATACACAAATCTCTCCCCCTTTGTCATCAATGGCAAAGGGTCACCTTTGGGGCTCGGGGCTAAGAATGAGCCTCTTAGCTTAGCCCCTCCCCCACCTCCACATGAGGTGGTTAATTCTGGGGTGGGAGTATTTCTACTCCTCGAAAGCACTGCTCTTTACCTTTACCTTTCTCTCTTCCTTTCTGAGTTTTCTGAATCCTCTCACTATTTCTTACCAAGTCATCATCACTTCTGTTCCTGTTCCTATTCTTGTTCTCATCCATGTTCCTATTTTTATTCTTATTCTTGTTCTCTATTCTCTGTTCATGCCTGCTTTTGGAATATTTTCTCTACACCATCTTGTTGTGTGACCATCATTATTGCACTTATAACACTTAATGTTATTATTCCTTGGAGGTGCAAATGTCTTAGGATATCTCCTAGTGAAGCCATATCCTCTTCTACCATGAACCCTGCAATTCATTGCCTTGTGACCAAACTCATTGCATGAGTAGCAATACCCATGGAAAAGTTATCCTTTCCCATATTCCTGTCTTTTGTATGACCTACACTGTGAAGCCATGTGCCCAAACCTGTGACATGAGAAGCATCTCCCATTGAAGCTTCCTTGCCTAGACCTCATTGGTCTCCTATTTTGATTGTTGTTCCATCTGTATCTTCTTTGTGCATTGTTTCTATATTTGACCTCTTTGTTGTCCAACTCATCCTCTGATGTCTCATTCCAACTTACATTGTTATTTTCTGAAGTATCTTCTTCTAAAATTCCTTCTTCTTCTAGACTTGAAGTAGACTTTTCTTCCCATTTCTTTTGAGCCTGTTTGGAACCAAGACCTGTCTTGTTTGTTGCTCCTCTTTGTATCTTGATTATTTTGTCTACACTCTTTGCACTGTTCACATATTTGTACAACTTTTTCTTGGAATCCTCTAAATATTCCTTTAGTAGTGCCACTTCTTGTGTTAACTTTTCACACTCCAAAATATTTGCTTCTAACTTATCCTTGAACTTACTTGCCTTAGCCTTTGACTTTTCTAAGTCCTCTATGAGCAATAATATTTCTTCATCACATTCTTGAAACTGACTTTCAAGCTTAGAGTGTTGCTTTCTTACCTTCTTTATTGTGTCAAGAGCATAGATAAGTTCTCCCTTGAGATCATATCCATTCTCCACTGAATAATCCTCTATTTTTTTGCCTTTGTCCCTATCATTACTTCCTTTTGGCTTGTCTTCTATAGGATCACTTACTTCATCTTCTAATGCCATTAGAAGATTCTCATCTGGTCTTTCAAGTGCATCTTCAAAACCATCATCACTGAAACTATAGCCATCCCTAGTGCAATTATCTTCAAGATGTCCAAATTTACCACATCTAAAACACTTGAGAATAACTGGAGTCCTTTTCTCTCTAACCATAAATAGGACTTCATCTCTATCATTGTCTGAAAAACTAGCATCACTATCATTTGAGTACTTACTTGCATTATCCGCATAGTAGCTTTTCTTTTGCCTTTGAAAGAACTTCTTTCCTTGTCTGTTTTGTCCATCCTTGCCTTTCTTCTTGTACCTGTGTCTTTCTGATTCTTTGTACTTGTGATCCTATTTTTCTTCATCACTATTGTACTTTGGCTCTTTGCACTCTATCGCATAGTGTCCATACTTTCCACAATTGAAGCACTTAATAGATCTTACATCTATGAATATTTTGGAACCTTTATCTCTTCTACCATAGTTAGCTTCTTCATCACTAGATGACTCACTGCTTGATTCTGTATTTTTACCCTTTTTCTTTTTGTCCACTTTGAATGCAACTTCTTTCGGAGGAATAGGATCTTTTGTTCTTATCTCAAAAGTAGTAAGCATGCCAAGCAAAGAATTCCTTGTCAAAGAATCACTATCAATTGATGTTTCTATAGCAGAAACCTTTTCACTATACCTTTTTGGAAGAGTTCTCAAGATCTTATCACAAGCATCAGATTCATCAACCTTCATTCCAAGACCTCTCATCTCATGTACAAGTTCATCAATCTTACTGAGATAATCATGAATATTTTCATCATCTCTCATTCTTAAGTTCTCAAATTCTCCTTTGATATTTTTGATCTTAGCTTTCCTAACACCTTTATCACCCTCATATATGTCATGCAGTAGATCCCACATATCTTTTGTTGTTTTACAATCCATAACCTTCATAGATTCTGATCTACCCAATCCTTTTATAATTGCATTCATAGCTCTTGAATTTGCATGCATTAGAAGCTTACCTTCCTTATCTGTAGGAGGATTGATTGTAGAATCATATCCAAGTTCCACTGCATCCCAAACTTCATTTCCAAGTGCCATCAGGTGAAATATCATCAACATACACCAATACAAGAAGTCACTTCCATCAAATATTGGTACTGCATTATTGAAGGACCCATCCTTTTGATCCTTGTGATCCATTGTGTTCTTAGACCACTTTTCCTTCAAGCTGTCAAACTCTTCAGAAGGAACCCGCTCTGATACCAATTGAAGAACACAAGCTTATACTGAGAGGGGGGGTGAATAGTATAAGACCACTTTTTACTTTTCTTTTCAATTCAATATTATGTAGTGTATAGATAGCAATATCAATAGCAGTAATCAAAGCAATGCACAAAACACCATCCACAAAAGTGACACAACAATTTACGTGGTTCACCCAATGCGGGCTACTCCACGGAGAAAATATTTTGCTAAAACTTTCTCAATCAATCTCTTGGGAATCCTTCCCAATTACAATGTTTATGGACCTCTATCCAAAGGAGATGTTGATCCCCTAAATCTCAAGTTCATGGATCTCTTCCATAGGAGAACTCTTTCCCCTTCTACTCTGGCTAGTGATCTTCTAGAAGACTCTGTCTCTCTACTACACTTACTGGTGGATCTCTCTCCACTTGAAGACTCCTCACTCAGATCTATCTTCAATTGTCCTGGCTATTGGATCTCTATCCACTGAGACTCTATCCTCTGTACTCTATCACCTCCAAATCTCTATCAATAGGTTCACTCAGAACCTCCTCAAATATTCTCAATAGGCTCACTCATAACCTTCTCAAATCTGCTCAATAGGCTCACTTAGAACCTGCTCAAATCTTCTCAATAGGCTCACTTAGAACCTGCTCAAATCTTCTCAATAGGCTCACTCATAACCTGCTCAAATATGCTCAATAGGCTCACTCATAACTTGCTCAAATCTGCTCAATAGGCTCACTCAGAACCTACTCAAATCTGCTCAATAGGCTCACTCAGAACTTGCTCAAATATGCTCAATAAGCTCTCTAGAACTTGCTCAAATCTACTCAATAGGCCTTAGGACTTCTCAAATTATACTTCTCAAAGTTAAAAATAGTCAATAAGCCTTCTCAAAGACTTACCTCAAATCAGCTCAATAAAATCTCAACTCAATCTCATAGAAGCATAAAGAGAATTGTTAGAGACTCAATATGTTCTATACTCAAATCCCAATCTCAATTCAAAGTAATCTCAACTCAGCTCAATCTTATAGAAGCATAAAGAGAATTGTTAGAGACTCAATATGTTCTATACTCAAATCCCAATCTCAACTCAAAGCAATCTCAACTCAGCTCAATCTTAACTCAATCTCATAGAAGCATAAAGAGAATTGTTAGAGACTCAATATGTTCTATTCTCAAGGCTCAATCTCAACTCAATCAGAATATAGAATAGTTTGTTTCATGGAACTTGAACAACCACTTCATGCAACCACTTGACTAGGCTCAATCAACTCTACTCAACCAATCACTTCAAGAAACAACTCTTTCTCACAAACCCTAGTCCAAGCATGAATCAACTAACTCAAAATGTTTCCAACAATGCTCAACAACAAATCTTACATAACAATGATACTCATGTTCTTTTCTAACTCAAGTTCAAGTTCTTTGCATCACCCATTGGCTTCAACAACAATGCTAATAAAACAAGGTTTTAATCACAACTCTCAATCCAGAAAACCTTGAAGCATTAACTCAACCACTTTCGAAAAGGAAACCACAATCAATCCTTTTCACTCCAATGATATTTCAAAAATCAACCACCCAAATAAAATCAATGGAGAGTATTACTCATACCTTTTTGATGCCTTATGAGTTGTCCACTAAATCTGTCACACTCAACACACTTTCTTTTTCAACTCTTAACAAGGGTTAGAGATCTTGAGTAATAACACAACAATAATATCCAAATAACACCTTATTACTCCTACTTTATTTTAACATCCACCAAAGTTCTTTTTAAAAGAAAACCCTTACTCAAAATAACTTTCACTAAAAAGAACTTTATCAAAAACCCTTATTACTCCTAACAATTTCAAAAATCACAATTAAAAATAATTCACAACTCAAACAGCCACCATGACCTTATTCCCTAAGGTTACTCAACAAATCAACTAACGAAGCACCTTTACCCCTTATCACTCCACCTTAGGCAATCCAAACAAAATATTAATAAAAACCTTAATACCTGCCTCGAGGGGAATCGAACCCTCGTCTTGCCCCAACGCGAATGCCCTAGCCATGGCCAAGCTGCCGCATGAGCTACGGGCTCATTGGTGAAAAAGAAGCGCCACCCGCTTCTTATCCTTCACCCTCTTCCGCCAAGCGAAAAGTATGCGCCTTGGGCGCCTCAACAGAACAAAGCCAAAAATGATGCTTGCGGGAATCGAACGCACAACCTCCTTGTCACCAACACCTTTGCACAATCCATGCTACCACTAGGCCACGCTACCCAATGCATTTTGGGAAGTGGTCGTTGTCTCCCTTTAATGTTCGCTGCATCACTTAAATGAAAAACACGAGCTCTTTTTCTTCGCAAATACCAAGCGCAAATATCAACGAGCAAGGATGAATGAATTAAAAAATTCAATGGCATATTTATATGCCTTCCCTTTGCTTTGGAAACGTCGACCTTTTTGAAACTTCCTTCATGACGTCGACGGATAAACTTTTAATTTTAATTTTAAAATTTAAATTTAAATTTTAAATAAATTAAAATTTAAACTAAATCTTTAAAATTAAATATCTCCATCACCGGGGCACCTTTTTCGATGAAACGAAAAGCCAACTTGGGTTTTAAGAAAAACCCATTTCAAATCTGCCATCCATGGTTTTAAATAAAACCTTTAAAATTAAATTTCTCCATCACCGGGGCACCTTTTTCGATGAAACGAAAAGCCAACTTGGGTTTTAAGAAAAACCCATTTCAAATCTGCCATCCATGGTTTTAAATAAAAACCTTTTGCAAAGCTTCCCTTGAAGCTCCTTTTGGAACCAAATGCCATGCATCCCTTCTTGAACCTTTGATCAAAAACCTTTGCTTCTCATGAAGCTCTTTGTGAAACACAAACATAGTGCTTACTTACATAGATCCTTTTGACATCAATGACAACTCTTAGCTTAGGGACTCAAAATGTCCAACAATCTCCCCCTTTGTCATTGATGGCAACCCATATCCTTTTACTAAAATCTGACCTTCTTTTCTGCTCCCCTAGGACTTTGCTCCCCCTGGCTCAAAGCTTTCTCAAATATCAAATCTCTCCCCATATCAAAAAACTCTCCTCAATATACACAAATCTCTCCCCTTTGTCATCAATGGCAAAGGGTCACCTTTGGGGCTCGGGGCTAAGAATGAGCCTCTTAGCTTAGCCCCTCCCCCACCTCCACATGAGGTGGTTAATTCTAGGGTGGGAGTATTTCTACTCCCCGAAAGCACTGCTCTTTACCTTTACCTTTCTCTCTTCCTTTCTGAGTTTTCTGAATCCTCTCACTGTTTCTTACCAAGTCATCATCACTTATGTTCCTGTTCCTGTTCTTGTTCTCATCCATGTTCCTATTTCTGTTCCTATTCCTATTCTTGTTCTCATCCATGTTCTTGTTCCTGTTCATGCCTACTTCTGGAATATTTTCTCTACACCATCTTGTTGTGTGACCATCATTATTGCACTTATAACACTTAATGTTATTATTCCTTGGAGGTGCAAATATCTTAGGATATCTCCTAGTGAAGCCATATCCTCTTCTGCCATGAACCCTGCAATTCATTGCCTTGTGACCAAACTCATTGCATGAGTAGCAATACCCATGGAAAAGTTGTCCTTTCCCATATTCCTATCTTTTGTATGACCTACACTATGAAGCCATGTGCCCAAACCTGTGACATGAGAAGCATCTCCCATTGAAGCTTCCTTGCCTAGACCTCATTGGTCTCCTATTCTGATTGTTGTTCCATCTGTATCTTCTTTGTGCATTGTTTCTATCTTTGACCTCTTTGTTGTCCAACTCATCCTCTGATGTCTCATTCCAACTTACACTATTATTTTTTGAAGTATCTTCTTCTGAAATTCCTTCTTCTTCTAGACTTGAAGTAGACTTTTCTTCCCATTTATTTTGAGCCTGTTTGGAACCAAGACCTGTCTTGTTTGTTGCTCCTCTTTGTATCTTGATTATTTTGTCTACACTCTTTGCACTTGTTCACATATTTGTACAACTTTTTCTTGGAATCCTCTAAATCTTCCTTTAGTAGTGCCACTTCTTGTGTTAACTTTTCACACTCCAAAATATTTGCTTCTAACTTATCCTTGAACTTACTTGCCTTAGCCTTTGACTTTTCTAAGTCCTCTATGAGCAATAATATTTCTTCATCACATTCTTGAAACTGACTTTCAAGCTTAGAGTGTTGCTTTCTTACCTTCTTTACTGTGTCAAGAGCATAGATAAGTTCTCCCTTGAGATCATATCCATTCTCCACTGAATAATCCTCTATTTGTTTGCCTTTGTCCCTATCATTACTTCCTTTTGGCTTGTCTTCTATAGGATCACTTACTTCATCTTCTAATGCCATTAGAATATTCTCATCTGGTCTTTCAAGTGCATCTTCAAAACCATCATCACTGAAACTATAGCCATCCCTAGTGCAATTATCTTCAAGATGTCCAAATTTACCACATCTAAAACACTTGAGAATAACTGGAGTCCTTTTCTCTCTAACCATAAATAGGACTTCATCTCTATCATTGTCTGAAAAACTAGCATCACTATCATTTGAGTACTTACTTGCATTATCCGCATAGTAGCTTTTCTTTTGCCTTTGAAAGAACTTCTTTCCTTGTCTGTTTTGTCCATCCTTGCCTTTCTTCTTGTACCTGTGTCTTTCTGATTCTTTGTACTTGTGATCCTATTTTTCTTCATCATTTGTTGTACTTTGGCTCTTTGCACTCTGTCGCATAGTGTCCATACTTTCCACAATTGAAGCACTTAATAGATCTTACATCTATGAATATTTTGGAACCTTTATCTCTTCTACCATAGTTAGCTTCTTCATCACTAGATGACTCACCGCTTGATTCTATCTTTTTACCCTTTTTCTTTTTGTCCACTTTGAATGCAACTTCTTTCGGAGGAATAGGATCTTTTGTTCTTATCTCAAAAGTAGTAAGCATGCCAAGCAAAGAATTCCTTGTCAAAGAATCACTATCAATTGATGTTTCTATAGCAAAAACCTTTTCACTATACCTTTTTGGAAGAGTTCTCAAGATCTTATCACAAGCATCAGATTCATCAACCTTCATTCCAAGACCTCTCATCTCATGTACAAGTTCATCAATCTTATTGAGATAATCATGAATATTTTCATCATCTCTCATTCTTAAGTTCTCAAATTCTCCTTTGAGATTTTTGATCTTAGCTTTCCTGACACCTTTATCACCCTCATATATGTCATGCAGTAGATCCCACATATCTTTTGTTGTTTTACAATCCATAACCTTCATAGATTCTGATCTACCCAATCCTTTTATAATTGCATTCATAGCTCTTGAATTTGTATGCATTAGAAGCTTACCTTCCTTATCTGTAGGAGGATTGACTATAGAATCATATCCAAGTTCCACTGCATCCCAAACTTCATTTCCAAGTGCCATCAGGTGAAATATCATCAACATACACCAATACAAGAAGTCACTTCCATAAAATACTGGTACTACATTATTGAAGGACCCATCCTTTTGATCCTTGTGATCCATTGTGTTCTTAGACCACTTTTCCTTCAAGCTGTCAAACTCTTCAGAAGGAACCCGCTCTGATACCAATTGAAGAACACAAGCTTATACTGAGAGGGGGGTGAACAGTATAAGACCACTTTTTACTTTTCTTTTCAATTCAATATTATGTAGTGTATAGATAGCAGTATCAATAGCAGTAATCAAAGCAATGCACAAAACACCATCCACAAAAGTGACACAACAATTTACATGGTTCACCCAATGCGGGCTACTCCACGGAGAAAATATTTTGCTAAAAATTTCTCAATCAATCTCTTGGGAATCCTTCCCAATTACAATGTTTATGGACCTCTATCCAAAGGAGATGTTGATCCCCTAAATCTCAAGTTCATGGATCTCTTCCATAGGAGAACTCTTTCCCCTTCTACTCTGGCTAGTGATCTTCTAGAAGACTCTATCTCTCTACTGCATTGACTGGTGGATCTCTCTCCACTTGAAGACTCCTCACTCAGATCTATCTTCAATTGTCCTAGCTATTGGATCTCTATCCACTGAGACTCTATCCTCTGTACTCTATCACCTCCAAATCTCTATCAATAGGTTCACTCAGAACCTCCTCAAATATACTCAATAGGCTCACTCAGAACCTGCTCAAATCTGCTCAATAGGCTCACTCAGAACCTACTCAAATCTGCTCAATAGGCTCACTCAGAACCTTGCTCAAATATTCTCAATAGGCTCACTTAGAACCTGCTCAAATATGCTCAATAGGCTCACTCAAAACCTACTCAAATCTACTCAATAAGCTCACTCAGAACTTGCTCAAATCTGCTCAATAAGCTCACTCAGAACCTGCTCAAATCTACTCAATAAGCTCACTCAGAACCTACTCAAATCGATGCATAAATAGACTCACTCAGAACCTACTCAAATCTACTCAATAGGCTCACTCAAGCTTGCTCAAAAATAGTTCAAAAAATCTAACTCAAATCATAGAAGCATAAAGAGAATTGTAAAGGCAATCGACCCCAAACCTTCCCTATCATAAGAAAAACCTATTTTTGCTAAAACTGTCTCAATCAATCTCTTGGGAATCCTTCCCAATTACAATGTTTATGGACCTCTATCCAAAGGAGATGTTGATCCCCTAAATCTCAAGGTTGTGGATCTCTTCCATAGGAGAACTCTTCCCCTTCTACTATGGCTAGTGATCTTCTAGAAGACTATGTCTCTCTGCTGCACTTACTGGTGGATCTCTCTCCACTTGAAGACTCCTCACTCAGATCTGTCTTCAATTATCCTAGCTATTGGATCTCTATCCATTGAGACTCTATCCTCTGTACTCTATCACCTCCAAAGCTCTATCAATAGGATCACTTAGAACCTCCTCAAATATGCTCAATAGGCTCACTCAAAATCTACTCAAATCTGCTCAATAGGATCACTCAAAACTTGCTCAAATATGCTCAATAGGCTCACTTAGAACCTACTCAAATATACTCAATAGGCTCACTCAGAACCTACTCAAATCTGCTCAATAGGCTCACTTAGAACCTACTCAAATCTGCTCAATAGGCTCACTCAGAACCTGCTCAAATCTACTCAATAGGCTCACTTAGAACTTGCTCAAATATGCTCAATAGGCTCACTCAGAACCTACTCAAATCTGCTCAATAGGCTCACTCGAAACCTGCTCAAATCTACTCAATAGGCTCACTCAGAACCTGCTCAAATATACTCAATAGGCTCACTCAAAACCTACTCAAATATGCTCAATAGGCTCACTCAGAACCTCCTCAAATCTGCTCAATAGGCTCACTTAGAACCTACTAAAATTTTCTCAATAAAATCTCAACTTGATCTCATAGAAGCATAAAGAGAATTGTTATAGACTCAATATGTTCTATATTCAAATCCCAATCTCAATTCAAAGAAATCTCAACTCAGCTCAATATTATAGAAGCATAAAGAGAATTGTTAGAGACTCAATATGTTCTATACTCAAATCCCAATATCAACTCAAAGTAATCTCAACTCAACTCAATATTAACTCAATATCATAGAAGCATAAAGAGAATTGTTAGAGACTCAATATGTTCTATTCTCAAGGCTCAATCTCAACTCAATCAGAATATAGAATAGTTTGTTTCATGGAACTTGAACAACCACTTCATGCAACCACTTGACTAGGCTCAATCAACTCTACTCAACCAATCACTTCAAGAAACAACTCTTTCTCACAAACCCTAGTCCAAGCATGAATCAACTAACTCAAAATGTTTCCAACAATGCTCAACAACAAATCTTACATAACAATGATACTCATGTTATTTTCTAACTCAAGTTCAAGTTCTTTGCATCACCCATTGGCTTCAACAACAATGCTAATAAGACAAGGTTTTAATCACAACTCTCAATTCAAAAAAAGCAAAAAAAAAACCCACAAAAACAAAAAAGGAAAAAACCTTGAAGCATTAACTCAACCACTTTCAAAAATGAAACCGCAATCAATCCTTTTCACTCCAATGATATTTCAAAAATCAACCACCCAAATAAAATCAATGGAGAGTATTACTCATACCTTTTTGATGCCTTATGAGTTGTCCACTAAATCTATCACACTCAACACACTTTCTTTTTTCAACTCTTAACAAGGGTTAGAGATCTTGAGTAATAACACAACAATAATATCCAAATAACACCTTATTACTCCTACTTTATTTTAACATCCACCAAAGTTATTTTTAAAAGAAAACCCTTACTCAAAAATAACTTTCACTAAAAAGAACTTTATCAAAAACCCTTATTACTCCTAACAATTTCAAAAATCACAATTAAAAATAATTCACAACTCAAATAGCCACCATGACCTTATTCCCTAAGGTTACTCAACAAATCAACTAACAAAGCACCTTTACCCCTTATCACTCCACCTTAGGCAATCCAAACAAAAGATTAATAAAAACCTTAATACCTACCTCGAGGGGAATCAAACCCTCGTCTTACCCCAACGTGAATGCCCTAGCCACGACCAAGCTACCGCATGAGCTGTGGGCTCGTTGGTGAAAAATAAGCACCACCCGCTTCTTATCCTTCACCCTCTTCCGCCAAGCAAAAATTATGCGCCTTGGGCGCCTCAATAGAACAAAGCCAAAATAGATGCTTGAGGGAATCGAATGCACAACCTCCTTGTCACCAACACCTTTGCACAATCCAAGCTACCACTAGGCCACACTACCCAATGCATTTTGGGAAGTGGTCACTATCTCCCTTTAATGTTCATTGTGTCACTTAAATGAAAAACATGAGCTCTTTTTCTTCGCAAATACCAAGCACAAATATCAACGAGCAAGGATGAATGAATTAAAAAATTCAATGGCATATTTATATGCCTTCCCTTTGCTTTGGAAATATCGGCCTTTTTGAAACTTCCTTCATGACGTCGGTGGATAAACTTTTAATTTTAATTTTAAATAAATTAAAATTTAAACTAAATCTTTAAAATTAAATATCTCCATCATCGGGGCACCTTTTTTGATGAAACGAAAAGCCAACTTGGGTTTTAAGAAAAACCCATTTCAAATATGCATCCATGGTTTTAAATAAAACCTTTAAATTTAAATTTCTCCATCACCGGGGTACCTTTTTCGATGAAATGAAAAGCCAACTTGGGTTTTAAGAAAAACCCATTTCAAATTTGCCATCCATGGTTTTAAATAAAAATATTTTGCAAAGCTTCCCTTGAAGCTCCTTTTGGAACCAAATGCCATGCATCCCTTCTTGAACCTTTGATCAAAAACCTTTGCTTCTCATAAAGCTCTTTGTGAAACACAAACATAGTGCTTACTTACATAGATCCTTTTGACATCAATGCCAACTCTTAGCTTAGGGACTCAAATGTTAGCGTATATTTGCTGTTATTACATTATATTTCAGGCATATTGTAAATTAGGTATAACTTGTTATTTGTTATAACAAGTTCTATTTCAGCCTCGGATGGTTTCGTAACCTCCGGGCTATTATAGTCCTGCAAATGTATTATTTAAACCATCCCGGACATGAATATTATCTGTTGTTTATTCTAACATGGCATCAGAGCCAGTAGCGTGAGAAGAGAGAGAGGAGGCGGACGCTGTTTGCTTGGAGAAAGTTTTGCAGGAAGCGGAAGGCTTCAGTTTTTTTTTCTAGCGCTGGTCTGGAAAATTTTTATTTCCCAGCGCTGGACTGTGCGTTTTTTTCTGAACGCATAGTTTAAAAAAAAAAACAGAGACCTCCTGTGCGTTGTTTTTCCCAGCGCTGGTCTGATTTTTTTCCCAAGCACCGCGAGATTTAAAAAAATAATTTTTCGCGACGTGATTTATCGCGTGATTGAAGTGAAAAAAAAAAATTTGTGGACGCGGAACCCCCCCGCGTGATTGAATTGAAAAAAAAAAAAAAATTTGTGGACGCCGACCCCCCCGCATGATTGAATTAAAAAAAAAAAAATTTGCGGCCCCCCCCCGCGACGTGATTTTCATCACGTGCGGCGGCCGCGCACCCCCTCCCGTCGCGACGTGGCCACCCACCCCCTCCCTCCCCCCTTCCCCTCCCCTGCGTCGTGCTGCACCACGTGCGCGACGCGCAGAGGGCTGCAGCCGCGGCCACAACAAAGCGACTCGCTGCGCGCGTCACGCAACGCGAGCTGCGGCCGCGGCCACAACAACGGTCGCGGCTAAGCTGCGGCAGCGATCACCGTAGGCTGTCCGATCGCGAGTCGCTTGCTGCGACGCGCGCTGCGGCCGTGACCGACGAGAGGAGGACTGCGAGAGGACGCTGCGGCCACCAGCGAGGCGGCCACGAGAGGGAGCTGTGGCCAGGCGGCCACGCTCGGGCAGCGGATTGGGGACCCTCCTCAAATACGAGGGAGCCCCTGATCCTGTCGGATCAGCCCGCTAGTCCACCTGGTGGTGGGCTGTGCGGTAAGGCTCTGGGAGCCTGCAGGTCGCGGGTTCCAATCCCGCCTACTCCCCTTCATCAAAGGTAAAAAAAAAATTTTTCCAACGTTTTTTTTAATTATTTTTTCCTAAAGTTAAAAATTTAATTTTTGATTTTAATTTATTTTCTATAGTTTAACCTTTATAAATTAAAATTAAATTTTTTTAATTTGATTTTAATTTTTTTTTAAAGGTTTTTTACAAACTATATAAATTAAAATTAATATTTTTTTAACTTTAAGGTTATAAAATAATTTTCAAAAATCATTTGTGGAAAGATTATTTTTTTAAGATAAAAAGAAGGGGGTATTTTTTTTCAAAAATCAAAGGGGGAAAGTGAGTAATTTTTGAAAAGCAAATTTGGCATTATTGTAAAGGTGCATTTTT
Organism: Wollemia nobilis; assembly: GCA_028583015.1. Classification (NCBI taxonomy): domain Eukaryota; kingdom Viridiplantae; phylum Streptophyta; class Pinopsida; order Araucariales; family Araucariaceae; genus Wollemia; species Wollemia nobilis. The sequence goes on along the minus strand of JAQPPZ010001190.1, from coordinate 2,226,223 downwards.
GGCTGCGCCTGACACCTAGTGGGTTATTCTTGAGGGCACTTTTCTTTGTTGTATGTTGCATATTTGATTTCTTGCACTATAACATTAAAAGTTAAAATCAAATTCACTCCCTAAGTCCCCAGAATAATTAAAACCCATCCGTGCAATTTATTGCACTGCAACGTTCAGTATTTGTGATACCTCGGCCAGCACTTACAGGTAAAGCTGTCGTGATTGCGCTACTGTATCCGCCGCCTAATATAGCTGCTACAACGACGTCTGAGCTTGTTCTCTATAAATCGTCGGGGAGAGATAAGTTTGCCATTTTGCATTTTTTTACTCCATCCACTACCCTTAATCGTTCTTGTGTTTAGGCGTAAATCCTGACGAAGTATTCTTCATAGTGTTTAGGGGAAGTTACGCCCCACGCATGAGAAGAATCTTCTATGGTAGGTGCCATCAACAAGGCGATTCCCTTTCAATCTTGCTTATGTTCCACGTATCGTATGATCTCTAAAAATCACCTATAGTTTCCCTCACGTAAGGGCGGGTGATTTTTTGTTGATCTTTCTAAATACCTATAGTTTCCCTCACGTAAGGGCGGGTATTTTGTACGGTATAACGGCCTAGCAAAAGGTATATCGAAAGGGGGACCAATTGGTGTTATAAGGAACCTTCATCATGTATGCAAAACTAATGACTGATTCTCATCAGTTGTTGAAAGGTCCTAATTACACACCATGGAAAAATAAGATGAAGGCCATCCTAGCAATGGATGATTTATGGGATGTTGTATCCGGAGCAACAACCAGACCTTCACCTATTGCTGGTGCTGGTGCTACAACTCCATCTACTGCTCAAAGAGACTTTGATAAGCTAGACAGTAAAGCAAAAGTGCTCATCTTGCTTGTTGTGTACGATGAAGTCCAACCCCATATTCTTGACTGTGCAACTAGTAAAGCGGCATGGGATGCCCTTAATACTATATATGAGGGAAAGAATGATTCCACCATTCTATTTCTTCAATCTCAATTACACGATCTAAGCATGAAGCAGGGTGAGACAGGTTGAATTCTTTCTTTGCGAGTTTTCGAATTGAAAGCAAAGTTGAATTCTTTGGGAGAACCGATTGAAGACAAGCTCCTTACTTTAGTTGTATTGAGAGCTTTACCTGATTCTTATCGGGTGTTGATCACTTCCCTTCGGGTATCACAACGGAAAGTTACTTTTGTAGAATTGGTTAATATGCTTCAAGAGGAGGAAGCACGCCAACTACGAGAGAGATGATTCTTCTAACACTGCTCTCTACATCAACGGGAAAGGGCAGAACCGGAAGAAGGGTAATTTTTAGAAGGGAGGAAATTCACAAAAGGATTCAAAAGGAAACAAACTCAACAACCTCAACAGAAAAAGAGATATTGCAAGATCTGTGACAAAGAAGGTCATGATACAAACAGATGTTGGCATAAGAATAAGCAATCAAAACAGAAAGGCCGAAACAAACCACAAAAGAACAAACAACAAGTGAATGTTGCTGTTGAAGAATATGACACGGATTATGAGAGAGCTCACAAAGTTCTCATGACTACCACGGTGTCCAAGCGAGACGGATCCTATATGGTATGTTGATTATGGAGCCAGTAAGCACATGATTGGTGACAAATCATGGTTTGAGTCTTTTGAGGCCAAAGAGGGCAAACCTGTCACTATTGCTGATGATAAAACCTACAAGGTTCAGGGAGAAGGCACTGTTTCGGTCACTCTTCACTGATGGCAAGTGTCGGATTGATAAAGTTCTCTATGTTCCGGGATTGGCAAACAATTTGTTGTCATTCACACAAATTCTGGACAAAGATATGGTTGTGAACTTTAGTGTTGAGGGAGGCAAGAAGTGTTGTTCTATTACCGGGAGGGGTAAGAACATTGCAACCGCTTCATATAAGCATGGCTTATTTGCCTTAGATACTATCTCTACTCCACATGTTGCCATGACCGTCTCTACAAAGGAGGCAACTTCCCTATGGCACAAGAGATATGGACATTTGAGTTATGGTTACTTACTTGAGCTAAGTAAGTATGAGATGGTTAAGGGTCTTCCTTCCCTTTCTACCACTTTACCGGTTTGCTCTGACTGCTTGGCAGGAAAGCAGCATAGAGTGCCTTTTGAAAAGAGCTCTACAAGAGCAAAGAAACCTCTGGAGTTGGTTCATACCGATCTGTGCGGTCCCTTCACTCCCAACGGTTGTGGGGGTAAGAGGTATTTTCAGTTATTTGTGGATGATTACTCACGAAAGATGTGGGTATTCTTTCTTCAACTGAAATCTGAAGCATTTGGCTTCTTTCAGCAATTCAAGAAATCCGTTGAGAAGGAGTCGGGGACTTCTATAAAGACCCTCCGCTCGGATCGAGGGGGGAGTTCACCTCTAAAGAATTTTTTGCATTCTTGAAAGAAAATGGGATCACAAGACAGGTTAACTACTGCTTATACTCCTCGGCCAAAATGGAGTTGCTTTGAAAGCAGGAATCGTTCCATCATGGAAATGGTTCGTTGCATGCTCACGGGAGCTAGACTTGAGCAACTATATTGGGCGAGAAGCTGTCACCACAGCGGTATATCTGTTGAATAGGGCACCCACAAAGGCCCTACAAGGAATGACTCCACGGGAAGCATGGAGTGGTAGGAAACCCTCCATTTCTCATCTACGCATTTTTGGATGTAAAGCTTTCATGCACATACCAAAAGAGAAAAGGAAGAAGCTAGATGAGAAGACATTGAAGTGTATTCTTCTTGGGTATGATGAGCACTCTAAGGGTTATCGTTTGATTGATCCCTTAACCAAGAAGATTCACATAAGTAGAGATGTTGTTTTTGATGAGGCTTTCACATCGGCAAACACATCAGATGTATACCTAGACCTTGTGGAAACTCAGGTTGTTAAATCTCCTTCATCAAAGGTTGGAGGTTCTTATGGATCTTCTTCAACACCTAAGAAGAAGAATCCAAAGTGGTATACAAATACAATCAAAGACTCTAAGCTATCTACTCCACCAGATTTGACTTTGGATAGGCCTCGTACTCGCGGCATGGCTCGACGGGAGAAAGGCTGCAACGAGAGAATACTTGGGGTTGATGATCCGTGTCAATCTTTTGAAGAACTTTTCGTAGATCCAGCAGAGAGATACGAGAAGATATGGATATTGATAGTGATAAGGTGTTTATGTCTTCCATAGACGATCTTGAACCTGCATCGGTACAAGTTTCTCTCGATGAGCCTTAGTGGAAGGCTGCTATGGATGCGAGTATAAGTCTTTGATGAAAAACAAAACTTGGAAGCTTGTCGATCTGCCGCATGGAAAGAAGCCCATTGGCTGCAAATGGGTGTATAAAGTCAAGTACAAAGCAGATGGGACAATTGATAAGCATAAGGCCCGTCTTGTTGCAAAGGGCTATGCTCAAAAGGAAGGCATTGACTACGAGGAAACTTTTGCACCTACTTGCTCGGATGACAACAATTCGAGTTATTTGTGCTATGGCAGCACGGTTTGGGTGGAAAGTTCATCGGATGGATGTCAAAAGTGCCTTTACGAATGGTGATCTCCAAGAAGAAGTCTATATGACTCAGCCAGAAGGATTTGCAGTGGAAGGCCAACAACGGAAAGTTTGCAAATTGGTCAAATCCTTATATGGCCTGAAACAAGCTCCTCGAGCTTGGTATATAAAAATGGACAATCACCTCCTGCGGCATGGTTTTAAGAGATGTCCGTCAGATGCAAACCTCTATTTCAAGAAACAGGGTTACGAGATAGTGTTGCTTGTACTCTATGTTGATGATCTGCTCATTACGGGGAGTTCAGAAACTATGATCTCTCTTGTCAAAAGAGACTTGTGTCAATCTTTTGAGATGTCGGATCTCGGACTTCTCCATTCTTGTCTTGGTCCGGAATTCAGCCAGAAGGAGCACTCCATCAAAGTGTCTCAGAAAAAATATGCCAAGACATTGCTAGAAAAATATCGCATGACTGATTGCAAGCCAATGGCAACTCCGATGGAGACTGGACTTCAGTTATCGCGATATGATGATTCACCTCAGGTAGATGGTACTCTCTATCGACAGTTGATTGGGAGTCTCATATATCTGACCAATACTAGGCCAGATCTCGTATTTCTTGTCAACTATCTTTCGAGGTTCATGCGGGAGCCTAAAACCACTCATTGGAAAGCGGCAAAACGTGTTCTTCACTATGTCCGTGGCACAATGGAATATGGCCTAGAATACAAGAGGAACAACAAATTCTTCTTGCAAGGATACACGGACTCCGACTATGCCGGATCATTTGATGATCGCAAGTCAACTTCGGGATATATTTTTCATCTTGGATCCGGTCCTGTCTCTTGGCACAGCAAGAAGCAACCGGTGGTTGCTATTTCATCAACAAAGGCGAGTATCGCGCCGCACGTGAAGCTGTGTGCGAAGTGATATGGTTGCGTCGCATTACGACAAGTATGGGTCATCCATCCAAATCTCCAATACACTTGTTTTGCGACAATCGGGGTGTTACGAACCTAGTCAAGAATCCGAGTCCATCATGAAAGAACAAAACACATTGACACACAATGTCATTTCACTCGAGATGAAGTTTCGAGGCACCAAATTCAGCTTCGACACATTCCCACCGATGCTCAAGTTGCGAGACATTTTCACTAAGGCACTTGCACGTGTCAAATTTGAATTGTTTCGCAGCTCTCTTTGTATTGCAAAATGATGTAATCAGGGGGATGTTAGTATAGCTAATAGTTATATCATTACCAAAATAATGTAATAAGGGGGGATGTTAGCGTATATTTGTTAGTTATTACATTATTATTACATTATATTGTAAATTAGGCATAACTTGTTATTTGTTATAACAAGTTCTATTTCAGCCTCGGATGGTTTCGTAACCTCCGGGCTATTATAGTCCTGCAAATGTATTATTTAAACCATCCCGGACATGAATATAATTTGTTGTTTACTCTAACATCAAAATGTCCAATAATATCCCCCTTTGTCATTGATGGCAACCCATATCCTTTTACTAAAATCTGGCCTTCTTTTATACTCCCCCTGGGACTTTGCTCCCCATGGCTCAAAGATTTCTCAAATATAAAATCTCTCCCCATATAAAAAACTCTCCTCAATATACACAAATCTCTCCCCCTTTGTCATCAAGTTCAAAGGGTCACCTTTGGGGCTCGGGGCTAATAATGATCCTCTTAGCTTAGCCCCTCCCCCATATCCACATGAGGTGGCTAATTATGGGGTGGGAGTATTTCTACTCCCCAAAAGCACTGCTTTTTACCATTACCTTTCTCTCTTTATTTCTAAGTTTTTTGAATCCTCTCACTGTTTCTTACCAAGTCATCATCACTTGTGTTCCTGTTTCTATTCTTGTTGTTATCCATGTTCATGTTTTTGTTCATGTTCTTGTTCTTGTTCTCATCCATGTTCTTGTTCTTGTTCATGATTGCTTTTGGAATATTTGCTCTACACCATCTTGTTGTGTGACCATAATTATTGCACTTATAACACTTAATGTTATTATTCCTTGGAAGTGCAAATGTCTTAGTATATCTCCTAGTGAAGCTATATCCTCTTCTGTCATAAATACTGTAATTCATTGTGTTGTGACCAAAATCATTGCATGAGTAGCAATACCCATGGAAACGTTATCCTTTCCCATATTCATGTCTTTTGTATGACCTGTATTGTGAAGTCATGTGCCCAAACCTGTGATATGAGAAGCATCTTCCATTGAAGCTTCCTTATCTAGACCTCATTGGTCTCCTATTTTGATTGATGTTCCATCTGTATCTTCTTTGTGCATTATTTCTATCTTTGACCTCTTTTTTGTCCAACTCATCCTTTGATGTCTCATTCCAACTTACACTATTATTTTTTGAAGTATCTTCTTCTGAAATTCCTTCTACTTATAGACTTGAAGTAGAATTTTATTCCCATTTATTTTGAGCCTGTTTGGAACAAAGACCTGTCTTGTTTGTTGTTCCTCTTTGTATCTTGATTATTTTATCTACACTATTTGCACTATTCACATATTTGTCCAAAGTTTTCTTGGAATCCTCTAAATATTCCTTTAGTAGTGCCACTTCTTGTGTTAAATTTTCACACTCCAAAATATTTTCTTCTAACTTATCCTTGAACTTACTTGCCTTAGCCTTTGACTTTTCTAAGTCCTTTATGAGCAATAATCTTTCTTCATCACATTCTTGAAACCGAATTTCAAGTTTAGAGTGTTTCTTTCTTATCTTCTTTACTGTGACAAGAGCATAGATAAGTTCTCCCTTGAGATCATATTCATTCTCCACTGAATAGTCCTCTATTTGTTTGCCTTTGTCCCTATCATTACTTCCTTTTGGCTTGTATTCTATAGGATCACTTATTTCATCTTATAATGCCATTAGAAGATTCTCATATGGTCTTTCAAGTGCATCTTCAAAATCATCATCACTGAAACTATAGCCATCCCTAGTGCAATTATATTCAATATGTCCAAATTTACCACATCTAAAACACTTGAGAATAACTAGAGTCCTTTTCTCTCTAACCATAAATAGGACTTCATCTCTATCATTGTCTGAAAAACTAGCATCACTATCATTTGAGTAATTACTTGCATTATCCGCATAGTAGCTTTTCTTTTGCCTTTGATAGAACTTCTTTCCTTGTCTGTTTTGTCCATCCTTGCCTTTCTTCTTGTACCTGTGTCTTTCTGATTCTTTGTACTTGTGATCTTGTTTTTCTTCATCACTGTTGTACTTTGGATCTTTGCACTCTATCGCATAGTGTCCATTGTTTCCACAATCGAAGCACTTAATAGATCTTACATCTATGAATCTTTTGGAACCTTTATCTCTTCTACCATAGTTAGCTTCTTCATCACTAGATGACTCACTGCTTGATTCTATATTTTTACCCTTTTTATTTTTGTCCACTTTGAATGTAGCTTCTTTCGGAGGAATAGGATCTTTTGTTCTTATCTCAAAAGTAGTAAGCATGCCAAGCAAAGAATTCTTTGTCAAAGGATCACTATAAATTGATGTTTATATAGCAGAAACATTTTCACTATACCTTTTTGGAAGAGTTCTCAAGATCTTTTCACAAGCATCAGATTCATCAACCTTCATTCCAAAAACTCTCATATCATGTACAAGTTCATAAATCTTACTGAGATAATCATGAATATTTTCATCATATCTCATTCTTAAGTTCTCAAATTCTCCTTTGAGATTTTTGATATTATATTTCCTGACACCTTTATCACCCTCATATATGTCATGCAGTAGATCCCACATATCTTTTGTTATTTTACTCATAGATTCTGATCTACCCAATCCTTTTATAATTGCATTTATAACTCTTGAATTTGCATGCATTAGAAGATTACCTTCCTTATCTGTAGGAGGATTAACTATAGAATCATATCCAAGTTCCACTTCATCCCAAACTTCATTTCCAAGTGCCATCAGGTGAAATCTCATCAGTATACACCAATAAAAGAAGTCACTTCCATAAAATACTAGTACTGCATTATTGAAGGACCCATCCTTTTGATCCTTGTGATCCATTGTGTTCTTAGACCGCTTTTACTTCAAGCTATTAAAATATTTAGAAGGAACTCGCTCTGAGAACACAAGCTTATACTGAGAGGGGGGGTGAATAGTGTAAGACCACATTTTAATTTTATTTTCAATTCAATATTAAGTATTGTATAGATAGTAGTATCAATAATAGTAATCAAAGCAATGTACAAAACACCATCCACAAAAGTGACAAAACAATTTACGTGGTTCACCCAATGCGAGATACTCCACGGAGAAAATATTTTTCTAAAAATTTCTCAATTAATCTCTTGGGAATCCTTCCCAATTACAATGTTTATGGACCTCTATCCAAAGGAGATGTTGATCCCCTAAATCTCAAGTTTGTGGATATCTTCCATAGGATAACTCTTTCCCCTTTTGCTCTGGCTAGTTATCTTCTAGAAGAATTTGTCTCTCTATTGCACTTACTGGTGGATCTATCTCCACTTGAAGACTCCTCACTCAGATTTATATTCAATTGTCTTGGCTATTGTATCTCTATCCACTGAGACTCTATCCTCTATACTCTATCACCTCCAAAGCTCTGTCAATAGGTTCACTCAAAACCTCCTCAAATCTGCTCAATAGGCTCACTCATAACCTGCTCAAATATTCTCAATAGGCTCACTCAGAACCTGCTCAAATATGCTCACTAGGTTCACTCAGAACCTCCTCAAATCTGCTCAATAGGCTCACTCAGAACATTCTCAAATTTGTTCAGTAGGCTCACTCAAAACCTGCTCAAATATTCTCAATATGCTCACTCAGAACCTGCTCAAATCTGCTCAATAGGCTCACTCAGAACCTACCCAAATCTGCTCAATATGATCACTCAGAACCTACTCAAATATGCTCAATAGGCTCACTTAGAACCTGCTCAAATCTGCTTAATAGGATCAATAAGAACTTGCTCAAATCTTCTTAATAGGCTCACTCAAAACTTTCTCAAATATGCTCAATATACTGAATCAGAACCTACTCAAATATTCTCAATAGGCCCACTCAGAACCTGCTCAAATATGTTCAATAGGCTCACTCAAAGACTTGCCTCAAATCAGCTCAATAAAATCTCAACTCAATCTCATAGAAGCATAAAGAGAATTGTTAGAGACTCAATATGTTCTATACTCAAATCCCAATATCAATTCAAAGCAATCTCAACTCAGCTCAATATTATAGAAGCATAAAGAGAATTGTTAGAGACTCAATATGTTCTATACTCAAATCCCAATCTCAACTCAAATCAATCTCAACTCAGCTCAATATTAACTCAATATCATAGAATCATAAAGAGAATTTTTAGAGACTCAATATGTTCTATTCTCAAGGCTCAATATCAACTCAATCAGAATATAGAATAGTTTGTTTCATGGAACTTGAACAACCACTTCATGCAACCACTTGACTAGGCTCAATCAACTCTACTCAACCAATCATTTCAAGAAACAACTCTTTCTCACAAAACCTAGTCCAAGCATGAATCAACTAACTCAAAATATTTCCAACAATGCTCAACAACAAATCTTACATAACAATGATACTCATGTTCTTTTCTAACTCAATTTCAAGTTCTTTGCATCACCCATTGGCTTCAACAATAATGCTAATAAGACAAGGTTTTAATCACAACTCTCAATTCAGAAAACCTTGAAGCATAAACTCAACCACTTTCGAAAAGGAAACCACAATCAATCCTTTTCACTTCAATGATATTTAAAAAATCAACCACTCAAATAAAATCAATGGAGAGTATTACTCATACCTTTTTGATGCCTTATGAGTTGTCCACTAAATCTGTCACACTCAACACACTTTATTTTTTAACTCTTAACAAGGGTTAGAGATCTTGAGTAATAACACAACAATAATATCCAAATAACACCTTATTACTCCTACTTTATTTTAACATCCACCAAAGTTATTTTTAAAAGAAAACCCTTACTCAAAAAAACTTTCACTGAAAAGAACTTTATCAAAAACCCTTATTACTCCTAACAACTTCAAAAATCACAATTAAAAATAATTCACAACTCAAACAACCACCATGACCTTATTCCCTAAGGTTACTCAACAAATCAACTAATGAAGCACCTTTATCCCTTATCACTCCACCTTAGGCAATCCAAACAAAATATTAATAAAAACCTTAATACCTACCTCGAGGGGAATCGAAACATTGTCTTGCCCCAAAGTGAATGCCCTAGCCATGACTAAGCTACCGCATGAGCTACGGGCTCATTGGTGAAAAATAATCACCACCCGCTTCTTATCCTTCACCCTCTTTCGCCAAGCAAAAAGTATGTGCCTTGGGCTCCTCAATAGAACAAAGCCATAAATAATTCTTGCGGGAATCAAATGCACAACCTCCTTGTCACCAAAACCTTTGCACAATCCAAGCTGCCACTAGGCCACATTGCCCAATGTGTTTTGGGAAGTGGTCATTGTCTCCCTTTAATTTTCTTGCGTCACTTAAAAGAAAAACACGAGCTCTTTTTCTTCGCAAATACCAAGCACAAATATCAACGAACAAGGATGAATGAATTAAAAAATTCAATGGCATATTTATATGCCTTCCCTTTGCTTTGGAAACATTGGCCTTTTTGAAACTTCCTTCATGACGTTGGCAGATAAACTTTTAATTTTAATTTTAAAATTAAAATTAAAATTTTAAATAAATTAAAATTTAAACTAAATCTTTAAAATTAAATATCTCCATCATCGGGGCACCTTTTTCGATGAAACGAAAAGCCAAATTGGGTTTTAAGAAAAACCCATTTCAAATCTGCCATCCATGGTTTTAAATAAAATCTTTAAAATTAAATTTATCCATCATCGGGGCACCTTTTTCGATGAAATAAAAAGCCAACTTGGATTTTAAGAAAAACCCATTTCAAATCTGCCATCCGTGGTTTTGAATAAAAATATTTTGCAAAGATTCCCTTGAAGCTCCTTTTGGAACCAAATGCCATGTATCCGTTCTTAAATCTTTGATCAAAAACCTTTTCTCATGGAGCTCTTTTTAAAACACAAACATAGTGCTTACTTACGTAGATCCTTTTGACATCAATGTCAACTCTTAGCTTAGGGACTCAAAATGTCCAACAATCTCCCCCTTTGTCATTGATGGCAACCCATATCCTTTTACTGAAATCTGACCTTCTTTTCTGCTCCCCTAGCTCAAAGTTTTCTCAAATATCAAATCTCTTCTCATATAAAAAAAAACTCTCCTCAATATACACAAATCTCTCCCCATTTGTCATAAATGGCAAAGGGTCACCTTTAGAGCTCGAGGCTAAGAATGAGCCTCTTAGCTTAGTCCCTCCTCCACCTCCACATGAGGTGGTTAATTTTGTGGTGGGAGTATTTGTTCTCATCCATGTTCCTATTCCCGTTCATGCCTGCTTTTGGAATATTTTCTCTACACCATCTTGCTATGTGACCATCATTATTGCACTTATAACACTTAATGTTATTATTCCTTTGAAGTGCAAATATCTTAGGATATATCCTAGTGAAGCCATATCCTCTTCTATCATAAACCTTGCAATTCATTGCCTTGTGACCAAACTCATTGCATGAGTAGAAATACCCATGGAAAAGTTATCCTTTCCCATATTCTTGTCTTTTGTATGACCTGCACTATGAATTCATGTGCCCAAACCTGTGACATGAGAAGCATATCCCATTGAAGCTTCCTTGCTTAGACCTCATTGGTCTCTTGTTTTGATTATTTTTCCATATGTATCTTCTTTGTGCATTTTTTCTATATTTGACCTCTTTGTTGTCCAACTCATCCTCTAATGTCTCATTCCAACTTACACTATTATTTTCTGAAGTATCTTCTTCTGAAATTCCTTCTTCTAGACTTGAAGTAGAATTTTCTTCCCATTTATTTTGAGCTTGTTTGGAACAAAGACATGTCTTTTTTGTTGCTCCTCTTTGTATATTGATTATTTTGTCTACACTCTTTGCATTGTTCACATATTTGTACAACTTTTTCTTGGAATCCTCTAAATCTTCCTTTAGTAGTGCCACTTCTTGTGTTAACTTTTCACACTCCAAAATATTTGCTTCTAACTTATCCTTGAACTTACTTGCCTTAGCCTTTGAATTTTCTAAGTCCTCTATGAGCAATAATATTTCTTCATCACATTCTTGAAACTGACTTTCAAGTTTAGAGTGTTGCTTTCTTATCTTCTTTACTATGTCAAGAGCATAGATAAGTTCTCCCTTGAGATCATATCCATTCTCCACTGAATAATGCTCTATTTTTTTCCTTTGTCCCTATCATTAATTCCTTTTGGCTTGTCTTCTATAGGATCACTTCATATTCTAATGCCATTAGAATATTCTCATCTAGTCTTTCAAGTGCATCTTCAAAACCATCATCACTAAAACTATAGCCATCCCTAGTGCAATTATCTTCAATATGTCCAAATTTACCACATCTAAAACACTTGAGAATAACTGGAGTCCTTTTCTCTCTAACCATAAATAGGACTTCATCTCTATAATTGTTTGAAAAACTAGCATCACTATCATTTGAGTACTTACTTGCATTATCCGCATAGTAGCTTTTCGTTTGCCTTTGAAAGAACTTATTTCCTTGTCTATTTTGTCCACCCTTGCCTTTCTTCTTGTACTTGTGTCTTTTGAATTCTTTGTACTTGTGATCTTGTTTTTCTTCATCATTGTTGTACTTTGGCTCTTTGCACTCTGTCACATAGTGTCCATTATTTCCATAGTTGAAGCACTTAATATATATTACATCTATGAATCTTTTGGAACCTTTATCTCTTCTACCATAGTTATCTTTTTCATCACTAGATGACTCACTACTTGATTCTATCTTTTTACCCTTTTTCTTTTTGTCCACTTTGAATGCAACTTCTTTAGGAGGAATATGATCTTTTGTTCTTATCTCAAAAGTAGTAAGCATGCCAAGCAAAGAATTCCTTGTCAAAGAATCACTATCAATTGATGTTTCTATAGCAGAAACCTTTTCACTATACCTTTTTGGAAGAGTTCTCAAGATCTTATCACAAGCATTAGATTCATCAACCTTCATTCCAAGACATATCATCTCATGTACAAGTTCATCAATCTTACTGAGATAATCATGAATATTTTTATCATCTCTCATTCTTAAGTTCTCAAATTATCCTTTGAGATTTTTGATCTTAGCTTTCTTGACACCTTTATCACCCTCATATATGTCATGCAGTAGATCCCACATATCTTTTATTGTTTTACAATCTATAACCTTCATATATTCTGGTCTACCCAATCCTTTTATAATTGCATTCATAGCTCTCGAATTTGCATGCATTAGAATCTTACATTCCTTATTTGTAGAAGGATTGACTGTAGAATCATATCCAAGTTCCATTGCATCTCAAACTTCATTTCCAAGTGCCATTAGGTGAAATATCATCAACATACACCAATACAAGAAGTCACTTCCATAAAATATTGGTACTACATTATTGAAGAACCCATCCTTTTGATCCTTGTGATCCATTGTGTTATTAGACGACTTTTTATTCAAGCTGTCAAACTCTTCAGAAAGAACCCACTTTGATACCAATTGAAGAACACAAGCTTATACTGAGAGGGGGGTGAACAGTATAAGACCACTTTTTACTTTTATTTTCAATTCAATATTATGTAGTGTATAGATAGCAATATCAATAACAGTAATCAAACCAATGCACAAAACACCATCCACAAAAGTGACACAACAATTTACGTTGTTCATCCAATACGGGCTTCTCCATAGAGAAAATATTTTGCTAAAACTTTCTCAATCAATATCTTGGGAATCTTTCCCAATTACAATGTTTATGTACCTCTATCCAAAGGAGATGTTGATCCTCTAAATATCAATTTCATGGATCTCTTCCATAGGAGAACTCTTTCCTCTTCTACTCTGGCTAGTGATCTTCTAGAAGACTTTGTCTCTCTACTGCACTTACTAGTGGATCTCTCTCCACTTGAATACTCCTCAATAAAATCTATCTTCAATTGTCCTGGCTACTATATCTCTATCCACTAAGACTGTCCTCTATACTCTGTCACCTCCAAAGAATTATCAATAGTTTCACTCAAAACCTCCTAAAATTTCCTCAATAGGCTCACTCAAAACCTGCTCAAATATGCTCACTAGGCTCACTCAGAACCTGCTCAAATATTCTCAATAGGATCACTCATAACCTGCTCAAATATGCTCAATAGGCTCACTCAGAACCTGCTAAAATATGCTCAATAGGCTCACTCAAAACCTGCTCAAATCTGCTCAATAAAATCTCAACTTAATCTCATAGAAGCTGTTACACTCCAAACATAGTACGTCGGCCATGATTTCCAAGCGTGTTAAAATTAGTATATATGATTCACAAATAGTTTAATTGAAATATCGTCTTATATTTTATTTTTCATCTACGTTTCGCATTGAGCCTATATGGTGAGGGTGTGCCCACCTTGAGTGGCATTTGATTTATTTTATCCATTCACTGCATTTTTCTTATTCGATATCTACGTTCGTCATTCCATTCGGTTTATTAATTTATCTTTGCAAGTTTCTTTGAGCAGAAGGATAGAAATATCCTTCCAAGTGGTATCATTCTAGCCGATCCCGGGAGTTCCTGCGTACTCAAACATTCTACCTTTCCTTCGCCTGATACGTTCTTTTCATTTTCCATTTTTGCCGTTCGCGTCTTTGTCTCCGTTACTCTGCAAATTTTGTCTCCATCCGTCCGTGCGTCCATCTCCGTCCATTCGAATTCCATCCAAAGAACACCAGCAGTGGCAGCCAAGATCAGTAAATCGATAACTATCATGTCTGTTCTTCCTTCGCAGATGATATTCCGAACGTCCAGTCAGTAAATCATGAAGCGGGCAAAAGAATTTATCGGACTGCATCAACCAATTATAAAAGAGCGATTAAAATTTTTAAGATGGCAATCTAAGGTTTTTCGCTTAATATTATTTGCTGATGTCATCCGTTGGGTTTGGTTTAGTGGTATTTCTCCCACATTCGACATACGCGGGGTAAAACACAGTTTAAATTGTAATTGCCACACCTTATACGGTGTGACTTCGGTCACACAAGCGTTTCTCCTTTGCGTGGTCAGCATCCCTGCTGTCAGGTCTCTTATTCGATCATGTGGTCACATTCCCTCTGGTTTCCTATCTGCACTTTTCGCATGTCTGTCCATCTCGTTTTCCAATCACATCGATTAATATCCCTGTCTGTGCTGTTTGCGTGTCTATCCATCGCGTCTTCCAGCTGCATCGATTCGTGTCCCTATCTGTGTTGTCCGTGTGTCTGTCCATCACGTCTTCCAGTCGTGTCACTTCGTGTCCACGTTGATTAGTATCCCTGTCTGTGCTATCCGCGTGTCTGTCCATCGCATCTTCTAGTCACATCGATTTGTGTCCCTATCTGTGCTATCCACGTGTCTGTCCATCACGTCATCTAGTCATGTCGCTTCATGTTTGCGTCAATTAGTATCCATGTCGTGTCCGCACTGTTCGCGGTCTGTCCGTCGTGTCACATGTTGCTGTCAAGTGTGTCCTTGTCCAACACCTATCTACAGTTGTCCTCATGGAGCACACAACATCCAATTCCGCGTCGCAGTTGGAGTGGCAGTTAAGGCAAAAACAACAACAAATTTTTTACCAAAAGATAACCAAATTTTGTAGATCAAGGATTAATAAGCAAGAACTTTTGAGCAGTGCATGAGTCGAAGTTGGATCAAAGGTCCTGACGGTCGATTATCAAGCTCGAAAATGACCAATAACAACACAAGAAGACCTAATCGCAGCCCAAGTACTAAAAATTCTCTTTCTCCTTTTAAAATTGGTATTTATAATCCACATCATCCACTAGTAGATCCTATGGCTACTAATCAACCCCCAACTCACGAAAACATCACACAAGGAAACTCAAGTAACTCAGCCGTTTTCGACAGTGATTCTCTTCGACTCTTACTAGAGGGTATGAACGAAATTGGTCTCCTCCTAAAAAACCTAGTAAAAGCACAAAACCAACCTAATCCCAATACTAATTCTCAAGATCACTCCCATGCCCAAAGGAACAAAGAAAATGTTGATCCTAATGATGATTGGGAACAACAACGGGGTGATTCGGATAATTACAGGGATCGCTATCAAAGACAGCGATATAACCAAAATCAAGAAAGGGACACGGGTTATCAACAACCGAGAGGCCCTAATAATAATTTTCCATGACTTGATATGCCCACTTTTGAAGGTCATGATCCTCGTGGTTGGATAGCCAAAATGGAAGGCATTCTTGAATTATATCAAATTAAGGAAATTGATAAAGTTCCTTTTGCTGCATCAAAACTTGGCACTGAGGCCTACCAATGGTTTGTATGGCTTAAAAGAGAGAAAGGAGCTACTATTAATTGGCAAAAATTCACTACCTCTTTTTTAGAAAGATTTGATGAAGGAGCTACATCATCATACACAGTAAGACTGTTATCTCTTAAACAAGAAGGGTCAGTTAGCAAATTCGTTTCAGAGTTTACCAGTTTACTACCATACACTTTAGACCTCAGTCTCGACACAGTGGTAGGAGCCTTTTGAAATGGTTTGAAAGAAAGTATTTGAGTAGAGGTAGACATGCACAATCCAACCTTGCTGAATGATTGTATAAGAATAGCCAAGCTAGCCGAGAAGAGACATCAGTTGTCTGCACGGCGTGAAACTTATAGTCATCCCTCATATCGCAACAATTCCTTTTGTAGAAATGATCAACCATCAAGATATTTTTGCTATAAATGTCGCACTCATCACCCCAGGGAACAAGCATGTGCCCAAAAACAAAACTTTCATATTGAAGGTGATCAATGTGAAGGAGAAGAGGAAGAACCTTACCAATCAGAAGAACCTATACCAGAAGACCTACCATGTACTATAGAAGAAAAAGAAGAGGATACAATGGCAATTTCTGTGCATGCTCTCATGGGTTTAACCGCCCACCATACCATCAAGGTACCAGGATTTCTCCGTCAAAAAAAGGTGAATGTGCTAATTGATTCTAGTAGTACCCACAATTTTATCGACATCAAAACCGCAAAATCTTTGAATTTATTCATTAACTCTTCCAACAAAGACAAATTCCAGGTTCTAGTGGCCAACGGGGTGAACGCACAATGTGTGGGTCGCACATCTCAAGTTTCCATAAAAATGGGAACTTATACTTGGTTGGGATCCCTTTTCGTCATGAATTTGGGTAACTCGAATGTCATTTTGGGAGTTGAATGGTTGGAAACATTAGACACGGTTAGCTTCAACTTCAAAAAATTATTTGTGGAATGGAAGGAAAACGGACGAGTCATTAGACTTACAAGGCATTACTACTCCTCCATCACAAATGGTGAGCTCTCATAGTATGGAGAAGATGTTAAAAAAGGGTGGATATGGGTTTATAGCTCAAATTAATTATTTGGAAAAACAATCTCCAACAACTTCGGATATTATTGCTCCAGAGTTACAAGACATTATATTACGAAGAGGTTTTCCATGAACCTCAAGGATTACCACCTAAATGATCTCATGACCATGCCATCCATTTGATTCTAGGGAGTGTCCCTCCTAACAATCGTCCTTATCACTATCCTCAACCACAAAAGACAGAAATCGAATAGATCATTCAGGATTTGTTGGATCATGGAGTCATTCGTCACAGCACTAGTCCTTATTCCTCACCTGTAGTATTGACTAGACGAAAAGATAACTCTTGGCGTATGTGTCCTGACTTTTGTTCTCTCAATAAACTCACTATCAAGGACAAATTTCCTATCCCTGTCATAGATGACCTATTAGATGAGTTGCATGGTGCAAAATTTTTTACAAAACTAGACCTTCGCTCCGAATTTCACCAAATCCATGTTAGAGAAGAAGATATTCCCAAAACTGCCTTTCGTACTCATGAAGGTCATTACGAATTTTTGGTCATGCATTTTGGTCTCACCAATGCCCCATCCACATTCCAAAGTCTCATGAAACAAGTGTTTCGGCCACTCCTCCGTAAGTTTGTGTTAGTCTTTTTTGATGATATTCTCATATACAACAAAACCTAGATGGATCATTTACATCATGTGGATAAGGCCCTTCACATTTTACACAAAGAAAAATTATTTTTTAAATGTTCCAAATGTTCCTTTGGTGTTCATGAAGTCGAGTATCTTGGTCATATAGTTTCACACGAAGGCGTCAAAGTGGATCCCAATAAGATTAAGGCAATTCAAGAATGGCATTTACCTAAAACCATCAAGAAACTTCGTGGTTTTTTGGGTCTCACGAGATACTATCGCAAGTTTGTGCACAACTATGGTAAGATTGCAGCACCTCTCACCGCACTCACAAAGAAGGATGCTTTTCGTTGGTCGCCAAAGGCTTCTCAAGCCTTCGAAGCTCTTAAGAAAGCCATGTGTACAACTCTAGTATTAGCAACTCCCAATTTTCACAAACCATTTATTATCGAATGTGATGCATCAGGAACAGGAATTGGGGCTATACTAATGCAAGAAGGTCATCCATTGGCATTTGAAAGTAAACAACTTTCCGAGAAAAAATTGGGAAGATCAACATACGAAAAAGAAATGTTGGCTATTATTCATGTACTAGAAAAATGGAGACACTACCTAATCAGTAGCTGCTTCATTATAAAAACAGATCATAGTAGCCTCAAGCATTTTTTGGAGCAAAGGTTTTCTTATCCAAAACAAAATAAGTGGTTAACCAAACTGTTGGGCTATGATTTCGTTATCGAATACAAGAAAGGGAAGGAAAATATAGCCGTCGATGCGCTATCCGGGGAAATATGAAGATGAAGTAGTCATTAACGCTATTTCAGGTCCTTGCTCCCAATGGGTGAATCAATTACAAGATGAATGGTTGTCCAATAGTGAAACTGCCGGGATAATTCATGAATTATCTATAGGGTCCTCTAAACACCCTTTGTTCTCTTATGAAGATAAAATCCTTCGAAAGAAGAACCGCATTTACATTCCACACAATTCGAAACTCAAATCAAAGATCCTCGACGAATCACACGCTTCTCCATCAGCGGGACATTCAAGATTTTTGAAGACATATTTAAGGGTCAAAAAATCCTTTTATTGGAAAGGATTAAAGCGAGAAGTCAAACAATGGGTAGCAGAATGTGAAGTTTTCCAGTGCAATAAAGGAGAAACAGTCAAATCACCAAGATTGTTACAACCATTACCCATCCCTGAACGATAGTGGGAACATATATCCATGGATTTTATTGAAGGTCTTCCAAAATCAAAAGGCAAGACAGTAATCTTCGTCGTCGTAGACCGGTTATCCAAATACGCTCACTTTCAGGCTTTACAACATCCATTTTCCACAAGCAAGGTGGCAAAGGTATTTATGGATTCAATTTTCAAATTACATGGTATGCCAAAAAATATTGTAAGTGATAGAGAACCCATCTTCACTAGTAACTTTTGGTGGGAGTTATTTTGACTTAGTGGTACCAAATTGAACATGTCTTTAGCTTACCATCCACAAATAGATGGTCAAACAAAAGTAGTTAACAAATGTTTGGGTACGTACTTAAGATGTTTTGCTCAAGATAAACAATACCAATGGAGCCATTGGTTAGCATTGGTAGAATGGTGGTACAACACTTCTTACCATTATTCAATTAATATGTCTCCATTTGAAGCATTATATGGCACCAAACCTCCAGCAATCGCAGATTACGTACATGGATCAGCCAAAGTAGCCAAAGTGGATGATTGGTTCCAACAAAGGCGATCTACACTCACCATCCTCAAAGAGAATTTAGTCCAAGCACGAGAATCGTATGAAACAACAACAAGACTTGCACCGATCAGAGAGAACTTTTAATATAGGTGATTGGGTGTTCCTAAAGTTGCAACCCTACAAACAATCCTCATTAAGGATAAAGTCCAGCCAAAAGTTGGCTCCACGATTCTATGGTCCCTACAAAATTGTGTGCCACATTGGAGAAGTAGCCTATCAATTAGAGCTACCTACATCATCATGAATACACCCGGTATTTCATGTTTCATGTCTTAAAAAATTAATTGGTCAAAAAGTACAAAGTCAATCAGACTTACCAGTGCTCGATGAGGAAGGACGCATACATCTCCAACCTGAAGATATACTACAAAAAAGAACCCGAAGACTGAGATCACGTCAGATTCAAGAATTTCTCATTAAATGGCAAGATTTACCAGAGGAAGATGCCACATGGGAACCTGAAAGTATCTTCCAGAAATTTCCAGCTTTGAGGACAAAGCTTTTCGAGGAGGGGAGTCATGTTACACTCTAAACATAGTACGTCGGCCATGATTTCCAAGCGTGTTAAAATTAGTATATATGATTCACAAATAGTTTAATTGAAATATCATCTTATATTTTATTTTTCATCTGTGTTTCGCATTGAGCCTATACGGCGAGGGTGTGCCCACCTTGAGTGGCATTTGATTTATTTTATCCATTCACTGCATTTTTCTTATTCGATATCTACGTTCGTCATTCCATTCGGTTTATTAATTTATCTTTGCAAGTTTCTTTGAGCAGAAGGATAGAAATATCCTTCCAAAAGCATAAAGAGAATTGTTAGAGACTCAATATGTTATATACTCAAATCCCAATCTCAATTCAAATCAATCTCAACTCAGCTCAATCTTATAGAAGAATAAAGAGAATTTTTAGAGACTCAATATGTTCTATACTCAAATCCCAATCTCAACTCAAAGTAATCTCAACTCAGTTCAATATTAACTCAATCTCATAGAAGCATAAAGAGAATTGTTAGACTCAATATATTATATTATCAAGGCTCAATCTCAACTCAATTAGAATATATAATAGTTTGTTTCATGGAACTTGAACAACCACTTCATGCAACCATGTGACTAGGATCAATCAACTCTACTCAACCAATCACTTCAAGAAACAACTCTTTATCACAAACCCTAGTCCAAACATGAATCAACTAACTCAAAATATTTTCAACAATGCTCAACAACAAATCTTACATAACAATGATACTCATGTTATTTTATAACTCAAGTTCAAGTTCTTTGCATCACCCATTGGCTTCAACAACAATGCTAATAAGACAAGGTTTTAATCACAACTCTCAATTTAGAAAACCTTGAAGCATAAACTCAACCACTTTTGAAAAGGAAACCACAATCAATCCTTTTCACTGCAATGATATTTCAAAAATAAACCACCAAATAAAATCAATGGAGAGTATTACTCATACCTTTTTGATGCCTTATGAGTTGTCCACTAAATTTGTCACACTCAACACACTTTCTTTTTTCAACTCTTAACAAGGGTTAGAGATCTTGAGTAATAAAACAAAAATAATATCCAAATAACACCTTATTACTCCTACTTTATTTTAACATCAACCAAAGTTCTTTTTAAAAGAAAACCCTTACTCAAAATAACTTTCACTAAAAAGAACTTTATCAAAAACCCTTATTACTCCTAACAATTTCAAAAATCACAATTAAAAATAATTCACAACTCAAACAACCACCATGACCTTATTCCCTAAGGTTACTCAACAAATCAACTAACGAAGCACCTTTACCCCTTATCACTCCACCTTAGGCAATCCAAACAAAATATTAATAAAAACCTTAATACCTGCCTCAAGGGGAATTGAACCCTTGTATTGTCCCAACGTGAATGCCCTAGTTGTAAGTCTTAGATTAATGTGGGCCCGAGATAAAATTGACACAACAAAAAATAACTAGGGAAATATTAATTAAATAAAATAACACACTCATTAACCTTACAATAATTAAACCTTTATATAGGCTTAGTACATGCGAAAGAGTAGGGAAGGGAGGTTGGAGGAAGTTCGGGAGGATGAGAGAACGAAGGAGTAGGAAGTGGAGAGGGAGGTGGCAGCGGGCGTGGGGAGAGGAAGGAAGTGGAGTGATAAGGGAAAATGGATGGAAGGGAAGGAGGAAGGACATTGGAGGGATAAGGAGAAGAATAAGGCGAAGGATTGAAAACATAATAAAAAAATCATGCCGACCATCAACCTAGCTTAGCCGACAATAGGAAAGAGAATTCACACTTGCTTAGAAAAATCCAGTTTTTTCTAAGCCTTTTGAAGATAATCCCTGTTCACACTTGCTACATTCTCCCCCTTAAAGTTGAGAGGACTGACTATACAGTCTCTCAGCTTTACAAATTGAGCTTTGGCCAGCGCCTTGGTGAAGATGTCCACGATGTTCTCCAAAGTGTGGCAATAGTGAAGCTCAACAGTATCAGTTTCCACCATATCTCTGATGAAGTGGTACTTCATATCAAAATGCTTTGATCTACTATGGTGGACAGGATTGTATGCCAACTGAATGGCACTAATGTTGTCACAGAATATTCTAGTTGGACCACTTTGCTACTCTCCAATCTCTTCTAATACCTTTCGTAGCCATAGAGCTTGAGTACTAGCATGAGTGACCGCTATATACTCAGCTTCCGTTGAAGATAGCACTACTACTGTCTGCTTCTTGGAACTCCAAGTTATTAGTCCCGAACCAAGACTAAAATAGTTACCCGATGTGGATTTTCTATCATCAACATTGTTGCCCCAATCACTATCATTGAAGCCTTCAAGCTTGATAGTATCACTTCTGTAGTACTGGATTCCAAAATCCAATGTACCCTTCACATATCTCAAAATTCTTTTAGCTGCCTACAAATGCAGCTCAGATGGATTAGACATAAATCTAGAAACAAGAGATACAGAATACTGAATGTCTGGTCTGGTGTTGGCGAGAAACATCAAACTCCCAACAATGCTTTTGAAAGTGGTCACATCAACTTTTGGTGCTCCATCATCCTTGCTTAATTGGATCCCATGTCCAATTGGAGTTGCAACTGATTTGCATTGCTCCATAGCAAACTTCTTAATCATATCTCGAGCATACTTAAGTTGACAGATGAAGATCCCTGAATCTGTCTAATGGACTTCCATTCCAAGAAAGTATTTCATTAAGCCAAGATCCTTCATCTCAAATTCTTGCATCATGGAGTGCTTGAACTCCATATTGACTTTTTCATTACTACCCATAAAAATGAGATCATCCACATACAAACAAACTATGAGGATGTCATTACCTTGATTCAGGTAGTAGAGCGTGGGTTCATTTTTGCTTCTGATGAACCCAAAATCTTTAAAGTACCCATCAATGCGTGAGTACCAAGCTCTCGGTGCCTGCTTGAGGCCATAAAGTGCCTTCTTCAGTTTGTAAACAAGATGTTCCTTGTCTTTCTCTTCAAATCCCCATGGTTGCTCAACATACACTTCTTCTGTCAAGTAACCATTGAGAAATGCACTCTTTACATCCATGTGTTGGACATTCCATCCCTTATGTGCAGCTAAGGCAAGAACTGTTATGATAGTCTCCTGTCTGGCTATAGGAGCAAAAGTCTCTTCATAATCAATTCCATATTTCTGAGTGAATCCCTTTGCAACTAATCTCGCCTTGTGCCTCTCGATGCTACCATCAGCATTAAACTTGGTCTTGAAGACCCACTTACATCCAACACGTTTCTTTCCTTTAGGAAGCTTCACCAGCTCCCAAGTGTCATTGTTTTTTATAGAGGTTATCTCCTCTTTCATGGCATCTTGCCAAATATTTTGAGTACAAGCCTTCTCATAACTAGAAGGTTCAAGTTGTGAACTAGTTAACAAAGCATAGTTAACTAGATCTCCCCTAGGTTCTTGCTGGGAGACATCATCACCATACAAGTGCATATTTTCTAATCTTTGTAGAACAAAATTCATTTCACTAGCTTGACTCCTAGTGTATCTTTTTGAAAAATTTTTATCCAACATATGATATGATGGATGATTCTATAGAGTTCTCTTACCTCTGGATGGAGAATCGATGTCCATTGGTGAGGAACTTACTGATCTCTACGGAGAAGGACTTGGTGAAGAAGTTGAATCAGAAGATGAACTTGGGTTTGTGGGAGGAGACTTCTTACCTTTCTGTGGTGTCTACTGTTGCACCTGCTTAGAAACTACATCATTGGATTCATCATCACTGAATATTTGGGGCTTACCCCATTCTCCCCCTTCATCAAAAATCACATCCCTGGAAAGCACAAACTTTCTAGTCCTGGGATTGTAGAGTCTGTAAGCTTTTGTATTCTCACAGTACCCTACAAAGATGCATGCCTGACTCTTTGGATCGAGCTTCTTTCTCAGCTCATCAGGAATGTGAGAATATGCCAGTGAGCCAAACACTTTGAAATACTTAACATTTGGCTTTTTACCATACCAAGCTTGGTAAGGTGTTTGCCCTTCCAAACTTGAAGTAGGACTTCTGTTCAAGATATGTACGTTGGTCCTGGCTGCATCTACCCAATATGAATTAGTCAAATGCTTCATCTGAAGCATAGACCTTGCCATCTCCACAATGGTGTGATTCTTCCTCTCTGCGACACCATTCTGCTGTGGAGTGTAGGCAGTTGTGAACTGCCTCTTAATGCCATGTTGCTTATAGAAATTCAAGAACTCATTAGAGGAGTATTCTCCTCCCCTATCTGATCTAAGACATTTTACAAAATATCCACTCTCACTTTCAACTCTTGTTTTGAAATCGACAAAGCATTCAAATGCTTCATCCTTATGTTTCAAAAAATATATCCAGCACATTCTAGTAAAATCATCAATGAAGAGTAGGAAGTAAGAGTTGTTACCAAGACTCTTGGTCTGCATCGGACCACAGATGTCTGTATGCACTAGCTGGAGTGGATAGCTGGCCCGCCATGCTTGTCCATGAGGAAATTTTGATCGGGCATGCTTCCCCAGAGCACACCCTTCACAGACTTCCTTACTATCCTGAACTTTAGGAAGTCCGGTTACCATCGCTTGTGAAGTTAGCATTTTCAAACTAGCTAAATTCAAATGACCATATCTCAAGTGCCATAGGACACTTGGATTGGAAATAGCAACATTTGCTAACTTATCTCCCCCTGGCTGGCCAAAATTTAAAGGAAACAATCTATTCTTTGACATTGGCACTTGTGTAATGATTCTATTACTATTATTTTTATCAAAAATAGTGCATTTACCCTCATCAAAAAGCAACTTGTAGTTCTTTTCTAACATTTGACCAACACTTAAAATATTGTGTTGGAGATGGGGTGTGTAATAGATATCACTTACTTGTTTGACGCCTTCTTTAGTTGGAACTGCCATGGCTCCAATGCCTTCAACTGCCAATGATTTATCATCTCCCAATTTGATGTTGGATTTGTATGAGGAGTTTAGAGTAGCAAAGAGTTCTTCTTTGCCACTCATATGGTTTGAACACCGAGTGTCCAAGATCCATGTATCATTCATGTTCTGATCTGCCTGACCATATGAGAGAAAGAGATTTGTGGCCTCTTCCTCTTCTCCAAAATTTCCAAACTGACTGCTCTGGCTATTGCTGCTTCCTTGTGAAGGCTTTGTCCAATAGTCATGAGCATAATGGCCAGGTTTGCCACAATTGTAGCAAGTTTGTTTTGATTTATCTCCTCCTTTGCCTCTGCCTGATTGTTTCCCTCTGTTTTGCTGTCCTCCTCTATTCTGTTGTTCACCTCTGTTTGAGAATCCTCCTCTGTTCTGATTTCCTCCTCTGTTAGGAGTTCCACCTCTCTGATTATTTTTGCCTCTACCTCTATACTTTCCTCTGCCACGGCCTCTACCTCTGCCTTCATGAGAAGCAAAGGCTTTATCATCTCCTCCGTAACTTGTGGAAGGAGTTTGTTGTAACCTCTCTTCATGTGAGAGAAGTGAGCCAATGAGGGCTTCAAAAGACAGAGAAGTTAGGTCTTTGGATTCTTCTATAATTATGGCAACTGAATTCCACTTAGGAAGAAGTGTCCTTAACACTTTCTTCACTATAACTTCAGGCTTGACATCTTCTCCTAAAGTGACCATCTTATCTACTACGACTTTCACACACACGCAGTAATCACCAACCTTTTCACTCTCTTGCATTTTAAGAGTTTCAAACTCTCGTTTCAAGGTTTGTAGTTTAACTTGTTTGACTTGGTCACTACCCCTATAACTTTCTTTTAAAGCATTCCAAGCAGATTCAGCAGTTATAAAAGAAGCTATTCTAGGGAAAATACTTCTGTCAAGGGCGGCTTGGATGTGATAAAGGGCGGAAGAATTATTCTTTTGAGCTTCCTTTTTAGCCCTTTTATCAGCAACATTCAAAGCTGCCCAATCATCAGCAGTAGGTTCAGTATATCCCTCTTCAATCACATCCCAAAGACCTTTGCCTATCAAAAGAGTTTTCATTTTAATTGACCAATACTCGTAATCACCACCATTGAACTCGGGGATTGGTAGACTAGTATTGGATGCCATTTCAGAAAGCAAATTTTATTTCAACTTCAAACAGGTAGTACAAAAAAGTACAAAATAGATCACCGATTTAAATCAAATCTAGCCTTTTTAATATGCTCACTGATATGGCATTCTTCTTCTTGAGGATCGCCCAAAACTGGAAAGGTGAAGTTGTCTGCTTCGTCGTCACTAATTACAATGACTTCTGGTGTTGTTGCTGGCTCATAACGTCTGTTGAGAACATCTCGTTCTTGAGTTTCCGGTTTCACCTCCATTGGTTCATCTTCCTCTTCTTCTTCTAGTTTTGAATCAGGAGAGCGTGGTGTATAGCTCTCACTTGTTTCTACTTCAGGCACTGCAGGTGTATAACTTTCACTTGATTGTCCTTCAGGTACTATTTCAACCGTCTCGGACTCGTCTATCCTTTGCCCGAAGATATTATCTTCAGAATCCGCCTCGTATCCAGAGTCCGGTTTCCTCAGATGAGCAATCACTTGGTTTTCTAATTGGCAAAACACTGTATGAAGTCCGTACCGTTGGACTTTCTTGTCAAAGGAATCAGGTGTCTCTCTTCTCAACAGAGAGAGTAATGCATTATAGCATCCGGCTGACTGGATCATCTACTCATAATCACACCGCATGAACTGGGTTACAACTTAATTTTTATGATGCCCAAAAAACTTTTACCTCAAAATATCTTTTCACTTTTCAAAAAAAAAATTCAAAATTTGTTTTAATAAAGGTCTTTAAAAAAAATTTAACAACTTCCTATATATTTTTTTAATTATTCTTTTTAAATAAATGTATATTTAAAAAACATAATAAAAAAAAATATAAATAGAAATTATTAAATTAATTTCTAAAACCTTAAAAAAACTAAATAATAATTTTTTTTATAAAATAAACCTTTTTTTTTGTTTTATTCCCCGATGAGATTCGAACCGCTGACCTCCGTCGTCTACCCGGAAGTCTTAGCCGCTGCACCACGTGACTGCTATGGTAGAAAAGTGTCAAACTTCCTTATAAACCCTGCTTTTTGGCGATTACACAAAAAAAAATAAAAACCTTTGTATTTTGACCCCGACGGGATTCGACCCCGGGTCTCTTCTCTGCAAGCGGGAGCCTTGACCGCTAGACCATGCTAGCCGGATGGGAGGAAGGAGGAATTGATCATATATAAATTGAGTGGCTAAACATTATTTAAAAAAAAAAAAATTAGTCCCACATGCAGTGGGAGGTGGGCGTGTTCAGGCTTTATCAAAGCCTGCGAACACTATGAAAGTCGATTGCCTTCGGGCAATCGACCAACCGATCCTTTTGCCCAACTTCGACCAATAAACCTCTGCCACGTGGCTGTGCCACGTCAACTCTACCAGCCTCGATCCACGTGCTGCCCAGTCAGCACTCTGCTAGCTCGATCCAACCACGTCATTGCCTACCATGTCAACTACCGCCTTGCCGACTCAACCTGCCATGTCATCGCCTGCCACGTCAGCTGTCGCCTAGCTCCGCTGCCAGTTCATCACCACCACGTCAGCCTACCACCTCAGCTGCTTCGTCAGCTCCTCGAGCTGTGCACCTCAACGTCAGCCTATTGTCTGCTCCTAGTCAGCTCCTCGAGATCCATGCATCCTCGGGATCCATGTGCTCCTCGAGATCCGTGCCCCAGTCGCTCCTCGAGATCCATGCGCTCCTCGAGATCCATGCCCCAGTCAAAATTCCTAACTAGTCTACTACGCTCGGCTTCGTGCCTCACCTCGGCCCTCGACTTTCGTGCCCCCCTAGAGCTCTGATACCAGTGTAAGTCTTAGATTAATGTGGGCCCGAGATAAAATTGACACAACAAAAAATAACCAGGGAAATATTAATTAGATAAAAAATAACCCGCTAATCACTTAACCTTACAATAATTAAACCTTTATATAGGCTTAGTACATGCAGAAGAGTAGGGAAGGGAGGTTGGAGGAAGATCGGGAGGATGAGAGAACGAAGGAGTAGGAAGTGGAGAGGGAGGTGGCAGCGGGCGTGGGGAGAGGAAGGAAGTGGAGTGATAAGGGAAAATGGACGGCAGGGAAGGAGGAAGGACATTGGAGGGATAAGGAGAAGAATAAGGCGAAGGATAGAAAACAACAATAAAAAAATCATGCCGACCATCAACCTAGCTTAGCCGACAATAGGAAAGAGAATTCACACTTGCTTAGAAAAATCCACTTTTTCTAAGCCTTTTGAAGATAATCCCTGTTCACACTTGCTACACTAGCCACAACCAAGCTGCCACACGAGCTGTGGGCTTGTTGGTGAAAAAGAAGCACCACCCGCTTCTTATCCATCACCCTCTTTCGCCAATCGAAAAGTATACGCCTTGGGAACCTCAATAGAACAAAGCCAAAAATGATGCTTATGGTAATCGAACACACAACCTCCTTGTCACAAAAACCTTTGCACAATCCACGCTACCACTAGACCACGCTGCCCAATGCATTTTGGGAAGTGGTCGTTGTCTCCCTTTAATGTTCGTTGCGTCACTTAAACAAATAACACGAGCTCTTTTTCTTCACAAATACCAAGCGCAAATATCAACGAGCAAGGATGAATGAATTAAAAAATTCAATGGCATATTTATATGCCTTCACTTTGCTTTGGAAATGTCAGCCTTTTTTAAACTTCCTTCATGACGTCGACGGATAAACTTTTAATTTTAATTTTAAAATTAAAATTTAAACTAAATATTTAAAATTAAATATCTCCATCACCGGGGCACCGTTTTCGATGAAAATAAAAGCCAACTTGGGTTTAAGAAAAACCCATTTCAAATATGCCATCCATGGTTTTAAATAAAACCTTTAAAATTAATTTTCTCCATCACCGGGGCACCTTTTTCGATGAAATGAAAATCCAACTTGGGTTTTAAGAAAAACCCATTTCAAATCTGCCATCCATGGTTTTAAATAAAAACCTTTTGTAAAGCTTCCCTTGAATCTCATTTTGGAACCAAATGCCATGCATCCCTTCTTGAACCTTTGATCAAAAACCTTTGCTTCTCATGAAGCATTTTGTGAAACACAAAATTAGTGCTTACTTACATAGATCATTTTGACATCAATGACAACTCTTAGCTTAGGGACTCAAAATGTCCAACATTATGCATGGTGATCATGAATGTAATGGATGAAATGCATAATGAACAGAGCTAAATGGAATGCATAAATGAATCTACTTAATGCAATAAATATATCTAACCAAATGCAATGAAATGAATGCAAAATGGAATGCATGGATGGGTAGATGAAAGAAAAGAAAAATAAAATAATTAAAAAGTAGAAAGTGGAGAAAGAAGACACAAAACAAAGAAGTGGAGAATAAAGACACCAAAAGGTCAAAGAAAGATAAACCAAAAGAGGATGACCTTGTAAGGATGTATACTCACAAATGGGTAGGTGTGGAGGTTGATCCTCATGATTGGCCATGAAGCGATCCTACGAGGTTGTTGAACTAAAAAATATGGGACCCACTATGAGTGTAGTGCTCACAAAATATGGCCAAAGAGAAGATTATCGTTAGGATGTATGCTTGCAAATGACCAAGATGGAGGCTACCCCTCACGTGTGGCCATGAAGCATATCTTTTATGGGGAGTGTTGTGTGTGAATGATTGCCAAAGTGAGTACTACCCAATAGAGGTGTGGTGTGTGCAAAAGAATGAATAAGTAAAACAAAGTGAGTGTGTGTGTGCGATAGAGACAAAAGAGAGCAAATAGAATAATGTGTGTGTGGTCTTGTTGAAATTTTAGGAGCTAAGAGATGTGTGTAAGATAGTCAATGACTATATGAATAACATAATTGTTATTCATACAATATCTACCCTATCTGATGAGGACCACTTAATAGTTGAATTATCAACATGTGTGAGAATAAGCAGATATAAGAAGGAATGCATATCCTTTGTCTTGACAAAAAGAAGAAATACAATATGCAAAGTATAATGATATACTAATAAGAAATATATTCCGTGACTTGGAGAAGAATTGATGATCATTTTATACTTGCAAGGTTAAGGAATATAAGAGAAGAAGAGAAGAAGATAAAAAGATAAAATAAAAGAGAAGAGAATATGGGTAAATTGAATGATGTAAATGCATGAATATGGACTCTAGGTTGGGGATTCGCTAGGAATTAGAGCTCTAGTGTGAGTGTAATGCATGTGAGATAAGACATAAATAGGTTTCATCACTTGCCATCATCATGAAATCCTCAAAAATATATGATCAAGTAGACATGGAAGTATGATCAAGCATCAATGTAATTGTATGACAAGCAAAATGTAAATGGAACAGAATGTTAGAAAAACATGTAAAATATGATAGGCAATCATGGGGTATGAACAAGTAAACCAAATGCAATATGAATACTATTCTAAATGCAATATAAATATGCAAAGTGCCAAATTATGCATAGTATATTTTTAGATGCATTATATTCATTGGTTCTTTAAGTTCTTTACCATATAAAGAAGTGAAATGATAGGCCCTTGATCCAAACTTGTTTGTTATGACAAAGGGGCCCAACCAATTGGGATAAAAATTATCTTTAATATCATAACAAGCATTGGTGTTCTTTTGGTTTAGGACAAGGTCCCTAACCTTAAAATAATGATTGCAAACTCTTTTGGAATAAAATAGCTTGAGCCTATTTTGATAGGATCACAAATGCTCCAAGGCATGAATTCATATTTCATATAATAGCTCCAAGTTATTCAAACAATCTATGTGATACTCATCACCGATCGAGGCATCTTGCAACAAGATGTGCAATGAAGGGACCTCTAGCTTGAACAAAAAAATAGCCTTAGTCCCATAGAACAAGATATATGGAGAGGAACTTGTAGGAGTTTACCCATTGGTATGATAGGTTCACAAGTTAGGATGAAGTTAGATATTCCAATCATGATTGATATTACTAACCAACTTCTTCAAGATATTGATCAAAGACTTGTTGGATGCTTCAACTTATCCGTTACCCTAAGGGTAATACAAAGTTGACCACCTGTGCTAAATCTTATACTTAGCACAAAGTTTATGGACATACTTGTTCTTGAAAGGAGTTCCATTATCAAAGGAAATCACCAAAGGAAACTCACACCTACAAAGGATATTGGTTGAATGAACTTGGAAATCTGAGTTCTAGTCACTGTAGCCAAGGTCATGGCTTTGACCCATTTAGTAAATTACTTTGTTGTTGTAATAAAAAAATTGTGATCATAAAATGACACTAGGTTAATGTTCTCTATGATGTCTAATCCCCACATGGAAAATGACCAAGAAGAATAAATAACATGAAGGTTTTGAGAAGGAGCATGGACAAGGTTGCCATGGCATTAAAACTTGCTACAAATTCAAACATGGTCACATGCATCTTTCTCCATGGAAGGCCAATAATACCCCATCCAAAGGAGCTTTTTGGAAATAGCATTGCCACTAAAATGGCCTCCACATGAGCCTTCATGAGCCTCACTAAGAGTAAGCTAGGCTTTATTGAAGTTAAGGCATCGTAAGAAGATACCTTCAAAAGAACATCGATATAAGGTATTTCCAATTATAACAAATTGACACAATATTTTGTGCAAAAGCTTATGCTAATTATGATCTAAACCATTAGGAGTCAAACCATACTTAAGGAAATTAAAGATGTTGATATACCATGGATCATATAGGGAAGATTCAATGGTTAAAACATCTGATAGAAAAATACTAGAACTAAGCGACATGGGATACCAAAGTTATATAATGATAATTGATGCGTGATCATCGTACAACTCCAAGAGAAATAAGGATGCAATAGTGTCCATGGAATTCGAATGATGGTTGGAGGATATAGGGATAGAATCTATGGTTACACAATCAAATATGAACAAAATCTTGGTGATAATCTCCTTGTAGGGTTTTATCTTATCATCCTAAGTTTGATAAACATCATTAATATTATTGACCACAAGTTGAGAGTTACCAAATATCAAAAGAATTCTAACTAGCAAGGCTAAGGCTGCTCTAAGACCAAGAATCAAAACTTCATAATCTACAGTATTACTCATGCAATAGAAATGAAGCTTGAAGGTAAGGGGGGATGAGCTATTTTTATGGGGTGACCAAAATGATTCCAAAACCAACACCCTTTAAGCATCAGGCTCCATCAAAAAATAAATTCCAAGACTAGCTTTTCACCTTCTATGTCGAAACACTCATCAAGAAACTTGATAACGAAAGGATGGGAAATTTCTAAGGGAGTGAAGGCTAACTGATCAAAAATCACCTGACCCTTGATAGCCTTTCTATCCTATAAATGTTAGGTCAAACTCATTAAGTGCAAGGGCACATTTAGTGGCTCAACCTAAAAGGTGGGGCTTAGATATTAGTAGCACAAAGGATCAAAATTTGCAACCACCAATATCTTATGGTTAAGCATGTAGTGCCTTAGATTTTGGGAAGCAAACACTACATAAAGACAAAGCTTATATAAGGGAGTGTATACAGTCTCATAGCTAACCAAAGTTCTACTAATATAGTATATATATTTCTCTTTGTTCTAATCATCATGTGCCAACATGGCTCCCAAAGCGAGCTATAATTGCTACATAAAGCATCAAATGCTTACCTGGCACAAGAGGAACTAACATGGGTGGGGAAGTGAGATATTGTTTGAGATTATCAAAAACTTGTTGACACTTGAAATCCCATTGGAATGTGACATCATTATTAAGAAACTTAAGAAAGGGCTAACACTTATTGACTAACTACACTATGAACCGATGAATAGCTTGAAGCTTACCTTGTAAGCTACATAACTTAGTTAGAATGCGGGGAGGAGGCATGTCAGTGATAGCCGCTATCTTAGCGAGGTCCACTTCAATACCTCACTTAGAGATGATGAAACCTAACAACTTACTAGATGTAACTCTAAAAACACACTTGGAGGATGTAAGACATGCTAAACTACCAAATCCTTTCAAATATACATCTTAGATCATGAACATGATCTTGTCAATGTATGGAATGACCTAGAAGATCATCCAAATAGTCTTGTAAAATATCATGCATCATGTCATAAAATATATGTCATAGCCCTCTGATAGGTGGCACGAATGTTATTTAAGCCAAAAGGCATAAATTTATAATAGAATTTACCCCATGGTGTGATGAAATTTATCTTGGCTTGGTCCTCAAGGGTGACCATAATCTGGTTGTATCTTGAGAAACCATCCATGAGTGAAAGCATGCCACACTTGGCGGTGAAATATACAATTTGATCTTATCTTGGGTAGAGGTAAATCATCCTTGGGATATGTTAAGTTAATATTCCTAAAGTTAGTACATATTCATATTATCCCTACCTTCTTAGCCATAAGAACGATGTTGGAGATCCAATCAAGATAGTCAATGGCTTATAAGAATCTGACATCAAGGGGTTTTTGGAGTTCCTCCTTGACCAAAAGGGTGACCTTAGGATGCATCTTCCTAAGTTTTTACTTAACAGGCTTAGCACTAGGGTGAACTACCAAATGATGCATAACAATGGAAGGATCAAGCCTTAGCATGTCGACATATGACCAATAAAAAATATCATGAAATTCTTGTAACAAATTGGTCAACTACTTTTTATTATCCATGGAGAAGGCTTTGCCTAACTTAATGATTCTAGGGGTCTCCTTAGAACCTATGTTCACATCTAGTGTCTTATCAATTAGAATGTTAGACTCATCCTCAAAATGAGGTGGGGAAGAAATCACTTCTAGTTACTCAAGGTCCTCGAGAGATATAAAATTGAAGTCCTCTTGAGAACTAAAAGGTTCAACCTATACAATGCAAGGGACTAACCCATAAAATAAGAAGTTGTTACAAAGGACATCCTCATGATCCATATCATAAAGAGTCTCACCTTCAACATACTCCCTTAGGATCACAACTAACTCAAAATGCACCTCATCCTCATCACTACACTCCAAGCCTTGATGATCTAGATATTTGGCATAAGTATTAAGGTGATCATCATTATAAAAGGGTAAAGGTTGGTTTTTATTAGGGATGTAATCTATGTCACATGTTCTAGGCCAAATATCAACATCCAAAGGCTCTTGAATACCTTTTTTTTGTGGTCCCAAACATTTACCTATATATCCCATTCTAGAAAGGATTTTCTTGGGAAGTGGGTAATCATTGGATAGGTAACAATAGTAAAAATAATGCTCTATAGGAGGAGGGTTGCTACCACAAATATTTTCTTTGAGGAAAAATCCTACGAAGATAAAGGTACATGTGCCAATGTGTATGATTTCAGCCTTCTTATGAGGTAAACCCATAGTCCTTGGTGAAGGTGGTAGCTTAGTAAGATTCAAAAGAGATTCTTGAAAAAAAGGATTGACCTGATCTTGTGATGAAAATTTGATTAGTGGTTTCTCACTCGCCTTTAGATTTTCAAATTGCTTGGTGATGTGAGATGAGTAAACTGATGGGCACAAGTTAAGATCCAATTGATCTTTTTCAATAATCAAACAATATTCAAATGAATGAGGGTCTCCCAAAATGGTGATAAGTTTATTTTTGAATTTAAACTTCAAACATTGATGAAAATTAGAAGGGACAACCCTCAATACATGAATTGAGGGACATCCAAGAAGAAGATCAAAAGATGCAGGACAAGGTACCACATAGAACAAGGTATCTAAGATCTTAGGTCCAATATTAAGAGGGAGAGATACAACACCATAGACATCTTGGGATTCATTGTTGAAGACTTTTATGATGATGTCAGATTTAGTTAAGTCCCTATTTTGATCCAAAATTTTGGAAAAATTGATAAGTGCATAAATTAAGGGAAGAACCATTATCAATCAAGATGCATTTGATAACTTTTTCTCTTATAAATATAGTAATATAGAGGGAAGAATAACCTTGCAAGTTTGAGGAAGGCATATCATCATATGAAAGTGTGATGTGATGTATCCCAATAGAGCCTACAAAATTAACTACAACACTAGGGGAAATTTCTAGAGGAACAATATGTTGTCTTAGAATCTCCAACAAGGATTCCCTTTGAATAGAAGTTTGCAAAAGCTCTAAGAGGGAGATATTTTATGGGGTACTAGCTAACTATTATTGAACGTAAAAGGAGATTTTTAGGTTGTGGTTTCAACACTCAAGGTGGGTTTTCTACTCTTGTGCTCCAATTTTTGGGTATTCTTCAAAACTAAGGGAGGTTTCAAAGGTTGATTGGATGTAAACTCATCTTCTGCTAAGATCGTTGAGTCGGTTGAGCTTGAGCTTGTTGCCTTGTAGTCACTACTATCATATCAACCATATTGTTGTAGGGAGGTGGCACATTATGATATGGCACTTGATTAGCCACTTGCTACCCATGCTTGGGTAGGGGATATTGGAATATTCCCATGTCTTTATTAGTTGTGGGTGCTTGTTGTGTAGGAGGTTGATTGCTTGTTGGAGGATTGGGTTGAGGACATTTTATAATAAGGCATGCTACATAAATTAAGTTTTGAACCACATGTTTCAACCTCTTACATGAATTTGTGATGTGGCCCTCCACTCTATGATACTCATAGTGTTGACTAGCCTTATACCAATTAATTATGGTATTAGGTTACCTTATGGAAGGCAACTCAATCATATTAACTTACAAAAGTTGCTTTAGGATCACTAAATAAGGTGTTTTGAGTCTTGTGAAATTCCTTGGTGGGGGTTTTTGAGTTGACTAAGCACCATATTTTATAGGGTGCTAACAACATTGTTAATAGGCCTACTATACATTACCATATCACCAACCACATGCTTGTTCTTATACTGAGCTTTCATGCTCCTATATTCTTCTTTATTTGGATTGATTTGACCTCTTCAGATAAGGGATTGCTCTACCCTTCTTTCTAGATCTATTTCTTGGTCAAACTAAATAATGGTTGTCATTTATAATTCATGAGATATTTTCTCTTGTAAATTTCCAATAAAAAATTCCAACATTTCTTGAGGACGTAAAGTATACTTTAGGCATCCAACTAGAATCCTCCAGCGAGACATAAATTCTAAAAAAAATTCATCCTTACCTTGTTTGAGCATGTAAATATTTTTTATAGTTACTTTTTTCTTTATATAATCTCCAAAATGTTGCACAAACATTGCAACAGTATATTCAAAATTACTCAAATAATGATGAGGAAGTTGATAATACCATTCCAATGCCATGTCACCAAGGCTCTTAGGAAACATATTTAGAAACAACATATCATTATATATGATATTATGGTATGTTATAAACATAATTAAATGTTGAATCAAATCCTCTATTCCCCTAATATAGGTAAAACTAACATTGGAAAATGCTTAATATAGGGCCTAAAGGTAATGATAGGGTCTGAGGGTCATTGCACATTTACTTATATCATAGGTGAAACTCAGGGGTTGAATCATATCCATTATTGAAACTAATTACTTCACCACATTTTTTAAACCTTACACATTAGGATTGTTGTTGTGCAATACCCCTAGATTCCCTATAGGAGGGGTATAGATAGGTTGTTGAAATGGAACTTGGCCAATGTTGGAGGTATTGACACTGTTATGGTGTGGGTTATGATATGTGGTATCTTGATGTGGAGGATAACTGATATTTAGTGGAATAGAAGTATGCATGTTGAAATGAGTAGAGTGAAGAGAAAATTGAGCATAATTTTAATATGCACTAATAATTTTATGAGCTTGTGGAATTCCTTCAATGTTGGTGGTCATAGTAGTAGCATATGTTGGTTTATGGAAAGGATTGATATGATGCAAAGATTCAAACAAATATTTGGTGTGAAAATTACTTGGAGAAATGGTTGGAGGAGGAGGAGTACCTCATTTTTTAGGTTAGGCTTCCACTTACATAGCCTTAACCAAAGGCTCCTTATGGCATTTCATAAAACCCCACATGTGATCAAATGATAAAAAGAGAAAACCTCCATTAGGCCCCTCATAAGGATCAAAGTCATTATTAGTTTTCACATGTTCTTTCTCTTCTTCATGATTAGGATTATCTCTATCAATTGGATCATCCTCATGGATAATGTGATAAGATTCCAAAATATTTCACTTACTCCTAAGGATGGGAGCCATTAGGAGACAAAAAAAGGATAAAAGAGAAAACTAGCAAAAGACAAGAAAATTTTCAATATGTTTTTAATGTTCTCTAATTCTAAAAAAATAGAATTAATGGTCTTATTTAAAGTTTTCAAAAGAAAAACAAAATGAAGAGGCTTCCTATATTGTCCACTAAGACATGTGTTCACATCGGATTCACCAAAGATGTAGAGGGGGAAAACTACCCTGTTGAGTATGATTCTTGGTTGCATCTACTAGGATCTGAGGTGATCATGTGGGTGTGTTATATTATCTACAGTTGGAATAAGAAATGGGTTCACTAGGAATGGTTTTGGAAATCACTCCAAGTACAGGGTGGAAATATTTGATGTGTATGTTAAAACAATCACCTATTTTGGCCTTTCTAAACTAAACTATGGAAATGAAATAACAATGCAAAACACACAAGATGAAAGAAGACAAGAACTAATTCTAGTATGATTGAAGATAAATAAAGAGCCCTGATTAAATAAATCAAAAAAGTAGTAATAAAAAAATCAAAAGAGGAAGATCGCAGATTCACACATTACACAATATTTATCTTGGAAACCCTCAACTAAGAAAAAACCAACACAATATTATCTTATTAGTGCATTAACTTGACCGTATTCAATACAATAATATTATTCTTCTCTCTTTCCCAAACCCTAATGCAAGTGTGATATATAAAAATGAACATGCATGGATTTTATAGTACCATGGGTGAAAAAGCATGGGTTCAAATATAGTAACCCTAAAAGCCCATATGGGTCTAAAGTTTAAATTTAAAAACCC
The DNA here is from genome assembly GCA_028583015.1 of Wollemia nobilis. Classification (NCBI taxonomy): domain Eukaryota; kingdom Viridiplantae; phylum Streptophyta; class Pinopsida; order Araucariales; family Araucariaceae; genus Wollemia; species Wollemia nobilis. Next base: position 2,188,246 of record JAQPPZ010001190.1, on the reverse strand, counting down.
TAATTTTTTTGGAAAATATTCAACATAACCCTAACGAGTATAGGTATAGAGTGTCTAGTACCTTTTAGTGTTAAATCCACCAAAATAACATGGAAAATATTCAACATATTTCTAACATTCTTCCACTTGTTGAATACTTTCCATAGGGGCTAACAACTGCCATTGTCAACTATCAAGGGCAACCATACCCATAGATCTTCTACACCAAGAAAATTTTTGAGTAGGTATAACCTTTGTTAATGAATCAGTAGTATTCTTATCTGTATCAATTTTCTTCAATATCACTCAGTTCTATTCAACCATATCACTCACAAAATGGTACTTTATATCAATATGTTTTGATCGATCATGGAAACCAAGATTGTTTGCCAAAAATATTGCACTTGGACTATCACTATTAATTATTACAACCTTCTATTTAATACCAACTAGTGAACACAACCTTTGTAGCCACATTGCTTCTTCACTGACATGATTTGCTACAAAGTACTTTGCTTCTGTAGTATATAAAGCAACAACTGATTGCTTTTTACTCATCCAACTTACTGCCCCTCCAAATAGCCTGAACACAAGCACTTGTGGATCTTCTCTTATCAAGATCTCCAGCCCAATCAACATCCACAAACCCTTGTAGATTTACAATATCATTATCTCTAAATTTTCCTTCATAACAGATAGCATAATAGAAGGAACCAAGGGTTCCTAGCACAATAAATTTATAAATAAGAAATAAACCTAATTTAAGAGAATCACTTTTGCATTATTCGGGAGGTCCCTTCAATAAATTGTATATTTTATATTTTCATGCCTCATTTACAAAGAGTGCTCACATACATTTTTATATCTATCCTAACCCTAACCCTACATCCTTTCAATATGACGGTTCATATTATGACTATCCTAACCCTAATATAATAATTAATTAATAATTAATTATTATATCTATCATAACTATCATAACCTTAATATAATGAATAATTATACTTTTAATAATATAATTAATTATATTATTGATAATTAAATTTTAGGATGTGGAATCCTAACATGCCACCCCTCTTGGAAAGCTTTGTCCTCAAAGCTGGAATTGTCTGAAAAATACACGATGTCTTCGAAGGAGGAACTTCATATGGAATACCAATTAAAAGCTCTCGGTATGTTGTTCTTGTCTACTTGAGCAGTGTTTGGGCAGGGGGTGCTTGTGGATATGACAATTTATTTAAGAGTGGGTATGACACTCAGACCACGATGCTCTCATTTATTGAAAAAAAACTTCATGCTATAGACCAAAGTCACACATATTATAAAATTTTGTCACCCTCGTGATATTTAATAATCAACTTCACTCTAGTGTGAGCGATAAATTTGCATGGAATGATAATAGTTGAAGCTTTAGCTTTTGTCATTTCTACTCAGTCAAGCCTTGAACGTTGAGATGGCTCATATGCCTATATGCCTAGATTCATTGTTTGGATTGTTGTTTTGAAACATTTACGGATGAGATCAAAGAGTGCAGGCCTTCGTGGGCTGGAATTTAAACAAAATATGAGGGATTTTTTTCTTCCGCCTAAAGTGTGTGCATGAGAATTTTTTATTTTTTTATTACAGTTGATTGCTGTATTGGCGATGGAGACAGTGGGACTACTAAGATCACTATCCACTCCATCATGTCATTTGGAAGCTCCAAATTTGCATCAGTACACACCACTAGAATCCAAAACCAATAAAATTAGCTTAGATACTTTCACACTTTCCAACACATTTAAGACTTGTATTAGCTTCCATAATGTTTGCTTTAATAATGTGCACACTAAAGTGCTAAAGGTTAGCTCTAACCCATTCGAAAAATGCTTTATCAACAGACGAACAAGCTTTGGGATCCATAAGTGTATATACCCAAATTTTGCTTGCTAGCTTTGTTAGGAGCTAACTTAAAGACCTCCCAACATAAATGATGGCTTCTTTATCTGTAAATTTTTTTAATATCTCATCAACATTGTCCTCCAACATTTCCCAGTACCACTAAGAAATGCTATAATCCAAAACAATTGTCGAAGGTTTTACGGTTGAAAATTGTGGGGGTCTTTCCATCCTCGTCAATCAAAGTTTGCTTTTTTTTATTTGAAGATGTCGATGTGACTTTATATAAAATCTTATGTATGCGGTCCTCCTTGACATGCTCATTTGTTATGACTGCACACTTCCACCCTTCCATTAGTTGTGGCCATGCTACTTTATTGACTTGAGGTGTTTTGATGGTGATTATATAAAACTACAACAAATCTACGCACTCAGTTCACATATTTTCCTTGACAACTGGTAGCCACGGTGCCTTCTCCTCATGACTTACACCAAGGATAGATGCATAGATAGGTATTATCGTGAATAAATTTCAAAATATTTTATAATATTTATTATTATTATTTTTTATTTTAAAAAACTTCAACAAGCATATTTGTACATACAAATAGATCTAGATCTAATTCAATAATGAGTGGATCATCGGTTGCTATGATGTGAAAGTGAATCATCAGACTATCTTGAATCTTAAGAGTCCAATCACTTCTGGAGAATGGAACAAAAACCCTAAATTCTAGTCCCTTATGGAGATTAGAATAGTGGCTAACAACCAGACTATTTTCAATAGATTTATTTAGAATATTCAATATGCCTCGTGTCAGTCTGAGCATCCCCATCCCAATCCTTCTGATATCTACTATTCTACTTTCACTCATAAACAACAGGTGTGGGCATGAGCCCAATCTTCTTTTTTTATCAAAATCTGGGGATCATTCTGACGATGATGGGCTACATTATCTTCGCCACAACACTGGTTTGTGTATTCTTAACCTGGGATATTGCATGGATCATATATCTTGTTGGATTTTGTTTATTTATGGTTACTAGTCCATCACACAAATTATGGTGATTGTTTTCATGGTAATGGGCTTGGTTCTCTCAACCATGACCTTGATTTTTCTATTTAGACCATGGGGTGTCACATGGATCAATTTATGTAAATATTTCCATTTTAATGACGTGATGTAAAACTTGAATTGTTTTAAATTTTGTTGAGGTCTAGCTATTAATGGTTCCATTTCTTTGAATTGTGAAGTCGGGTTGCTGCAAGCCGCCAAATTTCTGCGGCTTCTCATTTGTCAATGCCACGTATTGGATTTATGCTATCACCACATAAGGTAACCTATTAGAATCCACATTTTTCCCTTTGGTGAAATCAATGTTACCCAGATGCAAAATGGATGGATACCATTTGTAATAAACTGGTCAATGAGATGATCGTAATAAGCCACTCCTTTTGTATTTATGCTCCCCATTTCCTTTGGAAATCTATGAGGAGGCCAGGAAATGGAGAATCTATTCTGCTACCTTCTAGACTTGTTTCTATTTTTTTATAGTATCCGACAACAATAGTAAGGCTTGCTGTGGGAAACAGTTTTATCCTCTTCACATAAAGAACATGAAGCAAGACGAATTCCAGGGCAACGCCTCCAATGGAACAACCTAATTTTAGGGTAATATAGGAGCTACCTGAACTGTTTCTTTTGCAACCAATGAAATGCTTTGAGGTAACATTATAGTGCCTCTATATAAGACCTGATCTATTTCTTTTGCAACAAGTGAACTGCTTTTGGACTATATAAGATTAATGCTACCTGAACTATTTTTTTTACAAGTTTCTTCTAGTGCCATGGTAGGTATATCGTTCATAGAAATCAAATTCTAGTTCTATGGGTTGAACCGAATAGTATAAATTGGTGTCTTATACATGGTATTGGACACAAGGAGGGAGATATTTTGTGAATCTTATTAATTAACAAAATAATTGCTTAGAGGACAAAAAAATATAAATAAAAAATAATAGTTATTCAACGACTACTTTTACACTTCAACCAGACATTAATTCAAATGCAAAGCTATCCACTACACATCTTTAATAGGCATGTTGTACAAGAGGTCATGAACATTCACAGATCATGCTGGGAATAGAGAAGGAGATGGCCATGGAGACAGACGATCAGGCCTGCATTTCAAAGATGTTATTTCATTTTTTTCTGTAGTATGAGACTCACTTTTCACTAATATAGACTAAAAATTTACCTGTTGCATGTTAACTCCATTGGAGAGCAACATCCTATACTGTTCTTGCACTCTCTGCATAGTGGTGATCTGTCAAATGTCCAAAATATTTTTTATATTTGGTATATCTTCTTATTTAAAAATAGGTTTTGAAAAATCCATTTGCTTATGCCCAAGTATCCAGGAATGATACGTAAGTGATTTTTGAACTCCTCCAATGAACCGTATATGCTTGTTGGATTTTGCTTGTATTATACCAGCATCTGATTTAGCTGAGCCATTTCTTGGAGAGATATTTCCTTCACTTGAATCATTCATTTTTGTGCCTTTGATAATTAAAATGTAATGATCTGGGTTTTCATTTTCATTTGCAACTTTTTCTTCTTCCACTTCCATTAGATATTTGATATCGCTCAAAATACCATCAAGATGTTCCATTTTTTATTATATTTTTGTTCATTCTTTCTTCTAAATTTTGCAATTTCATTTTTAATTTCCTTGATATTTATGTCACATATGGTTGGATCCATAAGGCTCTGATACCATAATGGTAGGAACCAAGGGTTCCTAGCACAATAAATTTATAAATAAGAAATAAAACTAATTTAAGAGAATTGCTTTTGCATTGTTCGGGAAGTCCCTTCAATAAATTGTATATTTTATATTTTCATGCCTCGTTTACAAAGAGTGCTCACATACATTTTTATATCTACCCTAACCCTAATCCTACATCCTTTCAATATGACGGTTCATATTATGACTATCCTAACCCTAATATAATAATTAATTAATAATTAATTATTATATCTATCCTAACCTTAATATAATGAATAATTATACTTTTAATAATATAATTAATTATATTATTGATAATTAAATGTTAGGATGTGGGATCCTAACACATAATTTGTAGTTCCACACAAGTATTTTAATATCCTCTTCACAACAGTCCAATGTTCCTTTCTTGGATTTGACATGTATCTGGTAACTACTCCCATTGCATGTGCAATATCAGGTCTAGTACAGGCCATTGCATACATCAGACTACCCACAGTACTAGCATAAGAAACATGATACATTTATTCAATTTCCTCATCTGTTTTAGGATACTATTCAACAAATAACTTTTGACCAACCAAATATGGAGTACATATTGATTTACAATCATGCATCCTAAACTTATGTAGTATCAAATCAACATATTTTATTTGATTTAACCACAAATTTCTATTTGCATGATCCCTTATTATTTCCATACCCAAAATAAATTTTGCAGCACCCAAATCCTTCATGTCAAACTCAAAATATAACTGAGATTTTAGTAACTTTATCATCTCCTTACTGTCACTAATTAACAACATTTCATCCACATACAATACAATGATAATAAAATTTTTACCTTCCTTTTTGAAACATACACATGGATTTGCTTTGATTTTTTCAAACCCAAGTGTTAAGACAAACCTGTAAAATTTTTGGTTCCACATCCTTGGAGATTGCTTCAACCCATAAAGAGACTTCTTCATCTTGCATACCAAGTCCTCATTAACTTTTACCTTAAAAGCATTTTGGTTGTGACATATATTTATCTTCATCAAGTTCACCATGTAGAAAAGTTGTCCTAAAATCCATCTATTCTATTTCAAAATCAAAAGTAGTTTAAATAGCCAAAATATATCTAATTGAAGTTAGTTTAGCCATAGGAGAAAAAATCTCACCAAAGTCAATTCCCTCAACCTGAGAAACTCCTTTTGCTACCAAGTGAGCCTTATACTTCTCCAAATTTCCTTCTACATTGTACTTCTTCTTGAATAACCACTTACAGCTAACAAGTTTCTACCAAGCGGTAATTTCACTAGGTCCCATGTCATATTTTTATCCAAAGACTTCATTTCTTCCTCCATAGCCCTTTTCCAAGACTTATTCTCACTTGAATAAAGTGCCTTCTTTACAGTCTTAGGTTCTTCATCAATAACTGATAAATTGAATGCAAAATAAAAATTTGAAGGACTATACCTATATAGAAGTCTTCTCTCTCGATTTGATCTTCTCAAAATTGGAGTTATAGGTTCTACATATTCAACTTCCTCCTCACCTTCTTCCTATGAATATTCCTCTTCAGATTCTCTTTGTAATTTAGGTTCTACCATAGCTTCCTGTTCCAAATTTTACCTGCACTATTTCTGGTTCTTTACTTGGTTGCATTTCCTATTTTAAAACCCCTTTTGTTTCTCTAAAGATCCCATTATGACTATAAACAACCTTTTGTTTTTTTGGATTCCACAACTTATATCCTTTAACACTAGTACTATAACCTACAAAAATGTATTTTTAAGATTTATAGTCTAGCTTAGTCCTTTTCTCTTTTGGGACATACATATAAGCATCACAACAAAAAAATCTTATATGTCTAAGAGAGGGTTTCTTACCAGTCCATACTTACTGTGGAGTATTGTCCACCAAAGCTAAGGTAGGAGATCTATTGATGAGATAAAAAGTTATTAACACAACTTCTACCCAAAATTTCTTTTCTAACCTTGCACCACTTAGCATGCTTCTAGCCTTATCTATCAATGTACTATTCATTCATTTTGAAACCCCATTATATTGTGGAGTATACAAAGTTTTTATCTGCCTTTATATTCCACGGTCCTTGCAAAACTGCTCAAATTCATTAGAGAAATACTCACCACCATTATCACTTCTCAAAACTTTTATATTTTTATCTATATGATTTTCTACAAGAGCCTTAAACTCTTTAAATTTATTAAATACCTCAAATTTATTTTGTAGAAAATATACCCAAGTCTTTCTTGAGAAGTCATCTATAAATGTAACAAAATAGATAGATTTACCTAATGATGGTACTTTTGCAGGTCCAAACACATCACTATGAACTAGATGTAGAATTCCTTCAGACCTTGTAGCACTACTTGGAAACTTGAATCTAGTTTGTTTTCCAAAAGCATAGTGCTTACAAAAATTAAAATTTAATGGGAAATAAAAAATTCCTTCAGCCATACCTTTCATTTTCAGTGCTCGAAGTCCTTTATCACCAATATACCCCATGCATTTATGCCACAATATTATCTTCACTGTAGGAATACTCAGAGCCATTTTAGTTGTATTATTTTTCTATACAACTGAAGTGTTATTGCAATTAATACTTATAGTGCTAGCCTCAAGTCTAAACAAAGTTCCTGTGCAAATTCTCCTTGCCAACACCAAGGGTCCATGAACCATCTTGTAGCTATCCTTATTGAATACCACATTCACACCTGCATCATTCATCTTACTCACGAATATCAGATTCCTTGTCGAACCCGAAATATGCAACACACCAGGAAGGGTTTTAATTATTCCATATTTTAGCATCAACTTGACTCTTCCTCAACCTATTATTTTATATGTCGAGTTTTCTTCCAAGAATTCTTTACCTTAATCTATCTTTTCATATTCACATAACCCCTCCGTATGAGGAGTCATATGAAAAGAAGCACCCGAGTCAATCAACCATGAGTCATCGCATTCAATTGAGCATGCTATAGCTAATAATAAGTACCTTGAATCTTCATTTGTGGTCTTTGTTTTTGTAGAAGTTCCTTCATCAGATGATCGATTATTACCAGCATTTTTAGATCTACAATCTCTTTTATAATGCCTTGCTTTACCATAATTCCAGTATTTCCTCTTTTTCGGGGTAACAAATTTACCCCTAGATTTTGATTTCTTTTCTCTTGATTTATTTTTGCTTCTTTTTTGAGAATGACCTCTCACAAAAAAGGATTCCTTTTGATGAAAATACTTAGAATATTTTCATCTCATCTCCTCAGACAACAAAGTTCCTACTATATCCTCTACTTTCAATGTAGATGTAGTATTGGTGATAGCCATAGAAGGTTATCCCATGAATCAGGTAATGAAAAAGTAAAGTAATACATTTTTCTTCTTCATATATTTTTATTTCTATAGAGGTTAATTGACTTACCACAGTGTTAAAAGAATTCAAATGTTTAGCCATAGAGTAACCATAATTAATTTGAAGTGAATACAATTTCTTTGTGAGAAAGAGTTTATTTACTAGTGACTTTGACTGATACAATATTCCCAACTTCTCCCATAACAAATTTGTTGTGGTCTTTGTAGATACATTCAACAATACCAAATCAGATAAGTACAATATGATAGAGCTCCTTACCTTCCTATCGATTTTTAGCCAATCCTCATCTATCATTGATGTTGGTTTTGTTCCCAAGATCGTAATCCACTGATCTCTATCAACCAAAAGATCCTCCATCTTGAGTTTCCATAACTCAAAATTCTATCTATTAATTTTTTTAATCTCTATTTGTATGCTTCCCATATTTCTCATTTGCTTCGATCCTTTCACATACGGCTCCCACTCAAGAATTAATTTATCATAGGGTTGAAACCCTTACTCCTCGAACAAAGATAAAATCTAGATCTGATACAAAATAAAGAGAAATAAAGAGCCTTGATAAACTAAATAAAAAAATCAGTAATAACAAAATAAAAAGAGGAAGATCGCAGATTCACACATTACACAATATTTATCTTGGAAAACCTCAATTGGGAAAAAAACCAGCATAGTATTATCTTATTATTGCATTAATTTGACAATCTTCAATACAATAATATTCTTCTTCTCTCTTTCCAAAATCCTAATGAAAGTGCGATATATATAACAAAGGCACATGCACAAATTTTACAATATCATGGGCAAAAAAGCATGGGTTCAAATATAGTAACCCTAAAATCCCATATGGGTCTAAATATTAACTTAAAAAACCCTAAACCTTGATGAGTATAGGTATAAGGTGTCCAGTATCTTTTAGTGTTAACCCCATCGGAATAACATGGAAAATATTCAACATATTTCCAACAATGATTATTTGGTTCAATGATATCTAACCCTAGGTTGCAAATAATTGAAATATTTTCTTTTTAGCAAGGGTCCAAGGGAATGAAATATTAAATCCCATATGCACACTATATTCTTTTCTCTTTTAAATGCCTAGAATGTAACCAAATAATTTTCCTTTTATTTAAGATGTAGATTTTGGAATAGTGATGGACAAAATGCAAACAAAAATAGCCTAAAGCTTATCTAGGGAACTTATTTGATTTGGCAGTTGATCTTAGATTTAAATTACATCCAAAATATCCAATATCTTTGAACCTACAAAACAACTTTACAAAATGATAGAAAATTTGATCAATGTTTGGGGGCTTGCTTAGGCTGCTATACAATTGAGCTTGGAGGCACACCAGTCAATCCCCCTTGGTAATTTTAGATGACCATTCAAAATTAAATTATCTTTGACCTTTAGAACATGCATAATTAGAGTGAAACCTATATATAACAGTGAAATGAAATGCAAACAAGATGGAAACAATGAAACACTAAAATGCAGGGCACAAATCAAGGTTTTGGAATGCAAAAAAATACTTCCAAGTCCTAATTTACCAAATTTATGCACTATAAATGTGGAGCATGAATATGGATTGCCAAATTTTCACCCTATATGGATGAGATACAAATTTGATTCAGATGACCCTTTCAGGTCTCAAAATAGTGAAAAATACAATGTATAACAACAAAAAATAGGTCTACAAACTAATAAAGCAAAATAATAACCTGATGAGCTAATGGAGAAAGCAAGGACCAATTAAGAGATAGAAGAAACACTCCAAAATGGTAGGTTCCTCCAATAATAAATACTCCTTCACTTTATCCCCAAGGGAAACCACCACCAAAGAACAAAACAATAGAAAACAACAATTCACAGTAGATGAGCACTTGTTAGCAACAATAATGAGCGAGTCAAGACTTAGATCCTCAAGAAAATCTATTAATTTTAAAATAAGGAATCCAATCCTCTTTTTATAAGAGGTTCATAGGGAAAATTGAGTGAGAAAAAGTAATTTCACGGTGGGCAAGGTCTGACCCCAAAACGAGTTGATGAGGGGAGGGGTTTTTGAGAGAAAATACCAAGAACACTAAATTCATACCCCACAATTATAGGGCATGAATATGGTAAGCCAAATTCATCCCCATACAGACTAGGCATGAATTTGGAAAAGCTAAGAAAAAAATTCAAAGGAAGAAGGGAAAAGGGGCCCAAATTTGTACTTGGTAAGTTTGGATGGCTTTCTAAGGATCTAAGGAAAAATTGACTCATCTTGATGGGTCAATTTTTTCATGTCTACAATAATCAACAAAGTTCCTATTAGGGATGTTCAAGGAATGAAAAAACTTGATAAGTTAAAAAGGGCTAAGTTAGATGTGTCTATGTTTTGAATCTTTAGGTCTTCAACATGGGTTCACATACCCAAAGATATTTAAAAAATGGAGGCACCCTTTTATATTTGTAGGATATTTTGATGTCTCAAAGGTATATTGTCTCTATTATCCTCAAAGGCATGAGGTGGTAATTAGGAGAGATGCCATTTTTTATGAGATGCTTCTTGTTATTCTTTCCAATTACCCTCCTAATCATCTAGCTTATGATTATTTTTATTCTCTATATATTTTAGCTCCACTAGACTCTTTTGATACCTTGGTTGGTTCCATCCTTGATAAAGCATATTCATATTCTAATGGTTATTCATTTCGTATGAGCTTAAATCCATCATGCATAGTTTCTTAGGTAGTTTCTTATTTTCCTAGAGCAATATAGGATGAACATAATGGTTTAGTTTAGAATGATCTAGCTATGCATGATGAGTGAGTAGTATTAAGTTGGATTCTCCTACTTAAGTTTTTGATGTTGAGATGGTGTAGGGTAATCACACTCTTTTAAAATGCCCTACTCCAATTGGGTTAAGATTATTATAAAGGATGCACAATCCATTCTAGTTCTTGAGCAACATTGAAAAGCTCTCTTCCAAGCTTTGAAGGCAACCCATTCATAGGATCATATCATCTACTCTTAGGCTAAGAAAAATTCTAAATGGAAATATGTCATGGAAGCAAAATATGAGGCATTGATAAAAAATAGAACATGAGAGTTGTCTCCTATTCTAGCAAGTAAGAATGTTGAGGGATGTAAGTGGGTATACAAGATCAAGTACATATTGGATAGATTAATAATCACAAGTGTGCCTTATTACTAAGGGATTATCTCAACAGAAGGAAGTGGACTACTCTAAGATATTTGCACCTGAAGGAATCTATTAGAATTATTCTTTTCAAGGCAACCTCTTATCAATGAAAGGTACATCAAATAAATGTAAAGAGTTCCTTTCTCTATTAAGAACTTCATAAAGATATTTACATCTAACAACTACCCAAATTTAAGCTAAAGGACCCTGATATATTGGCATATTACTTGAACTAATATTTGTATGGTATTAAACAGATCCTCAATATTAGTATGAGAAAATTTGTTCTTCTTCATCACTTATGGATTTCAATGATGTGATATTGAGCATGATGTTTACATTAAACATGATGATGAGAACACTGTGGTCATTGTACTATATATTGATGATCTTATTATCACAAATAGCTCCACTAATTTGATTCAAGGGATGATTTAACAAATTTATACCACTTTTAAGATGATATATGTGAGTCTCTTATGCTATTTTTTGATATTATAGTTTGATTAGTTAGATTATAGCATTACCATTTCACAATCCAAATATGCTCTAGATCTTCTTTAGTAATTTAGGATCGAGGAGTGCAAGCTTGTAGGAATCATTTTACCTCAAGTTTAAAGTTATAGTCTAATTTTACTACACCTTTGGTTGATGCTACACTATATTAGTCTCTTGTAGGTCTCCTTTATCTCACTCACTAGACTAGATATAAAATTTGTTGTTAGCTATTGTTCTAGGTACATGCGGGTTCCTTGGGAGAGTCGCTAGATAATAGCCAAGTATATTCTCAAATACATTAGAGGGACATATTAGATGAGGATTTACTACTTTGTTGGTTCTCCTCTAATTTTGATAGGTTTTTAGAAGTTTATTGGGTAGAAGATTTGGATAAGTGGTGGTCCACCACATGCTTAGTATTTTACTTAGGATCCAACTTAGTTTCATGGTGTTCTATATACCAATCCATAATTACTTAGTCTTCTATAGAGGATAATATTGTACTACCAATGAGGCAACCAAGAATATTAGGTGGATGATGATTTTAGAGGAGATTGACATTCCTTAGAGTTCTCAAAGTCCTCTTTGTTGTGACAATCAAAGTAGTATTCAACTTATTTATAATATTGTATTTCATTAGCATACAAAGAACATTAAGATATAGATGCACTTTGTGCAGTGGATTCTGTTGGTCCGACTTTCATACACACCCTGTGAAGAATGAGTAGGAAAATCTGATAACACTTATACGGGATAAATCCCACTCACTTTAGGATCTAGCTGGTTATCCAAGGTGTGAGTTATAGAGTTAGGTTGAATGTCAATTCACTCTTTTCTGCTTCTGGAACAGTTTTCAATATGGACTATCTGTACCTTACAACAGGCTCAATGAACTTGCTTTGTAATGCTCAGAAGTTTTCACTTGTTGGCAATCGGATTTGAAATTGATTCTTTGATCTAGCTCTCATGGGTCAGCAGATTTAAATAAAAGACAAGTAAAGAAAATAAAAATGGATCATTTCTCGAAAAACAAAGAGAAGGTAGGGTAAGGCAGAAAGAGAAGTTTACCAAAATTTAACTGTAAAACCTAACTATCAATTTCATTTATACTATCAGCTTCATATCAGAACAAATCAAAGAAGAAAGTGTCCGATTTTCTAAGATCACTTTCAACTAAGAGCACAAGGCAAAGATGGAACAGATCTAACAAAAAATTATAAACCGAAGGGAAGTCGGTTAAAATTGATATCTTTCACAGGTAGCCTAGCTCGCATAGTGAGGACAGAGCAATCAGAACAAACTTGAACCTCAAATCTATAATTTCCCCTAACATACAATAGAACAAATGAAGCCCAACAGCATATTTAATCTTGATATGGCAGATTTATAGCATATATCTAATAAACTTTAATGGAACGGATAACAAAAGAAGATGAACTTATCACAGTCTACAAAAGATTAGGCTCCCTGGCCATGCTATCACAGAAAAACAACAGCACATCAACTCCAAGTCCAGAAATAAAAATATTTAACAATCTTTGCAAGAAATTGCTTCAATATCCTTTTTTTTCTAAGTTTTCGCCTCTCGCGATTACATTGAGAAGAAGTATTTATAGACTCAGGACAGACCCTGATATTTTCAAAAATATCTTCTTCTCTAACCACAAATATTATCACATTAAACCCTAGGACCCGGGTTTTACAATAAAAAGCCATTTAAAGACAAAGTCTGGATAAAACTTAACCATTCTGCAAATCAGTGCAGTCAGCTGCCATAAATGGAGAAGATAGAATTCGAATGCCACTTGCATTCACCCGCAACTACAAATAAATGCCCTCATTAATTCCTTCGGGTAAGCTAGATGAGTCACTACTCCTCCGACAGTTCATCTCCGCAATGCCATCCCTGAGTTGAAATATCTGCACTCCATTAATTCTGCCATAAATCTTCATTAAATGCATTCATCGGAAAAATCCGGAAACTGTGTGCATATATTTCATTTCCCGACCAAATCCTGACATATTCCATTGTGGGCAGCTACTTAGTCACCACAAAGTCTCCTCACAGCCGAATCTGGAAAAATTGGATGACACAGCAATTTTTGGCATCTTTACTTTCAACATGGTTGTCTTTGATTAATTTGCATTCAACTTTGTCTTTATGGTTCCTTCCCCGTTATCCAGCAAGTGACAGATGGATTCCTGCATGAAAGACAAAAGATGGATTAGCATTTAAAATTTATTAAATCAAAAGCTTTAAACTACTAAATTAGATTAAAAACCCTAATGTTTACTTGCATGTCGGCCTCATTTATCTGATACGTGCTTTGACATGTGTCACAAAATTACGACACGTGTCTGTTTCCAGATGTTATGCATTGTTTGCTGCTTTTCTGGCAGGGTCGCGAAAATGCGACATGTCACGATTTCATGACATGTCGCGAAATCGTGACATCCTAGCGCTGCGCAACTTTTGCCCACGACGGTCGCAAAAATGCGACATGTCACGATTTCATGACATGTCTCGAAATTGTGCCTCTTGCTGGCCATCGTACTACTTTCTCTCCTCATGTCGCGATTTCACGACATGCTCCTGCCTTGGCCTCTTCCTGCGTTTCTTGTCGCGATTTCGCGACCTTTCTGGCACTTGCATTTTTCTTCCTCCTTCATGACTTCATCCTTCCACCATGTCGCGATTTCGTGACATGGTGGCTTCTCTTGCCTCATCTTCCCACCATGTCACGAAATCGCGACATGGTGGCTCCCTTGCGTTGCAACTTCCCACCATGTCGCGAAATCGCGACATGGTGGCTCCCTTCGGCTTAAACTCCCCACCATGTCGCGAAATCATGACATGGTGGGTCTTCTTGAATTCAACTTCCCTTGTGCTACGCAACTTTTCTATTTTGGGAGCGTCGCGATTTCATGACGTCGTGATTTCGTGACGTCGCGAAATCGCGAAGTCGCGTTTTCGTGACACCTTCTGGTTTTGGGAACTTCATGAGTTTCTTTGTCACGATTTTGTGATGATTCTTTGTCTTAAACTTTTCTTCAACACGATTCCTCTTGCTCCCTTGCTGGCTTTGACTCGGACCTGTCGCGATTTCGTGACATGTCGCAAAATCGTGACAGTCCATACACCTCAGGCTCACTCTGCCAATTTTGTCATGATTTTGCGACGTCTTCCTGCTTCGGGCCTCTTCTGCCTATTTGGTCACAATTTCGTGACGTCGCGATTTCGTGACAACTTTCCCACTTGGCACTTTCATCCGAATTTTGTCGTGATTTCGCGACATATTTTGCACTTGGCTCTTTCATTCCAAAACGTCATGATTTCGTGACGTTTTTCACACTTAGTCGATTTTCGCTCTTGCAGCATTTCTTCTCTCTCCAGCCGTGAAAATGCGACATGTCGTGATTTCGCGCCTCTCCGTATGATCTGGCTTTTTCTCTCTTTTTTTGGTAGCGATTTCGCGACATTTCCAAAAATGGAAAGTGTCGCGATTTCGCTACGCTTCTGGGACTTGGCGGATTTTCTGAAAACCTGTCGCGATTTCGCGACATTTCCATAAATGGAAGTGTCGCGATATCGTGACATTACCAAAAAAGGAAAGTTTTGATTTTCATGTATTTTTCTATCTGTTTTCTGCATTCTTTTCGTACCGGTGTAAGATTTTCTTTAAGCATGAAGGATTCTAGCATGTAAGAAGTGAAGTCTGAGATAAAAAAGCTAGAATGCAAGAAAAAGCACAAATTTAAAAAGGAGGCAAGCAAATTGGATTTAAAACCTGAAAATATCAAGAGGGTCCCTACTGCAAAAATGGAAGTTAAAATTTTTCAAAGGATGAAAATTGATTTTTTTTCAGTGGGGGTGTGTTGCTTCTCAACAAATGGCGATATCTGCGGGTAAAATAGTAGCATTATTTTAGAACCCAGGACTCTAGTTTCAAAACAAAAAGACTATGCATCAAGCCTTGCCACAGACATTCCTCACAATAAATTGACTACTAACTGATAGCTGTTAAAATTTCCCAAGGACATACTAGGCTGAATTACTTAAGGAATATTTCTGATGAGCAATTACAAGGGCATAAAATTTTCTTGAAGGAATACTGGATCGAATGTTGAACTCTGGACTGATCAGCTTTTCTAGATTGTAAAAAGGGAAAACCAAATAGAGCTATGTTTACTAGTTTAGCCTTTTACAGCCCCGACAGAGTTACCCTTTAGATTTACACGACCCAAGTTTACAACTGTAAGGTAGAATCTACAACTTGGTAGAAGAAGAACATCTTTTGATATCTTGGCTGTCTCTTTCATTATACAACTCTTTTTTTTTCTCCTTTTTTTTATTTTTTATTTTTTATATCTTTTTCTCCTTTTTATAATTATGATAATGAATACTGGATTGTGGATTGATCAGCTCAGGATAAAGCAATTTTTAGAGGGCTGACCTTTTCATTGATGTTCAGGCAAGGCTTAAAGAACGGAATCTCAAAAGCTGAAGAACTTTGTACAGACTTCCAAGGGCAGACACAGGCCTCAAAACAAAACAAAAATAAAACTGTACAGACTTTAAAATAAAACTAAAACAAAATACTGTACAGACTAATTAAAAGGAAGCTTAAAACAAAGCAACTAAAATGAAAACTGTATAGGCAGCAAAAAAAAACTAAAATAAACAACTAAAACAACTGCAGAGCTCCTAAGGAAATAAAACTGCACAGACTTGCAAGGAAAAGAAATAAAACAACACTAAGAACTGTACAGACATCTAGAATTAAAATAAAACTAAAAACCACTGTACAGGAAACTAGAATTAAACTAAAGCAAAATAAAACTTGCAGAGCTATTTACAATGGAAAATAAAATACAACTGCACTTCGAAAAGACTAAAAACTATACAGGCAATTAAAACTAAAACTAAAACAGAAAAACTGCAAAGTTATTCACAATGCATACACATGTTACAACTTCTTTATGACTCATTCAAATGATAAATTGGACGGAACAGCCGAGAAATAATGTTTCAAGTATTGACCGTTAACAGGGAGGTCTAGAAAATTACCATCCAAGTCTTGTAAACGAAAGGCATTGTTACCCAGAATCTTAGCAATTTGGTAGGGGCCTATCCACAGTGGTTGCAACTTCGTGTGCTTACCCTTCTTCTCATGGGCCTTGTCCCATAAAAGCACCAGGTCTGCCAGTCTGAAAGCTTTCACTTTGGCCCTCTTGTCAAACCAGTGCTTGACAATTTCTTGGTGCCTACTGAAGTGCTCCAGGGCTTGGAGTCTTTCATCCTACAAGTTAGTTAGATCTAAAACATGGGCTTCTGCATCATCTTGATCCTCAAAATAATATAAGGCAAACTGGTAAGTAGGTAACTTCAGAGATATGGGAACAATAGGCTGGGTACCATACAACAAAGCAAAAGGAGAAGTCTTAAGAGCAACCTTATATTTTATTCGGTCAACCCAGAGTGCATATTTCAACAATGTATGCCACTGCCTGGGTTTGTATGTTGCAGATTTCTTAATGGCATTCATTAAATTCTTGTTTGTGGACTCAGCCAGTCCATTGCCTTGGAGATAATAGTTGGATGAGAATCTAATAACTACCCCCATCTGGTATGCCCAGTCTACAAACTCCAATGATTGGAAGGCTGGTCCATTGTCACACACCAAATTTAGAGGAACCCCAAACCTAGTTATGACCTTTGATTCAAGAAAATCAATCACCTCCTGAGCTGTACTTCTTATGGTGGCTGCTGCTTCAACCCATCTTGTGCAATAGTCAGTAGCTGTTAGAACATATTTATGCCCTGCTGAAGAATTTGGATTAATCACTCCCACAAAATCAAGTCCCCACTGCATGAAAGGTTTAGTTATCACAACAGGTTGCAATGGGAGAGCCCGGTTGGCCTCTTTGGCTGCAAAATTTTGGCACTGATGGCAGGTTCTTACATGCTGATGTGCATCCTTAAATAGTGTAGGCCAATAATAGCCTGCTCTCAATATTTTATGCATAGTAGCAGATCCTGATGAATGCCCTGCCCCTAATTTTTCGTGAAAACTGGACATGACTTCACTGACTTCACTGGGAGAAATGCATCTCAAGAAAATGTCAGCATAATTATCTCTGTACAGAGTACCTGCCTTGAGGAGATAATGAGCAGCTTTCAATTTTAATGCTCTCCTTTGGGTTCTGTTCAAATGGGATGGGCAAACTCCAAATTGCAGCAGATGAATAATATCCCCATACCAGTTATCAGACTCAGAATTCAACTGATTAACTTCTTCCCGTAGAGGCACTTTGGCAATGTGTCGGGACAAACCAAGTCCCCTAATCAATTTAGCAGGCCGAATCTCTAAGTCATACTCTTGTAGCCTTGTAACCCAATTGCCTCTTAGTTCACCCAACTCATTCTGACTTAGAAGGTACTTCACAGCTGGGTCTGGAACTATGGCATGAATTTTGCTTCTCAGTATATAGTGCCTGAACTGCTTCACTGCTCTTACCAAGGCATAAGCTTGTTTGTCTAAACAGGAATATTTCAGTTCAGCTCCTTTTAAATTGGTACTCTTGAAAGCAATTGGATGTTCTCCGGTTTCCCTCCGTTGGGTCAGAACTGCAGTAAGTGTATGTTCAGAAGAAAAAGTGTACAGATAAAAATCTGCACTGAAGTCTAGGCTTACTAGAATTGGTGCTTGTTTAATGGCTGTCTTAATTTCTTGGAAGGCTGCCTTAGCTTCTGTGGTCCAGACAATCTAAGCAGTTTGCTTTAGCATGTCATTCATTGGCTTGACTATCTCAGCAAATCCGGAGATGAACTTCCTGACAAAGTTTATTTTTCCAAAGAAAGACCTCAACTCTTTCTTGGAGTTGGGAAATGGTATGCCAGATATGGCTTCAACTCTGCCTGGATCCATTGAAATGCCATCTTTCGTGACCAAGTGCCCAAGGAGCTTTCCTTATGTTACACTAAAAATGCACTTCTTTGGATTCAAGGAAATGCCAAACTCCCTGCATTTGTTAAACACTGACTCCAAGTGGTTTACATGGTCAAACCGAGATTTGGAGAAGACTGTTAAATCATCCATGTAAACAACTATACATTTTCCCATAAGCCCCTTGAAGGCATGATCCATTGCTCTTTGAAATGTAGCTCCGGCATTTATTAAACCAAATGGCATCCTCTTGTAAGCAAAAGTTCCCCACTTAGTTGTGAAAGCAGTCTTCATTCTGTCTTCTTTCTCAACCAATATCTGATTGTAGCCTGAGAAGCCATCCAGGAAAGACATCATCTCTGAACCATTGACAATCTGCAAGACTTCATCCATAGAAGGCAGAGGATAGTTATCCTTTTCAGATGCCTTGTTTAAATTCCTAAAGTCCACACACAGGCGGATCTCTCCATTTTTCTTCCTGACTGGCACCAGATTGGCCACCCAAGTAGAATGCTTGATGGGAAAAATAATTGCTGCACTCAAGAGCTTTTCCACTTCTTTCTGGATGAGGGGTTCTAACAGAGCATTGACAAGCCTCTATTTTTGTCTGAAAGGCTTGCAAAATTCTTTTAAAGGTATTATGTGAGTGTAAACTTTAGGATCAAATACCTTCAAGTCTTTGTATGACCAGGCCATTACATCCTTGGACCTGTGCAGAAAATCAATTATACTTCTCTTTATTTCTGGATCACAGTCCTTTGCCAACTTGATGTGCCTGGGATCTTCTTCAGTCCCTATGTTCAGGTCTCCAGTCTCACTGTCTGTGGCAGCCACATAATCCTCAGAATTCACCTTTTGTTTGATCTTGTAAACATCAAATAGCCGCTCCAGCTCCACCATTCCTTTTGGAATTCTGTTGTCCTTCAACCTGATTATTCCCCTGTCATCATCTAACTATTCCAACAGGGTGTCTCTTTGGCCCTCATCAATTATAGCATTCTCAAAGGTGTTAGTACTCTGTAAAAATTTTACAATCTGTTGATCATCAGAGAAAACTTGAAAGCTATCTATATTGTTTGGAACCGAAGGACAAGGGACTAACTCAATTGAAAACTTATTCCATTTAAATTCTTCCAATGGTTTTAAACTTGTAGCTGAAGAAGCCAAGATATCTGCATATGAATTTTGTTCTCTGGGTATGTGTGTCAGATTAAATGCATCAAAACCTTCTACAAGATCCCAAGCCCGGTGTTTGTATCCTTTCAAATAAGAAGCTTTACACTAGAATTTACCCTTGAATTGACTTGCCACCAATTATGAGTCAGTGAAAACTTGAATATTCCTCACACTTCTATCCAAAGCAAATTTTAAACCTAAAATCAGAGCTTCATACTCTGCTAAATTGTTTGTACATGGGAACTATAGGCGGTAAGACATAAAAAATGTCTGACTTTCAGGCCCTTTGAGGACTGCCCCTGTTCCAGAACCCTGCTTACATCTAGCCCCATCCACATGAAGTGTCCAGACTTCATTAGTATGTACAGGATGAGCTTTATTAAACTTGTTACCCTGCCCAGTTTTTAAATTGTAGCCTCCAATATCTACCTCTGCAATATTTATAGTTTCATTTGTTGCATTGTACTCTGTAATTGTATGCTTGTACCTGGGTTCCCTATCAACCTGCAATTGATTTTCCACTCCTTTCCATGGCAACCACATGTGTGAAAAATCTGTTGCCAAATATTCGTTCAAAGACCTAGACCAATCCCTACTCAACAGCATCCCGTACCCCACTGGGATATCCACAACTTGGATTTCAATTTTATGTTGAGCCCTTGGCTCAGATGCCAATTGGATATGAATATTTTGAAGCTCTCCAACAACTTTGACCTCTAATTTGTCCAACTGGACAACTCTCCTTTCAGACTTCATTGGGGTCAGTCCCAACTGCTGACAAATGTCCAGAGGCATAACATTAGCAGATGCACCTGAATCTACCAAACAATTGTGCAAGTTCTTCCCAAAAATACGGATAGTCAGTAAAAAGGGGGGAACTTCAATTTTTTCTTTGTACATGGCTAGATTGGCATTTGCTATTTTCTTTCCTTTGTCCACAGGTTTAGTAGCAGGACCGGAGTATGTATTTATCAGATTGTCCCTCTACTCTGAAATCTGTGCTAACTCATGCAGAGTAATGTTGGCTTTAATATTTTTCATATCCTCCACTATGTTATATCCTTTGTTAAGTGGTGGGACAAAAGCATCTGGTCCCCTTTGACCTCCTCCATTTGGTGGGGATGGATTTTTGCTTGGAGAGGGATCCGAAGGAACATTGTGAGAGTTGTCCGGAGGAGTTGATGTAGTATTAGGCTCTGGATTCCTGTTTCTTAGATTGTAGTTATCTCTTCTGTACTTCTAGAAAGCTTGTACCTCATCCATAGGAATTTCAGCTACATTCTCAGATTCATCCAGGAAAGTGAAAGAATCCAGGACCATGGTTGCATTGTGGCTGGATGAACTTGGGCCATCAGCAGTTCTTTGATTTTCAGGGGAGATCAAATCTCCAGAAAAGGCTTCAAATGCATTACAAAATTCCAGACAGTCCAACTCTCCATGCTGAGAAGTGGCATGTATTCTGCACCAGTTGGGCAAAGCCAAATCACAAATGTTCACATCATGAGCTTTACCCTTGTAATCTTTATTAGGCTCATATGGGGGCTTGTTGAATCTGTTTGGTTGATATGAATATCTGTTGGGGTTGTCCCCAGTAGAAACTTGCCTTTTAAAACTCAAGAAATCATTTTCCAATTTCTGAACAATCTTTGAGACTTCTTCAACTCTTGCATTGTCAGCCTCTTTGACTGGGTTCTATACATTCTCAACAGGTGCCACAGCCAATGGTGTTGCTGATGGTAGAGTCTGACAAACTGGCAGCATCATCTGATGTGGAATAGGATTGAACACAGGGGCAGCTTGTGCAATCAGAGGAATTTGCTGAACATTTAGAGGCTGGGGTCCCAAATGTCTTTCCAGAACCAAAGCTTCTTTATAAGCTTCTGTCAAATTAGTAACAGCGGGATCTCTCTTCAAGAAGACAGAGGTCATGGGATCCAGGGAATTTCTAAAGATCTCTAACGCTAGGTCAGCATTCGGTACATAATACCTAGTAAGTCTACCATAAGCTTTCTGGAATCTAACAATATAGGATCTGATGGATTCACTTAATTCTCTCTTGATGCCAAAAAATTGTTGATATAAAATATTAGGGTCTATCACTTCACCGAACTGTGACACAAAGACTTTTTTTAAGTCATTCCAACTGGTGATAGAATCATTGGTGAGGTTTAGAAACCAATCATAAGCTCCCTCTTGGAGAGTGAATGGGAAGAGTCTACAGGCAACATATTCATGCTGCACATTTAATAATTTCAATGCATTTTTGAATGCAACCAAATGTTCTTCTACAGTTCTTGTCCCATCATGTTTATATCTGGGGAGATATATTTTCAGATTTTTGGGCAGGTCATGGGCTATACCCGAAATATTCAAAGCAGTGGAGCCTAACCAATTTGCCATTACTACCTGGTTGACAGTGATATTCTGAACTGTGGTTGGAGTAACTATCAACGGTGATAAAACTATTTCTGACAAAGACTTGGCCCTTCTGAGGCTACTTCTTTTAGGGGTTTCTAATTCAGGGACAAGGAGCTCTCCGGCTCTGGGGTGGGACCTTGTTACCCTGTATGTAGAATCTAGCTTTTCACAAGCACTTACAAACTAACAATCCTTAACAGAGTACTGAACTTGAGGTCTTCTCTTCTGACAATTTTAAAAACTGTACTGACAAATTATAATACTGACCGGAGTTCACTGGGCCACTTTTAAATGTTGGTGTTAAGTCCCGCTGTTCAGGCAAAAACTCAAACAACAAAATTTAATAGCATTTGTCAAGTACCACATACAATCAGATTTCTCAACTCAAGTGCACTAAGAACATAAGTTTGGCCCTCCTTCTAGTGCCATTTTTAAATGTTGGTCCGACTTTCATACACACCCTATGAAGAATGAGCAGGAAACTCTGATAACACTTATACGGGATAAATCCCACTCACTTTAGGATCTAGCTGGTTATCCAAGATGTAAGTTACAGAGTTGGGTCGAATGTCAATTCACTCTTTTTTGCTTCTAGAATAGTTTTCAATATGGACTATCTGTACCTTACAACGGGCTCAATGAACTTGCTCTGTAATGCTCAGAAGTTATCACTTGTTGGCAATCAGATTTGAAATTGATTCTTTGATCTAGCTCTCATGGGTCAACAGATTTAAATAAAAGACAAGTAAAGAAAGTAAAAATGGATCATTTCTTGAAAAACAAAGAGAAGGTAGGGTAAGGTAGAAAAAGAAGTTTACCAAAATTTAACTGTAAAACCTAACTATCAATTTCATTTATACTATCAGCTTCATATCAGAACAAATCAAAGAAGAAAGTGTCAAGTTTTCTAAGATCACTTTCAACTAAGAGCACAAGGCAAAGATGGAACAGATCTAACAGAAAATTATAAACCGAAGGGAAGTCGGTTAAAATTGATATCTTTCATCGGCAGCCTAGCTCGCACAGTGAGGACAGAGCAATCAGAACAAACTTGAATCTCAAATCTATAATTTCCCCTAACATACAATAGAACAAATGAAGCCCAACAACATATTTAATCTTGATATGGCAGATTTACAGCATATATCTAATAAACTTTAATGGAATGGATAACAAAAGAAGATGAACTTATCACAGTCTGCAAAAGATTAGGCTCCTGGCCATGCTATCACAGAAAAACAACAGCACATCAACTCCAAGTCCAAAAATAAAAATATTTAACAATCTTTGCAAGAAATTGCTTCAATATCCTTTTTTTTCTAAGTTTCCGCCTCTCGCGATTACATTGAGAAGAAGTATTTATAGACTCAGGACAGACCCTGATCTTTTCAAAAATATCTTCTTCTCTAACCACAAATCTTATCACATTAAACCTTAGGACCCGGGTTTTACAATAAAAAGCCATTTAAAGACAAAGTCTGGATAAAACTTAACCATTCTGCAAATCAGTGCAGTCAGCTGCCATAAATGGAGAAGATAGAATTCGAATGCCACTTGCATTCACCCGCAACTACAAATAAATGCCCTCATTAATTCCTTTGGGTAAGCTAGATGAGTCACTACTCCTCCGACAGTTCATCTCCACAATGCCATCCCTGAGTTGAAATATCTGCACTCCATTAATTCTGCCATAAATCTTCATTAAATGCATTCACTAGAAAAATTTGGCAACTGTGTGCATATATTTCATTTCCCGACTAAATCTCGACATATTCCATTGTGGGCAGCTGCTTAGTCACCACAAAGTCTCCTCGAAGCCGGATCTAGAAAAATTGGATGACACAACAATTTTTGACATCTTTACTTTCAACATGGTTGTCCTTGATTAATTTGCATTCGACTTTGTCTTTATGGTTCCTTCCTCGTTATCTCGCAAGTGATAGATGGCTTCCTGCATGAAAGACAAAATATGGATTAGCATTTAAAATTTATTAAATCAAAAGCTTTAAGCTGCTAAATCAGATTAAAAACCCTAATGTTTACTTGCATGTCGGCCTCATTTATCTGATACGTGCTTTGACACGTGTCACAAAATTATGACACGTGTCTGTTTCCAGCTGTTACGCATTGTTTGCTGCTTTTCTGGCAGGTCGCGAAAATGCGACATGTCATGATTTCGTGACATGTTGCGAAATCGTGACATCCCAGCGCTGCGCAACTTTAGCCCACGACGGCCGCGAAAATGCGACATGTCACGATTTTGCGACATGTCGCAAAATCGTGCCTCTTGCTGGCCATCGTACTACTTTCTCTTCTCATGTCACGATTTCGTGACATGCTCCTGCCTTGGCCTCTTCCTGTGTTTCTTGTCGCGATTTCGCGACCTTTCTGGCACTTGCATTTTTCTTCCTCCTTCATGACTTCATCCTTCCACCATGTCGCGATTTTGCGACATGGTGGCTTCTCTTGCCTCATCTTCCCACCATGTCGCAAAATCGCGACATGGTGGCTCCCTTGCGTTGCAACTTCCCACCATGTCGTGAAATCGTGACATGGTGGCTCCCTTCGGCTTAAACTTCCCACCATGTCACGAAATCACGACATGGTGGGTCTTCTTGACTTCAACTTCCCTTGTGCTGTGCAACTTTTTTGTTTTGGGAGCGTCGCGATTTCGCGACACCTTCTGGTTTCGGGCACTTCATGAGTTTCTTTGTCACGATTTCACGATGATTCTATGCCTTAAACTTTTCTTCAACACGATTCCTCTTGCTCCCTTGCTGGCTTTGACTCGGACCTGTCGCGATTTCACGACATGTCGCGAAATCGCGACAGTCCGTACACCTCGGGCTCACTCTGCCAGTTTTGTCACGATTTCGCGACGTCTTCCTGCTTCGGGCCTCTTCTGCCTATTTGGTCGCGATTTCGCGACAGCTTTCCCACTTGGCACTTTCATCCGAATTTTGTCGCGATTTCGCGACATCTTTTGCACTTGGCTCTTTCTTTCCAAAACGTCACGATTTCGCGATGTTTTTCACACTTAGTCGATTTTCACTCTTGCAGCATTTCTTCTCTTTCCAGCCGTGAAAATGTGACATGTCGCAATTTCGCGCCTCTTCATACAATCTGGCTTTTTCTCTCTTTTTTTGGTATCGATTTCGCGACATTTCCAAAAATGGAAATGTCGCGATATCGCGACATTTCCAAAAATGGAAATGTCGCGATATCGCGACATTTCCAAAAATGGAAATGTCGCGATATCGCGACATTTCCAAAAATGGAAAGTGTCACGATTTCGCTATGCTTCTGGGACTTGGCGGATTTTCTGAAAACCTGTCGCGATTTCGCGACATTTCCATAAATGGAAGTGTCGCGATATCGCGACATTTCCATAAATGGAAGTGTCGCGATATCGCGACATTTCCATAAATGGAAGTGTCGCGATATCGCGACATTTCCAAAAAAGGAAAGTTTTGATTTTTATGTATTTTTCTATCTGTTTTCTGTATTCTTTTCGTACCGGTGTAAGATTTTCTTTAAGCATGAAGGATTCTAGCATGTAAGAAGTGAAGTCTGAGATAACAAAGCTAGAATGCAAGAAAAAGCACAACTTTAAAAATGAGGCAAGTAAATTGGATTTAAAACCTGAAAATATCAAGAGGGTCCCTACTGCAAAAATGGAAGTTCAAAGTTTTCAAAGGATAGAAATTGATTTTTTTTCAGTGGGGGTGTGTTGCTTCTCAACAGATTCATGCTAATGGAATTCTAGATCTAATGTTTGTTCCTTATTTAAAGTAGACAACAAATATTTTAACTAGGATCATGCCTAAGGTCACCTTTGTATGCATGTGGAAACTTGGAGTAGGAGAGAGTCCCTTAAGGGGGGATCCAACGTAAGGGTCTCTCTATGTATCCTCCTTTCAAATTATGGGGAAATGTTAAAATATGTTGTGATTAAGCTTCTCTTGAGGCCTTTAATATTTTTTTGTTATGTTTTCCCTTTGGGGACATGTAAACCTTGAAAAGGTATATTTTATAAAGTTTTGATATTTTATTCCTAAGGGACAGTCTCATGAACTTGACCTACATATAACATGTAATTGGGTATACATATGATGAGGATCACTTTTGATGTACTATTTAGGCTTAATATTTTTTTAGGTTTATATTTTACTTTTGTTCCTATGTCTTGTGTGAAGCTTCTTACAACTCACTTTTGTTAGCTTCTAGTTATATAGATTATTATACCTAGTTCATATTGGTATTCTAGTGTGATTAGTTAGGATGTTAGCTATCCTATCTAGTTTTTTATGCTATATTTATATTGTTGTTGGATGGCTAGTTGTCATCCATATTTGTAAGATCTATGTGCTTATTTAAGCACCATGAGTAATGCAATCTTCAACTTCTTTGATCCACATTAGATATGGTTTCAGAGCGTCGATCAACCTTGGGTAGGATTAGATCCACCTAGTGCTAGTCCATGTTCATGTTGATGCATTGTTTTATGCACAACTTCTTGAAGCTCTTGTTGGCTCTTAGTTTGCATAGAAAAATCTTCCTTATATTTTTTTATTCTAGATTTAGTTATTTGGTTGAGCTAAGGTAATTTTACTCAATTAAGCATTAAGGGTCCTTTGAAAGCATTATTTTAGTGCATACCATTTTTTTGGCTGAGCCAAGGTTTCATGCATGTTCTTGATTTATTTTATTTTTAAGCTATAGTTTTCTTTTTTAAACATGGTGGAATCGGTAGCCGCCATGAATCTGGGTAGGCTGTACAACTTTTATGGATTCCACAGTATTCTGTGATGTCTACCCCAAAAGCCACCACATAGATATTTGTGCAGTCCACCCCTATAACCGCCATGCCATAATCATTTTAAACCTTTTGCACTGCTAAAAAAACTAGGAAAGGGATAAGCGTTCAGTATGACGAGGCTCACGATTTGAACCTTGGACCTCCGTCCCCATTATGGGGTTTGGATGAACCAATTGGTCTACACCTCAGACCTATTTTTAAGCTATAATTAAAAGCTTAAATAAAAATAAAAAATACTTGGTACCCAATTTGATGCTGATCCAAGTTAGCAGTTGGTGTTACAATTTCTTTATAATGTTGCCTTCTAATTGTCAATGCCTTTATCAGATGCCACTGTGACTCCAAAGTACCATGATACGTCAATCACTCACCTTTGAATTCTAGTGGCCTCATTCCCCAATGACCATAGTCCCTTCCCAATGCTTTCTCCTCAATGTCAATGCACCCCTTCTTAGCATTCCCTCCTCAATATTCATGGACTCCTTCCTATCATCCCTTCTCAAATTTTAATGATAACCCATAATGCTAATCTTATTTGATGATCCTTATCACTTATCCCAACTGTATATTTGAGGATATTAGCCATCCTTATTCACATCAATACCTCACGATGACGAGTTTCTAGAACCTTCCTTCTAGAGAGACTACCTGTAAGCCAATTATTCATAATGGTTGTTTCAACTCACTATTTGGTGATGGGTTTTTAATCCATCTTGTTATCATTGAGAGCCATGGATGGGTGGAAAAACTATGCATTGTAGCTTGAAATGGATCGAGAGACATCAAAGATATTTTTTATTTATACTCCTTTAGTCCCACATGTGGGATACAAAAAATATTTTTTTGTGTTTAAAAGGAACACCCAGTGAGATTAGAATCTATGGTGGGTAAATGCATAGTTGCATGTATGTTTGACCTATTGACTGCATCTAGATTGGATGTGCACAAATCATTTGTTGTTTGGCTGATTTGGAGACTTGGTGGACCTTGTATGGCTATGCATTATGGTACCCATGACAACACATTTTGTTTATTTATTTGAAGGTTATTATCCCATATTTGTGGAGAAACAACAAGAACATGTATTTAAAAGACCTTTTGGATAGGTCAATGAACAACCAATCAAGTTGGCTAGCTATTCGATGGCTCCCAACCTATGTGTGTGGCACTTTTATTTCTATTTACTGATTGGCCCATGCTGTATCATTTGATTATTTGGTCTACTTGCTATTGATTGATTGGCCTGTTAGATAGATTGCCTACATCATGGACTACCCTAAAAGGGGGTAATATTTTTTTGATATAAATTATTAGTTAAAATGCTCTTTTAACTAATTATTTTTATGCCTTAAATTTTTTATTTACCTTTATATTATACTAAACATTGGTAAATACTTCAAGTAGCTATAACTTCAAAAATATGTTTACTTTTTGTAATTATTTGATTAAGGCATACCCTTGTAAAATCCCTATTGTACAAACTCCTTTGGGTCCTTAGGTGTCCATTTTTTTTAGTCCATCTAGCTTATACCTGTTCTCAAATGGCTTATGATTTAGCCAACCAAATGACTACTTTAGCCTAGATAGATGGTCTACTAACCAACAAGGTCAAATAAATCACAACCCAAAGCACCCCTAATGTAAATATGTATAATAATTATCTAAAAGGAAAGAAAAAATATTGTATCGTTCCAAATTTTTTGCACCCTTACCTTCAAGCTAAAGGATCCGCGCCCGAAAGGGGGATGCGAGAAGGATGGGACAATACCTCGGACTGAGAGGCCCTTTGAAGGTCCCGCCTCTCAGGGGAGGTGTATAAGGGTGAATTTTCGACGGATGGTGGGTTCACCAGGAAACTTTTGAATGGCAGTTTCCACACCTAGGTTGATAGTGTGTTTGATGTGTTCATTTTTATGCTTGATCATTCAATTCCTAGGTTTGGCCAAATGAATCTAAGTTGTTCTATATGAAATGCAGATTTAAAAGAATACAAAAAATAGAATTAAATAGAGAACACAGAGAATATGCTAGATGAGAAAAACCATACCTGATTTTGGATGTCTGATGGAGATTTTGAAACTTGAAGCAGTCCAGATCGTTTGGAATTTGACAGGATCGTCTCTGATCTGACAGGATCGTCCCTGATCTACTGATCTAACAAGATCGTCTCTAATCTGACAAGATCATATCTAATCTGACAAGATCGTCTCTAATCTGACAATATCATCAAACAAATTCGTCAGAGACCTATAATTACAAAAATGGATACCAAGAACAAAAAATACAATTGCAAAAGCAAAGGAAAATGATGGAAATGAAAGTATGAATGCTAGAATAACAATTACAGATGATAAATTAAATGAAATGCATTATCTTAATGACTGACTTTAACCTTATCATGCATCTACACTATATGAGGTGAACTCCAGGATGCAAAATAGTAATAAGTCTAACTAATGCAAAGCAAAACAGTAGATAGTGGAGAAAGAATGCAAACTCAGGGCACTAATTGCCCCTAATGTTGGCTATAGTCAAAATCGCCTGCAAAATACAAAATCGTCTTGAATTGCGGTGTGGTTGTCCGATATCGTACAGGATCGTCTGCGATGATCTGAGCTTGCTTCGACTGAAAAACAATGAGGTTCCTGCAAGAAAACTTAGAAAGGCACAAATGCAAATGATAATTCAGGGTATTCTAACACACACAAAGATCAAACTACAAGGGAATTCAGCCAGGGGGTAGGTCAAGGGGGGTCCTAAGGTTTAAATAGGCTTAGGAGGGAGGTTAGGAGGTTGGGGATCATCCCAATTTGGGAGATCTCCAACGGAGGAGACTCTAACGGTGCAGACGCGTCTCTGCCCGAGTTAGAGAAGTTGTTGGAACAGAAGCTAATTTTGAAAAATTAGTTTTGGGACGAAATCGTCTGGACGTTCTACTCTAGACGAATTCATCCGATCTGAGGCGATATCGTCTGATCGACGACGATATCATCCAATGGTCACAACAAATCCTAAAAATGGTGCAAAAAACAAGGAAGGCGGTTTAACAGGCGATTCGGGGTTAAAATTTGAATTTGAATTATTACTAAAGTAATTTTAATTATTTGCTAAGGGTTACTACGCCAATTTTAGGGTGCTACATTTTGCCCCCTCTTTAGCAAATTTTTTGAAGAAAATGCGTTACAGATGAGTTCTTATCGATCTACGAGAAAGCAAAAATTATTCCTATTTTTAGGCGACGATTCTAGGTCGAATCATACGACAACTTACTATGATGCCCCCTCCATGTTTTTACCCAAATCGAACGTTTGAGGTAAAAACGCGAAAAAGCAAAATTTTAAAATGTTGTTAAGTGTTTTTGAAGAAAATTAAGAAAAATAGGGTAAAACCCTAATTCATTTGTACTATTCACTTTGTCTGTTTTTGATGTACATATATGGCTTGATATATGTATATATGATTTTGGTTTTGATGATATGACTTGTTCATATGTTTTTATGATGCTTTATTGTTTGAGTTTTTTTGCTTATTGGATTGAGGATTCATATAATTATGTCGTTTTGAAATATTATAATTTTGATATCATGCTGTAAGATTTTAAATGAAATAATCTGATGTAAACAATTGGTGGTTGTGGTGTGAAAAAAATAAAAGGGACTTCTAACAATAATTTCAAAGGACATTGTCGCTATTATAGACCATTTCATGGAGTCGCCGTTCACTCGGTCATCAAGCTAATCCCAGTATAGAAATATTGTTAAAAGTAAAAGAGTGCTTAAGAGACTGTATTAAGACTTGGTGTTGTAATGATGGAGATAATGATGGTTTGATGATTTGTTTTCAGATTTTCATAAAAATAGTATGCATGAAAATATGATGTTGCTAGGCATAAATTCCTAAGTGTGATAAAATTTTGAACAATTCCTTAGAATTTATACCATGGTTGCAAAAACTGAATTTGAACATAATGACATGAAATAGAATAAGTGTTTGTTTGTTTGTAAAGCATAATTGTGTAACATAATGATGCAAGTCACATGTTTTGATGAATTTTGTTTTAAAATAAATGGAAAAGAAAATTAGAATGATGGTTTGCGCTAGGCATAGAATTATAGATATAAACTTATACCATCATTGCGAAATCCAAAGAAGAAAGTAGATTGTTGGTTCTATTGCAAGATGCATTTTTGACCTTTGATAAACAGAAAAATAATAATATGAAAACTTTTGTTTGAAATTATTTTTGAGATTTTGTGAGAAGATGTATGTAATTGCTCTTATAGAAAATAAGAATTCTGAAATAAAAGGATAAAATTATTCCGAAAAGAGTTACAGAAATATCTTAAATTATCTCAAAGAGAAATGTAGATTTATAAGGAATCCTCATGTGCAAATGTGAATTCATTACCGATCTTGATTTATCATAATGATACAAAATCTCTCAAATACAAATCTGTGTGCGATTGTATTGTTCATTTATCAATTTTGAGCAAGATAATTTGATACAAGTGATTTGAATTAACCAAATAAGTGTTCATTAACCATGATTTAGATGCATATAACCGTACCAGACTACTATGTAAGTCGGGTTATCAAGAGCTAGCTAATCCATAAGCTGATAGAGGTCTGTACAAAAGGTCGCTAATGTGACAGACATATCGCCACGCTAGGATTTACCCAAGGCCAAGCGGGTTGGACACAAACCACCTGTTATGGGGCTTACCTCACAGTTTTCGAATAATTGAGAATTCCAGGGATTCAAGCTCATTCACCCTTCTTTTCTTTTCAAGGGGTAGGGAAAGGAGTTTATTGTATTTTGATTTTGCTTTTCACTTTTGCTTTTTTTTTTTTTTTTTGTACTTTTGTATTTTTGCTTGATATTTGAGACAATGTTGAAATATTGTTGTGATGATTCAAAATAACATTTTTCTTTTTCTCTTTTTCTTGAACTTTTCTTTTTCTTCCTATGCTAGGGATACTTGCTCGGATTAGCTGTAGAGCAGGGGATTTTTATTCTGGTTAGGGGTGAGCTTGTCCTTTTGTCAATTCTCAAAGATTCTAGACCATGTGCATGATAGGATAGCAGGGGAAACTTTTCGCTCAAGAAACCACATCTACTATGTAGCATCATATTGAATTTGCAATGAAATAATTTTAATGTGAAAAGATATACTTGGTTCGAGTAAATAACAAGATCAGTTCTCTATGCTCAAAACTTTATTTAATGCCAATGTGGACTTTGATATAAGAGAGATTAATAATCATAACAAATAAAATCAAGAGATTTATTCATGTGAATGTGAAAGTGCGGGATTCCAAATAAATACTAATTTATCCAAAATAACTAAAAATATAACTGCAATACTTCAAGGATTGACAGGTATGAACAAAAGATGTTTTTGAAGATTTTGATGTTTTTGTATTTTGATTTTTTATATTTTTGTTTTAATTTATGAAATTGATGGTATATACAAGATGATCTATACACACTATACAATGTTATTGGAGTATAGCATGTCTAAGGTTGTTTCAAAATCAAAGGAGGTTTTGAAGGATAATTTGGTTGTGATGAAGGTAAGAACAAAAGGTTATGAATAAAAGGTAGTGATAACAAAAATTTTGTTATAATGTAGAATAATGTAGCAAAAGATTTTACTTTTATATGTGTAAAATTGATCATGTTACAAAATAAAATGTCATAAGGATAAGAAGGTTCTTCATTCTTATCACTATCTTCCAAGTCTTGATAAGATGGAGGGAGCATATATGAAATATATGCATGGGTGTTATTTGGTAAACAAGGATGATCATATATGGATGAAGAAAAGTGATGGATAGAATATAATTGTGATAATAGAGAATGTATAAAACTTGATGTTTCAACCGTTAAATATTCTTCAAATGGTGTCGGGTCATTATGTATGGTAACAATTTTACTTGCAAGTTCAAACTTTAAACATTGGTGAAGAATAGAAGGGACAACCCTCATCGTATGAATCCAAGGACTTCTGAGAAGTAGGTTGTAAGGTGAAGGACAATATCCTACATAGAACAAAGCATCCAGGATCTTGGATCCAATATTGAGGGGAAAAATTATAGTACCTTGAGCTTCTTGAATTTCATTGTTAGAAGATTTTATAATAACATTTGATTCATTATGATCTTCTTCCTTTGATTTGAGTTTTTGGAATAATTGATAAGTGCATAAATTAAGAGAGGAGCCATTATCTACCATGATAGTTTTAACAGGTATTTCTTTACTAGATCCTGTAATGTAAAGATATGAGTCTTCTTGTGGAGTAGAGGAAGGAATATCCTTATCATAGAATGAAATATGATTAACCTCAAGAGGGTTTACATCATTAATTATGTCCTTAGGGAAAATATCATGAAGGACAAATTGTTGGCTAGGTATTTTGAACAATGTTTCCTTATGAGAACTTTGTGATACTTCTAAAAGGGATATCTTTGCTTGAGGGTTAATCACTTGTTGTTGGTTATCAAAGTGGACTTCAAATTGAGATTTTGATTTTAAAGATAAGATTTCTATGCTTACATTCCATTTTGGATCATTCTCTAGAGCCAAAGATAGTTTTGAAGGTTGGTCAAATGAGGAATCCATATCTTGAATATCAGATTGAGTTGATTGAACTTGAGGTTGCTCATTTGTAGTTTTTGTTACAATATTAATAATATCATCATGATGGGACACATTAACATGCAATATTTGATTGGTTTCTTGTTTTTGATAATTGAATAGGGGTTCTTGGGAGATCCCCATGTCTTGATTGATCATTGGTATTTGTTGTGTAGGAGTTTGATAGTTTACTGGAGATTTATAATCAGTTGTAGATTGTAATTCCTTTATATTGAAAAGACCCTCATCAATCAAATCTTGAATTGCACATCTTAAATCTTTACAATTTTGTGTCATATGTCCATCTACTCTATGATATTCATAATGTAGCTCAGGTTTAAACCAATTTGCTGTGGTATCAAGTTGTATTATGGAAGGGAGTTCAATCTTATTTGTATCAAGTAAATGCTTGAGAATTATATCCATTGGTTTATTGAGCTTTGTAAATGTACGTGATGAAGGTTTTTGAGAGGTTTTTGATATGTGCCTTAGGAGTTTAGTCATAAAAGGACCTAATGGTTTCTTACCTCTCTTTTATTTATTATGGGTAGAATGATGATAAGAAGATTGTGAAGTATGATGTGAATGCATGGTAGGATTGGAAGAATAAGTATTTTCTTGTTGAAATGGATGTGTTGTATTGAAAGAAGAATATTGAAAGGGTGGTGGAGGATTGTATGTGGATTGATAGACATAATATGGATATATGGGAGAGTTATGAAGAGGATTGGAAAAGGGATTGTCCTGTTGGGGTATGGATGAAAAATGAGAAAAGTGTGAAGGAGGTGATGTTGAATAGGGATGAGGTTGGTCATAATCAGCAAAAGTATTTGGCTGAATTCTTCCAACATTACTAATGGGCTCATATGGATTTGAGTAAAAACTCATGGTTTCTTTAGTACTTCTAAAAGTAATATTTAATATCTACTATTTAGAATTGAATCTAAAACATATAAACTTGAAATGATGATTTTGCTACTTTTTTTTTTTGTATACATATATATATATATATATATATATATATATATATTTTTTTTTTATATATATATATTTTGTTTTTTTATATTTTTGAATCAGAAAGATGCCTATGTTATTCACGTCGGGTTCACCAAAATGTATCGTTCCAAATTTTCCACACCCTTACCTTCAGGCTAAAGGATCCGTGCCCGGAAGGGGGATGCAAGAAGTATGGGACAATACCTCGGACTAAGAGGCCCTTTGAAGGTCCCGCCTCTCGGGGGAGGTGTATAAGGGTGAATTTTTGATGGATGGTGGGTTCACCAGGAAACTTTTGAATGGTAGTTTCCACACCTAGGTTGATAGTGTGTTTGATGTGTTCATTTTTATGCTTGATCATTCAATTCCTAGGTTTGGCCAAATGAATCTAAGTTGTTCTATATGAAATGCAGATTTAAACGAATACAAAAAATAGAATTAAATAGTGAACACAGAGAATATGCTAGATGAGAAAAACCATACCTGATTCTGGATGTCTGATGGAGATTCTAAAACTTGAAGCAGTCTAGATCGTCTGGAATTTGACAGGATCATCTCTGATTTGATAAAATCATCCCTGATCTACTGATCTGACAAGATCGTCTCTAATATGACAAGATCATCTCTAATCTGATGATATCATCAGACGAATTTTTCAGAGACCTGTAATTACAGAAATGGATACCAAGAACAAAAAATACAATTGCAAAAGCAAGGAAAAATGATGGAAATGAAAGTATGAATGCTAGAATAACAATTATAGATGATAAATTAAATGAAATGCATTATCTTAATGACTGAATTTAACCTTATCATGCATCTACACTATATGAGGTTAACTTTAGGATGCAAAATAGTAATAAGTCTAACTAATGCAAAGCAAAATAGTAGATAGTGGAGAAAGAATGCAAACTCAGGGCACTGATTGCCCCCAATGTTGGCTACAGTCGAAATCACCTACAAAATACAAAATCATATTGAATTGCGACGTGGTCGTCTGAGATCATATAGGATCGTCTGCGATGATCTGAGCTTGCTCTGGCTAAAAAAAATGAGGTTCCTGCAAGAAAACTTAGAAAGGCACAAATGCAAATGATAATTCAGGGTATTCTAACGCACACAAAGATCAAACTACAGGGGAATTTAGCCAGCCAGGGGTAGGTCAAGGGGGGTCCTAAGGTTTAAATAGGATTAGGAGGGAGGTTAGGAGGTTGGGGATCATCCCAATTTGGGAGATCTCCAACGGAGGAGACTCTAACGGTGCAGACGCGTCTCTGCCCAAGTTAGAGAAGTTGTTGGAATAGAAGCTAATTTTGAAAAATTAGTTTTGGGACGAAATCATCTGGATGTTCTGCTCCAGACGAATTCATATGATCTGAGGTGATATCATCTGATCGACGACGATATCATCCAACGGTCACAAAAAATCCTAAAAATGGCACGAAAAACAAGGAAAGCAATTTAACAGGCGGTTCGAGGTTAAAATTTGAATTTGAATTATTACTAAAGTAATTTTAATTATTTGCTAAGGGTTACTGCGCCAATTTTAGGGTGCTACAAATATGAAGTAAAAAATTATGATGGGTCTAGGAATCCTGATGTTCTAGGTAGTTGGATAATGAACACGAAGACTTGGTTCTCCAACACAAAGGTTCCAACTGAGGAAAAAGTACCCTTTGCAAAATTCAAATTGTCAAGGTTAGCCAAGCTTGTGATTATGGAAATACAAGAGGGTCAAAATCCTATCACCACTTGGGATGGTTTGATCCAAGCCTTGAAGGATACATTTTACCCTTCAAATTATGAACATGAGTTAAATGTCAATTGGTATAGGTTAAGATAAACTTATAATATTCCTATTCAAGATTATGTCTTCCAATTCAATAGATTAAGAATTTTGATTCGTGTGAAGAACCCATCAGAACACCTTATCATCAAATTTACAAGTGGTCTACTTGTAACTTTGTATCAAGATTTAAAATATACTCCCTTAGATACTTTGGATGCAACTTTAAACCATGCACAATTGGAAAAGGAGAAGCTTGCAAGCCAATTTAGAGGAGCTCAAGCTTTGGGACCCACTAAGATGTCAAATCAGCAACAACAAGTGAAGAAAACATCTTCTTCATTTTCTTCTCATTTCCCTACTCCTAATTCATATTTTTATTTTTCATCTAAAACGTCTTCTTCATCTTCATCTTACTCTCAAAATGTTTGTACTTATTGTAAGAAGCAAGGGCATCTTAGGCATCAATGTTTTTCATCTACAAAATATGAAGAAGAAAACATTAGTTGTAAAGTCTCCCAATGGGGACCCAAAATATGGTCCCATTGAGAATATGAGAGAAAGAAAAACATATCAATAGTTAAAGGGTAAATTGAAAAATTTAACCCTTATGCATCAAAACTCTTTTGTAAGTGGCCATGACAAATTTTTGTCACAAGGGCTCACTTAACTTGTGAATTTTTCATAGACTGTATTATCGATAATGGCTCACAAAAAAATTAATTGTGAGTTTCATTGTCAAAAATTTGAAGCTTTATTTGAGCCCTCATCCTTATTCTTTAGGATGTAAGGATAGTGGGAGCACTTTAGACATCACACTCACATGCACTATCTCTTTTGCATTTGGTCCAAATTTTTTAATCAAGGTAATAAGTGATGTCACATCGATGGACTGTTGTGGATTGTTGTTAGGTAAACCCCATCAATAATATAGGAAAGCTACTTATGATGCATTAAATAGCACTTATACTTTGTAATTGGATAACAAGAAACATCTAATTAAGTACATTCAACCTACTACCAACTTGATTGTAAGTTATAAACAAGCACGCAAAGCAATAAATCAAGCACAAGAGTTGGCATTAATCTTCATAAGGCTTAAAAATGAAGATATACAAGCACTAATTCATAATTCTATCAGGAATGCTTCACTT
Organism: Wollemia nobilis; assembly: GCA_028583015.1. NCBI lineage: Eukaryota > Viridiplantae > Streptophyta > Pinopsida > Araucariales > Araucariaceae > Wollemia > Wollemia nobilis. Next base: position 2,150,595 of record JAQPPZ010001190.1, on the reverse strand, counting down.
AATAATATTCAGCAATCTTATTCACATGTGTTCAAGGAACCTTATACTCTTCCTCTTATTAGAGAATTCAATCACAACATAGAACTTATTTGTGGTGTTTCTCTTCCTAATGCACCCATGTATAGATAGTTAGTTTTTCAAATGAAATAAGTCAAAAATCAAATTCATGATTTGTTATCTAAGGGATTTATTAAACCAAGTACATATCCTTGTGCTTTACCAATCTTGTTGGTGCTCAAGAAATATGGTACTTGATAACTATGCATTGATTTTAGGACCTTGAATAAAATCACCATAAAAATAGGTATCCACTTCCTAGAATTGATGATCTATTAGATCAACTAAAGGGGAAAATTATTTTCAAAAATAGATCTAAAAGGTGGGTATCACTAGGTCCAAGTATGGGTAGAATATACATGGAATACAATATTTAAGATCAATTTGGGCTTATTTGAGTGGCTTGTTATTCCATTTTGTCTTATAAATGCACTAGCTACATTTATGAGGCTAATGAATGAGGTGTTTAGGGACAACCTAGACAAATTTGTGATCATTTATCTTGATGATATTCTAGTTTTCTCACTTACTTGGAAGGCTCATCTAGCTCACTTAGAATAGGTTCTCAAAACTCTTCAAGAGAATCCATAGTATGCCAACCTTCCAAAATGTTCTTTTGCTCAATACTCCATCTCTTATCTTAGATTTATCATCAATTATCAAGGACTCAAGGGGATCCTATGAAAGGCAAAATCCTTCATTTTCCAATTCCTTCTACTATCACTAAATTAAGTATTTTCTTGGACTTTCCAATTTCTACTGCAAGTTCATTCCTAGGTTTTCCACTATTGTAACCCTATTATATCATTTAATTAAAGCTAAAGTTATGTTTCAATGGATAAATTATCATGCTTGCACCTTTGATACATTAAAACAAAAACTATGTACAACTCATGTCCTAGTACTTCCTAAACTTTCTCAACCTTTTGATATAGAGATAGATGTCTCATAGTTTACACTTGGAGTTGTATTAAAGAAAAATGGTCATCTAGTGATCTATCATCTCAATACATTCTCAAATACCAAATAAAACTACTCCATCTATAACAAAGAGGTGTATGCCTTAGTGCAAGCCATAAAGTATTGGAGAAATTATCTTCTTGGAAAGGAGACTATTATAGATACTGATCACATACCCCTTAAGTTTCTCCAATCATAAAATAATATTAAATAAACTCACCACATGAAGTGGGCAACCTATTTGTAGTAGTTTCATTTATTCATCAAGTACAAAAAATTAACTAGTAACACTAATATGCTACAAATTATTTGAGTCACCCTCCAATAACTTCCACATTGACAACTGTAACTACATACCATATTGGTTTCCAGACTTGGCCTACACAATATGCTCTTGATCTAGATTTTGGTAAAGTTTATCAACACATTTTAGATTCTTCTTCCTCTAATCTAAATCCTTTTTAGGATTTCCATTTGAAGGATGGTTTGTTGTTTAATTTAGATAAAATTTGTGTACCTTAGTAGCATCAGTTGTCTCTTATAAAAGAGGAATATTCTATAATCTATGGTGGACATTTTGGAAAATATAAGACTCTTCATAAATTTTAATATTTTATCTATTGGCCTCACATACAGAGAGATGTTTTGATATTTTTGAGGTAGTGTGTTATTTTTTACCACTCCAAACCAGGAAATAGGAAGTTGGGCCTAAGTGTTCTATTTCCCATTCCTTCCTATCCTTGGAAAAATATTTCCATGGACTTGTTGAGTGGTTTCTCGATGATAGTTCGATAGCATGAATATGTGTTCATGGTTGTGGATCTATTAAGTAAGATGGCTAAGTTCATTCCATGTAGAAATACCAATTCAACACATGAATTAGCATAACTTTTCTTTGAGACAATATGGCATTCCTTTGGTCTACCTACCAATAATGTATTTGAAAAGGATTCATATTTTGTGGGTCATTTTTGGAGATCATTGTGGAATATTTTAGGAGTTTCTCTTATGTTCTCCATGAAATTCCATCCCTTGTTAGATAGGTAGATTGAAGTGGTTAATAATACTCTTATTCAAAGTTTGAAGATTTATTATCACAACTCTCTAGCTAAGTGGGATTTGAGCCTCACTCACATTGAGCACGCTTACAAAAAAGTAGTTCAAACATCCACTAGGCACTCTCCCTTTAAGGTTTGTCTTACTTTTTAGTCTTTGGAACCCTATGAGTCACATTTATCTTTTCCTTATTAAGCTACTATTCACATTCAAAAGGAGCAAGATAAGGCAACTTAATTCATTCCACGTTTATAGATTCTTCAGTTTTGAGTGGTTCAAATCTTGCAAAATATTCAATAACAATAGAAGCAAGCTATGGATCATTGTGTTCCTCATCCATTTTAGGTTAGAGATAGAGTTTGGATTTACCTAGATAAATAATATTTTGTAGACAAGGCACATTGTAAGATCAAACCACTCTACTATGGGCCTTACACCATTCTTCAACAAGTGTGCAAAAGTACCTTTTGCCTTGACATTTTGACTCATATGGGTATTCATAACATCATTAATGTAAATATTCTAAAGTTGTACCATGATTCCAATTTGAAGACCAATCCTATCATTAGTAATCCTACCGATGTGGTACCTAGATTTCAATGTTTACTTGATTCAAATTGAATGTCTGATATGAAGACTTATTAGACATGACAAAAATCTTCCACTTCATACTTTGTCACTCACCATAGTCAACTTCCAGAACATGCTTGCTAGATCTCACACCATTCGATGTTCCATGATTTTCCTTCTCTTTTGAAAGCATTGGAGTCCAATGCTTCTATGGTGGGGAGGTATGAGGACTAATTTTGATGTAATAGTTAGGCTTGAGATTTTATTAGGTTTATATTTTATTTTTGTTCCTATGTCTTGTGTGAAGCTTCTTACAACTCACATTTATTAGCTTCTAGTTAGATAGATTCATCTAGCTAGTTCATATTTTTATTTAGCTTGATATATTTATTGGTTGGTTAGGATGTTAGCTATCTTATCTAAGTTATTATATGTTTAGCTTGTTGTTGGATGTTTGTAAGATCTATGTTCTTATTAAGCACCATGAGTAATGCAATTTTCAACTTCTTTGATCCACATCAATGTACCCCTCCTTACCAATAATTTATTCATCAATTTAAGTGTAATTTTTATTCTTTTTTAGTGAATATATTTTGGTATCTATGGAAACATTGTTATATACTGTGTTATTTCATATGATATGCATTTATTTTGACAAGTGATACTATATAATGTTTGATTTCATTCATTTCTGGAACCTACTACTAAATCCAACACAAATCCCCCCTATAATTTGAATTAAGGGGACAAGAAGAGAAGACATTAGATATGGTAAAACACCCCATAATGAATTGCTTGAATAGGCCAATGAATCTTCATCATAAAATTTTCTATATTTTTTCCAAAAGTACATGAACTAGATCAACCCTTGAACATGAAGTTTTGACTCTCTCTTTTAGATCAAAGATGTTGGAATTCCTGTTAGAAAATCTTCAAAATGCAATATGGTGACAAAAATATATTATGAAATATCAAAATAAATATAGCTAAATCATCTAGAAATAAACGTAGTTTTTTGAATAATCATCCCTCATTATTTAGAAAAAAATTGTATGAACACGACATGGCTTACACTGATCATCAAAAAGCTCCTCTTCTTGTAGCTAAAGTTTTTCTACAAAACTATAGTAGGTCCTTGAATTGATGTCACCGATGTGTAGAGCTTGAAAAACTATCCAAATTGAAAAAATGGGTCTAAAATGCTTTTGTATGCAAAGGTTGTGGTTATTGAAAGGTTGCAGATATTATTAGGGTAAAACTAAAAAATTCAATCCTCCAAAAATTAGTATCAAAATTATCAATAATGGATTGCCACATGTCAAATGCGCATAGGTGCCACCTATGCTTGTTATATGTCCACTACAAATGGTTTGCCACTATCCTAGTTTGATAATTTATGACGAAAATTTGGAAAAAAGGAATGGCTCTGCTTTATCACCATATATACAATATATGGTCTAATAACCCCATCAAGTATTAACTTAATAAATAATACAACCATGCTAATATTAGAGAGAGAGGGATTCAAACTCAAAATTCCATGGAGTGCATAATCAACATGCCACCAAAAATGTTGAGAAAAAAAAGTGCTTTCTTTATAGGAAAGGAGTTTTCCAACCATAATTTTACAAATAAATTTTCCTTGCTCCCCAAGCTATTTTTCTGTCATATAGGAGATTCAAAACTAGCCTCATGGTCATTTCCATAGGTGTATTTCATATAGGAAATACCTAAATAGAGGATGTTTGTCAAGGAGGTAGGGGATAATGATTCTATGCATGTGGGAAGGCCATCCAACCCATTTCTCATCAATGGTGGGCTCTCCACCATCATATAAAATAATAATGACCAATAAGAGGACTTTATTATCTCTATGATTTACTACTTTCCTCACAAAAATAGAATTTGTAATGCAATTGTTTGATTTACCTTTTTTTTATTATCCTTTGTAAGAAACCATAAAAGTTTTACCTTAAAAAAGTTAACAATTTTGCTCCATCATCAAATGAACATGCAATGCCCTAGAAATAGAAAAAGCTCAAATTGAAATAGTGATATAAGAATGTATTAGCCATGAGAATAAAGGGCCATGATGCAATAATGGCACTACAACCTTAATTGAGGTATCAATTATTGATCAATTACTCAAAAAGGCTAACAACTAAAAAAGTAGCAAGGGAAAAAATAGAACTTTTGACATTCATATCCACAAATGTTTTAAAAGAAGCATTTATGTGACTATAGATGAATGTTGGCTACACCAAAGATATAAGTCCATGATCACTAGTAAAATAAATAAAATTTATGAGTAGAACATCAAGGAAATTAAAACTACAACCTCTTATGTGTAGAGTAGGATTCCAACTACCATGTCAACAAGTAATATTGGTGAAAAATATTTGAGATTTTTCAAGATAGATAATTATTTTGTAAAAAAGTGAGAAGTTAGATTCTATCTCACAACATTCTAATTGGAAGGAATTTAGAAAAAAATGAGCTGGACTCAATCTCACAACCTTCTAGTTGGAAGAATTTTAGAAAAATATTGTGCTATTTAGAATGTCTAAACTGGTGGATGAAAACAAGGTCATAGCATTTTACTCAAGACACTTATCTTCAATAAAAAAATGATGTGTAGGTACAAACAATTGATCCCATGATTTATTGACTAAAAGGTATAAGGAACATTGTGCTAGCCATGTTGGCTAGAAGTGTAGTTAAGTCTTGAATCTACAATACCCCATAGAATATTGCCTTTGTTTCATGAAAATAATGTACAATATAAGGTTAGTGCACAAATTTTGGTACCATATTTCAAATTTTTAAATTCAAAATTTAAAAAAAAATTATCCAAAGAGAAAGAAGAGGGATTTTTTATTTAACCTTTAAAACAATAATTCTTTTTCCTAATTGAATGGTGCCACTTTGAGTAGGATCTAACACAATTCTATAATTTAGAACATGATCTAGAGAACATATTGAAGTATACATTCATTATAATCATATGCAAAAGAGTATAAGAGCAAATTAAAAATATCATATAGAAAAATAAATAGGAGAAAACAAAATAGAAATAAGGAGTAGGTTCCTATAGGTACCCCATGATATCATAACAGGCATTAATACAATGGATACCTTATTGGGGGTATTTAGAATGATATCTAATACCCAATATATTACAAACCTCAAACTGGCATAACTTTATTTAAAGTATAAATCACTATTTATTAAATCCTTAATTGAGGTTAACTATATAAGTGATTTAAATGATATTTATACAGGTGATTACATCATTGTTACTCGTAAGCTTACATATAATATGCTTGTAGTATTATATAGAAGATGCTTGTAGGCTTACATAAATAATGTTCATAGGCTTATATAGAGAACACTCATAGGCTTACATATAGGAAAGCATTGGGGTATAGTTAGAGAAAGCCTGCCATTGGCTGAAAAAGATCCCACATAGAGGTTGTACACAAACACAAAGGAGGTAGACCAAAGGAAAATAAAGGGAGTACCCACCATTGGCCTCCAAATTTAGCTTTCAAATCCCAATTTGTGAGAATCATCCACATGGTAGACACAACAACTACCACCACATAGGTAAGCCTACCCTGATAACCTGTGCTTGTCAGAGGCCATACCTACTATGTCAATAAGTGAGAGAACCTAGGAAACATTTAATGACACAACTACCTTATGAACCACAACAAAAGGTGATGGTAGAAACAAATTACCATTTGAGGGCCCAAAATTCTCTAGAATTGATGCCTCAAGATAACGATGCCAACTATAGTTGTAGAATAGAGAATAACACATAGACCTTCTATGTATTGTTTTAGAGGGAAAGAGGCTTATAAATATCATTGTAAAGGCATTGGGAGTTGTATACTAATGTCTCATATTGAACATTATATAATCTTCCTTTCTTTCACCTTCTTATTGAGTACATAAGCAAATATTGAACCTTGAGACATTGTCTAAGGAGCATGAAGCCTCTTTAGATTGCATGCATTGTAATTACTCAACACCCCTTGTAATTACTCAACATATGAATGGAATGTGTGACTAATTTTTCTCTATTCTACTTCTTTAGTTTATTTTCACTTTTGGATTGTGTGATGAAGTGTGTTCAAATCCTAGCTATTAGATTGTGGTGAATGTGTTCATTTCTATCTTGTTCATGTAGTTAAGAGGGAAAGCATGATCTTGGTGCACCATCTCATATCTTAGGTTTTAATTTTCTATATTATGTTTTTCATTATTTCCTTTTATTGTCCTTTATTTCCATACACCATAAAAAACATAGGCCTGGGCCCATGAGGTCTAGAAGTGTATAAAGATTAAAATTTGATGAGGAGCCAACATAGATTAAAATTATTGGAGGTTGTCCTACAAGTATTTACTTTGCGTATGAAGCTTCTTGCTATGTCACTCTATGCAAGGCATGGGTGTCTTAGGAATATTGGGTCGTTGTCTTGATAGGCCAAAATATCAAGAGATAACAATCCATTTGGTATACCTAATGGGATGAGATTTTTATGTTCACCCCAAAATACTAAAAGAAAACTCTTGACTTTGATCCTAGTGAAGGTCCTAATCAATCCATTTATAATGAAGCATCAAAATATTCACATGGTAGTTCTACTAAAAAGAAAGACTTGGAAGTCCTTCAACCAAAGTTAAGATTGAGATTTTGGTGGGGGTCTTTGTCTCTTAGGATTTTTGAAGCATTATCTCCCCACTTGGTGACTCCATTCTTATGGGAAAAACCTATAAATACATGATTAGAAGACCTATATCTAGAGCCTTTTCCAGAGGAAAACCACAAGAATTGGTACTGCCTCTAAATAAAAGAGCAAGGATAAACTAATGTTATAACATGGAAGCTTTGATAAACTAGCATCCTCAAATATCTTGAGCATAGAACACCGCCCACCCTACCTATTATTTATGATCCCATCCCTAATTCATCTCTCATCCCTACCTTATTTCATAGGGGAAGGTATCATTACCATGATAAAACATTTACACCATTGGTAAGATTATGTGTGGTGCATTTCATCAAAAAATATGATGTATCCCTAAGGCTACTAGAAGCTTCTATTAGGTACCAAGATAGGTATTTAATATTGAATAATTTAAATATTATATTGTATAATGGTATGAGCCATAAATTAATTATTGAGTAAGGAAGGCCACATGTCAAAATAAAAATAGGTATATCATAGAATCATATTTGTAACCATTGGGGGAATATTATCATATGTAACTGCAAGGAATATTATCATATTATTATGCACTTTGTAACTCATGGAAGGTGAACCTCCACATGTGTGATCTTGTATCTCATGGAAGGTGAACCATCATACTCTTGTATAAAGAAATATGTACCCCCATTGTGAAAGGTATCTATGAAGTATTCTTGGAGAAGTCTTGGCTCGTGGAGCTAGAGATCTTGTGGAGTGGCTTCCTTCCAAAAGGAGCATTGTATGGTGTTGTCCTCCCTCAAGGGTATAATCAATATCTATTTTATTATGAACAATTTATTGTATAATTAATTTATTTATGAATGCATGTTGATATTTATGCAAATTATTGAAATATTTATGGTAATGAGAAGAGAGGTTCACTACATTTGGTATTTCCAATTGGGACAAATAGAATAATAAATCATCCAGCTTTCTAAGATCAATTTATTATCTAGCAAGGGGTGAAACAAGTTTATGGAACAAACCAAACACTCTCTCAAGATAGTTTAATCATTCTGAAGTTTCAATCTTGTTGGGATGTTTTTACTAATAGCTCAACTCACATAACAAAACCAAAGCTAGTAGAAAAAGAACTAAATTTCAAAATGATTAAACTACAATGAAGATCTCAAATAACATCAACAACATGTTGAAATCAATCAAATTCATAACAATTATAATTACATACATTTCAATAAAAACAAGAATAGGGAAGTACACACCATTAAAACTTGAGAATCAAATTAAGCACCTCACTATGCCACTTTAGAGTAACAACACCGTAAAATATCCCATGTCAATAACAAAAGAAATTTAAAAAGGTAGCTTTGATAAAGAATTCTATTATAAATTCTTGCATCCTTGTGAAAGACTCAAAAAATTGCTCTTATAGAAAAGAGATTTTCCTTGGCAGACACTGGAATTTGATAGGCATATGACCGTATTTTGCATTTGAAACCGTAAATTATAGTTTTAATTTTATATCGACCGTAGATTTTTACTTGCTATTTTTTTTATAAACCATAAATTTTACAAGTAAATATTTTTAAAAACTGTAAATTTTACTTAACTATACATTACATGTATAGAGTAAAAATAAATATACAAAATAAGGGTATGTAAATGCAGGGTGGTAGAAGATCCCATATCTAATAATTGAAGCACATAGGGTAGTGTGGGGTACTTTTGTAACGTATGCATGCTTACGTGTGAGATAGATGTGTATTTATTAGGTTGCTTTGTTTTTCAGACATGCCATGGGTCATTAATGAAAAACTAGTGCAAATTGCCAGTGGGGACAAGAATTGCAATAACGGATACGATGGGGTGAGTAAATGTGACAAGGTAGAGGAATATCAACGGATTAAATTTTGCATCTTGTCTAAGGGGTGTGAAAATCGGTCTTTTACAATTGGAACAAGTCCACGACGAGAGAAAAGAGGGGAAAAACTAAAACAAAAAACAAGGGGGTGGGGTTGGGTATTGGTGATGGGTGAAATAATAATTGCATCAATTTACTTAATAATGGATAGTTGCAAATATTAAATTTATGGTATTAGAGTACCCCTCAAGGTTTACCATCCATTCATCTCCATTTGGTTCACTCATTAAATTTATGGTATTAGGGCACCTTGCAATATTTACGTCCATTCATCTCCATTTGGTTCATTCGGTTGAAATAATAATTGCATCAATTTACTTTATAATGGGTAGTTGCAAGCATTAAATTTATGGTACTACGACACCTTGCAGGATTTACTCTCCATTCATCTCCATTTGTTTCACTCATTAAGTTTATGGTATTAGGGCACCTTGCAAGGTTTACCATCCATTCATCTCCATTTGGTTCACTCGGTTTGGTAGTTACAAAGAAAGAAAATTAGCTTTGGTGTGGTGTTGCCTCTGCATAAGGGTTTCAGTTTTCATTGTCGCACAACTTTAAAGATGTGTTTTTTCTTAAATATATAGCTAATTGGTATTTTTATTTGGAATTTTGTTCAGTCAATCACTTTTATTAACATGCAAAGTATGATCATATACCTGTCAAATTCTAGGCCTGCTTGCAACTAATAATAAAATAGCATATAACCATAATGACTATGAACTCGATTGATTGCACATAAATTTCTAGACAAAGAAATATGTTGTTAAATATTCATAACTCACTTGAAACTTCTTTGGTAAAATTCCCATAATTGTCATAGCAAAAAGGAGCTTCTAACTGTGGGTGTAAAAAAAAAATTGACTTGTTGGTGTTAATGTTTGGTAGAATGCATTGTTAGAAAATGACTCACAACAATATTTTGTGCACTAGATTGTTTTATTTCAACTACTTCTATTAAAACTGCATTTGTTAATTGGTTATGTGGGATTAAAACAACAAAAATGAGCTTCTAATTGTGGGCATAAAAATAAATTTGACTGGTTGGTGTTAATGTTTGGTAGAATGCATTGTCAAAAAATGACTCACAATGGGGAGAGGGAAGAAAGTAGAGAGGGGAGGGCTCTGGTCCCTCCCCTGCTCCCCCTCCCATGGCTCTTGGTTCCTGCCCAGTCCCTGGCTCAACCCAGGTCATCCCTCCCGAGGAGTGGTTGTTTGCAGATGATCTCCTGAGGGGAGATCCTTCTCCACCATCTGCGCCCCTCCCGGTCGGCTAGGGTTTCCTTGGTTGTTTTTTTAGACTGGTGCTTCCCAGGGATCCCTGTTTGGTTGGGGATCCCTTCGATTTTTCCCTCAGGCTTCACCTTGGGGTTTTTTGCAGGTTATTCACGTGGATCTAGTCCCCTGCGTTTCTTGGTGTGATGGAGGTGACGGTTTTGGGTTTGGACAGCTTTTTGGGGTATCCCTTGAGGTCCTCACAGCTTTGGGGGTGGTCTGGGGGGCCTCTTTCCCCCTTTTTCTTGTGAATCCTTGGTGAGATCCTGACTGCTATTATTCCCGTGTGGAGGCTTCTTCATGCTGGATCTACTCCTTGGTGGACATCCTGGGCATCTGGTTTGGCCTTGGGGGGCTTTTCCCTATCTAGGTTGTTCCCATTACCAGTCCCAGTTCCCTGAAGCTGCCTCTGTGCTTGGACGGGATTCTTGGTCCCTACTACTGGTACGGGATCCTCTTCTATTTTCCCAGGGCGGGTTCCTCGTGGTGCAGCTCTCTGGTTGCTTCCTGATGGGCTGGATCCTCTCTGTGCTGGCTGTCGGCTTCCTACAGGATGGCTCTCACTGAACAGAATGTTTTCCCGGTGGGCGGGATGGTTTCTCCACAGGGCGGGATCCTCCAAATCTGCCAGTTTTCCCATGAGGCGGGATCCTTTCTTTTCTGCTGGTTTCTCGGATGGCAAAATTTCCCTGTTGTTTCTCACTAGCCGGGACTGTTTGTGATGGTTTTGACTGCTTCCCGCAAGGCGAGATTTTATTGTAACGGTTTTTCTTTGCTTCCTGCTGGGCGGGATATTCTCGATGGTGGTTTTTGGCTACTCCCCGCTGGGCGGGATCTCCAAAACTACTTTCTTTCTTATTTGTTTGTTTCCCGCTGAGAGGGATTATTTCATGCTTACTGTTACCGTTGGGTGGGATTTCTGTTTTGGTGTTCAGTTTCAAGGGATTGATGCCCTAGGCCCATTGCTTATGTAATCAGGTTTTGGGATCCTTGTTAAAACCCACTGTAAATACAGACACTACTTACCAAAAAAAAAAATGACTCACAATAATATTTTGTGGATTAGATTATTTTATTTCAAGTACTTCTATTTAAATGGTATTTGTTAATTGGGTATATGGGATTAAAACAGGTAGATATTTGTTTTTTTATACATAGAGGAATCGACAACTACCTTTCCTTTTTGAACAACTAATCACAAGATCAAGTCACATTGCCTTCGATCGTAGTGTCAAATCATGGTGCTACCACTATAACCCCTATCTCGCCTCGGTAAACACAACCTCGGAGTGAGGGAGACTTCAATGGCTCAAAGTTGGTATCACCATAATCAAGCTGACACACACTCAACGGACTCAAGTCAGACTACTACCTTTGCCCTAGATTGGGCATGCCCACAATATTTGAACCTAGGTCTCCTCCTAGTAAGTGCCCAATTTCTTACCAATACACCTAGCCCTTGCAGACAAACGGGTAGATATTTTTTGACACAATTACTTTTAGTTCAACCTTCTTTCACTACCTTCCTTAAAATTAGATTGTGATTCCATGATTATTACTATGACTGTTAATTTTATGAATACATAACCCTTTCAAAATAAATTTGATCTTGCAACTTCCTTTATAAAAATATGAAGTCACTATCATATTTCAAAAAAAATTTAAGGCAAATAAAATTTTAAACCGTATCTTGAAATTCGATAAAATTTTTTAACCATAATTAAAATTCCTGTTGATAGACATTTTTTTTTTAAAATCCATCCCTGTTTCTTGGCCACCCACTTTTACATATAGATTAATTATTACTGCGAGATATTTTTACATAAATTTTTCTCTATAGATTTTAAAATTTTACAAGATTTTCACATATTAATGAATCTCGACAGCTCACAGGAAGAGAAGATTTAAAACATTTTTTAATAAAAAACTAGGAGATATTTTCACCAAAAATAGTCCTCGTCATCAAATTTTCAAAAGCAGACACTGCTTGAATTGAGAGTAGGTAGCACATTAATTGATCATGAGCACCGCTCTACCTGCAAATATCTTGAAATTAAATTTCCCTTCATATTGCAGTCATGCTTGCATTTAGTGCACACTACTTTAACCATGCTTCATAAAGTCTTCATCTACAAGATCAGGTGGATCATTGATTTCTTGTGTCTTCCATATTTACATAGTTGTACTTGCCCAATTTGCATTGAAGTTCCAGGTCTGTCATCATGTTCGACATATTTAATGTAGCCACCAATAGATTTATTGCAAAAATTTAAAAAAGGCAAAGGTTAGAACATTAATAGTTTTAAAATTTCCTAAGGTTTAGATTTTTAATTTTTTAATTTTTTAATCTTTCTTAGGTTTTCAGCATTAGAGGCATCACATTATTTTCAAGAATTTTGATCATGCTCTTTCAAGACCATGTCATTTCTCATTGCAAGGGCTTCAATCTAGGTAGCCATCAATCGCTGAGCTCTACCTCTACGTGTCAGATCAAAATTACCAAGGCTGGACTTCATTTTTGTTGCTGAGATTTCGGTTTTTATCTCTTGACACTAGGGCATAAAGAGTTCTAGCAATATCTACACTTAGAAACCTTTTTCAAAGTTATCAAGCTTTTGGCACCACTACGCTCTCTGGCATGGTACATGATTTTTGGTATTCTCAACACTTAGCAACATTTCCTCTCTCAAGGTTATCGAAATTTGTGTACCTCTACAAAATCTACCATGATACACGATTTTCAACATTCTCAAGACTTAGAAATTTTCTTTTTCTTAACATTACCAGATTTTTGGTACCTCCCCGGACTTCGATATTATGCAATATATTCGGGTAAACTTATACTTAGCCAAAAATGACTTCTAATTGCCTAGAATCAATTTTCTAATTATCAGTCTTCCTCTTTAATTTTTAAAATTCATCTTCAATTATTGGGTTTCATTTTCATTGTCGGGTTTTAATTCCATTATCGGGGTTTGTTCCCATTACCGAACTCCAACATGGTGCAATATTTTTGATGAAATAAACACTTAGAAAAATTTCCATTTCTCAAAGCTATCAGGTGACAAGGTTTAGAACCTCTTCAAGCTTTGACATGGTGTAATATATCTAGCCTCCGACACTTAGCAAAATTTCCTTTCTCAATGTTGCCAGACTTTTGGTACCTTCTCAGGCTCCAACATGGTACAATATCTTTGACAAGATCAATACTTAGAGAATTTTTCTTGTATTAGGGTACAATGCTTCTTATAACTCGATGGAATTTCAATACCTTCCCATGCTACAACATGGTACACAATTTCCAGCATTCATAACACTTAATAATTTTTTTGATTCAACGTTGTGCATTGACTTTTATATTGCCACAAATAAAATTTCAATTGCCCGGATACAAAGTTAAATGCTTGAGAACAATTTCCATTGCTTGGAAATAATTCTTTAGCTATCTAGAATTAATTTTTAATCATCCCAAAAAGATCTTCATAGCTTGAAATTGATTTCTTAAAAGCCTAAAATCTATTTAAACTCCCCAATGCAAAATTATGGTAAAAATTAAAAATATCCAAAAATTTACAAAACCTTCATTATGTCTAAAAGAGCCAAATGGGTATTCAAAAATGCTAATAAAACTCAAAAAATCATTTTGTATCAAGAGATATTGCATTTAGAAGTTCGTAAGCTGCAACAAGAAACTACTATTTTTGGATGGAACTCATGTCCAATTTCCTGCAAACTTGATACCATTGTGAAAATGAGTTATATATCTTTTCACTAGGCTTTGAATCACCTCAAACAGAGTTTTCAATTAAAATTTATGGTAATTTCAAATTTGAAGTAAATTTAGGGCAAGATGAAGAATTTTAAAGAACCCTAAAAATTGATTTTAATATTTTAGACCTTAGGAAAACCATTGAAAATTAATTTTTTTGAAACATTTAATCTGAAATAATAACATTAACACGCTAATACTCAAGAAATTCAATTCAAATCAATGTTCTATGCAAGCAATTTTGACACCTTGGTGAAAGCAATATTTAAAATCTTGATTAAAGCAAAATATGGAATTAAAACCGAAACCTAAAGAGGGTCCCCTCAGAAAATAAAAAACATATATTTATTAAAATATCAAAGTTCTATTATCAATGGGGTGTGTTTCTTCTCAACAGGGTCATCATTACCTTTAGTTTACCTTTGGTTCCTTTACCTCTAGTTCACCTCTATGTTATCATTACCTCTAGGTTAGTCTCTAGATCTCCATTTAGGTCATTACCTCTAGGATTTTACCATTGAATTATATTTTTAGAATATTCTACACTTTTATAATCCTCCACATAATGTTTGACTGTAGGTCTTCCAAGAATTGCTTGGGTCATATTATTCTAATACAAAAATCATTTATTTCAAGTTTCCCAAGATAGACTTCCATAGGAAAACTTATATTTCTCTCATTCAACAAAATCCATCTCCTCTTGTATAAACCATTCAACATTTCTTTTGCTTTATACCACTCTTATACATCCATCCATCCACAATTTATATGTATTTTGTTAATCATTTTCTCTTTGTTCCACCACTTTCTTTGGGAGTGATTATGACTTCAATAAATTTCACAAGTATGCAGGTTCTAACACCTAGCTATCACATATCTTATCTTCCACAATGACTATAAAAACTCACCCTATAAATTTTTGAATATGATTTTTTCACAAAAATTAAGTCACTATTTTCTATTTTTTGCATATCCAAGGTCTTAATTATTTGGCCTTATATATGGCATGATTGGCATGATCACACCTTGCCCATATCTTCCCAAACTTGTACCATCATATGTCATATTTCTCATCATATTTGAACCAATATATTTGGTTTTATTTTTCAAAGCACCTAATTTATTTATCATTACTATGGTCTCTTCCACTATCACTAATAATATCACAATGACATTTAACATATTCTAAACAATCACTATCACTTTCAATTTTGACAATATGGCCTTTGTCATGGTCAATACAACCATCTTCTATAAAAACAAATTCTAATAAACAATATTTAAATCATAGGTATCACAAGTTGTCTTCCTTTTGAACAAGATCACATGTATAACAACAACCATTTTCCATCATGGGCCTCAAATCACTAGTATTCAAACTAATATATTTCCTTTGAACAAGATCACTTATGTCACAACAACCATCTTTCATCATGGATTTATCCTTCAAATTTTTATTTATTTCTATTAACTTTATACATTGCACCTCAAGGATGTTAAGGGTGAATAGTGTTGTATACATTATTTTTACCACACCAATAAATATTTTCCCACCATTTTTAAAGTATTCTCTACCAAATTTTCTAAGAATTGATTATAAACAAGTCCTAAGTGTTGAATTTCTCCATCTACACTATCTTTTGATGACACTTACTTTTGAATTTCACCTTGTTTCTTGGATTGTTTACTATCACCTCTATTTGTTGTTTTTGGAACTTCCTTGACCATGAGGAATTTATGTGTTGTTTCACACTCTTATTTAAATTATGGTTCTGATTTACCATAAGCAATATACCCTTGCTACTATGAACTTTGTTGATATTTCCCTTGTATTTATTAATATTGAGATTGTTGCTTCCCTTGAGGTGGTCTTTGAAAATGATTCCCACAAGTCAAATAATTATTTTTATAAAACTTTCTATCATGTATTTCTTTCTCACAAATGTGGAAGCACCTCCTCCGTTGAGATTTTTTTTGTGATGAAGATGAGTTAGAAGGATCGTTTGAACCTTGTTGAGGTATCTTTGTTGAAATAATGACATTCTTATACAACTCATATCTCAACTGATTTTCAACTTCATATTATTGAAGTATGTTTACCAATTTTTCAAATGACATATTTCTATTTGGTACTTGGATATATGTCATTAAAGTTCTAAATGATTCAGGAATACCTCTAAGTACAACTTATACTAAGAACTTATCTTCCACATTTTCTCCCATTATATTCAATTTTTGCTTTAAGTAAGCAATTTTTCAAAGAAACTATTTAGTACTCTCACCATATTCGACCCTCAATGTATGAAGTTGTGACTATAGATGAAGGATTGTGGCTTTGTTTATCTCTTCAAATATTATACAAAGTCTATCCCCTACATATTTTGATGTTCCTACTTCACTTATATGTGGTTTTATTCCATCAAAAAATTTAAATGTAAGTGACCTTGCATCTCTTTCATCATACTTTTTCTTAGCTTTTATCTCCTCAAGTCAAGTTTCATCCCCATATTCCAATGTTTTTTGACCACTAATATAATCCTCATTTTTGTTTTCCATGGTGTACTATTTTAACCCTTTAACAACTAAGGCTTTATGATAAATATTTTTGACGTAGAAATGATAAAGGTTCCTTATATATCTCAAAATGATCATTTTTTCTATATACCACTAGTCCTATATGTTGATCATTTTAATATACCCAACCTACTTATATACCCATCGATACATGGAATAATCTAGTCCTCTAGATATACATAGCCAAACATGAGAGATACCTTAAGGTACATGAAATAAATAAATACGTGGCACCAAGGTAGTACTAAAAAGGATTCATCCTATCAATGACACCTACTTAAAGATAAATCCTCATACATAGACATAACTTTCCTATATACTTGGATTTTCTCAATTTTAGGATTTATGTCTAATGATAGTAATAAATGGGGTAAAATATGGAGTGAAACAAAATATCACAAAAAGTGTCCTTATTCCTCCTTGATAATTTATATGGTTGATTCCTAAATTCCATTACGGTAGTTGTATTAGGCTTTAGACACAATAAATTAACACGATAACATTACCTATAAACACAAGTCAAAGGCGTTTATCTAAATGTTGTGATTATGAAAAACAAATATTTTGATTTTGGTGTATAAAACTATTTTGATGCAAAAATATATTTGAAAAAATAAGGTGTTAATCACTACCAAAAATAAACTTTTTTTACAAAAATATTACTCTTCTTGTTAAAAAACTATTCCTTTTTCTTAATGCTAATTTTCCAATTTTTAGTTCATGACTAAAAACTATATTTTTCTTTTAAAAAAGGTTTCTCTATGTGAATTGAACCTGTGACCCTTCATTTAAAAACTTTAGTATTTCTTTAGAAGACCAATTATCCCTTTTATGCAACTTATGAATTGTAACAAAATTGAAAAGTGTAATCTTGTTGTTCTGCCAAAAAGGTCTTATTTTTTTACTTGTTGTCACCAAAGAACATGCACACCTTGTTTATCTTTTTTTTATGTCACAAGCTAAGGACCTTTGCATGGCCACTTAACATATCTCCTACTCTAATCTCATCTAAATAGATGCAAGATGAATATGACTCTCACCTTCAATTTAGAAGGCATAAATTAAATTACATAAGCTCATTAGGGGCTTGTTATGGGTTTCAATCAGACCATGGGAGAAATAAATAGGGTATAAATAGGTGGAATAGAATAATAGACTATAATTTATTAAATATTTTGATTTAAACACATAGAAAATTATATAATAAGGAAAAATACGTCTTTTAAAAAATGTATGTTAGATATATACAAGATGAAATAGGGTGTAA
The DNA here is from genome assembly GCA_028583015.1 of Wollemia nobilis. Taxonomy (NCBI): domain Eukaryota; kingdom Viridiplantae; phylum Streptophyta; class Pinopsida; order Araucariales; family Araucariaceae; genus Wollemia; species Wollemia nobilis. Next base: position 2,132,431 of record JAQPPZ010001190.1, on the reverse strand, counting down.
CTTCTTCCCTAGAAATGTCTTCTATGGAAGATAAACGCTAGCTCTTTGGTTGTACTAGCTACTCACATGTCTACTAATTCCTCATCTTCATGGAAAATGAATGCAAGAGGTGACATATTCAACACTTGATGACTACACAATTTATAATTTTTTGAAGGCTTTAATAGAGACAAAGATGGGTATAGGGCATGTCGTTGGATAGTGATATTTGTCACTCTTGTCACACAAACTTAGGCTAGCACAATAGTTACCTCATATAAATTTAGCTTTGATACCAGATTCTGAAAAATGGCGTAAGTAACACAATATTTTAATCTAAATATATTTCAATGTACATAAAGATTATCATAAATAATTTTGCATGATATTACTACCAATATTTGTAGCCAACATCTAAGTACATGATGTATGTTTATTCCTTTTAGTGTATTTTAGTTTCAAGGGACATTTGGTGTTTCACCTTCTCTCATTCTTAGGGAGATATGAGAACCCAACCTCATTTGAGGTGACATCATCATTCATCCCTTAATTATTACATAACAAATAATGTAACAATTACATAAAAAATAATGTAATAATGTTTAACAAACTCCACAAATAGAGGATCACACAAAGGAATTAAAATCCAAGGAGTCTAAGACCCATATGCCTAAGGGCTAGGTTAAGTCTTAAAAGAAATAAAAATCCATCTACAGATACTATAAAAGGGAAGAAAATCCAATGAAGAATTGCTTGCCAAAGCTATAAAGGATTGAAGCTAAGTTCTTGAAGTTAGATGGACATATTCCAAATAATGAAGGAGATTTAGATGGATCTACCTCAACTACATAGGTCCATTAGAGCATCCATTATGATGGGAATATATTATTGTCACTGATATCTTCTCTCCTTGGTCACTTAGTATAGATTATGGAGGTGTGTTTATATTATAATTTACTTCATGGCTAAGGGTTGATAGTGTGCACTATATTGGATAGGCCTAAGGGCATTTCATTGTGTAATGGACCTTAGTTAACCTTGTTATGTTTAAATACTATTATCATTTGTAATTAATATAAATCCCACTTATGAAATAAGGGGAACTAGGTGACCTCTCGCTTTAGGTGGGAGGTCACCCTTTCGCTTTCCCACTCCCTCATCAGCTCCTCCTAGGTCTCTTAGGTGGATATACTACTGTGTTGTGGAATCCTAGGTAGATATCCTTGTCTTACTAGGGTTTTAGGCCCTTACTATCACTACCTGGTGCTTGGAGGGTCTTCATGGCCATTTTTGCTTCTTCCTGTGGTGTTCCAGGAAAGAGGAGGTAGATCTTTTTTCCTTCTAGCAGATTCATAGCACACTCAAGAGATGCCCCGATGCGGGAGTGAGAGACCTCCCGCTATGGGCATGAGGTCATATATTCATATTCTTTCTCCTTATTTGGCTATTCCTAGATATCTCGGTCATGTATCTTGCTTTGATTTTTTTCTAGGTAGAGCCCTTTTCTGCTTCTCCCTAAGGTATTTCAGGTAAGAGGAGGCAGATCTTCTTTTCTTCTGGAAGATTTGAAGTGCACTTAGGATATTTCCTAGTGTAGGAGCAAGAGACCTCCCGTTATGGGTGGGATGTCACCTCTTCATCTTCTCGCTCCCTCATCGTATCTTCCTAGGGTTCTCTAGAAGATATTTTGCTATGTTGTGGTTTTCCAAGCAAATATCCTAGTTTTCCTAGGGTTTCTTGCCCTTCCTACCATTGCTTGGTGCCTGGAGGGTCTCCAAGGCCTTCTCTGCTTCTTCCTGAGGTGTTCCAAGAAGTCTTCTTGGGTGATGTTGCATGAAAGGATAAACCTGGTTTGTGGTCTTAGTGTGGGAGTTGGCTTTGCTTTGGAGTGGGTCTAGTTTCTTTTATTTTGCTTATCAAGAAGGTCATTCACTGGTTTTTAGGCTTGGGAGAGGCCCTGATTGTTCTCAGCTGAGTGTTTACCATGGTTTGCATTTCATGGCTGGTAGCTTAGGGTTTTTTGTGGATTTATTTTACCTTTTATACTTTTTGGGATGGCCTCTCACTGGTTTCTAGGATTTGGGGAGCCCCCTTTGTTCCTAGTTGAGAGTTTCCCATTGTTTGTAATTCATGGCTAGTGCTTCATGGTTTCTAATGGATGCATTTATTTGTTCTGCTTGCCGGGGTGGTCACTCACTACCTTTTCTGGGCTTGGGGAGGCCTCAATTTTATAGTTGACTATTTCTTGTGGCTGGTGTTTCAGGGCTCACATCCAGGGATCTCTACTAGATTTATTCTCATATTTTTTTGATCTTGGGGGGACCATGTATGGAAGAAGGATTTTGTGGTTTCTTCATTGGTGGTAGGATTACGATTTCTTGTTGATCTGGGTGTCATACTTCCATGGTTTGTCTTCGGTTTTGCTTCACCTTCTTATTTGAATGTTTGCATGGGGGCTTTTGTAGATGTTCTGGTTTGGTTTATGGATGGACCTGGGCTATTTTATAGATGGCCCTATGCTAGCTTTTGGTTGGTCCCTGTTCCTTTGTGGATGGTCCTATTTCGTTTACAAATGGTCCTATGTGGTTTTTGGTTGGTCCTGATTCCTCTATAGATGATCCTATTTCGGTTGGTGGATGGTCATGTTTTATCTTTGCGGATGGTCCTATTTTTCTTGTGGATAGTACTGATTCATTTGTGGATGGCATTCTATGTCTAAGGTTTTATCCTGTGTGGGAAAACCCTTTTATTTTATGTGTGAGGTTTTTTTCCTTTATGAAAAAATCCTTTTCATTTTTGTGTTTACCTTTGAGGTTTTCTTGGCTACCCCTATGAGGGCTTCTCTTCTTAGCTGGTGGGGCTTTCTCTCTTGCTCATGTGTGGGCTTATCTTTCTTTGTTTTAGCTAATTTTCTCCAATGGCCCTCAGAGAGTCTATTTCTTCAATTATTTTGTGGTTGGGATCTCTTCTTCCAACCTTCTCCTCTTATAAAATGTTACGGGATCATTTCAAAAACCATTTTAACCAATAAAAAAAATATAAATCCTACTTATTATGTTGGCTTAGGTTAAACTCTATGATGTAATTGAGGTCTTGGTATTGCTATAAATACCCCCTCACACTCATTTTTCGTCAAAGTGTTGTGAAAATTAATCTATGGATAGTGATTATTTATGGTGCCTATGGATGCACTAAATCTATTTCATCCTTCTTTATCTTTATGTATAAATTTTTATTGAATATTATTGCTTCTATTTATTTATAGAAAATATTGTGAATTCTAATAACAAGGTTGTTGAAACATCTTCTCTTTCTTCTTAAATCAACTCTATAAACTTAAATACTTTATTAATTTTTAATTTCATTCTAAACCTATGGTTAAGATATTCTACCTAACTTGTAACACTACTTAGTTGGCCATTAACCCCTCCTATGGAAGGTCATGATAACCAACCTATCCTTGAGGACCAACCTTTAAGTAAGAAGAGGAGGAATCCATATCTTTAGATTCTCTAATCCCCATCCATGATGAGAAAGAAAGAGTGGTTTTTTAACCCACAACTTACATGGTTTACTTTTTGTAGAAGCATATATGGAGATGTTTCTTAGGGAAGTTCATGATAATCTATGCATCTCTATAGGGGAGGGTTCATTCATGGACCAACCCAACAACCTAGTTTAAATCCTTTGCCATAAAATAAACTTGATCATATTTTGGGTCTATATGTACAAACCTTAATACATCAATTTATAACTTCATTGATACAAATCATTCTATCATCACTACTTTTGTAAATTCTAGGAGGAAAACCCCCTATCATTTGTGGAATATCACTCATATTTGCCTACTTTTAAGAAATTATTACAGGTCAATATAAGTTGTCTAATATCTCAAGTAGGCACAAGCTACACTCATAATTAGGGTATACCATCAAGTATTCCAATATTTAATCCTTGTATCAAAAAATTTAAAACTAATCTCAAATGCATGGGTATGAATTTTACATAAAATTACTCATCCTTCATCTTCTAATCCTTTCAATTATCAAAAAATTCCTCTCGTCTCTCAACACATTAATTAAAAAAAGGGAATATGTTTTTGGTATTGAAAGGAATATAATTTTGGAATTCAAGATAATATCCTTCATCTTCTAATCCTTTCAATTATCAAAAAATTTAGTTTATGTTTTTGGGATTGAAGGGAATATTGTTCTTTAAGAGGTCCTACCTTATGGATTTTCTTTAAGTAATTGTGCCTATAGAATTTTGATGGATCTTGAGTTTTTTTTTGCATGGTTCTTTTGTTTACTACCTAAAGGACCTAGTGTTTGATCATTTGTCTATGAACTGTGTTCTCAATGCTTTAATGGTCTTCTCATTGTATAGTTGTTAAGATCCCATTATATTTGCAGTCATGTTTTAAAATGATCTAGAGAGTGGATCTCATTTTATTGAGATGTTTAATCATCACCATGCTTAAGGATGTTATTTATTTATGTTTCTTGTGTTGGAATGGTTGGACATCATCACTCTATTAGCATTCATTAGCTTAGATGTTTCAGAGTGTTGTAATATCCACTTTATTTAATCATGGGGTATTTTTTAATTGCATCATCACATCAACATTATTGATTTGAATTTCCTAGCCATTTTTTAGTTAGTGAGACTTTATTCAATTGTAGCATAGCACTTTGGTTTGTAGGTCAAAGTAGGCTTTTTTGTTTTCAATCCAACATCCTTACATTTATAAGGTTTAAGGATAAAAGTAGAGTTGGTTTTTCGTTAAGCCCAAATTTGTTATGAAGGAAGAAAAAAATGTTTTAGACCTGAATTATTTGTTATATTGATGCCTAATATTCCAACATGGAGTTGTAGGTGCCTCTTTGTTATTTGAGAGTCTTGGGGTGCATAGTTTCTCTGCTCATTTTGGGGTTGCTTTTAATATCCTTCATTGGATTAATCTTGTTGTTTTCCTTGTAGTATTAATGATAGCACGTGCGTTAATGTTTTAATTTGATGATATGTAGTAGATAAATTTCATAGTTTATTTAGTACATATATTATTTAAACTATATATATTAAAGCTAAGCCATGAAGAGATTTTAATATTATTATTAATAATAATTTTTCTCAAATTAAATAATCAATAGTTTATTAAGTTATGTGAAAAGAAACTATTATTAATCGTAAAGTATTTATCTTGCTAATATTGATTGAGTAATGTATTATTAGTCAATATTAGATTGTGCAAAATGTTGATTATATTGGACTTATAGTAAGGAAATATTCCAATATAGGTTTGGTTCTTTTTAAGAATAAACAATGTATGAAAAATATTTAATTTAGAAATGAGAAGCTTATTTTGAAGGGTTACATAGAATTTCCAAGAGATATGGATGAGGAATCCATAATTGAGATAATTATGGGAATATTTCAATATTTATGCATGCTATTTTCTTTGCATGATGCATTGTTGCATGTGTTCTTGCATAGTACATTGTTAAGCTTGAATATGCATTCAAGAGTTGTCCTGATCCCTAAAATTACTTCAAATGTTTGTTGGAGGAGCCCTAATAAGTGGAAGATCTTGAGGAAAAGATGAAAGAGTATTTATGTTCTTAAAAAATTGAAATGTAATATTTTCGGATAAATATTATTTTGAGTATAATTATTATGAGGAAGGAATAAATGTTTTGTGAATAACATTCTTATTATATTATTTGAGACTTGATTTATATAATGGAATATTAAATGTCGTTATTATTTTATGTAAAGTTCTTGGAATGTCAGTTATGTGCAAAATGGAAAGAATGTGTTATTGAGAAATGCTAGAATCTAATTGATGGATTATGGTTATAATTCATTTATATGTTATTTTATTATTTTCATCATAGATAAAGTAAATGCTAAATGCTAGTATTATTATTTGAAAAGTATTTAAATTTCCAATCTTTAGCAATGTGTTATGTTTGTTTTAATTATGATTTAGCATTTTATTTCCTTTTGGAGAGATGTTAATTAATGATAAGACTCTTGGATTTTGGGAAGGGGTTTTAGGCCATGAAATTAGAGAAATATTAGTAATCCCTTGAGTCCAAATGAATCCAGTTCGTAGATGAGTTGTAGTGAGGCAATAACTAAGTATTTGTGAATGATAAACCTTGAATGGTGAGGCTTGGGTGGCCCAAAATGGTAAGGCATTTGGGTATTCCTAGTAGTGAGGCTTGGAAAAGTCCTAAGTGGTGAGTCTTGGATGTATCCCTAGCGATGAAGCTTAGGAATAATAATGGTGGATTGGTATGGGATAATCCATTAGATCATTCACAAGGTGGTATAGTGGTGGAACCTTGTGGTGATACAAGAGTGATCGTGATCATTACCAGGTGAGTAGTAATGGTCTTTTTCAGTTCATGGTGAGGTGAAACTAACTAATTACTAAGGCATCATGCTAGAATAATCCTACATAGACATACTTATGTAGGGTTAGGGAATAGGCACCCCCCTTTAAGCGTTATGGGTCTTAAAGGATAATCCTTACACCATGGTCAAGTTATCCTATACCGGTGAGGGTATAGAAAAAATGGGGGGACCACTGATGACATATTTTCTAAATTATGAGGTTTAGAAAAGTGAACCCCAAAAGTATGGGAAGTTGGCCACTCCTATCCACTTAAGTGTCATCTACAATGAAATTGAACTCAAAATATGGTTATGCCTTATATTGATGAAAAATATTGGGTCTTTTTTGTGATTTAATCCTTGTTTTTTTAATTTTTAATTCTATCTTGTTAGATTTTGAGGTAGATCACACTAAAATATGATAATCACAAGATGCTGAAATATGAAAGAAAGTAAACTCACCAGATTTTTGAAGTATGCTATAAATAGAAATGTCATAAATGGATACAATATTGCTATGGAGGAAATGGACACTCCATGCAAGAAGCTACAAAACCATAACATGCTCCATCACTAATGGAGTCACCTACTACTACTACTACTACTACCTAATAACTTGCTTCTCAAAATTTTACAATGAGGGCTTCTTATAGTGGAAGATAGATTTCTTGCCCAACACTTCAACTAGCTATACAAGGGAGACCTTACACTTTTACAACTTGTACATTGTCACTTGTGCATTTATTACATTACATGAAGTAACTAGATAACTTCCCCCTAAAGTAATATAATGTCCTAAGTATGTACCTAGGAAGGTACATTTACATGATTCAAATGATGTAATAGAATCTAACTCTAACACCCCCTGTATTACATTATTTGGGTACTAAAGACTTTTGGTCTTCAATATAGATCTTCATCTGCATCCTAAAGTTTGTATCCTTTCTTTGGATTCTTTGTAACCTGTTCAATAAAAAATGTTACATTTGTTGATAGATCTTTCTCCTCATAATTCTCTGAGTGTTCATCCAATTCTTTAATTTCTTCTATCCTTTGAGCTAGGTGTCCTTTTTTATTTCCCTTTCTATATTCCAATTAAGTATAATCGGTTGGTCGCTAAAATTACTACCATCGAGAATTCCTTTGGTACTATCTTGATTGAAATTGGTTCCCATTGTCTATCTAATTCCCTCGATTTTGGTTTTTGAGATTGTACCTACAATAACTTGTGCTATGACCTTTATTTCTGCATATTTGATAGTACTATGTTCTTCGTCCTTTTTCTTATAAAGCAATATTTCCCTGTGGATTATCTTTTGATGTCAATACAGTGTTAGTCATCTCATCTTTCACAGTGTGTTAGACTTCATATTCCTGAAGAATATTTGACTAAATCATCAAAAGAAGTATTTTAATTAAGATTTATAGAGATGTGACCAAGTACTTATAGTTGTATAGAAGTGCTTTCATGGTTACTTGAGTAAGGAGTTCATATTTAGGCTCCTATCCAAGGGTTAACAATTTTCCTTTAATACCTATTACCTTCCTTAGAAAAATTTCTATGCTATCTCCACTGCTCATTTTTAAGGAATTTAGTTGAGTTTGTATATGAAGAATGGTGGCTTTATTATTTCCTTCAAATATTTTTTCTAAGCTTGTCCAAGCTTTAGAAGATGTTTTTAATGAACTGATATAGGATTGTATTTCATCAGTGATAGCAAATGTTATAGTAATTTGAGCTTTTGAATCATTTTCCTAAACTATTTGAATATTTGTATCTCATGTGGTAGGTTTCATTATTTTCCCTTGAACAATATCTCAAAGTTTTTCATATTTAAAAATTTATTTTACTTTATTCTTCCATGGGAAGTAATTTGGCCCTTTGAGTAGTTGAGATTTAGCTATTACTGGAAGTCATTGTATTTATCAATTCTATAGATTTTGTGGACTTCATTATGTCTCCCTAATGGTGAGAGTTCACAAACCTAATAAGTTTTAGGTTTTGTATAAAGCTTACATCTACCCAATAAATTTTGAACTTGATAATATTTGTTTGATGCTAGTATTACCAAGTTTTGTAGAATGTCTTATGACTCCCTATGATATTTTTTGTTAGAATGTATTATCAATATAGTGCTTTTGTAAATTGTAGTTTGAGTCTAAGTTGATTTTGTAAAATTTTGTAAATACAAAAAACAACTTTTTAATCTCCTTATCATTCCTATTGAACTAAGCATTATTTTCAAATTTCAAGAGGTTTTGAAGTTGGTATATATTTTCCTTTCTTTAAGTGTTTTGAGACAACATTATAAAAAACCAAATTTTGAATATTTTTAATAAACCTCTTTTAATATCCTTCTTTGATTGATTTGATGTTTTATAATTTCCAATTCTTAAGTTGATGTTGTATTCCTTATAACTCCCAAGTTTGGAAAAAATTAGAAAAATAATATTTGCAAGTAATTTAAACAATTATAATATCCCTTATTTCTCCTTGATAACTTTTACAAATAATTATATGTAAAGTATGCTTGTTTAATAAGAATGTATTTCCTTAAAACTCCATAAACTTTATGTTTAGAAAATCATAAATAACTTTACCTTAATAGCTCCTCATTATTGTACATCGAGCAGATCTGTTGCTACGTGCTATGTAGCGCTTGTGGGTAATCTAGAGCCCTATTTTACCAGCGTAAATCTTCATTCAAATGGTAATAAAACACTTCTGCAATATCATGGTTGCAATCTCTTTCGCTAGTCTTTTCCAAATGATAGTGTCTTTACTATTTTTCTTGCACTGGATGGATGTTTCACCTTGAAGCATTTACTAGTTTTTGACTGCTCCTTGCTTGCTTGATTGTGTTATTCTACTCTATAATTTGATCTCCTTGATTGACATATTTAAGAAGGATGGGATTTGTGATAAGTGTCACACAAAGCATTACTAACCATCTCTCTTTGGTAATAATGAACGTTCTTTGGCAGTGAGTGTTTCTTTGACAATAAACATTTATTTATGGATTTCAAATTCAAGAAATTGATAGCAAGGGGAAAGGAATGGTTATAAATGTGGAATATACATTCAATGATACTAAAATTGAAGATGTGGGGAAGGTTGAAGATGATATGGACTCTAATTGGGATTGTGATGCAGGTGATGGTGGTGAAGGTGGAATTTTTTGATTTACAAGAGATGAGGTTTAATCCTTAGGAGTAGAATGGGAAGGGGATATTTGGGATTGAGGAGAAGATGAAGTGGAAGATATAGAGATCATACCTGGAACCATTGATGGATTTTGTTGATTCATGTCTTCTTTATGATAGAATATGGGCACATGTATAGGGGGAAAATAGCCATAGGTTCCTCTAATGTGTGTTCTATATTATCAAATACTATGGATGTCATACCATCATCAATGATAAAAATAATATAATGATATTCCACTGAGTGTTATGGATTCTATGAATATGTTGTGGGATCATTGATGCAAGGTGGATGATCACCATATGATGGAGCATTTACCTAGGTAGTTTAAATACCAAAAATTATACAAGGTACTTACTCTTCCTAACATGTTCCAAAGATATCAATTATAGAAGGTAATTTATAGGTCTAGTGGGATGTTGTCTTGGCTTCTAAAAGTTTCTTCAAAACTGCTTCCATAGATATGTTTAGCCTTGTAAAATTTCTTTGAGGAGTTTTTTGAATTATTATCTTTTGTTGTAGGTTATTAGTGACCTTGTTAACATGCCTACTATCATTATTAGCTCCTGTGTGTTTATTATTATGCTGAAATTTAGTGGGATTATCCTCTTTAATATTAAGTTGGTCTCTTTTAATAAGTGCCTATTCAAATTTTCTAGCTAACTCAATTGCTTGATAAAAATATGTGACAGTAGTAGTCTCTAGTGCATAAGATAAGTGTTCTTGCAAATTTCCAATAAATATGTCAAGCATATCTTTCTAAGGTACAAGATGTATTAACCAACCCACTAAACTTCTCCAACAAAATAATTTTGAAAAACTCTCTTCTTTATTCTGCTTTAAATTATAAATATCTTTCATTGAAACTTATTTTTCAATATATGCACTAAAATGATAAACAAACAATTATGCAATCTCTCCAAAATTGTTCAAATAATAATTAGGTAACTGATAGTACCATTCTAATGCCATTCCAAAAAGACTCTTTGGAAAAGTTTTCAATAATAACATATCATCATAAATGAGATCATGGCAAGCTATTATGAACCTTCTTAAATTCTCTATTGGATCTTCTATCCTTTGTAAATTAGTAGCACTGGTATAGGAAAATTCTTAGGATAAGATCTGACAGCAACAATGGGATCCAATGGCTGATTACACATCTCTTTTTAACTGTAAGTGAAACCTGAAGGCTGAATCATTTCCATATTTGAAGCCAACTATTTTACCATAAATGACAAAATTTGCACTTCTAGATTACTGCTATGTGTGTTCCCCAGATTCCCTAAAGAAGGGATATTTGTATATTGAGGATTTAAGTTGGGGATTTGTATGCTTTTATTATTTATGATACTTTGTGAAAATGGATGATTAACATTTGGTGGAATAGAAAAAAAGTGTTGACATTTTGAGATTGATAAGGAAATTGAAGATAATTCTAGGTGCCATTACTAATTGGAGGGATTTATAAATTCCTTCCAATGTTGGTGGTTGTAGTAACGGTACTAGTCACTTGGTTTTTCATATTATAAAAATGCGATGTAGGGTTATCCTGATTAAGCAAAGAAGACATAATTAAAAGAGAATGAGGAGCATCCTCTTTTTCAAGATGAGCTTCTTGTTCTATGCATTCCAAAAACTTATCCTTATTAGCTTTCATGAAACCCCAAATATAATCAAATGATGAAAAGACAAACCCACCATTGGGTCCTTTGTAAGGATCAAAATTTGTATCAATTTCCATATTCACATTATTCTTGTATTTTGGATCTATATTAGGGTCTTCCCTATCAATATGATCATATTTTGAAGGAACATAATCAAATTCTATCTATATTCACTGAATTTTAAGGAAAGGAGTCATTAGGAGTGAAGACCGATGGAAGAAAACACTAACATAGGGGTTTTAATAATGTTATTAAATATTTTCATTCACACATTGACACAAGAAAAATTAATTATCTTGATTAATGTTTTAAAAGAAAAGGAGGTGTTCATGTCGAGTTCACCAAATATGTAGAGGGGGAAAACTACCCTACCATGTATAATTCCCAAAAGGCTAGATACGCAAGAGAGAAAGCCTTATGGGGTGGATCGCAAGGGTTGTGTTGTTATCTACATTTGATTCTAAAATAGGGAGGGAAGGGTTCACCAGGAATTTTTTAAGGACTCACTCTAAGTCCTCTGGTTTTCGAGAATGTTTGATGTGTTTGGTTAAAAGCAATCACCTGAATTTGACCTTTCTAGATCTATGCTATGAAAGATAAAGGACAATGTCAAAATATAAGAGCTAACCCTAGAATGAATATTTCTTTGAATGTTTTCTACCCTAGGGTTTTAAATAATTTTTTTTTTAATCAAGGGCTCAAGAAAGAGTGCATAAATAGAATTAAACCTATATGCACACTATATGTTGTTATATTTTAATACCTAGAACTTAATTAAATATATTTCTATAAAAATAGATCTAGGGTTTACAACAAAATTATAAGCACTTAGCAAACAACCTATAGTTTAATGGGAACACTTATATTTACCAGTGGTTGATCCAATATTTGGTCCTCTTGTCCACTAATATCATCAATTCCTATTCCTACAAGAGAACTTAAAAAAAAAACACTTGAAAATGGAATTAGCATTAGGGGGCCTGCTTAGGCTGTTGGACAATAATACTTGGAGGTGTAGCAGTCAAGCCTCTTAGGTCCTTTTAGATGACCTTTAAGAATTGAAGTGGAAATTGACCTTTGGATATTACACATAAAAATAATAATGCAGTAGAATATAAAAAAAAATACAAAGTAAGTAGATATGATCAAAATGCAGTCTAAAATGCTATCATGTAGTTAGAAATATCAACTTGCCCTCAAATTGACTCTGGGAGAAGTCACACTCCTTAGAGAATTGGCATGATAATGCAAAAGGTAAAGTCGTACCCCATCTGGACCAAGTGTAATTTTACCTCTATATAAAAGAAGCCCTAAGTTCAGGCCTACGAGGTTATGCCCTGATAATACCAGGTGCAAATTTGCCTAAGATGCAATAAAAATAGAAGCAGAACGCAAAATGCAATGCAGACGTCTTAAACCAAATAAATACACTTGGTGAATGGCACAGAAGTAGGCAGAAGGGTTGAGACCTTTGAGTAGTTAATCTCTCCTTCGGACTATGACACGAATGTTGGACATTTTGAGTCCCTAAGTCAAAGTTGTCATTGATGTCACCGGATGAAGTCATCATTAATTTCAAATAATTCGACAAGAAATAAAGTCATCAAAGTTATCACTAATATCCAGGAAGAAGCTTCAATAGTGTAGAAGTTAAAGGCAAAAGGGCTCCATAATATTTTAATATTATATGGGAGCATAAGTTAAAAGGTTTTTTATAAAAACCAAAGGAGGCCTATTGCAAAGTTAAAAGGAGATCTAATATTTATTTTATAAAATATTTAAATTCAAAAGGAATTTAAATTTTATAAATAAATATCATTAATACCAAGTTGTGCAATTAGAGTAGGCCCTAATAAAACCAAAGGTTTTATTAAATTAATTTATAATATTTAAATTTAAATAGATTTAAATCATTTATAAATTGATTCGGGCACCGACGTCAAATAAAGTTGGAGTGCCAACGTGTTTGCATAAAGGTGGAAAGGCGATATACCATGCCTTAAAGGCATTCAAAATTATCCTTGCTTCGAAATGTGATTGCATGTGAATTGTGAAAGAGGAAGCTCATGAGAAAATAATGATTTTGTATATCCTTGTGGCAGTGATTGGGAATAATTTAAAAGTGATAGAAAGCTTGGAGCCAGCTAGGCATCGTGGCCTAGTGGCAGTGGAGGCATTGGCTAAAATGTTGAGGCATAGAGTGTCCTACATTTAAAATGCGATGGTAATATTTGCATTGTGTTGAAGCGCCAAGGGAAGGCACACGTTATTTTATCTTTGGTGGAGAAAGGAAGGTTCATAGAGCACGTTGTGCTCTCCACTTCCCAAACAAGCGCTTAGCTTGAGCGATGATTTGATTTGCGGCTAAGGCGTTGGTCATAGGCTGCGTTGAGGGTTCAAATCCCTCCAAAGGCAAGGTAATTAAATTTTTGATTAATTTTAATATTGCCTAAAGTTTGGAGTTAAAAGGGTTGCTAGTTGGAAATTTATGTTTGTTGGAAATTGTTTTTGGAGTTATAAGGAGTTTGATTTTATTTTTTAAAAAAGTCTTAAATTGTTATATTTGCATATTGGAGGAGTAAGACTTTAAGAGTGTTGATTTTATTTTTAAAGGGATTTTTGCAAAAAATATTATTATGAAGTTGTTGGATATTATTTTAAAGTTGGAGTGATAAGGTGTATTTTGTTTGATATCTTTTTGTATTGTGATTCATTGAGAAAATTAGTATCTTCTAACCCTTGTTGAGATTGGCAAAGAAGTGATTGTGAGTGTGGCGGATTTGTGTGGTTTAATCCTTGTCAAGCAAAAGGTATGGGTAAATTCTTCCATATTTGAGTTGATTGAATGGTTTTATAAAAATAAGTTTGGAGTGTAAAGGACTTGATTAGGGTTTCCTTTTCAAGAGTGTTTGAGTTAATGCTTCAAGGTTTTCTGGAATAAAGAGTTTCTATTAAAACCTTGTTTGATAAGCATTGTTGTTGAAGCCGTTTGTTGTGTGAAGAGTTTGAGTTAGAGTTTTTGAAAAGAACATGAGTATCATTGTTATGTGAAGATTATTTTATGAGCATTGTTGTTGAAGTAGGTTGTTGTGCAAAGAACTTGAACTAGGGTTTGAAAAGAGCATGAGTATCATTGTTATGTGAGATTTGTTGTTGAGCATTGTTGAAAATATTTTGAGTTGGTGGTTATATGCTTAGACTAGGGTTTGTGAGAAAGGGTTGTTTCTTGAGTGATTGGTTGAGTAGAGTTGGTTGAGCCTAGTCAAGTGGTTGTATGAAGTGATTGGTCAAGTTCCATAAAAAAAACTATACTATATTTTGATTTGAGTTGAGAAAGTGTTTGAGCATTGAGTTGAAACATATTAGGTCTCTAACAATTCACTTTATATTTCTATGAGATTGATTAATTTTTGTGTGAGCTTATTGAGCAGATTTGGACAAGTTTTGTATGGACCTGTTGAGCAAATTTGGACAAGTTTCATGTGGACTTGTGTAGATTTGGACAAGTTTTGTATGGACTTGTTGATCATATTTGAGTAAGTTATGAGTGGACTTGTTGAGCATATTTGAGCAAGTTCTAAGTGGACTTTTTGAGCAGATTTGAGCAAGTTTTGAGTGGACTTGTTGAGCATATTTGAGAAAGTTTTGAGTGGACTTGTTGAGCATATTTGAGCAAGTTCTGAGTGGAATTGTTAACCAGATTTGTGCTATATCGAAGGACTGTGTTTAGTACAGGTTTGAGATAGAGCTTTGGAAGTGACAGAGCAGAGAGGATAGTAGTCTCCAGTAGATAGAGATGCATCATCCAGGGCAGTGAGGACAGGTCTCCTGAGTGGGAACAATAGTATTTAGTGGAGAGAGATCCACAAGCTAGTGCAGTGGAGGTAGTAGTCTTCTAGAGGATCACCAACCAGAGTAGAGGAGGAGTTCTCCTATGGATAGAGATCCATGAATTTTATTTAGGGGATTGATATCTCCTTTGGACAGAGGTCCATAAATATTGTAATAGGGAAGGATTCCCAAGAGATTGATTGAGAAAATTTTAGTAAAAAAATTTCTTCGTGGAGTAGCCCACATTGGGTGAACCACGTAAATTGTGGTGTCTCTATTATGTATGGTGTTTTGTGCATTGCTTTGATTACTATTGTTGATATTGCTATCTGTACATTGCATAATATTTATTGGAAAATAAAAGTAAAAAGTGGTCTTATACTGTTCACCCCCCCTCTCAGTATAAGCTTGTGTTCTTCAATGAATCCACCAAAGCAAACAACAAATCAAATCAATGTAGTAGAAGATAAAATTCACACCAAGTGTTAGCTTGATTGCAGAAGAAAAGGAATCTGCTAGAAAACAATATTGAGTATGTTAGAACAATCTCATGTTGAAATCATGTGATCATCTAAAATGAGGGACTAGACCCTCCTTTTATAGTGATCTCAAAGACAAAAAAAGCAAGAAAAACCCAAGAAGGTCAATGCCAAAGCATGCCAACTAGAAGAACTAGGATTTTCATGGGAGAAACCCTAAATATGAAGTCACACCCCATTTGGGCTAGGTACAACTTCACCTATGTGAAGTCGTGCCCCATCTTAACCAGGCACAATCTCACATAGAGGAGGAAAAAAGGAAAACAAAGGAAAAGCGGTCTATCCCATGCCTTGGGCAAGTGTTAGAGGCCTCTTAGGGGGTTCAAGGAAGATTGCCTACTAAAGTGGGTCAATTTTCCATGTCTACATTATCCCATGCTTGTTCCTTTGTCTTAGGCAACAATTTAGCTTTTTTTTTTGCTTTGAGCTAGACTATCCTTTTCATGGATTTGGCATGAATGGAACTTTCTCTAGCTCTTGTTGAACTAGGGCTTTCCTAGTATCATGCATAACTTGATTTTTATGCTTTTGATATTGAGATAATACTTTGAATGGTTCTAGCTTCTAAATTGGATTTTTCTTGGATCTAGTTAACATATATGCATTCTTCTTGCAAAAAATCTTGATTAATCATGATATGCTCTAGTTTTCATAGCATGTTGACTTGACCTTTTGAGCTCTTTTGACCTTTTTAGTGGCTAGTTGTGCATGATGTTGATACATAATATAGGCATCTGCATTTTGAGGATTGATGTATACTATACACCAGGGGTAGCTTAACGGTTTTGAGATTGGTTGTTGATCTTGGTAGCTATTATTGATATTTTTTATTGTATTACTACTAGAAGCTTTATGGTATCTAGCAACATATAGGGATCTTCTAGGTTGAAATATCTCCACTTCTCTCTTCTCAATTGTTGTCATTTTATTATTTAACATCTTTAGTGTAGACAACACTGCTAACATTATCGGTGATTCTTTAGGCTCAGGCACTTGCAACGTTGGTAAAGTGGGTACCAAAGGCAATGTTTTGGGTGTGGGAATGGGGGCAATTTAAGAAAGAGATAAAATTATGATATAATTATTTCTAAGAATTTTGGGTTATTTCTTGGAAATATGGCATTACAACTCTATCAGGTAACCTCCCTATGGAAATCAAAGTATTTTCAATGGTAATTACAACTTGATAGACCTAGGGGAAAATGATTACATTGGAATATTGTGTTTACAATCCTAATCAGGACCTAATGTTCTAATTTAATATATATATATATATATATATATATATATATATATATATATATATATATATATATATATATTTATATATTCTAAGGGACCTAGGGGTCTGATATTCTATGGAATTCTCTTCTAGGTTCTATTGAATTTGAGATTGAAATTAGTAATTATTTCTTGGGGATGTATTTGTATGACTATGAATTGGGTGAGCAATGAGAAGGGGTCTACTAGCTCATTGAATTCTTCAACAAAGGATCTAGCTAGATCAACCCATGTATTGATACTTTCATCTTCTAGGGTTCAATACTAGTTAAGTATCTTCCCCCTGAAGGACATGGCAAGGAGTCTGACCATGCAATCTTCATCTCTTATATTATGGATTGCCACTAATGATACTAAATATTGGTAGTGTTCATAGACAATTTTCTTGTACCATCATAAGTAGGAAGATATTTAAGTGCTACTTGCAGAATATCATTTGTATGCACTAGACCTAGGGGTCTAGTGGTGTTCTAATCAAGAAAATTTGGAGGAATTTGTTGTTGATTATGAGCCATGGTTTTAGGACTAGGTGTCCTTAATGGTTCAAATAAATTAGTAGACAAAGAATCTATATTTTCAAGACAAGACTCAAGGAGTGGAATCTTAACGTGTCTTACCTTATGAATGGGTAACTCTAAAAATAGTGGTGTATTCCCTAATTTCTTTATCACAGACTAGAACATTAAATCTCGTTCTCTGATTAAATTCAAATCAATTCTTCAAATTGTAGTATAAGAAGTAAACATGAATAGCAACTGTAGATGAAATAAATCAATTTGTGTATAGATCGCCACTCAGGGAGGGCACGTCCCCGTCGTGAAGGAAATTGTGTGAAATACACAGTGAAAGAAATAAAAGAAGATGATTCAATTTTATAAACTATCTAATCTATATATATGAAATATTAACACATGGAATACCTAGCCAACGGCTAGGTTTGGTGTGTAACATGACTCCCCTCCTCAAAAAGCTTTGTCCTCAAAGTTGGAAATGTCTGGAAAATACTTTCAGGTTCCCATGTGGCATCCTCATCTGGTAAGTCTTGCCATTTGATGAGAAATTCTTGAATCTGGCGCGACCGTAGTCTTCATACTCTTTGTTGTAATATTTCTTCAGGTTGGAGATATATGCATCCTTCCTCATCGAGCACTGGTAATTCTGATTGACCTTGCACTTTTTGACCAATTACTTTTTTGAGACATGAAACATGAAATACCGGGTGTATTCTTGATGATAAGGGTAGCTCTAACTGATAGGCTACTTCTCGAATGCGACACACAATTTTTTAAGGACCATAGAATTGTGGAGCCAACTTTTGGCTGGACTTTATCCTTAACGATGATTGTTTGTAAGGTTACAACCTTAGGAAAACCCTGTCACCTATATTAAAAGTTCTCTTTGATCGGTGCAAGTCTTGTTGTTGTTTCATACAATTTTGTGCTTGGACTAAATTCTCTTTGAGGATGGTGAGTGTAGACTGCATTTGTTGGAACCAATAATCCACTTTGGCTACTTTGGATGACCCTGGTACATAATTTGTGATGATTGGAGGTTTGGTGCCATATAATGCTTCAAAGGGAGACATCTTAATTGAGTAATGGTAAGAAGTGTTGTACCACCATTCTGCCAATGCTAGCCACTGGCTCCATTGGTATTGTTTATCTTGAACGAAACATCTTAAGTACATACCCAAACATTTGTTAACTACTTCTATTTGACCATCTATCTGTGGGTGGTAGGACGAAGACATATTCAATTTGGTACCACTAAGTCAAAATAATTCCCGCCAAAAGTTACTAGTGAAGATGGGATCTCTATCACTTACAATATTTTTAGGCATACCATGTAATTTGAAGATTGAATCCATAAATACCTTTGCCACCTTGCTTGCAGAAAATGGATGTTGTAAAGCCTGAAAATGAGCGTATTTGGATAACCGATCTACGACTACGAATATTACTGTCCTGCCTTCTGATTTAGGAAGATCTTCAATAAAATGCATGGATATATTTTCCCACTGACGCTCAGGGATGGGTAATGGTTGTATCAACCCTGGTGATTTGACTGTTTCTCCTTTATTGCGCTGGCAAACTTCGCATTCTGCTACCCATTGTTTGACTTCTGCTTTTAATCCTTTCCAACAAAATGATTTTTTGACCCTTAAATATGTTTTCAAAAATCTTGAATGTCCTGATGATGGAGAAGCATGTGATTCGTCAAGGATCTTTGATTTGAGTTCTGAATTGTGTGGAATGTAAATGCGGTTCTTCTTCCGGAGGATTTTATCTTCATAAGAGAATAAAGGGTGTTTAGAGGACCCTATAGATAATTCTTGAATTATCTGAGCAGTTTCGCTATTGGATAACCATTCATCTTGTAATTGATTCACCCATTGAGAGCAAGGACCCAAAATAGTGTTAATGAATACTTCGTCTTCATATTTCTTGGATAACGCATCGACGGCTACATTTTCCTTCCCCTTCTTATATTTGATAACAAAATCATAACCCAATTGTATCGTTCCAAATTTTTCGCACCCTTACCTTCAGGCTAAAGGATCCGTGCCCGGAAGGGGGATGGGAAAAGGATGGGACGGTACCTCGGACTGAGAGGCCCTTTGAAGGTCCCGCCTCTCGGGGGAGGGGTATTAAGGTGATTTTTCAACGGATGGTGGGGTTCACCAAGAAACGTTTAGTGGCAGTTTCCATGCCTAGGTTGGGAATGTGTTTAATGTGTTCAGTTTTATCTTTAAACATCCAAGTCCTAGGTTTGGCCAGATGAATCTAAGTGTTCTATTATGAAAATGCAAATTAAATAAATACAAAAAATAGATTTGGACAGAAAACAAAAAGAATACGCTAGATTAAAGAACCATACCTGATCCGGATGTCTGATGAAGGTTCTAATTTTTGAAGCAGTCCAGATCGTCTGGAATTTGATAGGATCATCTGAGATCTGACGGGATCATCTGAGATCTGACGAATTCATCTAAAGAATTCGTTAGAGACCTGCAAACAGAGAGATAGATACAAAATACCAGAAATGCAACTATTCTAACAGAGAAAAAATGGTGTAAAATGGCAACATAGATGCTAAGGTGATAATCACAAATAAAAATTCAAGTAGATTATGACGTTCTAATGACAAATTATGACTTCATTGTGCACTTAAGCTATATGGGTGAACTCCAAGATGCAGAACAATAAGGAATAATAACAAATTTAACTAAATGCAGGATAAATCAACAAACAAAGTGAGAAAACGCAAACCCTAGGCACTGATTGCCCCCAATGTTGACTACAGTCGAAATCATCTCGGATTGGTACGAAATCGTCTCTAATTGAACAGGATCGTCTGCGACGATCTGAGCTTGCTTCGACTGAAAAACAATGAAGTTCCTGCAAACAAACTTGGAAAAATACAAATGCAAATGGTGGTTTAAGATAGTCTAATGCATGTAGAATTCGTGTTACAGGGAATTTCAGCCAGGGGGAATGCCAAGAGGGGGTCCTAAGGTTAAATAGGCTTAGGAGGGAGGTTAGGAGGTTGGAGATCATCCTAATTTGGAAGATCTCCAATGGGGGAGGTCTCTAACGACGCAGACACGCTTCTGCTCGGATTAGAGACGCCGTTGAAATAGAAGCTAACTATGCACAAATCAGTTTGGGACGAGATCGTCCGGACGTTCTTCTCCGAAAGAAATCGTCCGATCTGAGGCGATATCGTCTGATCGGCGACGATATCATCAAACGGACAAAACAAACTCTAAAAATGGCATAAAAAATGAGGAAACGGGCAGCAGGCGGTTTGGGAGCGATTTTGGGGTTAAAATTTGAATTTGAATTATTACTAATGTAATTTTAATTATTTGCTAAGGTTTACTGCGCCAATTTTAGGGTGCTACATTTTGCCCCCTCTTTAGCAAATTTTTCGAGGAAAATGCGTTAAAGATGAGTTCTTCTCGATCTACGAGAAAGCAAAAATTTATTCCCATTTTTAGGCGACGATTCTTGGTCGAATCGTACGATAGCTTACTATGATGCCCCCTCCGTGTTTTTACCCAAATCGAACGTTTGAGGTAAAAACGCGAAAAAGCCAAAATTAAATTTGTTGTTAATTGTTTTTGAATAAAATTAAGAAAAATAGGGAAAAACCCTAATTCATTTTTACTGTTCATTTTTTATTTTTTGGTTTCTAGAGCTCTGCAAACAAGATGGTCGAGACAGCGCACAGATCGACAGAGGTCCGACGCGGGCTACGGGTAAGGGTCTAAACTTAGTTTAGAAGGCTTGAATTTTGAATTTCATGCTTTTTAGATTAAATTTTGATGATTTTTGAGCATCGCGGCCATTTTTGGGCCGTCGACGTCGTCGAGACGAAATCGTCTCGATATCGCCGATTTCGTCCAGGGCGAAATCGACGAAATGGGGACGATTTCGTCAAAAAGGGGACGATTTAGGCTGGAAAAATCGAAGATGAATTTGCTCAAATTTGGGACGATATCATCCAATAGTGGATGATATCATCATTTATGAAATTGAACTTTGTTTTACTTGCATTATTAATGATTGTTTTATTAATGATTTTTATTGTTTTGTTGTTTATGTTGCAGAGAGGATTACTAAAGAGCAGAGAATGGAAATACGACGGGATGAGGGATGACTTGGCCGCTCTATCTCGGGCAGAGCGAGATCAGCTGGCTCAGGTCGGCTTGCAGCATGTGGCAGAGATGCCACAGGTTTCTACAGATATGGGGCTATTGACAGCCCTAGCAGAGAGGTGGTATCCGGGTTCTTCCTATTTTTGGTTACTCGACGGGGAGATGACTCCCACACTAGAGGATGTATGGAGGATTTTGAGGATCCCCATACAAGGATGGCTAATCACTCCCATGGCCAATCAGGGCCACGCGATGATGCGACTATGCGGAGATCCGAGCTTCACCCTGGAGAAGGGCGGAGTGAACATCGAATCTCTACGGCAGATGCCTGGGGCATCTAGACTGACACAGGTTTTGGTTGGGGTTGTAGGTGGTCTACTGCTATGCCATCGAGTGGATGCAGAGTACCATGGCTACTGACAGATGTGGTCTACGACATGAGAGACCACGGATATAGGTTTGCTTGGGGGAGCTTTGTACTATGCCGATTGTATAGGATCCTGCATGGGGTCGTATACAAGGGCGGTCGATGTCTGGTTATGACATCTCTACTGCAGGTTTGGTGCTAGGAGCACATCATGGTGTGGAGGCCGATAGGGCTCCCACTGATAGGGATTGATGGGGAGAGGCCCCGAGCTTTCTACTGGTGGCTCCGGAGAGGGTCATAGCGGCGGATAGATCTGCCAATGTCTCGGAGACTACTTGACGACCTTGTCTTCGACCAGATCACTTGGAGGCCTTGGAGAGATCATCCAGGGTGGGCCGAGGATGGACAGGAGCTGGCTCACGTTAGGCAAACCTGTTGGCTAAGGATGGAGAGGGGAGAGGTGGAGCTCCACCGCTATGACCAAGTTTTGAGGCAGTTCGGTCTATAGTAGGGGATCCCATCTCTCAAAGACTACGAGTTTTCTTGGACTATCCGGGATAACACTACAGTTAGTGGGGCTCTAGATATGCAGCGCTTCTAGGGTCCAGACATAGATGATGCCCCCATTCATCCGGTGGATGGGGATGATGTAGGGGTAGCCGACGGCTATGATGCCTGGTACACAGGCATCCGCCCTCCTCGGATGACGAGGGCTTAGGGTCCGATTCACACAGTTGTGCGTCGGATGGGGAGGCGACGCCAGGCGGCCATTGAGGTGGCACAGGGTCATGGCGGGAGAGAGCAGAGGCTACGATAGCGGGAGAGGAGGGAGGAGAGACCCCCTTCTCCATGGAGAGAGAGACCACCATCGCCCGATAAGGGCAAGGGTGTGGACATAGGAGAGAGTAGTGAGATGGCTACTCTCCAGGCGGAGACTATCCGTCTCTAGGCAGAGGTGCAGACTCTACAGGATGAGGCTGCACGACATCGAGAGGAGGCCACACAGCTTAGAGATGAGGTAGCACGCCTCAGAGCATGGAGCGGAGGGGCGAGCACTCGGGATCTAGCACGGGCTATTGCCCAGGTCACATTCTATCAAACACTATACCACCATATGGTGCCAGAGGGGCAGAGGTTACCGTTGTCGGCCCATATTGCGGAGCCTGTCGGGATGAGGTCATCGAGGACATCATCACGATCAGAGTCCAGGACTCATAGCACCACACGGACTATGATGGGGCCACCTCGTCCACCTCAGGGCGGGGGAGGAGATGAGGCTGAGAGCTCGAGGGGTTCTCGAGGCTAGCTGCTATAGATTGCACTACATAGATTGATTATAGTGCTTATTATTATTTTTGATAGGGGATTGAGTATGCCTAGGTACAGATTGTGGCATACCAATCTAGTTTTGAGATGATGTACATATACTTGTTGAGATATATATAGATGAGATATTTTTTGATCATATGACTTGTCTTATGTATTTGTATGATGCTTTAATGTTTTGATTGATTGATTCGATGATTCATGTAATTATGCCATTTGGAAATATGATGGTTTGAATGTCATGCTTTTTTTAAAATTTAAATGAAATAATCTGATGTAAACAAGTTGGTTGTTTGTGATGTGATAATTTGATAAAAATAAAAGGGACTTTTAACAATAATTTCAAAGGACATTGTCGCTATTATAGACCATTTCATGGAGTCGCCGCTCACTCGGTCGTCAAGCTAATCCTAGTATAGAAATATTGCTAAAAGTAAAAGAGTGCTTAAGAGACTGTCTTAAGACTTTGTTGTGATGATGCAAATGATGATGATGATGATGATTTGTTTTTCAGATTTCCATGAAAATATTATGCATGAAATATTTTAAAATGACTTTTGCTAGGCATAAATTCCTAAGTGTGATAAATTTTTTGGATAATTCCCTAGGAATTATACCATCATTGCAAAATTGAAGTTTGACATAATGACATGAAATAGAATAGGTGTTTGTTTGTTTTAAAGCATAATTGTGTAACATAATGATTTAAGTCATATGTTTTTATGATTTTAAATAAATGGGGAATAAAATTGGTACAATGGTTTGCGCTAGGCATAGAATATTTAGGTATAGACTTATACCATCATCGCGAAATCCAAAGAAGAAAATAGATTGTTTTATTGCATGGTTGATTTTTAATTTTGGTCTTCAGAAAATATGAAGATGAGGACTTGCGCTAGGCATAAAATTCCAATTTTGGTTTTTGGAACTATACCATCATTGCGAAAGTCGATAATATATATAAATGTAACTTGATTGCATGTTTTGGAAAATGATTTTGATTTTTTTGAGAATGCATGTAGTTGTCTTTATACTAAACAACTGTTCTTCAAAGAAGAAAATGAATTTATTCCAAACAATTTGCAAAAATATTTCAAAGTATCTTAAAGACAAAAGTTAGATTTATAAGGAATCCCATGTGCGTATGTGAGTTCATTACCAATCTTGATTTATCATAATGATACACAAAATCTCTCAAATACAAATGTGTGTGCAATTGCATTGTTCATTTACCAAGTTTTGAGCAAGATAATTTGATACAAGTGATTTGAATGAACCAAATAAGTGTTCATTAACCATGATTTAGATGCATATAACCATACCAGACTACTATGTAGGTCGGGTTATCAAGAGCTAGCTAATCCATAAGCAGACATAGGTCTATACAAAAGAAGGTCGCTAATGTGACAGACATATCACCACGCTAGGAGTTACCCAAGGCCAAGCGGGTTGGGCACAAACCACCTGTTATGGGGCTTACCTCACGGTTTTCGAATAATTGAGAATTCCAGGGATTCAAGCTCATCAACCCTTCTTTTCTTTTCAAGGGGTAGGGAAAGGGATTTTATTGCTTTTGCTTTTGCTTTTCTCTTTTTTTTTTTTTTGTACTTTTGTATTTTGGCTTGATATTTGAAATAATGCTGAAATAACTTGTTTCTTTTTCTCTTTTTCTTTTGAACTTTTCTTTTCTTTCTATGCTAGGGATACTTGCTCGGATTAGCTGTAGAGCAAGGGATTTTTATTCCGGGTAGGGGTGAACTTGTCCTTTTGCCAATTCTCAAAGATTCTAGACCATGTGCATGATAGGATAGCAAGGGAAACTTTTCGCTCAAGAACCACTTCTACTATGTAACATAGCATGGAAATTACAAATGTAATCATTTTATTGTGAAAAGATATGCTTGGTTTAAGTAAATAACAACATCAATTCTCTATGCTCAAACTTTATTTAATTGAATTTTGTGGACTTTGATATAAGAGAGATTAGTAATCATGCCAGATAAAATCAAGATATTTATTTTTGTGTTTGTGATAGTGGGAGATTCCAAATAAATGCTAATTTATCCAAAATAACTTGAAAATATAACTGCAATGCTTGAAGAAGAAATATATACAACAAATATTTGTGAAGAGTTTGATAATTTTGACTCTCTCTTTCTTCTTTATTTTTTTTTTGGGTTTCAAAAGAGTCAATAATATTGCTGTTTTGACTTTTTATTTTTTTCATTTTTTTTTTTTGTTTAAAGAGTTTTATATATATTTTTAAAATGAGACAACATGCAAAATATGTACAAATGATGAAATGACCAAATTTTATGCGTAATATCGCTTAAGATGCATAATATTCAGAGGTTCTTTTAAATATTTACCATCTAAGGTAGCTAATTTGTATGCTCTGATTCAAATTTAGCGAGTGATAATATATGGTCCAAGCCGTTGGGCTCAAATTTACCTTTAAGGTCTTTAGTTGCATTAGTATTTTTTTTTTGAAGATTTTGAGGATTTTGATTTTTTTATATTTTGATTTTAATTTATGAATTGGAATTGGTGGTATATACAAGATGATCTATATACACTATACAAGGTTATTTGAGTATAGCATGTCTAAGGTTGCTTCAAAATCAAAGGAGGTTTTGAAGGATAATTTGGTTGTGTTGAAGGTAAGAACAAAAGGTGATGAATAAAAGGTAGTGATAACAAAAGCTTTGTTATAATGTAGAATAATGTAGCAAAATATTTGACTTTTATATGTGTAAAATTGATCATGTTACAAAATAAAATGTCAGAAGGATAAGAAAGTTCTTCATTCTTATTACTATATTCCAAGTCTTGATAAGATGGAGGGAGTATATGTGAAAGATATGCATGGGTGTTATTTGGTAAACAAGGATGATCATATATGGATGAAGAAAAGTGATGGATAGAAGATAATTGTGACAATAGAGAATGTATAGAACTTGATGTTTCAACCGTTAAATATTCTTCAAATGGTGTTGGGTCACCATGTATGGTAACACTTTTATTTGCAAGTTCAAACTTCAAACATTGGTGAAGAGTGGAAGGGACAACCCTCATCGTATGAATCCAAGGACTTCTAAGAAGTAGGTTGTAATGTGAAGGGCAATATGCTACATAAAACAAAGTATCCAAGATCTTGGATCCAATATTGAGGGGAAAAGTTATAGTACCTTGAGCTTCTTGAATTTCATTGTTAAAAGATTTTATAATAACATTTGATTCATTAAGATCTTCTTCCTTTGATTTGAGTTTTTGGAATAATTGATAAGTGCATAAATTAAGAGAGGAGCCATTATCTACCATGATAGTTTTAACAGGTGTTTCTTTACTAGATCCTGTAATGTAAAGATAGTAGTCTTCTTGTGGAGTAGAGGAAGGAATATCCTCATCATAGAATGAAATATGGTTAACCTCAAGAGGGTTTACACCATTAATTATGTTCTTAGAGAAAATATGATGAGGAACAAATTGTTGGCTAGGTATCTTGAACAAAGTTTCCTTATGAGAACTTTGTAATACTTCTAAAAGGGATATCTTTGCTTGAGGATTAATCACTTGTTGTTGGCTATCAAAGTGGATTTCAGATTGAGATTTTGATTCTAAATATGAGCTTTCTATGCTTACATTCCATTTTGGATCATTCTCTAGAGCCAAAGATAGTTTTGAAGGTTGGTCAAATGAGGAATCCATATCTTGAATATCAGATTGAGTTGATTGAACTTGAGGTTGCTCATTTGTAGTTTTTGTTACAATATTAATAATATCATCATGATGGGACACATTAACATGCAATATTTGATTGGTTTCTTGTTGTTGATAATTGAATAGGGGTTCTTGGGAGATCCCCATGTCTTGATTGATTATTGGTATTTGTTGTGTAGGAGTTTGATTGTTTACTTGGAGATTTATAATCAGTTGTAGATTGTAATTCCTTTATATTAAAAAGACCCTCATCAATCAAATCTTGAATTGAACATCTTAAATCTTTACAATTTTGTGTCATATGTCCATCTACTCTATGATATTCACAATGTAGCTCAGGTTTAAACCAATCTGTTGTGGTATCAGGTTGTCTTATGGAAGGGAGTTCAATCCTATTTGTGTCAAGTAAATACTTGAGAATTATATCCATTGGTTGATTGAGCTTAGTAAATTTACGTGATGAAGGTTTTCGAGAGGTTTTTGATACGTGCCTTAGGAATTCAGTCATAAAAGGGCCTAATGGTTTCTCACCTCTACTTTCTTTATTATGGGTAGAATGATGACAGGAAGATTGTGAAGTATGAGGTGAGTGCATGGTAGGATTGGAAGAATAAGTATTTTCTTGTTGAAATGGATGTGTTGTATTGAAAGAAGAATATTGAAAGGGTGGAGGAGGATTGTATGTGGATTGATAGACATAATATGGATATATGGGAGAATAGATAATATCGTTATGAAGAGGATTGGAAAAGGGATTGTCCTGTTGGGGTAAGGATGAAAAATGAGAAAAGTGTGATGGAGGTGGTGTTGAATAGGGATGAGGTTGGTCATAATCAACAAATGTATTTGGCTGAATTCTTCCAACATTACAGATGGGCTCATATTGATTTGAGTAAAAACTCATGGTTTCTTTAGTACTTCTAAAAGTAATATTTAGTATCTACTATTTAGAATTGAATCTAAAACATACAAACTTGAAATGATGATTTTGTTTTTGTTTTTCTTGTATACATATATATATTTTTTTGTTTTTTTATATTTTTGAATCAGAAAGATGCCTATGTTATTCACGTCGGGTTCACCAAAATGTATCGTTCCAAATTTTTCGCACCCTTACCTTCAGGCTAAAGGATCCACGCCCGAAAGGGGGATGGGAAAAGGATGGGACGGTACCTCGGACTGAGAGGCCCTTTGAAGGTCCCGCCTCTCGGGGGAGGGGTATTAAGGTGATTTTTTGACGGATGGTGGGGTTCACCAGGAAACGTTTAGTGGCAGTTTCCACGCCTAGGTTGGGAATGTGTTTAATGTGTTCAGTTTTATCTTTAAACATCCAAGTCCTAGGTTTGGCCAGATGAATCTAAGTGTTCTATTATGAAAATGCAAATTAAATAAATACAAAAAATAGATTTGGATAGAAAACAAAAAGAATACGCTAGATTAAAGAACCATACCTGATCCGGATGTCTGATGAAGGTTCTGATTTTTGAAGCAGTCCAGATCATCTGGAATTTGATAGGATCATCTGAGATCTGACGGGATCATCTGAGATCTGACGAATTCATCAGAAAATTCGTCAGAGACCTACAAACAGAGAGATAGATACAAAATACCAAAAATGCAACTATTCTAACAAGAGAAAAAATGGTGTAAAATGGCAACATAGATGCTAAGGTGATAATCACAAATAAAAATTCAAGTAGATTATGACGTTCTAATGACAAATTATGACTTCATTGT
Organism: Wollemia nobilis; assembly: GCA_028583015.1. NCBI lineage: Eukaryota > Viridiplantae > Streptophyta > Pinopsida > Araucariales > Araucariaceae > Wollemia > Wollemia nobilis. The sequence continues at coordinate 2,103,720 of JAQPPZ010001190.1, read as the reverse complement.
GCACTTAAGCTATATGGGTGAACTCCAAGATGCAGAACAATAAGGAATAATAACAAATTTAACTAAATGCAGGATAAATCAACAAACAAAGTGAGAAAATGCAAACCCTGGGCACTGATTGCCCCCAATGTTGACTACAGTCGAAATCATCTCGGATTGGTATGAAATCGTCTCGAATTGAACAGGATCGTCTGCGACGATCTGAGCTTGCTTCGACTGAAAAACAATGAAGTTCCTGCAAACAAACTTGGAAAAATACAAATGCAAATGGTGGTTTAAGATAGTCTAATGCATGTAGAATTCGTGTTACAGGGAATTTCAGCCAGGGGGAATGCCAAGAGGGGGTCCTAAGGTTAAATAGGCTTAGGAGGGAGGTTAGGAGGTTGGAGATCATCCTAATTTGGAAGATCTCCAACGGGGGAGGTCTCTAACGATGCAGACACGCTTCTGCCCGGATTAGAGACGTCGTTGAAATAGAAGCTAACTATGCACAAATCAGTTTGGGACGAGATCGTCTGGACATTCTTCTCTAGACGAAATCATCCGATCTGAGGCGATATCGTCTGATCGGCGACGATATCGTCAAACGGACAAAACAAACTCTAAAAATGGCATGGAAAATGAGGAAACGGGCAGCAGGCGGTTTGGGAGCGGTTTTGGGGTTAAAATTTGAATTTGAATTATTACTAATGTAATTTTAATTATTTGCTAAGGTTTACTACGCCAATTTTAGGGTGCTACACCAATAGTTTGGTTAACCACTTATTTTGTTCCGGATAGGAAAACCTTTGCTCAAGAAAATGTTTGAGACTACTATGATCTATTTTTATAATGAAGCAGCTACTGATTAGGTAGTGTCTCCATTTTTCTATTGCATGGAGAATTGCCAACATTTCTTTTTTTTATGTGGATCTTCCCAAGTTTTTTCTCGATAACTGTTTACTTTCAAATGCCAACGAATGACCTTCTTGCATTAATATAGCCCCAATTCCTGTGCCTGACGCATCACATTCGATAATAAATGGTTTGTGAAAATTTGGAGTTGCTAAAACTGGAGTTGTACACATGGCCTCCTTAAGAGCTTTGAAGGCTTGAGTGGCCTCTTCTGACCAATGAAAAGCATCCTTATTTGTGAGTGCTATGAGAGATGCTGCAATATTACCATAATTTCATACAAACTTGCGATAGTAGCCCGTGAGACCCAAAAAACCATGAAGTTTCTTGATGGTTTTAGGTAAAGGCCATTCTTGAATTACCTTAATTTTATTGGGATCGACTTTGACGCCCTCATGTGAAACTATATGACCAAGATACTCGACTTCTTGGACACCAAATGAACATTTGGAACGTTTGACAAATAACTTTTCTCTGTGTAAAATGTGAAGGGCCTTATCCACATGATGTAAATGATCCTTCCATGTTTTGCTATATATGAGAATGTCATCAAAAAAGACTAACACAAACTTACGGAGGAGTGGACGAAACACTTGGTTCATGAGACTTTGGAATGTGGATGGTGCATTAGTGAGACCAAAAGGCATGACCAAAAATTTGTAATGACCTTCATGAGTACGAAAAGCAGTTTTGGGAATATCTTCTTCATTGACACGGATTTGGTGAAATACTGAGCGAAGGTCTAATTTTGTAAAAAAATTTGCACCATGCAACTCGTCTAGTAGGTCATCTATGACATGGATAGGAAATTTGTCCTTGATAGTGAGTTTATTGAGAGAACAAAAATTAGGATACATACGCCAAAATTTATCTTTTCGTCGAGCCAGAACTACAGGTGAGGAATAAGGGCTAGTGCTGTGATGAATGACTCCATGATCTAGCAGATCCTGAACGATTTGCTCGATTTCTATCTTTTGTGGTTGAGGATAGCGATAAGGACGACTGTTAGGTGGAACACACCCTGGAATCAAATGGATGGCATGGTCATGAGATCATTTAGGTGGTAATCCTTTAGGTTCATGGAAAACCTCTTTGTAATTTGCTACGATGTCTCGTAAATTTGGGGCAGTAATATCTGAAGTTTCTCAAGATTGTTTTTCCAAACAATTCATTTGAGCTATAAATTCGTAACCACCCTTTTTTAACATCTTCTCCATACTATGAGAGCTCACTATCTGTGATGGAGGAGTAGTAATGCCTTGTAAGTGAATGACCCTTCCATTTTCCTTCCATTCCACAAATAATTTTTTGAAATTGAAGCTAACCGTGTCTATTGTTTCCAACCATTCAACTCCAAAAATGACATCAAATTTCCCTAAGTTCATGACAAAAAGAGATCCAAACTAGGTATAAGTTCCCATTTTAATGGAAACTTGAGATGTTCTACCAACACATTGAGCGTTCACCCCGTTGGCTACTAGAACATGGAATTTGTATTTATTGGAAGAGTTAATGAATAAGTTCAAAGCTTTTGCTGTTTTAATGTCAATAAAATTGTGGGTACTGCCAGAATCAATTAGCACATTCACCTTTTTCTGGTAGAGAAATCCCAGTACCTTGATGGTATGGTGGGCTGTTAACCCCATGAGGGCATGCACGGAGATAGCCATTGTATCCTCTTCCTTCTCTTCTAGAGTACTTAGTAGTTCCTCTTGCATAGGTTCTTCTTGGTGGTAAGCTTCTTCCTCTTCTCCTTCATATTGATCGCATTCAATATGAAAGTTTTGTTTTTGTGCACATGCTTGTTCTCTGGGATGATGATTGCGACATTTATAACAAAAGTATCTTGATGGTTGATCATTTCTATGAAAGTAATTGTTGTGATACGAAGGACGACTATAAGTTTCATGCCATGCATATAACTAAATTCTCTTCTCAGCCAGCTTGGCTATTCTTATGCAATCGTTCAACGAGGTTGGGTTTTGAATGTCCACCTCAACCCTAATATTTTCTTTCAATCCATTGCGAAAAGCTCCTAACACTGTGTCTGAACTGAGGTCTAATGTATATGGTAGTAAACTGGTGAATTTCGAGATGAACTCACTAACCGATCCTTCTTGTTTAAGAGATAACAGTCTTACTGTGTATGACGATGTAGCTCATTCATCAAATCTTTCTAAAAAATAGGTAGTGAATTTTTTCCAGTTAATAGTAGCTCCTTTCTCGCGCTTAAGCCATATGAACCATTGCTAGGCCTCAGTGCCTAATTTTGATGTAGCGAAAGGGACTTTATCAAAATCCCTAATTTGGTATAAGTCTAGAATGCATTCCATTTTGGCTATCCAACCACGAGGATCATGACCCTCAAAAGTGGGCATATCAATGCATGGAAAATTATTAGGGCCTCTCGATTGGTGATAACCCATATCCCTATCCCGATCTTGGTTATATCACTGTCTATGATAGCGATTCCCGTAATTATCCTGATTTCCTCTTTGCTGCTCCCAATATTCATCCTGGTTGTTATTTTCTTCATGTCGTTGTTCATGGGAGTGATTTTTGGGATTAGTATTGGGATTATGTTGGTTTTGTGCGCTCAATAGTTTAGTTATGTTGACATTAGTTTTGCGCATACCATCTAGTAAGTGTCGGAGAGTTTCATCCATGGTAATGGCCGAGTTACTTGATTCTCCTTGTGTGACGTTTTTGTGAGTTGGGGGAGGGTTAGTAGCCATGGGGTCAACCAGTGGATGACTCGGATTATAACTACCAATTTTGAAAGGAGAAGGAGAATTTTTTGTACCTTGGCTTCGATGAGGTCTTCTTGCATTGTTATTGGGCATCTCCAAGCTTGTTAGTCGACCGTCAGGTCCTTTGGTCCACTGTTTGGTCATGCACTTTCAAAATCTTGCTTTGAAATTTTTTGGCTTCAATTTCTCCAATAATAATTTGATGAATTGTACCAAAATTTGTGTGTTCCGCTTCAACTGTCGCTCCAACTGCGATGCGGATTTGAATTTGGGTAGCCTCCTTGACAAAAAATTTCAACAATTTTTTTTTTCAATTTGCACACTTTTTATTTTTTTGTTTTGTACCACTTTGACACTAACTGGACTGGGCTAACCAACCGAAGAACTGAGACACGAGGAAATCGGACGGACAACGAGGAGTGGACAGAACAAGACAACGAGGAGCAGACAGAACAAGACATGAAGGACCGTGATGTGAGGAAATCAAATGGATAACGATAGCTGGACTTTTGAGGAAATTGAACGGACAACGACAGTTGGACCGCAAATCGAAGGACTGAGACTAACCGACCGAAGAGGAATGGATGGGACAAGACACGAAGGACCAATGATGGAGGAGGTTAGACACTACGTGAGAAACACAACAAATCGACATGCAGCAGACATGCGAAGGCAATGGATGATTCGCGCGTGGAAGTGGGGCTCGTGTGACCGAAGTCACACCTCTCTTCCTATGTTATCTTCTTTAAAAACCAAGATTTGCCCGCAACCTAGTATATGTGGGATAAATGCCCCATGAAATAAAAAATAAAATAAATAAATTTAATGGCAAGTACCTTAGGTTAGTGTTTTAATACATATTTTTTCCATGATTTTGATTGGACGACGACAGTTCCTCCTGGCGCGATTAGATTTTTGGACTGTTACAGCCAATTTGGAAGTGCGATCAAATATTATCGCTTCCTTTCTTCTGCTTTTGCTAAAATGCACGTTAATCACTATCTCCAATCATGTTCGGCCCTTCTAGAGTGCATGATATATACTGGTATCCGATGCTGGTTTTTATCCGTTTGAAACTTTGTTTAAATTGTCTAGGAATCATCGAATCGATTATTGGTGCATTGTTGGTGGTTACCAAATAGAAAATTATTGTTTGTTGCTACCTGGTATTTGAACAAAATTACATCATGTTAATGAGTGTTGTGGTGGCGTTTACACCTGCTGTGAACACTGTATAGGTTGCACCCGATACTTGTGTATGAAACCAACGAACCCAGCGGAGAGCGAAATGTATTTGGATCGTGCTAAATCTGATACCACTTGGAACGTTAAATCTCGTTCTCTGATTAAATTCAAATCAATTCTTCAAATTGCAGTATAAGAAGTAAACACGAACAACAACCTTAGATGAAATAAATCAATTTGTGTATAGATCGCCACTCAGGGAGGGCACGTCCCCGTCGTGAAGGCAATTGTGCAAAATACTTAGTGAAAGAAATAAAAGAAGATGATTCAATTTTATAAACTATCTAATCTATATATATGAAATATTAACACATGGAATACCTAGCCGACGACTAGGTTTGGTGTGTAACACAGACCTTGTAATTAAATAAAGATGCGACAAAAGTATATATAGATTATGAAATAACAACAAATAGAACCAATGGTCTTATTACAATATAATTTTGGATTCTATATTTTAGGAGTTACCGGATGAACATACATTCTCCACAAACAAGGTCAAGATTGTTCATCGAATCTTGAGCTCTTAGGAAAAGTGATACAAAGCAATTACATTCGTCGCATTGGGTATGATAGAAATTGCTATACTATTGGATCAAAATTTGTCATGCCTATAGATAGGTATTGCACCCTAAATTTTAGCTAAAGTATAAAATTGTATGAATTGAGATTGTTCTTTGTTTCAACCTTTGTATAAGGTCAACTCCTTGAAATTATTGCATTTTGAAAGGAAAAAGGGTTAGAGAAAGAAATTGAAAAATGGATGGAATATAGTGTAACATCATTGGATTTGACCAGATAATATACTACCAAACCAATTATATGATACATAATAAATCATCCATTATCAAATACAATTACAAATTCATTCAATTTAAATAAGTACTTTAATCATTCCAAGGATTTAAATTGTTAGTAATCTAATAGATGATCCAAACAACATAATTCAATTTAACAAAATAGACTAACAATTAAGTGTAATAGAAATGAAACATAAGTAACCTGCAATTGCATAGTAATTAAGGCCAAATAACTATCACTTCATTGATCAATAGCAATATTACAAAGCAATACCAATAACGGACTACAGAGCCAACCCTTGTGTTGGCATATATCAACCTATTTAGTCTACAATTTGAAGTTATAGTGGTAAATGTATAGTTGTAAGGCCATTAAGAAAAATAGTTTGGAAAGAAGCCAAAATGTCGAGGTGGCTACTCTAGGCTTCATCTTGTGCATATATTTAAATTACACTGATATTTATCCATTAATCTACAACTACCTTCTTCAAGTAGATCCTTGATTGTAACTAATCTATTGAAGCTATCATTTTCATGCTCTAATATCATTATATAGAGCCAACTGGTGGGCACCATGGTAGTTATAGGTCTTGTTAGCTTTTGATGAGTATATGATATAGGAAATGTAACCATAAGATGCAAGATAAGCAAGCTATGATATCTATATGATAATGGTACTATAATATGTAGGAAAAAAAAGAGAAAATTTTTCAATAACTTAGAAATATGCCATTAATGAAAGCTCACAAAAATAGTACAATGTAGTATAATGGAGGACATGAACACTCCATAAACTATTTTCTAAAGAAACTACATTGTACTCCTCTACCAATCTATACCATGCACTCTCTATATTCTCTCCCCTATATTTCACTCACTATAAGGACTTTATATAGGAAGATAGGTTTCTTGGCCCTTACTCTACCTTTGACTCTATCCTATGATTCATGTACATGTGGACTACATGCACATTTACATCATTGCATATTCTGACACATGTGCATTTATTACATGTTGAAGTAACTACTTAAATTTAATCTAAAGTAAACTCCTACTCTAGTAATGTACCAAAGATGGTACATTAATATGTACCCAATAATGTAATATACTCTAACACCCCCTTGTATTACATTATTTGGGTATTTAAGACTTTAGTATTCAATATGGATCTTCATCTTGGTTCTTCAACTTGATCTGGTCCTTTGTATTATTTTAATTCATCTTGCACTATATGCCTCCTTGATCTGGTTTCTCTTCTTCTTTATTCTTGTCTTTGGAGTCAGTTACTACACTTTCATAGGTGGTCGTGCTATCACCTAATTCTTGTAAAAGTATCTTCTCTTTGTCTTTATACTTTTTATAATTTTTTAAGTTCTATATAGAAGCTTCTAAACAAACACTTAAGGCATCATGATAAGATTTTGAGTTAGTAGAACTTGAAGTATCTATACTTCATGAGGATTGAAATATCTTCTCTAGGTATGATTCATCCAATTTTATTTTCTTTTTAAGTGATTCCATCCATTCTTTTTATTCTACATTCTCATCCCTATAACATTTGAATGGAAGTAATGCCATATATAATATACTACCAAAGTCTAAAGGAATTTGAATTCACTCTTTCCATTATAAATTGCTTTAGTGAATTGATCATATAGATAATATTCCATGGTTTCAAAGTTATCTTTTAAGGCTTCACTATGAATCACTTTTGAAGTAAGGTCTAAGTATCCTTCAGACTTTGTAACTAAATTTCTTATTCCATTTTTATGACACTTGCCCTTTCCTTTCTAATAGTGTTGTTCATATCATTATTTATTATTTTCTTTGATGTAGACATCTTACTTAGTTTTAATATATTTATTTTAGCTCCTTAGTAGACTAAGAATAATTTTGATAGAGACTTTGAAGTTGGATTCCTTATGTCTCCATGGTGATTAGAATATACTAAAATCTTGGTAAAACCTTTCAAACTTAGGTTTTTTAGAATCCCTTATGTCTCCCTAATTAGAGTATGTTATAATATTGATAAAGTGCTTTGATAGTAGTCTTAGCTTGACTTATTTTGAGTTGAATTCCTTTTGTCTCCCTAATGGTTTGATGATAACTTTGATGTAATGTTCATCTCCTAATTCACCTTATTTTTTTTGGTAGATTAATTTTATTCAAAATAGGGCATTTGAAAGGCACCAATGCCTTGTACATCAGTGAAGCAAAAAGGAATACTAAAATTTCAAGAGGATCACAACAAAGAGGCATTAAACCTAGAAAAATAAAAGGAGAACATCCTCTGGGAAAAAGAAACAAAAAGAGGAACTAATAACCATCACCCTAGATCAAAACCAAACTTTTTGTCCTTCAGGCCAACGGACCAAAACCTAGACAGAAAGGAACAAAACCCAAAAAGAAAAGAAAGTAGTTGCAGCAAAAGGACAACAAGCACGCTCAAAGAGGAGCATCAGTTTGCATTGGAGAAATAGCAACGATGTCTAGAACGGTGTCCTTCATAGCATCCTTCGAAGTATCCTTCGGGTTGTCCTTCAGAGCATTGAGACAAGCTTCCTTGGAAATTTCAACCACATCATCATCTTTGACACCCCCTTTGACATCAGAAGGCACTTCAACAGTAGATAGTCTAGGAGTATCATCAAAGGTATCACAAAATAATAGAAGGCTAAGAGCCTAGCATTGTTATTTGAGACTCACAATAGCCTTGCCAATGGTTGTGTGGGCAGTCTCCAGGTGATCAATAGTTGTAGAAGTAGCTTGAACGACCAATTTGTGAAGGTATTTTTCAACTAGGTCAGGCGAGTTGGAGTGGTCCTTTGGAAATTTGACAGAAGTGGAAGGAGGGGTTTCAGCTAATTCTTTGTGCTTGAGCCTATGGGAACATCTGATAGGAGTGGTTTCAACTTTGACCTTTTTCCTAACATTGAATTCAGGATGGGGCTTATCATTCTTGTTCTTCCTCTTAGATTTTGAAATTTTGGGACTAGGCGAAGAGGAAGAGTTCTCCTCCTCAAAATCAGGGCTAAGGATTTTACCTTTAGGGAAATTGAGAAGGAGGTATCTGTACAAGACATTAAAAATCCCTTGGTGGCATGGTAAAACCTCCTCATTTTTGGACCGTGTAGACACAATGGTATAATTCATAGACCATAATATGATGGCAGGGATGTTCATTGTCTTGGAATCATGGAAGTAATTTATGTAAGCCAAGTGGAAGCAGTAAATTTGGATCTCAGGGTTGTCACAGGTTAAATATTGCATGATAGGTTTTAAGATTTCTTGCCAAGGACTGGAAATATTATTGCGATGCAAACCTTTTCTGTACATTTTGTGAATCACCAAATTATTTTCAAGAATGCCAGCTCCACTTCATAGTTATGCTTGTTTCATCGGATAACCTTGTCATCGAAAGGTTGTCCTGTCAGGTCCGCCAACAGCTAAATAGTGATATGGAATTCTAGCCCATGAACAGTAACAAGACCCTTAACCCAGGTCTCAGCAAAGTCCTTCATTACTCCTTCATAAACACTCACAAAAAGCTTGAAGAACTCAATTAGTGCACTTTTAGTCTTATCCTTCCACAAATATCTAACCATTGGATCAAGTTCAACCACTACAGGTTCAATGAAAATGGGTTTACTTTCCTTCATGGTGACAGGCAAAAAATGGTGAAAAGGAAAGCAAATAAAAAGGATTAGGTTGAATAGGATAGGCGCAATGGTAAAGGACTGGTGATTAAGCAAAGCATACAATGAGTTGTTTAAAAGGAAAGCGTTGTTATCGTTGGGAATTATGCAAGGAGGTCAAAAAATGTGCTTCAAAAAAGGAAAAAACCCCTTTAGAAAAGAGGATTGGCTAGGTTAAAGGTCAAAGTGAATTTTTAGGCATTGGACATTACACCAGATAATTGGGTAGAATAATGTCAGATGAGACAGTTGACCATCGGGGTGCACAAAAAACATAGCCAGTAAGAGACCCTAACACGAGACACAGAAAGGATTGGGATGTTCACCATACAGAGTCTCGAAATGAAGCAGCTGGTAAGTTGGTTAAGGATGGTTCTCAACAAGGTAAGATTACACAAATCAATGCACATGGGAGAAAAATAATTATTAATCATGCTCAATTTCACCTTGGGATAATAAAAGGATTCGGTTAGCAAAATATTTGTATGAGCATGGATGAAGGTGGTTGGTATTTTAAAAATGAAACACAAAGAATCATGCGACCAATTTTCAATGTAAAGCATAGAGCTTGAAGGAAGGCCCAACAAAAATATTGAAATGTGAGCCCTATACTTCACGTGGAATAAGGAATTTTGGGGAATGAACTAGAATATATTTTTAAGACTCAGCATGAGTATCATCACTTTGACCATGTTTAATAAGTTCATCCACCTCGGGATGTAGAGTATCGGTCCAAGTCAATAATCCTTGGGCGTTAGCCCCAATATTAGCTAGTTTGTCAGCAACAGTGTTGGCCTCCCTGTAGGCATGTTGGACAATGTTGTGCTGCTGTCAAAGGATTTGATTACTTTCCTCCACAATTGTTCTGATCCTACAACTGCTAAGTTTTTAAGTCTTTAGATAGTTGATGATATTTAGAGAATCTCCTTCCACTATAATGTTCCATGGAATATTTTTGAGGAATTGAAGGCCTCTACAAACCACCTTGGCTTCTACAGAGTTATTATAAATGATGCCCAAAGGTTCAGAATAAGAAAAAATAGAATTTACTAAATGATCTCGAAGAATTTCTCCAGCCCTCGCATTTCCTGGATTTCCTTTGGCAGCTCCATCAAAGTTAAGTTTGACCCACCCAGTTGGGGGAGGGAACAATTTCACATTACTCCTTGAATTTGAAAGATTGCTAGAATTTGAAGTATCAAGGAATATGTTACAAGAATTAAGGATGGATTTCTCAAATTGAGGACAAGGAAAAGGATCAAAGGGAGCAACAAGGACATTTTCTTTTGCAAAGAGGATGACTTTATGAGCAATGAAATCTGCATTAAGATCTTTTTTTTCAAAAATCCTTCTATTGCGTTCAAGCCAAATTTGCCAAAGGTAGTGTTGTAGATAAAATTTCTAGAATCCTTTGAGTATCAGATTTTTAAATGGATTGGGCCATTGATAGAATAGTGTGAAAATAGGAGGAAAAGCCTAAACCAATTGAAATTTTAGAAGAAGTTTGTTGATCACCATTCTTGAAAAAGGACAAAACAAGAAAATGTGGGAAGTAGACTCTCAATTAGAAATAAAAATATTACATTTGTTAGGAAGAGGTATGTCCATTTTTATGAGATTTTCAATAGTAAGGATACGGTCTTGAATACAGCGCCAAGAAAAGTAAGAAATTTTGGGAGTCAGGTACTTGGTCCAAACCGGCTTAAAAGGAAAAAGAGTTTCCATATTGTTGAGGGAAAGCAAGTAAGCTGATTTGACAGAGAATTCACCAGAATCATTGGGCTCCCAAATGGGTTGGTCCTTAAAATCACCAACTAGGATTTTTATGGAAGACAGTTGGGTATTCAAGCAAGATATTTTGTCATCAAATTTTGGGATATTAAGTCTTTTCTAGCTCATGATACCATTAGAAGAGGATATGAAATTAGCCACTAAAGGTCCAACCAATTGTTTAGTAATGTTGATAATCCTTTGAAACATAGGAATCTAGCTAAGAGGATTATCACCAGTCCACTTATCCTCCTAGAAAAATAGAATTACCATATCCAAGTTGCCATTGAATTCCTTTTTTTAGCAAGGAGTGAGCTTCACAAATGGATTTCCAGAAAACAGACCCACAAGAAGGGACCTTGTCATGTAAGAATTCAGAGGCCTGAAGATACTTCCTTCTGATGATTTTGACCCACTCAACCTTTTCATTGGAAATGAGTCTCCTGACTTGTTTGGCAAGGAGGGAAAGGTTGAGATGAGAGATCCTAATTCACCTTATTTCTCCCTATTGAAATATGCACTTTTCAATTTGATGAAGTTATCTATGGTTGGATTTCTTTTATCCCTTTAATGTGAGTATGAGACAAGTATAACCAATTAATTCCAACTCTTTTGAATATTTAATGAACTTCCTTCTTCAACCTTTAATAGTTCAATTTTCTAAATTCCAATAAACTAAGGTTTGATGTGGTATACCTTATAACTCCCTAATTTGGAATTTTAGAAAATAATAATATTTGCAAATTAATATTCCAATTTACCAAGGTTGAAAACCTTATGTCTCCTACTTAATTATTTGCAAATATCTCAATGTTTGAATATCAAGCAATTTATAATATCTTCAACCTTTGCTAAAATTGCTTTCTTAATTCTAAGGTTGATATTTCAATGCAATAATAATCAAATTTCAACCTTATACTAAACACCTTATAACTCCTAAATTAAAGGAAAGTAAGTATTAAATGATATACATATTTTACCTCCCTTCAATGTATAGCGAGCAAGCCGATTGGCTTATGGTGAGGCTTCTAAGTTTAGACGTTGATATTTACTATGTGATTCAATGCTCTCTTTAAAATGGTGTTGGTCTTCTCCTCACAACCCGAGCATTCAATGCTCTAATTCCTTTCAAACGATGTTGGTCTTCATATTACAACTTGATCATTCAATGCTCTACTTCAAACGAAGCTCATATATGGTAGTATCTTGCTACACTTTAACTCGATCATGATCTTTCACTTCACTGTTGGCTAAAGATCTTCACTTCAATATTTGCACACCTTTCAAATTGGGCTATTAATAGTGATACATCCCTTCTTGGGATGTAATTTACTTCACGTGTTACTATACCTTCTCTCTTCTTGATGATCTTGATACTTGGTACATATATTGCTCAAATATGTAGGTGGAAAATAGATGTTATAATATCTTTGAATGTTATTTGATGAGCCTTTAATGATCTCTTTTTGAATGAAATGATTACTATTTCTTCAACCTTCAAAATATGACTTTAATACTTCCAAGATGAGCATTATATCTATTATAAGTGATTTCTACCTGTGTAGGCATTAGAAGAATTAAGAAACACCTTCTTTCATTATATCAAGTGGCACTTGCATGTGAGGACATCTTCAACGTCTCTTTAACCTTCTATACTTATTCCAAAAAAGTGCAAGCTATTCAATTTTGGCTTCAATGTTTTTATCCTTCTTGCTAATGAGTGTAAGCTATGCTTTTTCCAATGAACGATGATGATATTCTCCACAAGGTTGGCTCCAACTATGGTGATTCTAGGGTGCTCCAACACTACCCTTTTGGCTAATGATTTATCTCCAATCGATGGTCATTCTTGGTTGCTTCAATCACTATATTCCTAGTTGGGGATTCATCTCCAATCGATGGTAGCTCTTGAGAGCTTTAGCTTGAAGTTTGTCCAAGCAATCATTTTGGTAATGCACTCCTTATTTGCTTCTTGATTTTATGTAACTTGTGCTTCATTATCCTTAGTTATATCCACCTTACAATGATTTCTATGCTTATTTTTATGCTGCAAGATTCTTACTACGTAGGCACTACTTTTGTGTCTCTATACTCCAAAAAACTCAGCTTATGAGCCCTTTGATGGATCTACCCCTTGATATCAATGATGTGGCCCCTCAAATATTGTACTATACTAACCATTTTGGTATATTTAAGACACTCTTTTTCCCCTACTTGTTGTATTTCAAAGGACAAAATTGGTGCCAATGTAATGCAAACACATTTGCAATAGATAGTATTAAGTCTCTTATTTTACACTAAAGTTATACGTCTCCTTTTGAAGCTATTATTTGATTCTTAGATATAGTGGCTCTCTGCTCTAATCCTTGAGAGTAAATAGTAATGTATTGTTGCCTTCCTAGACAACATTAATCTCTTACTTATTTTATTAAATAACTTAGTAAAAACTAATCCAAGCTCTTAATCATGCAAATAATATGCTATTTTAGAGGTTTAAATTTGCACTCATTCTCACTACAACTAAATTAATTAGTGCACCTTAAAAAACTCTTAATAACAACTAGTATAGTACACTATTGATCTCACCTTATCACTCTTGTAAAAGAACTTGTAAGATGTATCAATAATAACTCTTAAATTCACTATAATATCTGCAACTTTCACATAAGAAAAATGTCTTATTTTCTTCAACTAAATAATAAGAAGATGATATTTTTAATTCATTTAAAATATATCTAACTCCTATTTTAATGTGCATGTAGAAATATTAAAAGAAACTATCTTTTGCACTCCCTTTAAGACTCTAATATGCAACCTTCTCTTTGTAACTTTTAACTCTAATATGGTGCTTAACAAATCTTAATAATGAACCAAAAATCAACTAATGAACCTTCATGCATCCAAGTTATTACCTTAATCTCTATAGATGAAGGATTGTAAGGTGATTAGATTCACCTTATTGCTACATTTTACTGGATGAACTTGCAACTCTTCTTTCCTGTCCAAAATAACTTATCAATACACCAATTTGCAGCTTTGTAGCTCCATATATCTTGCTGCCTGATACTGTAGTTTAGTGGCTTCAATATTTTGGGTGCATCCTAGAAATAGAAAACTTAGTATCTATTGATGCTTCCTAAGTTTTTTCTTTCTTGCTATCCTCAAATCTAAAATTTTGAGATTGCAAAGTAGTCAATCTCTCTGCTAAAATATTGTTCATGAATCTAAAAAATTTGGTAGGGAACTCCTTTAAATTGTAGCTGAGATTTTCCTTTAAGAACCCTTCAATTTTTTTTTGTAGAAACCAATAGATCTCCTTTCTATGAATGAGCCTTCTAGCCTTCAAAGGTAATATTTAAACCTCGCAGGTTTGGTAGTAATATCTGGCTCCTTTATCCTTCAATATTCTTGTTGAGTTTTAACTTCAATCTAGGCTTTCATCTCAATAATCTAAAATTCTTGAGGTCTTCATCGATATTCTTCAAAATTTGGAAAGCTTCTTGTCAAATAATTCTCCCTTGGCCTTGTTGTCGAATTATGACAATTATCCCAAGTTTTTCCTTTATCAATAACTTCTCCTTGGTGGTAAATTTCTCCAATGAGTTATCCTAGGAACTCCTTTAATGGCCTTCTTTGAATCTCCTTCAATGAGGCTCTCTAAGCCTTCTCCTTATTTCTCCTTGAGACCTCTTATCTATTATCTTCACTCTCGTAGCTTCTATGGTCTTCTCAATGAAACCTTTTCTTCAACCTTCTACTATAGAAGTTTGGCAATGAGATATCCCTCTTAGATCTCTAAAATCTGTTACTTCAAGAATAAGACTTTTGCTAGTCCTTCTCTATCTCTTCCAAAACTAGAAGTTCTTCAATGGGACCTATTGTAGGTTTCTTCAACTATTAAGGCTGATTTCTTCTACTCCTTTAAGGTGAAGTCTTCAATATTCAATGGATATCACCAATCTCCTATATTCATTGGGATTTTTCTTGAGTCTCTTTAGTATGCTATTTTTAGTATTCAATGGAGATCACCAACCTCTAATCTTCTCCTAGACTCTTCTCTGGAGTCTCTTACTTAAATATGCAATAAGGCTCCTATGGAATTTTCTTCTTACACACTCTATGGGTCTACAATATCTAGAAATGGGACCTTTTATTCAGGCGTCCAAATCTTCATTCTTCTATTTATTACTTATGGTGCTGGATTGATTCTAAAGAAGATATTATTCCTAGATATTTTGTAGGAAGCTTCCCAACTTTCTTTGAATATCCTTTTTCTTGTAATAAAGTATTAGTACTGTAATGGAAGAAACTCTAAATCTAGAGATAATCAATCTTCATTAGAGTATTTACAACCCTGTGTAAAGACTCTAGCCAAATGCAATCTCAAAAATTCTAAAAATGAGATTTTTTTATTCCTCTCAATCTTACTTGTGGCTATACCTATTTTCTATTGATCTATCATGTGCTCTAATACCACTATTAGATTTTGATGAGTATATGATATAGTAAATGCAACCACAAGATGCAATATAAGCAAGCTATGATGTCTATATGATAATGGCACTATAATATGTAGGAAAACAAAGAGAAACTTTTGCAATAAATAAAAAATATATCATTAATGAAAGCTCATGAAAATAGTACAATGCAGTATAATGGAGGACATGAACACTCCATAAACCATTTTTTAAAGGAACCACAATGTACTCCTCTACCAATCTATACTATGCACTCTCTATATTATCTCTTCTATATTTCACTCACTATAAGGAATTTATATAGGAAGATAGGTTCCTTGGCTCTTACTCTACTTTTGACTCTATTCTATGACTTGTGTACATGTGGACTACATGCACTTTTACATCATTACACATTCTGACAATTGTGCATTTATTACATTATGAAGTAACTAGTTAATTTTTATCTAAAGTAAACTCCTACTCTAGTAATGTATCAAAGGTGGTACATTGATATGTACCCAATAATGTAATATATTATAATAGGTCTAAGAGTGATATTTCTTGAGTTTTTAAATAAAATCGAGATATTTATTTTATCTATAGAGATCTTATAGATTAAAACTATGATATTGTCTTAATGATGTCATCCTTGGATGTGTTTTGACTTTGTTCACTTTCTTTTCTATGTTTTTTTATTTGTTTAAAAAATATTGGGCTCTAGCTTAGAGGTGGTGATGTCATCAACTTGAGCATCCTACCTTTGAGAATTTTCACTTTATTTTTTGTGTATCTTAGTCTTCTTTGCATGATCCCAAGCTTTATTTCAAGTATTATTATGTCATCATTGAAGGTAGCACAGTTTCATGCATCACAACTTTGTGCACTTGGTCTTTGGATCTTGAATTGCACAATTTTGGGCTCCTTTTCTCTTTGGCTGATAATTTTGGGTCTAATTTTGTGCATTGCACTTTGCTCATTTTTTGCCTCTTTTGCATGATCCTAGGCTCGCTCTTAGGATCTTTTACATCACAACCAAAGTGAGCCTAATTTTGAGCATCATGGCCCTGAGTACTTGCCTTTGTACAATCCTATGTGGAAGTATCTTCACATAACATCACTACTAATATAATCCCATATTTGAGCGTCCTAGTTTCATGCAAGTCTTTAGTCTTCAGCACACAACCAATTTTGGGGGTCCAAAAGACACTTCTATTTGCTATGCAAATATGGTTAAAAATTTAACCTACAACTACTCAACAAAGGGTATTTCCAAATGAGCCCATGAATAAATACTTCCATCTTCTAGAGAATGATACTAGTGTAGTATTTTTTCTCTAAAATATAAGACAAGAAGCCTAATATAATATATTTCCCCTGTATGTTATGAATTAAAGTCAACAAGATTAAATATTAGCAATATTTGTATGTCATTTTGCCTATGTTATTGTAGGTAGGCAAGGATTTGAGTGCTACCTGGGGAATATCATTAAGGTGTGCCAAAACTAATGGTCTTATCGTGTTTCATTCAAGGAAATTTTGAGACCTATTTGTTGATTTTGAGCCATGGATTGGGAACTGGATGTTCTTGAGGATTCTGGAGAGTTAAAGTACAAAGAATATATAATTTCTAAAAAATATTCTGGAGGTAGAGACTCAATTCATCTTGACCGAAAATATAGTAATTCAAGAAACGATAATGGATTATCGAGCATCTTAGTTGCAGGTCTTGTCAACATAAAAAACACAATAAGCTAGAATGGGATGGAAACTAGGTATTTATTTATTACTTGTAAATTAGCAGAGTCACCAGGTGAAAAATATTTAAATGATCTTATGGATCAAAAATTCATTAATATTCTATCCAATTAGATAGATGGGTGAATTGTCACAATTTGTCCCATCGAGTTTGCTAGAAAAAATTGTTGGCATAAAATTTGCCTAGTCTATGAAGTTTTCCCTAGACTTTAGAGAATATTTTTGGATGAATGATATTTATTTTATTAAACCTCCACAAGAGGCTGACTCCTTGGTATTATTATCAACTAAAACAAGGGTTTAGGATGAGGGTGAGAAAAAGGAAGGGTTAAGAGAAAATAAGGGGGTAAGGAAATGAGTAAATGATGGATGAGATATAGCATAACAACATTGGATATCCAATATATAGCAAGCTCACATAATCAATTCTAAATGATACTTAATATACCAACCATTATTGGGGGTGTATGAAACTTTCAAGGGAAAAAACTAGGGCATCAGTTGGGTAGCCGAAGAGATTTCTGGTTACTGTGGATTTGAAGACAAGATTGCTGCCCCAGGAGGGTCCAATGGGGACACCTCCGGATCCTCTTCTAGAGAGACATAGTTCTTTTGCAGATTTGTTAAAGGATAAATCTCCATCAACGATGGAAGAAGCACAAAAAACTGCATTAAAAATGCTCTTTACGGTCGTTGGAAATAGATCAACATCTCAACGAGTTAATGGATGCTTGCCACAGTCAGAATCAAGGCCAAAGATTGTCATTGAGCAAAGGATGGTTGAAGAAATAGTTTTATATAGAGCCAATCATGATTTGATCTGTAAATTCATGGGTATTCGCCCTACCCTAAATTTTTTGCATTCCTAGGTCCGACAAAACTGGGAGCCTCTTGGTGAGTATTCTTTATGGTTTATTAGCAATGGATATTTTATTGTTAGTTTTTCTTCACTTGCCGATAGAAATAGGGCTTTCGAATCAGAAAAGAGGAATCATGGTCCGGCAGGATTATTTGTTCAACCCTGGAGAGTGGGATTTGATCCTCGAATTGAACCCACTGCTGTCCCGGTTTGGATCCATTTGTATGCACTTCCAATGGAGTTTTGGAGTGAGCAGGTATTGGAAATTATCGATAATTCCCTTGGAAGACATTTGGGTGTTTCCAAAGACACAATAGAAGGAAACACAACTGTTTATGCAAGATTATGTGTGGAAATGGATCTTAGCCAGCCTCTACCGACAGAGGTGGAACTTGAACTTGCAGGACTATCTTGGATTCAACAAGTTGGATTATGAGGCATTGCCCTTCAGATGCAGAGTTTGCCACAAACATGGGCATTTGGCCCGATCTTGCCCAAATAATATGAACATAAAAATGGAGGCTCCTCTAGGAATGTCAAATCTTCCTAAGGAGGGTAAGTCAACAATAAACAAAGAACCAACCAATATTTCTCAGGGTAAAGAAGCACAGAGAGATGGTTTTGAACAGCCCAAAAGAAGGAGAAGGCAAAAGAAAAAATATGGTAAAGAGCAAACCCAACTCAAGCCCTCCAATAGGTATGAGATATTTAAGACACTAATGGACCAAGAAGAACAATTCATGGAAGGAGTGGATGGGAATAATGAAAATAATAACATCCATGTTCAAGCTCCTCTTTCATCTCCCCCCGTCATAGAGCAGGTAGTTGAGTACAGTGAGTTACCACGGTCGAGAGAGTGCAGGGGCATTGATAGTGCATAACCAAGAGCAGCCAATAATTAAGGATGTCAGCATGGGAATAGCGAGAAAAGAACAGAGAAAGGCCAACTTTAGGGATAACTCGGGTGGAAAAGAGATCAAAAAATAGCAACTCTCAAGGAGTGGGTAGAAAATCAAATAAGGAATTGATAGCGAGTTCAAGGAGACAAAGCTGATCACTGGAGGATCGGTGAGGCCAATAGATTTTTCTTGCTCTCAAGGTAACCAATGATTATACAATCATGGAATGTTAGGGGTTTAAATAGTAGAACCCATCAATCTGCTGTTCGAAGACTCTTAGAAAAATGTAAAACAGATTTTTTGCTTATCCAGGAGACAAAAATGTCGTTAGATCTTATGTGTAAAACAGTTAACAAAATTTGGAGGGGTGTTGGTCATATGGAAGTGGCTGCCCAAGGTGCCTCAAGGGGGATAGTTACTCTTTGGAACTCTCTTGAATGGACTGCAATAGAACATATAGCTTGGAGGGGTGTTCTCACATCACTTTTTAGAAATAATGTCACAATTGAACATGTTTTAATCACAAATTTTTATGGGGCTCAAAACCTAGATGGTCAGATGCATCAATGGAAAGTTGTGCATAACATGAGAGTCTCAAGGGAAGATTTAGACTGGATTATTTTTGGGGATTTTAATGCTAAATTATCCTCTAGAGATCAGGAAGGGGGAACCCCAATTTTGGACCCAGGGGATCGACTTATGATTGCCCAAGTCCAGGCATTACACTTGGTGGATATTAAATGCCCTGGAACCAACTATACTTGGACTAATAAGAGGAGGGAGCCACATAGCAGGAAGGTGAAGTTAGACCATTTTTTGGTTTGAGAGGAGGCATTTGTAAAATGGAATATAAAATTTCAGATTTTGGAGGGTCCAGTTTCAGATCACTTTCCCATTTTGTTGGAAGGAGGGATCAAGACAGTGCGAGCATCACAAACCATTTAAATTTGAAAACTTTTGGTTACAAAAAGAGGAACTTCGAAAGAAAATTCCACAGTGGTGGGAAGAAGGTCGCCCAACATATGGGACAACAATGTTTAGATTCCACAAACAACTTCATTATGTCAAAGTTCAACTGAAACAATGGAGGCGAGCTAACAAGACAGACTTCCAGGTCCAAAGAGCTCCATTGGTGGCCAGATGGGATGAGGTTCAAAAACACTTTAGGGAAGGAACAATTACAGAGCAGCTCAAAGAAGAGGATGATGCATTGCGTAAAGCGGTTGAGGACATTGACAACCAAGAGGAGACCTACTGGAAACAGAGAGCAAGAACCACTTGGTTATTAGAAGGTGATAAAAATACCAAATTTTTCCATCGGACTGCTTGTGCTAGGAGACAGATGAACAACATGGAAGCTCTTCAAGGTGAGAACGGACACTCCTTTGATACACTTCCAGGTATGCATTTCCATTCAATGGATTATTTTTCTAAACTATTTAAGGAAAGTATGGTGCAAGATGAAGAGGCTCAAAAAGAAGTTATTGTTGTCATACCCTCTGTTATCTCTGAAGAAGAAAATCAGACCCTACTTAAACCCATTGATAGAGAGGAACTGAAGAATGTAGTCTTTGGAATGAGCACCGAAAAAACTCCAGGTCCAGATGGCTTTCCAATTGAGTTTTTTAGGCCTTTTGGGATAACTTGGAGGAGGATGTAATGGTTGTTATAGAGGAGTCCAAAGGTAGTAAAAGAATGCTTAAAGCATTAAATCATACTTTCATTACCTTAATTCCAAAAGGGGAGGAGGGGGTACATATTTCAGATTATAGACCTATTGCCTTATGCAATGTCATATATAAAATAATCACAAAGGTAATGGCTGAGCGGCTAAAACCTCTTCTACATAACATTATCTCCTCGGAGCAAGGGGGTTTTGTAGAGGGTAGGCAGATCTTGGATGGTGTGGTTCTAGCTCGGGAGGCAATCCATTCAATGCAAACATCTGGTAATAGAGGAATGTTCATAAAATTAGATATGTCAAAGGCTTATGATAGGGTGGAGTGGAGCTTCTTGTCAAAGATGATGGCAGCCTTTGGTTTCTCTCAGGATTGGATAGAATGGGTCATGAGTTGTGTTTCTACTCCGACATACTCAGTGTTAATCAAGGGTCTTCCCTCGCAACCGTTTGGAGCTACTCGAGGCCTTCGTCAAGGAGATCCTTGCTCTCCCTATCTTTTTCTCATATTGGCTGAAGGATTGGGTAGACTTATCTTGAGGAGAAGACAACAAGGTTTGCTAACAGGTATCAAGGTGGGTGAGGAAGTTTTGACTCACCTACAGTTTGTGGATGACACAGGATTGGTGGGAGTGGCCAGCTTCAGGGAAGCAAGAATGATTAGAGATACACTTAATGCCTACCTCGGGGCTACAAACCAAGTCATCAATGATAAAAAATCCAAAGTGGTCTTTTTCAATCTTGATCAAAGGCTTCAGGACAGAGTTTTAGAGATCTTGGGATTCACAAGGACTTATCTCCCAGTGGTATACTTGGGGGTCCCTTTGCATTTTAAAAAACTAAAAATAGATATCTGGAGGAATCTTTTGGATTGTATCAAGGATAGAATTAATCATTGGTCTCACAAATGGTTAAGCTATGGGGGTAGATTAACTTTTTTACGAGTCAGTCATTCGAGGCCATGCCAATTTATAAATTTTCTATCCTTGCTGCCCCACATACTATATGGAAAGAGTTGGACAAGATGGCTAGAAAATTTTTATGGGAAGGAGTAAAAGGAGAGAGGAAATGGGCCTTAGTTGGTTGGGATAAAGTAAGCCAGCCCAAGGTAAAAGGAGGTTTGGGACTGAGAAGATCAAAGTTAAATAATAAAGCTTTGGCTGGAAAGCTTTACTGGAGGTGGATTTCCCAACCAACTTCTTTATTCAGTAGAATCTTAACTAGTAAATATTTGGGACATGTAAACCCAAATGAGGTGGGTCGTTTCCCTTTGGATGGTAATGGATCCTTAGTGTGGCAGGCTCTCAAGTTAGGATCTCAGGTAGTAAAAGATAGATTATTTTGGAAAGTGGGGAGAGGGGAGAAGGCACGATTTTGGACAGATTCATGGGATCAATACCCACCTATCATTGTTGAATTTCTTGAATTGCAACCAATAAAAATAGCCATAGAAACCAAGGGATGGGTCCAAATTGAAAGTTATTTCAACACTAGTCAGCTGGGGGATTATAAGTTTAAGAGTTTAAGAAGTTGGATGAGTGGCCAATTTCAATCCCTCCGGATTTGACACCCATCATGACTAAAATCTTGGCAGAAATATTTCTCACGAGGTAGAGACGAGGAGGATGAATTAGCTTGGGGCTATGGGAGCCTTGGTGTCTACACAGTGAAGGACGGATATGATAAGATCCTTCCAGAGCCTCCTCCTCATACATATCAGGTTGAGGATTGGAGAAAGATTTGGCAGTCCAAGGGTTGGCCGAAAGTAAACTTTTTTGCCTGGCAGTTCATGCATAATGGAATTCTTACTTTTGATAATCTCAGATGTAAAGGAATCATTGGTCCATCTCAATGTGTTTTATGCTACAAGAGCGAGGAAACAGCTGATCACTTGATGTTTGAGTGCCCATTCACGCGCTAGATTTGGGAGAGATGGTTTTTATATTATAAAATTCAAGTTAATGGTGATTTGAATCGGATTAATATTTGGGAAAGATGGAAGAGGGGTAGATTTAAATCTAAAGCTCTTTGTATTGGTTGGGAGCTTGGATTAAACTTTATTTGGTGGCAAGTGTGGTTGGAGAGAAATGCTAGAATTTTTAGAGAAACTTTTTCTTCTTTAGATGGAGTTTGGCAGGTCATTTGGAGCAAAGTCACGAAACTGTGGCAGTCTATGCTAAAGAGGAAACTCAGGTTGTTATTGGGGCAATGGAAAAGGAAGTTGAAGTGCAAGAGGGACAGGATAGAGCTAGTTGGAAACCACCCCCAGAAGGTTGGATTAAAATTAATACTGATGGAGCTGCAAAAGGCAATCCGGGTAGAGCTGGAATTGGAGTGGTTTGCCGAAATCATGTTGGAACAGTGCTCTATTGGGAACTGCAAGGCTTGGGAAGAGCCACAAACAATGAAGCAAAAGCCTTAGCTATCAAATCTGCTTCTATTTGGGCAGTAAAACAAGGCCACAGGAGGATAATACTAGAATCAGATTCTCAAATAATGGTTGGAGCTCTAGATTGCATGAGGAACTTTGCTTTGAAAACATGGAGGTTGAGGATTCTTGTCACTCAAATTAAGGAATTATGGAGGGAATTAGATGATGTGATTCTAGTTTATGTGAGTAGAGATCTAAATAAAGTGGCAGACTTCCTGGCTAAGATGGGTGCTGAGAAGGAGGTAGGGGTTCAGTGGCACAGTGACATGGCTATTGAGGATGAGGTGATTAGGCAGGGTGTTGAAAGGTCCCTGAACCTTGTACAAAGCAGTCATGGGCCTCCGAAGAGGGAGGCAAAGGGGAAGAATGGTGGTAGCAGACCGAGACAGCCTAAAAATAGTAGGGGCCACCTAAGGTAAAGGCGCCCAGAGGAACCAACTAGAAGAACTAACTTTTTTTGCATGTTTTCCAAGAAGACCGAAGAGGCCCATGAGCTAAAGATCAAAGAAAAAGCAAAACACCACAAGGAGATAGGTGTCACGATATCGTGACATGTTGCATTTTCACGGTCCAAAGCAAAGGGAGAAAGCAAGGAGGAAAAAGTGTCACGATATCGTGACATGTTGCAACGTCACGGCCAAAGGAGGAAAAGGTGTCACGATATCGCGACAAGATGCATCGTCACGGTCGAAGGAGAGAAAGTGTCATGATATCGTGACATGTTGCAACGTCGCTGCCAGAAGAGAAGAAGTGTCACGATATCATGACATGTTGCATCGTCATGGCCAAAGGAGGAAAGGTGTCGTGATATCGTGACATGTTGCATCGTCGAGGCCAAAGGAGAAAAGGTGTCGCGATATCGCGACATGTTGCATCGTCATGGCCAAAGGAGAAAAAGTGTCATGATATCGTGACATGTTGCATCATCATGGCCAAAAGAGAAAAAGTGTCGCGATATCACGACATGTTGCATCATCATGGCCAAAAGAGAAAAAGTGTCACGATATCGCGACATGTTGCATCATCGCGGCCAAGAGAGAAAAAGTGTCACGATATCGCGACATGTTGCATCGTCACGGCCAAAGGAGAAAACATGTCACGATATCGCGACATGTTGCATCATCACGACCAAAGGAGAAAAAGTGTCACGATATCGCGACATGTTGCATCATCACGGCCAAAAGAGAAAAAGTGTCACGATATCGCGACATGTTGCATCGTCATGGCCAAAAGAGAAAAAGTGTCGCGATATCGCGACATGTTGCATCGTCGCGGCCAAAGGAGGAAAAGGTGTCACGATATCGCGGCATGTTGCAACGTCGTGGCCAAAGGAGAAAAAGTGTCACGATATCGCGACATGTTGCATTGCCACGGCCAATGGAGGAAAAAGTGTCACGATATCGCGACATGTTGCTTCGTCGCGGCCAAAGAGAAAAAGTGTCGCGATATCGCGACATGTTGCATCATCGCGGCCAAAAGAGAAAAAGTGTCACGATATCGCGACATGTTGCATCGTCGCGGCCAAAGGAGGAAAAAGTGTCGCGATATCGCGACATGTTGCAACGTCGCGGCCAAAAGAGGAAAAAGTGTCGCGATATCGCGACATGTTGCATTTTCGCGGCCAAAAGAGAAAAGTGTCACGATATCGCGACATGTTGCATTTTCACGGCCAAAGGAGAAGAAGGAAAAAGTGTCACGATTTCGCGACAAGTTGCATCAACAGACCAAACCGATCCCCCTGGCAACATCTCACATTGTGCAAACATGGAAACTTGTAGGATCGTGCCTTAGGCCAATGGGGAAGGAGTCTCTCCACACTTGAATGTCAGATTCACCGACTCCCCTGTTAGCTAGGTAATGGTTTAAGAGATTTGGCTCCATTGCAAATCTTCTTTTACTGTTGTAATCTTGTGTTCTCTCTGACTAAGGCTGGGAAAAGTCTCATCCCAACTTGTAAATGTTCTTTGTTTTAATACAAGTTTTTTCAAATTTCTCAAAAAAAAAATATACCAACCATTATTAAATGTAAAATAAATGTATTCTATTTCAATTACATACTTTCATAATTCCAAAGACTTTAATGAATAGTAAAATTCACTTTAAAATAATAGACTAATCACAAAAGTGTAACATAAATGACTTAACGCAAAGAAATATTCATAAAAACTTGTAATAACACTAGTAATGGAGGCCAAATAGCTATCAATTCTCATTAATTGGTAAAAACGCTTACATAACAAATATCCAAGAAAATGCTACAAAGTTGACCTTGTTTAGAGTTTTATCCCTTTATTTGTAAGCTACTCTTGAATTTGCAAAAAAATATGTACAATGGTAGTCACAGGTTTGTTATGAAAACAACCTAGTAGAGAAAGCTCATATTCCTGAGAGTGCAGTTTTATATTTTACCTTTGCATTTGAAGTTAAATTTGTTTATAATCCGCTCTATCAATCTACAAGTATCTTCTATAAATTGATAATCCACTACAATTGATTTATCAAAATTGTTGCTTTCATGCTCCAGTGTCATTATCTTGAACGACTAGAAGGCATTGGGATAGTGTTATAACCCTGAAGGTTATAATAAAAATTTAATAGATAAATTAATAAAAATCATTGATTTGAATCGCTTGCCACTTATAGGGGGCTCCCTCCTTAAATTTAATATAATAAAAATATTATTCTTTTCTTTGATGATTTACAATATTGCTCGTACACATATTTATACTACCCTAACCCTAACCCTATGTTGGTTCATATATGATGGTTCATAATAATAATAATAATGAATTATACTATTAATAATTAATAATTAAATTAATTATACTATTATTAATAATAATGAAATGTTAGGATATGGGATCCTAACATGCCACCCCTCATGGAAAAAAAATATCCTTAAATTTAGAACTAGAACTGAGGAAATCATGGCAAAAATTCATGAAGTACGTCCCTTGCCTAACCGATCCATAAAAAATTTCATTATATCTTCCAAAAATTGTTTGATCTCAGGCCTTTTGACTTCATTTCCAGTGGGGATAGTAACTGGTAGAACAATGTAATCATCGGAATTTCTATATCTCATGCTTCTATCATCTCCATGTGGGCAACTAATTTATTTAATATAATATCGCAATTGCACTTGCAGCCGTGGACAATTTGCTCTTCGAACATTGGTTTAGGTATTATTAAACAATTATGCTGCCTCACGAAAACAGCATAGCTTAGTATACACATTTCTATATCTTCTGTGAGTCTTTGTCATTGTCCATCGCAACAGAAATAAATTTTTTATTTTATTCTAGTTTAATTGAATTCAATGTTTCAAGTCAAATCTCATTGTTTGTTAACTTAGTTACATGGAGCTCCCCATAGTTCAAATTTGTTTTAGGTTTGGTATTATATATAGCTTTCTTCTATCCTGGTATGGGGCCAATTCCATGGACAGTCAATTCTGAAATCAATATTTCCTAATATAGAAGCACCTGTAAAGGCTTTGTCACAAAAATCAATTAGATTTGTCCTTGTATTGTCTTGCACAATGATCAGGCAAACACATATTCTAGCTGACATGAATGAGAAACAATCCTCGTCTTGATTATATCCACTTGGAAGTCCTTCCATGGATCGTCTCCACATGGAAGACTCTCACCTTTGTTTACATTATTTTATATAATTACAGGTATTCGCTGAGCAAGGCTCTCACGGATAGTCTTGCCAGCTAAGACTACTAACGTTATTGTTGGATCCTCAAAATACAACTTGAGTTTACCCCAATTTTTTAGATTTTTGGTGTCATATGGTCTTTTCAAATTTGCAATACCCACTTGAGTCCTTTCTAATTATTGCAAATTTTTGGTCCTTTTGAATTCCTATTTCACCCTCCAAGAGCAATGAAATTTTTTGTCACTGAGTTCAAGCCTTTGTTTTGGTTTTCCTAAGGTCTTTTTGTTAGTAAATGTTTGGCCTAAGGTTGATGCAGCAACCTATCTTTCGGAGGGTATAAATTTTGATCTGACCGTTGGATTAGCTTGAAATTTTATAGGGAGATAGATAATGAGGAGGAAAATGATGTGGCTAGGCCACAAAAGGGCCTAGATTGCCATTTTCAGGTCTTTTTGATATTTTTTTGAGCCTTAATTCCTTCATCTAGTGCCCCAAAAATAGATTTTAGTGGTTTTTTAGGAAATTCCAAAAAGGAATTACTTCTAGACATGGGTAGGTGTTGATATTTTATAGAAGGCTTAATATGGGTGATATGGTGATGGGTTTTAATTTTTAGGGCCATCCGAGTTTTTTTGGTGACTTACTAAAAATAGGGTTGTTTTTGGTTGAAAATGGTAAATTTTCCAAAAATAGTAAATTCTTATATTTAGGGCTTTAAGATGTAGGGTTTTTTTTTTTTAGGGTTTCTCACATTATAAAAAGGGGGGAAACCCTAAACCCAAAAATCCTAAACCCTAAACTTGAAAACCCTAAACCCTAAACTCAAAACCCTAAACCCTAAACTCAAAACCCTAAACCCTAAAAAAATAAAATAAAAATAAAAATAAAAACCTAAAGGTGATGGAGATAGTGGCTATTATGGATCATTTCCAATTATGGGCTATAATCGAGGCAATTATAGTTTTCACAATTATGGACCAAGTGATCAAGCTATTTAAGAGAGTTGTTGCAATAGGAAACATCATCAAGTTTTTGCACAGTAATTTTGTAAGCGGTATACCAGAGTGCCCATCCTTGTTGGTTGTATTTTTATTTTTGTGTCTTGTCTAGCTATACCTTTTTATTTCCCATTATTATGCAGGTTTTTATTGAGGAGGTTTCCAGTTTACTAATATCAGTTCTAGTGGTTGGGACTGGAAGCCAGGAGGCTCTTTGTTACATCATTTGAACAAAGAGTTGCAGTTCTCTATTGCATCATTTGAATAGAGAACTCATTTGTATTTTCTTAGTGAGATCTAATTACACTAATCAGACTCCCATTGTAATGATTTATTGGATAATACAATCTTGCTTCCTCCTTTCAATAGTTCTATGCAGTTTTGTTTGTTGTCCTTTTTACATGTTACATTATTTGAATGTGTAAATGACATCTTCTTTAACTGGAATGCTTAATAACCTTTGTTGCATTATTTGAATGAATTTGTTTGGCTCTGTTTTAACTTATCCATCTTCTCTTCACCATATTTTAAGTTTGGATACAATGTCCCAATGGATAAGGCACCGATCTACTTTTTGAAGCACTAGCTGGGAGTTACTTCAAATCTTGGTCAACTTTTATGTTGCAGTTTTATTTTATTTTTTGTAATGTGGATGCACATGAACATATAAGAAATATTGTAGGCTCACCTCTAGGGTTTTATTACCTTACTTTATTTATATTGATTCTTAGGATAATATTTTCTCAAGTTAAAGAGGTGGATCCACCAGAATACACAGTGTTGATTGGATCAAGGAAGTCTTGTAGCATGACAAATCTATTAAGGGTGTAGGAATTTCCTCCAATAGTTATGAATACTTTGAAGAAAGCAATTGCTATTAACATTGTTGCATGCGAAGCAACACCATTGTCTTCTATGCAAAATTATGTAGCCCCACCACTATTTTTCTTCAGGCATATAGGTTTTTCTCTTCAAGATAGCAATGACCTTAGTGAGATGATACAATATTTATACTGTGCGTGTGTTGAGCAGTAGGATTTCTCTGGAATAAAATGTTTATTCCATTTAGCACCTATAATTGTAAATAATTAGGAGTTTGATTCAATATCTTCCACACATAAATTTAATATATATATATATATATATATATATATATATATATTTTGGCTTGTTATCAATTTTGTTACGAATCTTCCACATGTAAATTTAACAAATATTTAGCATCACCAAAAATTTCTGATTCACACCATATTCCTGTGTCTAAAAGGCCAATGATGATGTCCCTATGATACTCTAATTCATTGCTCTAAGTACTTGAAGGCTATAAGTACATCTGTGGTCGTGGAATGCTCTCTCAACAGGAAGACTGCAACGTTAGTCTGCATGGAAGGAGAATCATGTCAACATAATTATAGATAACAAATCAGCATGGTGAAACCAGAAGAGTATTGCACTATTTTTATGGATATATCTTCACTGGAATTGGAAGTGGGCTCATACCATATCACATCGAAAGCAATATTAATTCTTCTTCCTTGCTTTACCTTATACTTGTTTCTATAAATGTCCATACTCTTGGTGTGAGAGAGAAGCACATGGTGACCCAAAATATAGGCCTCGATGGTAGAGTTTCCAGTGGAATAAAAAGTATGAAGAAGAATGGAGCATATTTTGGGTGTATGCAGACCCACATTGTATCCTTGAATGTCAAATGTGTGTGGCTCATTGATTGTCATCTAGTTTTGTACCTTATCTCCGAATTTCTCAAAGAATATTTTTGCAAGGTTCACAAAGTCTGTTCAGAAAAAACCAAAGATAACATTAACCGAATTATTTTATATAAAGTATGGTGGTAGGTTACCAAGCTCCTAATCAGAGAATGAGGTCTAGATATCCTTTTTTTGTAATAATGAGAGGCTTATATTATTTGGGGGCTGAGCCAACCATTGTAGACATCCACGAGTGCTTGAGGAAGATCCCAGTAGTAAAGTGTCACATATGGTTTTATCCCTTTTTCTAGGAGTGCAAATATAAGCTTGTTGTAATGATTTATTCCTACCTGATTGATTTCTCCATTGTCATTCAAAAATATGTGCGACCAAGAGATAGAAAATTTGTATGTTTCCATCCCCATATCTACCATTAGTTGTATATACTCATTATAGTGATGATATTGGTTGTATACAATATCCACATTACTGAAGTCTATCACTTTTCTAAAATTATGAGAAAAGTTATCCCATATACTTGGTCCTTTCCCATCCTGTTTCACTTATCTTCATCTAGTGCATCAGTGCTTATTTCAAGTATATTTCTTATGATCTTAGGTGATGCCTTACTGTACTTATCTAATTTTAACTACCAATCATACTTGTCACTCTTACCAAAAGCATAGCCACCCAGCACTCGCAAAGAGAGAGGTAAACCCCCACACACTTCAATAAATATTTGAACCAAATACTTGTACAACCAATAAATAGATTTTACAATACTTAAAGCATCATACAACATTTTGGAGTCCTTCAATAGAGGCAGCTTTTGGTTTCTTTTTGCTATTACAAAAACCTGGGTGATGCCTGTGAGAGGACTTTCACATGGAATTTTGTTGCGTTATGTAGAGATACCAAGGGAATTGATGAGTCATGGAGTAGGCCAAGGCGGTGGGTGAGTGTGGAGAGGAATC
The DNA here is from genome assembly GCA_028583015.1 of Wollemia nobilis. Classification (NCBI taxonomy): domain Eukaryota; kingdom Viridiplantae; phylum Streptophyta; class Pinopsida; order Araucariales; family Araucariaceae; genus Wollemia; species Wollemia nobilis. Next base: position 2,073,137 of record JAQPPZ010001190.1, on the reverse strand, counting down.
CTTACAACAATCTTGTTATGGCTAACATCCAAGAATCTCAAAATTTTCAACTTAGCAAAGTCATCAGGAATGGCCCCTTCTAATGTGTTATTTTGTAAATACAATTTTTGCAAGCTCTAGAGAGTTGCTAGTGATGGATGCGTGCTACTAAAATGGTTTGCACTTAAATTGAAAAAGTATAAATTGGTAAGATTACTAATATCATAAGGTATATTTCCTCCTAATGTGTTTCTTGATAATTTTAAGAAAGACAAAATAAAAAAAAGTTGGCCTAAGTTTGGTAAAGCACCAGTCAATCTGTTGCTTTCTACCCTTATTATTTTGAGCTAAGGGAAATTTCTAAGACCTAATTGGTTCCCATCGAAAGCTAATCTTTGGAGAGATGAATAGTTGGAAAGATATGAAGGCACTAGTCCAGTTAATACATTTTTCTCTCTAATATGGATTTCTCTTCTTCTCCATGGAAATAAGTAGAGGGATGTCCATCCAATTAATTGTCATTCACATCAAAGAACCTCTCATCCAAGTGTATCAAGTATGTGATGATGCTAGATATTTTTCTTAGGTATGTGATGTCGCTCAAAACATCATCAAGATGTTCCTTGAATTCACCGATCAGATCCACACAATCTTGCCAAGACATGGCTCTGATACCAAATGTTAGAACCTCGAAGGTTCTAATAAAAATTTAATAAATAAATTAATAAAAATCATTCATTCAAATCACTTGCCACTTATAGGGGGTTCCCTCCTTAAATTTAATATAATAAAAAATATTATTCTTTTCTTTGATGATTTTCTTGTACAAATATTTATACTACCCTAACCCTACGTTGGTTCATATATGATAGTTTGTACTAATAATAATTAATTATACTATTAATACTTAATAATATTTTAATGAATTATACTATTAATAATTAATAATATAATCAATTATACTATTAATAATTAATAATTTTAATAGTAATGGGTTGTGGTCAGAAGAAATTCTTGATAAAATCCTCAAAGAGCAATTCTTAACCATGGTAATCCAACTCACCAAAGCAAGGACCCTATAGATCCTAGATTGAATCAGACCCCCTCCCCTTATTTCAAATTTAGAACCTTGTAAATCAATATCTACTAGTCCCATGGAGGTCAAAAACTCACCAAACTCTTCCATACTATCCAAAATAATAGTTGAGTCTCCAATTTTTTCACTAGGAAGCAAAATGGAATTAAAATCACCAACAAGCATCCATGGAAGGTCTAACGAAGAACCAAGGGATTTTAAGTCAAACTAGAGTTTCCTTCTATCCACAAAAACATTGGGAGCATACAAATTGGTTGAAAAAAAAAATTATAGTATATTTAAAAAGAAGAGAACCTATCAACCTAGAGTTTCTAGAGGATTGTGGATGCTTTGGAATCTCGATTCTATTGAGTGCAAGCTCATTCATGTATACTATTATTAATAATAATGAAACATTAGGATATGGGATCCTAAAAAATGGTTGTAACTCTAAAAGGGGTATTTCAGAGCACTTCATTTTGAAGTTGGGTCTTTTATCTGCTTATAAAGCTCTTTGGAACAAATTTGGATCTTATGGAAATTTTTATGGTATCTCCTTGGGATAAGTATTGGATTTGTGCATCTCTTAGCTTGGTTGGTGCTTTGACATTGTCTAGTTCTAATTTTTTTCAATTATGATATCTTTTGCACGATCTTGGACTTTAATTCTGGGTTGTTGATGTCACTATTGAAAATTGACCAGGATTGTCATACTTTATCTTTGTGTGAAAGTGTATACTTTGATCAATTCCAAAAATATATGATATTTTAGAGGTATGGCTTCATTCTGGTTTGGCTTCATTCTAGTTTAGTTTCATTCAGGCCTAGCTATGTTCAATCCCATATTGCATGATTTTGGATATTTTTACTCTTATGCTTACATCACTCACTTTAGTGGTCTTGCTTTGTACATTCCAACTTTGTTCATCCCAACTATGTTAATTCAGTATTTGTGCAATTTATGTATTTTGTAACTTTTGTGATGTTGTGTTGATGTCATTGTCAAAAAAGATCCAAAATCATTATGTTTTGTCTTTGAGAATTCTCGAGATTATTTTTTAAATACTTAGCTGATTTTTTTAAGAAATGCTTGGCTTCTTGCATTGCTTTGGGATTCATTTCCTTGGTGAGATTTTGGGCATTACTTTAGCAAAAAAAAATTATTTTGCAAATGAGGTCATGAATTTTACTATAGGTACCAAGTGTGGTAGTGTTGGGTAGAGAAATCATAGTGATCCTAATTTTTAGATTGGTGCAATAGCATCAAAGAATAAATGGACCCATCATTCAAATTACAATAGAATAATAGAAGCATGGAGCAAACAAAGTAGTTTTAGATACCCAAGTGGCAAAATGGCATACCAACATCAATGTAGACCACCACCAATCAAAGCTTCACTAGGATGGATGGATGATTAATATTGGTACTAGTTTCTAGCATTGCTTAGCAAATCATATTTTCTTGTTTCTTCATATATTTCGAGGATGAAACATTTATAAGGAGGGTGGAATATTATTGTACATAGAAATAGGTATATGGGGATATGATATTATATTGTATAAGGGTTGACATAGGCCACACATAATCCAAGGTTAATTATATTATACTATTATATTATATTAGTGGTCGGTTCCCCAAAGTAGAATTAGAAAATGGGTATATATAGAAGGGATATTGTTCATGTAATCATTATAGAAATCAACCAGATGTAATTTTTTTCACCTACAAAGTGGTCTATAGGACTTTTCCCTCTCTAAGTGGTGCTCTCATCTTGGGAGATCTTGTGGAGTTATTCCTTCCTTAAGGAATATTATTGGTGTTTCCCTACCTTAAGGCTATCATATATCTCTATATCATTGTATGGATTATTATTAGGATAATTATTTCTAGATGAATTATTTTATATCTTTGCATATTGGTGAATGATTTCTGTTTATGAGAATAAATTTTTGTAACAACATAGTATTTTAACATGAAAAGATAGCTAAAAATAAAAATAAAAGTCATATAAAGCACTTTGCTTAAGCATAATATCTATTATATATTATAAAATAATCAAATCAAATGCTTATTAAATTATCATCAAAGCAATTATATATTCAACTATTATAAGTATTCATTACACAACTTTTAAATATTGATATTTCATATTAATATTCAATTTTTTTATTACAATAACAAAATGGTATATCATAAAAATTGATACATAGCATCTACATATCATATAAGACTAAGAATTAGTATCAAGTTCCCTCAAATGGTTGTGGTATGCTCAATGACCTTTGAGAAGCTTGAGACACCAATCTCAAGTGTGTCTAGGATCGTTTCCTAGTAGGAAACATAAGCTATAGGTCTGTAGGGACCATCGTATGGTATAGTACCCTATAATATATCTCTTACTTTATCTCCACATATAGGTCCCATTATATGACTTGTAACTTCTTCTAGGATGCCATTATATCTCTTTGTGCTCAATCCAATTCCCCTTGCACATGGATCATCTCTCTCTCCATATGATGCAACTCCATCTACGATCAACCCAACTCTTATTACAATTGTACCAACTCTTCCTACACATAATCCATCCATATATATAGCTATGATAGCTACTATAATAACATCTACATCATATTCCCTCCTCCATGCACTCCTATTATGGTAGTGTATGCTACAGTTGCATCTTGCTCAACAGTCAAGCTCTAAATAGCTTGATGCATTATGGTGGTCTTGCCTAGAAACTAGTCCTTTTTATATATGACTTTCTTACTCCACCAACTACCTCTTCAACTCCACCACCTATATTTCAAACATCACTACCCATTTTTCCTCTCCATTAAGAACTAATCCTACTTTTCCATAGTTGATATCTCTTTATTTAAATATGAGCTACCTCTATATCTTCGTCCTCATCCTCTAGCCACTACATATCTTCCTAACTCATTATCATCCAATCCAATTCATCCCTATCTACCTCCACCTTGGATATCTACCATAGAAGGCCCTCTCTCTCCCCTTCAAATCTAGTAGGCAGTGGCCTACTACTCTTAACCTCAAACTCAATAGGTGGAGATCTACTATTTCTATCCTCAAACTCTATGGGTGGTGACATATTATCCCATGCCTTAAACTTAATAGAAAGTGACCTCCTATCCCCTACATCCTCTATTGTTTATTCTAATAGTGGTTATTGGATTTTTAAGCCTTACTACCATAAAATATCACAAGTTATATCACACAGGTACCAATATAAAATAACCAAAATATTAAAGGTCAAGATAATAATATGAGTAGAATAATCAGAGACCAGGGTTCCAATCCCTCAGACCCCATAGTACTTGTGGGTGTATCACATCAGTGTAGTCGGCTACGTAAAAAATTTTACCTAATGCAAATGGAGGTTATAGTGGCGACAAGGAGTGATATTCAAACCCACAAATCAATGTAGAAAATTGTAACGAGTTACTGATTCCTCTAGTATAATAAAAAAAAAGTATGATTAGAATAATACGAGTAAATTAATATGTATATCAAGATCTATATAAATAAAATAATATTCATTTATATATTGAAATATGAATGTAAATAGCCTGAATCATTCATGAACTATGCATGAAGAAAAATTACAATATTAATTGCTCAAAATTTATATACAAGTTGTATTACTCCTCTTCCTATTACAATCATATAAGATATGTGAATTGCATATGATTTTATTACTTTATTATGGAGCATTATATCCATAATATAGCAATAGTAATGCGACTCTTCAAATACTTAACTATTATTCTCCATATGCCAAGTCTCATGACTCTTGGCTTATAAAATTACCACTTGTATACTAGATGGACACTTGAATCTAGACACTTGCACACATGACTCTTGCACTTATACATGCACTCCTAATATAGGACACTTGTGCACCTCATCACATTACATATTTGCACTCTTACATATAAGACACTTATGCACATTCTCTCTTATATAACACTTGCACATTTCTTACACATTGACACTTACAAATAATGTAATATATCTCAATAATGGTAACATCTAAAGTGGTGGTATCTTGTTGACACTTTTTGTCACATTATACAAGGGGTAGAAGAATAGAAAAATTTTTGTATGATATTAATTATTACCTTTTAAAATGTATGTAAGTTATAGCAATTTTGGTTTTCCTAGCCATTCCCCTTGTACACCAAAGAAGATAGAAAGAGCTTCGCAGCTAGGATAGCTTCACTGAGGGGAGGAAGAATAAAATGAAAAGAACTTCGGGCCCGAGGCATTTCAAAAAACTACTTTGGGTGGAAAATGAGCGAAGCAGTAAGGCGCTAGGAAAAGCTTCACACCCGAAGCATTCCCAAAAGAGTTTCGGGTGAAAGTTTTGCGAAGCGACTCTCCTACCGAAAAGAGAAAATCCAAGATGCAAGGCGAATTGGCTAAGGCAAGAAAAGGACTTTGGGCCCGAAACATTTCCAGTGATCGCTTCGGCCCCAAATTTTGCAAAGCAGTTTTGTCGAAGAAAAACACGAGGAAGGCGCCAAGAAAATCTTTGCACCCGAAGCATTTCCAAAACTACTTCGGGTGGGAACCTAGCGAAGAGATATTCAAATGACAACTCCACTCGAAGAAGGAAGGCCCAAAAATCAAATTCCAAAGTTGCTAAGGCAGAAGAACTACTTCGGACCCGAAGCATTTCCAAAGGCTACTTCGGCCCAAAAACTTGCGAAGCAGATCTCGAAGCAAACATTGAAAATGCTTTGCCAGAAAGTCACCGAAATACCCACCTCAGGCCCCTTCACCTGCAAACCATTTTTGCTTCGGCCGCAAGCCTCCCGAACCATAGTTTCAAAGAAAGATCACGGCGAAGCATTTCCTTGAGGCATAGGCGAAGTAATTCAACCAACAAAGTAGTAGAGCATGAAGGGCCCCACCAAAAGAGATCTACTTCGGCACTCAAACCTCCCGAAGTTGTGCCGCGAAGCTCAACTATCCGAAGTACCAAACTCAGAGGAAGGATCTGCTTCGGCCCAAACCCACCACGAAGCAGAATTGCAAGAAGAGATCCAGCAAAGTGCTTCCAAGGCATGCACTTCAAGCCGGGTACTTTCTCGAGGTGGTCAGTTGCTTCATAAATGCATTTTTCCTTGCCCGACAAGTTTGTCGATCATTTTGGGCAATTGGACCTGAAGTACCAGTCCAAGAAGGAGAACCCGTCAAGCATGGTGGCTACTCGAGTATTGCACCCAAAAACTAAGGACAGTTCAGGTGGCCCATTGAATGCCTATTTCCCTGATGGACCCGGTTGTAGTTGCTATTTTTAGTAGCCGATTTGAGAGATCAGTCGCAGCAACCACGAGGAGCCGACTTCTCGAAGCTCGAGGATGCACTTCGTCGATTTTGTGATAATGACTCAGAGGGTCGGGTCCTCTATAAAAACCCAAATATTGTAATTGAAAAAGGGGGGGAACTATCTGCTAGAAAGCTGCTATAACTTGATGTCCTACGATTAATACTAAGAGACTTTGAGCTCAATTCTTCTCTTTTATGCTGCCTTTTGTGCTTGATTCTTCTATCTCTCCTTGTTTGTATGCTAGATGCTAAACTCTGCGTCCGGTGTGCGATTGGGGACAATGTCCTGAAACTCGTTCGAAGGATACATAGGAGTAGAAAAGTGTTGTATTGGCTTTCTTTTATGCTGCCTGCCTTGCTTGATTCTTCTATCTCTCCTCGTTTGTATGCTGGATGCTGAACTCTGTGTCCGGTGTGCGATCGGGGACAGTGTCCTAAAACTCGTTCGGAAGGATACATAGGAAGGTTGATACTACGTTTCTTTCATTTTACTCTTGGTGTTCCTTGCTGCTATTCAAGTTATCTGTTAGCGATCGTGCTTCCTATTCTCTCCCACCTGAAATCACCAATCTCTCTTCCCTTACCCCTTTATTTATTTATTTCTCTAACCCTTATCCCTTTTATCTCTTTCCTACACTCTTGTCTTCAAAACACCCAAGTAGTTTAGCATAGGATCCGGCCTTTCTCCGGAGATTGGCATGAGGGGCATCTCTTCCCTTCGGCCTTTCAATGTTGGTCCAGGTCTAGGGCGCGTACACTTACACAAAATCCTTACCTAGGCGGATTTGATGACCAACAGTTTTTGGCACGCCCGGTGGGACCCGACTGTGTCTGTCTCAGAAAGATCCATAACCAGTCAAGGTCCCATATTTTAATGCACAATCCCATTTCACCGGGGCCACTAGTTCTAACCAGTTCTCGGTGTGACCCGATCAGTCTCACCTGACTAGTGGTAGTGAGGACCGATGCTCTCATTATCGAAAGACTAATAGCATCTGGCGACTCTGTTCAACCCAAAAATCTCTAAGTCGTAAAGACCAGTACCCAAATCTGTGCCTTCATGGCAAAAGTCCCCATGTTTTAAGGAAGCCCGAGTTGGTGAATCTCTGGCTTGCCCCCATCTGTCAAAATCACCTGGCGACTCTAACTGAGCTGAAAGATCCTAGATTCCTTCATCGTAGGTGCACCCTTTAAGTTGAAAGAAGACACAAGAGGAGTTAAGGTTCGATGAGTAGCCTTGACCTCACAAGCGAAGAAAGTATGCTCACCTGGCAACTCTGACTTAGTGGCGAAGACCATGATCTCTGTAGGCCACTGCTATAATGGAGAGGGAATATCCCAGCTGGGATGATCGTGGCCCTCTGAATCTCTCAAGTTACCATGAAATTCTTGAAAGTGCCTTGAAGATAGTGACAAAATACGATGGCACTAAGGGAATGGCCTTAGAGCACCTTGAATATCTTATTGATTTAAGGTCCATCTTTGACATAATCCATGAAGATGTCATGGTCAGGCTCCTGCTCCTGTCTCTGGAAGGAAGGGCACTGCAGTGGTACAGACTGCTCAGGCATGGAAGCATCTGCTCATGGGATGACTTAGCGGGAGTACTACTCGAAGCATTTGATGGCTCCCAAGATCCCTTCCAGCTTTTGACATACCTCTACACCATCAGGAGAGCACCTCTGGAGAGCGTTACAGACTTCAATGTTCGATTCTGTAGAAGTTGGAAGAGAATTCCAGGAGGGATCCAACCGACGCCCACCCAAGCCCACCTCTTCTATGTTCGGGCCTTTCACCCGAACATGGGCCTCCTCTTACTGCAATCAAGAGAATGAAGGTTTCCTCAAATTTTTGAGGAAGCAGTATGAGCAGAGCAGCTCCTGCTCCTATATGGAAAGTGGCAATGGGGGAAACTCCATCACTTCCTCCAATAATTGCTACTCCTGTCTATCCTGCATAGTATTCATCATGGCAGACCCTTCATACTGAGCAGATGCCTGAGTTGCAGTCGTTTGTAGCTCAAGAGGCGGGTTCCATCCAAGCCCAACAATGGCAATATGCAAGCTTTGCTCCGACAATGAGCAACATGGTTGCTTGCAGTCTCCATCAAGAGATGGTCCAAGGAGAAGAGAAAACTCAAGAGGTAAGACCTGAGAACAAAGAGGGCACATTTTTGCACCCTTTTTGTGTCCCAGTGGATGACACGCAAGCATTCAGCCAGAGTCCTTTAAGCATGCCTCATCAGGATGCTGAACCCGAAGAGATCCTGGAAGATTACTCCTTATCGGAGGAGCCCTGTTACCACATCGGGAGGATGGAAGAACCTGTACCCAACCCACAGTTAATGGATTCATTTGAATTTTGGTATTGGTTCCAGCCATCACCACAACCGGTACCCACAAAAGACCCCCATGCGGCGAACTTCTTCGCCACATCATTCATCACCAGTATGGGTACTGGCAGGAGCAACAATTCACCGTGTTGCTCCCTGTTCGCAACATGGATCAACTGAAGTTCAATCTAATCTGGTCCGGGCATTGCAGGTTCATCGGATAAGCACCCAAAGCTGGGATTATGGTAGCGGCATGCCGATTATGCCACAAAAAATTTATGTGAATACTGTAAATAGTTCGGCTGGTAAATAAGGTGTTGCTCAAAGACTCAGGTCGAGTTTTACTTTGGCAGCTAAATAAAAAATATATATATATATATATAAATAATAATAATAATAATAAGAAAGAAGAGAAGCTCAGAGACTGGGCGTACAAATTTGCTGATAGAAAATAGCTCGTAGCAAATTTTGTTGGCCGAGCAAGACTCAGACCGAGGTACGAAGGGTGCTTCGCCAAGAGGAGTCCAAGCAAAACAATTTTTGAAGGACCAGCGAACCACTTTCTATGAAGAGAACTACTTCAGGCCCGAAGCGTAGAAAACCGGCTCGCACCAAAGGTTCGCTACGAAGCATTTCAACCCTGACCTCGACTTCACCAACCCAACGATAGAAAAGGTAGGGGCATTTAAAATGTGCCTAGGGGAACGTGTCGATAGCCGCCTTCAAAAGCGTCCGAAGTGGGCGAGTTAAATGAAAAGGTGGCGGGTACGTCCTCTAGGGATTCGGTTAGGGGAAAATTTCATGCTCGGGTACAAAGTGGTAGAGGGTCACACTTCCAAAGCAAGCCGTAATCATCATAACACACAACCCTGTGTACCACTCCACCATGCGGAAAATTAGACGAAGCGACACGAAGTTAATTGTGGCAAGTGCCATAAATATTGGTGGTTGCCTTCTAAGGCTATATAACATAGACTCCAACAGTGGAAAAGCTACTTGCTCAATGATTCATGCAGACTTCGCTGTCAACCTGCAAGCTCTTCCATCCTGCGCTTTCAAGCCTCCAAACCCTAGCACATTGCAGACTTCGCCACCCTAAGCATCAACCATGGGAAAGAAGAACTCCAAGGAAAAGGGAAAGGAACCAGAAGTGGTGGCCCCCAAATAGCCAAAGGCAAAGGGCCATGACAAAAGGCCAAAGAAAGTTGATTTTAGCCGCCACCCTGAGAAACAAGTCATGGGAGAAAGAGAGGATTCTGGGGATGAGCAACCTGAAGAACCACCAGTCGATGCGTGGGATAGGATCAGAGACACCAAGCTATCAAGGAGCATAGCTGAACTCAGGAACACCATCGAGTTCATGAAAAGCAGGCTCTCGACAGACAACAAAAGAGCTACCGCTTACTACTCCTAGATATACTGGTATCTGACGCCCCCCACACATCACTGCCCTAAGCTGATTGATGCCATCACGCGAAACTATCAGCCCACCTCCAGGAAAGTGGTAGATGCCTCCGGCCACAAGCTGTTCTCCATTCTGAAGGAAGATGTCTAGGTAGCCTTTGCGCCACAGCAGGGCCCTCCTAAGGGGTACACAGTTCGCAACGTTATTCTTAGCGAACAAATGGAGAGGTTCACGTCCTCCAACTACATGATCAATTTCTTATAGCAGAGCCTCAAAAGTGGGCTCCCTTCGAGAAAATTGCCCCAAATGCCCCTACCCTTGGAGGCCTTCAAAAATGTCGACATCTTCTCCATCATTGCATGGGTGGCAGGCCTATCTACCGACGCTTCGGTGCACCCGTGGCAGGTGTCTTTGGCTGAGTGTATTTCTAGAGGGGAATTTTATGCCCCTGATGCTTCGAGGCCAAGCACCAACCCAGTATTTTTTGACTAGGCAGAATGGGTGGCCAGGACCCTACATACGCGGCTCACCAGCATGAAGAATGTTGGGACAAATAAGTACTTCTCGCCCTGTTCTCTTCTTGTTTGGTTATTTTTCTTTCATGTACATAAAAGTTTCCCTTATGTTGCTATTACGGCAAGCGGCGAGGATGGAAACCCTCTGCTCGTATACCAGTGGACCCTTCTCCTATTGAAGATGGAGTCCTATTATTCTTTTAACCAACAATTTTTGGGACCCGCAATGCACATGCTAATAGGGTCTTCCCCTCGGGTTCCCCTCCTCCTAAGGGACAAGGTGGTACAAGAGAAGAGGGGAGACATTTTTCAGCTGACACAAGGGCTCGTAATTCACATATTCGGCTTCGTAGGGAAGCCTTTCCTACTTCCAGTCTATCCCTCCGAATACCAGTTCGCATTGGAGGTCGCTCGACAGAGCGATGCAACAAACGCCATTTATGGCCATGGACGAAAATGGGCTCACACCTATGATTTCCCTTTCAAAATGGGAGTTATCGAGGTGTTTGCCCTCAACCAAAATGTTTTCTTGGAGGAGAAACTCGCCAATTTTGGCCTAGTCCAACTTCCTCAACAATGGCTCTATGACCCCTTGGGGGTAATGAGGGACCATCTTCGATTCAAGAACTTCCATGCTTGCCCCTATCCAAAAATTGTGGAGCAAAGGAACAATCCTAATGGGAAGGATCTGGAGTGGCACTTGGAGAAAATGGAAATGCTACCTCCCTGGCATGAGTTCTACCCGATGGAGGTCGCATATGACCCAGTTTGGCACCCTCTCCTGAGCCCCAACTCCACCTTCTGGAAGAAGGCAAAAGATGATTTGAGGGAGGCAGTGAAAGATTGGGACGTGGCCCAGCTAAGAGAGTGGTGGATAATGAGGGTCCATCATCGAAAGATGAATTCTTATGGTTTTTTGTCATCTGAAAAGGACTTCACGATGGCCTATGAGGCCAATGCTAGGACATGGAAGCCCCTGTCTTTCGTCGACCTCATTCCTCCAGCTATCCCAGGTTCAGGCGAAAGCCCAAGAAGAGAAAATAAGACTTCGGAGCCAAAGAAGGAGAAGAAGGCCAAAGCCACACCATGTAAACCACCTCAGGTACTTGTGGGAGGCCAAGACACGAGTTTTGAAGAGTTAGAACAACCATTGGTAAGAACAAAAAGAAAGAGGCCAGAACAAGGCCCAGTGCCCCCGAACTATCTGAAGCGACCCCGTACGGGTTTTCAGAGTGCCTCCACTAGACGACCTACACCAGGACCATCTAAAACAAACGTTGAAGGCATAGCACCACCAAGCGCCAAAACCGTCCCGGATATCAATGTCATCAATGTGGAGGAACTCCTCCAATCCGAAGGGGACGCTAAGGCAAAAACCATGGAGGTTGAAAATGCCGAGGCAGAGAAAGAACAAGAGACGGCTGCACTTGAAGTCACTACAGCCGCTTTTCCAGGAGGGCACTCAGGTACGCATTCTCCACCCTTTGCTTAGGACTCACCCATGTCCACTACGACCACGGCCGAAGGTTCCCATCAGTCTCCCCTGTAGGGCCACTCATCCCCTCACGCATCCCCCGTGGCTAGTCCAAGTCCATCCCACAATCCCGGCAGGGACAAGTCCATCGATCCTACTTCACCTACTCATGCTGCCATTCCCTTGGTCGTTAGTAGAGGCGGGGATGCTACTTCGACGTCGAGTCCCACTTCTCACGATGTGGCCCCCATCCATTCCCTATATTTGTTCACTCCTTCGGCTAGAGATCCAGCCTTATTCGAGTCAGATATGTCCTTGATCAAGGAACGCCCCCTTGCCAAGAAGCTGCTCCGAGCCCGGCAAAATACCAACAAAATACTGAAGGAGGTGAGGAAAAGAAGAGGGCGCACGATGGCTCAGGTTGAAAAATGTGCCATGTTTGATCTAGAAGCCGGGAAGATGCACAAAATCAAGAAGGTCCCTAAGGTACAGAAGCCTCTGGATGAAATGACTCCAACAGACTATGATTACCAGGAAACACCTAAGGACCTGGTGCATCTGAATGTGGATAACGAATTAGGATCCATGCATGTCCGAATCGAGACCTTTAGAGCGCATGCTACCATTGCTAACCAGCGCAGGTTGGAGGCAGAGACCGCCAATGTCAAACTAGAGGAAGATCTGGCAAGGGTTCACTCCAAGTTGGCGGAAGCCGAGGAGCAGTGCAAAATAATGAAAAAGGAAGCGCGTGCTCTAAAGCAGTAGATTCTACAGCTCCAATATACAGAGGAGAATCAAGCGCAGAGATGGGCCAAAAATGATTTAAAGGCCAAAGATCTTGAAGGCAAAGTCACACAAATGCAAGCTCAGCTGCACGAGAAGGAAGACCTATCGATGTTCGACAGGAGTAGGATTAAGGAGATTCACGTGCACCTGCTTAAGAATTTTAGGTCTCGGTGTTCCAGCGCCCTTTCCATATTGACCTACGTCACCGAAGCCCAGCGTGCTATTGCCGAGGGAGGGCCGGTTATTGATGAAGTCACGCAGAAAGCCAGGAGCCGGCTCAAGTTGGCCTTTGACATCCAGAATGCTAGATATCAGGACCTGCAGGTCACTGCAATGACCCGGATAGCTAGGGACTGGTCCACGGCCCAGGCCACGGTTCACGCCTTCTTCTCCAAGGTGCAAAAAGCTCAGAAAGCTAGAAGTCTCCAGGACATTTTTGACAATGAGTAGCGCGCCTCAATGAATTATTTTTAGGACCTTTCTTCCTTGGGTTTCCCGAGTTTCACAGACGATGACGGAAATATTTTGACTAAAGACGAGCTCAAACCAGTCTGGCTTCATTTTGAGAGCGATGTCTCAGAAATAGATGGGTGGGCGGAGCCGATCTCAGAGGGGCAGATAACCAACTTCATCTTGAGACACTGCAAGATGGTAGCATGCCTAAACGATCTATTCATCAGGGCCAAACATGCTGACATTGGGCAAATTGATCGGTTTTGTGTTCTAGTAAAGGCATTGCAAGATCAGGAGCCTTTTTAGAAGGGTGCCTGGGCTCATGTTCGACGAACGATGAAACGTATCCGGGATCACCTTGAACCATCATCACAGCAAGAGGCCATGCCAGAGGAAGCCACACAGGAAGAAGAGGAAGAGGAATCAGAAGGAAGAGCAGAGGCAGAGGAAGGGCAAACCATAGAAGCACCCCAGGAGACAGAAAATGGAGAAGGGTCTGAGGGGGATCAGTGACTCAACAGCCCAATGGATCAGGGCTAAAGGGTTCTTTTGCCAAGGCGAGCTCGTCACCCCACGAGCCACCAAGAATGTTGACACTTTTTGTCACATTATACAAGGGGTAGAAGAATAGAAAAAATTTTGTATGATATTAATTATTACCTTTTAAAATGTATGTAAGTTATAGCAATTTTGGTTTTCCTAGCCATTCCCCTTGTACACCAAAGAAGATAGAAAGAGCTTCGCAGCTAGGATAGCTTCGCTGAGGGGAGGAAGAATAAAATGAAAAGAACTTCGGGCCCGAGGCGTTTCAAAAAGCTACTTCGGGTGGAAAATCAGCGAAGAAAAACAGATGAAGGCGCCAGGAAAAGCTTCGCACCCGAAGCATTCCCAAAAGCGTTTTGGGCGAAAGTTTTGCGAAGCGACTCTCCTACCGAAAAGAGAAAATCCAAGACACAAGGCAAATTGGCTAAGGCAAGAAAAGGACTTCGGGCCCAAAACATTTCCAGTGATCGCTTCGGCCCCAAATTTTGTGAAGCAGTTTTGCCGAAGAAAAACACGAGGAAAGCGCCAAGAAAATCTTCGCACCCGAAGCATTTCCAAAACTACTTCGGGTGGGAACCTAGCGAAGAGATATTCAAATGACAACTCCACCCAAAGAAGGAAGGCCCAAAAATCAAATTCCAAAGTCGCTAAGGCAGAAGAACTACTTCGGACCCGAAGCATTTCCAAAGGCTACTTCGGCCCAAAAACTTGCGAAGCAGATCTCGAAGCAAACATTGAAAATGCTTCGCCAGAAAGTCACCAAAATACCCACCATGGGCCCCTCCACCTACGAACCATTTCTACTTCAGCCGCAAGCCTCCCGAACCATAGTTTCAAAGAAATATCATGGCGAAGCATTTCCTTGAGGCATAGGTGAAGTAATTCAACCAGCGAAGTAGTAGAGCATGAAGGGCCCCACCAAAAGAGATCTACTTCGGCACTCAAACCTCCCGAAGTTGTGTTGCGAAGCTCAACTATCCAAAGTACCAAACCCAGAGGAAGGATCTGCTTTGGCCCAAACCCACCGCGAAGCAGAATTGCAAGAAGAGATCCAGCGAAGCGCTTCCAAGGCACGCACTTCAAGCCGGGTACTTTCTCGAGGTGGTCAGTTGCTTCATAAATGCATTTTTCCTTGCCCGACAAGTTCGTCGATCATTTTGGGCAATTGGACCTGAAGTACCAGTCCAAGAAGGAGAACCCATCAAGCATGGTGGCTACTCGAGTATTGCACCCAGAAACTAAGGACAGTTCAGGCGGCCCATTGAATGCCTATTTCCCCAATGGACCCGGTTGCAGTTGCTATTTTTAGTAGCCGATTTGAGAGATCAGTCGCAGCAACCACGAGGAGCCGACTTCTCGAAGCTCGAGGATGCACTTCGCCGATTTTGTGATAATGACTCAGAGGGTCGGGTCCTCTATAAAAACCCAAGTATTGTAATGAAAAAATGGGGGGAACTATCTGCTAGAAAGCTGCTATAACTTGATGTCCTGCGATTAATACTAAGAGACTTTGAGCTCAATTCTTCTCTTTTATGCTGCCTTCTATGCTTGATTCTTCTATCTCTCCTCGTTTGTATGCTGGATGTTGAACTCTACGTCCGGTGTGCGATTGGGGACAGTGTCCTGAAACTCGTTCGAAAGGATACATAGGAGTAGAAAAGTGTTGTATTGGCTTTCTTTTATGCTTCCTGCCTTGCTTGATTCTTCTATCTCTCCTCGTTTGTATGCTGGATGCTGAACTCTACGTCCGATGTGCGATCGGGGACAGTGTCCTGAAACTCATTCGGAAGGATACATAGGAAGGTTGATACTACGTTTCTTTCATTTTACTCTTGGTGTTCCTTGCTGTTATTCAAGTTATCTATTAGCGATCGTGCTTCCTATTCTCTCCCACCTGAAATCACCAATCTCTCTTCCCTTACCCCTTTTTTTATTTATTTCTCTAACCCTTATCCCTTTTATCTCTTTCCTGCACTCTTGTCTTCAAAACACCCAAGTATTTTAGCATAGGAGCCGGCCTTTCTCCGGAGATTGGCACGAGGGGCATCTCTTCCCTTCGGCCTTTCAATGTTGGTCCAGGTCTAGGGTGCGTACACTTACACAAAATCCTTACCTAGGCGGATCTGATCACCAACAGTATCATCATTGGCTATCACCTCTACATATACCTCCTCAAACACTCCTAAATATATCTTCGTAGGTATAAATTGGCCCATACCTATCACCTATGTGCCTACTCTAATAAGGTAACTCATTTATGAACCCCTTATACTAGCTCCTGTACCCCTCTACTGTGCCTCCTCATATAACATATTTACACTCTTACATATAAGACACTTGTGCACATTCTCTCTTACATGACACTTACACATTTCCTACACATTGACACTTATATCAAATGGAAATATAAATAACACTCTAATATATAGACTTAACCCTAATATACTATTTACAAATGTCCAATGAAGTTACCATGGGAGTACATTAGCATGTACCAAATAATGTAATATATCTCAATAATGATAACATCTAAAGTGGTGGTATCATCATTGGCTATCACCTCTAAATATACCTCCTCAAACACTCCTAAATATATCTTCGTAGGTATAAATTGGCCTATCCCTATCACCTATGTGCCTACTCTAATAATGTAACTCATTTATTAACCCCCTTATACTAGCTCTTGTACCCCTCTACCACACCTCCTCACATTACATATTTGCACTCTTACATATAAGACACTTGTGCACATTCTCTCTTACATGACACTTGCACATTTCCTACACATTGACACTTACATCAAAGGGAAATATAAATCACACTCTAAAATGTAGATTCAACCCTAATATACTATTTAAAATTGTACCATGAAGGTACCATGGGAGTACATTAACATGTACCAAGTAATATAATATATCTCAATAATAGTAACATCTAAAGTGGTGGTATCATCATTAGCTCTCACCTCTGCATATACCTCCTCAAACACTCCTAAATATATCTTTGTAGGTATAAATTGGCCCATCCCTATCACCTAAGTGCCTACTCTAATAAGGTAACTCATTTATGAATCCTCTTATACTAGCTCTTGTACCCCTCTACCACTCTAGGAACATCCTCATCAATATCTAGAATAATGGGATCATTTATATCCTCCTCTGCATTAATTTCTAGATTGGGAAATCCACCAGATCCTATCTCGCAATAGGCCCTCCTAAACCATATCTATCCCTTGGTAATAGCATAAACCCCACAAAACTATCTCATATAAAATTATATAGCTTAATCTTGTTCTTTGGCCCCATCAACCATCTAACTTGTCATACTCAGGCTAATTGATATTGTTATCCACCCACCCTAAGTGCATTCAATAATGTTTCCATATAATCTAACCCTATAAATATCATAAATTACCTTCTAATATTTTTTAGTCACATTGTGATAGACACACATAATCCTATATTAAAGTATCAAGCTCACCTAAATACCATAAGCACTTGTTAATCATCCACCCTATTAGAGAGACCTAGTGGTTGTATGATCACTATATGCCTCCATTAAAAAGCCTGTAATAATTTTCTATTTGGATCTGAATTGACATCAAGAAAATACTAAAACTATGACTATTATCTTCAGTGTTCTGGTAAGGTGTGCACCCGCTAATCACAGTCCAAACCCTAATATTGGATGGATTAAAGATTGCTTTAACCCAACCTCTAGAGTAGGCTGGTATACCTTATCAACTAATTTGGGTGTTGAATCATTTAAGCTCAGTTAAATATTTTAAATATAGGAATAGAAATGAGTTTAGGGTTAGAAAAGTAATTATTAAACAATGGCTAGATAAATCTAACAACATAGGCATCTACAGGAAAAACCTCTATAAATCAATTTCCAGTGTCCCACACTTGTGATTAACAACACTTAAAAATAAGTAATCTTCATCAATTAAAGAACAAGATATATGCTTCAAGAAACTATTTCAAACATCTAGAGTACTAATAATCCAAATAGAAAAATTAGATCAATACTTAGACTAACAAAAAATAATTTCTTCTAAGCATATATTCAAACATGAAATATTTCAAGGTGCTCTAAGTTAGCAATCCAATATCAGAAAAATAGACTAACCATAGCAGCAATAGTAGAAATGCATTCACAGATCAAATCTCCATAAAACATAGAAGACATCATCTTGAGGAAAACATCCAAGTAATGTTCCTTCTATTGATTTGTAGAAAATATTACATAGTAGGGCAAGAAAACACTCTAGAGTTAACCTTAAAAAATGAGGGTTTGACCTCTATTTATAGTTTTACATGTTTAAAGATTAAATAAAATGGAACATTACAAGGAATTGGAATGCCAAATCAGTAATATGCTGAGGTGGTAGACTCTTTTTTATTTTGGAGGAAGAATAAATCATGTGATATTTCACTCCTCTACAACTCAACCTCTACAAGTTGCTTGGCTTTCATGGCACCCAACCCTAGACTACATCAAACTAGCATCAAGACCATTCACCATTCTTGCCAATGATATCTAGTTATAGATCTACAACTAACATCTCCTCATGGTTATTTATCCATATACCACTTCATCTTCCTATTATTTTAGCTTAAAAGCCTTCAGATGATGATCAACTAGTTTGTGCTAAGCAACTTCTTGCTTTTATATGTGTTTTGGAGCACAAAGTGTAAGGTCCATTGATCACCTTATGAATAACTAAGATTAGTGCATTAGAATCTTGACACGCTCATTCATGATATACAACACCCATGGTATAGACCAATGTCACTTTCATATTCTTAGTTTTCCTCAGTGACGTAGAACCATGTCGAAGCTCACATTTTGAAGATATGTCTTGGAAATATTGACCATTTTGACCATGGCTTGGAGAAAAGGAAGCTTCATTGCACTTTAGACAAAATATATATTCCGAGTCGTGTGAGGTAGAACAATGTATTAGATCACTCCTCTTATTATTAAGATACCCTTCTTGCTATTTTGGGCCGCAACATGGAACCATATCCAAAGCAATGTTATAGCCTATAATTTGATATTCCAATGTGTGATATTGACCAATGTTGATTGTAGTGTAGCACATTGTGCTAATTTTTGCAGTGTGGAACATGCATTGGCTCACACGAGATAGAACCTATTCATGCATTGCACCTCGAAATACCCACTTGTAAGGTTTGAAAATTTTGACCACATCGTAGAATCATGTGGTAGGCCATGTGATGTAGAACACACACTAGTATGAGTGGTGTAGAACCTATGCTATAAGCCATGATTCGAAGAGTGGACTTACCAATTTTGATTGCACTGATCATGGAATGGAACCTTGCTTTAGGCTACATAGGGTATAACCTTGCTACAAGTTGTTGGGTCTTCTTCATGCTCTAAGTCATGATTTTAAAAATACAAGTATAAAGCTAACCAATTTGACCACATGGTAGAGCATGATGCGTTGCGTCACTGCCACAGGGTATAACATGATCCTTCAGGACTTAGAAAAATTTGCAAATTTTTTTATGTGGTCATTTTGAGCCTACATTTTGGTGCCTCCTAGGGGGTTTTGCTCGCAAATCCTAAGAACTCAGAATCTTATCCATTGTGCATCAAGATTCAAAAAATGATATGGGAAAATGATAGCGGCATAGAATGGATGAATGAAGGTAGGTTTTGAAAAAATTATGTATGAATGGGATGTAAGGAAGATACTATTTGCAATGAAAGGGGTGAAAGGATAAAGGGAAAGGGTAGACTCCAACCATATGCAAAGCTATGATTCATAAAATAACTTCTAAATGACCATCACTCTCTCAATAACTTGTGAAGATACTTAGAGAGTAACGGTTCATATAAAAATTATTCAGGAAGTAATGTGAAAATCAAGAAAATAATGCTTCATAGAATAACCTCTTTGTGGCAGATATAATCTTAGAAAATTACAAAAATATCCAGATCATAACTGTTCACAAGGAAATCATGCAAGAGGTAAAGCACTTTGTAACTCCTTCCATAAGTTTAATCTTGCTCTAGTTACACAAAATGTGCTCCTTTTATAACCTTAATCTGATCAGACTTTTCCTTGCAACATAGCCTCATGGTTTTTTCATGTTCTATTTTCATAACTTTATACTTTAGGCCTTCCTTCTAATATTGTCATGATCAAAACAACCTACAAAACATGTACATACAACTCTTCTGTCAACTTATGACACATACAAAAATATCCGAATTTATCTAGGGGTAAATTTTTTTTCATTCATGAGCCTTCTCTTACTGATCCTGCTTATCTAGCTCTTCATCAGGAACCTCCTAGGTGTCTTCCACATTATTTTCCAATTGGTAACCTTCTTCTTGGTGAACTTATTGATTGTCACCATGTTCTTCTCCTCCATTATCACCCTCCTTGTCATCTTATCTCTCTTATCCCTCTTCAACTTTTTTCTCTGCTCCAAACAGTTGGATCATCTATTTTTGTGTCTATAATGCTTGGATTTAGGATGACTTAGTGGGATTAGTCATCTCTTTAAACTGATTATGAGCATATTCTAGTTGGTTAAGTCTTTGATAATTTGAGAGACTTGATCCTGATTAATTAGTTTTTCCCAAGCATCTATTTCAGACTCATCTTGTATCATTAAGGCTATATTGGTTTGAAGGTCTATCATAGAAAAGATCGATTTAGTGAATTTGCTAAGAACATACTGATGGGGAAAATACTGATAGGGCATCTGTCATAGTTTCTTGTACCTATTCCTCTGAAGGTAGATAAGGAGAATATGATCATACTTGATCTTTATTTTCCATTTTACTCCTATTTTCTTGTAACTCAACGCCAAAATCCTACCGTTCTTGGCCTTCCACATATTAATATATTTCTCATACAACTACGAAAAATTGGTATCCAATTGACAACTAAATCTGGTCTTTGAAGTACCTATTTCTACTCTCATATGCCATCATTCCACAATTTTACCATTGTCCCATTTATGCTTTTCCTCTAATTTTTTCATTTTGAATTATTTCAATTGGTGGGCTTTGTTGTTTTAAGGATCATAGTCAACTATTTGCTAGTAAAAATATCTCGAAGGAGGAATTTTTTCCATATTTTTAACATTCCATTCCAATGGAGCATTTTCCTTGTTGTCTGTCCTCTTCTCTAAGTGGGGCCTCAAAGTTTTTTATTTCATTTGAGGGCTCTTTCTCTATTAAAGGTAATGTTTTTTCTAGGAACTTGTCATCAAGATCATATCTCCATCTCTGTGGAATATATAAGATTGATTCTCTCCAAATATTGAGCAATTTATTCATGTTGACCCTTTTTGGTTATAGTTATATCATCCACATTGTGAGAATAAACCAACATTTTATTCCTTCCTTTACCGGTGCCAAAGTTGACATTGATGAAATCAACCTACCTCAAATATTCCAAAGCTAATAGTCTACTAGTGACAAAGTGAGGTAGCAAAAATGGTTTACCAATAAAGCCATAGAGTTTGATGATTGTTCCCTCAGTAAGGATATACCAATCCCCTTCCATGGCCTTCTCTACACACAATAATTATTTAGCTAGAGGTGGAATTCTAGGGCATTAGCCATACATAATATTTAGGGTTGGCCCCAAAAATTCCATGTTGAATTTGTAGTAAGACTCAATGTTTCTCAAATTACCGGTCCATTGATAAACTGGTATAGGATTCCCATTATCATTTTTATCTATCACTAGAATCCAGGGCATCATTTACCTTATAGCACTAAATAACATCCATATCAAGTTTGAATAATATCAGAAATATGGGGTCTCTAAATATCTTTTCATACTAACCAATTGTTCATGCATACTTTTGGAGAGGTAGGTCGACCAATCAAAATAAACTGGTCTAATGCTCTCACCTTCTCTTTAAGCCTTAGACATTTTCTCACTGGATATGCAATAAACAATGGTTATTTTCCAATCCCTTACATATCAATCAGAATCTAGACCCTCTAGGTAGACTAACATGGTAAAGAGTTATGGGTAGACAAAATTATTAGTAGCAATTGGGGTTTTAGGCAAGGTCCTAGAATTTATTATTTTAAATTGATTGTAAACCCACTTCTTAAAAGGTTCACCATCATGAGCATGCCCATGTAATGAATAATATTTGAATTGGGTTGATGGGTTGAAGGATTTAGGGCTCACATGAGGGTCTACACCCATGGAAAATAAATCTTGATAGACCTTAGTAGTTATATTAAATAAGGTTTTACATTTAGCTATATTCACTGCTCTAGTTTCATGGTCATTAAATTTTGTTATCATAGATATCAATTCAAGGCAATGGTGTACTAAATCGTAAATATAAAATGACAAGAAGGAATTTATAGCGATAATACCTTGGAACGAAATTAGCAATCCTTCAAAGTAGTTATAGTCAATTTCTCTCCTAAGCTAGGTCCTCCTTTTCCATGTCACTTTTGTATCTGCTATTGATTCTAATTTATCCACATAGTGCTATAATTCATCATTCTCCTACTGAATAATTTGATCTATGACCTTCAATACCATCTCTAAGAAAATTTACCAAATATTTACTCTTTTGTCACTTGGCAGCTTCATCTCACTACTTCGTTAGCATTCTCTGGTAAAACACCATTTGTGAAATGTAGCAACAATCAAATTTTGATATTTTAAATTTCTCGCATGTGTACCTTCTACCATTAATATGGTAGATGAACCACTACTCATTGCATGCTTTATAATTCAAAATATGAACAATCAGGTAGCAAAAATTATCACTCCATTTGTTCATTGGTCATGGCATATCACATGTCGTAGTCCACAACCATATTCATCTTATTCTCTTTGGGTGCAATATAGAACACAACATGCAGGAAAGCATATTTTAGCTTTGACTACCTTGACTCCCAGTTAATGATGTGTTGTGAGCTGCTACTCTACTATTATTTTTTCTTTGTATAAAAAACTTAAAATAAATAAAGTATGGTACAAATATTTACATATGTTACATAGGAAAATTTTTACTCAAAGTAAAGCTTTAAATGGTATTTTTTAACCAAAATCGGCTAAATGTTCCTTTCTACATCTTGAAGCTAGAAATAATTGTTCTCCTTGACCTCAACCACTTTGAAAGGAGCATCCCATAAGGAGTCAAAATTTTGGTGATTGTCTGGTTTTGTTCTCTCTACATTCCATCTTAGGACAGAGTCACCCACTTTAATTTTTTTGAATTTAACTTTTTTATCAAACCATCCTTTAGTGTCAATTGAGTGTTTTTGGAAATCCTCATATGCTTTTCTTTTCTCTTCCAACTGTAGGAGATGCATCAACCTGGTTTCTATTTGACTCTGATATGACTCTTCCTCTTGGTTTGCCAACCTTAAAGTTGGTATTTCTAGATGAGTAGGTAGGACAACTTCTTTCCCATACACCAATGCATAAGGGGTTGTCTTGATATACTTTTTAATAGTGATCATATCCACCCATAGAGCTTGCTATAAAAGGAGATGTCAATTCCTTTTGTTATCTTCCAGTTTTCTCTTTAAAATCCTAAGTAATTTTTTATTAGTTGGCTTAGCTAACCCATTTACTTGAGGGTAGTAATTAGAAGAGTTCTTTAAAATTATGCCATATTTGCTTGCAAAATCAATGTATTTAGCTCCTATAAAATTTGGACTATTGTCACTTACTATGGCTTCAGGAATGTGAAACCTTGTAATCAAACTTTCCATGAATTCAATAACCAATTTATGATTTAATTTCTTGGTGGGAATGGCTTCAACCCACCTAGTAAGGTAATATGTAGCAGCCAATATATATTTATGCCCTACTGAGAAATTGGAGTTTATCACTCTAATGAAATCCAATCCTCATTTTTGGAAGGGTTCTTCCACTTGAATAGGTTTAAGAGGAAATGCAACATTTCTGCTCCTTCCCACATATCTCTGATATTTGTCACATGCCCTTGTTATATTGAAGGTGTTAGAAAAAATAGTAGGCTAGTAATAGCCTACCCTCATAATTTTCATAGTTATGACCTTCCCTAAAAAATGTTCTTCAGGAAATACCTCATGGAATTCCTCAATGAATTTCTATTTTTGACCATAATTTAAGCATATTATAAGGACTCCATCAAGATGTTTTCTATATAACCCCTCTGGTAATATGACATACTTCAAGTCTTGAGGTCTATATCTCATTCTCTGTGATATATTAAGACCTTGAGGACATACCCCTATTTGGAAATAGCTTATCATTTTATCAACCCAATATAAACCTTTTGAGAAAAATTCTTCACTCTACTCTATTTTTGATGGCTGGAAAGCTAACATCTATTCTGCAACTACCTTTTCTATCACCCCTTGGCATTATGCTCTACCTCTGACCAACTTGGTAGGATGAATTTCCACATCATATTTCTAGATTTTGGTGATCCATACAACTCTTTTATCTCCTAGTTCTCCTTGTAGGATAAAACTCCTGATATCTGGGTGTACCACATAAACAAAGGTTTTACTTTGAGCCAAGTATTACCTAAACTTCTTCAATGACTTTATTACTGTAAAAACTTGTCTCTCAATAAAGTTGTATTTGATCTGGTACTCATGAAGAGTTTGGCTCCAAAAAAATATGGGATGTTCTTCTCCATCATAATTTTTTTGTGTTAGTACAACTGCATAGCTCTCTTCAGCTCCATAAGCATACAAAATGAAATTCTTACTGAAATCAAGATTCACTAGGATTAGGGAAGTGGCAATAGCTTGTCTAGCTTCAAAATATTTTTTCCTTGCTTCTATCCACTTAAAATCTGCATTCTTCTTTAGCAAATTTGAGATAGGCTTTACTATTTATGCGAATTATGAGATGAACTTCCTTACAAAATTGATCTACCCAAATAAATATTGCAAGACCTTCTTGTTCATAGGCAACAATCTACAAAATTTGATGAATCTGGGGGAGAGGGTAGTTATCTTTTAGTGATGCTTGGTTTAGGTTCTTAAAATCTACACATAGATGTGTCCCCATTCTCCTTTTTGATAGGGATCAAAATAGCCACCCATGTAGAATGCTTGATTGGGTAAATGATTTTGGCTTTCAACAACTTGAGAAACTCCTCTCTCACTATGGAATCAATCCTAGGATTCATTGGTCTCTACTTCTATTTGAAGGGATTTGCATCATGCTCTAACTCAATAGTATATTGGATCACTTTTTTATCATATACCTTTAGATCTTCATATGACCAAGCTACAATATCTTGGTATTTAATACACATGGTTTTGATTTCCTCAACCTCTTCTAGGGAACACCGGATACCAACTTTGAGTTTCTTATTCTTTTCAACTTCGATCTATTTATAGATATTTTCATTAATCTCCATAGCTCTAGCTTCCCTCCCATATTAATTATCAAAGAGGCTTTCTAGGGTGACCAAACACCTAGGTATATAATTTTTCTTCAATTTAATAACATCTTGCTGATCTATCTCATGAGGTAGCTCCTTGTGTACACTAGATAAGCAAGCTTATCTTACTAGAAAGTCAATAATCTGATCATTACTTTCAAAAACATGAAAACATATCTGTCTATCTGGTATTGTAGGTCTAAAAATCAATTTGACTCTTTTTTCCCTTGATGATACCATATCTAAAGAAGATTTTAAATTTGAACCCTTAACAACTAAAGAATCAGCCAACATGTTTTTTTCTCTGGGGATAAAGTGGATATTAAGGGCATTAAAATATTTCATCAAATACCACACCCTATTCATGTATGATTTTAGATAATTATGCTTACTACTACACCTTTCTCTTACTGGTAAGACCTCAAGGTCTTACTATAAATGTAATCGCAGGCCACTCAAAGGGGGCTCCCTTGTAATCACTTTGCCACTATAGGGGGCTCCCTCCTTGGAATCTATGATTCTTATTCTCATTATTCATGGATGATTTGATATGGATGGCCAACCTAATATATATATCTACCCTAAAGCTATGTTGGTGAAGATACATGATGGTTCACGTATGAAGAGATGTGATGGTTCACATTATGAAGGGTTGTGATGGTTCACTTTATAAGTTAATAATATAATAATTAAATGATTAATAATACTAGCTAATACTAACTAATAATGTTAGGATTGAGGATCCTAACATGCCACCCTCCTTAAAAAGAGCTTTGTCCTCAAAGCTCAAAATGAGAAGCTTTGTCCTTTGTTTTCCAAGAAGGATTTGTGTAAGTTCTTGGACTCTTTTAATAGCATCCTTTTGTAGGTAGGGATATCGAGAAGGATGAAGCATTAGCGGGGGGTTTCCAAGAACAATAGTAGAATCTTCCTTAGGAAAATCATGATGACAATGGGAGGGCAACCCTTGGGGTTCCTCAAATACTTCAGAATGATGCATCAAAAGTGATGGTAATGATTTCATATCATTTTTTGGTTCCTTGGTAGAGCCAATGGAGAAGGAGTGTGTAGTCACTCTGCATTGGTTCTAAATAGGTTTGGTCATATGGCAAGAACTCACTATTGGTGAGGAAGGTATGTGTAGGTCTTGTAGAGTGCATGTTTGGCTAACATTGATCACTTTGGGTATGTATACCTCATCCTTGCTTGGTACATCAATAACTTCTTGCACATCGACCTCATTGTCTTCATTGCGGTGAGTAGGTGCACTGGTTGTTTCAAACACAACTACCTCATCTACTTGACCTATGGAGAGACATGGATCAAATTCCTTCAATAAATACAATGTTAGTGTAACACATTTATGGTGGGGTCCAAATTGTTCATCACAATTATCACAAAGTCCTTTTGCTTGTCGTTCCTTCATCTCCTCAAAGCTAAGATGTTTAATTCATAAAGTTTGGTTATATTTGGGGGTTGTGTAAGTGCTTTGTGACCTTCCATTATGCATAGGTTTGGGAGCTATGTAAGTGGTTGATGATTTTTCCATAAGTGGTTTCCCTAATCGTTGTTGTGCATTAATTTTATCTTTAGCTAATTTTGCCAATCCATAGGTCTGCATAATGGTATAGGGATTGAACCTTGTCACCTCCATTCTAATTTCCTCTTTTAATCCCCTAATGAAGCCATTGATGAGAATTTATTCATCCAATATTGTGTTGTGTTTGGTGATATCCTCAAACCGAGTTTTATACTCACGCACATAAGTGATTTGATGAAGATCTTTGAGCAATTCCCACATGACTGGGTCCCACATGGCTCTGATACCAAATGGTAAGACCTCAAGGTCTTACTATAAATGTAATCACAGGCCACTCAAAGGGGGCTCCCTTGTAATCGCTTTGCCACTATAGGGGGCTCCCTCCTTGGAATCTATGATTCTTATTCTTATTATTCATGGATGATTTGATATGGATGGCCAACCTAATATATATATCTACCCTAAAGCTATGTTGGTGAAGAGACATGATGGTTCATGTATGAAGAGACGTGATGGTTCATGTTATGAAGGGTTGTGATGGTTCACTTTATAAGTTAATAATATAATAATTAAATGATTAATAATACTAACTAATACTAACTAATAATGTTAGGATTGAGGATCCTAACACTTACCTGATTGACTATCAACTCAAAATCACCATATATGTTAAGAATTTTGATTCCCATACTCTCTGCTTGCATTAGTCCTAAGCATAAAGCTTCATATTCAGTAGCATTGTTAGTACAAGACCATGTTAATCTATATGCAAATATTTTTACACCTTCTAAGGGATATTGTAAAACTATATTGACACCAGCTCCATTTTTGCACCTTGCTCCATCAAAATGCATAGTTTATATTTCTGTCTCTCTCAGGGATTGATTAGATATATCAAGGATATTTTTATTTGTCTTTGAAGAAATGTTGTAAGTTCCCATACCTATCCCAAATTGGTTGTAATATTCTATGAATGGTAATTCATCCTCCACCTCTAACTTTTCAAATATTTCTACTAGCTCCACTTCATCTAGGGCTATGAGGTTGCACATATCATCTACTATATTTTAAATGTGATAGGATACATGATTTTCAAGTGTTATCCTTATCATCTTTCCTTTGAAAGGGATGATCATGCAAGAGTGATCCAAGTAAATATAACCTCCTACATTAGTAGTGAACTCTTTGGAAATGCATAGACCAAAATAAGGTTATAGGTATACCACCATATTTTCTAGCATAAAGGTTACTTTTGGAGCCCTCTGTAGTCTCATTAGTACATATTTTACTAACCCAATAGTTTTAACTGGAGTTCTATCCAAATACAAAACTCCAATATAGAATTGGGTATACTCCA
The DNA here is from genome assembly GCA_028583015.1 of Wollemia nobilis. NCBI lineage: Eukaryota > Viridiplantae > Streptophyta > Pinopsida > Araucariales > Araucariaceae > Wollemia > Wollemia nobilis. The sequence continues at coordinate 2,044,905 of JAQPPZ010001190.1, read as the reverse complement.
TACCCATATCTTCACAAACTGCTTTGGGCATGACTGTGGTTGAAGCCCCTAAATCAATCATACAATTGTAGACTATACAACCCTCCATTATCAAGGAAATATAGAAGGGGGGAGGTTTGTTCTTTAGAGCAGTGAGAGCCATCTTCTCATTTCCAAAAGGCATACTAAAATTATGGTGGCTTGCTTTTATTGAGAATTCTTATTCAAATAAGCCTTGAGCAGATCTATTTGACCAGTGATAAAGAGGGTATCATAGAGACTTGCTTTGGAGGGGATTATTTTCATCTCCTCTACAATGTTATATTATGCCTTTTCTGTAGGGAGTTTATCATACCTCTTCTCTGTCTCACCATATTTTCTCTTATACTATTGTGTAGCTTCAATCCTTTACCTCTTAGTAATGGAAGGGAATCTCAACCTCTCTTGTGCTTCATTTTTTGATCTTATTCTTTCTTTATAATTTTCCTTCTCATACCTCTTGGGAAAATTGATATCCCTTTCCTGGATTTTAGGAGCTACATCCTTCTTTTTTAGTTGCATGGGGAATGGATAATTGATCATTACTTTGTAGAGTAGTATCTTTCTTATTCTAATAATGGAACTAAAATTGATCCATATTCTGTGGATCAACCTGCAATGTATTTTTAACTGATCTTGTCATGATAAAAATGGATTCTTCTTTGTAAATATCTTGTCCAACCATGATCTACTCTAACTTCCACAACATGTTAACTCTACCCTTTTTATTCCTCTTAGCTTTCTCTAGGGCTTTTTGCACATGTCATTGGTACATAACACAGGATTATGAATCATGAGAATCATTACACAGAAGAAACCATATATTCACAAGACTAGTCTTAGAGGTATATTCTTGATCTTCTTGATTTGTGTTAACTCTGACCCCTGCACTATTACTAGTACCAGGCTTCTAATATCTATTAATGAAGAGGTACTTACTTTGTTGAGACCTCTCCATCTCTCTTTTCTCCATCACATTCATATTGTTATTAAGTGTTTTCAAGGTACTCTAAATATTGAGCAGTAGGGTGGATTATTGAGGTACTTGAGATGGGAGTGGTGGAAAGGAAAATGAAGTAGATGATGCTTTGGAATATGTAATTAGAGCCATTTGAGGGATTGGTGATGACAAAGGAGGTGGGTCCATATAGGAAGATGTAGCTACCTGATCTTGGGTATGAGGAATATCAGAACAGTAGGGCATAACTATTTTTTGAGGCAACCTTCCTACATTAATAAGGATATTTTCTACCTCTACGATCACATTATAAATTTTGAGGAAGGTATATACTTTGATTTTTGAGTTTGTAGTATAATTTCTAACCCAAGAGCTCTAATATAATACATAAAAGCAAAGGGGTAGTTGGTATAGCTTTAGGTGGACTCCTTTTCCTACTAAATATTAGATTAAAATCAGAGTCTAACTATAGATGATGTTTTTGCATAGATGTGAATTGGTTTAGGAGAGAAAAGAGATCTATAGATTCATTGAATTATTCTATAAAAGTCTTAGCTAATGCAGCACATGAAGTGATGTTATTATCCTCTAAGGTCCTAAACCAATGCATAATCTTACTCTTTAAATACAAGGCTAGAATCATGACAATCACATCTTCATTTTTGATGTTGTGTATGACTGCTAGATTTAGGGTATCTTGGCAATGCTCATAAGCAGTTTTACTTAATCCATAATATGTAGGTATAAATTTGGATACATCTTGGGGAATACCATGCATTTGGTCAAGTGTTAAAGGACCAATTGTATCCCAATTAGGGTATTTTTGTAGAGGCTTATTTGGGTTTATATTATGTTGTCCAACCATATTTACTGGCACTATTCTTGATGGAGTTGGTCTTGGAGGTACCTCAAGGGATAACTCAACTGGAACCTCTCTTGTTTGTGAAACTAAGAATACATTTCTTATAGTATTGGACCCTCTTAAGGGGGTCACATAAAAGACAATAGGGTCTTTACTATTTTTTATATGACCTAGTATTCATAAAAAATATGAGCTATTGGAATGACTTTTTTGGTTTCTTGCATTCAAGGACTCGCTAAGTGATTTTATTTTCATTGCTTAATAATATCAAGACAATCCACTAAATCTTGATTCCTTTGGGAAGAGTATAAATTAAATCTTGTGGGTTAACTAGTGTTCTTACAAAGAGGGTCCCATAGGGCGTGCCAAAACTATGGGGATCTCAATTGACATCAATAAAATATTGAAATTGTGACTATTATATTTAGTGTTCTAGTAAGGCATGCACCCACTAATAATAGTCCAAACCCCAAAATTGTATGGATTAAATATTTTTTTAAGCCAACCTCTATAGTAGGTTGGTATACCTTGTTAACTAATTTGGGTTTTGACTCATTTAAGCTCAATTAAATGTTTTAAATATAGGGATATAAATTAGTTTAGGGTTATAATATTAATGATTAAACAATGGATAGATAAAGCTAATATCATAGGCATCTACAAAAAAAACCTCCATAAATCAATTTCTAGTGTCCCACACTTGTGATTAACAACACTCAAAACAAGTAATATTCATCAATTAAAGAACAAGAGATATGCTTCAAGAAACTATTTCAAACATCTAGAGTACTAATAATCCAAATAGAAAAATTAGATCAATACTCAGACTAACAAAAATAAGTTCCTTCTAAGCATATGTTCAAACATGAAAATTTTCAAGGTGCTCTAAGCTAGCAATCCAATATCAAAATAATAGACTAACCATAGGATCAGTAGCAAAAATGAATTCATAGATCAAAAAATCTATAAAATATAGAAGACACAAACCTAAGGCAAACATACAAGTAATATTCCTTCTATTTATATGTAGAAAATATTACACATTTGGGGAAGTAAGCACTCTAGAGTCAACCCTAAAAATAAGGGTTTGATCTCTATTTATAGTTTTACACGTTTAAAGATTAAATAAAATGGAGCATTACAAGAAATTGGAATGCCATATCGGTAAGATGCTAAGGTGGCAGTCTCTTGTTTTTTTTGGAGAAATAAGAAATCATGTGATCTTTCACTCCTTTGCAATTTGACCTCTGCAAGTTTCTCGGCTTTCATGGTGCCTAGCCCTAGACTACATCAAACTGGCATCAATACCGTTCACCATTCTTACTGATGATATCTATTCATAGATCTAAAACTAACATATCCTTGTGGTTCTTGATCCATATACCACATCATCTTCCTATTATCTTAGCTCAATATCCTTCATATGACGATCAACCAGTTTGTGCTAAGTCAACTTCTTACTTTTATACATATTTTAGAGTACAAACTGTACGGGCCATCAATAACCTTATGAATGGTTGATATTAGTACATTAGAAGCTCAAAACGCTCATTCACGATCTACAAAACCTACAATATAGAACCAATGTCACTTCTCTCTTCTAGTTTTCCTCAGCAACATAGAACCGTGTTGTATCCCACATTTTGAAGATATCTCTTGGAAATTTGGACCATTTTGACCACAAGTTGGAGCAAAGGAAGCTTCATTGAAATTTACACAAAATGTGTTCTAATCCATGCGAGGTAGAACAATGTCCTAGCCCACTCCTCTTATCATTAAGATAGTCTTCTTAGTGTTTTAGATCATGACGTGGAACCATATCCCAAGCGATGTTATAGCCCATGATTTTATATTCCAATGTGTGATGTTGACCAATGCTGATTGTGGTATAGCACATTACACTGAGCTACATGATGTGGAACATACAATGGCTCACATAGGGTAGAACTTATTCATGCACTACACCTTAGAATACCCACTCATTGGGTTTGATAATGCTGACTATGACATAAAACCATACACCAGGTCATGCAATGTAGAAAACGTGTTGGTCCGAGCGATGTAGAACCTATGCTATGAGCCACAATTAATAAAGTGGACTTACCAATTTTGACTGTGCTAACAACAGGCTGGAACCTTGCTCTAGATCATGCAGGGTATAACCTTGGTACAAGTCATTGGGTATTCTTCATGCTCTGAGCCATGATTTCAAAAATACCAAGTTTAAATCTAACCAAGTTGGTCACGGGGTAGAGCATGATACGTTGCACCATTATTATGGGGTAGAACATGATCCTTAAAGACTTAGAAAAATTTACAAAAAAAAATCTAAGTATGTGGTCATTTTGGGTCTACATTTACAACATACCAAATTATACCCCTTTTGTACACTACTCGATGTAGGGTCTAGTCCAACCAATTGAATACCATTAGACCCTAGGTAAACACCACTTGATCACCCCAAATATTTATGACCATATCTTACCAACTCCATGACATCCCTTTCCTACTTGTATCTCCAACTAAAATCCCTAACACAAATGCACATAAGGTAATACTTAGCTCATCCAAATAACCTCCTCTAAAAGTGACATTGATATCAATACTAGAATGCACAACTAAAAAATCATCCTACCCCATCAACCTCAATAAGCATCATCTATGATATCATCTAACCTTAATTGTTACACCTCTAATTGGTAATGAGAGGATCTACCACACATCCTCCAACATCATTGTCATATACCCTATGGGAAGATGAAAGGTTCTCATATTTAAGTACCATCACTCTATTAATATTGTCAATAAAGCTTAATAAAAATCCACCTTTAGTAAATGGGCTATATGATATAGCCCTAGTATCACAAACACATCATGATCATCATCATCCAAAAATTCTAGAATGGAATGTAGTCCCTTTGGCCTCCTCTATCAACATTGTAGGATCTCCTACTGGGCATGTATTATGCAAAAATCCAAACAATAGTCATTATCTAGTCAAAAGTAAGCAAAATCTAAATCTTGGAAGAAGCATCATATGGATCATACAAAAGTGTCATATGACCACTATCCAAGTGTTGTATAGAGGTGAAATATTTTTATTTCATAGTATAGGTGCAATCTATCTCATTTGGGCAATATAAATTTTTTAAAAATAAATAGATTTGATCACTTACTAGATCCATTCCATTACCTCCTAAATGTGATACTCATACCACATTTCCATAGTGCCTTGGTTGACCCTCTTGCACCATCATCACAAGTACCATAATCAATCACCCTCTACTTCCTCTTCCTTACTCTCCATATCTATTTCCCTCTCATTACATAGAACAAATGAACCTTCCCATATTTTCCCCTTTTTTATACCACCCTTTTACCATTTCCATTTTCCCTCTCTTTTTAAATTTTCCCTCCCTTTATTTTCAAAATTTCCTTTCCTTTGTAAATGTTCCCTTATTTTTCACCATTTATTTCAATTTTAATTGCTCCTAAATCTTAGATACATCTATTTCAAATTTTGTGCATTCCTGTACTTTCCCCTTTGAAACTTGAGGGGGCATGCCAAAGTGTAATTGCATCTTGATCAAAGTCATAGACCAAACATTAGGAAAATAGGTACCCCTTTTATATCATAAAATTAGGGTATTTATGATAGTTTTTATACATTTATTATACAATAAATGCATCAAAAAGAGGTAAATATAGACACCCAATTTTGCATGTTAGCTAAACACCATTCACATCACTAATCAGCCTTGTTGACTAATTAATAAGAATCACCTCTTTTGTACCCAAATTCAAGAAAAAGAGCAATGTCACCTTTGATGATTATAAAACATTGTTAAATCTTCACAAAACATCACAAAAGTGGTATTTCTAGAAAGTTCTCAAAAATATTTTTCCAGTGAGTATAAACATGCCTATGTTTGGCAAAGAAATGATACCTACAAATTATCTAGACAATAGCATCGTAGGCCTATAGAAATGTTGTATGAAATTATTTATGATGCTTTTATGTTGACGATGTCTAAACTAGAATATTATGGTTTGTCTACCTGTTACCATTGATTCCTCATGAATATCTCTCATCACTTTATCCAGTACACGATTGGACTGCCAACTAGACCATTTATCTGCCAATCAAGCCCAATCCAACCAGTTAACTACTTAATCAAGGCATGAACTACCAATAAATCTAGTTAACTCCCTATTCAATCCCATGCAACTATTATTGATTGCCTAGTCATCCCTTTCAACTCAATTCACTTGGACATCTCACCCTACAAAATTTCCACCTTCCCTACAAACTAGACAATACATTCTTCTCACATGCACCTATAACAAATCCTCCAAGGGGGATTGATTGATCTATAAAACTCCCTTTAAAGGAAGCCAAACAGACTAACGACATAGATAATTACATAATATCAAAATATTTGGTGAAATATTTTCTTTCTATCCATGTGTTGCTATAGTTTTCAAGCAAGTTTCTTATATCTTTAGGATCCTCCATAAGACACAATCAAGAGCATCAAAAGAGACACCATTCAATACAATTAAATATGCATCTTGTACAAGCATTGAAGAAGTAATATATCATCTTAATTTTATGGATCCATTACTCATATTAGTTTTTTTCTTGCATTTAGAGTCAACATTTCTTTATTTGCATGCATTTGATCTTTTATTAGGATCTTGTCCTAACTTTATTTTATAATTCTAATATTATTATGTAATAACCTCCATTCCAATGTGGAGACCCTATTATAATGATATTTTGTAATGGTATGTGGCACTTGAGGCACCTAGACAAGTGGGATCATTTCATGTAACCATTATAAAGAATATAATTATTTATTGGTAGAAGATTCTAGCTCAGGTGGCACTTTGCATGTAAGCCAATTCTTGAGCATTAGGTTAGGATTGCATGAAATGTATCTTTAAAAGATAAGGAAGCATAAAAAAAATGTATATTTTTGCATATTGAATCAAAGTATTGAATAAGGTTACCCCTTGAAGAGGCCTACAATTTTGTATTGTCATTTGTGAGACTAATATATTTCTAAATTTAAATTTCGTATTGCAATATTTTGTTCTTCCATGAATTGCTACTTTTAGTGAAATATTTAAGTGGATGTTCTTATTTTAATTAGAAAGTTCCTAACAAGTGGTATAAGAGTACTTTCCAGGGTTGTGTTTAGTTGTGACTACAATAGTTATTGCCTTGTCATTTCAACTGTTAGGTATAATTTTTCTATATTTTTATTTTTATTTTTATTATTCTATTAAAAAAATCCAACCCTATTTTTGTTTTAGTTTACTAGGTTAAAAAAATCTTGTGCTAGGGGTTTTAAAATATCACGAAGGAGTTGTCATTATTGGCTAAGCTATATTTCTCATAAATCATTTAGTGAGGTGAGGAGTGATTAGAATCCAATACCTAGGCCTCAGATAGCACTCACATATGAAATTTAGCTCCCATGTATCTTTGGATATATCTGGATACCCCCTTGGGATTAGGATAAATCTTGATCCCTAGGAATATTTTTGACCATGTAATTTGCATAGTGTACTGAACATAAAATTTGGTAAGATCACCCTCCCATACTATTAGAGAGGTGGGTAGTATGCTCAAGAGAGGTGGGGTATCTATTACATTATTTGGTACATGCTAATGTACCCCCATGGTACCTTCATGATACATATGTAAATATGTAATAGATTAGGTTTGATTCTATAGTTTAGATGAGTGATTTATATTTCCTCTTTATGTAAGTGTCTACGTGTAGGATATGCACAAGTATCATGTAATAGTCTAATATGAAGGATATAATGGTTTGTAGTGATCACCACATAGTAAGCATTGATAATAAAGCTTACATACAAAATTTGAGCAATTTATATTGTAATTATTCTTCATGCATGTACATGAATAATTTTGGCCATTTACATTCATATTTGATATTATAAGTGAATTTTATTTCATTATTATACTAGCCTCTATATATATATATATATGATTGCTCATTGATATTTTGACCTATAATATTTTGAGGTAGCAAGGCTTAAAGGCCAACAATTTTTGCTTGCCCTATACAACTCACTAAAAAATTCTAGTTGGATGTAAAATGAGAAAAAAAAGAATGCACAAAAGAGTTCAGAGTGAGCCAAAAATCCTAGAAGCACTACCCTATGATTTCCATACAAAGCTAAGCAAAATATTATGCAATTTTTTTTTTTTAATAATATATTCAAAATTATATATGGGGGGTAAAATTTTAATTTTCAATTTTATTTTTATGCACACTTGAATCCTACAAATGGATACCACATGTTTGTACTATATGTCATTTGAGCATAAATATGACCAATGATGATCGTCCAGGGAGGTAATGCTAAAGAGGTAAGTACCCCAACTCATTTTTTCAATTTTTGGTTAAAAGAAACTTAAACTAAGAAAACAAGTTTAATGAAAAATCATTTAGTTAAGCTAGCTAGGAACTAGCTAGGTAGTATGGAAAGTGCCATAAATACTACCACATCACATTGGTGGTGGGTTCCAATTAAGGTGACCAAAAATTATTTGGAAGTGTCTCAAAAAGACCACAAATCAAGGTTGACCAATATTGTCAATTTTTCAAAAATGACAATCATGGTCAAAATTAGTAATTCCAACCAAATACAAAAAATAGAATGATCATGGCTAAATGTAACAATCATAGATAAAAATGATGATCATTATTACTTGTAAAAGTGATGATTATAATTCTACCCAAATAAGGGCAATATTGAACTTAACCAATGATTGTAATCTTACAATTTTTGAGACTCAACTTCCTCCAAGTATGACCAACAAGGGGATACTAGATGCGAGATAGGTCATAGCCAAGGACACAACTTGGACCAACATGATATAAAGGCTAGTACTAGTTGGGAAACTAAGGCAAGTACTAGTAGGATAGGATATGAACCCCTATGGAGGATGAGGGAGCCACCATGGAGGTAGGGATGGACTCAATAATATATAATAATGAAGGTACACAACCTCTTGATAATTATTGGATTAGGCAGTGTATTAGAGATGGTATAAATCCATACTTATAGGGATTTATGTTATGATTTTATACATTTAAAGGGTATGATGATCAACACCTTCTTATGAAATATTGCTCTAGATGAGTAGATTGAGATTATCATTACCTTAGAGGCCATCCATTTTATTATGTGAATACCAATGATAGGATAGGTACCCCAAATCACTAAGATAGAGAGATTTGATTGTGCTTGTTGAGTGGAAAAATAGTGAGAGAAGGCTTGATCTACAATGGATCATTTTGTTGAACCATGTCCATCATGCATGTCATGTACCATTTATGATATGCAGAGGGATCCTCCTTCTATTCACCTTTGTGTATTATCATAAAGGATCAAAGGCACAAATAACATCCTATCCACTCTCTAGTATCTATTATATTTGGCCCTAGAGAAGGTCCAATGAGGATGAGAAAGGGGGTTTTCCTAGATATGGGCTCTCTAGTATTATCCAAGACCAATAAGTATGAGGTATTGGACTAGTCTATCTACTACAAACTTATATATGAGAGAATTTTGTCATATATTACCCCATGTATACTAGGGATGTGGGTGCATTGGACCTTAACCAAATAAAATTTGGGCTAGGAGATGGGTGCATGTATTTGAGGAATAGTAACTATAAGTTATTCCTTTGATATGCACACTATATCATTAGATCATATGGATGTTGTACTACTAGCTATAATAGATAGTACACTAGGACCCTTACTAATTGAGTGTAATGTGGTCAATTGCCTACTATGAGACCATCACAATAAGGTGATGGAGCCCCATAGGACCTAGAGAGGTCATCGTTGTATTTCTTATTTGAAATTTTATAGTCAATGGAGCATAAATGGATATGGAGTCATATCTCATAGCACCTATGTGAGAGAGGAGCAAGCCATATAGAGTGGAAGATACATTGGAAAAGTAGCAAGTAGTATCCAAGGGAAGATAAGGCTAAAATTGAGGGGGAGAACCACTCTAAGAGGGGATTTAACATTGGATGATTCCAAGGAGAAGATATATAAGGGATTAAAAGAGGACACATCTATAGAGGAGATCTTCATGTGAATATAGAGATATTTCTCTAAGGATAAAAACACTATATGACCTAGCAACCCACCTAACATAGACTCAACTCAATTTTATTTTATGGTTTATGAGGATATGCATAGTTAGTACATTTATGAAACATGATATACATATTTTATGATGATTTATATCTAACAAATTTTCTTTCTATGTGTTTGTATATACTACTAAGGTATGGAGAGATAGTGTCATCCAAATATAGTGATCTACCATAGGCTATATCAAGGATTTTGACAACCTACCGCTAGCATCACCTTCACTTGCTAGATCATCATAATAGCTAGTCAAACTCTACAACCAGGCCTACCATATCAACACCATTTTAATTCATGTCCAAATATTAGAACACACTACCTACCATTTTTAAGAGTGTGAGGAAATATTATACCTTTAACATGAGGTAAGGGTGATCGAGTACCAAGTGCAATATAGGGAGTTAGCCCAACAGTAGCAACTAACATAGAATAAAGTAGAAAATTTCTAGGTGTAGGGAGAGCTAGTGGGCCTTAGGACATCTGTATTAGGGTAATCCTTCTTAATCACATACTGTAAAAATGCACTATTACCTAATAGAAGCATGTGGGGGCTGATTTTGTAGCCATAGACCCTACATATTCTTTGTATTATAGTTATTTTTTGTAGCCACTATGGAACCTATAGATGTTGTATATAGGATTTTTCAGGAGATAGAATTGTGTACTCAAGACACAAGGCATATTAGGATGATGACACTAAGTACCCCTTTATACTATTATGTATCTCTATGTACATTATTTTGATACATAAGATATTATTTTTGGATCATAAACTCTCATAAAACTTGTTTGATTCTTGATGTTATGATGCCTAATTTACATGCTTTCTTTCCTTTGATTTCTAGTAGTATATATGTAGCAATGACTTAGCATTTTTATTTCATCACTTGTGAGATTCAAAAATATTTTTTAGAGAATGTTACATTATTAGGTTTGTGTATCTTTATGGTACCTTTATGATACAATGTAAACCTGCAATAGATTATGTTTTGAGTCTATAGTTTATAAGAGTTATTTATATTTCCCTTTATGTAAGTTTCCATGTATAGAATATACACAAGTATCATGAATGTAAGAGTGTAATTATGTCATGACAGAAAGAGTACAAGTGTCATGTATGTGAGTGTGCAAACATGTAATGTGAGGATGTGCATAAGTATCATGTATTAATAGTGCATGTAGGAGTGTAAGTGTCATGTAGAAGTATGCAAGTGTCATAGAGTTAAGTGTGCAAGTAATTAGAGAGTCAAGAGTCTTGTATACAAGTGGTAAGATGAGAAGCCAAAGGACATGTGAGACTTGTCTTATGTAAACAACATGAAATTTTGCAAATCCTGGATATGTGATGAGTCCAATATTCAAGTATTGAAGAGTCACCTTTCTATGTGTAAATTGTTTTTGATAGTTTAAATTAATATGGGTTTTTATCAAGGGACCCAAAAACTTGATTACAACAATAGTAGAAAATGTTGTAAATCCTTAAGGATACAACATAAAATCCTTCCTCAAAGGATGCAAACTACATAAATCATGAAACCTGCCCACATAGCAAGTGGGACCAGTACACATAAAAGGAAAGAAAGATAGGGTCATCCTGCCTAAAAATGACCTCGTAGAACACAACACATGAGTTAAAATTTGAAATAGGGCCATCCCGCCTAGAACATCCTTACAACACATGCAAAAAGGATGGAAAAGAGGATCAGGGCCATCCCACCCAAATAGCACATGCACATGAGTTAAAATTGGCCTTGTAGAACATAACACAAGAGAAAAATTTTGAAATTTGAAACAAGGTCATCCTACCCAAATAATTCTTACAACACATGCAAAAGGATGGAGAAGAGGATCAAGGCCATCCCGCCCAAACAACACGTGCAATAAAAATTTAAAACAAGGTAAACCTGCCCAGAACAACTTTGAATTAGGGCCATCTCACCCACCACTAAAATTTAAAAACTAAATTCAAAATTAAGGCAAGAAATGTAGAAGATGAAAATTTGAAAAAACATTCCTGCCTAAGGACGTCGTGGGACGTAGCAAAAGGATGTAGTAGTAGGATGTAGTCCAAAAAATAGTAGACTAGAACAAGGCCTAAAAATCACAAACTAAAAACTCCTCGAGAAGGTTGAAGGAGTAGAGAAACCACCAAGAAGGATCAACCCACCTAGGGAAGTAAACAGGGATGCAAAAAAGTAGGACTAGAATAGCATCCCGCATAGGGCCTGGAATATGGAGTAACAAGATTGAGGATTTCCACAGGCCATGAAATCATCTTACACATGAAAAATATCTAGTCAATCTACGAGAAATCAGGAAGAACCAGAGGAAGCATTAGAGAAAGAGGTGTGCACCACAACCAAACAACTGGTGAAACCTAGCTCCAAGAAGAAACCTACAATAGATCTAGGTTATATCTAAAAAAAAATTAAAAAATTCATCCCTAAATCATCGTAGAAAACCCAAGGTGGGACCCAGAGGTGTCATAGACCATACGCATAGGAAGGAAACCCTCAAAATAGTTGTGTAAAGGGTAGACAAGTGGAGAAGTGACCTCCCACCCCAAGGAGATCATCTGCAACCAAAGACATCCAAGAGAGAAGGATCCAAGAAGTGCCAAGGAATTGGGATAGAGTTGAGCCACACCATGAAGGAAACCTACAAAAAATTGGGACAACCAAAAGAGCAAAAGAGAAAAATCCTTGAAGCATAAACAGTAAACACAAGGACTAACCTAGGGATGTCCCAAAGAGCAAAAGGGAAAATAAATCCCTGAAGCACAAGAAAAAGGTATTGGAATGGATCTAGGGATGTCACAGTCTAGAAGCACAGGAAGGATACCCTCAAAAAAACAAAAAAATGGTAGACAAGCAAAAAAGAGACCTCCCACCCCAAGGAGATCGTTTGCAGCCACAGTCATCCAAGAGGAGGATCTATAAAGTGCTAATGGACTGGGATAGAGCCAGGGGAGGGGGAGGTAGGGAATCAGACCAAGACATCCCACAGGATGTCCCCTACCTTTTTATGTGTATATTATGGAGATAAACCTCCATGTATCGCAATGAAAAATTATTTGAGAAGATCACATTCAAGCATATATAATATTGAAGCATTTATGCGTATTTTTAGAAATTCTATTGTAAGTATTTGTCACATTATTACATGAATTATTTTTGGCCATTTTACATTCATATTTTATATTATTTTTAATGTTATTATTATTTCTATAGGCTAGCATATATTTGTATTGCTATTATTTGAGTCGACTCTAGATTATATATATTAGGGCCTAGATTAAGAATATCAGGACTTGTGATAATCTGGCTTAAAATCCAATAGTGGTATTATATCCACTACCATATTCATAGCTACCACAAGTAGTATTTATTGATACCATTGAAGGAATTCTTTTATGTGATTACTATAAATTACATGTTTGTAAATTAATATATTGATAGTTTATTAAGGTCCTTAGTCGAGTCTTTCCAATTTAAAGGAAGTGAATACTAGGATTCCATTCAAATGCTTGGAGAGTAGACTAGGATACACTTTTAAGATTGAGTGGAAAAATAAAAGTCACCCTAAATTTAGCACTTTAAATTTTGGGTATATTTAACCCTAAAAGGATAGCGCAAATTGAAGGAAGAAATATCTAGAAGATAGTGATAATATTAAATATCTTAGGCAAGAACCTAAGAAAAGAAAAGAAGAATAGAAAAGCATCAAAATTTCTAGATAACAAGAATATATAAGCATCATAGCTTCCAAAGAAAAGAAGAAGAGATAAGCATCAAATATTCTAGAAGAAAAGAAGAATAGAGAACCATCAAATCTTCCAAAGAAAAGAAGAATATAGAAGCATCAAAGCTTCTAGAAGAAAATAAGAATAGAGGACCATCAAAGATTTTAAAAAAGAGAAGAATAGAGAAGCATCAAAACTTCCAAAAAAAAAAAAGAGAAGCATAAAGCTTCTAGAGAATAGAAAAAAAGAAAAGAATAGAGAAGCATCAAATCTTCCAAAAGAAAAAATAGAGAAGCATTAAGCTTTCAGAGAATAGAAAAAAAAAGAAGCAGTATAATATTCTAGAAAATTAGAGAAGGAAGCATCATAAGCTTCAAGAGATTAAAAAAAGAGAAAAATAAATAATTTTTTTCAATTTTATATCTGTTTTTATGAGGGGTCATGGTCCCCTCATACTGAATGGGGTTTGAACCTTGGATCTCTCAAAGAGAAGCCAAAGCCCTTACCATTGTAGTAATATTGGAGGTTAAAAAGAGAAAAAGAAATATTAAAGAGGTATACATTTTAAAATTTCTTGTCAACCATAGATAAAGATCTATACTGGAAGGACTAGCCTAACGTATATCCTATGTAGCATTTTAGTCTTGGTCATGGGATCATTTGAGTTCTATATAAGTGCTATTTTCAAAATCTTCAAAAACCATGTCATAGCCAATAAGAGCTCCATTTTTACATTAGTGATAGTAGAGAATTTGAGTATCATATCTTGGAGAAATTTGATCACCATATCAAGAGCCAAAGAGCTCATTTTTAGAAGAACCTAAGTGCAAAATTAGAGCAGAAGAGCAACATCATATAGAGGAAACTTGAGCACCACATCAAAGAAAAATACCATCACCTTCTATAGGAAATATGAGCGCCAATTTAGAGCAGAATACCACCATAATCTAGTGGAAACTTGAGCACCATATCAAAAGCAAAATAGTACCTCCTTATAGAGGAAATCCAAGTGCCATAATGAAGAAGACCTAAGTGTTGAGTTGAAGCAGGAAGAATAGAGCAATTGAGCTCAAGCAGGTGAAAAGTTAGCTGACAAATCTTGAAGTACCACTTATACATTACATTTGAAGCAACGTTGATTAAGGATACTGCAACAATAAATATTCCTGAATTAGTGCACCGTGAGGAGGAAAATTTAATGTAAATTAATTTTATAATTATAATAATTACTTTTTATGCTAAAGTTTAGAAAGTGATTAAATTTGAAAAATTTAGAAATATTATTTTTATAAGTTGGAGATAAAAGGAATTCAACTATAGAAAAAAATAATATTTAGGTGGGAGTTATAAGGACTTCAATATTATTGAATTGAATTTGATATTTTCAATTAATATTTTACATCTTATTTCAAAATTTTGATTTTTGAAAAATTAAGTTTTTTATTATTAAATTTTGGAAAGATAAGGTTTACTACTCCAAAAAAGGAAATTTGAAAAAATAGTTTGAAATTTAAAGGTTTAGAAAATATTTTGATATTTGATAAATTAGAAATTTAAAGATCTTGAAGATTTATAAAATTTGCAAATTTAATTATTAGGGAGATAAAAGGTTTGCTACTTTAAAGGATTAGAAAATTTTAAAAATTTAAATTTGTAAATTTATTTTTTAAATATTTGAAAAAGGAAATTTGAATATTTTTTAATTTATTAAACTTTGAATCAATAAGGATTTCAATTTCAAAAGAATTTATTTCAATTACTGAATTCAAAAATTTAATCATTATGGAAGAAATCATTAAAAATTCTTTCAATGGAGATAGTGAAGAAATAGTGAACAAGCTGAGATTTTACTCACAAAATTTGAGAGATGTTTTTTATGAAATAAATATGTTAATTGATTTAAAGAACAAAATATTTTATTTCTTAAAAATGCAAAATATGAAAATTTTACAATGCTTATAAGTTATCTTCATGAAAACCTTTTTAGAACATGGTGGAATTCACAAAACACCATTATATTTTCTTTTGAAGAATGTTTAATGATGTATATGTATTTACTCACCTTTGAGATATTTCAAGAAAAAATAAAAGAGAAAAAGAATGCTAATTATGACACATATGATTTGAATGAAGCTTATGTTATCTTCAATATGGAGTCATTGTGTAGAGGGGGAAAATCACCCTACTATGTACAATTCTCAAGGTTGGATTCACAAGAGAGAGAGAGCCTTGAGGTGAACCTTGGGGGTTGTGTTGTTCTATACACTCGGTGTAAAAGAGGGGGGAAGGGTTCGCCAATAACAACTTTAAGTACTCGCTCCAAGTCCATGGGATTTTCAAGAGTGTTTGATGTATTCGATTCAAGACAATAACCTATGTTTGGTATTTCTAGATCTATACTATGAAAGATAAAGGACAATGCAAAAATATAGTCTACAAGAAGACAAGAGCTAAATCTAGAATGATTCTTTCTTTGAATGCTTTTTTTGACCCTAGGATTTCAAGATAGAAAATATTTAAGCAAGGGCTCAAGAGAATATGCACAAACAATATCAACCCTATGTACACACTATTTGCTATTTATCCTTTAAATACCTAGAAATAAATTAAATGCATTTCCTTTTAAATTAGATCTAGGGTTTATTAAAAAAAATAAGACACTCAACAAATAGCCTAAATATTAATTTGGACACTTATCTTATCTGGTGGTTGATCCTTGCTTTTATCCTTTATCCAATGATATCAAAAATTCATGCTCCAACAAGATAACTTAAGAAACACTTGGAAAATCAACATTAGGGGCTCTACTTAGGCTACTGTATAGTAATTCTTGGAGGCACAACATTCAAGCCCCCTAGGTCCTTTTAACTGACCTTTAAAAATATATGTGGAAGTTGACCTTTGGAGGAAAACAAGCATATCACAATACAACGGAATAAAATGATAAAACCACACAATAGAATGTAAAAACATGTCATATATGCAACCTATGATACATATCTAGGGTCTGGAAATAGTTGTTTACCCCAAACATAGCATGGGTAAAATCGTGCCCTATAACAGGTGACCACGATTTCATACAAGCAAAATCATGCCCCACAGAGACCCGAGAATGATTTCGTAGAAGTGAGGAGAAAAACCTCAAATTAATGAGAAATGATTAATGCATGATATAGAAAGTTAAAAAATACATGCAGAAGAGCGAAATCACCTAGTAGATAGCACATAAGTAGACAGAAGGGTTGAGACCTCTCGAATGTTTGATCTCTCCTTAGGGCTCCAACACAAATCCACCAAAGTGAGTAACAACAACAAATAATTCAATGTAGCAAAGAACAAATGACACTTCACAATTGCGAGTTAGCTTGCTTGTGGAAGAAGAATAAGAATGCATATCATTAAGTGAGAACTTTAAGATCACTTGAAGAAGAAAACTTGCGTGAGATTGGTATTTAAAAAATCACTTGCCTTATTATTGCCCTCAAGAATAATTTCAAACCCTCTTTATATAGTGGATTTGAAGGTAAAATGGGAAGGAAAACTAAGAAGGGATGATGTCAAACATGCCAACTTTAAGAAATTAGGGTTTCCTTAGAAGAAAACCCTAAAATACAAAATTGTGCCTTGTTAGGGCCAACTGTGATTTTGCATAAATAAGGAAAAAAGAAGAAAATAGATGGGGGAGACCTAGCCCTTGCCCTAGGCAAGTCTAGGGGGTCTCCTAGCAATACCTAGAGAAGATTACCCACTAAAGTGGATCAATTTTCCATGTCTACATTTTACCCCCTCTTTGATGCATTTATGGCCTAATAAATGTGTCAAAGAAATATGTAAACACTCACAAATAAAAGATAGCAAGTAAAATTAGGGTGGCTAGTTTAGAAGAAAGGAGTGGTGCAAAAACGATATTATTCTAAACACTTTCTTGTTTTACACAAAAATCGAGGCATTAGGGACATTAATACCTCTTAGTCCAGGGTGCCCCCTCAATTTTCATGAGGTAGGACACATCCCTAATGAAAAATTGAAAAGACAAATACAAAATAAGAAAAGAGATGCAAGGAGACAAATAAGAAAAAGAGACAACTGAAAAATAGGGATGAAAGTGAAAAAGGGGTAAAACCTTAATTCATTTTTATCATGCAAAAGAGGAGAAAAGAGCTTTGGAGATGGTGTTACCAGTGCACCATTCAGTGATCACAAGGGCTGAGGTTGGTAGAAAAGCAGAGTGGGCAAAGGTAAGATAAAAAATCTTCCCAAGACTTATCAATTTTTTCAATTTTTGAGAATTTTTGGGTGGTTTTTTGCCATAATCGATGATTTTTCCATGTATGGTCTGGGCACAATTTTGTGGTCCAACCACAAATTTTCCCTTGGTAGTAGCGATGAAATCATGGCTAGAAAAATGACTAGGTGTGATTTTGTGAAATCATGCCTCGCAAGAATGGGGCATGATTTCACCTCGACAAAATCACAGTCCTAAAAAATCAGGCACGATTTCGCCAAAGAAGCGAGAAAAGAAAAGGAAAAAAAGAGAGAAAAGAAATAAGAAGACGAAAAGCAAGCAAGTTACAACTCGAAACTGAGATGTTTTACTTAGTGATTTTTAATTTTTAATTTTTGATTAATGAGACTAATGAAATTTTTTTATTATTTTTGTGAATGCAGCTTATAGTACTCGAGATCCATGAGTGACAAGCAAACTCCTTGGATGTGGAGTTGGATGCACTCAGGAATATAGAGAGGGACACACTAGGAGCTATGGGGCAAGACCACCTAGCGAGGATGCTTTGTTGAGGTGGAAAAGGCACTACTAATAGCTCTAGAGAAGAGGTGGTATACAGAGTCATCAACCATCTGGTTACCCATAGGGAAGATGACCATCACACTAGAGGATGTATGGTGCATCTTGCGCATCCCTATCAAGGTAATGGTAGTTTATAGATCACGAGGGTGGCCAACGACCTTGCAATGATTCTTAGGAGTCTAGACTTGTATCATTCCAAATTTTTTGCACCCTTACCTTCAGGCTAAAGGATCCACGCTCGAAAGGGGGATGCGGGAAGGATGGGACGGTACCTCGGACTGAGAGGCCCTTTGAAGGTCCCGCCTCTCGGGGGAGGAGTATTAAGGTGATTTTTCAACGGATGGTGGGGTTCACCAGGAAACGTTTAGTGGCAGTCTCCATGCCTAGGTTGGGAATGAGTTTAATGTGTTCAATTTTATCTTTAAACATTCAAATCCTAGGTTTGGCAAAATGAATCTAAGTTGTTCTATTATGAAAATGTAAATTAAATGAATACAGAAAATAGAACTAAACATAAAACACAGAGAATATGCTAGATGAGAAAAGCCATACCTGATTTCGGATGTCTGATGGAGGTTCTGATTTTGAAGCAGTCCAAATCGCCTCTGATTTGATAGGATCGTCTAAAATCAGACAAGATCGTCTGAGATCTAATGAATTCGTCAGAGACCTGCAAACAGAGAAATAGATACAAAATACAAAAAATGCAGCTATGATGACAGAGAAAAATGGTGTAAAATGACAAAATGATGTTAATAAAATAAGCCCGAATAGAAATGCAAGTAAATTATGATGCTTTAATAGCTAATCATGATTTTATTATGCAATTAAACTACATGGGTGAACTCCAAGATGTAGAATAACAAGAAATAATAATAAAACTGACTAAATGCAGAATAAAATAGCAACAAAGTATAGGAAAAGCACAAACTCTGGGCACTGATTGCCCCTAATGTAGACTGCAGTCAAAATCGTCTCGAATTTTGATGGGATTGTCCAAGATTGTACAGGATCGTCTGCAATGATCTGAGCTTGCTCCGACTAAAAATCAATGAGGTCCCTGCAAGAAAACTTGGAAAGCACAAATGCAGATGGTAATCCAGGGTATTCTAATGCATGCAAAGGTCAAGTTACAGGAAAATTCAGCCAGGGGAATGTCAAGGGGGGTCCTAAGGTTTAAATAGACTTAGGAGGGAGGTTAGGAGGTTGGGGATCATCCTAATCTGGAAGATCTCCAACGGGGAGGGTCTCTAACGACGTAGACATGCTTCTGCCCAGATTAGAGACGTCATTGAAATAGAGGCTAATTATGCACAAATCAATTTGGGACGAGATCATCTAGATGTTCTGCTCCAGAAGAAATCGTCCGATCTGAGGCGATATCATCTGATCGAAGACGATATAATCCAACGACCATAATAAATCCTAAAAATGGCACAGAAAATGGGGAAAGTTGTTTAACAGGCGGTTAACGGGCGGTTCGGGGTTAAAATTGAATTTTGAATTATTACTAAAGTAATTTTAATTATTTGCTAAGGTTTACTGTGCCAATTTTGGGGTGCTACATTTTGCCTCCTCTTTAGCAAATTTTTTGAAGAAAATGCGTAAAAGATGAGTTCTTCTCAATTTATGAGAAAGCAAAAATTATTCTCATTTTTAGGCGACGATTCTAGGTCGAATCGTACGATAGCTTACTATGGTGCCCCCTCCGTGTTTTTACCCAAATCGAACATTTGAGGTAAAAACACGAAAAAGCAAAATTTTAAAATGTTTTTAATTGTTTTTGAATAAAATTAAAAAATAGGGTAAAACCCTAATTCATTTTTACTATTCATTTTCTTGATTTCTAGAGCTCTGCAGACAAGATGGTCGAGACAGCGCACAGATCAACAGAGGTCCGGTGCGGGCTACGGGTAAGGATTCAAACTTAGTTTAGAATGCTTTAATTTTGAATTTCATGTTTTTTTTAGATTAATTTTGAATGATTTTTGAGCATCACGGCCGTTTTTGGGTTGACGTCGTCGGGACGAAATCATCTCAATTTCATCAAAATCGTCTCGATATCGCCAATTTTGTCCAAGGGCAAAATCGACGAAATGGGGACGATTTCATCAAATAAGGGACGATTTCGGCTTACGAAATCAGAGACGAATTTTCTCAAATTGAACTTGTTTTACTTGCATTTTTAATCACTATTTTATTAATGATTTTTATTGTTTTGTTGTCTATGTTGCAGAGAGGATTACTAAAGAGTGGAGAATGGAAATACGACAGGCTGAGGGATGACTTGGCCGCTCTATCTCAGGCAGAGCGAGATCAGTTGGCTCAAGTCGGCTTGCAGCATGTGGCAGATATGCCATAGGTTTCTACAGATATGGGGCTATTGACAACCCTAGTAGAGAGGTGGTATCCGGGTTCTTATTTTCGATTACCGATAGGGGAGATGACTCCCACATTAGAGGATGTATGGAGGATTTTGAGGATCCCCATACAAGGACGGCTAATAACTCCTATGATAAATCAGGGCCATGCGATGATGCGATTGTGCGAATATCCAAGCTTTGCCCTAGAGAAGGGTGGATTGAACATCGAGTCACTACGCCAGATGCCTGGGGCATCTAGACTGACACAAGTTTTGGCTAGGGTGGTAGGTGGTCTGTTGCTATGCCATCAGAGTGGATGCAGAGTACCATGGCTACTGACAGATGTGGTCTACGACATGAGAGACCATGGGTACAGGTTTGCTTGGGGGAGCTATGTATTATGTCAATTGTATAGGATCCTGCATGGGGTCGTATACAAGGGCGGCCAATGTCTGGTCATGACATCACTACTACAGGTTTGGTGCTGGGAGCACATCACGGTGCAAAGGCCGGTAGGTCTCCCACTGATAGGGATTGACGGGGAGAGGCCCCGAGCTTTCTAATGGTGGCTTTGGAGAGGGTCACAGTAGCGGATAGATCTACCAATATCCCAGAGACTACTTGGTGACCTTGTCTTCGACCAGATCACCTGGAGGCCTTGGAGAGATCATCCAGGGTGGTCCAAGGATGGACAGGATTTGGCTCGCGTTAGGTGAACTTGCTAGCTGAGGATGGAGATGGGAGAGGTGGAGCTCCACCGCTACGACCAAGTTTTGAGGCAGTTCGATCTATAGCAGGGGATTCCATCTCTTAGAGACTAGGAGTTTTCTTGGACCATCCAAGATAACACTACAATTAGCAGGGCTCTAGATATGTAGTGCTTTTGGAGTCAGGACATAGATGACGCCCTGATCCAGCTAGTGGATGGGGACGATGTAGGGGTAGCTGACAGCTACGATGCCTGGTATACAGGCATCCGCCATCGTCGAATGACAAGGTCTCAGGGTTTGATTCATGCAGTTGTGTGTCGGATTGGGAGGTGGCACCAGGCGGCCATTAAGGTGGCATAGGGTCATGGCAGGAGAGAGCAAAGGAGGCCACAGGCTCAACAGAGGCCACGATAGTGGGAGAGGAGGGAGGATATACCCCCTTCTCCATGGAGAGAGAGGCCACCATCACCCGATAAGGGTGTTGAGAAGCAACACACCCCCACTGAAAAATGAATTTCCACCCTTTGAAAACTTTGAGCTTTCATTTTTACGATGGGGACCCCCTTGATGATTTTCAGTTTTAATCCCAGATTTTTTTACTTGCCTCTTCCTTCTTCAAGTTTTGCCTGTGTGAAAGCATCCAATTTTTCTTGCATTCTGGCTTTGTTATCTCAGACTTCACTTTTTACATGCTAGAATCATTCATGGATAAAGAAAATCTTACACCAGTACGAAGAAAATGCAGAAAACAGATAGATAAATTCATTAAAAATTAAAACTTTCCTTTTTTGGAAGTGTCGCGATATCGCGACGGGTTTTTGAAAAATCGGCTAAGTCATAAATGCGTAGCGAAATTGCGACACTTTCCAAAAATGGAAATGTCGTGATATCGCAACATTTCCATTTTTGGAAATGTCGCGATATCGCTACCGGTTAGGAGAGAGAAAGCCCGATCGTACGAAACGTCGTGATTTCACGACATGTCACGAAATCGCGACAAGTTTTGGAGAGAGAAGGAAAGTCGTACGGAACGTCGCGATTTCGTGACATGTCGTGAAATCGCGACAAGTTTTGGAGAGAGAAGGCAAGTCGTACGGAACGTCGCGATTTCGTGACATGTCACGAAATTATGACAAGTTTTGGAGAGAGAAGGCAAGTCATACGGAACGTCATGATTTTGCGACATGTCGCGAAATCACGACATGTCGCATTTTCGTGGCTGAGAGAGAAAAATCAACTAAGGCATGAAATGGTCACGATTTCATGACATGTCACGAAATCGCGACAAATCAGGAGAAATAAAGGCAAGTCGTATGAAACGTTGTGATTTCATGACATGTCGCGAAATCACGACATGTCACATTTTCGTGGCTGCAAAGTGAAAAATCGACTAAGTGTGAAAATGGTCACGATTTTGCGACATGTCGCATTTTCACGGCAGGTGGAGGCAGAAGGAAGCAAGTGAGAAACATGTCGCAAAATTGTGACGTCACGATTTCACGACGTCGTGAAATCACAACGTTTTTGGCAAGAAGGCCCAAGGTGTACGGACTGTCGTGATTTTGCGACATGTCACGAAATCGTGACGAGTCCAAGTCAAAGCTGCAGGCAGAGGAGCCAAGGGTTGCAGCATGAGGCAAAGCAAAACCAAAAGCAAGTCAAAATCCAGCAAGAGGAATCAATTGAGAAAAGTCTAAGGCATCAAAAGGTCATGAAATCGCGACGTCGCAAAATCACGACGTCATGAAATCGCGACGTGTTGGAGAGGAAAGGCTCAGAACGAAGAAGGTGTCACGAAATCGCGACGTCGCGATTTCGCGACGTCGCGAAATCACGACGCGACGGAGAAAGTTGTACGGTGGCCAGGAAGGGTCGCGATTTCGTGACATGTCATGAAATCGCGACATGTCACGTTTTCGCGGCTTGCAGGGAAGAAAGTGCCGAAAGGGAGAAGTAGTGCGCGATTTCGCGACATGTCGCATTTTTGCGGTCTTGGTGAAAAAAAGTTGAGCAGCAAGGGGGGATGTCGCGATTTCGCGACATGTCATGAAATCATGACATGTCACATTTTCACGGCATATGTGAGCAGAAGGGCAGCGACAGAGAAGCAGGTCACGATTTCGTGACATGTCGCGAAATCGTGGCATGTCGCATTTTTGCGACTTAGATAGAAAAGCAGCACAGAATGGAAACAACTAGAAATGGACACGTGTCACGATTTTGTGACACGTGTCAATACAAGCCACGTATCAGATAAATAGGGCCGACATGCAAGTAAACATTAGGGTTTTTAATCTGATTTAGTAATTAAAGTTTTGATTTAATATTTTTAAAATACTAATCCGTCTTTTGTTCTTTCATGCAGGAAGCCATCTGTCACTTACGGGATAATGGAGAAATGGCCATAAAGGTAAAGCTTAGTGCAAATTAATCAAAGATGGCCATATTGAAGGAGAAGATGCCGAGAATTGCTGTTTCATCCAATTTTTATAGATCTGGCCGCAAAGAGACTTTACGGTGACTAAGCTGCTGCCCATAGTGGAATATGTCGAGAATTGGCCGGAAAATGAAAATATCTGCACACAGTTACCAAATTTTGTCGATGAATGCATTTAATGAAAATTTATGGCAAAATTAATGGCTTGTAGATATTTTCAACTCAGGGATGGCTCTACGGAGATGAAATGTCGGAGAAGTGGTGACTCATCCAAATTACCCGAGGGCATTAATGAGGACATTTATTCACAGTTGCGGGTGAATGCAAGTGGCATTCAAATTCTGTCTTCTCCATTTATGGCAAGTGACTGCACTGATTTGCAGAATGGTTAAGTTCTATCCGAACTTTGTTTTAAAAGGGCTTATATTGTAAAACTCGGGTCCTAGGGTTTGAGATGATAAGATTTGGGGTGGGAGAAGAAGATATTTCTGAAAATATCAGGGTCTGTCCTGAGTCTATAAATACTTCTTCTCAATGTAATCGCAGGAGGCGAAAACTTAGAAATAAAAGACTATTGAAGCAATTTCTTGCAAAGATTGTTAAATACTTTGTTTTTGGACTTGGAGTTGATGTGCTTTTGTTTTCTATGATAGCATGGCCAGGAGCCTAATATTTTGCGGATTGTGATAAGTTCATCTTTTTTTGTTATCTATTTCTTTAAAAGTTTATTAGATATATGCTGTAAATCGATGTTATCAAGATTAAATATGTTGTTAGGCTTCATTTGTTCCATTGTATACTAAGGAAAATTATAGATTTAAGGTTCAAGTTTGTTCTAATTGCTCTGTCCTCACTGTGCGAGCTAGGCGTCGATGAAAGATATCAATTTTAACCGACTTCCCTTCGGTTTATAATTTTCTGTTAGATCTGTTCCATCTCTGCCTTCTGCTCTTAGTAGAAAGTGATCTTAGAAAACTAGACACTTTCTTCTTTGATTTGTTTTGTTGTGAATCTGATAGTATAAATAAAATTGGTAGTTTTGTTTTACAGTTAAATTGGATAAACTTCTCTTTCTGCCTTACCCTGCCCTCTTTGTTTTATCGTGAAATGATCTATTTTTATTTTCTTTATTTGTCTTTTATTTAAATCTGTTGACCCATGAGAGCTAGATCAAAGAATTAATTTTAAATCTGATTGTCAACAAGTGACAACTTCTGAACATTACTGAGCAAGTTCGGTGAGCCCGTTGTAAGGTACGGACAGTCCATATTGAAATCTATTCCAGAAGCAAAAAAGAGTGAATTGACATTCGACCCGACTCTATAACTCACACCTTGGATAACCAGCTAGATCCTAAAGTGAGTGGGATTTATCTCGTATAAGTGTTATCAGAGTTTTGTGCTCATCCTTCACAGGGTGTGTATGAAAGTCGGACCAACATTTAAAAATGGTGCTAGAAGGAGGGCCACAGTGAACTCCGATCAGTATTGTAAGTTGTCAGTACAATTTGTAAAATTGCCAGAGAAGACCTCAAGTTCAGTACTCTGTTAAGAACTGTAAGTTTGTAAGTGCTTGTGAAAAGCTGGATTCTACATACAGGGTAACAAGGTCCCACCCCAGAGCTGGAGAGCTCCTTGTCCCTGAATTAGAAACTCCAAGAAGAAGTAGCCTCAGAAGGGCTAAGTCTCTGTCAGAAATAGTTTTATCACCGCTGATAGTTACCCCAACCACAACTCAGAATATCACTAACAACCAAGTAGTGATGGCAAATTGGTTGGGCTCCACTGCTTTGAATATTTCGGGTATTGCCCATGACCTGCCTAGAAATTTGAAAAGATATCTCCCCAGATATAAAAATGATGGGACAAGAACTGCAGAGGAACATTTGGTTGCATTCAAGAATGCTTTGAAGTTATTAAATGTACAGCATGAGGATGTTTCTCGCAGACTATTCCCGTTCACTCTCCAGGAGGGAGCTTATGATTGGTTTCTAAACCTCACTAATGATTCTGTCACCAGCTGGAATGACTTAGAAAAAGTTTTTGTGTCACAGTTCGGGGAAGTGATAGATCCTAGTATATTGTACCAGCAGTTTTCTGGCATCAAAAGAGAATTAAGTGAATCTATCAGATCATATAATGTTAGATTCCAGAAAGCTTATGGCAGACTTACTGGGTATTATGTACCGAATGCTGACCTAGCATTAGAGATATTTAGAAACTCTCTGGATCCGATGACCTCTATCTTTTTGAAGAGAGATCCCACTGTTACTAATTTGATAGAAGCTTATAAAGAAGCTTTGATTCTGGAAAGATAGTTGGGACCCCAGCCTTTAAATGCCCAAAAAGTTCCCCTGGTTACACAAGCTACCCCTGTGTTCAATCCCATTCCACATCAGATGATGCTGCCAGTTTGTCAGACTCTACCATCAGCAAATCCATTGGCTGTAGCACCTGTTGAGAATGTACAGAACCCAGGCAAAGAGGCTGACAATGCAAGAGTTGAAGAAGTCTCCAAAATAGTTCAAAAGCTGGCAAATGATTTCTTGAGTTTTAAAAGGCAATTTTCTACGGGGGACAACTCCAACAGATATTCATATCAATCGAACAGATTCAATCGGCCCCCGTATGAACCTAATAAAGATTACAAGGGTAAGGCTCATGATGTGAATATTTGTGATTTAGCTCTACCTAACTGGTGCAGAATACATGCCACTTCTCAGCATGGGGAGTTGGATTGTCTGGAATTTTGCAATGCATTTGAAGCTTTGTATGGAGATTTGATCTCCCCTGAAAATCAAAGAACTGTTGATGGCCCAAGTTCATCCGGCCACAGTGCAACTATGGTCCTAGATTCTTTCACTTTCCCGGATGAATCTGAGAATGTAGTTGAAATGCCTATGGATGAGGTGCAGGCTTTCCAATAGTACAGAAGAGATAATTACAACCTGAGGAATAGGAATCCGAAGCCTAATACTACATCAACCCCTCTAGACAACTCTCACAATGTTCCTCCCGACCCCTCTCCAAGCAATAATCCATCTCCACCAAAGGGAGGAAATCTGATGAGAGGACCAGATGCTTTTGTCCCTCCACTTAATAAAGGATATAACATAGTGGAGGATATGAAAAAGATTAAGGCCAACATTACTCTGCATGAGCTGGCACAGATTTTAGAGTAGAGAGACAATCTGATAAAAACATACTCTGGCCCTGCTACTAAACCCGTGGACAAAGGAAAGAAGATAGCAAATGCCAATATAGCCATGTACAAAGAAAAAACTGAAGTTCCCCCCTTTTTACTGACTGTCCGTATTTTTGGGAAGAACTTACACAATTGTTTGGTTGATTCAGGTGCATCTGCTAATGTTATGCCTTTGGCCATTTGTCAGCAGTTGGGTCTCACCCCAATGAAGTCTGAAAGGAGAGTTGTCCAATTAGACAAATCAGAGGTTAAAGTTGTTGGAGAGCTTCAAAATATTCATATCCAATTAGCATCTGAGCCAAGGGCTCAACATAAAATTGAAATTCAGGTTGTGGATATCCCTATGGGGTATGGGATGCTGTTGAGTAGAGATTGGTCGAGATCTTTGAACGGATACTTGGCAATAGATTTTTCACACATGTGGTTGCCATGGAAAGGAGTGGCAAATCAATTACGGGTTGAAAGAGAACCCAGGTACAAGCATACAATCACAGAGTACAATGCAGAGAATGAAACTGTAAATATTGCAGAGGTAGATATTGGAGTCTACAATTTAACAACTGGGCAAAATGACAAGTTTAATAAAGCCCATCCTGTACATACTAATGAAGTCTAGACACTTCATGTGGATGGAGCTAGATCTAAACAGGGTTTTGGAACAGGGGCAGTCCTCAAAGGGCCCGAAAGTCAGACATATTTTATGTCTTACCGCCTACGATTCCTGTGTACAAATAATTTAGCGAGTATGAAGCTACGGTTTTAGGTTTGAAATTTGCATTGGACAAAGGAGCAAGAAATATTCAAGTTTTTACTGATTCAAAATTGGTGGCAAATCAAGTCAAGGGTAAATTCCAATGTAAAGCATCTTATTTAAAAGGATACAAACATCGGGCTTGGGATCTTGTAGAAGACTTTGATGCTTTTAATCTGACACATATACCCAGAGAGCAGAATTCACATGCAGATGTCTTGGCTTCTTTAGCTACATGTTTAAATCCATTGGAAGAATTTAAATGGAACAAGTTTTCAATTGAGTTAGTCCCTTGTCCTTCAGTTCCAAACAATATAGATAATTTTCAAGTTTTCTCTGATGATCAACAGATTGTAAACTTTTTGTAGAGTACTAACACATTTGAAAATGCTATAATTGATGAGGGCCAAAGAGATACCCTGCTGGAACAGTTAGATGATGACAGAGGAATAATGAGGTTGAAGGACAACAAAATTCCAAAAGGAATGGTGGAGCTAGAGCGGCTCTTTGATGTTGACAAAATCAAGCAAAAGGTGAATTCTGAGGATTATGTGGCTGCCACAGACAGTGAGACTAAAAATTTGAACATAGGGACTAAAGAAGATCCCAGGCACATCAAGTTGGCTAAGAACTGTGATCCAGAAATAAAAAGAAGTATGATTGATTTTCTTCACAGGTCCAAAGATGTCATGGCCTGGTCATACAAAGACTTAAAGGTATTTTATCCTAAAGTTTACACTCACATTATACCTTTAAAAGAATTCTACAAACCTTTCAGGAAAAAATAGAGGCATGTCAATGCTCTGATAGAGCCCCTCATCCAGAAAGAAGTAGAAAATCTATTGAGTGCAGCCATTATTTTTCCCATCAGGCATTCTACTTGGGTGGCTAATCTGGCGCCAGTCAGAAAGAAAAATGGAGAGATCCGCCTATGTGTGGACTTTAGAAATTTAAACAAGGCATCTAAAAAAGATAATTACCCTCTGCCCTCCATGGATGAGGTGCTATAGATTGTCAATGGTTCAGAGATGATGTCTTTCCTGGATGGTTTCTCAGGATATAATCAGATATTGGTTGAGAAGGAAGACCGAATGAAGACTGCTTTCACAACTAAGTGGGGAACTTTTGCTTACAAGAGGATGCCATTTGGATTAATAAATGTCGGAGCTACATTTCAAAGAGCAATGGATCATGCCTTCAAGGGGCTTATGGGAAAATGTATTGTCGTTTACATGGATGATTTAACAGTCTTCTCCAAATCTCGGTTTGACCATGTAAAACACTTGGAGTCTGTGTTTAATAAATGCAGGGAGTTTGGCATTTCTTTGAATCCAAAGAAGTGCATTTTTGGTGTAACGAAAGGAAAGCTCCTTGGGCACTTGGTCACAAAGGATGGCATTTCCATGGATCCAGGCAGAGTTGAAGCCATATCTGGCATACCATTTCCCAACTCCAAGAAAGAGTTGAGGTCCTTCTTTGGAAAAATTAACTTTGTCAGGAAGTTCATCTCCGGTTTTGCAGAGATAGTCAAGCCAATGAATGACATGCTAAAGCAAACTGCTCAGATTGTCTGGACCATAGAAGCTAAGACGACTTTCCAAGAAATCAAGACAACCATAAAACAAGCACCAGTTCTGGTAAGCCTAGATTTCAATGCAGATTTTTATCTGTACACTTTCTCTTCTGAACATACACTTGCTGCAGTTCTGACTCAACGGAGAGAAACTGGGGAACATCCAATTGCTTTCAAGAGTACCAATTTAAAGGGGGCTGAGCTGAAATATTCTCGTTTAGACAAACAAGCTTATGCCTTGGTAAGAGCGGTTAAGCAGTTCAGGCACTATATATTAAGAAGCATAATTCATGCTATAGTTCCAGACCTAGCTGTTAAATACCTTCTAAGTCAGAATGAATTGGGTGAATTGAGGGGTAATTGGGTTACCAGGCTGCAAGAGTATGACTTAGAGATTCGGCCTGCTAAATTGATCAGAGGACTTGGTTTGTCTCGACACATTACCGAAGTACCTGTACGGGAAGAAGTTAATCAGTTAAATTCTAAATCTGATGACTGGTATGGGGATATTACTCATCTGCTGTAATTTGGAATTTGCCCGTCTCACTTGAACAGAACCCAAAGGAGAGCATTAAAACTGAAAGCTGCTCATTATCTCCTCAAAGCAGGTAATTTATATAGAGAGAATTATGCTGGCATTTTCCTAAGATGCATTTCTCCGAGTGAAGTCAGTGAAGTCATGTCCAATTTTCATGAAAAGTTAGGGGCAGGGCATTCATCAGGATCTGCTACTGCACATAAAATATTGAGACCAGGCTATTATTGGCCTAAACTATTTAAAGATGCACATCAGCATGTAAGAACCTACCATCAGTGCCAAACTTTTGCAGCCAGAGAGGCCAACCGGGCTCTCCCATTGCAACTTGTTGTAATAAATAAACCTTTCATGCAGTGGGGACTTGATTTTGTGGGAGTGATTAATCCAAATTCTTTAGCAGGGCATAAGTATGTTCTGACAGCTACTGATTACTGCACAAGATGGGTTGAAGCAGCAGCCACCACAAGAAGTATAGCTCATGAAGTCATTGAATTTCTAGAATTAAATATCATAACTAGGTTTGGGGTTCCTCTGAATTTGGTGTGTGATAATGGACCAGCCTTCCAATCATTGGAGTTTGCAGAATGGGCATACCAGATGGGGATAGTTATCAGATTTTCATCCAACTATTATCCCCAAGGCAATGGACTGGCTGAGTCCACAAACAAGAATTTAATGAATGCCATTAAGAAATCTGCAGTAGACAAACCCAAGCAATGGCATACATTATTGAAATATGCACTTTGGGCTGATCGGATAAAATATAAAGTGGCTCTTAAAACTTCTCCTTTTGCTTTGTTGTATGGTACCCAACCAATTGTTCCCATCTCTCTGAAGTTACCTACTTACCAATTTGTCTTAGACTATTTTGAGGATCAAGATGATGTAGAGGCTCGTGTTTTAGATCTAACTAACTTGCAGGATGAAAGACTCCAAGCCCTGGAACACTTCAGTCGGCACCAAGAAACCGTCAAGCGGTGGTTTGACAAGAGGGCCAAAGTGAAAGCTTTTAGACTGGCAGACTTGGTGCTTCTATGGGACAAGGCCCATGAGAAGAAGGGTAAGCATACAAAGTTGCAGCCACTATGGATAGGCCCCTACCAGATTGCTGAGATTCTGGGTAGTAATGCATTTCATTTACAAGACCTTGATGGTAATTTTTTGGACCTCCCTGTTAATGGTCAATACTTAAAACATTATTTCTCGGCTGTTCCATCCAATATATCATTTGAATGAGTCATAAAGAAGTTGTAACATGTGTATACATTGTAAATAGCTCTGCAGCTGCCTGTACAGTTGTTTAGTCTAGTTTACTTTTAATGTCTGTACAGTTGTTTTAGTTTTAGTTTACATTTCATGTCTGTACAGTTGTTTTAGTTTTAGCTTAGTTTCCTGTACAGTTTTTAGTGTTCTTCTATCTAGTTTAGTTTACCTTCCTTTCATGTCTGTACAATTGTTTAGTCTAGTTTACCTTCCATGTCTATACAATTTTTTTTTTAGTCTAGTTTACTTTTAATGTCTGTACAGTTGTTTAGTTTAGTTTACTCTTCATGTCTGTATAGTTCTTTAGTTTAGTTTTTTTTTAGTTGTTTAGTTTAATTTTAATGTTTGTACAGTTGATTGCTTTAGTTTAATTTTAGGTGTCTATGCAGTGTTGTTTAATTATTTTAATTCTATCTGCCTGTACAGTTTTTAGTTGCTTTGTTTTAATTCCTTTTAGGTCTGTACATTTATGTATTCTATTTCCTGTGCTGTCTGTACAGCAGTTGTTTTATTTTAAAGTTCTGTATTTTATATTTTATTTAAGGTCTGTGCAGTTTATTTTCTTTGTAAATAGCTCTACAGTCTTGTTTTATTTCATTTCCTTTAATTGCCTGTACAGTTTTATTTTGTTTCCTTTGTAAATAACCCTGCAGTTTTGTTGGCTGCCTGTATAGTTTTATTCTGAAGTCTGTGCAGTTTTATTTTATTTTGTTTTTAGAGGCCTATGTTTATCCTTGGAGGTCTGTACAAAGTTCTTTGGCTTTTAAAATTCTGTTCTTTAGCCTTTGCCTGAGCATTCATAAAAAGGTCAGCTTTCCAAAATTGTTTTTATTCTAAGCTGATCAATCCAGTGTTCATTATCACAAGTGTGAGATAGTCTGTTTGAACTGAACAGTGGAACTATTTTTTTAGTCAGAACAATAGTGGAAGGATGATTGGATTTTGTGTCTTGCTTGCCATAGTTGTTTTAATCATAAAGAAAGCTGCTATCTTTGTTTAGGTGGAGGAACTCCCGGGGAATCCAAGAAAAGTTGGTTATAAGAGGGGACTATGATTCATGTAATTATTTGAGTATCCATAGAGACTATCAGTGCCTAGGCTGAAGTAGTTCCAGATTGATGAAATATTAAAAGAAAATTGTTATTCTTTCTAAGGCTTTTCAGATGTTGATGTATTTCAAAAGAAAGAGATGTAAGTTGAATTGGCACTCTGTTATTTCCAATATATAAAAAAAAAAAAAGAGATAAAAAGAAAAAGAAAAAGAGTTATATAATCAAAGAGGCAGCCAAGACTTCAAAAGATGTTTTTCTTCTACTAAGTTGTAGATTCTACCTTACAGTTGTAAATTTGGGTCGTGTAAATCTAAAGGGTAACTCTGTCGGGGCTTTGTAAAAGGCTAAACTAGTAAACAGAGCTCTACTCGGTTTCCCCTTTTTTACAATCTAGAAAAGCTGATCAATCCCGAGTTCAACATTCGATCCAGTCATTCTTGAAGAAATTTTTATACCCTTGTAATTGCACATCAGAAATCTTCCTTAAGTAATTCAGCCTAGTATGTCCTTGGGAAATTTTAACAACTATCAGTTAGTAGTCAATTTATTTTGAAGAATATATGTGGCAAGGCAAGATGCATGGTCTATGTTGTTTTGAAACTAGAGTCCTGGGTTCTAAAATAATGCTACTATTTTACCCATAGATATCGCCATTTGTTGAGAAGCAACACACCCCCACTGAAAAATGAATTTCCACCCTTTGAAAACTTTGAGCTTTCATTTTTGCAGTAGGGACCCTCTTGATGATTTTCAGTTTTAATCCCAAATTTTTTTACTTGCCTCTTCCTTCTTCAAGTTTTGCCTGTGTCAAAGCATCCAAGTTTTCTTGCATTTTGGCTTTGTTATCTCAGACTTCACTTTTTACATGCTAGAATCATTCATGGATAAAGAAAATCTTACACTGGTACGAAGAAAATGCAAAAAATAGATAGATAAATTCATTAAAAATCAAAACTTTCCTTTTTTGGAAGTGTCGCGATATCGCGACGGGTTTTTGAAAAATCGGCTAAGTCAAAAATGCGTAGCGAAATCGTGACACTTTCCAAAAATGGAACCATTTTTGGAAATGTCACGATATCACTACCGATTATGAGAGAGAAAGCTCGATCGTACGGAACATTGCAATTTTGCGACATGTCGCGAAATCGCGACAAGTTTTGGAGAGAGAAGGCAAGTCGTACGGAACGTCGTGATTTCACGACATGTCACGAAATCGTGACAAGTTTTGGAGAGAGAAGGCAAGTCGTACGAAACGTCGTGATTTCGTGACATGTCGTGAAATCACAACAAGTTTTGGAGAGAGAAGGCAAGTCGTACGGAACGTCACGATTTCGCGACATGTCACGAAATCGCGACAAGTTTTGGAGAGAGAAGGCAAGTCGTATGGAACGTCACGATTTCACGACGTGTCACGAAATCACGACATGTCGCATTTTCACGGCTGAGAGAGAGAAAAATCAACTAAGGCATGAAATGGTTACGATTTCACGACATGCAAATCAGGAGAAAGAAAGGCAAGTCGTACGGAACGTCGCGATTTTGCGACATGTCGCAAAATCGTGACATGTCGCATTTTCGCAGTTGCAAAGTAAAAAATTGACTAAGTGTGAAAATGGTCATGATTTCGTGACATGTCGTATTTTCACGACAGGTGGAGGCAGAAGGAGGCAAGTGAGAAACATGTCACGAAATCGCGATGTTTTCGACAAGAAGGCCCAAGGCGTATGGACTGTCGTGATTTCATGACATGTCGCAAAATCGTGACAGGTCCAAGTCAAAGCTGCAGGCAGAGGAGCCAAGGGTTGCAGCATGAGGCAAAGCAAAACCAAAAGCAAGTCAAAAGCCAGCAAGAGGAATCAATTGAGAAAAGTCTAAGGCATCAAAAGGTCACGAAATCGTGACGTGTTGGAGAGGAAAGGCTCAGAACGAAGAAGGTGTCACAAAATCGTGACATCACGATTTCGCGACGTCGTAAAATCACGACGCGATGGAGAAAGTTGTATGGTGGCCAGGAAGGGTCGCGATTTCGTGACATGTCACGAAATCGTGACATGTCACGTTTTCACGGCTTGTAGGGAAGAAAGTGCCGAAAAGGAGAAGCAGTGCGCGATTTCGCGACATGTCACGTTTTCGCGGTCTTGGCAGAAAAAAGTTGTGCAACAAGGGGGGATGCCGCGATTTCGCGACATTTCGCGACATGTCACGTTTTCGCGGTCTTGGCAAAAAAAAGTTGTGCAACAAGGGGGATGTCACGATTTCGCGACATGTCGCGAAATCGCGACATGTCGCATTTTCATGACCTTAGAAAAGCAACACAGAATGGAAACAGCTGGAAATGGACACGTGTCACGATTTTGTGACATGTGTCAAGACACTGCAAGCCACGTATCAGATAAATAGGGCCGACATGCAAGTAAACATTAGGGTTTTTAATCTGATTTAGTAATTAAAGTTTTGATTTAATATTTTTAAAATACTAATCCGTCTTTTGTTCTTTCATGCAGGAAGCCATCTGTCACTTATGGGATAACGGAGAAATGGCCATAAAGGTAAAGCTTAGTGCAAATTAATCAAAGACGGCCATATTGAAGGAGAAGATGCCGAGAATTGCTGTTTCATCCAATTTTTATAGATCTGGCCGCAAAGAGACTTTATGGTGACTAAGCTGCTGCCCATAGTGGAATATGTCAGGAATTGGCCGGGAAATGAAAATATATGCACACAGTTGCCGGATTTTGCCGGTGAATGCATTTAATGAAGATTTATGGCAGAATTAATGGCATGTAGATATTTTCAACTCAGGGATGGCTCTGCGGAGATGAAATGTCGGAGAAGTGGTGACTCATCCAAATTACCCGAGGGGATTAATGAGGGCATTTATTTACAGTTGCGGGTGAATGCAAGTGGCATTCGAATTCTATCTTCTCCATTTATGGCAAGTGACTGCATTGATTTGCAGAATGGTTAAGTTCTATCCGAACTTTGTTTTAAAAGGGCTTATATTGTAAAACTCGGGTCCTAGGGTTTGAGATGATAAGATTTAGGGTTGGAGAAGAAGATATTTTTGAAAAGATCAGGGTCTGTCCTGAGTCTATAAATACTTCTTCTCAATGTAATCGTAGGAGGTGGAAACTTAGAAATAAAAGACTATTGAAGCAATTTCTTGCAAAGATTGTTAAATACTTTGTTTCTGGACTTGGAGTTGATGTGCTTTTGTTTTCTGTGATAGCATGGCTAGGAGCCTAATATTTTGCGGATTGTGATAAGTTCATCTTCTTTTGTTATCCATTTCTTTAAAATTTTATTAGATATATGCTGTAAATCGGTGTTATCAAGATTAAATATGTTGTTAGGCTTCATTTGTTCCATTGTATACTAAGGAAAATTATAGATTTAAGGTTCAAGTTTGTTCTAATTGCTCTGTCCTCACTATGCGAGCTAGGCTGCCGGTGAAAGATATCAATTTTAATCGACTTCCCTTCGGTTTATAATTTTTTGTTAGATCTGTTCCATCTCTGCCTTCTGCTCTTAGTAGAAAGTGATCTTAGAAAACTAGACACTTTCTTCTTTGATTTGTTCTGTTGTGAAGTTGATAGTATAAATAAAATTGGTAGTTTTGTTTTACAGTTAAATTGGATAAACTTCTCTTTCTGCCTTACCCTGCCCTCTTTTTTTTACCGTGAAATGATCCATTTTTATTTTCTTTATTTGTCTTTTATTTAAATCTGTTGACCCATGAGAGCTAGATCAAAGAATTAATTTTAAATCTGATTGTCAACAAGTGACAACTTCCGAACATTACTGAGCAAGTTCGGTGAGTCCGTTGTAAGGTACAGATAGTCCATATTGAAATCTATTTCAGAAGCGAAAAAGAGTGAATTGACATTCGACCCAACTCTGTAACTCACACCTTGGATAACCAGCTAGATCCTAAAGTGAGTGGGATTTATCCCGTATAAGTGTTATCAGAGTTTTGTGCTCATCCTTCACAGGGTGTGTATGAAAGTCGGACCAACAAAGGGCAAGGGTGTGGACACAGGAGAGAGTATTGAGATGGCTATTCTCTGGGCGAAGACTATTCATCTCCAGGCATAGGTGCAGACTTTACAGGATGAGGCTACACGCCACCAAGCTGAGGCTACACAGCTTAGAGATGAGGTTGCATGCCTCAGAGCACGGAGCGGAGGAGTGAGCACTTAGGAGCTGGCACAGTCGATTGCTCAGAATGTGTTCTATCAGGCTATCTACTTCTAGTCGATGCCAGAGGGCCAGAGGGTATAGCTGCCAGTTGGTGTTGCAGATCTGATCAGGGTTGGGTCGTCAAGGACTTCATCTCGATCGATGACTAGGACTCGCAGTACCACACATACTACGATGGAGCCACCTCATCCACCTCAGGGCGAGGGAGGAGATGAGGCTGAGAGCTCAAGGAGTTCTCGAGGCTAGGCTACTACACTGCACAAACTAAATATATGATTAGGAGGATTGAGTATGCTAAGATGTAGATTGGGGCATACCAATCTAGTTTTGATATGATGTACATATATTATTGAGATATATATATATATATATATATATATATATATATATATATATAATTTGATCATATGACTTGTCTTATGTGTTTGTATGATGCTTTAATGTGTAGGTGTGATTGATTTGATGATTCATGTAATTATGCCATTTGGAAATATTATGGTTTGAATGTCATGCTTTTAAAATTTAAATGAAATAATCTGATGTAAACAATTGGTGGTTGTTTGCGGGATAATAATAATAATAAAAAAAAGAGACTTTTAACAATAATTTCAAAGGACATTGTCGCTATTATAGACCATTTCATGGAATCACCGCTCACTCGGTCGTCAAGCTAATCCCAGTATAGAAATATTGTTAAAAGAAAAAGAGTGCTTAAGAGACTGTCTTAAGACTTTGTTGTGATGATGCAAATGATGATGATGATGATAGTGATTTGTTTTCAGATTTCCATGAAAATATAATGCATGAAATATATTAAAGATGATTTTTGCTAGGCATAAATTCCTAAGTGTGATAAAATTTTTGAATAATTCCCTAGGAATTATACCATCATTACAAAATTGAAGTTGACATAATGACATGAAAATAGAAACAATTTGCGGTGTTGTTAAAGCATAATTGTGTAACATAATGATTTAAGTCACATGTTTTGATGAATTTAAATAAATGAGAAATAAAATTAGTACAATGGTTTGCGCTAGGCATAGAATATTTAGGTATAGACTTATACCATCATCGCAAAATCCAAATAAGAAATTGATAGTTTTATTGCATAGTTGATTTTTTAATTTTTGAAAATAAACAGATAATATGAAGATGAGGACTTGCGCTAGGCATAAAATTCCAATTTTGGTTTTGGAACTATACCATCATCGTGAAAGTCGATAATATATATAAATGTAACTTTATTGCATGTTTTTGAAAATGATTTTGATTTTTGATAATGCATGTAGTTGTCTTTATACTAAACAACTGTTCTTTAAAGAAGAAAATGAAATTATTCCAAACAATTTGCAAAAATATTTCAAAGTATCTTAAAGACAACAGTTAGATTTATAAGGAATCCCATGTGCATATGTGAGTTCATTACCAATCTTGATTTATCATAATGATACACAAAATCTCTCAAATACAAATGTGTGTGCAATTGCATTGTTCATTGACCAGTTTTGAGCAAGATAATTTGATACAAGTGATTTAAATTAACCAAATAAGTGTTCATTAACCATGATTTAGATGCATATAACCGTACCAGACTACTATGTAAGTCGGATTATCAAGAGCTATCTAATCCATAAGCATACATAGGTTTGTACAAAAGAAGGTCGCTAATGTGACAGACATATCACCATGCTAGGAGTTACCCAAGGCCAAGCAGGCTGGGCACAAACCACCTGTTATGGGGCTTACCTCACATTTTTTGAATAATTGAGAATTCCAGGAATTCAAGCTCATCAACCCTTCTTTTCTTTTCAATGGGTAGGGAAAGGGATTTTATTGCTTTTGCTTTTGCTTTTCTCTTTTTTTTTTTTTTTTGTATTTGATATTTGAGATAATGCTGAAATAGTGCTGAGATAGTACAAAATGATACTGGAATAATGCTTCTTTTGCTCATAATTTTGTTTGATTTTTCTTTTTATTTTGCTTCCTATTCTAGGGATACTTGCTTAGATTAGCTGTAGAGCAAGGGATTTTTATTCTGGGTAGGGGTGAGCTTGTCCTTTTATCAATTCTCAAAGATTCTAGACCATGTGCATGATAGGATAGCAGAGGAAACTTTTCGCTCAAGAAACCACTTCTACTATGTAGCATAGCATGGGCATTACAAATATAATCATTTTATTGTGAAAATATATGCTTGGTTTAAGTAAATAAGAAGATCAATTCTCTATGCTCAAACTTTGTTTAATTAAATTTTGTGGACTTTGATATAAGAGAGATTAGTAATCATGCCAAATAAAATCAAGGTATTTATTTTTGTGTTTGTGAAAGTGAGGGATTCCAAATAAATGCTAATTTATCCAAAATAATTTGAAAATATAACTGCAATACTTTAAGAAGAAATATATACAACAAATATTTTTGAGGAGTTTGATAATTTTGACTCTCTCTTTCTTCTTTATTATTTTTTTTGTTGGTTTGTTTTTGTTTAAACAGTTATATATATATATATATTTTTAAAATGAGACAACATGCAAACTATATACAAATGAAATGACTAAATTTTATGCATAATATCACTTAAGATGCATAATATTCATAGGTTCTTTTAAATCTTTACCATCTAAGGTAGCTAATTTGTATGCTCCCGATTCAAATTTAGCAGTGATAATATATGGTCCAAGCCAGTTGGGCTCAAATTTACCTTTAAGGTCTTTAGTTGCATTAGTATTTTTTTTATTTTCTTTTAAAACAAGGTCACCGACCTCAAAGGATCGATGACAAAATTTCTTAGCATATGATATTTTAAGCTTGTTTTGGTAGGCACGAAGATGCTCCAAAGCATTGATGTGCTTTTCATCTAGGAGTTCCAGTGACTGAGTCTGCCAGCTTGATATTCATCTCCTACTTTGATATCTTGAAGTAGTAGAGCCAAAGAAGGAACTTCTAATTCAAAGGAAAAAACAGCTTTAGCACCATAAACCAAGACAAAAGGTGAAGTTCCAGTGGGAGTTCGAACACTAGTTCGATATGCCCACAAAGCTGGATATAATTGAATGTGCCAGTCACGACCAGATTTATTGACCAATCTTTTAAAAATTTTGATTAAGGTTTTGTTAGATGCTTCTGCTTGACCATTACCCTGAGGATAATAGGGAGTGGACCAGCGATGTTGAATCTTATATTTTTGGCATAATTTCTTAACATCTTTATTTTTGAAACAAGTTCCATTGTCTGACATGAGATTTGCAAGAATTCTGAACCTACAAATAATTTGATTAAAAATAATGTTAGAGACTTGTGTTCCAGTGTAGGAAGCTAAAGGCATAGCTTCAACCCACTTCATAAAATACTCAGTGGCGGTTATGATGAATTTGTGTCCATCAGATGACATAGGATTAATTTTGCCAATAATGTCTAAGCCCCATTTTGAAAAGGGCCAAGGAGATGAAATAGCCTACAGCTCTTGTGCAGGCACATGGACAAGGTCAGCATGTTTCTGGAACTTTTCGCAATGGCACACATAATCATGTGCATCATTTTCCATGGTAGGCAAAAAGTATCCTATCCTAAGGAGCTTTTTAGCAATGACACTACCACTAAAGTGTCCTCCACAAGATCCATCATGGGCTTCACTTAAAGCTGATTTGGATTCTTCTAGATTCAAACATCTCAATAGGATACCTTCAAAAGATCTCCTATATAAAGTATTGCCAATTATTACAAATCGAATTGCTCGTCTACGTAATAACCGACACTGGTTTCTATTAGAATTTGCAGGGAAGGTCCCATTTTGAAGAAAATAAACTATATCCGTATACCAAGGTTCAGGAGTAGTTTCATTGATTAGAAACACATCCAAAGGTTCTAAACATGACTTATTTGAAGCGGGTTCCTAGAGTCGACAAATAATGATGGTGGCATATTCGTCATCTAACTCCAAGGGCAGAAGAGATGTAGCTGCGGCCATAGCATCAGCTGCACGGTTGCTAGTTCGAGGAATAGCTTCCAAAGTAACTTTATCAAACAAGGATAACAATTGCAAAACATATGCTTTATATGGGTGCAATTTATCATCTCTGGTCTGATAAACTTCATTAATTTGATTTATAACAAGTTGAGAATCACCAAAAACTAGCAAATGTTTGATTTTTAGTGCCAATGCAGCTCATAATCCAAGGATTAGAGCCTCATATTCAACAATATTATTGGTGCAAGAAAATGTTAATTTAAAGGACAAAGGTATAAGATGTTTTTACAGGGATATTAAAATAATACCCGCACCATCCCCACTCATGCATCGAGCTCCATAAAAGTATAAGGACCATTATTCAACACGATCTGCCTCTAATTGAAGGCATTCATCAGGAAACTCAATGATGATGGGATGGGTAGACTCTAAGGGTGCAATAGCTAATTGATCTGCTATGATTTGACCCTTAATAGACTTTTGTCCTATGAACATGAGTTCAAAATCGCTTAGAGCAAGAACCCACTTGGCTGTGTGACCCGATAAATAAGGTCGACTCATGAGATACTGCAAGGGATCATATTTAGCAATGACATAAGTTTTTTGACTGAGCATATAATGGCGTAATTTTTGCATAGAAAATATGACTGCTAGACATAGTTTTTCTAATGTTGTGTAGCAAGTTTCATAACTGATGAGGGTTCTGCTAATGTAATAATTAGCACGTTCTTTCTTCTCATCATCAAGCTGAGCTAACATAGCTCCTAAGGCAAAATCTGAAGCTAAAATATACAAGATAAACGGGTGATCAGGTCTAGGCGATGAAAGCACAGGTGGGTTAAGGAGATATTGTTTGAGAAGTTCAAAAGCTTCCTTACATTTGTCATCCCAATTAAAATGGATGTCCTTCTTAAGGAGCTTAAGAAAGGGACTGGTTTTGTCTGCCATCTTATCGATGAAGCGACGGATGGCTTGAAGTTTACCTTATAAACTTCGTAACTCAGATATATTGGTAGGTGCGGGCATATCAGTGATAGATGCAATCTTGAGAGGGTCAATTTTGATACCACATAAAGAAACTAAAACCCCTAATAGTTTAATGGATTTAACTCCTGTTGAGTGGTGTTTTAACCCGATTGTGAAAACACACTCTCCTGTAGGATCCGAGTCCTAAATCCTCTGCTTGCAAAGAAAAACGATTTCTCCAAGGTTCTTATTATGCTGATTATTAATTATCAAGGATCTTGTTTAAAATGAAATGCTAAGAACACCTTAGGGTTTGCAAGTGGATGTTAACAAGGGGCACTGTGGTTTATTAATTTTGAACTTTCAATGGACTCAAAATGAATAAAATCTGCTTTAACCTTTAATTCGATGGATTTTCAGTGATTTATTCAAACACAGTAATTAAACTACTGAAAATAAAATATGGGTTTGAAAAGCAAAGACAAAAGTAAACAAAAGTAACAATAAAAATAGATTACGATCAGAAAGTTGTCACTAATCCGATGAAACCGAAGATAATGAGGCTTTCTACATGCAACCTAACCTAATGAACCTGCACATCCACACAATCCAAATAGGCCAGGTGCGAGTCTCGAGGGTTTATGTGGTAATTCCAGAAAACGAGGCATTCGCATGAAGCAACCAAGAGATCTTGCATTAACTTCACCTAAAAACCTAAGAAATCTGGAAGGGAAATATAAACATTAAATCATGCATGCAAAAGTTACTCCTTCTTTCTCATCCAATAAGATGCCAACTCTCTGTATTTGTATTTAAATGATATCTCGATTACATTCAAAAATGTTCCAGGTGTGAAAGAAAATCCCAGAATAAAAAGAAGGAAATTGCCCAAGTACGGGCCCAGAATAGCACAAAGCCTTCGTCTCTGCAACTCCGTATTCGGCAATTTCCAACCCCTTCTTCGATTTGCAATTCTGGCTTTATAGCATTGTTATGGCTCTTCGATTTCCTCCGTCGCTTCATTTCCTCTTCCTGTGGGCGACCCTTCAAATTCTTGCTTTTTCCCGCTTTGATTCACGCTCAAATTTGGAAACGTCCCGAAATTCACTCTGCATGTAACGCCCCTGCCAAGTTTGACACCTGTGTGCCACGTGTCGTGCTTTTCTGTGCCTCTGTAACGCTTCTTGAAAGAAAATGACAAAGCGCAAGTCTGCCCGTTCATCTTCCCGGCCGCGAAATCGCGACATGTCGCCAAATCGCGACATCCCCACCGACTCCTTGGCAACTTTATGTCGCGATATCGCGACCATTATCATCCTCTTGCCTTCCTTCGACAAACCGTCGCGATATCGCTACCGTTTTTATCTTTCGTACGCCTTGGC
Source organism: Wollemia nobilis (assembly GCA_028583015.1). Lineage (NCBI taxonomy): Eukaryota > Viridiplantae > Streptophyta > Pinopsida > Araucariales > Araucariaceae > Wollemia > Wollemia nobilis. The sequence continues at coordinate 2,001,899 of JAQPPZ010001190.1, read as the reverse complement.
AAAACTTGTCGCGATATCGCGACGCTTTTCCTTTCGGACCTTCATGCAGCTTTCTATCGTGAAATCGTGACCATTTTCTCCGTCCGTACTGTTTGCCAAAACACGTCACGAAATCGTGACACTTCCCTACTTTGAGCCTGATTTTCATTTCTGTCGCGATTTCGCGACATCTTCCTTGACCGTACAACTTTGCCAAAATGCGTCGCGAAATCGCGACACCTTTCATCATCCGTACGCTTCCACAAAACTCGTCGCGAAATCGTGACGCTTTTCCCTTTCGGACCTTCATGCAGCTTCCTATCGCGAAATCGTGACCATTTTTCTATTTCGTACGCTTCGGCAAAACACGTCGTGAAATCGTGACCATTTTTTTGTTTCGTACAGTCTGTCAAAACCCGTCGTGAAATCGTGACCATTTTTTCGTCCGTACACCTTTGCTGCAATCGGTCGCGAAATCGCGACGTCTTTCCTCATCGAGTCCTTTAGCTGCTTCCTGTCGCGATATCGCGACGTTTTTCCGCTTCCGTACACCTTTCCAAAACACGTCGCGAAATCGCGACACTTTTCATCATCCGTACGCTTCGGCAAAACACGTCGCGATTTCGCGACACCTTTTCTTTTCTCCTCAGCGACATGTCGCGATTTTGCGACACCTTTTCTTCCTGGTCACCGACACGTCGCGATTTCGCGACACCTTTTTCTTCCTGGTCACCGACACGTCGCGATTTCGCGACACCTTTTTCTTCCTGGTCACCGACACGTCGCGATTTCGCGACACCTTTTTCTTCCTTGTCACCGACACGTCGCGATTTCGTGACAGCTTTTTCTTCCTGGTTGTCGTTGACCATGCTGACCGCGATTTTCCGACATGTCGCGATTTCGTGACAATTTTCCGGTTTCGGTCGCGATTTCGCGACATGTCGCGATTTCGCTACTCGTCGCGATTTCGCGACCCCTTTCTACACTTGTGCATTTTCTCTTTTTTTTCAATTCTGGCATCTGGGTCACTGAGATCCTTCCCTGTGAGCCTGCAAAAAGGTGGGTCCCCAATTTTGGGGTGTGTTGTGGATCAACCACAACAAATGGCGACTCTATTTGTCAAATGCTCTTGAGCATTTTAGTAAGAACCCAACCTTGAAACATATCACAAACTCGTAAATACATGTTAGCACATGAGCAAAATAACAAATGCCCAAAGATCAAAAGTACATGAATCATCGAGAATCATCAAGTATTAGCTCGGTGTGTGCAATGTGTTTTCATTCCCTATCGTTTGAAATTGATCAACATTCCATTATCAGTTTTGCATGAATGCATATATGGGATGGTGAATGATTTGTGGTCCTAAATGAATGAGCTAGAAGATTTTGCTTTTCCTAATAAGCATGATCATTCTTCTACTATTATGTACAAGCATTCAAGATTGCCAAACCCTCTTAGGATCCACTAGTTCATTTCCTTATTGTATCCCAAAGTTGGTTATGAGTCCCTACTATTTAGAACCCATGTGCAAGTGAATGTGAAATCAGAACTTTGGGGAATCAGACTCCCACCCAACCGAGATGAGAGTTTAACCTTATCCTTACTATTCTGATTTAGAGTTCATTACCTCACTTTAATCAAAATAATTAAACCGATTATGGAAGAAATGGTCATGCTAGTCTAACCCTCTAGACAATCAGTGGTCTTGCTTTTTTTTAGGCAAGACATGATGCCATGCATGGGCATATCTAACCCCACAATCCAAAACTTATCTCCATTTCTTTGGACCTTGGGGATGACTACCCATCCCTTGCAGAGGACAAGTAGTACGATCCTTACAATCCAAAATAAAGATGAGATGGGAAAAATTTATTTATTTATTTATTTCTTGGACCTTGGGGATGACTACCCATCCTGGTTAGGGACAAGTAGTACGATCCTTACAATCCAAACCTTAGATATAAATCATTAATTCTATTGCTTAAACCTTGGGGATGACTACCCATCCTTTGCAGAGGACAAATAGTACGATCCTTACAATCCAAGACTTACTATGAAATGAGACATAAGAGCTTTGGGGAATCTGATTCTCAACCAACCAAGATGAGAATTTATGCCCTATCCTTACTACTCCATGTGGGTCAAATCAAAGCTTTGGGGAATTGGATCCTCAACCTAAGTTTGATGAGGATTTAACCCTATCCTTACTACTATGATTTTAAGCTTTAAGCTTTATGGAAGTGGTTAAAACCACTGTTTTAAGGATCATGTTGCATAATAGGATAGACATGAAAACCACTTTCGCTCAACCTTTTCTTCCAAGCTAGGTTTTGATCATTTTACTCAAGATCTTTTTTAATTTATGATACGTGCTTGGTTCTAGATATCTCAAGACTCAGTTTCCAACCTTAGGAGCTACTTACATATATGTTATAACACAACCCTAAGAGGATTTGACATACTTTCATGGCTTGTACATAAGATGCATATGCAACTAAAATGAAATGTATGTGAGGTGAGATGGAATATGAATGCATTACTTCTTGAATTGTGAATGAAATGATTTATCATGCAAAACTGATTCTTTCATATATCACAAAGTCAAACAATATAACTTAAAAAGTTTTGTGCTACTTGTGGAGCTTTTACAAGACAATTCCAATATTTCATATTCTCCTAATCCTTAAGCATAAGTTGACATCTCAATTTTCTATTATTATTATTATTATTATTATTATTTTTTAACACACATGTCAATTGAAATCAAATCCATAATCAAAATCCTAACTAAACTAACAATCCTAAACAATAAAAACAAAATCTGAAAATCCTTCACCAACACCAACAGAATAATATCAAAGTCTCACAACCTAAGGGCTAAAATAATGCTTTAGAATCTGCCCATTAACTGGCAGCATGAAATCTTTCCCTTCTAAGGTTTTTAGCCTGAAGGTGTTCTTCCCAAGTATTTCTGAAATCTGATATGGGCCTAACCAGAGACAATCAAACTTTTGATGGTTTCCTTTTTCCTCATGTCTTTTGTCCCATAGTAACACCAAATCTGAAATTCTGAATGATTTAACTTTGGCCCTTCTATCAAACCATCTCTTGATGACTTCCTGGTGTTTGTTCATGTGATTCATGGCTTCTTCTCTCTTTTCATCCAGGTGCAATAACCGGCTCAATCTAGCTTCAACTTGATCATCTGTCCCCATGTACTCTTGTATGAAATGTAAGGTCTGCAGCTCCAAATTTGTTGGAAATATCGGGTCTTGCCCATAGACCAAATGATAGGGAGTATTCCCTATAGCTTCTTTCACTCTGGTCCTTATCTGCCCACAGGGCAAACTTTAATTGACTATGCCGGGTCCAGAGGATTCTTTTCCAGCCAACTTCTTAATAGTATTCAACAAATTCTTATTTGAAGATTCGGCCAACCCATTTCCTTGAGGATAGTAATTGGATGCAAACTTTAAGCTCACTTTATTATCATATGCCCACTCTGCAAATTGTGTGGAAATGAAAGCTTTACCATTGTCATTGACAATAGAATCGGGCATTCCATATCTTGTGATAATTTGATCCTCAAGGAATTTAATCACAACGTACGTGGTGGCGTGTTTAGTGGGAATCGCTACAGTCCACCTTGTACGAGTAGTCTGTAGCTGTCAAAATAAATTTGTGAGAGTCGGAAGAATTTGGGTTAATAACCCCGATAAAATCCAGTCCCCACTGTGCAAACGGTCTCATTTCAACTACGAGGTTGCAACGGCATGGCTGCATTTCTTTCTCTATTTGCGGCCACTTGGCGAGATGTGACAAGATCGCACATGAGCATGCGCATCTTTGAATATATGAGGCCAGTAATATCCTGCTCGCAGGATTTGGTGTGCTTTGTAGGATTGGCTGCACCATGACCAGTTCCGTGCTTGCCATGAAATTCTTGCAACACCCTGGCGGCTTCGTCTTTGCTCAAGCATCTCAGGTAGATACCTTCGTGATTTTTCCTGTAAAGTACACCAGACTTTATCAGATAGTTAATAGATTTAAGCCTTAGAGCTCTCCTTTGTGTTGAATTCAAATTAGACGGGCACTTACCGGTCAATAAAAATTGCACAATATCAACATACCAGTCCTCCTTAGCCATGTATTCTGTATTTGAGCATTGACCTGTTATTTGCGGATCATTTTCTGCGATCGCCTTTGCGAGTCCTTGTCCTCGAACTAGTTTCATTGGTTGGATTTCGAGATAAAATTCTTGGATGGTTGCAATCCACTTTCCTCTCTTTTCACCTAGTTCATTATGTAAAAACATGGTCTTGGCGACGAGAATCGGGTACAATGGCAATAATTCTGCTGTGTACGATGTAATGCCTAAATTTTTTCACAGTTTTAAAAAGTGCGTACATTTGCTTATCAAGGATTGAATACCTTAATTGGGCATCTTTTAAGGGGGCACTTAAAAATGCAATGGGCTTTTCGGCATTATCTTCGCCTTTTTGGGTTAATACACTCGCCAAGGAGTGCTCCGATGCAAAAGCATAAATGTAAAAAGGCTTGGAATAGTCTAGGCTTATCAAGACCGGGGCTTTGGAAATGGCATCTTTAATATTATGGAAAGCCACTCTACTTTCCTCGTTCCATCTTACGTCCACATCTTTCTTGAGCATCTGGTTTAGAGGTTTAGCTATCTCGGCAAAGCTAGAAATGAACTTCCTCACAAAATTGACTTGCCCAAAGAAAGACCTCAATTCTTTTTCTTGCTCGGGAGAGGTAGGTCTTGGATAGCTTGTATCCTTTTTGGGTCGATGGATATTCCCTCCTTTGAAATAATGTGACCTAGCAGTTTCCCTTCTGTCACTCCAAAAATGCATTTCTTGGGATTTAATGAAATTCCATGTTCCCTGCACCTTTGAAGCACCTTCTTTAAGTCTTTAACATGATCCTCTCTCTTCTTCGAGAAAACTGGGATATCATCCACATACACGATGATGCATTTGCCTATTAGTCCTTTGAATGCGTAATCCATGGCGCGTTGAAAAGTTGCACCAGCATTTAATAGTCCGAATGGCATTCTCTTATATGCAAATGTCCCCCACTTGGTAGTGAAGGCTGTTTTCATCCTGTCATCTGGATGTATAAGAACTTGGTTGTACCCAAAATATCCATCGAGAAAGGACATCATTTCTGATCCATTTACCATTTGCAAGATTTCATCGATTGATGGCAATGGATAATTATCTTTTCGGGAGGCTTTATTAAGATTTCGAAAATCTATGCACAGCCTAATCTCTCCACTCTTTTTTCTCACTGGAACGAGGTTAGCCACCCAGGTTGAGTGCCTAACGGGAAAAATGATTTTCGCCTCCAACAGTCTTTTAACCTCCTTTTCGATCAAAGGCTCCAATAGCGGGTTAACAACTCGCTGTCTTTGCCTAAAAGGCTTGGAGTCTGGCTTCAAAGGTATGGTATGCGTGATAATGTTATGATTGTAAGTCTTTAGCTCATTGTAGTTCCAAGCAATACAATCTATGTAATGCTTCAAAGTCTGTATTATATTGCTCCTTTCTTCCTCTGTACATGCCTTTGCTATGTACACCTCCTTTGGATTGTCTGCACTCCCCAGATTAATTGAATCGCATGCATCTTTGGGGAGCGGGACTCTTTTTCTTTTCTTGTTCTTGCATTCCATGTCGAACATTTTTTCTAATGAAACCACGTCTTTAGGAATTTTGTTGGATTGATACGCAGTTTCACTTTCTTCTGTTTCATCCTGCCACCTTTGTTCCTCATCGATCACTTGATTTTCAAAAATACCCGAGTTTGTGACAAACTTGAAGATGTGCCTGTCACACTCAAAAACCTAGAAATTCTTCACATTATCAGGTATTGATGGACAAGGAACCAGCTCAATGGAAAACTTTTTACATCTTTTTATATCCACCGGGTTTAACATGCCCGCGGCGACTGCAAGAGAGTCTGCTATTCGATTCCCTCTCCTAGAAATAAGGGCTATGTTGAATGCATCAAACTCCTCCATGAGATCCATAACCCTAGTCCTATAAAGGCTCGGTCTTTTGTCGCGGCATGTATCTTGTCCTTTGATTTGCTTGACAACCAACTCAGAATCACCCAAAACCTTCAAGCATTTAACATGTTTGCTCAATGCTAGACGTAAACCGTAGATCAATGCTTCGTATTCTGCCACATTGTTTGTGCAAGGAAATTGCGGTCTGTAGGCAGCCAATAATGGTTTACCTCCTGGACCAGTGAGCTCGACTCCAGCTCCTGCTCCCTGTCTAGATTTTGATCCATCAAACTTGAGCAACCACGTGTGATCTTTTTCCTCAGAAGAACCACCATGACACACTTCTTCTTTAAGTTCATCGGCGACTTTCTCAACATCAAGAGCATAGACCCCTAGGTGCGGCTCGAGAAAAGCGAACCTCATTCGGCTTGTTAAAATCTGTTATAATCTCCTTAAGCCTCGGTTCGTTTTCCACTCCGATTTGGTTAGCAATGCCCTTCCATGGCAGCCACATATGCGAGCGATCTGTTGCAAAATAGCCATTCAATGTTTTCATCCAATCTCTCGCAAGTAACATTCCATACCTACTCGGGATGTTAACCACCAAAATATCTACAACTTGCTGGACCCTGGGTTCAGAATTTAATTGAATCTTGACATCATATAAGGTCCCTACTACATTTACCTCCGAACGGTCCAATTGCAAGACCGTGCATTTGGATGAAACCGGTTGTAGACCCAGCATTTGACATATCTCCGTAGGCATGAGGTTGCTAGTGGCTCCTGTGTCTACCAAACGGTTATGCAAGTTCTTACCCGCAATTCTCAGAGTTAATAAGAATGGCGGGACATCCCTTCTTTCCTTTCGCAAAATCAGGTGGGATTCGAGCTCTTTTTTCCTTCCACATCGGATCGGGTGAGTTCAAAGCTCTTATCAACGCCTCCTTTTGACCGGGCAATTTAGTCTGCGTCCGGGGAATGAAAGGCTAGATTTGGACTTCTTCATATCCTCCACTACGTCATAATTTGGTTTTTCGAATTTGACTGTCTTACGGACGTCATTAGACATTTCTCTTACGAGTGGAGGGGGAGGGTTGTTACTTGCCTTTGTATACGGAGGAAGAATAGAAGCTGTTTGGAGGTGTTGATGAGGTTTTAGGGGCTTTAGACTTACTCCTCAAATGGTACCCATGAGTCCCCTTTCTGAAATCTCGAAAAGCTTGCACCTCCTGCTCCAATACTTCATCTTCTTCCTCCTCGCTCTCACCCTCTTGGTGATATCCTATTTCCATCACCATAATATTTTCATCTTGCTGATACGATGGATCCTCATTTGATACCAGTTCCAAATCGTCAACTTGTGCTTGAAGACAATGAGTGTATCTAGCTATCTCAGGGCAATTCCTTTCATTGTGTTCTTTTGTGTTATGTAACCTGCACCCTCTTTCCCATGCCAAATCTGAAAGATTCAAAAGAGAATTGGATTGGCTGGGGCCTGCAGAAGCATCTAATTGATTAGCAATGGGAGCAGGAACTCCCCCATTGTTTGGCTTAGTGTTCCAGTGCCTCCCTCTATTGTTAAAATTCTGACTTGGGTGAGGGGCACGGGACTCATGCTTCTGCTGTTGAACTCTGTCATTACTTAGTTTATGCACTAGTTTCTTGAGCTCTTCGACTTCCGAAAAGACATCCTTCGGTGGAACCACATTGTTATTAACCCCCATTGGATTTGCATAATTGATGGGGTCTTGATTCCACATTTGGGTGGGGTTCTATGGAATTGGATTCCCAAATGGATTGATACCTTGAATTGGGATTGGATTCGGAGCAGGGAACTATGGCTTGAGGATTGACTTGACTAGTTTCTGCGTAGTTGATTGACTGTTCTGCAAAAATGCGAGGAACAGGTGGAATGGCTGCGATTGGTTGGATTGGAATGGGTGCATATGCTGGTACTGATGGATACGGCTGCGGATATGGGAATGCGTTCATATTTGGCATTTGTGGTGCCATGAGCTGATTTGCCTAGGGAATTTGACCATATGGAGCACCCTGTCCCAACATAGGCATTTGGGTAAACCCGTAGCCTTGCGGTGTCAACTGTTGCTCAATAGTCATGGCTTCATTATAGGCCAAAGCAAGCGTGGTGACCTGAGGATTACGCCTTGCAAACATGGCTGTCATGGGGTCCAATGCCCCAAAATATATCTGCAAAGCTACTGCGGGATCGATGGCAAAATGCCTAATTGCTCTGTTATAGTTCTTTTGGAATCTCTGATTAAACATTCGGATTGGTTCCCCTTGGCCCCGTTTGCATGTAATAAGCTGATTGTAAATAGTTGCGGGATCTAAGGGAGACCTAAATTGATTGACAAATGCATTTTCCATTTGTGTCCAAGAGGTGATTGAACCGGTTGGCAAGCATATATACCATTCATATGCTATTGGATCCAAGCTCATGGGGAAAAGTCTGCAGGCTACATCTTCATGCTGAACTTGCAGTCTAATTAAAACATCTCTATAGGCTTGGATATGTTCTTCTGCTTGTTCTTAGGCCATCTGGCTTGTATTTAGGCAAAAATATTTCAATGTTCTTGGGGATTTCATGGATATCCCCAGCAATATTCAAAGGAGTATTGTTAGCTCCATACCAAGGAGGCTGCTTGGAGCTTGAGCCATTTGACTCGAGAATTGATGTAGACAGGACCTACAATAGCGGAAGAAATGTTACAAACTATAGGCACACTAGGGGCAACGAGATACTACTGCGTAGGTCCACTCGACGTTCCTGGAGAAAACGAGGCCTTTTGCTACTTGGAGTGCTTACGACTTGCTTGACTTTACCCTTGGGAGTACCGGTAAGGTCGTGAAAAATGGTTTCTCCGGTTGTTTGAGACCTGGTCGCAATACGGCGTGGTGGGTCCAGCCTGCCTGAGGAAACCCTCGGCTAGTTCGAAGAAAACCTGCAACAAACAAAAAAAAAAAGTGTTGCAGTTTAGCCGTAAATTATTTCAGAATTAAATTAAAACAAAATATTCAGATATAAAAAATTAAAATAAATAAACCGATCGCCCTCCTTCTAGCGCCAATCTGTTGAGTGGTGTTTTAACCCGATTGTGAAAACACACTCTCCTGTAGGATCCGAGTCCTAAATCCTCTGCTTGCAAAGAAAAACGATTTCTCCAAGGTTCTTATTATGCTGATTATTAATTATCAAGGATCTTGTTTAAAATGAAATGCTAAGAACACCTTAGGGTTTGCAAGTGGATGTTAACAAGGGGCACTTGTGGTTTATTAATTTTGAACTTTCAATGGACTCAAAATGAATAAAATCTGCTTTAACCTCTAATTCTGATGGATTTTCGGTGATTTATTCAAACACAGTAATTAAGCTGCTGAAAATAAAATATGGGTTTGAAAAGCAAAGACAAAAATAAACAAAAGTAACAATAAAAATAGATTACAGTCAGAAAGCTGTCACTAATCTGATGAAACCGAAGATACTGAGGCTTTCTACATGCAACCTAACCTAATGAACCTGCACATCCACACAATCCAAATAGGCCAGGTGCGAGTCTCGAGGGTTTCCGTGGTAATTCCAGAAAACGAGGCATTCGCATGAAGCAACCAAGAGATCTTGCATTAACTTCACCTAAAAACCTAAGAAATGCGGAAGGGAAATATAAACATTAAATCATGCATGCAAAAGTTACTCCTTCTTTCTCATCCAATAAGATGCCAACTCTCTGTATTTGTATTTAAATGATATCTCGATTACATTCAAAAATGTTCCAGGTGTGAAAGAAAATCCCAGAATAAAAAGAAGGAAATTGCCCAAGTACGGGCCCAGAATAGCACAAAGCCTTCGTCTCTGCAACTCCGTATTCGGCAATTTCCAACCCCTTCTTCGATTTGCAATTCTGGCTTTATAGCATTGTTATGGCTCTTCGATTTCCTCCGTCGCTTCATTTCCTCTTCCTGTGGGCGACCCTTCAAATTCTTGCTTTTTCTCGCTTTGATTCACGCTCAAATTTGGAAACGTCCCGAAATTCACTCTGCATGTAACGCCCCTGCAAGTTTGACACATGTGCGCCACGTGTCGTGCTTTTCCTGTGCCCTATGTAACGCTTACTGCAAAAAAATGACAAAACTGCAAGTCCGCCTGTTCATCTTCCCGACCGCGAAATCGCGACATGTCACGAAATCGCGACATGTCGCGATATCGCGACATGCTTCTCTGCCGTACGCGTCCAACGGCTTTTCGTAGCGATATCGCTACCGTTTCCCAGTCGGGCCTCCTTGGCAACTTTATGTCGCGATTTCGCGACCATTATCATCCTCTTGCCTTCCTTCGACAAACCGTCGCGATATCGCTACCATTTTTATCTTCCGTACGCCTTGGCAAAACTTGTCGCGATATCGCGACGCTTTTCCCTTCGGACCTTCATGCAGCTTTCTGTCGTGAAATCGTGACCATTTTCTCCGTCCGTACTGTTTGCCAAAACACGTCGTGAAATCGTGACACTTCCCTGCTTTGAGCCTGATTTTCATTTCCATCGTGATTTCGTGACATCTTCCTTGACCGTACAACTTTGCCAAAATGCGTCGCGAAATCGCGACACCTTTCATCATCCGTACGCTTCCGCAAAACTCGTCGTGAAATCGTGACGCTTTTCCCTTTCGGACCTTCATGCAGCTTCCTGTCGCGAAATCGCGACCATTTTTCTGTTTCGTACGCTTCGCAAAACCCGTCGCGAAATCGTGACCATTTTTCCGTTTCGTACAGTCTGTCAAAACCCGTAGCGAAATCGTGACCATTTTTCCGTCCGTACACCTTTGCTGCAATCGGTCGCGAAATCGCGACGTCTTTCCTCATCGAGTCCTTTAGCTGCTTCCTGTCGCGATATCGCGACGTTTTTTTGCTTTCGTACACCTTTCCAAAACACGTCGCGAAATCGCGACACTTTTCATCATCCGTACGCTTCGGCAAAACACGTCACGATTTCGCGACACCTTTCTTTTCTCCTCACCGACATGTCGCGATTTCGCGACACCTTTTCTTCCTGGCCACCGACACGTCGCGATTTCGCGACACCTTTTCAATTTGGCCATCGACACGTCGCGATTTCGCGACACCTTTTCTTCCTTGGTCACCGAGCACGTCGCGATTTGCGCGACACAGCTTTTCTTCCTTGCCGCGTCGTGAGTTTTCTTGTTGCCCGCGATTTTCCGACATGTCACGATTTCGCGACAATTTTCGGTTTCGGTCGCGATTTCGTGACATGTCGCGATTTCGCGACATGTCGCGATTTCGCTACCTGTCGCGATTTCGCGACCCCTTTCTACACTTGTGCATTTTCTCTTTTTTTCAATTCTGGCATCTGGGTCCTCGAGATCCTTCCCTGTGAGCCTGCAAAAAGGTGGGTCCCCAATTTTGGGGTGTGTTGTGGATCAACCACAACAACTCCAAATATGCATTTGGTTGGATTTAATCGAATAATATATTCTCTTAACCGATTAAATACTTTTCTCAAATCGTCTAAATGATCATCTTCTTTAATAGAGCGAGCTATAATATCATCTACGTAATCATGTAGGATATCATGCATCATATCATGAAATATATAAGTCATGGCTCATTGATATGTTGTGCCTGCATTCTTTAAACCAAATGGCATCACTTTCCAACAAAAGGTACCCCAAGGGGTAATAAAGGCTATTTTGGGCTGATCTTCAGGAGCTATCCTGATCTGATTGTAACCAGAAAATCCATCCATTAGGGACATCATTCCACTCCCCATAGTAAAATCAATTATTTGATCCATGTTTGGAAGAGGAAAATCATCTTTAGGGCATGCAACGTTAATATCTCTAAAGTCTGTGCAAACCCTAACTTTGGTAGCTTCTTTCTTGGTGACTGGAACTACATTTGAGATCCATTCAAAGCATAATCAATAGCTTGTATAAAAACAACATTCGGGAGTTTTTCTAACTCCCCTTTGACTAGCAAGGCCACTTTGGGATGCATTTTTCTAAGTTTCTGTTTAACAGGTTTAGCATCTGGATGGACTACTAGATGATGCATGACTACGTAAGGGTCCGGACCTGGCATGTCTTCATATGTCCAAGCAAAGACATATTCATATTCTTTAAGAAATGCAATGTATTCATCTTGTTTTTCTTGACTTAATTCTGATCCAATACTAATTATGTGAGGATTATCCTCAGTTTCAATGTTAACTTTAATGATGTTTTCTACTTCCATGTGTAGATCTCGTTCAAAATTAGGTGGGGCGAGTGAGATGCTCAATTCTTGTAATTCTTTTAAGGTTAACTTGGAGAATTCATCTTGAGGAGTCGTGGCCTCAAGTTGGGCTATAGTAGGTATAGAACCATCAAAATAAAAATCATTGTGTAACAACTCTTCAACGGAGACATCATGGAAAATATCTCCTTCCAACTCATCATCGGATTCAACAATCAATTCGGGGTAAGCTATGGATAGCATATTGCATGTAAAGGGATTATTCTTTGGACACAAAGAATCTTGTTTATCTAGATAATCTTGATAACATATGAGTTGATCATCACATTCAAAAGGGAAGGGTTGACCCTTACTAGGAAACAGGCCCACACCACATCGGGCAGGCCATGGTTCTACCTCAATAGGTTCTTTCATACCATTTTGGAAAGGTCCCAAGCCTTTCCCTTTATATCCCATTTTAAGAATTATAGGTTTAGCTTTAATATATTCATTAGCAAAATAGCATCGAGCATATCCATCACAATGCGTCTTGATGTTTCAGGGTATTCTTCCCCATTCATATCCTTTATAAATAAAAGCACAACTCCTGACTTGGTAAGTACTTCCCATAGGTTGTGGGAGGCCCAAAGTACGAGGAGATGGCGGCAAATTATTTAAAAGAAGTGAATCTTGCATAGAAGCATTTGTTTTTTCTAATATAAGAATTTTAGATAAATCAGGTAAGAGTTCATCAGAAAGAGCATAAGATGTAGAAGGATCATTCCTTATATCTTTAGATGTGTAAGGTATGATATATGTAGATAATGTGGAGGTGTTAATAAATGGGTCTATGGGTTTTGAAATTATAGGGATGGAACATGAAGGATTGGTTGTAGATCTAAGATATTTTTGAGGTTCTAGTGTAGTTTGTTCAGAAGATTGTTGAGCTATACATGGGGGTGAAATTAATGGAGGAGAAATAGATGAATTTGTAGGTGTGTGTTTCACACTTTTAGATGAAAAATAAGAATTAGTATGTGTGGATGATAGAGCAGGAAAAAACTGAACTCCAACACGTTCTGCCAAGGCACACATATCAAAGGGTCTAGGATCACCATGAATAGTGACCAACTAATTTTTAAATTTGAATTTAACACATTGGTGTAAAGTTGATGGGACAGCCCGCATCGCATTGATCCAAGGGTGACCCAAGAGTATATTGTATGATGCAAGGCAATGTACAATAAACACGGTTGTATCTAGGGTTCTAGGACCAACTTGCAAGGGTATAGTAATGACTCCACACGTTTCTTGTGTCTTGTCATTGAAGGCTTTGATAATCATATATGTTCTTTTCATTTCATCACTTCTAAAGCCAAATCTTTGGTAAAAGTCAAAAGTGCATATGTTTAGAGATGAACCATTATCAATCAAGACTCGTTTAATAGCTACATCTCCAATTAGGGCGGTGATATATAAGGGGTTATCCTTATGTAGACTATGTTGGGGTATATCTTTATCTCGAAAGTCAATACAATCGACTTCTCGAGTGATGATAGTATTGGACATGGCTTCAGGTTGAATATTTTGAGGTACCATCATTTGGCTTAATGTGAGCATTAATTCATCCCTATGGGTAGGAGAAGATCTTAACAAGTCCAAAAGGGAAATTCTAGCTGTAGTATTGGATAATTGTTCATTAATATTGTAAGGAGGTTTCGGTTGAACATTAGACATATGATTCCCTTTATTGGAATTTTTCAAAATAAATGGAGGTGATCCATCATTCTGAGTTTGATCCTGTTGAGAATTTTGAGTCTGTTGTCTGGTAACGACTTCGATGGTACCTACAATGTTATATTGAGGATGATGAACTGGTATTGGTTGAGCGTTTATGACTTGTTCATTAGAAAGGAACTAATTAGAAGAGGGTCGAGTAGTAACTCTTCTAGGAAATGGTTCTTCCAGAACTATAGCATCTATAATAGGTTGAATAGGATATGATTCATTTTCAGAAGTATTCGATTAATTTGAGGTGATGTCTACTTCACTTTCAGTATCTGATTCTACATCACTAGGATCTGGAGTTTGAATATTATGTAGGGGCCTGGTCTTGACTATGGATAAAGTTGTGCCAAATATTTGAGGATCCTAAACAGATAATTGTTCGTTAATAGTCCCTACATATCGGGTAGGAGGGGGAACATTATGATGTTCGATTTGATTGGCCACTTCTTTACCATGTTTTGGTAAAGGATGTTGAAATATATCTAATTATTGATTAGCATTTTGATTCTAATTTTGGGGAATGGTCTTTTGAGCATTATTAGGAGCATTTTGTTTAGGTTGGAAGGCTTGCACCTCCATTTCATTATTATCAATCAGATCTTGTATTTTATGTTTCAATATTTTACAAGAGTTTGTAGAGTTTCCAGGTCCTCTATGAAAATCACAATGTAAATCAGCTCTGTATCCGGGTATAGTTGGATCATGTTCCCGGATAGCTGGTAATTGAATCAAACCTCTTTCAAGTAATTGGGGTAGAATAGTTGATAATGGTTGATTGAGTCTAGTAAATTCTCGAGGAGGTTTATCAGGAGGTTTCAATATAAATTTTTCTATTGTCTTCGTTGTATTGATATTAGCAATGTTTCTACTATCAGTGACTCCGTCACCTACAACTTGTTTATTTTTGTACTGATTTTTGGATGTTTTCTCATCATATTTCTTCCTAAGCTGGCCTCTCCTAATGAGAGCATCTTCCACCCTTCGAGCTAAGTCTATAGCTTGATCGAAGGTGGTCAAGGTAGTAGTTGATAACTCATAGGATATTTGTTCTTGTAAATTATTGATAAAAATATCCAACATTTCCCTATAAGGTAGCACAAAGTGCAGTTTTCCTATCAATTGCCTCCATCTAGCTAAGAAATCAGCAAAACATTCATCTTTGTCTTGTTTTAAGTTGTACAAATATTTAATGGTCACATGCCTCTCGATGTAGGCACTAAATTGATGGACAAAAGATTCAGCTGTTTCCTCAAAATTTCTCAAAGAATGAGTGGGCAATTGATAGTACCACTCTAATGCCATTCCTCCTAAACTTTTTAGGAACATTTTTAGTAATAGCAAGTCATCATGTGATATATCATGACATGCTATCCTAAACATGCGAAGATGCTCTATGGGATCTTCAGTTCCTTTATATATATGCAGGACGGGCATGGGAAAGTGTTTAGGGTATGGTTGTGCTACAACTATGGGATCCAAAGGCTGACTACACATATCTCGATAATTGTACGAGGGACGGTAGGGATCTATCTGGTCCATGCGTGAAGCTAACTATTTCACCATGGCTTCCATATTACTGGTTTTCCCACCATATTGATTCGGTAGGGTATTAATATGGGATTTGTGAACATATGATGGAAGGACATGAAGATTAGATGCTATATTGCTATTGTGTAAATTGTTGGTAGGAAGGGTGTTATGAAGAAGTTTTGAAGTTGTATTATGTTGTATCCCAGATTGTTGAAAATTGGTGTTTGGCTTCATTTTAGGTTTTTGTCGATTTGAAGCATATTGATCAATAGTTTGGCGAAATAAAGTAGTGAATGAAGGTTTATTTTGTGTGGGAATGATTTTAGGCTCAATAACAGGTTCCTTAGGGGGTTGGGTAACCTGTTGTTTTTGCATGTTCTGAATCATAGTGACCATATCTCTATTGGATGGTCCAGCCTTATCACTTTCTTGATCAACAAAGGACAAGGGATTAGTTTGTATGTTAAACATATCTTCCATGGCTGCTTGAGTGTCACTAATTTGTCCTCTATCAATATGAACTGCCATATTAAGAGCACCAATGTTATTATTGAAAAATTTCTAGAAATGATCTAAGTTATCAAAAGCAATAGTTCCATCTGGAGCCATTCTAGGGGATGAGGATCCTTCCTCTTTAATATTTTCTTCTTGTTCATCTACAAAAAGCTCATATTCTGGCTGTTCTAGAGTTTCTCCTTCCGGAATTGAATCTTCAGGAAGGACATTTGGGTTTTTTGTTTTTTCTCCTAACCAATATTCTTCTTCTTCTTTAGTTTGTTTACCATTCCTAAGTCTAGGCATTGTGCTTAAACTTAGATTTCAGCAAATATATATATTTATATATATATGCAACAAGCTTAAGAGGTATATATTTTAATTATATACCTACTATAGGATTTTAAAATAAAATGTTTTGGTTTTGTTATATTTTGGTTTTTCTTGTTTTTTCTATTTTTTGTTTTTGTAACAACATTATAAAGATAACAAACAACACACTAAATGCAAGAAATAATGAAAATAATGATCTAGTTTTCTATAAAAAATTTATAAATATCATTAATGGGCTCAAGTTCTTCAGAAGTCATGAAGTGTTCTTCAAATTGAAAATTTTCTTTCAAGAATTTGACAAAAAGTGCTATAGTGATATTATCTGTCTCAGATTCTGGTTGGTAGAAATAAAGTTCGTGGCAATACTATCGATATAACACAACCCAAGGAACTCTCCTCCACCTTTCCCTATCTGTAATAACAACCTCTTGATCTTCTACACGACCTAGGAATTGGTGTATAACAACTACGTTCTCGAGGTATTCCTCGAAGGTGAACAATTTTGAAGACACAAGAGCTCTCCTATAAGCTAACCACCTATGGCAGGCTCTCTGAAGTTCATGATAAAAAATGAGCTGATGAGGATCTAGGATCCTATCTAAAGCAAACCTCTTGATTTGTCTAAGTTCGGTTGATCTAGATGAAATAATACCTAGCCTCCTATCAAGTTCTTTCCACAAAAGTTGGTTTCTATCTGTTTCAGGCACACTAAGCACAAAATTAATTTCTATGGCTGCTAATTGGTTTTCAACATTTATAGTGACAACTAGTCTTTTCTTAGGAGCTACCATCTAGACATGATGTGCAACTTAGTAGTTTTCTAATGATTTTAAATGCATCTATGTTTTTGTTGTTTTTTTTTTTTTTTCAAAAGGTTTTAGTTTCATGTCGGGTTCACCAAAATGTATCGTTCCAAATTTTCCGCACCCTTACCTTTAGGCTAAAGGATCCGCACCTAGAAGGGGGATGCGGGAAGGATGGGATGGTACCTCGGACTAAGAGGCCCTTTGAAGGTCCCGCCTCTCGGGGGAGGGGTATTAAGGTGATTTTTTGACGGATGGTGGGGTTCACCAGGAAACATTTAGTGGCAGTCTCCACGCCTAGGTTGGGAATGAGTTTAATGTGTTCAATTTTATCTTTAAACATTCAAATCCTAGGTTTGGCCAAATGAATCTAAGTTGTTCTATTATGAAAATGCAAATTAAATGAATACAGAAAATAGAACTAAACATAAAACATAGAGAATATGCTAGATGAGAAAAGCCATACCTGATTCCGGATGTCTGATGGAGGTTCTAATTTTTGAAGCAGTCCAGGTCGCCTTTGATTTGACAGGATCATCTAAAATCAGATAAGATCATCTAAGATCTAACAAATTCGTTAGAGAGACCTGCAAACAGAGAAATAGATACAAAATACAAAAAATGCAGCTATGATGACAGAGGGAAATGGTGTAAAATGACAAAATGATGTTAATAAAATAAGCCCGAATAGAAATGCAAGTAAATTACGATGCTTTAATAGCTAATCATGATTTTATTATGCAATTAAACTACATGGGTGAACTCCAAGATTTAGAATAACAAGAAATAATAATAAAACTGACTAAATGCAAAATAAAATAGTAGCAAAGTATAGGAAAAGCGCAAACTCTGGGCACTGATTGCCCCCAATGTAAATTGTAGTCAAAATCATCTCGAATTTTGACGGGATTGTCCAAGATTGTACAAGATGGTCTGCGACGATCTGAGCTTGCTCCGACTAAAAATCAATGAGGTCCCTGCAAGAAAACTTGGAAAGCACAAATGCAAATGGTAATACAGGGTATTCTAATGCGTGCAAAGGTCAAGTTACAGGAAAATTCAGCCAGGGGAATGTCAAGGAGGGTCCTAAGGTTTAAATAGGCTTAGGAGGGAGGTTAGGAGGTTGGGGATCATCCTAATATATAAGATCTCCAATGGGGAGGGTCTCTAACGGCATAGAAACGCTTCTGCCAAGATTAGAGACGTCGTTGAAACATAGGCTAATTATGCACAAATTAGTTTGGGATGAGATCGTCTGGACGTTTTGCTCCAGACGAAATCGTCCGATCTGAGGCGATATCGTCTGATCGGAGATGATATCATCCAACGACCACAACAAATCCTAAAAATGGCACAAAAAATGGGGAAAGCTGTTTAATAGGCGATTAACGGGCGGTTCGGGGTTAAAATTGAATTTTGAATTATTACTAAAGTAATTTTAATTATTTGCTAAGGTTTACTGCACCAATTTTGGGGTGCTACAAGACCCATTGGGTATGAGAGATCACCATAGTTATAGATGACCTGGTGGGATGATATGGGGTAAACCCATTGACAGTCGTGTTCTATAGGGTGGTGTTAGGATTATTGATGTGCCACACCAATAGGCAACATATTCCATGGATGATGGTGAGTGTAGTAGGAAGCATGTGATACCAGAGAGTTCGGTTCACATGGGTTCCATATGTGCTGGTTTTATTGTATAGGATATTATACAATAGCATGTACAAGAAAAATATAGGGATAGTGTGTATGATATTTCTCCAAGTATGGATTTGAGAGCATATAGCGATGAATATACTGGATGCACTACCAAGACCATTATGCAACCTAGAGTGTCCAACTGCATACAGATGGTCTAGATCCCTAGAGCGAGTCACGAGGACATACATTAGGAACATACCAATAGCAAGGTGGGTAATAGACGAGTTGAGGGAGGCCAAGATTGTGTGGTGATCCTAGCATCTACACCCAAGATGGGTTGAGGATAGGGAGGAGTTGGCTAGAGTCAGGAGGATCATATGGATGACCATAGAGAGAGTGGAGCCAGTGATATTTTTATTTGATAGAGTTTTGAGGTAGTTTGGGATCCTACAAAGAATCTCAAACCTAAGGAATTATTGATACTGGAGAGTATATCAAGATCCAGTAGGGATTGGAGATAAGTCAAACATGGCTAGGTGGTCAGAGGATAACTTGGATGATCCTCCTTACATGGATCCGAGGGTAGATAATGCGGGATTGGTTGGTGGATACCAATGATGGTATAGAGGAGTTGTATCCCAGAGGGTCTCCCCACTAGTACTGATACAAAGGTGCTAGGTGATAGACCCAGGCATGCAATGGTATTTTTAAGAGGTGGTTCAGAGATCCATAGGAAGGGAGCAGTATGTTTAGGTGGCTTTGAGATAAAGATAGACACAAGTCCATATTGAGTTGGTGATAGAGGCCACCAACACTATAGGGACCAGGGAGGTAAGGGTACCTAGATTTTCCACCATAGGGGTTGGGATACCACCATGTAGAGGAGCAAGAGAGACCTCTACATTAGTAGTAGTAAATCGAGGTTAGGCTTCAAGAGGAGGTAGAGGCACTACGAGCATAGGTAGTGACTCTATAGAGATAGGTGGACCTACTCCAAGAGGATAGATCTAAAAGGATCAAGGAACTACAAAGATCTTTGAGGACCACAAAGACATAGAGGGATGTAATTTGATCAAAGTCCAACCATCCTTAAGTGGAGATGATCCATTTGGGAAAAGAGCGATAGGGGGCTAAGGCAGATGAGATGGCTATCACTAGGATTAGCTAGGCTAGAGATGATATCTACCTCCTATAGGAAAATATATGGAGGATAGGAGAGAGGTTGGAGGTGGTCATTCAATGGGCTACCTTCTATGAGACCATGTAAATTCAAGTGGTACCAGAGAGGTAGAGGGTGGTACTCCCTCCATCCCTACAGTCAGCTAGTAGGTCATGATCTTGATCATGGACAATATCAACTTTAACAATTATGGGTATGCGGTTTCTTGGAACACCTCCTCCAAGTGAAGTAGAGGAGAGGGGATCTTAGAGCTATGGCTAGGGATCAAGATGACATATTATTTTTTATTGTGGTATACATCCTCAGGGATTGGTTGAGTGTACCAAGACTAGACTGTGGTACACCAACCATACACTTATGTATCTCTCTACTACCGAGTAATACTAAGGTGCTTCTTTTATATTTTATGTGTTAATGTGTGTGCATGTGACATGATTTGATTAATTTTTTTATATTTATTATGTTTTATGCATAAAACCTATCTTAATGCAAAACTACATAAAATGCTTGGATGAAATGGATGAGAACATGAAAGAAGAAGAAGATCCAAAGGTCAACCATAAAAAATTGAGAATGATAGGTGAAACATAATATTTACATTAGCATAGGTCATAGTATATCAGTGTGATCAAACACTATGAATCGTATCAGAAGCAAGGAGCTAAACCCACTATGCGTGTAGTATTCACCATGAGTGATGAAGTATTGGAATCTTACCTGCTATGGGTGGTTGCTCACTAATTGGCTATTATGGAGTGATTACCCACTAGGATGTATGTTGAGGCCTACTAAAAATAGCCAAGGAGCTTATCTTGTAATGGGGTGTTGAGCCCACTGTTTCAAAAGGGAGTATAACTCGATAGGAGATCATATCCAATAAGATACTCACTAGGATGTACAATTATCCCATGTGGGGTGCAATGTAAGTGGATAAAAATTAGTAGGCGAGTACTACCCCCGATAGGGGTTTTAAATATGAAAAACACTTTGTGAGTGTGTGCAAATTTTTAGAAGAAAATATCCTTTGATAAGGAGAAAACAAATACACACATATGCTTTTCAAAGTAGAAGAGAAAGAAAAAGAAAATTTGAGTATAACAAAGAAGTGACAAGGATATATTAACAAGATATCATCCTTTATCTAATAAAAAATGATAAATCAATGCTTATAAGATCAAGGAAGAATAGATCAAAAGAAATAAAGAAAACAAAGAGAAGCAAGAAAGGAGATTGAAGAAAAATCTCTAGATGCAGATTTCGCTAAGCATCAGAACCCTAGTGAAAGTGCAATGCATGTGAGCTATGACCTAACTAGGTATCATCACATGCCATTGTTGCAATATTCCCATAAATCTATACGATCAAGTAGTAAAGAAAACTAAATCATGCAAAATATGACACTTAAGCATGTAGGTTGTGTTAAATATCAGGAAACCAATGCAAAAAAATGATAGGCAACAATGCAATATGATCAAGAAGATGGATGCAACGAAAATGCAAATGCATAGCTAAATGATAAATGATTGTTTTTATGAAAAATTTTATTATTATTTTATTTATTTTATTTTATTATTTTAATCAAGTAGGATGATAGTGGACACAAAATTTGAATGTGTCTCCTTTATTGACAAAAAAAATGGGTGTACCATGAACTATTTTATCAAATAAATCTCTAGAAAGCAAGCCTTCTTGATAATAAGAATTATGGAGATGCTCCTTCATATATCTTTCTTAGGTAACCATAGTACAATAATCAATAACCGCTCTTTTTAACATAATGAGGAGCAATTAAGGGAGGAACCATTATCAATCAAGATTCGCTTAGTAAAGGTATCCCCAATAAATGCAATGATGTAAATTGAAGAATCTTCTTGTAAGTTTATCGTCATCTGAGAATGAGATGTGAGTGTTCCAAAAGTTCCTATGGCACCAACTATGGTATTAGGAGAAATATTTAAGGGAATAGATTGTTGTTTTAGAAATTCCATCAAAGCATCTCTATGGTTGGGAGAAGTTTGCAAGAGTTCTAAAATGGATATTTTTGTTGGAGTATTGGCCAATTGCTTTTGGAGATCAAATGAAACCCTAGGTTGTAGTTTCAACACTAAATGTGGAGTCCATGTATCCAAAACCTTTTGCTAATTATTATTCAAAATTGAACTGGGCTATAATACATAATTCTATCCTTGCTGAGAATGCTAAGTAGGTTGAGTCTGAGCTTGCCTTCTTGTTGTTATCCCAACCATACCAACCATATTTCCACAGGGAGGAGGCTCATTCTAATGAGCCACCTGATTAGTTGCTTGTTGATTATGTTTTGGAAATGGATCCTTGAATATTCCCATATCTTGATTTGTTTTTGAAGCTTGCTACGTAGGGGCTTGATTATTTACTGACTGAGAACTCCCTATATCAATACATCCTACATAAATCAGATTCTAAACCACATGTTTCAATTTCTTACAAGATTTTGTTCAATGTCCTTCCACTCTATGATATGCACAATGTTGATATACCTTATACCAATTAGTCATAGTATCTGGTTGCCTTATGGAAGGAAACTCAATTGCGTTGGCTTCTAAAAGTTCTTTTAAAACTACTTCCATGGACATATTAAGTCTTGTAAAATTCCTTTGTGGAGGTTTTTGAAGCATTATATTTTGTAGGTTGTTAGTAACATTATTAACAGGCCTACTATCTGTTCCAATATCACCTCATGTGTTTTTATTCTTATGTTGATACTTAGTAGGTTTCTCTTCTTTGAATTTGAGTTGGTCTCTTCTAATAAGATCATGTTCTACTTTTCTTGCTAAATCAATTGCTTGATCAAAGGATGTAATAGTAGTAGTCTCTAATGCATAAGATAACTATTCTTGTAAATTGCTAAGAAATATCTCAAGCATATCCTTTGGAGGTAAAGTATATCTTAAATGTCCCACTAAACTTCTCCAACGAGCCAAGAATTCTTAAAACAATTCCTCTTTACCTTGTTTAAAGTTATAGACATATTTCATTGCTACTTCCTTTTTAATATATGCACCAAACCGTTGAACAAATAATTTTGTTGTTTCTTCGAAACTCTTCAAGGAATAATTAGGTAACCGATAATACCACTCTAATGCCATGCCACCAAGACTCTTAGGAAATATTTTGAGCAACAACATGTCATCATATATGATATCATGGCAAGTTGTTCTAAATATTCTTAAATGCTCTATTGGATCTTTTGTCCCCTTATATATAAGCAAAACCGACATAGAAAAATTCTTAGGATAAGGCCTACAGCAACAATAGGATCCAATGGCTGATTACAATTTCCTTATAACTGTAAGTAAAACTTGAAGGTTGAATCATCTCAAATTTTAAAACCAACTACTTTACCATATTTATTAAATTTTGCACTTTTGGATTACTGTTATGGAATATTCCTAGATTCCCTAAAGGAGGGGTATATGCATATTGAGGAACTAGTGCTTAGCTTAAATTGGATGCATGGATGCTATTGTTATATGTGGTACTTGTTGACAATATTGTCACATTCCACCAAGGGGCAGAAAAATTAAAACTTTGTATGATATTTGTTTTGTTGAAAGTTTTCTTTTGTTTATAAGTTATAACAATTTTTGTTTTCCCTATCGCCCCCTGGTGGAAAAAATGAAAAGAAAAAAAACTTCAGGACCGAAGCGCTTCAAATCATCACTTCGGGCAAGAACTTTGCTGAGAAAGCAAACAAAACGCTTCGCACCCGAAGTATTCCCAGTGACTACTTCAGGCAAAGAATTTTGTGAAGCGGCATCCAAGCAACTTCGCCGAAGAAGAAAAGATGGCCCAAATCAGCTAAGGCAAAGAAATTACTTCGGGCCTGAAGTATTTCTAAAAACCACTTCGGCCAGTTTTCACTCAAAGCAGTAGAGGTCAGAAAGTGTTTCGGCCAAAACTCCCCCGAACCACCATTTCAAAAGATCGGCCCGAAGCGTTTTCCTGACCTATCAGCGAAGCAGTTTCACCAGAAAAGCAGCGAAGGATAGAGGGAGATCGGCTTCGACACTCCACACACCCGAAGTAGTTTTGCAAAGTGAAAATCAATAAGGCGCTTCCCAAGAACGCTTCCCAAGTCAGGCATTTTCCTGAGGCAATCAGAGACCTCATAAATGCATATTTTCTTGCTCGATAAGCCCGCTACTCTTTTTTGGCAATTGGATGCGAAGTATCAGCCCGAGAAGAAGAGCTCGACAAGCATGGCCGCCACTTGAGCACCGCACCTGCAATCCAAGGACACCCAGGTGGCTCATTTAATGCGTCTTTCCTCGACTGACTCAGTCACCCTTACCAATTTTGGTAGCCGATTTGAGGGATCATTCGCAACATCAATGAGGAGCTAATTTCTCAGGGCTCGAGGGTGTACTCTTCCATTTTTGTAATAATGATTTAGAGGGTCGGGTCCTCTATAAAAACCCAGCCTTTGCAATGTAGAAGGGGGGGGAAATTTTTGCTAGAAAGATGCTATAACTTGATGTCCTGCATTTAATACTAAAGATCGTTTGTGCTCTATTTCTCTCTTTTATGCTGCCTTCTGTGCTTAATTATTTTGTCTTTTCTCGTTTGCATACTGAGACTCTAAATCTTGAATCCGATGTGCGATCGGGGACCGAACCCTTGAAATTCGCCCTGAAGGATACATAGGAGAGGAAAAATGCCTTGTCACTTTATTTTATTCTACCTGGTGGATTGAGGTTTCTGTTATTCCCTTATCTCAATCACTGTTACTCTGAACCCTAAATTCCAGTGAGAGAGAAAGGAGAACCCTGCGAGCCCGTCCAGAGGATACATAGGAAGTTTGGCATTTCGTTTCCTTCATGCTATTCTTGGTATTTCCTACTGCTATTCGAGTTGTTAGCGAGTAATCATGCTTCCTATTCTCTCCCACCTTAAATCATCATCTTCTAACCCTTACTCTTTTTATTTCTTTCTCTAACCCTTACCCTATTTATTTCTTTCTCGCACTCTTGTCTCAAACCCCAAAAGTAGATTAGTATAGGATTCGGCCTTTCTCCAAATATCGGCACGAGGGGCATCTCTTCCTCTCGGCCTTTCAATGTTGGTCGCAGGTCCAGGGTGCACAAACCCATCGAAAGTCCTTTCTTGTGTGGATTTGATGACCAACAGTTTTTGGCACGCCCGATGGGACCCAAGGTCCCATATTTGAGAAAATTTCTAGCCCGTCTTCACCGGAACCAGTAGTTCTAACAAGTTCCTGATGATATCCAGTCAGTCTCACCCCCTGAGTAGTAGTGAGAATCGATGCTCTCATTACTAAGAGACTCTTAGCATCTGGCGACTCTGTTTTACCCGAGAATCTTCAAGTTGTAAAGACTGGTACTAAAAGCCTGTGCCTTCATGCAAATGAGATGGAGAGTTAGGAATAGAGGAGAGGAAACTAAGTTCTTTGAGCTTGATATTAACACCTTTTGGGAACACTCTAGGTTAGTTACCCCCAAATATCTCTTACGTAGGACATCCTCGCAAGAGGCTACTGTTGATGAGCAAGGCCCAACTTTCGATAGCACAGCGGCTAGTTTTCCTTCAAATCCTCCCAACTCACCGAAGCATCTTAGTTCCTCTGTTACCATTGCCCTTCCGACGAGCAACCCAAGAGGGAATTCGAGGACTTCTGTTCCATAGAACCCAGGCACAAATATGGCCCAACAACAACAACAACAACAGCAACAACTATCGCCCAGATTATTCCCAGCATGGAATTCTTTGTCACCGTTGAATCTTGCGGGCCAAGGGCAAGTCCCACCTGCTGCAATAAAAAAGCTTTTGATGTTCGACAGAATTGGAAATACTGCTCTAGAGCATATCCAGGACATCATTTCCCTAGCGGCAATCCATGATATCACAGAAAAGCGAGTGATGGTGAAGCTCCTAGTTCTCTCCCTTAGAGGAAAACTACTCTATTGGTATAGATCTCTGCCATCCGACACTATTATGGGATGGGACCAGTTAGCTGGACAGTTGATGCAAGGCTTCAATGAGTTCACCAATCCAACTTCTCTTCTATAGCAATTCACTTTTATCCAAAGACATCTGCAAGAAGAGATTGCAGACTTCAATGTTAGGTTCGCTCGAACCTGGAAAAGAGTCCCAATTGGGCTTCGCCCAACCGATGAAGTCGCAACGTACTACTTTATTTGGGCCTTCAACCCTAATATCGGCCTTATGATAAGATACTCAAATGTCAATACTTTTCCAGAGTTGTATGGGTTAGCCAAGAAAGAAAAAATGGACCTCATAGCCATGGGTAAACTCCCTCAAAGAATGCCAATGCCCATACTCCTTGAGTTCCTTCAAGCCCAGTATGTGAGCGCAGTCACTCTGCAGATTTCTGTAATCCTTGCATACCTGATCTCATCCTGGAACCCGAATCCCATTGTCTTGCAGATCACCGCTCCATAGATACATTTCCCCACACTTTCAACTATGCCCCCCACCATCACTCAAACATTTCCAATGTTGCCAGCATCCCTCTAACATCCTGCCCTACCTTCGATACCAACTATGGCTTCTTTACCATTAGTTCCCAAGGCCGATGATATGCAAGCCAAGATACTACAAGAAATGTAATCGTTAAATGCCACAGTGCAGACCTTGTCCAACGACATGACTGTGGTCAAGAAGAAGCAAGCGCAACAAGAGTTTCTACCAAGAAGGTCTTATTCCATGCCTGCACTTACCAAAGATCAAGCGGTCCATCAAGGAAAAGCTTTGGCAAGAAATGCTGCGATAGATGAAGTCCCAAGCACTTCTGATCATGTATACTGGTGCTCTACATGTAATGATCCTCACGAGGAGAATACATGCATGTTGCATCAACACTACATGCAGACACTAGCTAGCAGCGGTCAGGGCGGTCAATTCAACGTCATCAGACAATTGGATCATAACTTGTCCATCGATGAGGAAGAGCCAGTTGCAGTCCTTACCAGAGGAGGTAAAAGGATGATAGAGGTGGATGCTACTCATATGGATCCATTGAAGGTACATGCTCTATTTTAGAAGGGACAACCATCCTATTTGACCCCGAGCGAAGTTCCTCCACCAACTCCAGTCAAATAAAAGGCCCAAAAGGCCACTGTCGAACCACCTCAGGTGGAGACCAAAGAACAGGCTAAGGAGAAGCTCAAGTTTCCCTCACTCACCAAGCAACAAAGGGTCAAAGCGACAGAGCAATATCACACCAAGTACAAACCAAGAAAGGAACCTGAGGTGCATAGCTCCCCAGCCTACAACATTGTAGAAGATTTGAAGAGAATTTTAGCCAAAATTAGTTTGTATGATGCTCTGCAACTTCCTGGACAAGTGGACCTGCTGCAAGAATCATTGAAGAGGATCAATACAAAGAAGGCAGAGCCACTCGCCCTGGTGCAAACATTGTCCATGTCAATTATGGGAAAAAATAGACCACCACCGTTCTACTTATCCTTACAAATGGAATGATATATCGTGCATAACTGCATGATAGATTATGGAGCTACGACGACAGTAATGCCGAAGGTGGTATGCGAGGAAATAAGCATGGAATACACACGAAGCAGTCATGGAGTCCTCCAGATGGACAGTACCCCAGTGAAGACTGTAGGTGTCATCAAAGACATTCCTATTCGGCTGCATAAGACACCTCAAATCATAGTCATACAAGAGGTGGTAGTCATGGACCTGGAGCCCTACTTCAGCATGTGCCTGTCAAGGGAATTCACGGCAAAGCTGGGCGGATATCTATCCATGGACTACACTCATCTGGAAATCCCCTTCATAGGGAAGAAGGTGAAGATCTATAATGAAAAGCCTTCTACGTTCCTGGTTCAGAAGATGTCCGAGGAAGAGAGCAGTGGCCCTGTGCATACGATCGCGAAGGAGCTAGAGCAAGTAGATCTAGTCCAAGAATCCCTCGCATAGTTATGTTGTGAAGATGAATTTTCATTGGCAAATTTCAATGCCATGATAGAGACTGAGGTGGGTGTTACACCATCGCCAAGTCTGAGAAACCAACCAAAATGGAGGGAAAGGTTTTTGATCAAGAAGGACTATGGAAATTTTTCTTCGACGATGCTCGATGCAAGAATGGTGCTGGGGCAGGAATTCTTCTGATTTCCCCGTCTGGTGAGCAAAAGGAGTATTGCTATCGATTGACATGGAGCTGCACCAACAATGCAACAGGGTATGAAGCCTTGTGCTTGGGACTCAAGAAAGCTGACAAGTTAGGCATAAGGCATCTTCAAATCTTCGGATATTCCGAACTAGTTTGCAACCAGGTCACCAATAGATGCTCTTCAAAGAAGCACTATCTTAAATCATACCGCAATAGGGTATGGGACCTGTTTGACCAATTTGAATCTCTCAATCTACAGTCTATTCCACATGAAAATAATTGACATGCAGATGTCTTAGCATCCATCGCAACCTGATATTC
The DNA here is from genome assembly GCA_028583015.1 of Wollemia nobilis. Classification (NCBI taxonomy): domain Eukaryota; kingdom Viridiplantae; phylum Streptophyta; class Pinopsida; order Araucariales; family Araucariaceae; genus Wollemia; species Wollemia nobilis. The sequence goes on along the minus strand of JAQPPZ010001190.1, from coordinate 1,973,399 downwards.
TCCAATGGATGATATGGTGCATAAGCCGAAGGTTGTAAGGATGATCTATAGGCCCTCTGTCCCGGATAGAGATTTACACTGGCAAGTTTTTGACAATGATGAGCAGATTGTCAATTTCATGATCCAAGAAGCCGCTACAGTCGAGGATCGAAGCCCTGATGAGGAATAATACGAAGGATTGGTCCAGTTGAAGAACAACCATGTTCCCAAGGGATTTATCATGCTTGAGAGCCTTTTTGATCAAAATTATTGATCGCTCTCTCGCAGGATCCAGATCAGCATGCAGCAATATCAAGATTTAGAATTGGAACCTGGGAAAGTAATAAAGGTCAGGACCGATTGTACTTCAGAAGAAATAGAGCGAATCTGATGTTTGTGTAGGAAGTACCCAGATATCGTGGCTTGGTCTTATCATGACCTCAAGGGATATGATCGATATCTGATCCAACATACAATCGAATTACAAGAAGGGGCCAAAACTTTTCGACAGAAGCAAAGGCCGATTAATCCAAAGATTGAGGTCCTGATGAAGGCCGAACTGCTAAAAATGCTCGAAGCAAAGATCATTTATCCCATCAAGCATTCTTCCTGGGTAGCAAACTTGGTCCCTGTCAGGAAAAAGAACGGAGACATCCGGTTATGCGTGGACTTCCGCAACCTAAATCATTCTTCCCTCAAGGACCACTATCCTCTCCCATAGATTGATCAAATCTTGCATTCAGTAGCTGGAGCTCAATGATTCTCCCTGCTTGATGGTTTCTCCAAATATAATCAAATATGGGTCAGGGACGAAGACCAGCATAAGATCGCGTTCACAACCAAGTGGGGCACATTTGCCTACCAGCGAATGCATTTTGGCCTCTCGAATGTGGGAGCTACTTTCCAGAGGGTGATGGACCTAGCTTTTGGTGAGCTTCTGAACAAGGTTATTGTTATCTATTTGGATGACATGTCCATCTTCTCCCGAAGGAGAGAGAACCACCCAGAACATCTTCAACAAATTTTTGAAATATGTCAAGAATTTGGCATCTCAATCAATCCAAAAAAGTCTATCTTCAAAGTTAGTGAATGAAAGCTACTGGGACACACAATTTCGAAAAAGGGTCTCACCGTGGATCCTGACAAAGTCGAAGCCTTGATGAAGCTCCCAATACCAGCAGATAAAAAGGGCCTTCAATCTATTATAATCACAGTGACACTGAGAGGGGGGTGAATCAGTGTGATCTTTTAAACTTCAAATATACAGTTCTAAAACCAGCAGCAGTTTAAAACTTATAAATAGATATATCAAATACAGCAAGAAAGCATTACACACAACACAACATTTAACGAGGTTCACCAATGTGGCTACTCCTCAAAAATGACTGCTTGGACTACCATCCAAATCCAGCCTTTGCAAAGCTACAACTTTACAATCCCTTTTACCAGCACCAACTGGAAGGAGCACCAACCCCTCAGATTTTTTTTGTACCAAACAGAAAGGAGCACCAACTCCTAATTTACCAGCACCTACTGGAAAGGAGCACCAACCCCTTATGCCAAGCTGCAACTTGGACTTCAATAAAAACAATGAAAATTATAGAATAATACCTTCACCTTATTGCGCACAGTCTGTAGTTTCTATGCACTCTGCTTCTTCTGCGCAAACGCTTTGCACTATCTGATTTTGAGCAGACTGCTTCTGTGATAATGCTTCGCACTCTCTGCTGCTAAACAGTTGATCGATCACTTCTGCCCCTTTGCGCTTTTCTGTCTCTCTCGCTATTACTTCGCACTTGGCTTGGTTCGACACGATTCGCTTTATGCGCACAGTAGACTTAATTCGCACAAAATCGAGATGACCAAATCTCCCAACAACCCTCCTTTTATAACAAACTTTTCATGAGCAAAGATCTAATCTTAGTCGGCTGAAATACCCTAATCTTAGTCGGCTACAAACCCTAAACATGGTCGGCTGCAAACCCTAAATTTGGTCGGTTGCAAACCCTAAAATTTGTCGGCCTGCATCGGTCTTTGTCGGCCTCGACTGCCCCTACAACTCTTCTATTGTTGTTGCCGTGAAAACACAACATGTCACGATATCGCGACACTTCTGCCTTTAGAGACTTCATCTTCACTTTTGTCGTGAAAACGTGACACTTCTGCTATAAAAGACTTGCGTTCTGTTCTGTCGTGATATCATGACACTTTTGTCTTTGATAACCTCTACTTTGCTTTTGTCGTGATATCGTGACACTTCTCTCTTTCCCTTCTCCTTTACAAATATGTCAAATCATGACATTCTCGCTCCTTGTTCACTTCTTTTTGTCATGCATTCTCTCTTTTTTCTTACATGTCGTGAAATCGTGACATCTTTCTCTCCTTGTATTTTTTTTCCTAACATGTCGAATCGTGAAACTTCTCTTGTCTTTTTGCATGTCAGAATCGTGACACTTTCTTCTATGCACTTTTCTTCTTTGCCCTGAAACCGAACATGTCATGAAATCGTGACATCTTCTCCTTGTCTCTTTTTTCTTGAACATGTCACGAAATCGTGACATTTCTCTTCCTTATGCCTTTTCTATCTTTGGCCTGCAAAACTGGAACATGTCATGAAATCGTGACACTTTTTCTACTTGGCACTTTCTCTTCGAACCTGTCACGAAATCGTGACACTTTTCATCCTTAGCGCTTTCTCTTTGAACCTGTCATGAAATCGTGACACTTTTCATCCTTAGCGCTTTCTCTTCGAACCTGTCACGAAATCGTGACACTTTTCATCCTTAGCGCTTTCTTTAATGAAATCGTGACACTTTTCATCCTTAGCGCTTTCTCTTCGAACATGTCATGAAATCGTGACAGTTTTCCTTGCTAGCGCTTCTTCTTCGAACATGTCACGAAATCGTGACAGTTTTCTTACTTGCCTTCTTTGCTTCCAACATGTCATGAAATCATGACAGTTTTCCCACTTGGCTTCTTTGCCTGCAACATGTCACGAAATCATGACAGTTTTTTTTGTGCCTTCTCTCTCCTCGTCCATGTCATGAAATCATGACAATTTTGCTTGCGCCTTCTCTCTCCTCGGCCATGTCACGAAATCATGACAAAAAACATGTCGCGATATCGCGACAGTTTTCTTACTTGTCTTTTTCTTTGATTTTTTGAATCTGGGCCACTTCTGTCTTCTTGGATATTCACTGTACATGTTCTCACTGACCTCTGAACTCCTGTCCACTTCATCAACTGATCTATCTGTCTATGTTGACAACAATGACAATACTTTTGCTGCACCTTGCTCAACAATCTCCCCCTTTGGAATTGTTGGCAACACACATGCACTCTCCTCGTAAATCTTCTCCCCCTTTGACAATAATACCAAAGGGCTGCTATGGACTCCCCCTGAGTCCAAACACAACATTCTCAGGCAAAATTTATTACACTTAGTAATAAATAAAGACATGAGCAAGAAGATGATCAAACACTTCAATGCTCCCCCTGAGAATGTGATCCCTGTAGCTAGTCACTTCTTGGGAAGGGTCACCACTCCCAGTTTATTGCGAAGGTATTCAAAAACATCCTTGGGCAAAGGTTTTGTGAATATATCTGCTACTTGCTCTGTAGTTGGAACAAAATCCAACTTAACCTCACCTTCAGCAACTTTCTCTTTCAAGAAGTGATATCTGATAGCAATGTGTTTTGTCCGTGAATGCATTATTGGATTCTTGGAGATGTTAATTGCACTGGTGTTATCACACTTAACTGATATTGGTTCACTAAAATTAATACCAAGATCTTTCAGAGTTTGTTTCATCCACAAAACTTGTGTACAACAAGTTGTTGCTGCAATATATTCTGCCTCAACTGTTGATAAAGAAACTGACTCTTGTTTCTTGTTGTGCCAAGCAACCAACCTGTCATCGAGATAAAAAGCACCTCCACTTGTACTCTTCCTATCATCAACACATCCTCGCCCAATCTGCATCTGAATAAGATATAAGGGTGAAGTCTTTACCTTTCGGATACCATAACCCATACTCCATAGTACCCTTGAGATACCCGAGAATCCTTTTTACTATTGTCACATGAGTCTCTTTGGGACTGGCCCGAAATCTTGCTACCATGCAAACTGCCTATAGAATATCCGGTCCGGTAGTCGTTAAATAAAGTAAGCTTCTAATCATTGATCTGTACATGGTTTGATCAACAGGTGGAGATTTGTCATCTTTGCTTAACTTACAGCCTCTGTCACCATAGGAGTGCTAATTGGCTTACAGTCCTCCATTGTGAATCTTTTTAGCATCTCTTTCACATATTTGACTTGGGAAATAAATATGCCTTTCTCATTTTGATTAACTTGTAACCCAAGAAAGTAAGACAGTTCACCAATCATAGACATTTCAAATTCTTTCTGCATTTTATTTGCTAAGTCTTTACATGATTCATCTTTGCTGCTGCCAAATATGATATCATCTACATAAACAACAAGAACAATGAGATGCCCATTTTTTATTTTGACATACAGATTACTGTCCACCATACCTTTCTTAAACCCCTGTTGAGAGAGATAGTTATCTAGCCTTGCATACCATGCTCGGGGTGCCTGTTTTAAGCCATATAAAGCTTTCTTTAATTTGCAGACAAGATTGGGATCTTCACCAATTTGGAAACCATCCGGTTGTTCAATGTAAACTTCTTCTTCAAGTTTCCCATTTAAGAAAGCTGATTTTACATCCATCTCGGTAAACTCTAAAATTCTTATGAACTGCTAAGGCTAGAAACATTCTGATTGCTTCTAATCTGCCCACAGGTGCAAAAGTCTCTTCAAAATCGATGCCTTCAACTTGTGCATACCCTTTACTGAGACCAATCTAGCTTTATTTCTAACTACCTTGTCCATCTTCATTCAATTTATTTTGAAATATCCATTTGGTGCCGATTACATTCTTATTTGCCGGTCTAGGAACTAATTCCCAAGTTCTGTTCTTTTCAATCTGATCTAACTCTTCATTTATTGCCTTCATCCAGCTATCATCTTTGCTTGCCTCAGCTATATTTTTGGGCTCAATTCTGGATAAAAGAGAGTAGTTACTTACTACTTTCTTTCTTGTCTGAATACCAGCTGTGGGATCTCCAATTATTTGATCTCTGGGATGATTCTTCTGCCAGTTGCCTGTTTTGAATTTATTGTTTTCTTCCACCTCTGAGTCATCAATTAAGTCATCTGAGTTAAGAGTTGGTTTCTTTTTCGTTTCATTTTCCTCATCTCCTTCAATGACTTCTTCATAAATTGGGTAGTTTTCTTCATAGTTAACTGTTCTTTCCCTTCCTTCATCAAATTTAACATCAGCACTATCCACAATTTTCTTGAGTCTCTTGTTGTAGCATTTATAAGCTTTGCTTTTTATCGAATACCCAACAAAGACACCTTCATCTGCTCTATTTTCAAACTTCCCAAGATTGTCTTCAGTTTTTTTGATGTAACACTTACAGCCAAAAACTTTGAGGTGTTTTGTTGTTGCCTTTCTACCAAACCACAGCTCATAAGGAGTTTTGCTTTCATGAGTTCTCAGCATGTACCTGTTTTGGATGTATACTGCAGTGTGGACTGCTTCTTTCCAAAATCTATCCTGCTATTTTGTTTTCAGCAAGCATAGTACGTGCCATTTCCTGTATTGTTCTGTTCTTTCTTTCTACCACGCCATTCTGCTGGGGTGTTCTAGCTGCTGAATATTGTCTCCTGATACCATGTCGTTCACAGTATTCTGTAAACTCATCTGAGATGAATTCTCCTCCTCTATCTGATCTCAAACATTTAATTCTTTTTCCTGTTTCATTCTCAACTAGATGTTTGAAAGATCTGAACATTCCAAAAGCTTCTATTTTATTCTTTAAGAAGAATATCCATGTCATTCTGGAATAATCATCAATACACAACATAAAGTATTTGTCACCATTTATGCTTTGAGTTCTCATGGGTCCACACAAGTCTGTATGTATAAGATCCAGAGGTTTGTCGGTGTGGTACTCTTTTGTTTTGAATGAGGTTCTGGTTTGCTTTCCCTTTTGACATGAAGCACAAATGCTATTTGAAGGTTTTCTAATGGTTGGAATGTCTCTTATTGCTTGTTTCGAGCTGATTTTCACTAGATTATCAAAACTAATGTGTCCAAGCCTCTTGTGCCATAGCCAATTTTCTTCTTCCTGTCCAATGAAACAATTACCTTCTGAAGTTTCTGAGAGTGTGTACAGGTTGCCAGATGTCCTTGATCCAAGTAGGCTATCAATTTTCCACTGTTTGATTTCCCGACTTCACAACCCCGCTTCTTGAAAACAACTTCATGTCCTTTATCACAGATCCGATCGACACTCAACAGAGTTATGTTTCAAACCATCCACAAACAAAACTTCTTCTGACTTGATCTTCCCATCACTAATTTTAACCGATCCTTTTTCGATTATCTTAGCTCCATCATTATTTCCAAATTTTACAGAACCACCCTCATATTTCTGTAATTTTTCAAATTTTTGTTTATCACCTGTCATATGACTTGAGCATCCGCTCGTCAAGTATCCATGGTACCCTTTTACTCTGTGCCTTGAAAGTTGTTTGAACTATTAGGGATTACTTTTCTTCCCGAGGTCTGCTCTTTCTGTTTCCACTCCGATTTGGCTACCGTATTGGGCTCTAGTTTGGACTTTCCTTTTCCAAGTATCTTGAGTATATCTTTCAGAAGGATTTCTATTTTGTCTTGTCCTATTTGGTTGAAATTTTCTTTTCTGAGGTTGATTTGCAGCTAAAGGACTACGACAGTTTCTTGCAATATGTCCAAAGTTATGACAATTAAAACATTCTACTGCATAATTTAATGGTGAAAAAGCATTTCTACTGAAGAGATTTCTTGGTCCTACATTATACTTGCAATCTGCAATTTTATGCCCATAACCATTACACTTGAAACAGAAACCAGAAAAGAAATGATTGAACCTGAAAGATGGTTTTTGCCAGGTTGTTGTAGGAGCCATAGATCTTCTTTTCTTTTGATGTGTGACCTTGGTAAATCCATCATTGTCAGTTCTCCTTTCGGGCCAGGCATTACTGCTTTCATTTGCCTGAGTTGTTTTTCTTTCATCAGTCTGTTTCTTCTCTTCATTCCTTACAGTTTCTACATTTCTGGCTTTTGGTCCATTTGACGATTCTCCTTCCACGAAGCCTAGACCAAATTTGATGCCAGCAGGTCTTTGATCACTTAAAATTTTATCCAGCTTCATCGAACTTTCTTCACGCTTTTGATGGCAGCTGATTTTTCGATCCAGTTCTTGCATCTGCATTCGTAGACTAACATTCTCTTCTTCTAGTTTACAACAGTAATCTATCTTCATGGTTATCTGAACTTCGAGATCCTCAGACATTTTCTTGTATTCTTCTGTCTATATTTTTAAACTGGTTATGATGTCATTTGCATCCTCAAGCTTTCTTGAAAGTTTATAATTCTTTCTTTTCTCAGATTTCCATTCTACAAGAGCAGAGACCAGCTCACCTTCTAGATCTACTTCAGCCTCAGGATTTTTAGCAGAAACTTTAGAATTCATTACTTCCCTCTTTTCTGATTGTTCTACCTCTTCCGATTTTTTTGATTCAAATGCCATGAACAGAGCTTCACCTGTTTCTTCTTCAGAATCCTCACTAGAGTTGTCCTCCGAAGAATTTGCATTCCTGGAGATGAAACTTTTCTTTTTGAAGTTGCCTTTCCTGAAGTTTGATTTCTTCTTCCAGTCACTTCTTTCTTGGTGCGAAGCTTCCTCACCCCTGGTTCTTCTCATTGAGTGGACATTTTGTCGCAAAGTGCCCAATGCCTCCACAGTTAAAACATTTAAATGGTAGCTTTCCTCTGTATTTTCCTTTTCCCTTTCTCAGTTTTTTGACAAAATTTGCTTCCATTTCATCTGATACCTCCTCTTCTTCAGACTCTTGTTTTGTGTCTTTGCCTTTTAGGGCTTTAAAGGCTACTTCTCTATCTGTGGGATTAGACCTTCCTATTCTCATTTCAAAAGTAGTCAAAGAACCATGCATCTCATCCATACTAAAGCGATTTAGATCTTTAGCTTCTTCTATGGCTGAGACTTTAGAATCAAACCTTGGAGGGAGTGATCTTAATACCTTTTTCACGATAGTAGCATCATCCATATCTTCGTCGAGACCTCTGATTGAATTAGTGATTCCATTGACTCTTAGCATGAAAGCCTCTATGTTCTCATCATTGTCCATATTTAAGGATTCGAATTGAGCTCGATGTGTTTGAAGCTTGGCCTCCTTGATCCTATCGTCTCCTTCATGAATGTTCTCTAGTTTATCCCATACATCTTTCGCTGATTCACAATTTATGATCTTGACTAGCTCACTGTCCACTAATCCACACATGATGGCATTTTTTGCTTTCGAATCATTTTCAAATGCCTTTTTACCGGCAGTGTCTGTTGGAGCAGTGGCGGGAGCTTTGTAACCATTAACTACTGCACCCCAGATGTCAAAACCCAAAGCACGGAGATATGTCTGCATCCTGATTTTCTAGAAAGCATAATTAGTTCCATCAAACAATGGTGCTTTGTTTGAGGAGAAACCTTCACCACTTGCCATTGCATCACTTCCAAGATCACCCTAGCTGATTGAGCCTGTTCAGGAACCTTGCTCTGATACCAATTGTTATAATCACAGTGACACTGAGAGGGGGGTGAATCAGTGTGATCTTTTAAACTTCAAATATACAGTTCTAAAACCAGTAGCAGTTTAAAACTTATAAATAGATATATCAAATACAACAAGAAAGCATTACACACAACACAACATTTAACGAGGTTCACCAATGTGGCTACTCCTCAAAAATGACTGCTTGGACTACCATCCAAATCCAGCCTTTGCAAAGCTACAACTTTACAATCCCTTTTACCAGCACCAACTGGAAGGAGCACCAACCCCTCAAATTTTTTTGTACCAAATAGAAAGGAGCACCAACTCCTAATTTACCAGCACCTACTGGAAAGGAGCACCAACCCCTTATGCCAAGCTGCAACTTGGACTTCAATAAAAACAATGAAAATTATAGAATAATACTTTCACCTTATTGCGCATAGTCTGTAGTTTCTATGCACTCTGCTTCTTCTACGCAAATGCTTCGCACTATCTGATTCTGAGTAGACTGCTTCTGTGATAATGCTTCGCACTCTCTACTGCTAAACAGTTGATCGATCACTTCTACCCCTTTGCACTTTTTTGCTCTCTATGCGCTATTACTTCACACTTGGCTTGGTTCGACACGATTCGCTTTATGCGCACAACAGACTTAATTCACACAAAATCGAGATAACCAAATCTCCCAACAACCCTCCTTTTATAACAAACTTTTCATGATCAAAGATCTAATCTTAGTCGGCTGAAATACCCTAATCTTAGTCGGTTGCAAACCCTAAACATGGTCGATTGCAAACCCTAAATTTGGTCGACTACAAACCCTAAAATCTATCGGCCTGCATCGGTCTTTGTCGGCCTCGACTGCCCCTACAACTCTTCTATTGTTGTTGTCATGAAAACACAACATGTCACGATATCGTGACACTTCTACCTTTAGAGACTTCATCTTCACTTTTGTCATGAAAATGTGACACTTTTGCTATAAAAGACTTGCGTTCTGTTCCTGTCGTGATATCATGACACTTTTGTCTTTGATAGCCTCACTTTGCTTTTGTCATGATATCGTGACACTTCTCTCTTTCGCCCTTCTCACATTTTACCCGTGAAAATACAGCATGTTGTGAAATCATGACATTCTCGGCCTCCTTGTTCACTTCTTCGCTTGCAACCTGAAAACAGACATGTCACGCGAAATCGTGACATTCCCCTCTCTCTTCTCTACTTGGTTCGCTCTAAAAAAATTCTCTTGTGTCTTTTTTTCACGAAATGTCTGAAATCGTGACATCTTTTGTCTCTTTTTTCCTTTTTCTTGCCTTATCTTTTTTTTTTTTTAAGAACATGTCATGAAATCGTGACACTTTTCTACTTGGCACTTTCTTTAACTTGTTTGAACATGTCACGAAATCGTGACACTTTTCATCCTTGGCGCTTTCTCTTCGAACCTGTCATGAAATCGTGACACTTTTCATCCTTAGCGCTTTCTCTTCGAACCTGTCATGAAATCGTGACACTTTTCATCCTTAGCGCTTTCTCTTCGAACATGTCATGAAATCGTGATAGTTTTCCTTGCAAGCGCTTCTTCTCCGAACATGTCACGAAATCGTGACAGTTTTCTTACTTGCCTTCTTTGCTTCCAACATGTCATGAAATCGTGACAGTTTTCCCACTTGGCTTCTTTGCCTGCAACATGTCACGAAATCATGACAGTTTTGTTTGTGCCTTCTCTCTCCTCGTCCATGTCATGAAATCATGACAATTTTGCTTGCGCCTTCTCTCTCCTCGGCCATGTCACGAAATCACGACAGAAAACATGTCGCGATATCGCGACAGTTTTCTTACTTGTCTTTTTCTTTGAATTTCTGAATCTGGGCCACTTCTGTCTTCTTGGAAATTCACTGTACATGTTCTCACTGACCTCTGAACTCCTGTCCACTTCATCAACTGATCTATCTGTCTGTGTTGACAACAATGACAATACTTTTGCTGCACCTTGCTCAACACAATCTTTCTTCGGTCAGATTAACTTCGTAAGGAAGTTTGTCCCAGATTTCACCCAAGTTATTAAGCCGATGTCTGAGCTTTTAAAAAATGGCACATAATTCATCTGGACAGAAGAGAGGAGAAAAGCATTCAAATAAATCAAGGCCTAAATTGTTCAGGCATCAGTCTTGATCAACCCCGACTATAGTCGATATTTTATCCTGTATGCAATAGGAGAACCTGAAAGCTACGTCACGGTCTTGATGCAAAAGGGGAAATATGGAGAGGAACGTCCCATTGCGTTCCTCATTTAGATAATAAATCCCCATGAGGAAAAGTATAATTTCATCGAGCGTCAAGTGCATGCAATAATGAAGTCTCTCAGGAAATTCAAACAGTTCATTTCTCAAAGTCGAACCACAGTCTTCATCATTCACCCCGATGTGCGTAGTTTCATTATTCAAGGGGAACTGGGAAGCAAGAGAGCTGGTTGGGTAAGAAAAATCCAAGAGTTTGATATTGAGATCAAACCTACCAAACTAGTTCGTGGTCACGCATTATGTCAAGAGCTGGCAAAGAGCGCAACGGCCGAAATAACAGACTGTCAGTCGAATGACTTGCCCACAGGAGAATGCCTCGCTAATAAGGAAGAGGCCGAGAAGGATTGGGTCATCGAAATAGTGGAATATTTCAACATCGGTAGATGCCCCTAGCATCTGAATGCTTCGTAGTGAAGACATTTTAGGATGCAGTCCGCCTGATACACTATGCACCCAGAAGGCCTATTTTTCAGGAACATTGACGGCGTCCTCCTCAGATGCATAAAATATGATGATAAGAGGAGAGTCCTAGGTGAATTTCATTCAAGACTATCTGGAGGACACTTTGCTGGAAGAGCGATGATGCTAAAGATAATCAAGGTGGGTTACTATTGGCCCACACTCTTTGCCGATGCCTTCTCCATTTTCCGCATATGCGAGCAATGCCATAAATTCACCGGTCGAAGAAGAAATGCTCCGATGCCCCTCCGACCGATACAAGTGGAAGCCCCATTTTAGCAATGGGGACTGGATTTCGTAGGGGCCATATCGCCAAACTCCTTCGCTGGACATAAATTCATTCTGACTGCGACTGATTACTTCACCAGGTGGGCCGAGGCAGTCCCCACAAAACATGCCGATCAAGATACTATGGTCACCTTCTTGGAAGGATTGATTACCCGCTTTAGCATCCCCAAAGCAATTATTACAGATAATGGTCCTGGTTTCATAGGCGCAAAGATCAACGAGTTCTTATATAAGTATGGGATATATCACAAGGTGTCTTCCAACTATTACCCCCAGGGCAATGGATTGGCATAATCCACTAACAAAACCCTGTTGAGGATACTGAGAAAGCTGATTGATCAAAACAAAAGAACTTGGCACCTCCTTTTGGATCGAGCTTTTTGGGCCGATCGGGTTTTTTTCAAAATGTCAATTAAGACTTCACCTTATGCTCTGGTCTACGGTAGGGAGGCCATCTTGCCCACTCACATTGAGATCCTTGCATTACAGTTGCTAGAAGAAGATGAAGCTAACCTGATGGAGGAACGCTTGGTCCAGCTACTACGACTAGAAGAGGAACGTGAAAAAGCCTACCAGAACTTCGCACGACATACTGACGTCACTCGAGAATGGTTCAAAAGGAAATCATCCGATCGCACATTCAAAGTAGGAGACCTGGTATGGAGGTGGGATTCATGGAAGGCCAAGCCTGGAAATCATGACAAAATGGATGCGTTCTGGGATGGACCATTTGAAATAGTAAAAGTGAACTCGGCCAATTCCTTCATCCTCAAAGATGTGAATGGCCAAGTTTTACCAATCTCCGTCAATGGTCTACACCTGAAGACCTTCAATCGCTGAGGTATTTATATCTCTCAAAAAAAAAAAAAAAACTTGCATGTATTTCTGTATATAGGGTTTCAGTTCTTTGTCTATACTCTGTTCAAAATATCGTAGAAAGTAAGTGCCTTCAACCGCAAAAGCTATATTCCTAGCTTCGGCTTCACAAAGCATGATCGGGATCACCTTTGAGGGGTTTTCGATCCGAAGTAGCCAACAACGGGAAGTTCACCGCGAAGCAGTTCATCCTTGTAGAACCACATGCAGATCAAGGACATGGAAAATGCTTCGCTAAAGAAATGTGCCGAAGGCATTGTCTGAAGTAGTTCTGGGTGAAGCTCTCCTTGATGAAATAGGTTTCGATCGGTGAACCGAAGTAGCAGCGTGGCAAAGGGGAACTTCGGGCCCAAAATGAAGAAAATCAGCCCAAAGAAGAACTTCGCGGTGAAGTATTTTCTTTGCCAACTCCATGTCACCAAACCTCAATTTCGAGGTAGGCACATTTAAGATATGCCTTGGGAAACATGCCGACAACAGCCTCAAAAGGGGGCCGAAGCAAATGAACTCAATACGAAAGAAAAGACACTCATCCCAAGGCATTTCATTAACCAAAAAACCGTGCAAGGGTACCAAGTGGCAGCGATTTGCATTCTTGATACAAAATCAAATCCCCGAATTGCATGGCCCCGCGTATGACGCCGCCATATGGCCAATCAGATGCCACAGTGATACTTTCAGGCCAGGCCCGCGAAGTAATTACAATGGTTGCCATAAATGTCGAAAGTTGCCCTCCGAAGCTATAAAATGCAGATGCCCATTAAAGAACAAGCCATTTGCAAGTGTGAGAGTCGAGTCTGCATTCTATCACCCCGAAGAGCTTCTGCATCAAAGGCTCCATTGTTCATCATGATTATCCCATCCCTTTTTTTGAGGTACTAAAATTTTCTACCTCACAAGTTATTCTGCTATGATCATTCGCAATGGGAAAGAAGAACCCCACTCAGAAAGGAAAAGTACCAGAGACGATGGTTCCAAAGAAGGTGAGAGCCACAGAAGAAAAGAAATAGAGACCTAGAAGGGTCAATCCTCCCCCACACCCAAGAAAACAAGTAATGGAAGGGAAGAGTCCAATGATGAGCCCAACATAGAACCACCTGTCGATAAGTGGGAAAAAATCAGATACCCAGAGCTCTCAAAAACTATGGTCGAGCTTCGGCATACCATCGACTTCATGCAAAGTAGACTCTCGGTAGAGAACAAGAGGGCCATGGCATATTATTCCCACATATACTGGTATCTAGTTCCTCCTACACATCACTGCCCTGAGCTCATATACGCCATCGCTCAGAATTACCAACCACAAACCAGATAGGTGTTGGATGCCTCGGGAAAAAGGTTATTTTCCATTCTGAAGGAGGATGTGCAGGCAACGTTCACACCACAGCAAAGGCCACCAAAAGGCTATACCATTCGCAATGTCAGCCTGAGCGAACAAGTGGATAAGTTCACCTCTAATCCCTTCATTCTAAGTTTTTTGCATGAAAACCTCAAGAGCGGACTTCCTTCCGGCAAGCGACCCCAAATGCCCCTGCCCTTGGAGGCCTTCAAGAACACAGATATATTCTCCATCATCTCATGGGTGGGAGGCTTGTCAAGCGATACTTTGGTATACCCATGGCAGGTTTTGCTAGCTGAATGCTTTCTAGAGGAGAGTTCTATGCTCCCAACGCTTCGCGACCGAACACCAACCTAGTTTTCTTTGATTGGGCAAAATGGGTGGCCTGAAATTTGCATGTGCGGTTGTCATCCATGAAGGATGCTAGCAAGGAGCCGCACTTCCAACCTTGCTCTTTCTTGGTTTGGCTCTTCTTATTTCATGTACATAAATCCCTTCACCATTGTGATGTTTCACCAGTTGACAAGGATGGGATCCCTTTGCCTGTATATCAGTGGACCCATCTCTTGCTGAGGTCAAAGTCCTATTACCCTTTCAATCAGCAATTTTTGGGACCTACGATGCACATTTTGATAGAGTCTAGCCCTCGGGTGCCTCTCTGCCTTAGAGATAAAGTGGTATTGGAGAGAAGAGGGGATGTGTTTCAATTGACACAAGGGCTTGTGATCCGCATTTTCGGCTTCACAGGGAAGCCCTTCTTGCTGCCATTTTTCCCTTAGAAGTACCAATTTGCCTTGGAAGTTGCTCGACAAAGTGACGCGACCGACGAAGCCTACGACCACGGGCGAAAGTGGGCACACACCTATGATTTCCCCTTCAAGATGGGAGTGATCAAAGTTTTTGCATTGAAGCAGAACATATACCTGGAGGAGAAGCTCACCGATTTTGGTCTATTTCAAATACCACAGAGGTGGCTCTACGACCTATTGGGGGTGATGAGAGATCATTTGAAAAGCAAAAACTTCCATGTCTGTCCTTGCCCCAAAATTCTGGAGCAGAGGAATAACCCCAATGGCACAAACCTGGAGTGGCACTTAGAGGAGATGACGGCGTGCCTCCTTGGCATGACTTCTATCCTATGGAGGTCAAATTCGACCCAGACCAGTACCCATTCCCAACTCCCGACTCTACTTTCTGGAGAAAAGCGAAGGACGATTTAAAAGAGGAGTTGAAAGACTGGGACGAGGAACAGTTAAGAGAATGGTGGATTATGAGAGTCCATTATCGAAAGATGAATTCTTATGGGCTTCTAACAATGGACAGGGAATTCGTGATTGTATATCAAACCAATATTGGGTCTTGGGAGCCCTTGTCCTTCACCGAATTTGTTCCACCGGCCACCCCAAGTTCGGGTGAAAGCCCCGAAAGGACTGATAATGTCCCCAAGGAAAAAGCAGCCAAGGCCGTGCCAAAAGCTTTACTACAGAGTCCATCTGAGGATATCGAGATAGCAATAGAGGAAGCAGAGCAACCCCTCCAAAGGAAGAAAAGAAAGGAGTTGGAACCTACATAGGCACCCCCAAAATTCCCAAAGCAACCACGTATAAGAATTTCAAGTGCCCATTCTGAAAGATCGGTATCGAGCTCGATCGGAGCAAACGACGAAGAAAATCCACCAAGTGCCAAAATGATCCCAGACGTAGATGTCATTAATGTGGAGGAACTCGTGGAAGTCATTCAAGCCAAGAGTACCGAGGCCCAGGAGGAACCAGGGCCAATCACCCAGGAGATCACCATGGCTGCTCTGCCAGGAGGGCACACAGGTACGTTCTCTTCACCTTATGCTCTGGTTGCTCGTAAGTCTACCCTGGCCCTGGCTGAAAGCTCTCACCTGTCCACCCTACCTCCACAAGGTCAGTCACCTCCTTACGCCATGTCCTTAACTAATCCCCCTAAACCTTCCAGCCAGGACAAACCTGTTGAAGTTACTTCACCCAACCACACCGCCAATCCTTCGGTCATCAACTAGGGTGAAGCTAATAGTCCAATACCGAACCCCGAGGCTCATTCCTATGTTGTACATAACATGCTCCCACTCACCAAAGCCCCCGTCACCCCTGTTGTCGAACCTTCGGGTGAGACTATCCCATTCAACTCCTTATATTTGTTCAATCCCTCGGCTATAGACCCAACCGCATTCGACTCCGAGCTATCCCTAATACGGGAATCCCCCTTGGCCAAAAAACTCCTCAGAACACAGAGAGAATGTTAAAAGAGGCAAGAAAGAGGAAAGGGCGCTCGCTTGCTCAAGTTGAGAAATGTGCCATCTTCAATTTCGAGGCGTGAAAGTTGCATAAAGTAAAGAAGATACCCAAAGTCCAAAATCCCCTGGATGAAATGACTCCAGTGGACTATGAATATCAGGGTAAAGAAAAGGACTTGGAACATCTGAATGTGGACAAGGAGTCCGCCTCTATGCACATGGGAATCGAGACCTTCAAGGCGCATGCCAACATTGCCAACAAGTGTAGGTTCGAGGCTGAGAATGCTAATATCAATCTAGAGGAGGAGTTAGCAAGGGCTTGCTCCAAATTGGTAGAGGCTGAAGAGTAGTGCAAGCTGATGCAAAAATAAGCACATGCCCTAAAACTGTGGATAGCACAGCTGGAGTGCACAGCTGAGAATCAAGCACAAAGGCAGGCCAAAAATGATTTGAGGGCCAAGGAGCTTGAAAGTAAGATCTTGCAAGCTCAGATCTAGCTGCACGAGAAGGAAGGCCTAGGGCTACTTGATAGGAGAAAAATCAAGGAGATTCACTCACATCTGCTCAAGAATTTTAGGTCTCGGGCTGCCAGTGCCCTTTTAGTTTTAGCTTACACCATAGAAGCCCAGGTTGCCACCACCGAAGGAGGACCAATCATTGAAGTGGTCATTCATAATGTCAGAGCCTGACTCAAGCTGGCCCTCAAGGTCCAAAATGCAAGGTATCAAGATTTGAAGCTCACAATGATGAGTCGGACAGCAAGGGATTGGTCAACTGCCCAGGCCACAGTTCGGGCCTTTTTCTCCATAGCCAAGAATTCACAAAAGGCAAAAATCCTACTGGGCGCATTCGAGAGCAATAGGCACGCATCGATGGGCTACTTTGAGGACCTTTCCTCCTTATGCTTCCCGAGCTTCACGGATAATTATGGGAAGCCCTTAGCCAAGGAAGAAATCATGCCAAAGTGGCAGCAGTTTGAAGGTGACATCTTAGAGATAGACGAGTGGGCCAAACCAATAACAGAGAAGCAGGTTGTCGATTACATATTGAAATACCATAGAATCGTTGCCTCCCTAAACAATTTATACACCAGGTCCTAGCATGTAGAAATCAGGCAGATCGATAAGTTCTGCGCATTGGTCAAATCCATGGAGGATCAGGAGTTGTTCACGAAAAACATTTGGTCTTAGATTCGTCGAACCTTAAGAGACATCCGTGCCCGCCTGGCCCCATTGCCAATGGCCGAAGATGTAACAAAAGCAATGGTGATGGGAGGAGAAGAAGCAGTAGTAGAAGAAGGAGAGATAGAAGAGGAAGAGGAAGGACAAGTTGTGGAAGCACCCACAGAAAAGGAGCAAAGAGAGGGGTATGGAGGTAACTCTGGCCCAATGGATAAAAACTGAGGGTTCTACCACTGAGACGAGCTTGTTGCCCCACGAGCTACCAAGAATGTTGACAATATTGTCACATTCCACCAAGGGGCAGAAAAATTAAAACTTTGTATGATATTTGTTTTGTTGAAAGTTTTCTTTTGTTTATAAGTTATAGCAATTTTTGTTTTCCCTATCGCCCCCTGGTGGACAAAATGAAAAGAAAAAATCTTTGGGCCCAAAGTGCTTCAAATCATCACTTTGGGCGAGAACTTTTCTGAGAAAGCAAACAAAATGCTTCGCACCCGAAGTATTCCCAGCGACTACTTCGAGCAAAGAATTTTGCGAAGCGACATCCAAGCAACTTTGCCAAAGAAGAAAATATGGCCCAAATCAGCTAAGGCAAAGAAATTACTTCGGGCCCGAAGTATTTCTAAAACCCACTTCGGCCAGTTTTCACCCAGAGCAGTAGAGGTCAAAAAGTGTTTCAGCCGAAACTCCCCCCAACCACCGTTTCAAAAGAAGATCAGCCCGAAGCATTTTCCCGACCTATCAGTGAAGCAGTTTCACCAGCGAAGCAGCGAAGGATAGAGGGAGATCGGCTTCGACACTCCACACACCCGAAGTAGTTTTGCAAAGCGAAAATCAGCGAGGCACTTCCCAAAAATGCTTCCCAAGTTGAGCATTTTCTCGAGGCAGTCAGAGAGCCTCATAAATGCATATTTTCTTGCCCGATAAGCCCGCTGCTCTTTTTTGGAAATTGGATGCGAAGTATCAGCCCAAGAAGAAGAGCCCGACAAGCATGGATGCCACTCGAGCATTGCACCTGCAATCCAAGGACACCCAGGTGGCTCATTTAATGCATCTTTCCTCGGTTGACTCGGTCACCCTTACCAGTTTTGGTAGCCGATTTGAGGGATCATCCGCAGCATCAATGAGGAGCCGATTTCTCAGGGCTCGAGGGTGTACTCCACCATTTTTGTAATAATGATTCATAGGGTCGGGTCCTCTATAAAAACCCAGGCTTTGCAATGTAAAATGGGGGGAACTTTCTGCTAGAAAGCTGCTATAACTTGATGTCTTGCATTTAATACTAAAGATATTTTGTGCTCTATTTCTCTCTTTTATGCTGCCTTTTGTGCTTAATTCTTTTGTATTTTCTCGTTCGCATACTGAGACTTTGAATCCTGAATTCGGTGTGCAATCGGAGACTGAACCCCTAAAATTTGCCCTGAAGGATACATAGGAGACAAAAAACACCTTGTCGCTTTCTTTTATGCTACCTGGTGGATTGAGGTTTCTGTTATTCCCTTATCTCAATCGCTGTTACTTTGAACCCTGAATTCCAGCGAGAGAGAAAGGAGAACCCTGCGAGCCCGTCCAGAGGATACATAGGAAGTTTGGCATTTCATTTCCTTCATGCTATTCTTGGTATTTCTTGCTGCTATTCGAGTTGTCAGTGAGTAATCATGCTTCCTATTCTCTCCCACCTTAAATCATCATCTTCTAACCCTTACTCTTTTTATTTCTTTCTCTAACCCTTACCCTATTTATTTCTTTCCTGCACTCTTGTCTCAAACCCCAAAAGTAGATTAGTATAGGAGCCGGCCTTTCTCCGGAGATCGACACGAGGGGCATCTCTTCCTCTCGGCATTTCAATGTTGGTCGCAGGTCCAGGGCACGCAAACCCATCGAAAGTCCTTTCCTGTGCGGATTTGATGACCAACAGTACCTTGTGAAATTGGATAGCCAACATTTGGTGGGATAGAATCAAAAGTGTTGAGATTAAAATATTGAAGAGGAAATTGAAAATAATTTTGAGTGACACTACTAATTGGAGTGTGTAGATGCAAAAATGAAACACTGAATATAACATATAAATGAAACCAAGAGATAATATTTCACAAAAAGATATAATTTTATTGATATGGGAGGAAACTCAAATCTCCAATGTTACAATAAAGAATTTGATTTCTTTTGATACAAAATATTACAATTCTAGGTTCTCCGAAATCCTAGTGAACATTGTTGGTGGTGTCTTCAAAATCGCTTTTGATTCCAATAGAGGTGAGTAGGCTTCATGCTATCCAATACTGGGCCACTCCAGCTTAAGTAGTTGCACAATGTAGGTATAGTATCTCCAGATCTACACACAAAATATAGCAAACAGGTCAATAGCAACTGTGAGGGCTCCATAGTGTGAGATCCTCAAAAATTAACACAAACCCTAGCTATGCAATATAAATAAAGTGAGCAGAATCTGAAAATACATGAAATAAAATAAATCAATGCTGGATTTACCTTGTTCACTTATTTTTCTTCAATCTGTTGTAACTGTTATAGTAGAGTGGTGCGGCGATACCCTAGTGATACCCAAGGGTTAGTAGGGCTATAAAATCTGGTCTAAAATACCCGTGGGTGCTCGATGATAGCAAAAAAATCCCATGGATGCTTGGGGATGGTAGTAAGTACCCATAGGTACTCAACGGTGGAAGGAAGCACCCAAATGCACTCGACGGTGATAGGGAATACCCAAAGGCATTTAGGAACTAAGATAAATATTTGTAAAATTAGATCTAGCTAAGCAAAGTGAGTGGTAATGAATGCAAAGGCTATGGAAAGTGAGGGTGGATGGTGAGAATGCTTAGATACTCCAAGGGAAACTTGGAAAATTAGGGACTTAGGAAAATTACTTAGATTCTATAGCAAACTGCTTAGGGTAAATTGCTTTGAAAACTAAGGTTGCTTAAGGGGTTGAGTCATCAAAATGGCTCCTATTTATAATATCACCTAGGGCACATTAGGGTTTCGATGACACAATTTGTACGATCAATATTAAAATGTGATGGAGGGTGGAGATTAAATTTGGGTATGCAGTGTGGATGAAGGTGGATGAATGGTTAGGATTAAGTCAAATCGGATGGCTGGAATTTATTTATATATATATATAGTATATATAAAATATAATATTAAAATATTAATATTAAACATATATTTAACAAATATGCCTAAATATATATAAATAAATGGGTAGAATGATGGGAATACATAGATGGACGATAAGTGGCTAGATTTTGGTGTCTATAGATGCCCTTTTTTGTACTACATTGCGTGAAACACAATGCAGTGCAAAAAAATACAAGACACCTATTTGGGCTAGGTGTATAAGCAACTTTTTCTTGAGATGTGAAAATGAACTTGAAGAAAAAAGAATAAAAAATTTGGATTTCCATAGCTTACCCCCTAAAATATTAGTGCAATTTATTGTGTGATTTTGGATGATATGAATTATGTAAATTTGATACCATTTTTTCCCCAATAAGGAGAAGGGTATTGGTGGATAATGTGAAATGTTGCATATGTTTTTGCCCTAATAGATGAAGGGTTTGGTGAAAATGCGATGAAAATGTATCCGTTTTTGCCCCAAAAAATGAAGGAAATTTTCCAAGTGTAGATGCCATGATCATGTAAGATGTATCTGGTTGTGGGAAAGTCAAAACCAAATGTGGTTACCCCAAATTTAGGGTGATTCGATGCTATTGAAGAATGTGCCTTTGGGCATCATTGATATGCAAGGATGAATTTAAAAAAATTAAAATAGTCAACTTCGAAGGGCCAACTACTGATTGTTATATAATTTCTATAATAAAAATCAATCACCCTAGCTAAGGCTAGACACCATGATGACTGTCAAGGAGATGTGAAATGATGAAATGATATATTGTCCATATTTTAAGCTCCACAAACTAGGCCATCAATGATAACTTTTGTGCAAATTATTCTTAGCATGGTTTCACTCAAAATGTGAAGTACCAAATGTGATCGTTATTTCTAACAAGGAGATATGGGAGGATGAAAATGACCAAGTGTCCTTATGGTAATTTATTCATCTTACCAAATTGCATGGATGCAAATTGCTGCAACCACCAAGTATATAGAATAAAGCACTAGATACAAGGTTCACTTGAATTTTTTTTGTTTGAACTTCATAAATGTGCAAATGTTATGATTGATGATTAGAGATTATGTGAAAATGGAGTATTGATAATGAGAATAATGATTATGAGGTCGTTTTGTGAAGATTTGGCCTGTTTTGGAGTGTTTTTGTAACTTTTTCTACAATTTTGTGACTTTTGGTTGCAAATGAATAGTATGCATCTAAATCAATTGGAACCTTCACAAAACCTGTTAATATGATAAAAATGATGCATGAATGCAATATGGAGTGATTTGGTTGGGGTAAGCCACTATTTTGCATTGATTTTGTGTTTTTGTCAATTTTGATACCAAATATTAGTTGGTGCTTTCAGCATGCACAGATGCCCGTCAGTGTTTGGGCATTTCACAGATGCCTCGATGCACTTCAATACACTAGGAAATGCCCATCAACACTTCAAGGTTCCTGAAGCAGCTATAAATAACTTTCAAGGCAAAAATAGAGCTCATTTGTGTGTTTTTGAATTTGTGAAGCTACGTCTAGGAGATTTGGGTGAAGTGGAGTGGATTGAGGTGAGGCAAGGTGGGCACGAAAGCTATGGTGATGGAGGGAGTATATTTGGGGGTTGGAGCTAGTGCTAAATTATGATTTGTTGAGGTAAGACCTTTCTTTGAAAATCTCTTTGTTTTGGTGCAAAAAAATTATGTTTTTGTGATTTTTTTGAACATGTATTAATAACAAATGTTTTGTGTTGTTCTACAACAGAGGATTTTGGAGGCTCAACACCGATTCTTGCCTTACTTCCCTAGGATGAGGAAGGTACTAGTGAAGGAGGAGTAGGATTTTTTGGAGGATTTTGGACTAGCAAAGGTAGCCTATATTGATGTGGTGAGGGTGGACAAGGGATACATTTCTACCTTGGTAGAGAGGTAGGATTCAAATAGGGGAACCTTTCAGCTCTCTACTAGAGAGGTAACCCTCACCCTTGACAAATTATATCACATCCTCAAGCTTCTTACAGAGGGGATTTACATTGAGGTTGGATGTGATCGAAAGAAAAATATGAGGATTTGGTGATGGTTGGTGGAGTGTGAGGGTGCAATGTGGGGGCATTCTATACTTATCCATGTATGTGTACAAGGAACTAGATACCCTTCAAGCTTTGATAATGTTTGTGTTGGCCAACATCATGGTACCGAACATTATCAATTGTAGGTTCTCTAAAATTATAGGGTTGGTGAGAAATATTCTTGATACATCGTATGTGTATGCATGGGCTCTTGCCTTATTGGCACAGACATACCAAGAGCTCTATAAGGTGAGGAGGTAGGGGAGGAAGGGTTTGGATTGTAGTTTACTACTGTAGTGCTGGGTATGGAAATATTTTAGTGTGGCTTTATCAAAGGGTTTACCAGCTATAGGCTAGGGTATGTGGGAACCCTATGCTAAGATATGGGTAGTGGCAAAGGAGGTACAATCGAGTCATCTTGTGTGGATGAGTGAGTGGTATAGGGTTTTATGGACTGGATTGATATTCATCCAAGTGATATGGAGATCATGGTGGGGTTCCAGGTGGATAGGTGATGGAGAGCAACTAAGATGGGTCAAGAAGGCTAGGTGGGTGGTTGGGAGGTATCGTAGTGAGGTTGAGTATATTAAATTATCACAGGTGATTCGATAGTTCAACTTGAGGTAGGGGGTTATTGATGAGCCAGTTCTCTATAGGAGGCATCGGGAGGAGACAGGGCTACCATGTGCTGAGCCATAAAGGAATTCTTACAAGGATGATAAGGAGATATATCTCCCTAATGTGGATAATTTTGGACTACTACAGGGTATGATGCATGGTTCACTACACAACCACCATGGGCACTAACTTTAGTAGTAGCCAATGAGGATGAGACTGAGGTTGAGGAGATCAAGGAGGCTCCTAAGTGGTCAAGGCAGCTTCAATCTGATAGTCAAATTAGGAGGACTAATATTGTGGTGAGATAGGCTCCAAGGAGTGGGGGAGATGGTGGATATGGGGATGATGTGGAGGAGACTCCTGATGGACCTCCTGGTTAGAGCGAGGAGGATTGGACGAGGCTGGAGCAATAGGTGTCAAAGTGGGATGCGATGGTGATAGCTTAGGATGAGAGGGTCACGAGGCTCCAGGAAGAGCTTCTAGAGAAGGAGCATCATCATAATATTGACATAGAATTACTTCAGTCTTGACAAACATATATCAAGGATTTTGAGGATAAGTTGATGGAGCATCATATTCCACTTCCAGATACTCCTTTTGCTTCTATTCTAAGGATTCTAGGCATAGCGAGTCTAGGTATAGCTCTAGGTCTAAGGCTCCTTCTAGGTCTCAGGGGTCCTCTTAGAGGGTTTAGCTAGTTCTTAGATGCATTTTTTATATATGAGCCTTGGTGCTCCATTGTATGTAGCCTTTTTACACTCATGGTATATACGATATTTATATATACACACACACACACACACACACACACACACACACAAACACAAAAAAATATATATATATATATATATATATATATGGCTTTTAGTTTTTATGTTATGTGTTTGTGTGAATGTTTTTTGTGGAATGCATGTTTATATGTAAGATTAATGCCTATGATATGTTATGGATGATTAATGTAAGTGAAAATGTATGGATGATTAATGCAAGGTATGGAATGCAAATATTCCAATGATAATTTATAGCTTTAGATTTGACTTGGCCATGTTTAGCATTGTTTTTTAATAAAGGATATCAAAATTGGTGGTATGTGGAGTGGATGACTTGTGAAATGACATGGATGTAGACATGGAAGAAGATATGGATGTTGATATGGAAATTAATGGTTTTGCAGAGACTCAGACATACTAGTGGCATCAAAAAAACTCACTAAAACTACCTAATCCCTCTAGGACCAAATGTGTGTGCAGTGAATTCATTTAATGAATCAAGAGCATGGTAATGACTCAAGGCAATCAAGAACCAATGTGTGTGCAAGTGATTTCATTAACTCATCTTGAGTAAATTGGGCATGACCTGTTATGGATGAAACCAAGAAGCTAGCTTGTCAGTATGTGCGATTAGAGGTCTCTTTAAAAGATATGTATCACCATGCATGAGAATACTTCACTACTAGTCAAGCATCTATAGCTTTGGTGGAGGCTAAATCCATAGTCCAAGGATTTGATCTCTTAAGTTTTTGGGATGACTAACTAACCGTCTAACTAGAAATGTAGTACAATATTTACAACCCAATGATCAGTGGTGTGTGATGTAAAATATTTAGAGTTTTTTTTAGCGATTTTTCCCTACTCTTTTTTTTTTGGAATCGTGATAGTGGTGTAAACCACTATTTTTGTGGACTATGTTGCATGATGGGACATGCGAGGATTATCCTTTTCACTTTGAGGTTCAAACCAAGTATGGTGTTATACCTCTTTGACACAAGTTGTTTTTAAGATGTGAAATTGTGGTTGGTTCAAGAATGTTTTGGAGTCAATCCCTAAAACTCAATATTTTTTTAATGAAGATGTGTAATGGTCCTAAAAATAACTCGACATGTATTTATAGTTTTCTTAAAACACTAGGAGTGGTTGAGTGACCAAAAACACCTAGGAATTATGGATGTATGGAGGCAAATGACCAATTGACTTGGTGGAATAGTGTGGATGATGTTGTGAAGGTGCCCCTGATCAAGGAAACATGAATTTATTGGACCAAGTAAGCTCTTAAACTAACTAAATGATCCCTAATATGAAATGTGGATGGAATGTAAAAAATGTAATTTATTGTTAAATGAAATGTGTGCCAATGCAATGCAATATTTTTGAATGAAATATGTGCAAATGAAATGCAATGTTTTTGAATGAAATTTGTGCAAATGAAGTACAATGTTTTTGTGTATTAGCCATGTATATATACATATATAAATCACATTATGCATATAATGCTTTCAAGTGTATAACATTAAGTGGTTTGGGTTCTTCCTCTTCCTCTATACTGGCAAGCTTATAAATACTGTTACCCACTTTTTGAGTGATAATGTATGGACCCAACCAATTAGCCATGAATTTATCACAAAGATGCAACAATGCATTGGTGTTTTGTTGGTTCTCTTTAAGGATAAGATCTCCTATTTGGAATTCTTGTAGATGAACTTTGGTGTTGTAAGCAAGCTTTAGATGGTCTTTATAAACTCATAAATTCTCTAAAGCAATGAATCGCCTCTCATCAAGAAGTGTGAGTTGGTAAATACATGCTTGTCTAGCAGTATTATCATCTATGAATTCCTACAAAGAAATTTGTGAGGGGATCTCAAGATCAAGAGGCATGATTGATTCGATTGCAAAGAAATGTTTTAGAAAGTTGCACAGTGAAATGATGGATTGATTGAATATTTCCTTGCAAACTATGTAATTCCTTTAATTTTTTGGGGGGAGACATCTCCATGATGACCTTGACCTTGTTTAGATCCACCTTATTACCTATTTTAGAGACAATGAACCCTAGTAGTTTTCCAAAGGTAAAACCAAAGACACATTTCTTGGGGTTCAACCTTACATTATGTTCTAGAAGTCGATTAAAGACTTCCAATAAACCAGTGTGCTCTTGTCGAGTTTTAGATTTTGCCAAGAGATCATCCACATAATCTTTGATGATATTATACATATAGTCATGGAAAATATGTCATGGCATGTTGATAAATGGCACCTACATTTTTAAGGCCAAAGGGCATCACCTTGTAACAAAAATTTCCCTAAGGTGTAGTGAATGTTGTTTTGTGTTGGTCATCAATATTTATTCGAATTTGGTTGTATCCTAAAAAATTGTCCATAAGAGAAATCATTTCATGGCCAGCATAAGTGTCGATAAGAGTATCAATGTTTGGAAGAGGAAATTCATCCTTAGGACATGTTGTGTTAAGATCTCAAAAATCAGTGCATACATGTATCGTCCCGTTAGGCTTATGAATGGGTACCATGTTTGAAAGCCACTCAAGATAGTCAATGGGGACAATGAATTCCACATCTAAGAGTTTTTGAATCTCTATTTTTACCAAGAGGGCCACAGTAGGATGCATTCTCCTAAGTCTTTTTTTTATCGGCTTAGCATCTGGGTGCAAGGTAAGATTGTAGACAACCAAATTAGGATCAATATCGGGCATGTCCTTTTAGGACCATGAAAAATATCCTTCTTCCTCTTGAGAAGAGCAATTAATTAATCTTGTTCATCATTCGATAAGATGTTTCCAATTTTGATAATTTGCGAGTTGTCTTTGTCTGAATTGAGGTCCACATCAATGGTATCTTCAATGGACAAGTGTGAACCTTCCTCAAGTTGATGGGGTGTAGGGATTATATGAATGATGTCTATGATGTCATTAAACTATTTTGACTTATCCTCATCTATGTCTACCTAAAAAACCTCAGGATTCAAAGGTGAAGGTGAAGGTGAAGGTGGAGGGGATGGAGGAATGTAGTTGGCTAAAGCCCTTAATAATTTCTTAAATAAATAAAACTCAAAAAAGGATGGAGGTGAGGAAATTTGATCCGTACCAATAAGGCTTATGTCAATTGGAATTGGTTTTTCTGAATCATATGGATTACAGAGTGGGATGAATAAGTCAATAGGATTCATGTTGACTTATGATAAAATGAAGGAGGTGAAATGGCTAGAGCCTAAGAACCAATTCTAGGACCTTGGTAAACCTGGATAACAGCAAGAAACATAAATAAATGCACTTAACTAATGCTATATACATGCAATGCTAAAAAAGAAAATTGTTTTTGTTTGATTTTTTAAATTTTTGTTTTTATTTTTTGTAGTGGTGAAAACCACTGTTTTTGTTTTTTGTGTTATGTACATATATTACAAGTTTACATTATGAGATGGATTAATGATATGGATATGGTGGTTCATTGGTAGATGTGGTTCGATCTTAAGGAAGAAGCAAGTGAAATATAGGCTCATGGATGGGGAAAATTCCGAGATAAAATTGATCTTGTTCAGTGTGGGGAATGATGGGCTCTAATTCCTCTTCATATTCATCAGAAATTATCAATATGAGTTTGAAATATTCATATATTTCATTGTCAAAGTAATTCAGGTGGAGGGCTTCTTCTCCTAAATTTAGATTAAGCCTTTGGAAGGCTTATTCAAGAGAAGAGGTGGTGGAAAGTGGAGTGTAACCTAAGCCTGAACGATCATGCATTTCTTGATATGGAACATTGATAATATCATGCATTCCCTATTCATGCAATCCTAGGCCATGTTCTTTCCAATTAACTATGTGAAAATAACAGGATGAAAATCATGACATGTTTTGTATGTTGGCAGGTGTTGGTTCTTTGGGTTCTTCTAGGGGAGTTAGATTTGATGAAAAATCAATCCCACCCTATACAAAATTTATGTTGTTGGGAGCTGAACCATGTCATATACCACTCCTACAGATAAAGATGGGTCATGTGGGTGACTGAACTCCTTTGCATTTGGAATGGTGATTGGTGTAACTATGATGTCTTGGACCACATATTCACCAATACTAGGATTAGTGAGGTGGACCTTGACTTGGGATGATGTGGTAGTGAATGAGGGTATGGAAGGATCATGGTTGTATAATGGCTCAAGAAATGGTGGAGATGAAGATGTATCACAATCCATCAACTCAAATTTTGAAATATTGGCTAATGGAGATGGATTGGATTGGGAGGGTTGTTGGATGGAGGATGATGATGTGGAAGGCAAATATATGGAAGGTGATGATGTTGATGATGTGGATTGACTTTGACCACATATGCATGTAATAAATGATGAATATGATGGGTGTATGGAATCTTGGTAGTGATTGGTGATAAGGGGCTTCTTAGGAATGAGAGCTTTTGATGAAGAAATGAGTGGAGTAGTATATGGATTGGCTGATGGTGATAGGAAAAGGTTGGTGGAAGGAAGCATGGATTCGTAAGGATTTGAGATAAAATTGCAATACTTAAATGACTCAACATCTACTGGTATGAAATGTACTTTTCCCTCATGAACGTATTTTAGGCATTGATGTAGTATGGAAGGGACACATTTCATCTCCCTCATCCAACGTCTTCCAAGGAGTACATTGTACACTAGTGTTCCTTCCAAGTTTTGGAACATAGTGTACAACATTTTTACCCCCACTTCAATGGGCAAAAAAATAGTGCCAACTCTGGAACATAAAGCATCGTTAAATGCTTTTAGGGTAAAATATGACTTGGTGATATGAGATAGAGGAAGGTTAAGATGATGAATTGCAATCATGGTGATGATATTAATGGAGGATATGGTGTTAATTATAACTCTTTTGAATGGCTTATTATCAATTAGAGCCATTATATGCAATGGAGGATCTACTAATTTCGATGAGATTGGCTTAATCTCAAAGTCATAAAATGTAATGGAAGGCTCCATGCATGTTTGAATGCTCCCTACAAATTTGTTGAAGGTATTATAATCTTGAGGTTGTAATTCAATGGATTTTAGACTATCCATTAATACCTCATGATGTGGGGGACATTTTTGAATTAGCTCATATATTGACAATTTGGTGGAAGCCATCTTTAGGCTTGTGGTTAATTAAATACTCAGTGAGATGACTGGTCATGGAAGATGATTTATGGGATGAATGTATGGATTTGGTTGGCTAGGAATATGAATTGGTGATGAAGGGTTAAGGGAAATTTGAATGGGAGGTTATTTGGTAGGTTGTGACACACTTGCCTAAGGTTTTTTCCTTGTATTTTTTTGGTTATTTTATTGACCTCTAGTTACCACATGAATGGAACCTATAAAATCTCGGTATTGTTGGGCATGGTTAACTTGATTGGGAGGAGTTTTGGTGTTAGCCCCCCAATAGTTGGTTGTATCTCCTCATGATGAGGAAGTGGTGTTTGTAAAATACCAATATTTTGATTTTTTTAAGCAAGGGAGTTGTCAAGCTTGATGGACCCCAAGTCAATAAGGTCTTGAACTATGCCTTTGAATACATGGCAATTATTGATGTCGTTCCCACTTTGCCTATGGTAAGGACAAAATAAATATTCTTGATAATATTTACCATATTTAGCGGGATCATCTAGTCTAATTTTGGGTAAAGCAAGTTTATTTGTGTCGTAAAACCTTTAGAAGAGGGAATCATACAACTCAGACAAAGGGATGTATTGGTAATTCTATCAGATATACTATCATCAAGGATGGTTCTCCACAATTGGAACTATGTTTTGCATTGATTGGGATACTAAGGGCACCACATGATAAGCAATTTTTTGTGATGGTTGTTGTACTGATTGTTTTTGAGCCATTATCGGCTAGCTCATGACCACTTGATTGACATGATTAGGTTGATTGGTTGGAGTTGTTTGTGTTGATTTTGATTGGCCATAATAATTGCTTTTGTATTAGCCCTTGTTTTGCCATTCTTTTTTCCTAGGCTTAAGTATACCCTCTTGGATTTTTATCTCCTTGATGACACTAGCCTGTGCTAGAGCTTCTTCAAATGAGTGATATGTTTGTAATTGAAACATCCAAGAAATGGGTTTTAAAAAACTCTTGGTGAATAGTTTGGTAAGCTCTTACATTGGTAGGGTGAATGGTAATTTGATAATGATGACCCTACAATGGTTGCTAAAATCATAGATAGACTCATCATCATGTTGTATTAAAGCATAAAATTTGGACAATGAGACTTTCTTTCTAACATTAAGGATAAAGCGCTCAAATAATTTGTCAACCAATTGTTTGAAAGTATAAATACTATGACTAGGAAATTGGTTGTGCCACTCTATGGTGTCTCCTAATGTTTGAGGAAATGTTCTAATCATGAGAGCATTGTAATTTTTTATTCTAAAGCATGAGTATACAAATGTGCTTACATGCTCTTTGGGTTCCTTAGTCCCCTTGAATTTATCAAACTTAAGCACTATGAAATCTTTTGGATATGGTGGTGATGGCACCGAAGGGTGAATGGGTTGCTTAATTAGTTGACGTAAGTTGGCTTCTAGTTTGTCATACCAAGAGTATGTTGTATCAACTAATATATATATTATTGCATGTCCTTGATTCTAGGGTCTTCCTCAGGAATGTGGAAGCCTTGAATCACCTGATGATTTTGAGAAGGTATAGTAGAAAAATATTGTGGGGTTACTAGGTGATTATGGGATTGATGATGATGACTAGGCAAGGTTAATGGGAATTGATGAAGAGGATATTGATGATGATTATGTGGAGAATATTGGAATGGAGACAATGCATGGGGACTATGGTTGGGTTGTCCCATAGGAATGGAATTGGTATTGGTGTGGTTCGGTGGAGGAGTAGGGATGGAAACCACAAAATATTGTGGTGCCCATGATGGACTTTGGTTAACAAGGATGGACTGAGTATAAATTAGTAGAGGCTCAGGGTTCACTTGCACTTACTATTGAGCATCTTGACACTACTTAAGAAATTTGTTCAAATGTTCTCATGCTTTATGAATTTCTCTATTAGAAGTGAAAGGTATGAATGTATATGACATGGAAGATGTGGCTAAGGGATAATTTGCACTTGGCATGGCAACTTGAGGGGAAAAAACTTGTGAAGAAACATTTACATGTGCTTCATACAAGGGGTTGGTGTAGGTGGATGTGTATGAAGATGGGATAGAAGTGCTAGGAGCATTTGGATATTAGGGAATGGATACATGAGATGAAGGTGCAACTGATGCCTCAAAAAGAGGGTTAGTGTACACCTAGGAAAATTTGGATGGTTGTGAATGAGCAAGTTCCTATTGTAAAGTAGGTTCTTGACTAGGGAAATTATGAATGGGTTGCAAGACATAATCAGTCGATTTGTAGAAAGCCTCTACTTTGGCCATGTCTATGTGGGTAATATTATGTTCAATGGATGGTCAAGATGATTTGTCTTGGGAAAGGGAAGTTTTGGTATACCTGTATAAGATATTTGTATTCTATATAGTGTGTGATGCACCTATAGATAAATCTATCCATGTCACACTTGGAGAATCTACCATAGAAGTGGTGGGGAAGGTGGATGAATATTCCATGGATTTTTTTTTATTTAATGCTTTCTATTGATTTCTTTTTAAGACCATAAGCAACTAAACCAAATACAAATTGTGCAGTAAAATGAAATGCAGAATTGAAACTTCACAAAAATTAAATAAAGATAAATCAATGCTAATTTTGTTCAACATATGTGTCTTACCTCATTTATTGATTATCTCATTTTAGTGTGAATTCATTTTTTCTTAGATTTTAATTTTGTGTGTTTCAATGTGCTAATATGAATTAGAAATGGGTGAATACTATGGCTTGAATAGGGCAACAAGATTCTTGCTGGTGATGAAATCAAGCAAGTTTGCTCGAGGGTAATCTAAGGTGTCTAGGGGCATAGATTGGTAGATGGATATGAAAGCCACTATCACCAGATCTTAAGCAATGGTTGGTGATGAAATCCGACCATTACTATTTAATATGAAACGTGAAGTGTGTATGAGATTCATTTTAAGGTTCTATTTTCTATGGTGCACATACAATATTAGAAACAACTGATTTTACTAGTCTAAATTAGAATCCAACATTAAGAGTATCAATTTATCCAAAGGATGTGAAGTACACTACTTAAATCCCTCTCTAAATAGTGGGGGGTTCGTCCATTCCTTCACTTGGAATCACCCAATGCAGGGATACTTTTGACACACTAATTATGTTCCTACTTAGACCAACAAATAGAGGAATTTCTAACCCTACAATGTAGTCTAATTTATGCAATTTTAATAATTCACATGCAACCAGAATGCAGGATTTTTCAATTGCAATACACCAAGAAACCAAAAAATTTAAATGGAAATGGAAATGTGAATGAATGCAATGACTAATATAATGCCTAGAATGTAAACTAGAATGATTTGTTTTTACCATATTTATTAGTGATGTTCTTTTTAATCCAAAAATTTGAAAAAAATGTAAAATGCCAGAATACATAAAAGCAAATATGTTAGGGTTTGATAGTAAACTTACAAAGAAGCCTATGTTTTTGCTTTAACTATTTGTAAAACACCCCTGGGTGCTTCTAAAATATCCCTGGGTATTTTTGGATGTCCCTCGAGCGTCGCAAGGTATTAGCACACCTTATACAACTTTCTATGAATCTTCAAAAACCCTAATCCAACAAAAATCACATGATATATGCATCTAAAAACCCTATAAGATAGAAAATAACAAATTATTCAACAAAGTAAATCAAAATGAGAAAATATTAGGGGATCCCACCATGATCACCATTTGCAGATGCAAAAATGAAATACTAAATATAACATATAAATGAAACCAAGAGACAATATTGCCCAAAAAGTGATAATTTTATTGATATGGAGGGAGCCTCAAATCTCCAATGTTACAATAAAGAATTTAATTTCTTTTGATACAAAATATTACAATACTAGGGTTCTTTGAAACCCTAGTGAATAGTTTTGGTGGTGTCTTCAAACTTGCTTTTGATCCTGACAAAGGTGAGTGGGCTTTGTGCTATCCAATATTGGGTCACTCTAGCTTAAGAAACTGCACAATGTAGGTGTAGTATCTCTATATCTACACACAAAATATATCAAATAGGTTAGTAGCAACTATGAGGGCTCCATAATGTGAGACCCTCAAAAATTAACACAAACCCTAACTGTGCAATATTTTTTATTTTTGGTAAGTTAACAAACCCTAGCTATGCAATATAAAGAAAGTGAGCAAAATCTGAAAATACATGAAATAAAATAAATCAATACTAGATTTACCTTTTTCACTTGTTGTTCTTTGATCTATTATAATTGTTGTAGGAAAGTGGTATGGCGATGCCCTAGCGACATATGAGGGTTATTAGGGCTACAAAACTCTGTTGGCATTTGAGTTATTTTATGTTGTCATTGATGTCACATGGATCATTGTTGTCACATTGATCACATTTGAGTTTTGGTGTCCAAATGATATTTTGGAAATCATGGATATATACAGGGTTTTTGTGAAAACCAATTTAGGAAAAATAAAATGTTTTATTTAAAACCATGGATGGCAGATTTGAACTGGGTTTTTCTTAAAACCCAAGTTGGCCTTTCATTTTGTCAAAAAAGGTGCCCCGGTGATGGAGATATTTAATTTTTAATATTTAGTTTAAATTTTAATTATTTAAAATTAAATATGCAAGATTTCTGCTGATGTCATCGAAAATAATAAGGAGGCTATATAAATGGGATACCTAAGGTTCATAAACTGATCCTTGCTTGTGGTTAATAATCGTTGGCTAAGCATCCGAATTGAGCTCATGCAAAAATCTTTTAGAAAGCAGAAGCAACAAATAAAACAAGGTTGGTCAAAGTCCAAAGTCATCGTGGGCAGAATGGCACATTGGAAGTTGGATGTTGGCTAAGGCATGTGGTAGTATAAACATCAAGGTTTCAAATCCCCTTGAATGCGTTTGGAAGGCTTTGGAAGAAAAACATTCGAAGTGCTTTTGATTTATGAAAAGGGAGGAAAGTTTTTAAGGCACGTTGTGTCTTTCCATTTTGAATGAGTGGCTAGCTCATGTGGCAACCTTAGCCATGTCTAAGGTGCTCGTGGTGTGGGCAAGTCGGGGGTTCGAATCCCTTTGAGGAGGTAAATACATTTTTTCTTTAATTAATTTTGTTAAGCCCTAAGTTGGAGTTATAAGGTGTGTAGACACCAAAATCCAACCACTTGCAAGTCATCTATACCTTCCTGTCAGCCACATGTCAATAATTCATCCTTCCCACCATTATTTGGCCCAAATCCACACTTTCCCGCCATTATTTGGCCCAATTTCACCTTTCCCGCCATTTTTCATCCCCAAATTTATTTAAATTAATATTTATATATATATTTTAATATTTTAATATATTTTAATATATATATATATATATATATAAATATAGTTTAAGTGATTTAATCTAAGCCGTCCATATTTCATTTAATCTCATCCGTCCATCCTTCTTAATCCGTTTCACAACCTAGATTTATTCTCTACCCTTGGATCCACTTTAATCTTAGCCACACGTTCAAAGTGTCGTTAAAACCCTAAAGTGTGCCCTAAGAGTAGATTATAAATAGAGCCACCTTGATGGCTCAAATGCTACTTCAATCTTGGCTATCTTTGCTATCTTTGCTATCTTTTGGACCTATCTCTTCTATTTCATCTATCTCTTCAGCCATCCATTGCCGCCCCTTTTCGTCGCATCCATCACCGCATCCGTTGCCAACTTCGCCGCCATCTCTTCTGTAGTACTCTACAGAATTCCCCATTCTTGTCACAAGTGCCCACAGGCATTTACCCACAGCCACAGACTCAGACCGGCATTTGAAACCTTGATCTAGAAGCACATGGGCGTTCAGCGAGTGCACCAGGGCACCTTCTGCAGCCGATTTGACAGTCCCAACTCTTCCAAGTGCCGCCTGGTCTCGCCGCGTTAACAGGAAACAGGTATAAATTAGTTTAAAGCAAGTAACTTCTTTTATTTTATTAATCTGTTGTTGAACTCCTGCATTCTATTTTTCTAGGGTTTTAAATTATTTCTGAGGGCTCACATAGTGGAGCCCTCTTATTAATTTCTAACTCCTTGATAGTGTTAATGTGTGTAGGATTTTAATGGCAGATCCGGTGTGTTGATAGCAGCTGTTTAAGCTAGAGTGGTCCAAGCTATAGGATACAACGAAGCCCACTCACTCTGTTGGGATTAAGGATACGTCTTCGGAAAATGCCACCACTTTGTGCCAGCTAGGGTTTTGGAGAACCCTAGCACGAATTGTAATTTTTGTATCACAAAAAGGGTTACAGGCCCTGTTGTACTCAAAAGGAGTTTCTAAACTCCATTGATAAATAAAAATCGTTTATTTTGTACAACTGTGTTATGTATTACTTTTTATTGTGATTTCTTTATATTTTGTTTGGCGTTGTATTTTTAATCTACAAGGTGGTTAGGAATAATTAAAGTTTTTAATTAAACTTTGTTTATATAAGGTCTATGATTATTATTTCAAAGGTGGATGAGTTGTTGATTTAATTTGATGTTCATGAAATTGAGAATTAAGATTTAGGATAAATAAGGAGTTGTTATAAAATAATTTCTGAGAGGTTTATTGATTATTATTTTGATAAGAATTTTTATTAAAAAAAAAAGGACTTTGGTGGATATGTTTATTAAGTTGGAGTAAAAAGGTGTAAATTGAGTTATGCTTTATCTTGTGATTATTATTTGAAGTCTACTAACCCTTATTGATATTAGAAAGGAAAGTTGTGTTTAGTGTGGCAGATTTTGTGGACAACTTCTTGGCATCAAAAAGGTATCGGCACATTCTCCTATTGATTGTTTATGGTGGTTGATTTCTAAAATATCATTGGAGTGAAAAGGATTGATTGTGGTTTACTTTTTGAAAGTGGTTGGTTGAATGCTTCAAGGTTTTCTGGTTTGAGAGTTGTGTTTAAACCTTGTTTTATAAGCATAGTTGTTGAAGTCTATTGGTTATGTAAAGAACTTGAAAATAACATGAGTATGATTGTTATGTGATATTTGTGGTTGAGAATTATTGGAAATATTTGAGTTGGTTGATACATGCTTGGACTAGGGTTTTGTGATAAAGAGTTATCCCTTGTGGTGATTGGTTGAGTTGAGTTTATTGAGCCTAGTCAAGTGATTGTGTGTGGTGATTGTTCAAGTCCCATGAAATAAACTATTCTATAATTCTGATTTGAGTTGAGATTGGGATTTGAGAATAGAACATATAGAGGCTCTAACAATTCTCTTTATGCTACTATAAGATTGATTTGAGTTGAGATTGGGATTTGAGTATAGAACATATTGAGTCTCTAATAATTATCTTTATGCTTCTATGAGATTGATTTGAGTTGAGATTGAGATTTGAGTATAGAAAATATTGAGTCTCTAACAATTCTCTTTATGCTTCTATGAGTTGAATTAAGTTGAGTCGATATTTGAGTTGAGATCATTGTGGATCATTGTTGTCATCCATTGTAGAGTGAATTGCCATTCATTGTTGAGTTCATCTTTGAGCCTTGCCTTCATATATTTGTGGATGATATTTGAGTACTACTTGAGTATGATTGATTGAGCCTTTGAGAAGGCATTTGGGATAGATTTATGGCAGTTTGTGTATGATTGATTGAGCCTTTGAGAAGACCTTTGGGATATATTTTTGGATATATTTGTGGCAATTTGTGTATGATTGATTGAGCCTTTGAGAAGGCTTTGTGGATAGTTTTTGGGATAGCTTTGTGGATAGTTTTAGACAGATTTGTGGACAGATTTGGGACATATTTTGATGAGGTTCTAAGTGAGTATATTGAGAATATTTGAGCAAGTTCTTGGTGAGCTTGCTAGAGCATATTTGGACAAGTTCTTAGTGAGCTTGTTGGAGAAAATTTGAGCAAGTTTTGTGTGAGCTTGTTGAGTAGTTTTGGAAAAGTTCTATGTGAGCTTGTTATGTAGATTTGGACAAGTTCTATGTGAGTTTGTTGAGAATTTTTGGACAAGTTCTGTGTGATCTTGTTATGCATATTTGGACAAGTTCTGTGTGAGCTTATTATTGTTTAGCTTTGAGCAGATCAAAGAAATCATTGTATTGGATAAGGATCCTCATTTCTATGTGAAATATTATAAGGATATTATCTTGTGGAGTACCCCACATCGGGGTAACCATGTTAAATCTTGTGTCTCAATTGTGTGTGGTGACTTGTGCTCTTGATTATTATTGCTATCTGAGTTATTAATGCACACTGCTATATTTGGTTATTGCAATTAAGGACATTAATTAATATTGGTTTGGAGAGAAAGTAAAAAGTGATCTTATACTATTCACCCCCCTCTCAGTATAATATTATGTTATTCAATTTGTATTAGAGTGGTTTCCTTCAAAAAGGCTAACATCTTAAGGGCAGATTCTACAAGAACACAAATGGCTTCACAGAATGAATCATCTACAAATAAGGCTCCACTAATTGATGGTAACAATTATGCTTTCTAGAGAATTATAATGAATAACTACTTGATATCACAAGGTTATGAGGTATGGTAGATGGTTGAAAAAGAGTATAAGGTTGAATGTGATCCTACGATAGATAATACTATCAAGAAATTGGTTGATATCAATGCAAGAGCAATGAATTGTATTTTGAGTGGGCTACGTGAGACAAATCTTGCAAAGGCCATGGTATGTAATTCAGCTAATGAAATGTGGACCAAGTTGTGAAATAATTATGAATAAGATTCAAAGGTAAAGTTGGCAAAACCACAAACTCATAGAAAAATATTTGAGGAATTGAAAATGGAAGATTATAAAGATATTGCAAAGTTTTTACTTTGAGTTGATGAGATTACTAACACCATGAGAGGCATAGGATTTGATATGAAAGAATCAAAAGTTACTCAAAAGCTTTTGAGATCACTTCCCATGAAGTATGATGCAAAAGTTTCAACAATAGAAGAAACAATGGATATCAACAAACTAAAAATTGAATAATTACAAGGAACTCTCATAGCTTATGAGATGAGGGTGAGTAAGCATCAGGTTCCAATAAAATAAATTGCATTCAAGGATTCATAGAATAAGAAATGAAAAGTTCCAGAGATAGATAGAGATCCATATAATGATGAGGAAGCTAACTTCATCAAAAGAAATAAGGACTCAAGGAATTATAGAGGATATGAGAAAAGTCAAATGCTACAAGTGTGGTGATTTTTGTCACTATGCACACAAGTGTCCACATGAAGAAAATAGTGATGATGAAAAATAGGATCATAGAAGAAAATAATATGGAAAGCATAAGCATGAAAAATATGATAGATACAAGAAAAATAGGTATGAGAAGAAGAAAAAATTTGTAAGGCAAAGAAATCTTACTACATTGTAGAAGCAAGTGATAGCTCAGATCACAATGATAGAGACAAGTCATATGATGAAAAGGAAGAACATCTATTCCTTGGAATAGAAGGTTAAAGAGAACAATGCTTTGTGTGTGGTCAAAGAGATCACAAATCTAGATATTGCAATGGTTTCAGTGATAGTGAAGATGAGATGACACATCAAAGAAATAGTCATGGTCAAAGAAATCATGAGAGTTTGTTTGCTATAGAATATTATAATAATCTCAGTGACAGTAAATATGAATAAGTCTCACTTTTGGTAATAGAAAA
Organism: Wollemia nobilis; assembly: GCA_028583015.1. NCBI lineage: Eukaryota > Viridiplantae > Streptophyta > Pinopsida > Araucariales > Araucariaceae > Wollemia > Wollemia nobilis. The sequence goes on along the minus strand of JAQPPZ010001190.1, from coordinate 1,934,659 downwards.
ATAAGAGGATGAGCCAAGAAAAAAAATATCAAAAATTAAAAGGCTAAAAGAAGAAATCAGGAATCTTGAAAACAAGATTCGAACAGATGTCAAAATCAGAGAAGAACTACTTCAGACAATCAGTGATTTAAGAGATGAGCTTCAAGATGCAAAAAGGTTAGAGGAAAGGATGAATGAAGAACTGAGGTTAATAACGGAAAGACATGACACATTAGATGAAAAGGTTCAAAAAGGAGTGGAAACATATTTTAAGGTTGTATCTCATTTCCAAGAAAAGTCACACTCAAAAGGAAAGGAAGTTCTAAAAAATGAAAGCAAGGAAGCACCTAAGATTCATGAAGAAAGTTCCAAAGCTCCTATGGCTCCAAATATCCAATTTGGATCTTGTTTTGAGATAGGTGAATCAAGTTCAAAAGGAAAAGAAATACTTGAAGAGGAAAACAAGGAAGAAACTAAGGAAGAAGATTTAGATACTACAAAGAAGGTTCAAGGATGCAATGCACAAGTTGAAAATAATCATAATGATAATGGTCAAGAAAGATATGAGGAACAAAGGCATGAACAAAGGGCTTTTCAAGGATATTGTTTTTCTTGTAATGGATTTGGACATAGGGCTATACACTGCAGGGTCTATAGATCAAAGAAGTTTTATTTTGCTATAAGGAACCTCAAAGGAAGAAGGTATGATTTTTAGGGACATTGCTTATCATGCAACGAGATTGGTCATAGAGATTCTTAGTGCAAAGAAAATGAGCAACATGGTTTTGGTTTAAGAGCTACACAATTCAGAAGTCATGGTCATATTGGTCATAAAAAAAGAACTTCACAATACAGGGTTCAGGAAAGGAATGGATATGGAAATCATTTCAAGAAAGAATTCAAGATTTGGGAACCATCTAAAGGCTACAATATCAAGTGTTTTAATTGCAATAACTTTGGACATATTGCAAAATGGTGTAGGACTCAATTCCAAACAAGTTCATGGAAAGAAGGTCAAACAGGTTCAAGACAAGAAGATCAAGTAATTCATCAAGAGAAGGATATCAAAAAAACATGGAAGGAAGTTGACAGAGGAAAGAAACAATGTAATATGGAAGTAAAAGTACTTCCACCCCAAAATTAATCACCTCAAAAGAGAAGGTGGTGAGGGGGCTAATCTTAAGAGTCATATATTTTAGCACCATAGGTGTACCTTTTGCCATTTATGTCAAAGGGGGAGAGATTTGAGTAAGGGGGAGAGCATTGAATTAGGGGGAGAAACCTCCAAAGAGAGCATTGAGTTAGGGGGATCAGCCTCCATAGAGAGTATTGAGTCAGGGGGAGCAACTTTTTTTCTTAGAGATGGTTTTTGCAGTGACTGTGATGATTTTCATTAGAGGTGTTGCCATCAATGGAAAAGGGGGATATTTTTAGAAATTTGAGTTATTTTATGTTGTCATTGATGTCACATGGATCACATTGAGTTTTGGTGGCCAAATGATATTTTGGAAAGCATGGATAAATACAAGGTTTTTGTGAAAACCAAGGCAGGCAAAATAAAAGGTTTTATTTAAAACCATGGATGGCAGATTTGAACTGGGTTTTTCTTAAAACCCAAGTTGGCCTTTCGTTTCATCAAAAAATGTGCCCCGGTGATGGAGATATTTAATTTTTTAATATTTAGTTTAAATTTTAATTATTTAAAATTAAAATTAAAATTAAAATTTAAAATTAAATATGCAAAATTTCCATCGATTTCATCAAAAATAATAAGGATACTATATAAATGGGATACCTAAGGTTCATAAACTAATCCTTTCTCGTGGTTAACAATCATTGGCTAAGCATCCAAATTGAGCTCGTGTGAAATTTTAGAAAGCAAAAGCAACGAATAAACGAAGGTTGGTCAAAGTCCAAAGTCATCGTGGGAAGAATGGCACATTGGCAGTTGGCTTTTGTCTAAGGTGTGTGGCAACACAAACATCAAGGTTTTGAATCCCATTTACTGCGTTCAAAATGCGTTGGAAGAAAAGCACTCGAAGCGCTTTTTATTTGTAGAAAGGGAGGAAATGTTTTAAGGCACATTGTGCCTTTCCCTTTCAAACGAGTGGCTAGCTCGTGTGGCAACCTTAGCCATGGCTAAGGTGCTCGTGGTGTGGGCAAGTCGAGGGTTTGAATCCCCTTGAGGAGTTAAATACATTTTTGTTCTAATTAAAATTTTTAAGCCCTGTTGAGTCGTGTTTTCACCCGATTGTGAAAGCACACTCTCCGGTAGGATCTGAGTCCAAAATCCTCTGCTTGCAAAGAAAATAACTTTCTCCAAGGTTCTGTTATGCTTAAATAATGTTGTTCAAATGAAATGCCAGGAATATCTTAGGGTTTGCAAGTGGATGTTAACAAGGGGCACTAGTGGTTTATTTAATTTGAATTTACAGTGGACTCAAAGTGAATGAATATACATTGATCTTGGATTTTGAAGGATTTTCAGTTATTAATTTGGATACAGTAATTAAATTGCAAAAAATAAAGCAAGGGTTTGAAAAATAAAGAAAAGTAAATACAGAGAAACTAAACTACGATCGAGAATGCTGCCATCGATTTGATGAAACCGAAGATACTGAGGTTTTATGCATGCAACCTAATCTAATGAACCTGCAAACTCACACAATCCAAATAAATTAGGTGCTGGTCTCTAGGGTTTCTATTGTAATTCCAGACTTAGGCATTCGCATGAAGCAACCAAGCACACTTGCATTAAACTTCACCTAAAAGCCTAAGAAATCTGGAATGGAAAGATAAAGCATTAAATCATGCATGCACAAAATGACTCCTTTCTCATCAGTGAGATGCCAATACTCTGTATTTTGTATTAAATGATATGTCAATTACATTCAAAGAATGTTCCAGGCATAAATATTCCAGAACAAAAAGAAGGAAATTGCCCAAGTATAGGCCCAGAATAGCACGAAGCTCTTGTCTCTGCAACTCTACAATCGGCAATTTCCAACCCTTCCTTCAATCTGCACTTCTATTTTTATACTGTCTGGCATGGCTCTTCGATTCTCCCTGGTCGCTTCGTTTCATCTTCCTGCATGTGACCCTTCGAATTCTCGCATTTTCCTTGTCTTTATTCCATGTTTAATGCCAAAACGCCTAAAATCCTTCGCTGCATGTAACGCTCCTAGACCTGACACCTGCATGCCACGTGCCACACGCTCTCTGCGCCTTCTATAACGCCATTCTATAAAAAACCCGACAAAAACTGCATGCCGCCTGCTCACCTTCTTAGCCGCGAAAACGCGACATGTCGCGAAATCGCGACATGTCGCGATATCGCTACACTCTTCCCGGTCGTACATCCTTGGCAGCATCTTGTCGCGATATCGCGACCGTTTCTATTCTGAGCCTTCCTTCCACAAATTGTAGCGATATCGCTACCATCTCTCCGTCGGGCTTCCTTCTCACCAAGCTGTAGCGATATCGCTACCATCTCTCCGTCGGGCTTCCTTGGCAACTTTACGTCGCGACATCACGACCATTATCCTTCTCTTGCCTTCTTTCCAAACGTCGCGATATCGCTTTTTGATATCGCTACCTTTTCTTTCCTTGCAAACTGTCGCGATATCGCTGACGTTTTCTCCTCCTTCAATCGAAATCGCGACCATTTTTTTTTTGACCATTTTTTATTTGCAAAACGTCACGAAATCGCGACCATTTTCTCCATCCGTAGTTCCAAACACGTCGTGAGATACGTGACCATTTCTTTCGTACACCTTTGCTGAATCGGTCATCAAAATCGTGACGTATTTCCTCTTCGAGTCCTTTAGCTGTTTCCTGTCGCGATATCGCGACATTTTTCCTTCGTACACCTTTCCAAAACACGTCACGAAATCGTGACACTTTTCATCATCCGTACGCTTCGGCAAAACACGTCACGAAATCGTGACCATTCTCACTCTTCTCCAATGGCGTGTCGACGATTTCGCGACATCATTTCTCTTCTTCTCACCTTCACCCTTCGACATGTCGTGATTTCGTGACAACTTTCAATTTTCTTTTCTCTCCTCTTCGGCAGCGATGGAGCTACATGTCACGATTTCGTGACAACTTTCTTGTTTTCGGCGGCGGATGGCGCGACCAGTCGCGATTTCGCGACATGTCACGATTTCGCGACACTTTTCAACACTTAGGCACTTTTTCTCTTTTCTTCAATTTTAGCATCTGGGTCACCGAGATTCTTCTCTGCAAGCCTACAAAAAGGTGGGTCCCCAATTTTGGGGTGTGTTGTGGATCAACCACAACAAATGGCGACTCTATTTGTCAAATGCTCTTGAGCATTTTAGTAAGAACCCAACCTGAAACATATCACAAACTCGCAAACATATATTAGCACATAAGCCAAATAACAAATGCCCAAAGATCAGAAGTACATGAATCATCAGAACTATCAAGTATTAGCTCAGTGTGTGCAATGTGTTTTCATTCCCTATTGTTTGAAATTGATCAACATTCCATTATCAGTTTTGCATGAATGCATATGTGGGATGGTGAATGATTTGTGTACCCTAATGAATGTGCAAGGAGATTTGCTTCCATAAAAGGCATGGTACTTCTTCTATTACTATGTACAAGCATTCAAGATTGCCAAACCCTCTTAGGATCCACTAATTCATTACCTTATTGTATCCCAAAGTTGGTTATAAGTCCCTACTATCTAGAACCCATGTGCAAGTGAATGTGAAATCAGAACTTTGGGGAATCAGACTCCCAACCAACCGAGATGAGAGTTTAACCTTATCCTTACTATTCTGATTTAGAGTTCATTACCTCACTTTAAGCAAAATAATTAAACCGGTTATGGAAGAAATGGTCATGCTAGTCTAACCCTCTAGACAATCAGTGGTCTTGTTTTTTAGGCAAGACATGATGCCATGCATGGGCATATCTAACCCCACAATCCAAAACTTATCTCCATTTCTTTGGACCTTGGGGATGACTACCCATCCTTTGCAGAGGACAAGTAGTACGATCCTTACAATCCAATATAAAGATGAGATGGGAAAAAAATTATTTATTTATTTATTATATTTTTTTTTTCTTGGACCTTGGGGATGACTACCCATCCTGGTTAGGGACATGTAGTACGATCCTTACAATCCAAACTTTAGATGTAAATGGAAAATATTAATTTTGTTACTTAGACCTTGGGGATGACTACCCATCCTTTGCAGAGGACAAATAGTACGATCCTTACAATCCAAGGCTGATTATGAAATGAGACATAAGAGCTTTGGGGAATCAGATTCTCAACCAACCGAGATGAGAATTTATACCCTATCCTTACTACTCCATGTGGGTCAAATCAAAGCTTTGGGGAATTGGATCCTCAACCTAAGTTCGATGAGGATTTAACCCTATCCTTACTACTCTGATTTTAGGCTTTAAGCCTAATGGAAGTGGTCAAAACCACTGTTTTAAGGATCATGTTGCATAATAGGATAGACATGAATAACTTCTTTCGCCCAACCTTTTCCTCCAAGTTAGGTTTTGATCATTTTGCTCAAGATCCTTTTTAATGTATGAGACGTGCTTGGTTCTAGATATCTCAAGACTCAGTTTCCAACCTTAGGAGCTACTTACATATATGTTATAACACAACCCTAAGAGGATTTGACATACTTTAATGGCTTGTACCTAAGATGCATATGTAACTAAGGTGAGATGTATGTAGGGTGAGATGGAACATGAATGCATTATTTCTTGAATTGCAAATGAAATGATTTGTCATGCAAAACTAACTCTTTCATGTATCACAAAGTCAAACAATATAACTTAAAAATGTTTTATGCTATTTGTGGAGCTTTTACAAGACAATTCCAATATTTCATATTCTCCTAATCCTTAAGCATAAGTTGACATCTCAATTTTCTATTTTATTATTATTATTATTATTTATTTTTTTATTCAAAATTAACACACATGTCAATTGAAATCAAATCCATAACCAAAATCCTAGCTAAACTAACAATCCTAAACAATAAAAACAAAATCTGAAAATCCCCCACCAAAACCAAAAGAATAATATCAAAGTCTCACAACCTAAGGGCTAAAATAATGCTTTAAAATCTGCCCATTAACCGGTAGCATGAAATCTTCCCCTTCTAATGTTTTTAGCCTGAAGGTATTCTTCCCAAGAATCTCTGAAATCTGATATGGGCCCAACCAAAGACAATCAAACTTTTGATGATTCCCTTTTTCCTCATGTCTTTTGTCCCATAGTAATACCAAATCTGAAATTCTGAATGATTTAACTTTGGCCCTTCTGTCAAACCACCTTTTGACAAGCTGCACGGTGTTTATTCATGTGATTCATGGCCTCTTCTCTCTTTTCATCAAGGTGCAACAACTGGCTCAACCTGGCTTCAACTTGATCCTCTGTCCCCAAGTACTCTTGTATGAAATGTAAGGTCTGCAACTTCAAATTTGTTGGAAATATCGGGTCTTGCCCATAGACCAAATGATAGGGAGTATTCCCTATGGACTCTTTCACTCTGGTCCTATCTGCCCAAAGGGCAAACTTTAGTTGACTGTGCCAGTCCCAAGGGTTCTTTTCCAGCAACTTCTTAATAGTATTCAACAAATTCTTATTTGAAGACTCGGCCAACCCATTTCCTTGAGGATAGTAATTGGATGCAAACTTTAAGCTCACTTTGTTATCATATGCCCAATCTGCAAATTGTGTAGAAATAAAAGCTTTACCATTGTCATCGACAATAGAGTCGGGCATTCCAAATCTTGTTATAATTTGATCCTCAAGAAATTTAATCACAACATCTGTGGTGGCATGTTTAGTAGGAATCGCCTCTGTCCACCTTGTACAATAGTCTGTAGCTATCAAAATGAATTTGTGAGAATCGGAAGAATTTGGGTTAATAACCCCAATAAAATCTAGTCCCCACTTGTGCAAACGGTCTCATTTCGACTACAGGTTGCAACGGCATGGCTGCATTTCTTTCTCTATTTGCAGCCACTTGACAGATGTGACAAGATCGTACATGGGTATGCGCATCCTTGAAAATATGTGGCCAGTAGTATCCTGCTCTCAGGATTTGATGTGTTGTAGCATTGGCTGCACCATGACCAGTTCCATGTTTCCCGTGAAATTCCTGCAACACCCCGGCAACTTCTTCTTTGTTCAAGCACCTCAGGTAGATGCCTTCATGATTCTTCCTGTAAAGCACACCAGATTTTATTAGATAGTTAACAGACTTAAGCCTTAAAGCTCTTCTCTGTGTTGAATTCAGATTAGAAGGACACTTACCAGTCAATAAAAATTGCACAATATCAACATACCAGTCGTCCTTAGCCATGTATTATGTATTTGAGCATTGACCTATTATTTGCGGATTATTTTCTGCGATCGCCTTTGCCAGTCCTTGTCCTCGAACTAGTTTCATTGGTTGGATTTCGAGATCAAATTCTTGGATGGTTGAAATCCATTTTCCTCTCTTCTCACCTAGTTCATTCTGCAAAAACATGGTCTTGACAGCAGAATCGGGCACGATGGCGATAATTCTGCTGTGCACGATGTAGTGCCTAAATTTTTTCATGGTTTTAAAAAGTGCGTACATTTGCTTATCAAGGATTGAATACCTTAATTGAGCGTCTTTCGGAGGGGCACTTAAAAATGCAATGGGTTTTTCGGCACTATCCTCACCTTTTTGGGTTAAGACACTCGCAAAGGAGTGTTCCGATGCAAAAGCGTAAATATAAAAAGGCTTGGAGTAATCTGGGCTTATAAGGACGGGGGCTCTGGAAATGGCATCTTTGATATTCTGGAAAGCCACTCTACTTTCCTCGTTCCATTTTACATCCACATCTTTCTTGAGCATCTGGTTTAGAGGTTTGGCTATCTCAGCAAAGCTAGAGATAAACTTCCTCACAAAATTGACTTGCCCAAAGAAAGATCTCGGTTCTTTTTACTTGCTCGGGAGAGGTAGGTTTTGGATAGCTTGTATCCTTTACGGGTCGATGGATATGCCCTCTTTTGAAATGATGTGACCCAACAATTTCCCTTTCGTTACTCCGAAAATGCACTTTTTGGGATTTAAGGAAATTCCATGTTCTCTGCATCTTTGAAGCACTTTCTTCAAATCTTTAACATGATCCTCTCTCTTCTTCGAGAAAGCTGGGATATCATCCACATACACGATGATGCATTTGCCTATTAGCCCTTTGAATGCGTAATCCATGGCGCGTTGAAAAGTTACACCGATGTTTAACAGTCCGAACGACATTCTCTTATATGCAAATGTCCCCCACTTGGTAGTGAAGGCTGTTTTCATCCTATCATCTGGATGTATAAGAACTTGGTTGTACCAGAATATCCATCGAGAAAGGACATCATTTCAGATCCATTTACCATTTGCAGAATTTCATCGATTGATGGTAATGGATAATTATCTTTTTGAGAGGCTTTATTAAGATTTCGAAAATCTATGCACAACCTAATCTCTCCACTCTTTTTTCTCATTGGAACGAGGTTGGCCACCCAGGTTGAGTGCCTAACAGGAAAAATGATTTTCGCTTCCAATAATCTTCTAACCTCCTTTTCGATCAAAGGCTCCAATAGCGGGTTAACAACTCGTTGTCTTTGCCTAAAAGGCTTGGAGTCCGGCTTCAAAGGGATGGTATGTGTGATAATGTTCAGTTTGTAAGTCTTCGGCTCATTGTAGTTCCAAGCAATACAATCTATGTAATGCTTCAAAGCCTGTCATTATATTGCTCCTTTCTTCCTCTGTACATGCCTTTGCTATGTACACCTCCTTTGGATTGTCTGCACTTCCCAGATTAATTGAATCGCATGCATCTTTGGGGAGTGGGACTCTTTTTCTTTTCTTGTTCTTGCATTCCATGTCGAACATCTTTTCTAATGAAACCACGTCTTTAGGAATTTTGTTGGATTGATACGCAGTTTCACTTTCTTCTGTTTCATCTTGCCACCTTTGTTCCTCATCAATCACCTGATTTTCAAAAATACCCGAGTTTGTGACAAACTTGAAGATGTGCCTGTCACATTCAAAAACCTAGAAATTCTTCACATTATCAGGTATTGATGGACAAGGAACCAGCTCGATGGAAAACTTTTTACATCTTTTTATATCCATCGGGTTTAACATGCCCGTGGCGACTGCAAGAGAGTCTGCTATTCGATTTCCTTTCCTAGAAATAAGGGCTATGTTGAATGCATCAAACTCCTCCATGAGGTCCATAACCCTAGTCCTATAAAGGCTCAGTATTTTGTCACGGCATGTATACTGTCCTTTGATTTGCTTGACAACCAACTCAGAATCTCCCAAAACCTTCAAGCATTTAACATGTTTGCTCAATGCTAGACGTAAACCATAGATCAATGCTTCGTATTCTGCCACATTGTTTGTGCAAGGAAATTGCGATCTGTAGGCAGCCAATAATGGTTTACCTCCTGGACCAGTGAGCTCGACTCCGGCTCCTGCTCCCTGTCTAGACTTTGATCCATCAAACTTGAGCAACCACGTGTAATCCTTTTCCTCAGAAGAACCACCATGACACACTTCTTCTTTAAGCTCATCAGCAGCTTTCTCAACATCAAGAGCATAGACCCCTAGGTCTGGCTCAAAAAACTGAACCTCATTCGGCTTGTTAAAATCCGTTATAATCTCCTTAAGCCTCGGTTCGTTTTCCACTCTGATTTGGTTAGCAATGCCCTTCCATGGCAGCCACATATGCGAGCAGTCTGTTGCAAAATAGCCATTCAGCGTTTTCATCCAATCTCTCGCAAGTAACATTCCATACCTACTTGGGATGTTAACCACCAAAATGTCTACAACCTGCTGGACCACGGGTTCAGAATTTAATTGAATCTTGACATCATATAAGGTCCCTACTACATTTACCTCTGAACGGTCCAATTGCAAGACCGTGCATTTGGATGAAACCAGTTGTAGACCCGGCATTTGACATATCTCTGTAGGCATGAGGTTGCTCGTGGCTCCTGTGTCCACCAAACGGTTATGCAAGTTCTTACCCGCAATTCTCGAGTCAATAAGAATGGCGGGACATCCCTTCTCTCCTTTCGCAAAATCGGATGGGATTCAGCTCTTTTTCCTTCCACATCGGATCAGGTGAGTTCAAAGCTCTTATCAACGCCTCCTTTTGACCAGGCAATTTAGCTGCGTCCAGGAATGAAAGGCTAGATTTGGACTTCTTCATATCCTCCACCACGTCATAATTTGGTTTTTCGAATTTGACTATCTTCTGGACGTCATTGGACATTTCTCTTCCGAGTGGAGGGGGAGGGTTGTTACTTGCCTTTGTATCTGGAGGAAGAATAGAATTGTTTGGAGGTGTTGATGAGGTTTTAGGGGCTTTCGATTTACTCCTCAAATGGTACCCATGAGTCCCCTTTCTGAAATCTCGAAAAGCTTGCACCTCCTGTTCCAAAACTTCGTCTTCTTCCTCCTCGCTTTCACCCTCTTGGTGATATATTGTTTCCATCACCATAATATTTTCATCTTGATGATACGATGGATCCTCATTTGATACTAGTTCCAAATCATCAACTTGTGCCTGAAGACAATGAGTGTATCTAGCAATCTCAGGACAATTCTTCTCATTGTGTTCTTTTGTGTTATGTAACCTGCACCCCCTTTCCCATGCCAAATCTGAAAGATTCAAAAGAGAATTGGATTGGCTAGGGCCTACAGAAGCATCTAATTGATTAGCAATGGGAGCAGGAACTCCCCCATTGTTTGGCTTGGTGTTCCAGTGCCTCCCTCTATTGTTAAAATTCTGACTTGGGTGAGGGGCATGGGACTCATATTTCTGTTGTTGAACCCTGTCATTACTTAGTTTATGCACTAGTTTCGTGAGCTCTTCGACTTGCGAAAAAACATCCTTCGGTGGAATCATATTGTTGTTAACCCCTATTGGATTCGCATAATTAATGGGATCTTGATTCCACATTTGGGTCGGGTTCTGAGGAATTTGATTCCCATATGGATTAATACCTTGAATCGGGATTGGATTCGGAACAGGAACTATGGCTTGAGGATTGACTTGACTAGTTTCCTGCGTAGTTGATTGACTGTTCTGCAAAAATGCGAGAACAGGTGGAATGGCTGTGATTGGTTGGATTGGAATGGGTGCATATGCGGGTCTTTGGTGGATACGACTGCTTGGTATGGGAAGGCGTTCAAACTTGGCATTTGTGGTGCCATGATTTGATTTTCCTAGGGAGCTTGACCATATGGAGCACCTTTGTCCCATCATAGGCATCTAGGTAAACCCGTAGCCTTGCGGTGTCAATTCTTGCTCAATAGTCATGGCTTCATTATAGGCCAAAGCCAGCGTGGTGACCCGAGGATTATGCCTTGCAAACATGGCTGTCATGGGGTCCAATGCCCCAAAATATATCTGCAAAGCCACTGCGAGGATCGATGGCAAAATGTCTAATTGCTCTGTTATAGTTCTTTTGGAATCTCCGATTAAACATTCGGATTGGTTCCCCTTGGCCCCGTTTGCATGTAATAAACTGATTGTAAATAGTTGCGGGATCTAAGGGTGACCTAAATTGATTGACAAAGGCATTTTCCATTTGTGTCCAAGAGGTGATTGAACCAGTTGGCAAGCATATATACCATTCATATGCTATTGGATCCAAGCTCATGGGGAAAAGTCTACAAGGCTACATCTTCATGCTGAACTTGCGACCTAATTAAAACATCCCTATAGGCTTGGATATGTTCTTCTGCTATTCTTAGGCCATCTGGCTTGTATTTAGGCAGAAATATTTCAATGTTCTTGGGGATTTCATGGATATCCCCGACAATATTCAAAGGAGTATTGTTAGCTCCATACCAAGGAGCCACTGGAGCTTGAGCCATTTGACTCAGAATTGATGTAGACATACCTACAATAGCAGTAGAAATATTACTAACTATAGGCACACTAGGGGCAACGGATATTACTGGTGTAGGTCCACTCGACGTTCCTGGAGAAAACAGGCCTTTTGCGATTGGTGTGCTTACGACTTGCTTGGCTTTACCCTTGGGAGTACCAGTAAGGTCGTGAAAAATGGTTTCTCCGGTTGTTTGAGACCTGGTCGCAATACGGCGTGGTGGGTCCAGCCTGCCTGAGGAAACCCTCGGCTAGTTCGAAGAAAACCTGCAACAAACACAAAAAAAGTGTTGCAGTTTAGCCGTAAATAATTTCAGAATTAAATCAAAAACAAAATATTCAGATATGAAAATTGAAATAGATAAACCGATTCGGGCCCTCCTTCTAGCGCCAATCTGTTGAGTGGTGTTTTCACCCGATTGTGAAAGCACACTCTCCGGTAGGATCTGAGTCCAAAATCCTCTGCTTGCAAAGAAAATAACTTTCTCCAAGGTTCCTGTTATGCTTAAATAATGCTGTTCAAATGAAATGCTAGGAATATCTTAGGGTTTGCAAGTGGATGTTAACAAGGGGCACTAGTGGTTTATTTAATTTGAATTTACAGTGGACTCAAAGTGAATGAATATACATTGATCTTGGATTTTGAAGGATTTTCAGTTATTAATTTGGATACAGTAATTAAATTGCAGAAAATAAAGCAAGGGTTTGAAAAATAAAGAAAAGTAAATGCAGAGAAACTAAACTACAGTCAGAATGCTGCCATCGATTTGATGAAACCGAAGATACTGAGGTTTTATGCATGCAACCTAATCTAATGAACCTGCAAACTCGCACAATCCAAATAAATTAGGTGCTGGTCTCTAGGGTTTCTACTGTAATTCCAGACTTAGGCATTCGCATGAAGCAACCAAGCACACTTGCATTAAACTTCACCTAAAAGCCTCAGAAATCTGGAATGAAAGATAAAGCATTAAATCATGCATGCACAAAATGACTCCTTTCTCATCAATGAGATGCCAATACTCTGTATTTTGTATTAAATGATATCTCAATTACATTCAAAAAATGTTCCAGGGCATAAATATTCCAGAACAAAAAGAAGGAAATTGCCCAAGTACAGGCCCAGAATAGCACGAAGCTCTTGTCTCTGCAACTCTGCAATCGGCAATTTCCAACCCTTCCTTCAATCTGCATTTACGGTTTTATAGTGTCTCTCGTGGCTCTTCGATTCTCCCTGGTCGCTTCGTTTCATCTTCCTGCATGTGACCCTTCGAATTCTTGCCTTTTCCTTGTCTTTATTCCATGTTTAATGCCAAAACGCCTAAAATCCTTCGTTGCATGTAACGCTCCTGCAGACCTGACACCTGCATGCCACGTGTCACACGCTCTCTGTGCCTTTCGTAACGCCACTCTACGAAAAACCCGACAAAAACTGCATGCCGCCTATTCACCTTCTCAGCCGCGAAAACGCGACATGTCGCGAAATCGTGACATGTCGCGATATCGCTACATTCTTCCCGGCCGTACATCCTTGGCAGCATCTTGTCGCGATATCGCGACCGTTTCTATTTTGAGCCTTCCTTCCACAAATTGTAGCGATATCGCTACCATTTCTCCATCGGGCTTCCTTCTCACCAAGCTGTAGCGAAATCGCTACCATCTCTCCGTTGGGCCTCCTTGGCAACTTTACGTCGCGACATCGCGACCATTATCCTTCTCTTGCCCTCTTTCGACAAACCGTCGCGATATCGCTCTTCGTGATATCGCTACCACTTTCATCTTCCGTACGCCTTGGCAAAACCTGTCGCGATATCGCGACGTTTTCTCCTCGGCCCTTTCAAAAACGTGCGGAAATCGCGACCATTTTCTGTTTGCCAAAACACGTCGCGAAATCGTGACCATTTTCTCCGTCCGTACGCTTTGCCAAAACACGTCGCGAAATCGCGACCATTCTCTTCGTCCGTACAGTTTGCCAAAACACGTCGCGAGATCGCGACCATTTTCTCTATCCGTACACCTTTGCTGCAATCGGTCGCGAAATCGTGACGTCTTTCCTCTTCGAGTCCTTTAGCTGTTTCCTGTCGCGATATCGCGACGTTTTTCTGCTTCCGTACACCTTTCCAAAACACGTCGCGAAATCGCGACACTTTTCATCATCCGTACGTTTCGGCAAAACACGTCACGAAATCGTGACCATTCTCATTCTTTTCCAACGGCGTGTTGCGATTTCGCGACATCATTTCTTTTCTTCTAAACAGCATGTCGCGATTTCGTGACACCCCTTTCTTTTCTCCTCAGCGACATGTCGCGATTTCGTGACAACTTTCAATTTTCTTTTCTCTCCTCTTCGGCAGCGATGGAGCTACATGTCGCGATTTCGCGACAACTTTCCTATTTTCGACAGCGATGGCGCGACCAGTCGCGATTTCGCGACATGTCGCGATTTCGCGACACCTTTCAACACTTAGGCATTTTTTCTCTTTTCTTCAATTTTAGCATCTGGGTCACCGAGATTCTTCTCTGCAAGCCTGCAAAAAGGTGGGTCCCCAATTTTGGGGTGTGTTGTGGATCAACCACAACAAGCCCTAAGTTGGAGTTATAAGGTGGTTAGGAATAATTAAAGTTTTTAATTAAACTTTGTTTTTATAAGGGTTGTGATTATTATTTCAAAGGTGGATGAGTTGTTGATTTAATTTGATTTTCATGAAATTGAGAATTAATATTTAGGAGAAATAAGGAGTTGTTATAAAATAATTTATGAGAGGTTTATTTATTATTATTTTGATAAGGGTTTTTATTAAAAAAAAGGACTTTGGTGGATGTGTTTATTAAGTTGGAGTAAAAAGGTTTAAATTGAGTTATGCTTTATCTTGTGATTATTTTTTGAAGTCCACTAACCCTTATTGAGATTGGAAAGGAAAGTTGTGTTTAGTGTGGCAGATTTTATGGATAACTTCTTGGCATCAAAAAGGTATGGGCACATTCTCTTATTGATTGTTTATGGTGGTTGATTTCTGAAATATCATTGGAGTGAAAAGGATTGATTGTGGTTTCCTTTTCGAAAGTGGTTGGTTGAATGCTTCAAGGTTTTCTGGTTTGAGAGTTGTGTTTAAACCTTGTTTTATAAGCATAGTTGTTGAAGCCCATTGGTTATGTAAAGAACTTGAAAAGAACATGAGTATGATTGTTATGTGAGATTTGTGGTTGAGCATTGTTGGAAACATTTGAGTTGGTTGATACATGCTTGGACTAGGGTTTTGGGAGAAAGAGTTGTACCTTGTGGTGATTGGTTGAGTTGATTTTATTGAGCCTAGTCAAGTGATTGTGTGAGGTGATTGTTCAAGTCCCATGAAACAAACTATTCTATAATTTTGATTTGAGTTGAGATTGGGATTTGAGAATAGAACATATAGAGTCTCTAACAATTCTCTTTATGCTTCTATGAGATTGATTTGAGTTGAGATTGGGATTTAAGTATAGAACATATAGAGACTCTAAAAATTCTCTTTATGCTTCTATGCAATTGATTTGAGTTGAGATTGGGATTTGAGTATAGAACGTATTGAGTCTCTAACAATTCTCTTTATGCTTCTATGAGTTGACTTGAGTTGAGTTGATATTTGAGTTGAGTTGAGTTGAGATTATTGTGGATCATTGTTGTCATCCATTGTAGAGTGCATTTCCATTCATCGTGGAGTTCATCTTTGACCCTTGACTTCATAAAGCTATGGATGAGATTTGAGTACTACTTGATTATGATTGATTGAGCCTTTGAGAAGGCCTTTGGGATAGATTTCTGGATAGATTTGTGGCAGTTTGTGTATGATTGATTGAGCCTTTGAGAAGGCCTTTGGGATAGATTTCTGTACAGATTTGTGGTAGTTTATGTATGATTGATTGAGCCTTTGAGAAGGCTTTATGGACAGTTTTTGGGACAACTTTTTGGATAGTTTTAGAAAAATTTGTGGACAGATTTGGGATAGATTGTTATGAGGTTTTGAGTGAGTCTATTGAGCAAAGTTGAGCAAGTTCTTGGTGAGCTTGCTAGAGCAGATTTGGAAAAGTTCTTAGTGATCTTGTTGGAGCAGATTTGAGCAAGTTCTATGTGAGCTTGTTGAGCAATTTTGGACAAGTTCTTTGTGAGCTTGTTATGTATATTTGGACAAGTTTTGTGTGAGCTTGTTATTTTCTAGCTTTGAGCAGATCAAAGAAATTTGGACAAGTTATGTGTGAGCTTGTTGAGCAGTTTTGGACAAGTTCTGTGTGAGCTTGTTATGCATATTTGGACATGTTTTGTGTGAGCTTGTTATTTCCTAGATTTGAGCAGATCAAATAAATCATTGTATTGGATAAGGATCCTTATTTCTATGTGAAATATTATAAGGATATTATCTTGTGGAGTACCCCACATTGGGGGAACCATGTTAAATATTGTGTCTCAATTGTGTGTGGTGACTTGTGCTCTTGCTTACTATTTCTATCTGAGTTATTAATGCACACTGCTATATTTGGTTATTGCAATTAAGGACATTAATTGATATTGGTTTGGAAATAAAGTAAAAAGTGGTCTTATACTATTCACCCCCCTCTTAGTATAAGCTTGTGTTCTTCAAACTCTGGTCTAAAATGTAAGCGGGTGCTCGACAATAGTAGAAAAAACCCATGGGTGCTTGGGGATGATGGGAAGAACCCAGAGGCACTCGATGGTAGAAGGAAGTGCCCAAAGGTGCTTGACGTTGATAGGAAATGCCTGGAGGTGTTTGAGAACTAAGATAAATATCTATAGAAGTAGATCTAGCTGAGTGAAGTGAGTGGTGATGGATGCAGAGGCTATGGAAAGCAAGGGTGGATGGCGAGAATGCTTGGATACTCCAAGGGGAACTTGGGAAATCTGGGACTCAGGGAAAATACTCAAATTTTGTAGTGAGCTGCTTAGGGTAAACTGCTTTGAAAACTTAGGCTGCTTAATGGGTTGAATCATCAAAATGGATCCTATTTATAATCTCACCTAGGGCACATTAGGGTTTTGATGATACAATTTGTGAGGTCAAGATTAAAACATGACAAAGGATGGAGATTAAATCTGGGTATGTGACATGGATCAAGTCGAATGAATGGTTTGGATTAAATCAAATCGAATGGCTGATATATATATATATATATTATATATAAAATATTTGGATTTTTTGAGAAGATGAGTTGTCATTGATGTCAAGAGTGAGTGGTCATTGATGTCAACATTTCAGCACCAGTCAGTGGTAGTTTTAGTGGGCAGCATCAGTTTCAGGTTCTCTAGTAATGGTAAAAGGATAGTCCAGTTTCAGTTAATCAAGACCCGGTTCCCAAAAATCAGATATGGTTCAAAGTGCAAAGAAGAAGCCCAAGAGAATAACATTATAATATTTTTTATAATATTATAAAGGAAATTTTTAAATTAATTATAAATTAATTTATAATTTAATTTATTTAACTTAAGTTATTTAAATTAATTATAAGTTAGTTTATTTTAATTTTTATAACCCTAAGGTGGGCTACCAAATTATAATTCAAAAATTTGAAATTTGAATTCCAAGTGTCGACGTGAGAGCAAAATTTTAAAACATGTATAAAAAGGGGGATCATCCCACCTTAGAAAAATTACCATGCCTTCGAATTTTAATACATGTGAACCTTGTGAATAGTGTTGCATCCAAGAAAAGAGAGAGCGTTGTAATTTTCATGCAAGTCAAGCAGTGAACCAATGCATAAGGTGAAGGAAGTACTTTCTTCCTTCAAGTGGGCATCACTAGCCCATGCGGTGGACTCCCAAGCACTAAGGCACTTAGGCTTGGGGATATGACAGATCGAATCATGCTAAAACCCCCTTTTGGGAAAATTAAGAGGTATACATTGAAATTTAGCGTCAGAAATTTCGAAAGGGTTACTTGAGTGTTTAAATATTAATTTTTGCATTTTTTTTTGGTTTGAAAGGTAATAAGGGGTGTTATAAGGGTTATGCAAAATTAAATTTTTGGTTTAGTGTTTGGAAAGGGTACTAAAACGTTTTAGGAAAATTGTGTGAAATATTGTGGTGTTGGATATTATTTTAAGTTGGAGTTTATAAGGTGTATCCAAGAAATTATTATTTTTCTTGTATGATTTGATGGTTTTTAATTTACAAAGGAGTAATAAGGCATAATTGAACTTTGAGTATTTTTGTGTCCAAGGAAGATTTGAGAAAGTGTTAAGAGTGAAATTTTTTCATCTAACCATTGAAATTGGAAAGAAGGAAATTGTGATTTAGACAGGTTTTTCTAAGGGCACTTATACATCAAACAAAAGGTATGGATATATTATTCCTAGTGAGTGTTTATTGAATGTTGTGAATGCAAAGTTGGAGTGAAAAGGATTGTTTGGTAAGCATGGTTGAGTGTGATTTGATTTAATGCTTCAAATTTTTTTGGAATAAAAATTTGTTGATAAAACCTTATTTTATAAGCATTATTGTTGAAGTGAGTGAACTTGAACTAGGGTTTGCAAATATCATGAGTATAATTCTTATGTGATATTGGTTGATAAGCATTGTTGAAAATATTTGAGTGAGTGTTCATATGCTTGGACTAGGGTTTGTGATAAAGTATTATTTCATTGAGTGATTGGTTGAGTAGAGTTGATTGAGCCTAGTCAAGTGGATGTGTGAAATGATAGTTCAAGTTCTATGAAACAAATTGTTCTATATTTTGAATTGATTTGAGAAAGAGGTTGAGTGTTGATGAGTGTGAAAAATATTGAGTCTCTAACAATTCTCTATATTTTTTTGTGATAAAAGAGATATTGTAAGTGATTGAGACTTTATGAATGTGAAGCATATTGATTCTCTAACAATTCTCTATATGTTTCTAAAAGAGTGATTGAGCATTGAGGTGAATGTGAAGCATATTGTGTCTCTAACAATTCTCTATATGTTTCTAAAAGAGTAATTGAAAGTTATTGAGCATTGTGATTAATGTGAAGCATATTGAGTCTCTAAAAATTCTCTTTATGTTTCTATGATATTGGACAAGTTTTAGAGAGGACTTGTTGAGCAAGTTTGGGGTAAGTCTTTGAGAAGACTTGTGGACATATTTGTGTAAGCTTTTATGGAGGTGTACAATACATATTGAGAGCAGATTTGGATAAGTTCTAGTGAGGACTTATTGAGAAAATTTGGACAAGTTCTAGTGAGGACTTGTTGATCAGATTTGGACAAGTTCTAGAGAGGACTTATGGAAAAATTAGTGTGAGATTTTGTGGAAGATTACAAGGCAGAATTGAGACAAGTATTTGAGAAGACTTGTGAGCAGAGTTGATTGATTAATTTGTTCAAACCTTGAGTTAAGTTTTGGGGTAGATCTAGCAGAGTTGATTTGAGATTGAGTCAAGATTTGTGTTAAGGCTTGAGGATAGAGATTGAGGACATATTTGGGCTAGATCGAAGGACTATGTTTAGTACAGGTTAGAGGATAGAGATTGAGGACAGATTTATAATAGATCAAAGTACTGTGTTTAGTGCATATCATAGGATAGATATTGAGGATAGATTTGTGCTAGATCGAAGGACTGTGTTTAGTGTAGATCAAAGGACAAAGATTGAGGATAGAGTTTGGTGTATATTTGAGGACAGGTTTGTGCCAAACTAGAGATAAATATTGAGCAGATTTTTGTAGATCGAAGTACCATGTTTAGTGTAGATTTGAGATAGAGATATGAAGGTGATAGAGTATAGAGGATGATAATCTCCAGTGAATAGAGATCCATTAGCCAAGGTAGTGAGAATAGGTGTCTTCAATGGATATAGATCCATTAGCCAGAGCAATGAGGGCAACAGTTCTTCTATAATATCACCAGTCGGATCTAAGGAGAAAGGAGTTCTCCTATGGATAGATATCCATGAACTTGATTAGGGGATTGGTGTATCCTTTGGACAGAGGTCCATAAAAATTATAGTAGGGAAAGGATTCCCAAGAGATTTATTGAGAAAATTTTAGTGAAATATTTTCTCCATGGAGTATCCCACATTGGGTGAACCACATAAAATCAGTTTCTCTATTGTATGTGGTGATTTGTGCATTTTTTTAATTACTATTGTTGATATTGCTATCTATACATTGCATAATATTTATTGGGAAAGAAAAGTAAAAAGTGGTCTTATACTGTTCACCCTTCTCTTAGTATAAGCTTGTGTTCTTCAATTTGTATCAGAGCGGGTTCCTTCAAAAGAGTTTAATAGATTGAAGGAAAAGCTTTCAAGAACACAATGGATTCTAAGAATGTGTCCTCAGATAATTCAACACCAATATTTGATGGAAGTGATTATATATATTGGAGTATGAGAATGAAGGTTCACCTGATGGAACTTGGCAATGAAATTTGGAAAGTAGTTGAAAATGGATACATACCACCAACTGATCCACCTACATATAAGGAAGGTAAGCTTCTACAATATTACAATTCAAAAGCAATGAATGTAATTTGATAGGTTTGCATAGAACAAAATCGATAAACGTTATGCATTGTAAAGATGCAAAAGGAATTTGGGATAAGTTGCAAAGCATATATGAAGGAGATAAAAGTGTCAAAAAGGCAAAGATACGAAATATCAAAGGACAATTTGAAGAATGAGGAAAGTACTTATCTACTTAGGGTAGATGAGGTTGTTAATGCTATGCAAGGAATTGGAATTAATATTGAAGAATTGAATGTTTGTGATAAGATCTTAAGGTCTCTTCCAACAAGGTTTAGTGAAAATATTTTAGCTATAGAAGAAGCAAAGGATGGAGATTATTTGACAAGAGATATGTTACTTGGTATTCTTACAACATTTGAATTGAGAACAAAAGAGGAACCTAATATCCAGAAGGAAGCAACATTCAAAGCAATTAAGAAGACAAAGGGCAAAAAGTCAAATTTGAGCAATGAGTCATCTAGTGATGAAGAAGCAAATTATGGTAGAAGGAATAAGGATTCAAGAAGATTTAAGGATGCAAACTTTGTTAGATATTTCAATTGTGGAAAGTATGGTAACTATGCAACTTATTTTCAAGAAGCTAAAAATAACAATGATGAAGAAAAATAGGATCATAGGAACAGGGAATCAGATAAATACAGGTACCAAAATAAAGGATAAGGTAGACAAGGAAATAAGTCCTTTCAAAGACAAATGAGGAGATACTATGCAGATAAGGCAAGTAAGTACTCAAGTGATAGTGATGCTAGTTATTCAAGTAATGATAAAGATGAAGTCCTATTTATGATTGAAGAAAAATAAGTTAAGAAAATGTCACCAATAATTCTCAAGTGTTTTATATGTGGTAATTTTGGACATCTTGAATATAGTTGTACTAGGAATGGTTTCAGTTTCAGTGATGATGAATATGAGGATGCATTTGAAGGACCAGAAGAGAATATTCTAATGGCACTAGAAGAAGAAGAATGTTATCCTATAGAAGATAAGTCAAAAGACAATAAAGATGTTTACAAAGGCAAACAAATAGAGGAAGAATCAGAAAAAGGGGGAGTTTATCTTGAGGGAGAGCTTATATATCCTCTTAAAAATTTAAAGAAGGTAAGAAAGCAAAACTCTCAACTTGAGATTTAGTTTCAAGAATGCGATGAAGAGAGAGGAAAGCTTATAGAGGATTTAAACAAGTCAATGGCTAAGACACAAAATTTCAAGGATAAGTTAGAAGAAAAAGTCTTAGAATGTGAAAAGTTAGAACAAGAAGTAGCTCTACTAAGGGAATATTTAGAAAAGTCCAAGGATAAGCTACACAAGTTTAGAAAGAGTTCAAAGAATTTGGATAATATGATTAAGGTACAAAGAAGGTCAACAAATAAAACATGTCTTGTTTTTTTAATAGGATAAAAAGAAACAAGAAGAAGAGTCGACCTCAAGTTCTAAAGAAGAAGAAACTTTAGAAGAAGTAACTTCAGAAGAAGATAGTGTAAGAGAAAGTGAGACATCTGAGGATGAGTTGGACAACACAGATTTCAACAAGAAACAATGCACAAAGGAGAAATAGATGGAACAACAATCAGAATAGGTTAAGAGAGACTAAGAGACCAATGAGGTCAAGACAAGGAAACTTCAATGGAATATGTTTCTCATATCACAGATTTGGGCACATGGCTTCACAGTGTAGGACACATGAAAGATAGGATTATGGAAACTTCAAAAACAGGCAACTTTTCCATGGATATTTCTACTCATGTAATCAGTTTGGTCATAAGGCAATGAATTACAGGGTTCATGATAGAAAAGGATATGGCTTCACTAGGAGAAATACTAAGATATTTGCACCTCTAAGAAATAATAACATTAAGTGTTATAAGTGCAATAATTATGGATATACAACAAAGTGGTGTAGAGTAGACATTCCAGAATCAAGTATGAATAGGAACAAGAACAGGAACAATAATATAGATAGGAAAAAGAACATGGAAATTAAAAGAAACATGAATATGGATAGGAACATGAACATGGACATGAACGAGAACAATCAAAGGAATCAAAAGGATCATATGATAAGGAAAGAGGACAAAGGTAAAGAACAGTGCTTACTGGGAGTAGAAATACTCCCACCCCATAATTAACCACCTTAAGAGGAGGTGGGGGAGGGGCTAAGCTAAGAGACTCATTCTTAACCCCAAGACCCAAAGGTGAACCTTTGCCATTGATGTCAAAGGGGGAGAGATTTGAGTAAGGGGGAGATATTTGGTTTAAGGAGAGAGAATTGAGTCAGGGGGAACAATTTCCTAGGGGGAGAAAAATAGGAAAAATGTCAAGTTTTGGTAAAATAATTTGGGTTGCCATCAATGACAAAGGGGGAGATTGTTGGACATTTTTTTTTTTTGAATTTACATGGTGGAATCGGTACCCGCCATGAATCCGAGAAGGCTATCCAGCTTTTATGGCTACCATAGTATTCTGTGTTGTCTGCCCTAGAAGCCGCCACATAGATCTTCATGTAGTCCGCCCCTATAACCACCATGACAAAATCATTTTAAACCTTTTACGCCGCTGAAAGCACTAGGAAAGTGAAGAACACAAGCTTATACTAAGAGGGGGGGTGAACAGTATAAGACCTCTTTTTACTTTTTCCTTTATACTTCAAAATAGTAAAGCAATATACCCAAAGCAATATCAAAACAATGCACAATATCATCCACAAAGTGACACCAATTTTAACGTGGTTCACCCGAATGGTTGGGCTACGTCCACAAAAATTTTCTCTAAAATTTATCTCAAAGTTCTTTGGGAATCCTTCCCAATTACAATGTTTATGAGCCTCGGCCCAAAGGAGATACCTTCCCCCAATCTGAATTTATGAGCCTCTACTCAAAGGAGATACCTTCCCCCAATCTGAATTTATGAGCCTCTGCTCAAAGGAGATACCTTCCCCCAATCTAAATTTATGAGCCTCTGCTCAAAGGAGATACCTTCCCCTCTGCTCTGGAAATGATCCCTTAGAAGATCAACTGC
This sequence comes from Wollemia nobilis, assembly GCA_028583015.1. Classification (NCBI taxonomy): domain Eukaryota; kingdom Viridiplantae; phylum Streptophyta; class Pinopsida; order Araucariales; family Araucariaceae; genus Wollemia; species Wollemia nobilis. Next base: position 1,911,243 of record JAQPPZ010001190.1, on the reverse strand, counting down.
CTCTACCTCTTGCCAACACGTGGAACTCCTTTCCACCGAAGACCTCCTGTCCTCAATGCTTAGCCTAAGAGACCTCTACCTTCTATGATCACGTCCACAACAGACTCGCAACCTGTACCAAACACAGTCAGTCGGTCTAGTACAAGTCTTCCTCTATCTGTCAGATCTGTCCAACACTTGAACAAATCAATCCTCTGCACACAAGCCTTCTCAAAGACTTGCCAAATCTGTCCTCAGGTTCTTCTCAAAGAACCAATGCACCTCTGTCCTCAAGTTCTCTGATAGAACTAACAAACTCAGCTCACAAGTCCTCTGCTAGGACCTGTCCAAATCTGCTCACAAGTCCCCACCGAAACTTGTCCAAAACCTCCCACCCAAAACCTGCTCACAAGTCCCCATCGAAACCTGTCCAAAACCTGCTCACAAGTCCCCATCGAAACCTGTCCAAAACCTGCTCACAAGTCCCCACCGAAACCTTAGCCAACATCAAAAAATCACTTTGGAGAAATTTGCACCCGAAATCTAACACCACCCACTGCGTCCACGACGAAAAACCCTTTCGCATGTGATTCGAACGTGGAACCTCCCGTTCGGGTAGCACGCCAACAACCTAGCCACTACCGATGTGCCAAAGGCACCCGATGAGGTTAAAACCTCATGTTGTTATGCTTGTCCCTTCTACGCCAGGAAAAATAAAACATAGTCCTCCCTTCCTTCTGACGCGAATTCGCAGACGACAAGCTCTACGGTGGATTCGATAAACGGTGAGACAAACGAACGAACAACGGATACGAAAAATGATGAAGACATAGAAACAATCAATGGATTACGAAAACCGGCGATGACACACAAACGATCAAGATTACACGGCATAGCGATCAGCGAGCAACTCCTTTCAAAAATTGGATGGGATTCATCTTTGTTTTCATCGAGGGGTATTAATATGAATCCTTGCCATGAGCTCTTTGATGTTGGCGGGGAGTTTAACACGTCGGCAGAGGTCTTGGGCTAGCGCCCACCGAGTTAAAACATTTGCACCATGGATTAGGAGAACCCATTGCAAATAATTAATATTTATTTTAAAAATAATTAAAGGGAACCTTAACAAGGTTTTTAATTATTAAAATAAATATTTCCTCCTGGACCCAATTGCATTAAACTAATGCATCCACCTGTAATCTTTAAACCTGCCAACTTGGGGTTTACAAAAGACCTTTGAAGCTGTCATGCCAAACCTTCATCAAAACAAATTATTTGACATCAAATCAAATTCCTTCAAGAGCTTCTTGACATCAATGACAACTTATACACTTGAGCAAAGGCAATGTACCCAAAGTACCCAAAATTGCCAACAATCTCCCCCTTTGTCATTGATGGCAAACCTTTACTAAAAACACTTCTCAAGAGCCAAAACTGAAACCAACTATGCTAACAACTGACCATAAGTGCCCACAACTGAGAATATTCCTTTGAAGTTTTGCTCCCCCTGACTTGAAGCTTTCCTCTTCACTTGAAGCTCTCCCCCTTACTCATATCTCTCCCCCTTTGTCATCAATGGCAAAGGGCCACCTTTGGGGCTCGGGACTAAGAATGAGCCTCTTAGCTTAGTCCCTCCCCCACCTCCTGATGAGGTGATTAATTTTGGGGTGGGAGTAAAACTCCCATTAGGCACTGATCATCATCAGCGTCTATAACTTCCTTGTCGGGCCTTCTCTTGAAATCTTTGTCCATATTCCTGTTCTTGTCATTGTTCTTGTTCTTGTTCTCATCCCTGTTCTTGTCCATGCCTTGATCCTTGGACCTGATCATGCCACTGTTCCTATTCTTGTAATCTGGAATTTCAGCTCTACACTGTCTGATTATGTGACCTTCATTGTTGCACTTGAAACACTTGATGATGTTGTTTCTCTGAGGTAAACCTGATCTTTGAATCCACTTGTTCTGACCAAACCTGTTCTAGCCAAACCTATTCTGACCAAACCTATTCTGACCAAACCTATTATGACCAAACCTATTTTGATCAAACCTATTCCTATTATTTACCTTGCAATAGACTGCCTTGTGCCCAAACTATTGACAAGAGTAGCAATACCCTTGAAAGAAACTAGCACTTCTGAAATTGTCATTTACCTTCTTCACTTGAGCCATGCAATGTGAAGCCATGTGACCAAACCTATGACAAGCAAAACATCTGCCTTGAAATTTTCCTTTATTTGACCTCTTGGGTCTTGAAAACTTCTTCTTCTCATTCTGAATTCTGTTTTTTGTTTCTGTGCATCTATCATTCAAGGACTCATGATCTGAAATACTTTCCTCATAAGAACTCTCTTCCTTTTGGAGTCTCTTACTAGACTCTCCAACTTGTTCCTTGTGTGGCTTAACAAAACCAAGGCCTATTTTATCTGTTGTCTTTCTTTGACCTTTGATGAGTGACTTAACCTTTTTGGAGCTATCTTGAAACTTGTAAAGCTTATCCTTGTACTCTTTAGTTTCCTCTTTCAAAGAAGCCATTTTCTGTTCTAACTCACTATACTCAAGAACCTTAGACTCTAACTCATCCTTGAGTTCTTGTGTCTTAGCTATAGAGAAATCAAGATTTTCTATAAGATCATCTCTCTCCATACAACATTCATCTAACTTATCCTTGAGTCTAGCATTCTTCTTTCTTTCCTTTTTCAAAGCACTAAGAGCACTAATAAGTTCACTTTCAAGATCCTTTATTTGTTTGCTTTCCGAATCATCAAAGCCTTTTTCAGATTTCTTATCACTAGAGGTGCTACCTTTTTCAAAGACCATACATGCATCTTCCTTATAGTTTTCTGAAGCATCCTCATACATACTAGAAACCAAATCATTATTTGTGCAATCATCCTCAAGGTGACCAAAATTTCCACATCTAAGACATTTCATGATAATGAATCTATGTTTCGGTTCTTCCTCTTTTTTTGATATGAACAACATCTCATTTTCATTATCACTTGAAGAACTCTCACTATCACTACTAGAACACTTACTTGCTTTGTCTAGGTAGAAACTCTTCTTGTGCTTGTGAGAATACCTCTTTCCTTGATTGCTGTGCTCATCTTTGTTCTTCTCGTGATGCTTGTGCTTTTTAGAATTCTTGCTCTTAGAATCTTGTTTATCTTCATCACTTTCATTCTTGGGAACAGTACAGTTAGTAGCATAATGACCAAACTTTCCACAATTGAAACATCTTACATTTTTCATACTTTTGTGTTTTCTAGAGAACTTGCCTTTCTTGTTGTAATATGCCTCTTCATCACTAGAAGACTCATCACTATCTTGAAGTTGTTTACCCTTGGATTCCTTGGTAGCCTTGAAAGCTGCCTCTTTCTTGACATCAACCTTCACTTGAGTTCTCAACTCAAATGCTGCAAGTATACTATGGAGCTCATCCTTTTTTAACTTATCCAAATCTTTAGCTTCCTCAATAGCAGAAATCTTTTCACTAAATCTATTAGGAAGAGATCTTAAAATCTTATCACAAACATCATTTTCAGCAAGCTCAAGACCTAAGTCTTTCATGGAGTTAACAACCTCATCCATACGAAGCATGTAGTCACTAATATTTTCATCATCATTCATCTTGAGTTGTTCAAACATACCTTTGAAGTGTCTCAACTTGGCCTTTCTAACATTTGTATCACCTGTATGAACCACCTTCAATCTGTTTCCACATTTCACTAGTTGTCTTGCAGTGAATCACTTTGGTGAGATCTACTTTCTGTAAGCCTTTCAGGATTGCATTCATTGCTTTTGAATTGTTGTGATGTAGGAGCCTTTCTTCTTTAGTATTAGGACCATGTACAGGAATAGTGTACTCATCTTCAATCACTTCCCATACCTCATTACCAAGTGCCATTAGATGAACCTTCATCCTTGCACTCCAAAGACCAAAATCTGACCCATCAAGAATAGGTGTTGCATTGCCACTTGAATGATCCATTGTGTTCTTTACTAGCTTTTCCTTCAAGTCTGTTAAACTTTTTGAAGGCACCTGCTCCGATACCAATTGAAGAACACAAGCTTATACTGAGAGGGGGGTGAACAAGTATAAGACCTCTTTTTACTTTTTCCTTTATACTTCAAAATAGTAAAGCAATATACCCAAAGCAATATCAAAACAATGCACAATATCATCCACAAAGTGACACCAATTTTAACGTGGTTCACCCAGAATGGCTAGGCTACGTCCACAAAACTTTTCTCTAAAAGTTATCTCAAAGTTCTTTGGGAATCCTTCCCAATTACAATGTTTATGAGCCTCGGCCCAAAGGAGATACCTTCCCCCAATCAAAATTTATGAGCCTCTGCTCAAAGGAGATACCTTCCCCCAATCTGAATTTATGAGCCTCTGCTCAAAGGAGATACCTTCCCCCAATCTAAATTTATGAGCCTCTGCTCAAAGGAGATACCTTCCCCTCTGCTCTGGAAATGATCCCTCAGAAGATCAACTGCCTCTACCTCTTGCCAACATGTGGAACTCCTTTCCACCGAAGACCTCCTATCCTCAATGCTTAGCCTAAGAGACCTCTGCCTTCTATGATCACGTCCACAACAGCTCAGCAACCTGTACCAAACACAGTCAGTCGGTCTAGTACAAGTCTTCCTCTGTCTGTCAGATCTGTCCAACACTTGAACAAATCAATCCTCTACACACAAGCCTTCTCAAAGACTTGCCAAATCTGTCCTCGAGTTCTTCTCAAAGAACCAATGCACCTCTATCCTCAAGTTCTCTGATAGAACTAACAAACTCAGCTCACAAGTCCTCTGCTAGGACCTGTCCAAATCTTCTCACAAGTCCCCACCGGAACCTGTCCAAATCTGCTCACAAGTCCCCATCGAAACCTGTCCAAAACTGCTCACAAGTCCCCATCGAAACCTATCCAAAACCTGCTCACAAGTCCCCACCGAAACCAAACGCCACAAGTCCCCACCGAAACCTGTCCAAAACCTGCTCACAAGTCCCCACCGAAACCTTAGCCAACATCAAAAAATCACTTTGGAGAAATTTGTGCCCAAAATCTAACACCACCCGTTGCGTCCACGACAAAAAACCCTTTCGCGTGATTCAAACGCGGAACCTCCCGTTCGAGTAGCGTGCCAACAGCCTAGCCGCTATCGGTGCGCCAAAGGCACCCGGTGAGGTTAAAACCTCATGCTATTATGCTTGTCCCTTCTGTGCCAGGAAAAATAAAACACAGTCCTCCCTTCCTTCTGACATGAATTCGCAGACGACAAGCTCTATGGTGGATTCGATAAACAATGAGACAAACGAACGAACAGATACGAAAAATGACGAAGACAAAAAAATGATCAGCGGATTACGAAAATCGATGAAGACACACAAACAATCAACGGATTATGAAAACCGACGAAGACACAGAAGCGATCAGTGAGCAAATCCTTTCAAAAATTGGATGGGATTCATCTTTGTTTTCATCGAGGGGTATTAATATGAATCCTTGCCATAAGCTCTTTGACGTCGACGAGGAGAATAACACGTCGACGGAGGTCTTGGCTAGTGCCCACCGAGTTAAAACATTTGCGCCATGGATTAGGAGAACCCATTGCAAATAATTAATATTTATTTAAAAATAATTAAAGGAAACCTTAACAAGGTTTTTAATTATTAAAATAAATATTTCCTCCTGGACCCAATTGCATTAAACTAATGCATCCACCCGTAATCTTTAAACCTGCCAACTTGGGGTTTACAAAAGACCTTTGAAGCTGTCATGCCGAACCTTCATCAAAACAAATTATTTGACATCAAATCAAATTCCTTCAAGAGCTTCTTGACATCAATGACAACTTATACACTTGAGCAAAGGCAATGTACCCAAAGTACCCAAAATTGCCAACAAAAAGGGACAAGTGTTCAGTCTGGTGAAGCTCGATATTTGAACCTTGGACCTCCGCCCCCTTATGGGGTTTGGATGAACCAATTGGTCTACACCTCAGACCTTTTTTTTTTTATGAGGAACCTTTTATATACAACATATCTGCAACATGTGAGGGGAGAGATTTGAACCTGGGTCTCTCGATAACTAGAGAGTTTTAACTACCCACTTGCTCTCCAACTCCTCTACATGAGCAGATGATTGTTGGACATTTTGAGTAGATGAGTTTTCATTGATTTCAAGAGTGAGTGGTCATTGATGTCAAGATTTTAGCACCAGTCAATGGCAGTTTCAATGGGTAGCATCAATTTCAGGTTCTTTAATAAGGGCAAAAGTATAGTCCGGTTTTAGTTAATCAAGACCCGGTTCTAGAAAATCAGATATAGTTCAAAGTGCAAAGAAGAAGCCCAAGAGAATAATATTATAATATTTTTTATAATATTATAAAGGGAAATTTTAAATTAATTAATATAATTTTTATTATAAATTAATTTATAATTTAATTTACTTAACTTAAGTTATTTAAACTAATTATTAATTAATTTTAATATTAATTATAAGTTAGTTTATATTAATTTTTATAACCCTAAGGTGGGCTATCAAATTATAATTTGAAAATCTGAAATTTGAATTCCAAGCGCCGACGTCAGAGAAAAATTCCAAAACATGTATAAAAAGGGGGATCATCCCACCTTAGAAATATTACCATACCTTCGAATTTTAATACATGCAAACCTTGTGAATAGTGATGCATCCAAGAAAAGAGTGGGCATTGTAATTTTTGTGCAAGTCAAGTGGCGAACCAAGGCATAAGGTGAAGGAAGCACTTTCTTACTTCATGTGGGAAGCACTAGCCCACGTGGTGGACTCCCAAGCGCTAAGGCGCTTAGGCTTGGGGAGACGGTGGATTGAATCACACTGAAACTCTCTTTTAGGGAAAGTAAGAGGTATGCATTGAAATTTAGTGCCAAAAAATTTGGAAGGGTTGGTTGAGTGTTTAAATATTAATTTTTGCATTTTTATTTGGTTTGAAAGGTAATAAGGGGAGTTATAAGGGTTATGTAAAATAAAATTTTGTATTTAGTGTTTGGAAAGGGTAGTAAAGTGTTTTAGGGAGATTGTGTGAAATATTGTGGTGTTGGATATTATTTTAAGTTGGATTTTATAAGGTGTATCCAATGAATTATTATTTTTCTTGTATGATTTGATGGTTGTTAATTTCCAAAGGAGTAATAAGGCATAATTGAACTTTGAGTATTTTTGTGTCCAAGGAATATTTGAGAAAGTGTTAAGAGTGAAATTTTGTCGTCTAACTATTGAAATTGGAAAGAAGGAAATTGTGATTTAGACAGGTTTTTCCAAGGGCACTTATACATCAAACAAAAGGTATGGGACTATTATTCCTAGTGAGTGTTTGTTGAATGTTGTGAATGCAAAGTTGGAGTGAAAATGATTGTTTGGTGAGCATTATTGAGTGTGTTTTGATTTAATGCTTCAAGGTTTTCTGGAATAAAGAGTTGTTGATAAAACCTTGTTTTATAAGCATTGTTGTTGAAGTGAGTGAACTTGAACTAGGGTTTGCAAAGATCATGAGTATCATTGTTATGTGAGATTGGTTGATAAACATTGTTGGAAATATTTGAGTGAGTATTCATATGCTTGTGAAGAAATACATGAGGAATTAAAAGTGTGAAGCAATTATATTCATAATGTGGCAGGTATAAATACATTCACTTGGTGGGTGGTTCGGTTGGTTGAACCACCGAGTTGGTTGATTGAACCAACTCTTAATTAAAGAGCGCTAAAACACCATTTTTATCATACCCCCAATAATGAAATATAAGTGCATGCATTACATGATATGCTAACATCCCCCCTTATTACATTATTGGCAAATACCAAGAGTATTGTGAAACAATTCAAATTTGATACGTGCAAGTGCCTTGGTGAAGATATCTACAACTTGCTCATCAGTGGGAATGTATTGGAGCTGTATATTGTGCTTTGGAACTTCATCGCGAATAAAATGACAATGAGTGTCAATGTGTTTGGTGCGATCATGAAAAATTGGATTCTTGACAAGGTTCAAAACACCTTGATTGTCGTAAAACAAATGCAGTGGAAGATTCTTTGGAAGGCCCATATTTGTAAGAATGTGACGTAGCCATATTATCTCGTAGACTGCTCCACTAGCTGCATGATATTCTGCCTCTATAGATGAAATAGCAACCACCTACTACTTTTTGCTATGCCAAGAGACAGGACCAGACCCAAGATGAAAGATATATCCAGAAGTTGATTTTCGATCATCAATGGATCCAACATAGTCAAAGTCCGTGTATCCCTGTAGATAAAACTTGTTATTCCTTTTGTATTCCAAGCCAAAATCTGTTGTACCATGGACATAATGTAGAACTCTTTTTGTTGCTTTCCAATGACTTGCCTTGGGTTCCTGCATGAACCGTGAAAGATACCCCACAACAAAACTGAGATCAGGCCTGGTATTGGTTAGGTATATAAGACTCCCGATCAATTGATGATAGAGAGTGCCATCTACCTTTGGAGATTGATCATATCTAGATAACTTAAGTCCTGCTTCCATTGGAGTAGCTTTTGACTTACAGTCAGTCATGCGATATTTATCAATCAAAGTCTTGGCATATTTCTTCTGTGTAACTCTGATATGATGTTTCTTTTGAGTTACTTCTAAACCAAGACAGTAGTGTAGAAGCCCCAGATCTATCATTTCAAAATATGTCTTTAGATCATTTTTCACTGTATCAATCATACTATCTGAACTACCTGTTATGATCAAATCATCTACGTACAACACCAGAATCACTATGTCAGAACCATTGTTCTTTATATAGAGATTCACATCTGACGGACTTCGTTGGAATCCATGTTGCAATAGGTGACTATCAATTTTGATGTACCAAGCTCGAGGAGCTTGTTTTAGCCCATACAAGGATTTGATCAACTTACAAACTTTTTGTTCTTACCCTTTAACAACAAATCCTTCAGGTTGGGTCATGTATACTTCTTCTTGTAGATCACCATTAAGAAAGGCACTTTTTACATCCATCTGATGTAACTTCCACCCAAACTGAGCTGCCATGGCACACAATACTCGAATGGTAGTCATTTTTGTAGTAGGGGCAAAAGTCTCTTCATAATCTATGCCTTCTTTTTTAGCATAGCCCTTTGCAACCAGACGGGCTTTATGCTTATCAATCGTACCATCTGCCTTATACTTTACTTTGAATACCCACTTACAACCAATGGGTTTCTTTCCTGAAGGCAGATTTACTAGCTTCCAAGTGTGATTTTTCATGAGAGATGTATGCTCTACTTCCATAGCAACCTTCCATTGAGGCTTACTAAGAGCTTCCTGAGCAGTTGTGGGTTCATTTTCATCCAATGTTGTCAGATAAACCCTTTCATCCTCTATATCCATTTCTCTATCTTCTGTTGCATCCATGGACAGTTCATCAAACTGGTGACAAAGTTCATCAACTTCTGAAGATGATGCTTCTGCCTTCTTCTGTTGAGTGATACTACGAGTACATGGTCGATCTAGAGTCATATATGGAAGTGAGGTCAATTTAGAATCTCTCAAAGTGTTGGTATACCATTTTGGAATATTTTTTTGAGGGGGTGAAACCTCTTTCTTAGGCTCATCATCCTCATGATATACTATTGTAGAGGTATTATTTGATGTGAAAGCTTCATCAAATACTACATCTCTACTTATATGTGTTTTCTTGGTTATAGGATCTATCAAGCGATATCCCTTTGAATGCTCATCATAACCAAGAAAGATACATTGCAAGGTTTTCTCATCTAACTTCTTCCTTCTCTGTTTTGGAATATGCATGAAGGCTTTACATCCAAACACTCTTAGATGAGAAATGGAGGGTTTCTTACCACTCCATGCTTCTTGTGGGGTTTTGCCTTGTAGAGCTCTTGTGGGTGCTCTATTCAAGAGGTATGATGTTGTATTTACTACTTCTGCCCAATACTGATCTTCAAGATGTGCTCCTTTTATCATACATCGAACCATTTCCACAATGGAGTGATTTCTCCTCTCAGCAACACCATTTTGTTGTGGTGTATAAGTTGTTGTCAGTTGTTGCTTTATCCCATGTTCTTTCAGGAATGATGAAAACTCTTTGGAAGTATATTCCCCCCTCGATCTGAGTGGAGGGATTTGATGAGACATCCAGACTCTTTTTCAACAAGTTTCTTGAATTGTTGAAAGTATGAAAATGCCTCTGATTTCAATTGGAGGAAGAAAACCCACATCTTTTGGGAGTAATCATCAATGAACAATTGAAAGTACTTCTTTCCACCATAACTGATTGGCATAGGACCACATAGATCGGTGTGTACCAACTCCAAAGGTTTCTTAGCTTTGGAAGAGCTAGATTCAAAAGGTACCCGATGTTGCTTCCTTGCTAAGCAATCCGAGCAAACTGGTAAGATGGAGGAGAGATGAGGAAGTCCTCTCACCATCTCATATTTTCTCAATTCGAGCAAATATCCTGAATTGAGATGCCCATATCTTCTATGCCAGAGAGAAGTGGCCTCCTTTGTAGTTGCAACTAGAGCAACATGAGGTGTTGAAAGAGCATCTAGAATGAACAAGCCATGCTTGTAGGAACCGGTTGCAACATGTTTACCTTTGTGGGTTATAAAACATCTCTTCTTGCCTTTCACAACTCAGAACACAACATCCATTTTTCTATCCAACATATGAGGAATAAACAACATATTATTGGCTAATCTGGGGACATAGAGGACCTTCTCTATCTAACATCTACCATCTGGAAGAGTGACAGAAATATTCCCTTCACCCTTTACTTGGTAGACTTGATCATCAACAATGGTGACTGGCTTTCCCTCTTTCTCCTCAAATGTGTCAAACCATGATTTGTCTCCAGTCATGTGCTTACTAGCTCCTGAATCAATATACCATACAACATCTATCTGGGAAGATGAAGTATGGGTCATGAGCACCTTGTGTGCTCTTTCAGAGTCAAAATCTGAATCGGACTCCAGAGGAATCTGAGTCTGAGTTGGAGTCAGCACAAGCAACATGTCCCTTAGGTTGCTTATGTTTCTTTTTATATTTTTGTTTCTCTTTCCCTTTCTTCTTATGAGGTTGGTCATTTTGTTGCTTGTTTTTGAACCAACACCTGTTGGTGTCATGGTTATTCATATCATAAATCTTGCAATATTTATCCTTCTTCTGATTTTGTTTCCCTTTTCCCTTTGAAGAAGAACCTCTCTTTTGAAACTGGCCTTGTTTCTTACCCCTTTGTTGGGTAGAAAGGGCATTATCTGGCACCTCATCTTTCTGAACCTGATTTGCCTCCTCAGTCTGAAGCAAATTTACCAACTCCACAAAAGATACTTGTCTACCAAAAACATTGAGGGAAGTGATCAACATCTTATAGGAATCTGGCAATGCTCTCAAGATGACAGAGTTCAAGACATCATCATCCACTAGTTTTCCCATAGCATTCAATTTGGCTTTCAATTCCACCACTCTGCAAAGGAATAGATCAACTGTCTCCCCAGAATTCATACTGAGGGTATGTAGTTGAGTTTGAAGGTGGAGAATAGTGGACTGATTCTTTCCTTCATACATAGTAATCAAAGCATCCCAAGCTTCATGACTGGTTTTGGCATCACAGATATGAGGCTGGACCTCATCTGTAGTAGCAAGCAGGAGAAACATGAGACCTTTCTTGTCCTTCTTATCCCAAGCTTCTTGATCTGTTCCTACTGTTTGAGGGCATTTTGTAGTGCCATTCACTACATCCCATAAATCTTCCACCTGAAGAATGGCTCTCATCTTTGTCTTCCATGGAACAAAGTTAGGACCTTTCAGCAACTGTGAATCTGAGAGATACTTGTGAATAGTGGCCATTGTGAAGGTTCTTTATTTCCCCCATTTGTCTTAGTATTTTGCAAAAAAATAAATGCTTAACTTCCCCCTTGTTTGGTGCAAAAGAAACAATGGGCTATGCCTCAAAAAAAATTCAGATTTTCGGGCTTTGAGAGCAAAAAAAATGACCCTCCAATAGCCAAAGTTGCTTAGAAATCAACAAAGAAGCAAAAACAATTGATAAAATATTGAAAATGTAAACAAAAATCTTGCTTAATCCATAAAATGTCAGGCAAAGGCATCATTTTTGGAGGTGAGGGCATCAAAACAACCCATAGGGCGTCAAGCCGCAACAAGGAGCATCAAAAAACTCAATAGGGTATTAAATAGCCCGTAGGCGTCACTTCACGGCGGGGGCGATGTTGGAACCGATTCTTGCATCCATAGGATTTTGATTGTCACGCTACAAGAATCCGTTTGAAACCAATGAGCTATTACAGGCTCTGGTCGACCTACCTCATGTTCTGCTAAACACGAATATTGCTAAAGAAGACTGTAGAATGGGTAAGGAAACCCCAACGGTAATTCTTTGATTAAACTTCTAATTACACGCTCCAGATTTATATTAAGCTATAAGTATTCTTTTTAAAATGACCAAGCATGAAAACAACCAACTGTTATGCCTTATGTAGATCGGTGCCTAGATTCATTGGGCTGTTATAGCAATTTAACAACAATTTTTAATTATGAACAGAGAGAATGGGGAAAAGAAAATTGGCGTTCAAAGCTTCATTCGAATATCGTAATAAAACCAGGAGTTAACCAATGAGAGAAACGTATATAATGCATTCAAATAATGTAACCCATTATACAGTGACACACAGTACTGAGACAAAGATATAATAAAAATGAAACTCAGAATTGTATTGATTTCAAGAATTTTTACATGTAGAGTGGGCGGGATGCCTTTTAACTCTGTTTTCAAGAAAAATATATCAATACAATGAAAATATCCCGTTCAAATAATGTAACAGGTCTCTCCTACTCTACTTGTTCCAATATGGAAATAGTAGAATCTCTGAATCTCAGGCTCAATAGGATAGGAAATAATCTCACCTTCTTGAGCACTTTCCTATTACAATCCTGCACAACAAAGGGAAGAATAAGAATGAGAAAGAAAATAGACACAGAAGGGGATACAACAACACAACTAACAGGGCACTCAAGTATACCTCTTAGCAAAAATGCTATTCTCTAATTGCTTGATCCAGAATCTGAACCTTGCTTCTTCTTATAGCCTCTGGTTCTTGATTCTATTATTTTTGGTTTATTTCTGGCCTTACACTTGTCAACATTTGATTGAACCTGTTCTATATGTTGTCCAACTGGTGCGGCTCTGAAATGACTATTAAGGTTCTTCTCTGGACTGAAGGGAGCTCTTTGCTATTTTAATTTGGCCTTTTTTCTCTCTCTGGTTGGCCCTAGAAACTAAGGATTCAACACTATATTTTTCCTTTTTCACTATGATCTACTATTAAGGATTGACCAGGCTGTCATCATGAATTCTAGATGAGGAATGGAGGGGGACCCGACATGATGGTGAAGACAAGGGGTGGCATGCTAGTGGAAAATAGATGGAGTTGCATTGATCATGAGATAGAGTGAAGGGAGAAAAGTGGAAAGGGGGTGGTTCAACACAATGGAAGGTGGTGAGATGGCACAATGTGGGGACAAATGTCAGGATGGTTAAGGAAGAAAGCCTAGAAGGAGGGAGGCAGTGGTAAGTAGGAAGAAGGTGGGAATGGAAAACAAGATCTAGAAGCATTTATAAGCTGCTTCCATAACTATACTCCATCGGAGTGTCTCCCTCGTAACTATATTCCGTCGAAGCACGGATTGAATGGCTTTCTGTAAGTCAAAACCATACCTTTTTCTTCATGCGCTTTCATCATCTTAAGTATTTGTAGAATAGAAATTGAATATATTTATATTCTTTGTACTCCATAGTTTTACTTTGTCGATGCCTTTTAGCTCTCCCTTACTGTCTCTTATTTATAAGTTGTGACTATGCTTTGTAGTTTTATTTTTGTGGTACACTATTATTCTCATGAGATATACATGATCTGGTTGTAGGCTTGAGCATCAGGATTTATCTTTTGTTTGGTCTGCTCTATCCTTACCAAGGTACTATCCAGGGGATTTACTCTGATTTTCTCGAATCTTTCCTTCCTTGGGTATCCTTCTGGATTCATGATGTTTATGCGTATTGTCTTGACTTCATCTTTGGTTATTGATCTTCATTACGTCTTTCGGTGTACCTTGCTGTGAACAAGTCACTTCTTTGATCTCTACCTCGATATATGTTGAGGGTATTTCTGTGAGGTGATGGTTCTTCTCTAGGAGCTTAGTCTGTCGAATCTTTCTTACGGATGATTTCACTGATTTTGTTGGTTCGTGAACTTGACAAGTTCCATCATGGCTACTTCTGATATTATTTAAACCTGCAAGAGTGTTAGTTTCCAAAACTTTGAAGAGGTTGATCAATGGTGATTTTATTCTTACTGATATTTTCATATTTATTGGATCGAAGGTTTGACCGAGTATAGTTGTTCGATCCATCTCTGTTCAATTGTTGCTTTGGTTCTTTTATAACTTGTAAGTTAATTAACTAAAGAAACATACTCCCAAACTTTTAATTTTGACCAATAGGTAATGGGGATTGATATTGTGTTTAAGTTTTGTTAAATGTGTTTAAAAATTTTAATTAATAAAGTGTTAATTTGATCCCATATTTTGATTTACCTTTGGTTTGTGTGCTATCATTGGATTGATTTGAGATGAAGCACATTCGTTGATGTCTTAGGACCTACACAATAGTTAGTATTCCTACGTTTGATTGGGTTAATCATGCTTGTATTATCAAAAACCTTTGGTTTGGTAATAATTCATAAACATTATTTAAAGGTTAAAGACTATACCTTCATTGATTTAATTTTCTAATAACGTGGTATATTAATCTTCATCTAATCATGATTATCCAATGTTAACCCCATGATTTTTTATCTTAATAACTTGATTTAAACCTAGGTAGCATATTACACATTTACCTTTCCTTGCGATCATCGTTAGATCTTACCATGGTGAAGGCGCAACCGTTGGTTCTTTCAACCATGTGCTTGGTTTAACATAAGATAGAAGGGACAAATTATAAAGTATTTAATTAATCAAAATAAAACCTTTAGATTAAACCTTGATCACTTTTATCGATGTACATCATTATTTGAGGGAGATGAGCCTTCTTTCTCCCCCCCTTTTAAAAAAAAGGGGTGAACCTTTTAATTTTTTTGATTAATCTTGATTAAGATAAAAGGGGGAGATTAGTTAATGTGTTAGACCCTTGCTAATTACATAATTAGTTTTTACTTTACCTTTGTCCTCATCCGATATCTTACCATCCATGATTTTTGGAGCACCCGTTGGATCTTAGATGGCTATTGGCACAACCGTAGATTTTAATTAACCTACAAGTGAGTTACCCAAATATGCATGGTTTTAATCATGATTAAGCTAAAAGGGGGTGATTATCCAATGTGTTTAGACCCTCATTAATTCATTTTAACTAGCTTAATTAATCTTTCGAGTTTTAAAACTTTTTAAAGCATCTTCTATGAACGTGCCACCATTAGATCAGATCTCGATCGAGCGCTGTCATTTGATATTTTAAATCTGCTCGACGATTAATCCAGGGGGGTGCATACTTTTAATATTGATTTTAATGTGTGATTCAAAAGATACAAGTGCAACCATTGATCTAAATGATGCTTGGGCATGATCATCCGATCTATCGGACTTGCTCAATGTTTAATTGACTGTTTGACCCATGTTGACTTGATTTAAAACTTTGATTCTTTGGAGATCGATTTGGCTTGGTGAAGTTGCTTAGATCAAAGGGAATTTCTCGATTTTAATTAAGAATAATCTTAGGTTATAACCTTATTGACCTTTTGACTTATTTGATTTATCTCTTGGTTGATTCTATTAACGCGTCGTCGTTTGATTAGACATGGATCGAACGTGGCTCTTGGATTAAATCTAATGTGCTCGATTTTTAGGTAAGGGTGCATACCCTCAAGCCTTAATTAATATTTACTTTAGACTTAAGCCTTTTGGGTTTTTAGACCATGATGAATAATTAACCAACTTAGGATTTAAGGATTTTATTGGTCGGTTTAGGCTCAAGGGAACTTTTTTAATTGAATGTTGGATTTCGGCTTTAGAGATTTAATTAAGAGAACCTTGCCCTAACCACTTTGAGATACTCGATTAATAAAATGAGGCATACATTATTAAAATCCAAGGTTAGACTTCATCAAACCAATCAATAAAAACTCAAGCAACTCATACCACTTGAAGAAGTAACTAGCATTATTAATAATTTTGATTGAAACCAAAAATTTAAATTTGGGGGTTTCAAAGTTGAGTCAAATTTGGCTCCAACATAGGCTCTGACTAGGACAAGGTGTTGAAATCATGAGGCACTTGAGAACCACAGAATCTCCTGGTTTATTTGCAAAAATTTGAACAAAAATTTAACACCTTTTGACTGCTAAGTAAAGCTTGAAATATATAAAAGAAAATTTTTTTCTTTTTTTTTTTTTTTTTTTTTATATATACTAAAAACTGTATGAACAACATGATATCAAAGCAAATAGAGTATGGAAAATTGTAGATCCCTTTTCATTCAATTTGGAAACAAAGGTTAGAATTTTTAGAAATCAATGAGTTTTATTTTGAAATATTGTAATGCTTGTTTTAGCTAAGTCATAAGATATGATTACACAAATTTTGTCACAGTCGTTTGTTTCATCATATTTTTGCCCATGTGTGTGTTTGTGCATTCTTTTTTGGATTTCTAAATCTTTCAGAACTTTACCATATCTGAGCAAAATAGTCAAGCCTAATATGTGATTTCACTCTTTAAAAATTTTCACCATTCTGTAGGGCTCCACTGCTAGTCAGGCATCTATAGCCTCGGTGGAGTTGCTTCTAATCCCATATTAGTTTTACCCTACTGCCAGTCAAGCGTCTATAGCTCCGATAGAGGTTTTCCAAGATATCTCAGGCAGTGACTCAGTTTTACTTTATTTTTTATTTTTCTTTCTCGTGAGAGAAGTATTTGGATATATAAGCAAATTGTGCAATAAGTATGCCTGAGTTGAGGATTAGTTTCTGGCTATAAAATATGAGTGTAATGATTTTTGGCTCAACTACCCTCTCAAAGATAACTCAGTTCTTCGGACCTTTGAAGTCACCTTAAGTATCATTTGTAATGTGAGGCTTGACATGATGTTTCAATCAACTTTGTTTTCCTTCTATTTTATCTCATATCAAACAACTATTGCATAAACACTCATATTTGAAAGAATAGTAAACCTCATCAAAATCTAAAATAAATCCCCTTTTTTCTTATTGTCTTTGGTGGAATAAATAGTTAGATATACTCATCAAACTAAGATATCATGTGTACAGTAAACTCAAAATTATTCAAGAAGAAGAAAAGAAAAGCTAAAAATAAATCACTCTATTTTTGGGACTTTTTGTTTTTCTATATATATTTTTTGTAACATTTTTTTATTTACCTTCAACAGGGATTGTACATTTTGAGGTGTTGGCCATTAATAGGGATAGCCATTATTTCTCCCTATAAATTCTGTAGCTTGTAAGTATTCTGACCTATAATATGAGCTATTTGATATGGTCCAATCCATTTAGGTTCAAATTTACCTTTTTCACCATGCTTATCATTTTTAGGATCCCAATAGATGACTATATCTCCTTGAGAAAAAGGAGTACCCTTAGCTTTCTTATTAAACAATTTCATGGTTTTCTGGGTTTGTTCCATCATTCTATTAAGGGTCTCTCTTCTTTGTTCTTCTAACAAGACAATTTGGTCAAGCCTTCTCTGTATGGGATTGGGGTTTTCATGGTCTTGCAATAAGAGGGAAAGTGCCATTTTTTCCATTTTTGGAGGTAGTAGGGCTTTCTCTCCATAAACCATCTCATAGGGGGTTCTTCCTGTATTTCTTTTAATAGACAACCTATCAGCCCATAAAGCAAATTTAAGTTCACTATCCCATCCCCTTTTGTTTTTCCCTAATGACCTTTTTATTCTTGTTATTACATTTTTATTTGATGACTCAGCTAAACCATTTCCTTGGGGGTAATAATTAGCAGAATGAGATAATTCAATTCCATATTCAACACAAAATTCTACCATTTCATATGACACAAAATATTGAGCATTATCAGTTACAAGATTTTTAGGAACTCCATACCTAGTCAAGATGTTTTCTTCTATGAATCTGATGACTGTAGTAGTTGTAGATGTTCTCAAAGGTGCAGCTTCCACCCACTTTGTGAAGTAATCTATTGCAGTTATGATCCACTTATGCTGGCCAGATGAATTAGGCTTGATCTCTCCAATCAAGTCAATACCCCATTGAGCAAAAGGTGCTTCAATAATTACTGGCTTGAGGGGCATGGCTGGTAGATGCTTTTTCCCTACAAAAACTTGGCAGTTATGACAATTCCTAACATATTTATATACATCCTTAAAAAGGGATGGCCAATAATATCCTGCTCTCATGATTTTATTAGTTGTAGCTCTTGGAGCAAAGTGTCCTCCATAGAAACCATTATGAAATTCATTAATTATTTCTGGGACTTCTCTTTCATATAAGCAGACTAATAATACTCCATCAGGATGTTTCCAATATAATACTCCATTTTGTATATAATACTTCTAAGCTTGAAGTTTGATTGACCTCATTCTGTTTATTGACATATCTCTGGGAAAAGACAACGTTTGTAAGTATGACAAAATTTCTTCATACCATTTACATTCTTCATTTTTTATTCTTCTGTCATCATATGTCTGATCTATGGTGAGAATATTTTCAGATCCTGCTTCTTCTTTGTTAGCCAATAGTTTAGCTAAACCTTACCCTTTGACTATTTTAACTATTTTGAATTCAACATCGTATTGCAAAAGTTTTACCATCCATCTTGTTGGTCTTCCTAATGGCTCTGATTGAGAAAAGATATCTTTTATTGCTATAAAGGGAATACAACAGTAAACTTTGTTTGAGCCAAATATACCTTTGAAGTGTTCTAAATATTGGATGACTGCATAGGCATGTTTTTCTAGTAGGGTGTATTTAAGATGTGCTCCTTTTAGTCCTGAGCTCATAAAGGCTATTGGCCTTTCATTATTTTCATTATCTTTCTGTGAAAGAACTACAACAATAGAGTGTTCAGACGCATATGAATAGATATTAAAATATTTTGCATAATCAGGGCAACTTAAAGTTGGAGTGGTTGATATGGCTTCTTTGATCTTGTTAAATGTTTCCATATTTTCTATTGTCCATTTTATTTCTCCAGTTTTCTTCACCATATCATTTATGGGTTTGGTCATTTCTACAAAATTTGGGACAAATATTCTGATAAAATTTATTTTGCCAAAGAATGACCTTACTCCTTTTAGGTTCTTGGGTGGGGGAATTTTAGAAATGGCTTCTATCCTTTCTGGATCAATGCTTATCCCCTTTTCTGAAACTATATGACCTAGCAATTTTCCTTGTGTAGTTCCGAATATGCATTTTTTTGGATTTAGAGAGATTCCAAATTCCTTGCACCAGGAAAAAATTGTAGTCAAATGTTCTAGATGATCTTCTAGATTTTTAGAAAAAATTGTGATATCATCTAAGTACACTACTACAATTTTGAACATTAATCCTTTGAAAGCAAAGTCCATCGCTCTCTGGAAAGTAGCACCTGCATTCATCAATCCAAAAGGTATTCTTAAATATTCAAATGTGCCCCAGGGTGTGGTGAATGCTACCTTGTGTCTGTCTTCTAGATTTATCAGAATTTGATTGTACCCTAAAAATCCATCTAACAGGGACAATCTAGTTGAACCTACTACTGCTTGCAGTAGTTGTTCCATGTTAGGCAATGGGTAATTGTCTTTTAGTGAGCTCTTGTTTAAATTTCTAAAATCTACGTAGAGTCTAATGTCCCCATTCTTTTTCCTAACTGGTACTAAGTTGGATATCCAGGAGGAAAATCTTACTTTTCTTATTATCTTGGAGTCCAACAATTTTTGTACCTCTTTTTGCATTACTGGGTGCAGAGTTGGATTGTATTTCCTTTGTTTCTGTCTCGAATGGCTTGGAATCTTCCTTCAAAGGTATTATGTGAGTCATTACATCTGTCTTGAAGGTTTTGAGGTCTTCATAAGTCCAAGAAAAATGTTCTTTGTTCTTTTTCAAGAAACTGATATATCCAACCTTTTCTTTAGCAGGTAAAGCCATGTCTACTTTCACTATTCTGGGTTCTTTCATTGAGCCAATATTAATATCCTCAGATATCACTTCTCTTTGTAAAGGTTTATAAGCTTTGTCAAAATCATCGAATAGGCTCTCTAGAGAAACTAATCCTTTGGGTATTCTATTAGTTTTCAACTGGATTACTTCTACTGGCTCTCCTATTTGATTTTTTAATTTTTCTTCATCCTTTTCATCATAGATTACATCTGCATACTGATTTTGTAAAGTCATAAAATCCTTAATATCTATATCATCTTGAAAGACCTGTAGATATACTATGTTATCTCATACAGAAGGTTTATAGACTGAAATAGTTGGGAATCTATCCATATATTCTGTAGTTATCTCTGGGTGATCTAGACCTGAGGCATTTACAACTAAAATATCTGCAACATGATTTTGTTCTCTAGGAATATATGAAATATTGAAAGCCAAAAATTTATCGATTTCTTCTAGTACTGCATTTCTATATTGCTTAAGTCTAGGATGCTTGGTCTGATATTTACCTTTGATTTGTAGTATAATAAGTTCTGCATCCCCTGTTATAGTTAAGTAGTTAATACCTAGCTCTTTTGCTTTCCTTAGCCCTAATAGTAAAGCTTCGTACTCAGCTACATTGTTTGTGCAAGGAAATTGCAATCTGTAAGGGATACTAAGGTAGTTTCCTTTAATATCAGTCAAATTTACACCTGCACCTGCTCCAGATTGGGATTTAGCCCCATAAAATGACATGGTCCACATTTCTTGGGTTAATACTTGGTCTGATTCAGCATCAATTATTCTCATATCTTCTGGATCCATGTTCTTTGCATCTGGTACTTCCACCAGGAATGGGTTGTGCCATATTGAATAGACTCCCATCCCTTTTTCTTCCATAGAGTTAACTAAGTTAATCATGGTTTCATCTATTTGAATTAACTCTACAGAATGTTTGTTGAATGGTTCCCTTCTCAAAATTATATTCTCCTTATCTGATATGGGGATGGTAGCATAAGACCAGTCTAGTTGTATTGATCCCCCTAGTTGTTCTTCCCAATGCCTACTGAGTAAAAGTGAGAAGAATGGGTCAACATCAACTACTGCTACGTCCATGACAATGCCCTTTTTGGGGTGTTGGTCTAGGTAAACTAATAATCCAGTTATCACCCCTACATAGGGAATTTGTCTACTGTCCATTACAAAAATAGGAGCAGAATCTCTAGTACAGATTAATCCCATTTGGTCAACTATTAGCTTAGGCATGATATTATGTGAAGCTCCACTGTCGAGCATGCAATTGTGAATCACATATCTTTCCCCTTCATCTGAATTATATCTTAATGACACATAGAAGGGTCTGATAGAAGATGGTGATCTTGTATCATGTTGATTTTGTCTAGCAACATGACAAGTAGGGTCTTCTTTCTGCTCTACTAATCCAAAAGCTCTGCATACTTGTTCTCTGTATGTTTGAACTTTCATAAGTTCACCAAATGTGATATTAACTTTTTGCTTACTGAGTTCTAACCCAACATCAAATTCTATCTTCTTTATATCCAATGGTTTATTACTTTCTTCTTTGGGAATCTCTTCCATTGATTCTATTACTTCAGGAGTAATCTTGTTAGGGTTCCTATCAGTTTTCTCTTTACTGATATTTTTATTGGTGAAAGTTTATTTTCTTGTTTCATTTGTAGATAATTTCTCTGTTCTTTCAGGGACTGTTCTATTCCTTAAATTTAAAACATGGGTTGCCTCTAATTCTTCAACCTCTTGAGCAGTGGGGATCAATTTCCCTTGCTTCATCTTATCATATCTTGACTCATGTGATTTCTACAAGATTTTAGTTCCTTGAGTTACTAAGATCTGAGGATGATGATTTGAAGCATATTTATCCATGTCTTCTTCAAACAACCTTTCTCTGGATTCATCTTCAATGGACCAACATGCATTGATTCTTATATCCTCTTCTGATTCTGCATGCATATCTACATTACGCTGATCACTTAGGTGTATTCCACATGCATCAGGGTTATGGGGTGCATCACAAGTAGAGCAAAAATAAGGAAAACCTTCAGCTACATTGGCAGATGGCATTGGGTTAGGGACATTGTTCTGATCCCTATCGAAATCTCTATTTTTCCAGTTATTATTCCCATTACCCCTATTCCTATTCCCTTCTTCAAAACCATTGTTGTTTCCCCAATTCTTATTGTAATTTTTCTTAAAGGGGGGACGGTTGTCAATATGTGGTCGCTCTATCTATGAAGATTCATCGTTATTTCCATTTCTTTCAATTCTTGCTAACCTGTTACTCATGTTGTTGAATATTTCTATCATCTGACTAGTCAACTTCTCCACAGGATCAATTTCAGTTCTTCTTTGTATATCAAAAGCCACTCTCTTAGGTTTTCTCTCAGGCATGTTAACCTCTAAAGAATAAGGCTTCATCTTACCACTTGTCAAGCATATTTCTTTCTATATCCATTGCTTTTTCCATACAACCATCAATGGTAGTGGCTTGTTCTTGCCTTAATTCATAGTTAAACTCTCCTTGAAAAGCATTCTTATAAAAACAAATAGACTGAATATCACTAGGTCTGAGGTTGGCAGGGATTTTGTTTCTTGTTTTTGAAAATATTCTGTTAAAATCACTAACAACCTCATTTTCTTTCTTCTTCATAGTGGCTAGCTCAGTTAACAATGATTGTTCATTTTTCCTTTCACCATACTTCTTTAGGAACACCTCTTCCATTTTGGTGAAGTCTGGGATATCATTGTTAGGAAGGGAATTAAACCATTCTCTGGCATATTTTTCTAAAGTCTGTAGAAACAGTCTTAATACTACATCTTCATGTTCAACTTCCAGACTATCCATTGCATATAAGAAACTTTTGATATGATCCTCTCCAGTTATTGCACTATTTCCTAAAAACTTAGGGAGGTATTTGTGAGCTTTATTGGGTAAGGCATTTAAATTTACTGGTAATGCAAAAGGCCTATATCTATTAGTTCTCCATAAATGAACATTAACCTGAGCCATTGCTACTATAGAATTTAATTTCATAGCTGTAGTACCTATGGTGGTATGGGTCGGGCAGCTTGAACGTAAACTGATGGATTATCTACCTTTGAATTATTATTATGAGAATAATCACATATATCTTCTACTACTGATTTTAAATGTTCATCTACAGTAATATCAGTAGTAATAGTATTCTGAATTTTCTTTACGTACCTTTTACCGCTAGAATTTAATCTACTGCTATAAACAGTATTCTTAAAAAGTGGAGTTTTCTGGGTATGTATAAATACCTCTGGATTCTCGAGTTCTAGAAATAGCTCCTTACCACTTCTCCTGGTGTTAGCCAACACGTTCTGTTCTCTCCTTTTTTATATTTTTCTTCTGGGTTCGTCCAGTAGAGTCGCCAACATCGAGGTGCAGAAAGAACAATGTGCACTTTTACCAAGAATGCTTGATATTACCACTCATCCTCACAGAAGTTGGTTCTTGGGAAAATTCAAGAACATCAAGAAAAAGAATTTTCAAGAAAATCAAGAAGTGGAAATTCAAGAAAATACAAGGACGCAAAAAACTCACGATTAAAAACTATGGGCAAAAATAAAATAAAGAATGTTAGAAGTCATGGAAATTAAAATGCAAGTTCTTTATTTTAATTTGGCTGCTTGTTGATTGATATATGTCATGAACTCCAGGCTTAGAATGTAAGAATTCTCCCCGAAAATGGTGCCAAAAAATTGTTGGAACCGATTCTTGCATCCGTAGGATTTCGATTGTCATGCTACAAGAATCCGTTTGAAACCAATGAGCTATTACAAGCTCTGGTCGACCTGCCTCATGTTCTGCTAAACATGAATATTGCTAAAGAAGACTACAGAATGGGTAAGGAAACCCCAACGGTAATTCTTTGATTAAACTTCTAATTACACGCTCCAGATTTATATTAAGCTATAAGTATTCTTTTTAAAATGACCAAGCATGAAAACAACCAACTGTTATGCCTTATGTAGACCGGTGCCTAGATTCATTGGGCTGTTATAGCAATTTAACAACAATTTTTAATTATGAACAGAGAGAATGGGGAAAATAAAATTGGCATTCAAAGCTTCATTCGAATATCGTAATAAAACCAGGAGTTAACCAATGAGAGAAACGTATATAATGCATTCAAATAATGTAACCCATTATACAGTGACACATAATACTGAGACAAAGATATAATAAAAATGAAACTCATAATTGTATTGATTTCAAGAATTTTTACATGCAGAGTGGGCGGGATGCCTTTTAACTCTATTTTCAAGAAAAATATATCAATACAATGAAAATATCTCATTCAAATAATGTAACAGGTCTCTCCTACTCTACTTGTTCCAATATGGTAACAGTAGAATCTCTGAATCTCAGGCTCAATAGGATAGGAAATGATCTCAGCTTCTTGAGCACTTTCCTATTACAATCCTGCACAGCAAAGGGAAGAATAAGAATGAGAAAGAAAATAGACATATAAGGGGATACAACAACACAACTAACAGGGCACTCAAGTATACCTCTTAGCAAAAATGCTATTCTCTAATTGCTTGATGCAGAATCTATCCACAACTGCCTCTTCTTATAGCCTCTGGTTCTTGATTCTATTATTTCTGGTTTATTTCTGGCCTTACACTTGTCAACATTTGATTGAACTTGTTCTATATGTTGTCCAGCTGGTGCGGCTCTAGACTTGCTATTGAGGTTCTTCTCTGGACTGAAGGGAGCTCTTTGCTATTTAATTTGGCCTTTTTGCTCTCTCTGGTTGGCCCTAGAAACTAAGGATTCAACACTATGTTTTTCCTTTTTGTTCTGCTTGTCCTGGCCACTATGATCTGTTGTTAAGGATTGACCAAGCCGTCATCATGAATTCTAGATGAGGAATGGAGGGGGACCCAATGTGATGGTGAAGACAAGGGGTGGCATGCCAGTGGCAAATAGATGGAGTTGCACTGATCACGAGATAGAGTGAAGGGAGAAAAGTGGAAAGGGGGTGGTTCAACACAATGGAAGGTGGTGAGATGGCACAATGTGGGGACAAATGTTAGGATGGTTAAGGAAGAAAGCCTAGAAGGAGGGAGGCAATGGTAAGTAGGAAGAATGTGGGAATGGAAAATAAGATCTAGAAGCATTTATAAGCTGCTTCCATAACTATACTCCGTTGGAGTGTCTCCCTCGTAACTATATTCCATCAAAGTGCAGATTGAATGGCTTTCTGTAAGTCGAAACCATACCTTTTTCTTCATGCGCTTTCATCATCTTAAGTATTTGTAGAACATAAATTGAATATATTTATATTCTTTGTACTCCATAGTTTTACTTTGTCGATGCATTTTAGCTCTCCCTTACTGTCTCTTATTTATAAGTTGTGACTATGCTTTGTAGTTTTATTTTTGTGGTACACTATTATTCTCATGAGATATACATGATCTGGTTGCAGGCTTGAGCATCAGGATTTATCTTTTGTTTGGTCTGCTCTGTCCTTACCAAGGTACTGTCTAGGGGATTTACTCTGATTTGCTCGAATATTTCCTTCCTTGGGTATCCTTCTGGATTCATGATGTTTATGCGTATTGTCTTGACTTCATCTTTGGTTATTGATCTTCATTACGTCTTTCGGCGTACCTTGCTATGAACAAGTCACTTCTTTGATCTCTACCTCGATATATGTTGAGGGTATTTCTATGAGGTGATGGTTCTTCTCTAGGAGCTTAGTCTGTCGAATCTTTCTTACGGATGATTTCATTGATTTTGTTGGTTCATGAACTTGACAGGTTCCATCATGGCTACTTCTGATATTCTTTTAAACCTGCAAGAGTGTTAGTTTCCAAAACTCTGAAGAGGTTGGTCAATGGTGATTTTATTCTTATTGATATTTTCATATTTATTGGATCGGAGGTTTGATCGAGTATAGTTGTTCGATCCATCTTTGTTCAATTGTTGCTTTGGTTCTTTTATAACCTGTAAGTTAATTAATTGAAAGAACATACTCCCAAAATTTTAATGTTGATAAACCAAAGGTAATGATTGATATTGTGTTAAGGCCTTTTAAACATGTTTAAAACTTTAATTAATCTGAACTCAACTAATTTCACCTTTTGATTTACCTTTGGCTCGTGTGCTATCATTGGATTGATTTGAGATGAAGCACATTCGTTGATGTCCTAGGACCTGCATAATAGTTAGTATTCCTATGTCTGATTGGGTTAATCATGCTTGTATTGTCAAAAACCTTTGGTTTGGTAATAATTCATAAGACATTATTTAAAGGTTAGAGACTATACCTTCATTGATTTAATTTTCTAATAATGTGGTATATTAATCTTCATCTAATCATGATTATCCAATGTTAACCCCATGATTTTTTATCTTAATAACTCGATTTAAACCTAGGTAGCATATTACACGTTTACCTTTCCTTGTGATCATCGTTAGATCTTACCATGGTGAAGGCGTGACCGTTGGATCTTCTGACCATGTGCTTGGTTTAACATAAGATAGAAGGGACAAATTATAAAGTATTTAATTAACCAAAATAAAACCTTTAGATTAAACCTTGATCACTTTTATCGACGCGCACCGTCAGATTTGAGCGGTGATGAGCATATTTTAATTTTGATTAATCTTGATTAAGCTGAAAGGGGGAGATTAGCTGATGTGTTAGACCCTTGCTAATTACATAATTAGTTTTTACTTTACCTTTGTCCTCATCTGATATCTTATCGTCCATGATTTTCGGTGTGGCGTTGGATCTTAGATGGCTATTGGTGCAACCATAGATTTTAATCAACCTGCAAGTTAGTTACCAAAGGATGCATGGTTTTAATCATGATTAAGCCAAAAGGGGGTGATTATCCAATGTGTTTAGACCCTCGTTAATTTGTTTTAACCCGCTTAATTAATATTTCAAGGTTTTAAAACTTTTAAATCATCTTCTGTGAACGTGCCACCATTAGATCAGATCTCGATCGAGCACTATCGTTTGATATTTTAAATTGCTCGATGATTAATCCAGGGGGTGCATACTTTTAATATTGATTTTAATGTGTGATTCAAAAGAGACAAGTGCAACCATTGATCTAAATGATGCTTGGGTGCGATCGTCCGATCTGTCGGACTTGCTCGATGTTTAATTGACTGTTTGACCCATGCTGACTTGATTTAAAACTTTGATTCTTTGGAGAGTGCAACCATCAGATTTGGCTTGGTGCAAGTGCTTCGATCAAAGGGAACTTGCTCAATTTTAATTAAGAAGAATATTAGGTTATAACCTTATTGACCTTTTGACTTATTCGATTTATCTCTTGGTTGATTCTATTAATGCATCATCATCTGATTAGACCTGGATCGCACGCGGCCTTTGGATTAAATCTAAGGTGCTCGATTTTTATAAAAGGGGTGCATACCCTCAAGCCTTAATTAATTTTTGGTGCTTCGGACCTAAGCCTTTTGGGTCTTTAGACCATGATGAATAATTAACCAACTTAGGATTTAAGGATCTTATTGGTTGGTTTAGGCCCAAGGGAACTTTTTAATTGAATGTTGGATTTCGGCTTTAGAGATTTAATTAAGAGAACCTTGCCCTAACCACTTTGAGATACTCGATTAATAAAATGAGGCATACATTATTAAAATCCAAGGTTAGACTTCATCAAACCAATCAATAAAAACTCAAGCAACTCACACCACCTGAAGAAATAACTAGCATTATTAATGATTTTGATTGAAACCAAAAATTTAAATTTGGGGGTTTCAAAGTTGAGTCAAATTTGGCTCCAACAGGTGGGTAAAAAAAAAATTACAAGCTCCGTGAGACTCGAACCGTGGATCTCGTCCACACAACTGAACACATATAGCCAAGTGCGCTACTGTAGGTACTGGGAGGAAGAAGCCATCATGCGATATTTATTCCTTCGGTGCCTACAACTTTAGAAAAACAATTGCGGGATTAATCCCACATGCATCCCATAGATGCACTTGTGGCCTTTAAGAACAAGAAGGTGCATAGTAAACATAACTGCTTTCGGGCAGTTAGCCTTTCTCCTATGTTTTGCCTCCCATGAACCCTACTAAATTCCACGTAGCATGTCCTTCACTACCACATCACATCCAGTCAGTACACCACATCATGCCCAGTAAACCTATCATGTCACACTCAGTCAGCTCACCACATCATGCCCAAAATTCTTGGTTTGCTTGTCCACTCACACCAAGTCATGCCACATCATGCCCAGTCATCCTACCACATCATGCCCAATGTCATCGATTTGCATGTCCAGTCATGGGTCCAGTCAGAGTCTTGCCTGGTTTGTTAGAGTCTCATCTAATTCGATCAAAGTCTTACCTGGTTCAGTCCTGTCACTTACATCAATAAAAAATCTCGATCGCCAGTGAATAGTGTCTCCACCTGCATCCTCAATAATCGTGTGCCTCCTATGCCTCCTCAAGATTTGAGCCCTCCTACATTAGGTGTCATGGTCTTCTTCGAACCTACACTCTGGTACCATGAAGAAATACATGAGGAAGTAAAAGTGTGAAGCAATTATATTCATCATGTGTCAGGTATAAATACATGCTTGGTCGGTGGTTCGGTTGGTTGAACCACCGAGTTGGTTGGTGTGAACCAACTCTAATTAAAGAGTGCTAAAACACCCTTTTTATCATACCCCTCTAATAATGTAATACAAGTGCATGCATTAATGATATGCTAACAACGTGGACTAGGATTTGTGAGCAAGGATTATTTCATTGAGTGATTGGTTGAGTAGATTTGATTGAGCCTAGTCAAGTGGATGTGTGAAGTGATAGTTCAAGTTCTATGAAACAAATTGTTCTATATTCTAAATTGATTTGAGAAAGAGGTTGAGTGTTGATGAGTGTGAAACATATTGAGTCTCTAAAAATTCTCTATATGTTTCTATGATAAAAGAGAGATTGGAAGTGATTGAGAGTTTGTGAATGTGAAGCATATTGAGTCTCTAAAAATTCTCTATATGTTTCTAAAAGAGTGATTGAAACTGATCGAGCATTGACGTGAATGTGAAGCATATTGAGTCTCTAACAATTCTCTAGATATTTCTAAAAGAGTGATTGAAAGTAATTGAGCATTATGATGAATGTGAAGCATATTGAGTCTCTAAAATTCTCTTTATGTTTCTATGAGATTGGAAACATTCTAGAGAGGACTTGTTGAGAAGATTTAGGGTAAGTATTTGTGTTGGAAATTTGAGTGATTTTATGTTGTCATTGATGTCACATGGATCATTGATGTCACATGGATCACATTGAGTTTTGGTGGCCAAAGCATTTCATAAATAAGCATTTATGATATTTTGGAGAGCATGGATATATACAAGGTTTTTGTGAAAACCAAGGCAGGCAAAATAAAAGGTTTTATTTAAAACCATGGATGGTAGATTTGAAATGGGTTTTTCTTAAAACCCAGGTTGGCTTTTTGTTTCGTCAAAAAAGGTGCCCCGATGATGGAGATATTTAATTTTAAATATTTAAGTTTAAATTTTAAATTATTTAAAATTAAAATTAAAATTTAATTTATAGCGCCGACCTCAAAGAAAGGAAAAGGCATAAAACTAATATTTAAATTATAGCTCCGACGTCAAAGGAAAGGAGGAGGACATATATATATATATATATATATATATATATATATATGCCCAAAGTTTTGATTTATTTCTCTAAGCGCTCGATTTGATATTTGGATTCGAATGGTAAAAGAGCTTGCGCATCGTGTGTCGAAGTGTGTGTGAAAAGGGTTTTAAAAGGCTTACGATTTTCGCATTCGTTGAAGAGACTATTGTGGAGTAAAGCCAAACGTATAGGCCTCCTTGGCCTAGTGGTTCATGCACTGTGTGTGAAGCAGGAGGTCCTACGTTCGATTCTTTCCGGAGGTGTTTTGTTGTGTTGAAACGTGTGAAGCGCGTTTTGTTTTCGAAGGGCGCAGATATTCGCGGCATAAGGTTTTGTTGTGTGCTCCTTTTGAGCACGTGAGGGCATGTGGCCCAATGGCAGGTTGGCTATGGTTAAGGCACTGAGCAAGGAAGGTCACGAGATCGAATCCCATCAGGGACAGAGGCAAGTTAATAATTTTTAGATATATTTTATTTTTCTAAAGTTGCCCTAGGAGGAATAAGGGTTATGATGCATGTTTAAAAAAGGGAGAGATTTTTGGTGATTTATTTTTTAGAAGTATATCATATTATATATCGTTGGAAAGCTTATTCCGAGGGCTATTTGATTAACTTGCTTAGAGGGAGAAATAAGGTGTGTGTAAAGAGATATTTCTGATTTTGTAAAGAGGTTCAAAAGTGAAGGTTGCTTTGTTCTTTTTCAAAAGAGATTAATTCATTTATGAAGTGACATGGTGTATGTTATTGAGTAGGAGTAATAAGGTGTTATTTGGATGTTATTGTTGTGTTATTAATCAAGATCTCTAACCCTTGTTGAAAGTTGAAAAAGAAAGTGTGTTGAGTGAGACAAATTTTGTGGACAACCAAAAGGCTTCTTCATCTTCATAAAAGGTATGGGCACATTCTCCTATTGATTGTTTATGGTGGTTGATTTCTGAAATATCATTGGAGAGAAAAGGATTAATTGTGGTTTCCTTTTCAAAAGTAGTTGGTTGAATGTCTCAAGGTTTTCTGGGTTGAGAGTTGCTATTAAACCTTGTTTTATAAGCATTGTTGTTGAAGCCATTAGTAGTGTGAAAAACCTGAGATAGGGTTTGAGAAGAACATGAGTATCATTGTTATGTGAAGAATGTTTTATTAGCATTTTTGTTGAAGCCCATTGGTTATGCAAAGAACTTGAACTTGAAAAGAACATGAGTATCATTGTTATGTGAGATTTGTGGTTGAGCATTGTTGGAAACATTTGAGTTGGTTGATACATGCTTGGACTAGGGTTTGTAAGAAAGAGTTGTTCCTTGTGGTAGTTGGTTGAGAAGAGTTGTTTGAGCCTAGTCAAGTGATTGTGTGAAGTGGTTGTTCAAGTTCCATGAAACAAACTATTCTATATTCTTGATTTGAGTTGAGATTGAGATTTGAGGATAGAACATATTGAGTCTCTAACAATTCTCTTTATGCTTCTATGAGATTGAATTGAGTTGAGCAAGTTCTTGGTGATATTGTCTAGAGCATATATTGAGTCTCTAACAAGTCTCTTGGTGAGCTTGCTAGTGCAGATTTGAGCAAGTTCTTGGTGAGCTTGCTAGTGCAGATTTGGGCAAGTTCTTGGTGAGCTTGCTAGTGCAGATTTGGGCAAGTTCTTGGTGAGCTTGCTAGAGCAGATTTGGGCAAGTTCTTGGTGAGCTTGTTGAGCATATTTGGACAAGTTCTTTGTGAGCTTGTTGAGAATATTTGGACAAGTTCTGTGTGAGCTTGTTGAGCATATTTGGACAAGTTCTATGTGAGCTTGTTGAGCATATTTGGACAAGTTCTATGTGAGCTTGTTGAGCAGGTTCTGAGTGAGCCTATTGAGCAGGTTCTGAGTGAGCCTATTGATAGAGCTTTGGAGGTGATAGAGTATAGAGGATAGAGTCTCAGTGGATAGAGATCCAGTAGCTAGCATAATTGAAGATAGATCTGAGTGAGGAGTCTTCAAGTGGAGAGAGATCCACTAGTCAGTGCAGCAGAGAGACAAAGTCTTCTAGAAGATCACTAGCTAGAGCAGAAGGGGAAAGAGTTCTCCTGTGGAAGAGATCCATGAACTTGAGATTAGGGGATCAACATCTCCTTTGGATAGAGATCCATAAATATTGTAATTGGGAAGGATTCCCAAAGAAATTGATTGAGAAATTTTTAGTAAAATATTTTCTCCATGGAGTAGCCCACATTGGGTGAACCACGTAAACTGTGGTGTCTCTATTGTGTATGGTGTTTTGTGCATTGCTTGATTACTGCTATTGATATTATTGTCTATACACTGCATAATATTGAATTGAAAAGAAAAGTAAAAAGTGGTCTTATATTGTTCACCCCCCTCTCAGTATAAGCTTGTGTTCTTCAATTGGTATCAGAGCGGGTTCCTTCGAAAAGGCTAACATCTTGAGGGCAGATTCTACAAGAACACAGATGGCTTCATAGAATGGATCATCTACAAATAAGGCTCCACTATTTGATGGTAACAATTATGCTTTCTGGAGCATGAGAATGAAGAACTACTTGATATCACAAGGATATGAGGTATGGCAGATGGTTGCAAAAGAGTATAAGGTTGAAGGTGATCCCGAGGTAGATAAGACTATCATGAAATTGGTTGAGATCAATGCAAGGGCAATGAATTGTATTCTGAGTGGGCTACATGAGATAGATTTTGCAAAGGTCATGGTATGTAATTCAGCAAATGAAATGTGGACCAAGTTGTGGAATACCTATGAAGGAGATTCCAAGGTAAAGTTGGCAAAACTACAAACTCATAGAAAAATATTTGAGGAATTGAAAATGGAAGATTCTGAAGATATTGCACATTTTTTACTTCGAGTTGATGAGATTGCTAACACCATGAGAGGTCTAGGATTTGAGATGAAAGAATCAAATGTTACTCAAAAGGTTTTGAGATCACTTCCCATGAAGTATGATGCAAAGGTTTCAGCAATAGAAGAAACAATGGATATCAACAAGCTAACAATGGAAGAACTACAAGGAACTCTCACAACTTATGAGATGAGGAGAAGTAAGCATCAGGTTCCAATAAAAGAAATTGCATTCAAGGCTTCAGAGAAAAATAAATGGAAAGTTCCAGAGATAGATAGAGATTCAGATAATGATGAGGAAGCTAACTTCATCAAAAGGAAAAAGGACTTAAGAAATTACAAGGATATGAAGAAAGTCAGATGCTACAAGTGTGGTGATTTTTGTCACTATGCATACAAGTGTCCACATGAAGAAAATAGTGATGATGAAAAACAGGGTCACAAAAGAAAAGAATATGGAAAGCATAAACATGACAAAGATGACAGATACAAGCAAAACAAGTATGAGAAGAAGAAAAGTTTTCGTAAGACAAAGAAAACTTTCTACATTGTAGAAGCAAGTGATAGCTCAGATCATAGTGATAGAGACAAGTCAAATGATGAAAATGAAGAACATCTATTCCTAGGAATAGAAGGTGAAAGAGAACAATGCTTTGTGTGTGGTCAAAGAGATCACAGATCAGGATATTGCAATGGCTTCAATGATAGTGAAGATGAGATGACACATCAAGGAAACATGTATGGTCAAAGAAATCTTGAGAGTTTGTTTGCTATAGAAGATTATAATGATCTTAGTGACAGTGAAGATGAAGAAGGGTTTTTCTATGGGATAAAATAAGTAGAAGAAGAACTTCCACTCCAAATAGAACACCTATTCCTAGGTATTGAAGTTAAAGAAGAGGATATATCTATCGAAGAATGACATGAAGAACTTGCTATAGCCATTGAGCAAGCAAACAGGTACAAGAAGGGTCTAAGAATACTAAAATGCTTCATATACGGAGACTTTGGGCATTTAGATGATGATTGCATGTACTACAACAATTGCAACAAGAAAAGTTTATTTGTGGAAAAAGAAAGCAACAGTTCTAGTAATAGTTCTAGTAGCAATTCTAGTGACAATTCCAGTAGCAGTGATGTTGAAGAAGAGGAAGATTCAGATAAAGAAAAGGAGGAAGCCACTCTTAAGGAACTTGTTGAATTGAAAAGAGAAAATTCAGAATTGAAGGCTCAAATACAAGAAGATGAGAAATGTAAGACAAAGCTTCTACAAGATATATCTGACTTAAGAGATAAGGTTGAAAAGGCAAGAAGAGTTGAAAAAGGTACGGTTGAACAATCAAAGGTAAAAGAGATAGAATGTGAAAGGCTTATGGTTACTCTTGAAGAATTAAAAAGGGAGAACTCAGGATTAAGGTTTCAAGCTCAAGAAGATGAAAAAGCAAAAGCAAGGTTTTTACAGGAACTCACCAACTTCAAAATCAAAGTTGAAGAGACAAGAAAAATTGAAGAAGGTATGGCTAAAAAATTAAAGACAAAAGATCTAGAGTGTGAAATATTAGAGCATGAGATAGTTTCACTAAGGATGGAAGTAAAAGGTTCTAAGGACAAGCTACACAAGTTTGAGGAAAATTCAAGGACCTTGGAAAGGACTATCAATGCACAAAGGTCATCAGTCATCATAACAGGACTTAGTTCTAAAGAAGAACAAGGGAAAAAGGAAGCAGAAAAAGGAGAGTCAAGCTCAAACACCAGAAAAGAAGAAGAGTCAAAAGAAGTAAGTGAAAGAGAGAGTGAGACTTCTAAGGATAATTTGGATAATAGAAAGTTCAACAAGGAAAGGAACAATGCACAAGTAAGAAACAAATGGAACAAGAAACAGGGAGAAGAGACTAAGAGACCAATGGGGTCTAGGCAAGGTTTCTTCAATGGAAGATGTTTTTCATGTCACAGGTTTGGGCACATGGCTTCACAGTGCAGGTCATATGAAAGACAGGAATATGGGAAAGGACAACTTTTCCATGGGTATTGCTACTCATGCAATGAGTATGGTCACAAGGCAATGAATTGCAGGATTCATGACAGAAGAGGATATGGCTTCACCAGAAGATATCCTAAGACATTTGCACCTCCAAGGAATAATAACATTAAGTGTTTTAATTGCAATAACTTTGGACATATTGCAAAATGGTGTAGGACTCAATTCCAAACAAGTTCAAGACAAGAAGGTCAAGCAGTTTCAAGGCAAGAAGGTCAAACAGGTTCAAGACAAGAAGATCAAGTAATTCATCAAGAGAAGGATATCAAAAAAACATGGAAGGAAGTTGATAGAGGAAAGAAACAATGTAATATGGGAGTAAAAGTACTCCCACCCCAAATTTAATCACCTCAAGAGAGAAGGTGGTGAGGGGGCTAAGCTTAAGAGTCATATCTTTTAGCCCCATAGGTGTCCCTTTTGCCATTGATGTCAAAGGGGGAGAGATTTGAGTAAGGGGGAGAGCATTGAGTTAGGGGGAGCAGCCTCCAAAGAGAGCATTGAGTTAGGGGGAGCAGCCTCCATAGAGAGTATTGAGTCAGGGGGAGCAGCTTTGATTCTCAGAGATGGTTTTTGCAGTGATTGTGGTGATTTACAATAGAGGTGTTGCCATCAATGACAAAGGGGGAGATTGTTGGAAATTTGAGTGATTTTATGTTGTCATTGATGTCACATGGATCATTGATGTCACATGGATCACATTGAGTTTTTGTGGCCAAAGCATTTCATAAATAAGCATTTATGATATTTTGGAGAGCATGGATATATACAGGGTTTTTGTGAAAACCAAGGTAGGCAAAATAAAAGGTTTTATTTAAAACCATGGATGGCAGATTTGAAATGGGTTTTTCTTAAAACCCAGGTTGGCTTTTTGTTTCATCGAAAAAGGTGCCCTAGTGATGGAGATATTTAATTTTAAATATTTAAGTTTAAATTTTAAATTATTTAAAATTAAAATTTAAAATTAAAATTAAAATTTAATTTATAGCGTCGACGTCAAAGAAAGGAAAAGGCATAAAACTAATATTTAAATTATAGTATCGACGTCAAAGGAAAGGAGGAGGACATATATATATATATATATATATATATATATATATATATATATATATATATATATATATATGCCCAAAGTTTTGATTTATTTCTCTAAGTGCTCGATTTGATATTTGGATTCGAATGGTAAAAGAGCCTACGCATCGTGTGTCGAAGTGTGTGTGAAAAGGGTTTTAAAAGGCTTACGATTTTCGCGTTCGT
Organism: Wollemia nobilis; assembly: GCA_028583015.1. NCBI lineage: Eukaryota > Viridiplantae > Streptophyta > Pinopsida > Araucariales > Araucariaceae > Wollemia > Wollemia nobilis. The sequence continues at coordinate 1,875,223 of JAQPPZ010001190.1, read as the reverse complement.
TGAAGAGACTATTGTGGAGTAAAGCCAAACGTATAGGCCTCCTTGGCCTAGTGGTTCATGCATTGTGTGTGAAGTAGGAGGTCCTACGTTCGATTCTTGTTGGAGGTGTTTTTTTGTGTTGAAACGTGTGAAGCACGTTTTGTTTTCGAAGGGCACATATATTCGTGGCATAAGGTTTTGTTGTGTGCTCCTTTTGAGCACGTGAGGGCGTGTGGCCCAATGGTAGGTTGGCTATGGTTAAGGCACTGAGCAAGGAAGGTCACGAGATCGAATCCCATCAGGGACAGAGGCAAGTTAATAATTTTTAGATATATTTTATTTTTCTAAAGTTGCCCTAGGAGGAATAAGGGTTATGATGCATGTTTAAAAAAGGAGAGATTTTTGGTGATTTATTTTTTAGAAGTATATCATATTATATATCGTTGGAAAGCTTATTCCGAGGGCTATTTGATTAACTTTCTTAGAGGGAGAAATAAGGTGTGTGTAAAGAGATATTTCTGATTTTGTAAAGAGGTTCAAAAGTGAAGGTTGCTTTGTTCTTTTTCAAAAGAGATTAATTCATTTATGAAGTGACATGGTGTATGTTATTGAGTAGGAGTAATAAGGTGTTATTTGGATGTTATTGTTGTGTTATTAATCAAGATCTCTAACCCTTGTTGAAAGTTGAAAAAGAAAGTGTGTTGAGTGAGACAGATTTTGTGGACAACCAAAAGGCTTCTTCATCTTCATAAAAGGTATGGGCACATTCTCCTATTGATTGTTTATGGTGGTTGATTTCTAAAATATCATTGGAGAGAAAAGGATTAATTGTGGTTTCCTTTTTGAAAGTAGTTGGTTGAATGTCTCAAGGTTTTATGGGTTGAGAGTTGCTATTAAACCTTGTTTTATAAGCATTGTTGTTGAAGCCATTAGTAGTGTGAAAAACTTGAGATAGGGTTTGAGAAGAACATGAGTATCATTGTTATGTGAAGAATGTTTTATTAGCATTGTTGTTGAAGCCCATTGGTTATGCAAAGAACTTGAACTTGAAAAGAACATGAGTATCATTGTTATGTGAGATTTGTGGTTGAGCATTGTTGGAAACATTTGAGTTGGTTGATACATGCTTGGACTAGGGTTTGTAAGAAAGAGTTGTTCCTTGTGGTAGTTGGTTGAGAAGAGTTGTTTGAGCCTAGTCAAGTGATTGTGTGAAGTGGTTGTTCAAGTTCCATGAAACAAACTATTCTATATTCTTGATTTGAGTTGATATTGAGATTTGAGTATAGAACATATTGAGTCTCTAACAATTCTCTTTATGCTTCTATGAGATTGAATTATTGAGCAAGTTCTTGGTGAGCTTGCTAGAGTATATTTGGGCAAGTTATTGGTGAGCTTGCTAGTGTAGATTTGGGCAAGTTCTTGGTGAGCTTGCTAGTGCAAATTTGGGCAAGTTCTTGGTGAGCTTGCTAGTGTATATTTGGGCAAGTTCTTGGTGAGCTTGCTAGTGCATATTTGGACAAGTTCTTGGTGAGCTTGCTTGAGCAGATTTGGACAAGTTTTGTGTGAGCTTGTTGAGCAGATTTGGACAAGTTCTATGTGAGCTTGTTGAGCATGATATTTTTGATCATATTTGGACAAGTTCTATGTGAGCTTGTTGAGCAGGTTCTGAGTGAGCCTATTGAGTAGGTTCTGAGTGAGCCTATTGACAGAGCTTTGGAGGTGATAGAGTACAGAGGACAGAGTCTTAGTGGATAGAGATCCAGCAGCCAGGACAGTTGAAGATAGATCTGAGTGAGGAGTCTTCAAGTGGAGAGAGATCCACCAGTCAGTATAGTAGAGAGAAAGTCTTCTAGAAGATCACTAGCCAGAGCAGAAGGGGAAAGAGTTCTCCTGTGGAAGAGATCCACGAACTTGAGATTAGGGGATCAGCATCTCCTTTGGATAGAGATCCATAAACATTGTAATTGGGAAGGATTCCCAAAGAAATTGATTGAGAAAGTTTTAGTAAAATATTTTCTCCGTGGAGTAGCCCACATTGGGTGAACCACGTAAACTGTGGTGTCTCTATTGTGTATGGTGTTTTGTGCATTGCTTGATTACTGCTATTGATACTGCTGTCTATACACTGCATAATATTGAATTGAAAAGAAAAGTAAAAAGTGGTCTTATATTGTTCACCCCCCCTCTCAGTATAAGCTTGTGTTCTTCACTTTGAGAAGACTTGTGGACATATTTGTGTTAGCTTTTGTGGAGGCTTACAATACAGATTGAGAGCAAATTTGGATAAGTTCTAGTGAGGACTTATTGAGTAGATTTGGAAAAGTTCTAGTGAGGACTCGTTGATTAGATTTGGACAAGTTCTAGAGAGGACTTATGGATAGATTAGTGTGAGCTTTTGTGGAAGATTACAAGGCAGAATTGAGACAAGTCTTTGAGAAGACTTGTGAGCAGAGTTGATTGATTGATTTGTTCAAACCTTGAGTTAAGGTTTGGGGTAGATCTAGAAGAGTTGATTTGATATTAATTCAAGCTTTGTGTTAAGGCTTGATGATAGATATTGAGGAAATATTTGTGCTATATTGAAGGACTATGTTTAGTACAGGTCAGTGGACAGAGATTGAGGACAGATTTATGCTAGGTTAAAGGATTGTGTTTAGTGTAGATCAAAGGATAGAGATTGAGGACAGATTTGTGCTAGACCTAAGGACTGTGTTTAGTGTAGATCAAAGGACAGAGATTGAGGATAGAGTTTGGTGCATATTTGAGAACAAGTTTATGCTAGACCAGAGACAGAGATTGAGAAGATTTTTGCTAGATTGAAAGATCATGTTTAGTATAGATTTGAGATATATCTTTGAAGGTGATAGAGTATAGAGGATGATAGTATCTAGTGGATAGAGATCCATTAGCCATGGTAGTGAGAACATGTGTCTTTAGTGGATATAGATCCATTAGCCAGAGTAGTGAGGGCAACAGTTCTTATAGAATATCACTAGTCAGAGCTGAGGAGAAAGGAGTTCTCTTGTGGATAGAGATCCATGAACTTGATTAGGGGATTGGTGTCTCATTTAGATAGAGGTCCATAAATATTGTAATAGGGAAAGGATTACCAAGAGATTGATTGAGAAAATTTTAGTGAAATATTTTCTCCATGGAGTAGCCCACATTGGGTGAACCACATAAAATTGATGTCTCTATTGTATGTGGTGATTTGTGCATTATTTTTATTACTACTGTTGATATTTCTATCTATACATTGCATAATATTGATTGGAAAATAAAAATAAAAAGTAGTCTTATATTGTTCACCCCCATCTCAATATAATCTTATGTTCTTCAATTGGTATTAGAGCGGGTTCCTTCGAAAGAGTTTAACAAATTTAAGGAAAAGCTTTCAAGAACACAATGCATTCTAAGAATGTGTTCTCAGATAATTCAAAACCAATATTTGATGGAAGTGATTATATATATTGGAGTATGAGAATGAAGGTTCACTTGATGGCAATTGGCAATAAAATTTGGAAAGTAGTTGAAAATGGATACATACCACCAACTGATTCAACCCACATATAAGGAAGGTAAGATTCTATAGTATTACAATTCAAAAGCAATGAATGCAATTTTGAGAGGTTTACATAGAATAGAATCAATAAAAGTTATGCATTGTAAAGATGCAAAAGGAATTTGGGATAAGTTGCAAAGCATATATGAAGGAGATAAAAGTGTCAAAAAGGCAAAGATATGAAATATCAAAGGACAATTTAAATAATTAAGAATGAATAATGAAGAAAACATTAGTACTTATCTACTTCGGGTAGATGAGGTTGTTAATATTGAAGAATCAAATATTTGTGATAATATATTAATGTATATACCTAAAAAACATTGTGTTTAGGAAAAATACTCACATGGGCACATTCATAGATCATGTGACTAAACCTTGGAACCATCCAAGTGCCAAAAGTGGTTTTCACCACTCATCTAGGGCAGTTTTGGCCCATCCAAGCCTAGCCGATATGAACTAGAGTGGCTGAATCTTGGCCACTGAAGCTCAGAGTGGCCAATCCCTAGCCGTTGTAGATGATAGCGGCTAGATCCTAAAATACAATTTACCATCAAACTAGCCTAATATCAATTAGAAGTGGTAGTTTGCATGCAATAATACCAAGCGAGGACAACTTTGCATTCCTCCTCATAGCCAGTCTACATGAAAGACTCAAGTCTGGATTTAGACATCAGTTAATTGGCCCTCAAGGGTAGGCAAAGACTCAAATTCTCATGCTAACAAATAGTTTGTATGCAGGATTCAGTCTTAGGGTTTTCAGACCTAAACCTAGGACCTCAACACAATATAAGGTGAAAACCTAAGAGCACCAAGGGATCAGCTAGAATCAATTGAGGACTTTCTTTTATCATTTTGGAGAGCTTTTGAGACTTGAAGAGCTTCTCTTACAGCGAAGCCTTGTCAGATCGAAGAGAAAATTGGAGCACTTTTTAGGAGTAACGAAGGGCTAGTCAACTGAGGGGTTACCATATATAGGATCTTCAATACATTAGATGAAAAGGGACAATATTTTCAACATCAGTAACAAGCATATATCCATAGCCTTGGAGTAATAGAGACATGTTTTCATCTTAGTGGCCACTGTCTCAGATAGTGGCATGTAGGCTTAGTCTAGGGTTCTTAGCATTAGGTCACTTCATTTAGCTTATTACATGCTTTTATGCCATTAGCATAGATTTTATTTATTTCATGTACTTGCATTCATAACATTAGTTTCTATTATCATTGGGGATATTTTTTTTTATAATTAGGGTTATCACTAACAACCTTATCCAGGGAGGCAATCTCAAAAAACTGAGGGTTTGCTATTGTTTTCATGCTTATAGGACTACAGGTTCACTGTAAAGGTTATAAACATACAAAAGCAAGAGGATCCCTCTAGGAACTAGGCCTGGATAAGGAGGCATCTGTAAGCCCTCATACAGTTATGTGTGCATCATCGGGAAGCCTGCGAGAGCGCATCTCCCCTTTCGAGGGGATATCACACATCCACTGCCCTATTTTGTAAAATTTATATCAAATGAAGGGAATACCTCAGAGGGATCTATATGTAACTGAACTTGAGAAAAAGTAATAAAAATCATTACCTATTCATTTCTTCGTATTTTGGTTGTATCTTTCATTTAATGCATGATTAAGTAAATAATATTTGCAAATAGAGTGGTGGATGGTGCACCGCTTCCCCGGGGTCACTATATATGGTGATCACGGTGGGACCTCCACCAAGTTTTTTTACTTTTTTCTAGATTATTGACTCGCGTTTTTGTGTGTAGGGTTAGTCACTCTGGTCTACAATGGCTCACAGTATTAGTAGCTCCTGCTAACAATGATAAAAAATTAGCCACTCTGGTCAATAATGATCGGAACTAGATTGTAGCAGAGGACAAAATATATGTTCTTTGAGCTAGATTAGAGGTTGGTATAGCTTTTCTAATTATTTATGGCTCTCTATCTGCCTCTATTTTATTAAAATAGTAAAATTAAAGCATATTTTGATTTGGAAACTAAGGAATGGAAAGGAAATAACTTGCATCTTGTGCATATTAGTGTTTTTTCATTTCCACTAGGCGTTACTAGGAACAACAACTTATGCTTGTAAAATCTGCCCTAGAATCCAACATGCTAGAAATCATGTGTTGGTTTGCTTGCTTTGAGGCCCTGATAGAGGCCGTATTTGCACAAAGTAGAGTACGTGCATGAAACTCATATTAGTTTATGCATATTTCTGAAAATTGAAATGTCATTTGTATTAGGTATATAGAAAAGAGGCATTCCTATTGTATGATGCATTTTATTTTATGCAAATTTAAAATGAACCACACACACGCACACATATTTTAAACAAGGGGAGTTGGATTTCATCACCAACCCTCAATTAAGTCTAATGACATTGGTATTCATCTCCTTCCATCAACTTACCCCCTAGATATTTCTAGAATGGAATACAAAACTTCTTTATAGTGGTACTAAGTTACTCATGTTCAAAATGTCTCCCACTGTTGGAAAAATCATTGGTTTAGAGTGGAAGATCTAGGCAAACCCCCCACTAGGACTTCAACGGTGTACCCTAGTTTCTTTTGAGAAAATCATGTTTGGCATGGGTGTTCTTGATTCCCACTATGGATGAGTCTCCTCATTCTAAATCCAAAACAAGAGCAAGAAGACAAGAACAACAACACATAAAAAATCACCAAATAGTTTAGGGCACACATAAATTGATAATCAAGATAAATACTTGATTGATATTGTTTGGCTATCTCTAATTGCAACACAAAAGACTAATTCACAAACACAATGCTCAAAAATAGAAGTAAGTATCCTCGGTCCAACATCGACATAGAATCTAAAACAACACACACTCATAGGCAAAGTCGTAGTACTCATAAGACCATGGGATGTAGTTCCATGAGCATAAGGGGTAATAACTCAATCCTTTGGGGTTCTCCTCGAGAAACCCCAGTTATAGAGACACATTATGGAAGCAAATCACCTAAGCACAATGAGGTTGTAAGGCCTCCTTCATCACAGAGACATGAGGAGCCCTCAAGGTCCTCTTCTTGCCACACAAAAACTTCTCCAATACATGAGGAGGCTTCAAGAGCTTCCTCCCCAAATGGACATAAAGGGGTTCTATACCCAATTCTTCACATAGTAATGACGAGGGTTCCCCACCTCCATCCTCATGGAGAAGAGGTGGGGCCATAAGACCTCCATCACCAAAGAGACACACAAGAGTCACAACATCTCAAACTTCACGTGAGACTTTGAGAATAGGTCTACCCACTGAAGGGCAAGAAACTAGAGCTACATCCAGTCATAGAAATCAAACATAAGATACCCTCCATGCAAGAGGAAGGGTTCCAATAGATTATGAACTCATTAGAGTAAATGGCACCCCAAAATATCAGCCATGTAAAACAAGACAGTTAGATGAGTTGGATCAGTTTCATTCGAGGCCAAATCCCAAAACCATAGCCATGGAAAATTTTGCATCTGTAAGTTCACAAATAATTACTTCTAAATGCACCACCCAACTTGAGGAAGCTTCAAAGTGAACCCATAGTATGCATGCAAATTCTGATCATAGAGAAACTTGTCAACACACTGAACAAGTCACATTAGCTAGTAAGAGCAAAGAAATAGTGAAAACCCCTTCAAGGAATCTGTAAATAAGAACCACAAGAACATAATTAGAAAAGCATGAGTCTTCTTTAATAGTGTAATATGACCACGTAAAATGGTTAGAAAATACATTACACAAAGAGTGAGAGCTAGTGGAATCTCTTGAGCATGACAAACAAAGAGAAAATATCTTGCGCCAACATGAGCAGTGTTTAAGAGAACAAGCTGAGCAGCTAGCTTGAATCAATTTATAAGCAAATGGTTATGACCACCAAAGATATAAACATGTCAACTCACCAAGAGGAGGGTGCACTAGGCAAGAAGATAGCCCATAATGAAACCACCACTCAAATATTGAACAAAATAAAACTGGTGGGGAAAGGGTAAACATGATAAATCACGATCAGAAACATCCTGAATCCCCTCATAGGAGGTAAGAGAATAGAATAAGACAAGTGGATAGAGGGTTACCTCCATTACCACTATGAGTGGGACTAAAAGAAGAATAACTCCTCACCTAAAAGGTATTCTAGGCACTCGCTAAAAAGATGAAGTCCTTTGAGAAGCAAGATACGGTTGGGAACCTGGGGTGTTTTTTGGGGGTTTTGGGGTTTTTTTTTTTTTTTGGTTGGGAATAACCAAAATTGAGTAAAATACACAACCAACCATTGTGCCCATCAGTTCCTAGCCCTGCATATCCTAAGCACTTTGAGATGCCTAGGTTAGAAAAATTCAAGGGCGAAGAGGATACACAAGAGCATGTCACCAATTTCATCAATTCATGTTTTCATATTGAAGATAATGATGTTCTCATGCTGAGAACTTTTCATTATGAAATTTTTAGGGGCTGCCACCCAATGGTTCAACCAACTTCCCAAGCACAACATATCTAGCTTTGAACAACTAGTAAACACTTTCCTAAAGTGTTTCTCCTTTGGTGCTAAAAATAAGGTGAACCTTTCAGACTTGGCCAACTTAAAACATTACGATGATGAGCCATAATAGAGTATGGGGATAGATGGAGAAAATTCATGGTAAATTTATCATTCTTCATCCCCATCAAAGAGATTGTTCGCATGTTCACCAAGAGTTGTTCAAAATACATCTCCCTCTTTCTACAACTTCAAAAATATCCTTTATTTGAGGAAGCCTTGGCACAGGCCAAAATCATTGAGGAAATAAAAGTAGATGAGGGAACCATTAAGCTCCGAAACAAGGAGTGGAACAAAAATGGCAAGAATGACAAATATAATCAAAAGCAGGCAAGCCCTACTCTAGTTAATCAAGTAGTATTAGTTGCACCTATAAAAGGGGCTACACAACAACCCCAGAATTATCAAGCATAGCCCCAACTAGCTAATTACAATCAAAAGAACAATCAGGGGAGAAATAAAGAATGCAAGCCACCTTGCTATTTCACACCTCTTTCAGAGTTAATGCAATCAATTTTCAACCAGTTGAGTGAGGCTGGGAAGATCATATTCCTTGATGTACCTATTTTAGATTCCAACCATCCTAAGACAAAAGGATATAGATAAGATCAGTTTTTCCCTTATCACAGAATACTGGGACATGAAATTGAAGGGTGCATTGGTTTCAAGAACCAGGTGCAAAATATGATTGAAGTGGGAGAACTTAAAGTTGACAACCCATTGGCTCCTGATAACAGAGATATGGACATATACAAAAACCCGTTGTCTAGCCATGAGGCCCCTAGAGGGTAGGGTACCCAAGTCAATAAGGTCCAAATCGATATACCTACCCATGGATGTGTTGGGATGGTTGAAATTATAAACATAGCAACCAAGAGTAGATGATATGGTCAACCAAAGCCTCCTGTAGCTCCCATTAATGTCCCAGTTGCACCTAGGCAGAGGTAGGGGTAAAAAAACCTTCCAGGTCCACCAACCCGACCTGTGGTAACTGTTTGGAGTAGACTAGAACAAAATTTATAAATGACTCTAGCCAAGATATCTATCTATGAGCTCATACAATAATCCCCAAAGCACAGGGAGACTTTAATGGATATTTTAATATCAATTGAGCTCCAACCACAAGATTCAAATGTATTCACTCATTTTGTGGGACAAGTACAACAATACCAAGAACCTGTAATTCAATTTTATGATCATGAGATTAATATAGTGCCTACTACCATACCATACCCTCCGTTGCACATTGTTGTATAAGTCAATGATTTACCTTTTAAGCGGGTCTTGACCGATACAGGTTCATCAATCAACATCATCACAACAACAACAATAGGGCACCTTAATATCCCTAAGTCCAATATCATTTCGAGAGCTTACACGTTAAGAGCTTTCAATGATGCTTTATGCTCTACTATGGGAATGATAGTCCTACCCATTAAGGTGGGGCATAATACCATCCCTATGATGTGTCATGTCTTGGAAGGGGCCATGCAATACAACACCCTCCTATGATACCCCTAGATAAGAGATAAGTCTTCGGACATAGAAGAGGACAATGATGAGCTATTCACAGTTAATGTTCATTACCTCTCTAATCTTGAGTTTGCTCTAAGCTACTTTGAACATTGCCATTGGCATGGTTACGGTTTGGGTATATATGAGCAGGGGTGTAGGCGGCCATGCGAGCTATAGTACCAACTTCCCACTGACAATTTTGGGTTAGGTTACCACATCATAGGTCAAGATGACTCTCTAGCAGTAGCCTTGGATAGATTAAGCTTGGGGTTAGGAGAAGACATCGATTTTATTCCTTATCACCCCACAAGACATCTGATCAATAGACAAGTGGCCATGGTAAACATACCACCATCAAAGAATTATCATCAAAACTTCTCAACCGATGCCACCCCTACAGGTTGCACCTTGTGGGATGAAGAACGAGAAGAAAATGGATATGTGGCAAGCGATGATGAAATATAGGCAAGCTTAGCCTATCATGGGTCGTGCTATTTATAGAGCCTTACCTGGTCCAGCCATAATGAGAGTGGATACATATCGGAAGAAAGTGGCTATGAGTCAGAAGACTCAACAGAAAGAGCCTACCTAGGGCCAAGGCAGTGGTCCCATAGCTTGGGGTAAGAAACTAATGCAAATGGCATCTTCATAAGTGATGAAGAATATGAGGATGAAACAAAGATGGCCTACTTGGAGCCAAGACACGTGCCCCTTGTCTTAGGGCCACACACTAATGCAAATGGCATCTTCATAAGTGATGAAGAATATGAAGATGAAATAGAGATGGCCTATTTGGAGCCAAGACATGTGCCCCTTGTCTTAGGGCCGCATACCAATGCCAATGGTTTTTGGATAAGTGATGATGACTTTGAAGATGAGACTGAGATGGCTTATCTTGGGCCTCGCCACTTGTGATAAGTCAACATGCTGGTAGGAAGAGAAGTGGCACTTCGTGCCATAGACCCTGGCTTGTGGTTTTTGGGGAGACCTATCGACTTAAATGCCATTTACCATGCAATCAATCCCCCTCCGCCTACGTTCAGAGAGCTCTTGGAACCCAATGATCCTATTATCCGGCCTGCTCATGGACCAGATCCAGAGATTCCTTTTCCTCTAGAGCCTCAATGCGAGTATGGAGGGGAAACCTATGAGATAAGATTTCACCCATGTGGTCCTGGAGATTTCATTCCATCCATCAATACAATCTCCATTGATTTGACCACTCCACTTCATAGCCCAGTAGATCCTACCAAACCATTGTATCTTGATATAGATGCTATTGATTGGGATCGCGCTGATTCACTTGTAGAGCTTGAGGATATTTTCCCTAACGAAGAGGTGTTACAACCATTTCATTTTGCATCAGGTTATGCATATGATGTGTTCCATGCTGGTTTGGATCCTGAGTCAGTAGGACCTGTAAATCCCATCGATGACATTCATTTGATACCCACGCCTCACCAGCTAGAGGATGGGTCACATATGGCTATAGAAGTGACTTTCGAGGTGGACATCAGTGATGATCCTACTCAACCAAAGAAATTCAAGTTTGGAGAAATTCTATCTCCAGAGGAACAAGCCATCATGATTCCTCTCCTCAAGGAGAGGCTAAATATTTTTGCTTGGACTTACAAAGACATGCCAGGGCTTGATCCAAAGTTAGTTGTACACAACCTTTCATTGGATCCCATGAAGAAGTCGATCAAGAAAAAGCTGAGGAAAATGCATCCAACCATCGCTTTGATGGTGAAGAATGAGTTACAAAAGTTGTTGGATGTGGTTTTCATAGTTCCTATTGACTATCCTGAATGGGTCTCGAACATGGTGCCCATGGGAAAGCCTGATGAAAGAGTCTGCATTTGCACAGACTTCAGAGACTTGAATAGGGCAACTCCAAAGGATTCATTCCCATTGCCAAACATAGATGCTCTTGTTGATGCCACTGTAGGCCATGAGATGCTCTCCCTAATGGATGGGTTTTCTGGATACAATCAAATCCGAATCAAACTTGAAGACCAACATAAAACCACTTTTATCACTCCATGGGGAACATTCTGTTACAAGGTAATGCCATTTGGCCTAAAGAATGTTGGTGCCACGTATCAATGGGCCATGACATACATATTTCATGACTACATGCACAAAATCTTAGAAGACTACATGGATGACTTGTTGGCCAAGTCTTTAGTGTGGCAAGAGCACGTTGAAATCCTTGAGAAAGTCTTCGATCACCTCATTGAGCACAATGTCATATTGAACCCTAAGAAGTGCGTGTTTGGCATGACTTCTGGTAAGCTCTTGGGTTTCATCATTTCTAAGAGAGGCATCGAATTCGATCCTGCAAAGGTAAAGGCTATATTGGAAATGGCCACCCCTACCAACATTAGGGAGTTAAGAAGCCTACAAGGCAAGGTAGCATCCATCAAATGGTTCATTGCTCAATTATCAGATAAGTTTCGACCCATGAATCGGTTGCTACACAAAGGAGTCCTTTTTCATTGGGATGAAGAGTGCCAACAAGCCTTTGCAGAGATCAAAACTTACCTAGAAACACCGCTAGTATTGGCTCCACCAAGGCCAGATGTACCATTTTTACTATACATATCGGCTACTAATTTCGCTTTGGGCACCATGTTGGCCCAAAAGAATGCACAAGACAAAGAGCAAGTCGTATATTACATCAGTCGCACCTTGGTGAGTTATGAGCTAGGGTATGCGTATGTAGAAAAGTTGTGTTTGGCAGTGGTCTTTGCAACCAAAAAGTTGCGACACTACATGTTGAGCCATACGACCTACGTTATATCAAAACAAAATCCTTTACAGTACATGATGAACAAGACCTATCATAATACACGTACGAAAAAATGGATCATGCTATTGATAGAATTTGACCTAGAATTCATAAGCCAAAATTCCATCAAGGGACAAGTCATAGCTGATCAATTAGCAGAGGCACCTCTTCAGGATAGCAAGCCTCTCACCATAGAATTGCCCGATGATGCAGTCTTCATATTATCAGGTCCACCCGAACCCAAAGAACCTGAGAAAGAAAGAGACATGACATTATTCTTCGATGGTTCAAAGTGCGAACAAGGAGGCGGAGCAGGGATTGTCTTTATCACACCGTAGGGTGCTCCATTGCCCTTATCATTCAAACTAGACTTCCCTTGCACAAATAATAACATAGAGTATGAGGCCCTGATCTTGGGACTCCAAACAACTATCACAATGGGTATTAAAATATTGAACATCTTTGGTGACTCCTTGCTCATAGTAAATCAAGTCAAAGGATTGTTCCAATGCAGGTGCCCACTCCTAAAAGCTTACAAGGAGCTTGTTGACACTTACCTAGCCCGACTAGAATGGTATGACATCGAGGCAATCCCTCATACATCAAATAGATTTATAGACACCATGGCATCTTTGGGATCCTTAATCCCTTAGAATCCATCTATTGATTTCACAACCATTCATATTAAGGTGCTCGCGCACTCAATAATACAACGTGAGGCTATTGACAATCTAGAGTCAGTCAACATGATCAATATTGAACCAAATCAGGAGTGGTCCTTCAGAGCTAGAGAGTTCTTACAGATGGCACCTTGGGGATCTTTGATCTCCTAGGGTCCCATGGAGTGTGGTGCAACCATTCACCATAGGGTTGTCTCTCAATATGTATTCACGAGTTTCAGGAAGTAGGAGGAACAGGCCATATTTTCTATAGAAACTATGGCTTACCAGGATTGGCTTTCCCAAGTGCGAGATTTCCTAAAGCTTGGAATGGTACCACAAGGCCTATCACATGTTGAAAGATGAACATTTAAACAGAAGGCAACAAGGTACATCTTGTTGGGAGAGATTATTTATAGGCGAGGTTATGATGGAATGCTCCTTCGTTGTCTTGAGCTGCAGGAAGCATCTTGGGCAATTTCATAGGCTCACGATGGTACGTGTGGTGGTCACTTCAGTGGCATGGCCATCGTTAAGCGCATCTTGAGAATGGGTTACTATTGGCCCACTATGGAAAAATACTATTACGAGTATGTCAATAAATGCGTTAAATGCCAACATCATGCAAACCTCACACATTTGCCATCACAAGCCTTGCAACCCATCTAGGAAGCATGGCCCTTCTCACAGTGGGGACTAGACTTAGTTGGGAAGATCTCACCCCCATCCTCAAGCTGACACACATTCATCATAATGACCACTGAGTATTTCACCAAATGGGTCGAAGTGATCCCCTTGACATCGACAACTGGACCAAGGATTACGGAGTTTATACTCCATAATATCATAAGTCATTTTGGGGTCCCTTCAAAAATAATATCGGATAATGGGCCATATTTCAAGAACAAAAATATGCATGCTTTGACGAACAAATACCATATTCAACATAGTTTTTCAACACCCTATTATCCACAAGCAAATGGGCAAGCAGAAGCCTCAAACAAAATAATAGTCTCCATCTTGAGGAAGACGGTGAAAGATAATCACAAGGATTGGCATCTATAGTTGCCTCTTGCATTATGGGCATATAGGACTAGTGTGTGGATGCCCACTGGGGCAACACCATTTTCACTTGTATATGGCACTGAGGCCATCATGCCCCTAGAGTTGGAAATTCCAACCCTGTGCATAGCATTACAGGACTTCATAGATGATGACACCGTGCAACAAGCCCACCTTGATCAATTAATGCTTCTTGATGAATGTTGATTCAATGCCTTGGAGCATCTCCACATTTATCAGGGTCACCTTGCATGAGCTTACAATAGTAAAGTCCACTTAAGAGAATTCAAATTTGGAGATCTTGTGCTCAAAGAAAACCAACAAAACTCAAATCTACCACCGCACCTACGAGACAAATTTACAATAAATTGGATAGGTCCATACATAATCTCGAAAAGGGTTGGGCCTGGAGCATATCACCTCACATCATTGGATGGTGTTGAAGAGCTTGAGCCTCTCAATATCATCCACTTGAAGACATTTTATACATAAAATACAAAAACATTCAAATATACATAAAATACAAAAACATTCAAATATACATAAAATACAAAAACATTCAAATATGTCATAAAATTACAAACAAATCATAAAAACATAAAATATTCAAAAACAAAAAAATGCTCCAAGGGTATCTTCATGCCGCTTGGTCAAAATCAATTAAAATGCTCCAAGGATATCTTCATATTGCTTGGTCACCTCAATCAAAAATGCTCCAAGGGTATCTTCACACCGCTTGGTCAAATTCAATCAAAAATGCTCCAAGGGTATCTTCATGTCGCTTGGTCAAAATCAATCAAAAATGCTCCAAGGGTATCTTCATACCGCTTGGTCAAATTAATAAAAAATGCTCCAAGGGTATCTTCATATCGCTTGGTCAAATTCAATCAAAAATGCTCCAAGGGTATCTTCATGTCGCTTGGTCAAAATCAATAAAAATGCTCCAAGGGTATCTTCACGTCGCTTGGTCAAAATCAATAAAAATGCTCCAAGGGTATCTTCATGCCGCTTGGTCACCTTAATCAAAAATGCTCCAAGGGTATCCTCATGCTATTTGGTCACCCCCTAAAAAGCCCCAAAGGCACAATAAGCCCTTTGGTCAAGAAATAATCAAAAGCACAAAAACAATACAAAATAATCAAAAATACAAAAACATTTTGCATCTTACATTTGCATCCACATAGTTGCATTACATTCATATCCATTGCATTTGCACATGTTATGATCATAATCTTGCAAACGATGCCACAGTTTGTATCGCAACCACAAATCCATCTTCATCCATTCATCCATGTGTGTAACTGTGTTTTTCAACACAACCATTTAATGTTGCTATACAGAATAGGATAAGGTTTTCCGGTCATTCAACCATATCTAGTGGTCTTATCAGCTTTTGTGGAAAGCCATCTTGATTAGTAGAGGGCAAGGTCTAGTGGTGATAGTGCCTAGCATACTTCAGAATCCCATCACTAATTAAAAACAATAAAATCCTAGTTGGTACAAGGGAAAGATAAAAGTTGCAAAAGTGGTCTAGGTTACCTTAAGCAAAAAGGATCTTCCTTGCTTATCCCCCTATGTGATCGGTTCAAAGGTGCTGAGAATTGGCAAAAGGACAAGTTCCGCCCTACCCAGTTAAATCCCTTGCTTTCATTAAAACAAGCAAAAATCCTAGAGTCAAGCAAAATTCAAAAGAAAAAAAGTGATTATCATCACTACATAAATCCCTTGCTTTCATTAAAACAAGAAAAATCCCAAAATCAAGCAAAATTCAAAATCAAAACAAACAAGCAATCATCATCTCTACATAAATCCCTTGCTCAAGAGAAAAAAAAAATAAATAGTGATTTTCATCACTAAGCATGAGCAAGTATCCCAAATAAAATGAAGAAAAGAAGGGAATGGAGCTTGAATCCCTAGAATTCTCAACATTGTACAAAATCGGAAGGTGATCCCCATTACAGGTTTGGTGTACAACCATGCCTGGCAATGGTGATACCCTTACGCATGATGATATGTCTATCACAATAGCATCTTGCATTTGTGTAGACCAATATTTGCATGTGGATGAGCTAGCTTTAGGTAACCCAATGCTACCTAGTGGTATAGTCCAACTAAGTCCAACACAGGATCAGATGAACAATTGAGGATCCCCGATCTTAGCAATGGGCTGAAAGAATCCCACCTGACATCGAAGGAAATGCTTGAGTTCTATCTAAATATATTCATTTGCACACATAGGGATAATGAGTATCTAGGTCCATGATGAAAGCCTTGCTTTTCAAGAGTCTTGTGTGGTCAGTACACAGCTGTTGATAGGGTAACTAGAGTGTTTGAGTCTCAGGAAAAACCTCAAAACTTCCTACATAGCAACAAATCATATCATCAATCACATCATCAATTTTCTTTATGAGGTTTTGTGAATTAGAGGGTATTAACAAAGTAGGCTAGATACCGGATAGATGTCAGAAATGATATTTAGATGACCATTGACTATTTTGTATCTTTTAAATTATAGAAGCTTATCAAGAAACTACACACATTCCATGCCATTACATTTCACATATGGATGCTCAAATAATTAATTCTTGTGATAAGAGTGATTATTTACATTCATAACTAAAATACTTTTTGTGGTGTCGCCCATTGGATTGTGAAAATCATATCATGTGCATTCCTTATGTTTTAAGTGATTAAAGCATATAGGTTCATTTACATTAGATCAAAAACCATGTAGATAATACATTTCACACATTGCATTTACCACATCATAACATAAGTCGAATGCATACAACTAAAAGCAAAATTAAACATGCATTTAACAAATAACATTGCATCCATAAATACATAGATCATCAATCATTCATCTACACCTAAAATCAGATCATTGCATCCACATACATTACATCATATAGCCATAATCAAAGCACATGAAATCCCATAAACATCCACATATGCATACATCATAATCCATCTATGCACACCATCATAAATCCATCACTAAGTCAACTCATGATACATCACATCATGAAATAGATCATATAAGCATCTACATAAGCATCCATCTCAAATATCCACATCATCATAAATATCACCTATCATCTAACACATACATCAACTCATCATAATACCATCATCACATCGCATAAATAAAACAAAAAACATAAGCAATAAATACACATAATGAGTCATAATGTAAAAATCTCATATAAATATGTGTACCAAGTATCGAGATGTACAAAAATACCCATGGGCTATAGTCATATAGGTCATCTGACCTCAAAAATAGAAACCAAGTGCATCATCAATCAAAAATTAGGCTTGCACCCCTGTAGCACCACCCCTTATGGCGGGATCCCTGGGAGTATGATGTGAGCTAGATCCTGTTGGTCTCTTTGTATGAGTCTGGGTCCTCTACCTAGGCCGAATGGAAGACTACCCTGATGTGGAGCACCCGCTAACCTGTGATCCACCTGCACCTACCCTCTCCCTAGGAGTGGCTCCTAGCCTCCTAATCTACATCGAGAGAGTGGTAATGTAGGCTGCATCATCAAAAATCTTCACCTCATACTCATCTAGAAAACCCTACATCTGCCTAGTCTCTACCCCTAGATCTACCTCTGTAGGAACCTGTGGTGTAGGAGGATCAACAACAATCTACATCCTAGTAGCACCTCCCTTGATAGCATCCTACAATACCTGTATCTAAGCCATGAGCTATGCTATAGTAGCATCTCGCTGTACTATAGTGGCATCTCATAGTGCTATAGTGGCATCATACTATTGTACCTAGATCTTGGCCGACTAGAGCTCGACCTCTACCTCATGCAGTTATACCCTAAGAGGAGAATCTCTCTCCTTAGGATCCAACTCCTCCTCCTCCTCCTCAGGAGCCTCCTGCTCCTCCACTACCACCTACTCTATCGGCTGGCCCCATCCCTCAGTCCTAGCTCGGACTCTGCATCCTACTAGATCTGCACCTCCATCACCACCATCATCCTCATGGCCCAGACTACCATCACCATGCCACATCCGATCCCCCCACCACTATGCAAAGGCATCTGTCACTCCCCCATCGACACCTACATCAACTATTAGGGCATCCTCCTCATCGAAAGCTCTGTAATCCATGGTGGGGGAAGGTCTCTCTCTACTGTAATGCACCTGTATAGGACTGGGACAAATGGCACATCCTACTACAACCCATACTGATGAAGGATATGAGAGTAGAAGAAATACTCTCTAATGTCGACCTTGCGGCCAATGATCCATCACTCACGCTGCATCCTAGTTGTGAATCTAGTTGGATCATCCCATGCTGGGCACTCATGATATGGGTACCATATGATATCTCCGGCCTGCAGCCTAGTGAAAGTAGCAATGTAATGGGGGAGCTCCCCCACATGAGGGTGGCTCTTGCACTTCTCATGCTCTCGAGCCCATCTGCTAGCATAACACTACATCGAACCATCAATCTCGATAATCTCTATGGGGAGCCCTCTGGGATGATCTATATGGATATGCTCCCATCCCCATATCTGTAGGAGCAAGCTGCATGCGATGCTGACATGACCCCATCGGTGGATGTGATACAACTCATCGTAGCACTATGCTAACAAAGACCTACCCCATGCATAGATGATAGGCTCCTCATCATCCACCAAATCCTGAACCATCACGAGGAGGTTCCACGAGAACCTCAAGCCTAAGCAGTCTAGGATGAGAACATTGTTGACAACCATCAGCAACACCGCATGCCTCTTAGAGAAGACCCTCTCCCTGTACCATCGTAGAATAGATACACCACCATATTTGTTGTCCTGGAAGGCAGCCACAGCATGCCTCCTGAACACCCTAGAAAATATTGCATCATGATCATTAGTGGTTGAGGAGATGATGGCCACTCCATCAAAAGGAAGTTAAAAAATCCTATATACATCCTCCAATGTGATAGTCATCTCATCAGTGGGAAGGTGGAAGGTATTAGTCTGAGGGTCCCATCGGTGAGCCAAGGCAGTGAGGTAGGCCTGATCCGCCATAATCTGGGGAAGCTTGGTCACATACTGTAGTCCATGAGCCTTGAACTAGGCCTAGTCCATAGCATTCATACGAGGTAGGAGGTCAAGCAAGAGCTTTGGGTCCTAAGCTCGAGTAGTAAGAATCTAAGGAAAGCAATCAAAGGTATAACTACAGTGCATCTAAGGCATAAAATATAATAAAACATGGAAAATAGTGCAAATAATGATAGACTATCCTAAGTCTAAGTGAAAAGAGCAATAAATGCACCTAATCATGCAACAAGAATCAATTAATCACCTCAAAAATTCAAAAAAAAATCAAAAATAACCTAAGGCTTCTTGGTCGCTCTCATCTACAACGACCAGGAATCAGCCACTGAAGCTGGCAATGGCCAGGTTCCAATGGTCAAATTTTTTATCATTGGAATTTTGAACCGATCGCTACCATCGACAACGGCCAAGCTACAGGTTGAAATGGCTACTCTAAGTGGCAGTGGTCGATGGGCGACATGGAAGATGCGTGCGCCCTAGGCCAATAAAACCAAAAAAATTGAAAAAAACATAAAAGGGGACAAGCCCACCAAATTAAAACCTAAACTAAGCCTAGCTATGGATTCGGTTCATTGCCAACAAGTTTAGTGAGGTTCATTTACCGGTTACTTAGTGAGGTTCACTTTTACCAAAAAAAATACAAGCAAGGTTAAGGGTTTCGAAGCATACCCGAGAAGCTCTAGCTCCTCCACTCACGGATGCCTCACCCTGTGCAGCCATAATCCTCGACGAAAATGCTCCAAGTTGCAAACTGTCACTTTCTCTCCAGAGCTCTGAAAAGCGAATCGCCAGCTGGAAGAATGAAAAGTCAAAACCCTAGGCTAATTTTATATTTCCAAATTATGCCTCGATCATTGTTGTCATCAGTGGCCCGCACTTCTTGGCCGTTACGGTCGAGAGCGGCCACAAACAGGCATCTGATAGCCATTGGAGCTAACAGTGGCCAGAAGCACAACCAAAAATAGAGAAATTCCTCCCATGAGAAATAACAAAAAAGGTCAAATAAACACATTTTGATGGTTCATAATCATCATAATGCTCAAAATAACAAAAAAATCACATAAATACAAAATCTCAAGTAAGCCTCGTATCCAGTTACTTACTCTATCAACTCGACGGTTGCAGCGATTTGCACTCCATGCAATTCGGTGAGATGAGTAAGTTACCATAGGGCTACTTGGGGTAAATTAATCATTTTGGAATGGTGATGAACCCCCTCAAATCCTGAAGAAGACCAAGATGGTCGGACTGCTCCATGGGTACGATGGAATCATCCTAATTCCCTTATGACATAAAAGCACTGAGCTAAGTGATTCAACACAAAGCCTAAATAGAATCGTTCATCCTAACTCCCTAAGAAGGCCATTTATGGTCGGACCGCTCCATGGGATAGGGATGAATGATCATCATAAATAGTTGAGATCACACTTGGATGGGGGTATGCCCATTTAAAGAACAAGCACTAGAAAGGAACCAAATTAGTCATATTGGTTAAGCGACTTGTCACTTCATTAGTTGCCCTTCCCTCATCAATTCATTGTGTGAGGGGGTAGTTCAAATCTTCAAACAATCATAATCAAATTCAACCAAAGATCACTCAATCATATCAAAATTACGTTCATCCTATGAATCATTGTAGACAACTATTACAAAATTTCCCTCGTTTGTTGGGTTCATAAGAAAAATATGACATTTTTAGTTTGTAGCTCTCCTCCGGTCGGATCTCATTGTAGTGACATAAGCTACCCGATTGTGTTTGAGGAATGAGTGCAAGTGAATATGTGCAAGCCCTATGCTAAATTAAGCCTTCCAATACATTGAAGCAATGATTCAAGGGTGCACGTCATCTTGCATGATTGGGCCATCCAACATTGATCAGACCAATGATCATCATACACCCTGTAAACATGGCAGTCTACATTTTTGCTCAGCACTGTGTTTTTCCCACATAGTGCATCCCAAAAAGGGGCATCTGTAGACACCTAAAACACGTCGTGTTTAGGAGAACTACTCACATGGGCACATTCATAGATCATGTGACTAAACCTTGGAACCATCCAAGTGCCAAAAGTGGTTTTCACCACTCATCTAGGGCAATTTTGGCCCATCCAAGCTTGGCTGCTATGAACTAGAGTGGCTGAATCTTGGTCGCTGAAGCTCAGAGTGGCCAATCCCTAGCCATTGTAGATGACAATGACTAGACCCTAAAATGCAATTTTCCATCAAACCAGCCTAATATCGGGTGGAAGTGGCAGTTTGCATGCAATAAGGTCGAGCGAGGATAAATTTGCATTCCTCCTCACAACCAGTCTACATGAGAGACTCAAGTCTGGATTTAGACATCAGTTAACTGGCCCTCAAGGGTAGACAAAGACTCAAATTCTCATGCTAACAAATAGTTTGTATGCAGGATTCAGTCCTAGGGTTTTTAGACCTAAACCTAGGACCTCAACATAATATAAGGTGCAAACCTAAGAGCACCAAGGGATCGACTAGAATCAATTGAGGACTTTCTTTTATCATCTTGGAGAGATTTTTGAGACTTGAAGAGCTTCTCTTGCAGCGAAGCCCTATCGGATTGAAGAGCAAATTGGAGCACCTTTTAGGAGCAACGAAGTGCTAGCCGACTAAGGGGTTATCATCTACAGGATATTCAATACATCAGACAAAAGCGACAATCATTTCAACATCAGCAACAAGCCTAGATCCATAGCCTTGGAGCAATAGAGACAGGTTTTCATCTTAGCGACCACTATCTCGGATAGTGGCCCGTAGGCCTAGTCTAGGGTTCTTAGCATTAGGTCTCTTCATTTAGCTTATTACATGTTTTCATGCCATTAGCATAGATCTGATTTATTTCATGTACTTGCATTCATAGCATTAGTTTCTATTATCATTGAGCATATTTCTGTTTATCATTAGGGTTATCACTAACAACCTCATCCGAGGAGGCAATCTCGAACAACTGAGCGTTTGCTGTTGTTTTCATGCTTGCAGGACTACAGGTTCATTGGACAGGTTATCAACATACGAAAGCAAGAGGATCCCTCTAGGAACCAGACCTGGAGAAGGAGGCATCTGTAAGCCCTCATACAGTTTCGTGTGCATCATCGGGAAGCCTACGAGAGCGCATCTCCCCTTGCGAGGGGATATCACACATCCGCTGCCCTATTTTGTAAAATATGTATCAAATGAAGGGAATCCCTCAGAGGGATCTATATGTAACCGAACTTGAGAAAAAGCAATAAAAAGCATTACCTATTCATTTCTTCATATTTTGGTTGTATCTTTCATTTAATGCATGATTAAGTAAATAATATTCGCAAATAGAGTGGTGGACGGTGCACCGCTTCCCCGGGGTCGCTACACTTAAGGTCTATTCCAATAATATTTAGTGCAAATATTTTAGCTATAGAAGAAGCAAAGGATGAATATTATTTGACAACATTCTTACAACATTTGAATTGAGAACAAAAGAGGAACCTAATCTCCAAAAGGAAGCAACCTTCAAAGCAATTAAGAAGAGAAAGGGTAAAAAGTCAGATTCGAGCAATGAGCCATCCAGTGATGAAGAAGAAAATTATGGCTGAAGGAATAAGGATTCAAAAAAAATTAAGGATGCAAAATCTGTTAGATGTTTCAATTGGGGAAAGTATGGTAACTATGCAACTGATTGTCAAGAAGCTAAAAATAACAATGATGAAGAAAAATAGGATCACAGGAATAGGGAATCAGACAAATACAGGTACCAAAATAAAGGACAAGGTAGAAAAGGAAAGAAGTTCTTTCAAATATAAAAGAGGAGCTACTATGCATATAAGGCAAGTAAGTACTCAAGTGATAGTGATGCTAGTTCTTCAAGTAATGATAAAGATGAAGAAAAATAAGTTATTGAGAATTATTGGTGCCTCATTTTTATACTATGTTTGACTACCATATTACTAAAAATGGCAAATTTAAATGCCAAATAGTTGATTAGAATATATATTTGTTAAGTGTTTGCATGATTTTATGTTTGGAACATTATACCCCTCTTTTGACTATTTTCAACATTTTATGCATTGTTTCAATTGATTAAGTAGCAAATAAAAATTGTAGTAAAATTACATTCTGATGGCATGAACTGATTCCTCTTATCAAGAACTACAAATTTTATTTTTGAAGCAAGTCAATTTGAGTTGTAGATAAAAATTTATGAAGGTTTCATCATGTTCATGCCTTAGTCTTTTATGGAGTTGTTAACAGGTGCAAATATGCATTAAGGGTAACATTGGCAAATCTACTGGGAATGATCCAAAGTGATTCAAGGCACCAAATTCATAATAATGGTACTTCATAGTACATATAACACATGAACCAAATTTTAAGGCATGTGGAAAAGTAATATGGAAGTTATGGGGCCTGCAAAATGACAATTTCACACTTTTTGACAGTTGGAAATTTTGGTGAAAATCTGTGTTAGAGGCCAACTTGATAGTGATGCTGGGAGTAACTCTTGAAGAGTTAAGAGCTAAAAATTGAACCAAGTGTAGTTAATACAACCAAGAAAATGTGGATACAATTTGGTATACATTGGATTTATTAGGAATAATTTATGAGCACTCCAAAAGGGTAGCTGGGCATGTTTTGACAGTTGGAAAAATAGGATTTTCCATACAAATTCCAGCAAGTTGACATTGAATAACAAGACATCGAATTCACATATGGAGAAGGATAAAAGCTATTGAAATAAGTTCCTGAGAGATAAACCACCTAAGAAAAGCAACTGAGATCACCTGAAGACCACACAGTTAGTCAATCCAAAGATCTTCGGATTGAGCAGACATCTTCGGATTAACAAAATGCAGTTTCTTCGGATTGAGCCAGTTATCTTTGGATTGATAGCAAAAAGTGTTTTTTGAATTTTTTACTATTTTTTGATGGTGGAAAAAGGTAAAGAATGTTGAGAAGGTTAAGGGAAAATATCCTCCAGCTGTCTTTGTCGTTCTTGCCATCCAAAAGCCACCATTCATGGGAAAAGATCAATTGATCCTCTTCTAGGATAAAACCAAGAAATGTTGCAGCATAATAGGAATTGATCTGCAGAATAGGAATAGTATATTTTTTTTTTGTAAATAAATTTTATGCATCTATAAAAGGATAGCTCCCATGTCGTTTGAGCTTAAAGAGAGAATAAGCAATAGAAAAATAGGCAGTTTTCAGCTTTGTAACACTCTACAACAACATAACTGTAATGCTATTTTTAGAGTAACAAATTGCAGTTATTTTGTCAGATTTTGTTTTGATTTTTAATTAGTTAAGGAGTGTTTTTCACCTCCTTCTATATCAGGAAGTATGGACCCACTTTCATATCTAGAAGGAGGATTTTTATGGCAGGTTTTAATATGTAATTCTACTGCAGCATAATTAACAGATTGCTTGCCAGATTTTATTTTCTTATTTTAATTTTGTATTATGTTATTTATGTTTTCTATTATGTTTGTGTACAACATTTGTGTGTGTTTCAGCTGAAAAATTAGATTAAAATATTTATTCCCCTTGTTTTCTTTGCTTTCCATGTTTCCTTGTTTTTATGTTTCAACAACCTTTAATTTTCAAAAGATTTCATTTTGCTGTCAATTCCTGTAGCAGAATATTGATGACCTTTTGCGGTAGGACATTGATAGGTGTTTTTATTTTCAAGCATCATTTTAATTCTACAAAAGTAAACCAGGTTTCAATTTTGCAAGTGTAATTTAGGATTTCATTTTCATCAACATTTCAATTTAAGCAATTTTAATTCTATTATTTCAATTCTAAAAGTAGATTAGATTTCAATTCAACAATTTCAATTCCTGCACTTGTAGTTAACTTTCAATTTCTATAAATTAGACTTAGTTTTTATTTCTTGCAAGTTTCCATTCTACATATTAGGTTTAGTGTGACACCAAAAGGCTAAACCAAATTTGTCTCACCCAATAAATGCTTGAAATTTGAATGCCTGAATTGTACTCTGCCCTAACCTTCTATTGTAGACAGCCTTGGACACCACCTCGGATTGATAAATCATTGACGTTAAATTATGGGATTAACGACACTCATCATTGATGTCAAGAGTGAGTGGTCATTGATGTTAAGCTTTCAACACCAGTCAATGGCAGTTTTAGTGGGCAGCATCAGTTCCAGGTTCTCTAGTAAGGACAAAAGGATAGTCTGGTTTCAGTTAATCAAGACTCGATTCCAGAAAATCAGATATGATTCAAAGTGCAAAGAAGAAGCCCAAGAGAGTAATATTATAATATTTATTATAATATTATAAAGGGAAGTTTTAAATTAATTAAAATAATTTTTTTTTTGGTAATTATTTTAATAGATTAACAGTGGGTTTTTATAGAGGATCCCAAAACCTTATGTACAAAATCAGCCTGGCTGGAATGTGCATCATGCCTTGTGGCTGGAGGAATAAACCTGATGACAGAAACCAAAAACTGCTAATTTCTCGAAGGCTAAAAGTAGGGCCCTTATGCCCGAATATCCTGGAAACAAACCACATTTTACCAAGGAAAACAAAAATACTAGCTGGAGAAATTTGACCATCGAAAGCAAAAATAGCTAAACCAAACGAATGACCTTCTGAAGCGAGGAGAACATCATGAGAGGATATCCGCATTGGCCAAACTCACCACCTCAGATGGGAAGCATGAGCGCCACACAACAGGACACGAGGTCACAAGCCCTTTGTTGGCCATGTGGTCTGCCACGCGATTTCCTTCCCTAAAAATATGGCATGCCTTCCACCTGTCACGTTGAGATAGGAGCATCCTAGCCTCAAGAATGATGTTGTAGACCCTCCAAGATGGGTCTTTAGAGCCTAGCAGATAGTTTACTATATTGAGCGAATCACCTTCGACTATCAAAGGCCGAGGATCCTCGAAGAGGATCTGGATACCTTTCAAAACACTTACGGCTTCGAGCATAGTGATTAGTCTGGGCACCCAAATCTTCACAATAAGCCAACACGAGATTCCCGTTATGATCTCTAACCACACCACCGGAACCCGGCGGGGCCAGGATTGCCTTTGGCCGCACTGTCAAAGTTTAATTTAATCCAGCCAACAGGGGGCTTGGTCCAAATAACATCCCCACGCTGAGACTTAGGAACACCATCAAGAATAGGGAAAAGGCCCAAACTTTGGAAGATCGTTGCTTCGCCAGGAAGGCGAGGACAGGAACTAGGAACAACTTTAGAATTCTCAATGGCAAAGGATAAGGCTCTCTGAGCGACACAGGGAGGTACTCTAGGGACCTTGCCGAAGACTCTGGAATTTCTCTCTAGCCAAATCTGCCAAATGGAGTGGTGGAAAGAGGCCTCAAGAAGGAAGCGAAGTTTAGGATTCTTGAAAGGATTGGGCCATTGGTGGAAGGCATCTTTGAGGGAGCGGGGAGTGTACCAAAGGATTTGAAAGGAATACAGGACAGTGTCGAGGACAGAATGGGAAAAAGGACAGTGCAAAAATAAGTGGTCTATCGTCTCACAATCAGCAAAGCACAAGAAGCACCTGTTGGGAATAGCAAAACCCCTCTTATGGAGGTTGTCGATGGTTAAGGCTTTATTATGAAAGGCAATCCATGCAAAGTAGTTAACTTTAGGAATAATATGCTTCCTCTAAATCAATTTCCACCAGTGATCCATGGCAATCTCGCAAGTAAGAAGGTCATAGGCAGTATTGACAGAGAACAGACCATCCTCTGTGCCATGCTAGATGATTCTGTCATCTCTTCTAATAGATGGAATTAAAATAGATCGAAGAATATTAGACAAAAAATTCATTTCATTGTTAAAGCCATCCAGGACTGGAAAATTCCATCGAGGGGGAAGAGAGCTCCGATCAATGAAGTCCGCAACCTTGAGTTGGGAATTTGGATCCACCTGGGCTTTCAGGCCAGCAAGGTCCGCTCTCAACTCGAGAGCTCCATCAGTAACCCACCTGTCCTTCCAGAAGAGAATGGAGTTGCCATCACCCAAAATCCAGCGAGCACCAGAGTTGATCAGAGAGCGGGCTTGAAGCACAGATTTCCAAAAGGCAGACGCTTCAGGAGGAATCCCGACATCAAAAAGAGAACTCGATCCAAGATACTTCCTCTTAACCAGCTTGACCCACTCTGCTGGGTCATTAGTCAGGATCTTCCAAGCGTGCTTAGCGATCAAAGCAGTGTTCATGAGTCTTGATCTCCTCATTCCCATGCCGCCTTGGTCCTTTCGCAAGCAAACCTTATCCCAGGCCACAAGAGGAATTCTAGATTTTTCTTCATTGCCAGACCACAGAAAGGTCCTCTGAATCTTTTCAATCTTGGAATGGACAGAAACAGGCAGCATGAACACAGACATGAAGTAAGTTGGGATTCCTTGGAGACAAGCTTTGGTAAGGGTGGCTTTCCCAGCTTGCGATAGGAATTTGCCTTTCCAAGTGCTCAGCTTTTTGTGAAGACGTTCCAGGATCATGTCCCACAAGCTTCCATTGACCTGGCCATTACAAGCCAGAGGCAAACCCAGATAAGATGCAGGCAGGGAATCAATAGTGCATTCCAAAATTTTGGCTATGTGGAGCTGCCTTCGCATAGGAGTGTTAATAAAATAAATTTTGCTTTTGATGTAATTGAATTTATGTCTGGCAGCATTTTCATAACGGGAGAGGATTCGCTTGATGGATTTGGCTTGAGTGACGGACGCCCCAGTGGAGATGAGGGTGTCATCCACAAATTGTCGATGAGAGACAGGGATCGACTACGGAGGTGGGAAAAATGCCGAGAGATCTTATTCTGATGAAGATCCTCTTTCAAAGACCAGCTCAGAACCTCAGCCAAAAGGATGAAAAGAATAGGATACAGAGGGTCACCTTGTCTGAGGCCTTTGGCACTTTGGAAATACCCAGCAGGGGATTCGTTGATTAGAACATAAAATGAGGGAGTGGATATGCAACTACTGACAAGGTCAATCCATTGAGGGTGAAAATTGAACTTGAAGAGGACAACACAGAGGAACCTCCTATCAACTCTGTCAAAAGCTTTATTCATGTCCAGCTTGAGGAAAAGAGCAGCATTTTTGGAGCGGTGAGTAGAATGGAGGGTTTCATGGATGGTGATGACACCATCAAGAATGTTTCTGCATTTCACGGTGCTTCCCTGAGAATGACCAACCAAGGAGGGAAGAAGGGACCTCAGATGGTTGGCTATGGACTTGGTTAAGATTTTATAAAAAACATTGCACAGGCTAATGGGACGATAATCAGAGAAACTTTTGCAGGCGAAAGACTTAGGGATGAGAGCAAGAAAGGTAGAATTTAGTTTTGGATGGATGGATCTAGAGGCTTGAATTCGCACACATCCGAACCCACAACATCCCACATAACTTGAAAAAAATGGGAGGGAAAATCGTCAGGCCCAGGGGCCTTGTCTGGTTGCATGGAGAACAAAGCTTCTTTAATCTCAGACATAGAAAAAGGCTCCAAAAGCTTAGAGCTTACCTTGGGAGGAACTTTGACTGGGAAGTTATCCAATAGATATTTCTGAACCTGGAGATCACTGTCGGGAGGAACATCGAGCAGCTCCTGGAAGAAGTCAACTGCTTCACTTCGGATTTCCTCAATATCCTTGGTAATGCGTCCATCCTTGCACACCACTTCCCTGATTTTGTTAGCCCCTCTGTGTCGCAAAGTTGACACATGAAAAAACTTCGTATTGGAGTCTCCATTTCTCAACCAGAGGTCCCTAGATTTCTAGCACCAGAAAGTTTCTTCCCTTGCAAGAATAGAATGATAATCCACCAAGAGCCTCATTTCCTCCTCCCTGAGGCAATCGATGTAACCTTCGAGCTCCATTCTCTCCACCAATTTTAGGTTCGCAGAAATGGACCTTTTGGACTCAAAAATGTTGTCGAACACCTCCTTGTTCCATGTTTTCAAATTCCTTTTGATTAACTTGAGTTTTAAGGCCACTCTCTTGGAAGCGGAACCTGCTACCTTCTGCTACCACCAGGCTGTAACCAACCCTCTAAAGTCCTTGTGAGAATTCCACATGGACTCAAATCTGAAGGGGGTTTTAAAAACAGGCCCATCAACCATCTCCAGGATAATAGGATTATGATCAGACCCAATCCTCAGTAAGGCCGAGAGAGTTGTCGCATCGAGTATGGGAATAGCCTCTTGGGATATGAAGAATCTGTCAAGCTTGACTTGAATAAGATTGCTCCCAATCCTCCTGTTGCTCCAAGTGAAGGATGCCCCCTTGAGGTCAATGTCAAGCAAGTTATTGGTAGAAAAAAAATCTCGAAATTCTTCTAGACTATGGCTAGAGTGGTCTGATCCTCCTTTCTTTTCAGATGGGTGAAGAGGACAGTTGAAATCTCCCCCTAGAACCCAAGGGAAATTACAAAACGTTTCCCTCATCTAGGAAATAGCCTTCCACATTTCTACTCTCTTCGAGATAGAGTTTGGGGCATACACATTAGACAGGATCCAAGAAAATTTAATGGCTTTGGAATGAAACAAAACATTGATAATCCTACTGGAAGTTGAGAGAAGGCTACCCTCAAAAATCTCTAGATCCCAAAGAATCATGAGACCGCCTGTCGTTCCCACCATAGGACTGGAGAGGAATTTTGCCTTAGCCCAAATGACCTTAGCAGCTCTGGCAGAAGAGATAGCATCGGTCTTAGTCTCTTGCAAAATTAGGATGGACGGATTCGTCCTTTTTCTGAGATCAGCCACCAATCTCCGTTTGGCAGGTGCATTAAGCCCTCTCACATTCCATGAGAGGACTTTCATCTCAACAGTTTGATATTCTTCTTACCTCCCTTTCCTTGCTGGAGGGGAGGTTTTGGGACAGACGAGTCACCCATCTGGGAATCAGAATCATCCTAAAAAAGTAGTCGTTGAGTACCATTTGCAACATCTGTCACCATCTCCTTGTCCTGCCTGTCTTTGTTGGGGGGACGACCTTGCTTCCTTTTGCTACCAAAATCAACACCTTGCTTTCGGCTTCTCGTATTACGAGGGCTGATATTACCAGACTGCTCACCCCTTCTTCCTAGTAGGTAATCTTCCAGCACATTTTGGGACTCGGGGTGGTTATGGTCCAGGATTTTGGGTGAATCTGCCTATGCGGTGATTGGTGGAAGGGACTGGTCCTTCTCCTCTTGTGGTCCAAGGTGAGGGCTTGCACCACACGGCTCAGAGACCGTTTTGGGGGAGACTGCTTCCACCGAGTGGGAGGATTCAGGATGGTCCCTAGACGGGCCTGGAGAATCATGCCCTTTTGTAGTAGGGTGCTTTGTCTGACCTTCACCGTGTTCCAAGGGGTTGCTGGAATCCCGTTTCTTCATCCCTGGATTTTGAAGAGGACAGTTGGACTGGAGGTGCCCTTGAGAACTGCACGGGGGCAGAAAGTCGGTCTGTTCTCATACACAATGGCTTGCTTGTGAAGAATGATATCTCTAGACCGGAGAGTGATGGATGATGGAAGGTTAGCCTCCAAATCTGCCAGAATGCAGAACCGAGCTTGAAAAAATCTGGTTCGAGCTTTGGTGGGAGGGTCAATGGTAACCAACTCACCAATGGAGCGTGCAATTCCTCTGATTACATTTTCATGCCAACAGAAGAGGGGGAGACTCGGGAGTCTAACCCATATTGGAGCAATGTTGATATTTTGGGTCTCGGGGTTGAAGTCCATACCCCACTTCCTTAGAAAGAGACTTCTGTGACCTAGGAACCAGGGACCACCAGCCAAGATTTTACAGTAGTCCTCCTTGTTATTCAGTCTAATCATGAAAAAACCTCGGGATAATGCCGCCAACTCCATGTGACCAGAGGTTTGCCATTTACCTGCCGCCCACTTGCGAATGGTCTCCATGAAAGGGACGACCGCCAATAAACTTACCGATGAGGGTAAATTTTTTGAATTCCACAAAGCTTGAAAGAATTTCTGCCAAGATGTCCAACTCGTCCCCGATAGGAAACAACTCCTTGGAGAGCAGACCGCTAAGGGTTTCTGAAGCCGTTGCCTGAGCGTACGACTTCTGAGGTCCACCTCCCCATTTGTCTGGTGGATCCTTGTCATGACCTACATACTCTTCTGTTGGAGAGGACTCCTTAGCGCCCCTGATCTCTGACTGCCCTCCCTTCGCCCTGTTGTGCCCTTGGTTCAGTCTATTGGCATTCCCATGCTCTCCCGCAGAAGCTTTCCCGCCCACTGTCATCTTGGCCTTCAAAACCCTAGCTCTCCCTTTCAAGAATCAAACATATCTCATTAATTAATATAATTTTTATTATAAATAAATTTATAATTTAATTTATTTAACTTAAGTTATTTAAATTAATTATTAATTAATTTTAATATTAATTATAATTAGTTTATATTAATTTTTATAACCCTAAGGTGGGCTATCAAATTATAATTTGAAATTTTGAAATTTAAATTCTAAGCACCGACATGAGAGCAAAATTCCATAATGTGTATAAAAAGGGGAATCATCCCACCTTAGAAGAATTACCAAGTGCTGCATCCAAGAAAAAAGTGAGTGTTGTAATTTTCATGCAAGTCAAGCGGTGAACCAAGGCATAAGGTGAAGGAAGCACTTTATTCCTTCATGTGGGCATCACTAGCCCATGCGGTGGACTCCCAAGTGCTAAGGTGCTTAGGCTTGGGGAGACGGCGGATCGAATCATGTCGAAACCCCATTTTGGGGAAAGTAAGAGGTGTGCAGTGAAATTTAGCGCCAAAAATTTCAAAAGGGTTAGTTGAGTGTTTAAATATTAATTTTTGTATTTTTATTTGGTTTGAAAGGTAATAAGGGGAATTATAAGGGTTATGCATAATTAAATTTTTGGTTTAGTGTTTGGAAAGGGTAATAAAGTGTTTTAGGGAGATTGTATGAAATATTGTGGTGTTGGATATTATTTTAAGTTGGAGTTTATAAGGTGTATCCATGGAATTACTATTTTCTTGTATGATTTGATGGTTGTTAATTTCCAAAGGAGTAATAAGGCATAATTGAACTTTGAGTATTTTTGTGTCCAAGGAATATTTGAGAAAGTGTTAAGAGTGAAATTTTGTCATCTAACCATTGAAATTGAAAAGAAGGAAATTGTGATTTAGATAGGTTTTTCCAAGGGCACTTATACATGAAATAAAATGTATGGGCATCTTCTTCCTAGTGAGTGTTTGTTGAATGTTGTGAATGTAAAGTTGGAGTGAAAAGGATTGTTTGGTAAGCATTGTTGAGTGTGTTTTGATTTAATGCTTCAAGGTTTTTTGGAATAAAGAGTTGTTGATAAAACCTTGTTTTATAAGCATTGTTGTTGAAGTGAGTGAACTTGAACTAGGGTTTACAAAGATCATAAGTATCATTGTTATGTGATATTGGTTGATAAGCATTGTTGAAAACATTTGAGTGAGTATTCATATGCTTGGACTAGGGTTTGTGAGCAAGGATTATTTCATTGAGTGATTGGTTGAGTAGAGTTGATTGAGCCTAGTCAAGTGGATGTGTGAAGTGATAGTTCAAGTTCTATGAAATAAATTGTTCTATATTCTGAATTGATTTGAGAAAGAGGTTGAGTGTTGATGAGTGTGAAACATATTGAGTCTCTAACAATTCTATATATGTTTCTGTGATAAAAGAGAGATTGGAAGTGATTAAGAGTTTGTGAATGTGAAGCATATTGAGTCTCTAACAATTCTCTATATGTTTCTAAAAGAGTGATTAAAAATGATTGAGCATTGAGGTGAATGTGAAGCATATTGAGTCTCTAAAAATTCTCTATATGTTTCTAAAAGAGTGATTGAAATTGATTGAGCATTGTGATGAATGTGAAGCATATTGAGTGTCTAAAAATTATCTTTATGATTCTATGAGATTAGACAAGTTCTAGAGAGGACTTTTTGAGTAGATTTGGGGTAAGTCTTTGAGAAGACTTGTGGAAAGATTTGTGTAAGCTTTTATGGAAGCTTACAATACAAATTGAGAGTAGATTTGGATAAGTTCTAGTGAGGACTTATTGAGCAGATTTGGACAAGTTCTAGTGAGAATTTATTGAGAAGATTTGGATAAGTTCTAGAGAGGACTTGTGGACAGATTAGTGTGAGCTTTTATGGAAGCTTACAAGGCAATAATTGATATAAGTCTTTGAGAAGACTTGTGATCAGAGTTGATTGATTGATTTTTTCAAACCTTAAGTTAAGGTTTGGGGAAGATCTAGCACAGTTGATTTGAGATTGAGTCAATATTTTTGTTAAGGCTTGCGGATAGATATTGAAGACAAATTTGTGCTAGATCTAAGTATTGTGTTTAGTATAGGTCAGAGGACAAATATTGAGGATAAATTTGTGCTAGACCGAAGGACTATGTTTAGTGTAGATCAAGGGACAGATATTGAAGATAGATTTGTGCTATACCGAAGGATTGTATTTAGTGCAATATTGAGGATAGAGTTTGGTGCATATTTGAGGATAGGTTTGTGCTAGACCAAAGACAAATATTGAGAAGATTTATGTTAGATCGAAGGACTATTTTTAGTGCATATTTGAGACAGAGATTTGAAGGTGATAGAGTATATAGGATGATAGTCTCCAGTGGATAGAGATCCATTAGCTAAGGCAGTGAGGATAGGTGTCTTCAGTGGATAGAGATTCATTAGCCAAAGCAGTGGGGGTAACAGTTCTTCTAGAAGATCACTAGTCAGAGCTAAGGAGAAATGAGTTCTCCTGTGGATAGAGATAATATAAAATTGATTAGGGGATTGATGTCTCCTTTGGACAGAGATCCATAAACATTGTAATAGGGAAAGGATTCCCAAGATATTGATTGAGAAAATTTTAGTGAAATATTTTCTCCTTGGAGTAGCCCATATTGGGTGAAATACGTAAAATTAGTGTCTCTATTGTGTGTGGTGATTTGTGCATTATTTTGATTATTTATGTTGGTATTGCTATCTATGTATTGCATAATATTTATTGGGAAAGAAAAGTAAAAAGTGATCTTATATTGTTCACCCCCCTCTCGGTATAAGCTTGTATTATTCAAAAATATAATATTAAAATATTAGTATTAAACATATATTTAGCAAATATGCCTAAATATATATAAATAAATGGTTATAATGGCAAGAAGACCTATATGGATGAAAATTGGCTAGATTTTGGTGTATATAGAGGGTCTTGTAGATTCCTTCCAATGTTGGTGGTTATAGTAGTGGCATTAGTTGTCTGGTTTCTTAAATTATCAAGATGCACTAATTTAGGCAAGGCATTATTTTTATCAAGCATATGAGATCTTATTAGAGAAGGATGTGGAGGAGTCTCACCTCTTTCAATATGAGCCTCCCTTCCCATACCTTCCAATATCGTCTCTATTAGATTTCATGAAGTCCCAAATATGCTCAAATTTTGAAAAGATAAAACCACCATTAAGTCCTTCATAAGGATCAAAAATCATTTTAGTTTCCATATTATATTGTTCTTTTGTATCTATGTTAGGATCCTCTCTATCAATATGATCATCTTTTGGGGGAACATAATCAGATTCAAGGTGCTTTCACTGAATTCTAAGGAAAGGAGCCATTAGAAGAGGTGAAAGGATAGAAGATAATACTGACAACAAGCACACAAAGAAATATTTTTTAGGTGTTCTTAATTATCTTCAACCATACAAAAAAATTAGTGATCTTGTTTAAGATTTTAAAAGAAAATGAGGTGATCACATTGGGTTTACCAAAGATGTAGATAGGGAAATCCACCCTACCACGTACGATTCTCAAGGTTAGATCCATAAGAGAGAGAGAGCCTTAAGGTGAACCATGGGGGTTGTGTTGTTCTCTAAACTCAATATAAAATATGGGGGAAGGGTTCACTAGGAATGGCTTTAAGGACTCACTCCAAGTCCACAATATTTTCAAGAGTGTTTGATATATTCAATTCAAGACAATCACCTATGTTTGGCCTTTCTAGATCTATGCTATGAAAGATAAAGGACAATGTAGAAATATAGTATGTAAGAAGACAAGAGATAACCCTAGAATGATTATTTATTTGAATGCTTATTCTGACACTAGGGTTTCAAGATAGAAAACCTTTAAGCAAGGGCTCAAGAGAATATGCACAAACAATATTAACCCTAAGTGCACACTATATGTTATTTATCCTTT
Organism: Wollemia nobilis; assembly: GCA_028583015.1. Taxonomy (NCBI): domain Eukaryota; kingdom Viridiplantae; phylum Streptophyta; class Pinopsida; order Araucariales; family Araucariaceae; genus Wollemia; species Wollemia nobilis. The sequence continues at coordinate 1,839,855 of JAQPPZ010001190.1, read as the reverse complement.
ATATGCCTAGAAATCAATTAAATATATTTTATTTTAAATCATATCTAGGTTTTATAATATAAATAGAAGACACTCAACAAAAATCCTAAATATTAATTAGGACACTTATATTATCTGGTGGTTAATCCTTGCTTTTATCCTTTATCCAATGATATCAATAATTCATATTCTTGCAAGATAACTTAAGAAATACTTGGAAAATATAATCAACATTAGGGGGCATTCTTAGGCCATTGTACAATAATTATTGGAGGCACATCATTCAATCCCCCTAGTTAATTTTAGATAATATTTAAAAAATAGAAGCAGAAGTTGACATTTGGAGGAAAACAAGCATATCACAATATAACATAATAAAAATGATAAAACCATAGAACAAAATGTAACAATATGTCTTATATGCAACTTATGATGCAAATATAGGGTTTGGGGATAGTTTTTTACCCCTATATGTGGTCTAGATGAAATCATGTCCCGTAACAGGCGATTGCAATTTCGCACAGGAAAAACCACACCCCACAAAGACCCAGGTGTGATTTCATAGAAGTGAGACGAAAAACCTCATATAAATAAGAAATGATTAATGTGTGATACATAAATTCAAAACCTGCATGCAAAAGAGTTAAATCACTTGGCAGAGAGCACAGAAGTGAGACCTTTCCAATAGTTGATCTCTCCTTAGGGCTTCAACAAAAATCCACCAAAGCGAGCAACAACAACAAATAATCCAATGCTGCAGAGAAAAATTCACACTTCACAATTACGAGTTAGCTTGCTTGTAGAAGAAGAAGAAGAATGCAGATCATTTAGCGAGCACTTTAAAATCACTTGAAGAAGAAAACTTGGATGAGATTGGTATTTCAAAAATCACGTACCTTATTATTGCCCTCAAGAATGATTTCAAACCCTCCTTATATAGCAGATTTGAAGGTGAAATGGGTGGGAAAACCTAGAAGGTCTAACGTCAAACATGCCAACTTTGAGAAATTAGGGTTTCCTTAGAAGAAAACCCTAAAATATGAAATTTTTCCTTGTTAAGGCCGATCGTGATTTTTCCTTGCAAAATCATGCCCTATCAAGGGTGAGCGTGATTTCACATAAAGAGGGGCAAAAGAATAAAACAAAGGGGGAGGCCTAGCCCTTGCCCTAAGCAAGTCTAGGGGGTCTCCTAGGAGGACCCAGGGAAGATTTCCCACTAAAGTGGGTCAATTTTCCGTGTATACACATTGAAACTCAGAATGTATTATTGTGATGATTTACTAACTCATTGTTTAGAAGTCACACCACCAGTTATATCATAACTAAAGATAAAGAAAATAAAATCAAAGAAGAATAAAGAAAAATAAAAAGGGAAGGAGAACAAAAGACATGAAGTAGAAATCAAAGAACGATCTCAAATTAAATATTAAGATAAAAATCTAAAGGAAATAGATTGAAGACTAAAGTCTTCAATAACCAAATAATATAATACAAGGGGGTGTTAGGAAATATCACATTATTTGGTTTATGTATCTTCATGGTAACTTTATGGTACAAATGTAAATATGTAATAGATTAGGGTTTGAGTCCATAGTTTAGAAGAGTGATTTATATTTTCCTTTATGTAATTATCCATGTGCAAGATATGCACAAGTTTCATGCATGTAAGAGTGTAAATATGTCATGATAGAAAGTGCACAAGTACCATGTATGTAAGTGTGCAAATATGTAATATGATGATGTGAACAATTATCACATATTAGGAGTGCATGTAGAAGTGTGAGTATCATGAAGAAATGTGCAAGTGTCGTAAAGTTAAGTGTACAAGTAATTTGAGAGTCATGAGTCTTGTATACAAGTGGGACAATGAGAAGCCAAAGGACATGTGAGACTTATCTTATGTAAATAATAGAGAAGGTTGAAACTCTTGGATATGTAAGGAGTGCAATAGTCAAGTATTGAATAGTCACCTTTCTATTTCTATATTATGGAGACAAAGCTCCATGTATTTAAATGGAAAATGATATAAGAAGATCACATTCATGTATATATAATATTGAAGCTTGTGTGCATATTTTTAGAAATTATATTGTAAGTATTCTTCATGTATTCTTCATGTTATTGCATGAATTATTTTTGGCCATTTTAAATTCATATTTGCTATTCTTTTGAATGTTATAATTATTTATATATGCCATCATATATTTTGATTGCTCCTATATTTGATTCTACTCTAGATTAAATATAGTGGGACCTAGATTACGAATATTGGGAGTTGTGATAATTTGGCTTAAAATCCAAAAATGGTATGAGACCCACTGTCATATTCAAAGCTACCATAAGTAGTCTCTATTGATACCATCAAAGAAAATATTCGATGTGATTGCTATAAATTTCAAATTTGTAGATTAATATATTGGTATTTGGTTAAGGCCCTTAGCTGAAGTCTTTCCACTTTAAAGGAAGTGAAGACTAGAACTCCAATCAAAGGCTTGGAGAGTAGACCAAGATACAATTTTAAGATTGAGTGGATAAATCAAAGTCACCTTGATTTTAGCACTTTAAATTATGGGCATATTTAAACCTAACAAGATAGACACATTGAAGGAAGTAGTCTCTAGAATATTGTGATAATATTGAATATCTTAATCAAGAACCTGAGAAAAGAAAAGAAGAATAGATAAGCATCAAAGGTTCTAGGGAATAAAAATAGAGAAGCATCAAAGTTTCCATAGAAAAGAAGAATAGATAAGCATCAAATATTCCATAAGAGAAGAAGAATAAAGAAGCATCAAAGATTCCAAAAAAGAGAAGAATAGAGAATCATCAAAGTTTTCAATAGAAAAATAGAGAAGCATAAAGCTTCCAGAGAATAGAATTAAAGAGAAGTATAAGCTTTCAAAAAGTAAACATCATAAGCTTCAAGAGATTAAAAGAAAAGAGAGAAAATACCCCTTGTGGCCACCACCAAAAAAAAAAAAAAAAAAGAGAGAAAAAGGAATATTAAAAAGGTATAAGTTTTAGAATTTCTATTCAACCATAGATAAATATCTAGACCAGAAGGACTAGGTTGATTGAAGATGTAAAGTCTACATAGCATTTCAATCTTGGTTGTAGGATCATCTAAGCCCTATTTTCAAATGATTCAAAGAGCACCATATTATAGCCAATAAGAGCTCCATTTTGACATCAATGATAGAAAAGAATTTGAGCGTCATATCAAGATCTAAAGAGCTTATTTTTAGAAGAAACATGAGACCCACATTAGAGCAGAAGAGTATCATCATACAAAGGAAACTTGAGTTCCACATAAAAGTAAAAGAGTGCCACCTTCCAGAGAAAACCTAAGCATCACATTAGAGAAAAGGAGTACCATAATCCATGTCATGACCCTCCCTTGGTATAATTTTCATTGGGATGGATTCATGTTTTGCTATGTGGGTTTGTGGATGGAATGATTGGCTATTTCATGAGTAGTTATGAAAAATATATTTTAAAGAATTGTCTTATATTTTATTGATGGAATGATTGATTATTCTGTGTTAAGATATGTAAGACTTAAGGTTTACGTAAAAATATATGTTGATCTTATTTGATTTTTGTAGGTTACTTGTAATCAATTTGGTACTTATCTTCTAGACTTTATTAACCTTTCTTGTGCATATTGACTTAGATTGATTGGATTATTGTCTTGTCTTATGTTTTGAAAATGAAGATAAACCTTTGAAGATGGGTAATTATCAATTGAATACCTCTACATGTTATCATGAGAAATTTTTATAAAAAGGGAATATTTTATTTAAACCATGGTGGGAGTATTTATTTATTTGTTTTAGACGTGCATTTAACCCAAGTTTTGCTAGTTTTAATTAATTTATCTACTAGATTATAAGTTTAATTAATAAGTGTTTTACTAGCATAAAAAAGAATATGTGATTAACTGAGAGTAGAAGTGGAGTGAAGGACTAGGATTTAGTCATGGAGTGGAAGACAAAGTGGGGAGCGATGGTATTGTAGAAGAGAAAATATGGAGGAGTGAACATTTTTAGGGGTTGTTAAGAAGAGGAGACAAGGAGAGATGACAGGATTTTGTGGGTTCGATTGGGAAGAATGGTCTATGGTGCAGAGCTAGTGTTAAAGGAATAGAGCAACTCTCACTTTAAGAAAAATAGGTATGTTGAGTAAACATATTCTAGAATTTTATAAAAATTGTAGACTTTATTTGTGATATCTGAGTGAAATATATATGGTAGAATTGAATGGGTTGTTTTATCTATATTTTTTGAAATTAAACAAGTTATCCCTAAGACATAGATGTAAATGGATTTCTTGAAGATATGGTAAATGTTTTGGAGAATGAAGTCTTTATGTTTGTTGGAATTGGGAATGAAAACTTGAAACGTGATTCTAAGGCTTGCTAGATGGAAAAGATAGCCCAACCAATATGACAGTGCTCTACCAACGTTATATTATTGTTGAAGTATGGTATATACAATATTATCTTGTTTTTTATTTATAAAATAAAGATTTGATGTCATTTTAGAGGCTGAGAGAGTTGATGTTAGATGTCACTATCTTGCATATTTATGATAGATAAGCTATTAGTACATTAGATTTGTAGAAGTGAAATATTATTTTTTTAGAAGATTTTATTTAAGAATAGTTGTCCTTGTTAAGGAGAGGGCGATGTTGGAGTTTTCCCCATTATGGCATAGTTACTATCTGCTTGAATTAGTCATATATGATATCCCTATTATAATATTTGTGTGAACACATCAAAACTGATGAACCCTAACTATGAATGATTATATGGATCAGAAGAAATTCGGAAACAATTCATTTAATGTTGGATTGAGATTGCACTTTCAGTATGAGGGCAAAAATATTAGAGTTCCACTATAGCATCCTTAAGAAAATGTAGTTCTTACTAAGTTATAGTCTATAGCAAATTTGAGAAAGTAATGTAGATGGGGTTCTTCTATTATTACGAGCTAATGAGTCTATGTTATAATTGGATTTGGGTAGATATTCTGGGCTCTTTGGTTTACATTGAAATTTTAGAAGACATAGGTTGTGTGTTTCCCTCTTAAACAAGTGGAAATATTTAGAGGATGAATTAACTAAAGTAGGTAAGAATTTATATCATCTAAATTATAATATAGATATTATTTTTGAAGGAAAAAAATAAAGCTATAGCACCAATTGTAAGCAAAATACTAGAATGATTAATGATCTTGGATTGGATATTGTTAGTAGAGTCCTCCAGGTGTAACTTGTCCAATTGGGTCTACATATGAGTTGTGTTATAACATATTTCATATGGTAGGATTAAGTATTTATGGTGCCTATAGTTATTGGAAAATCATAATGTATATTATGTATCTGGAGAAGTATGAAGGGATGAGTAGATATCTAAAGAAAATCGTGTCTTTTGATTATGTGTATGAACAAAAGGACAAATTCATAATGTAAATACAAGAGACTTGGAAACTCTTGGTTGAATTTGATGGCTCATTTGTAAGCCTAGACTAAAAGTAAGGTTTCAATATTAATGAAATGAGATAGAATAGGTTCATGGCTAGGTTTTTTCCTTCGAGTTTCTATTATAAATAAACTATGTTACAACTCTTGTGGAGATTTTACTTTATGTTGAAATTGTGCTTAATTTTTAAATGGATATGGATTGGTTCTTTATTTATGGTCATACTTTTTATGAAAAATATTGTTCATTGTGATGTAGTGTTTTAACGTTACAAGAGGGCTGGTAGTATTTGGTGTATTAAAGGATCAATTATAATTTTGTATGTGTGTGGGGAGCTTAATATTAAAAAAAATCCCTCTTGGGTAATTAATTAATGTTGACTAATATCATCATGAAATTGTTGATGTCATGTTGGTAAATGGCTAAATATGTAGAATAGTTGAACACTACTCCAAATATCAATAAATCACTTGATGGGGGTAGTTAAGAGATACCTCATAAGAATGGGAAGTGTTTGTATCCTTACATTAAAAGATATCCTAAAAGAGTAATAAGATCCATTGAAACTGAAGATGCAAAAATGTAACACCAAATAATGCTAAATAAATTGAACACAAAAAACCTAGAATTGCACAATAGATAATATTATATTAATGGGGGAAGCCTAAAATATCCATTGTTACAATGTGGATCTTTTAATCCTTTTGATACATATTTACAATGGCTAGGGTTCTTTGAAACCCTGGCAAACAAGGCTGGTGGTGTCTTCAAACCTGTCCTTACTCCCAACAAAGGTGAGTGGGATTTTAGTTATCTAATGTTGGACCACTCTAGATTAAGCATCTGTCCAATTTTGATGTCACACTTCCAGATTTGCACACAATAACACATCAAAAAAATTAGTAATACCTATGAGGGCTCCACAATGTGAGGCCCTCTATAATCAATAGTAAACCCTAACTATATACTACAAATAAAATGGATAGAAACAAGAGTGCATGTAATGAAATATTAATTAATAGATTTACCTTACATATTTTATCTCTCCTCATTTGATGTAGCTTGTTGAAGTGAATTGATGCAGTGATGCCCTGGCATCACCTAGAGGCTAGGGAGACTTCAAAATATCTAGCATAAAACACTCGTGAGAACTCGACAGTTGCAGAAAATGCTCATGGGCACTTAGGATTGGTAGGGAGGCACCCAGAGGTACTTTGTGGCTGAGGGGAAGTACCCGAGATGCTCTATGGTGACAAAAAATTCTTGGAGGTGTTTGGTAGCTGAGGAAAGAGTCTGCAAAAGCAAATCTAGTGAGGGGAAATGAATGGCGATGATTGTAGGGGTTATGGTGAGCAAATACAGAGGAATAAGTACTTGGATACTCCAAGGGAAGATGAAAATTAGGGTATTTGAGAACTTAGGTAGAAGACTCAGGGACTCCAAAAACTCAGGGGTTGAGCCATCAAAATGGCTCCTATTAATAATCCAACATGGGGCATACTTAGGGTTTCAACGATACTAGTCATGTGGCTAAGATAAAAGCACATCGAAAGGTAGATATTAAATTTAGGGTGTGGCATGGATTGATGTGGATGGACGAACATATTTAAATGAAATCATATGGCTAGGATTAATTCACTTATATAAATATATATTTATTAAATATATATAAAATATAATATAAAAATATTATTATTTAAATATATATGAATAGTGGGTGGAAAATGGTGGGAAAACATGAATGGAGGACAAGTGACTAGGTTTTGGTGTCTACAGATGCCTCTTTTTGTACTAAATTGCATGAAACACAATGTAATGCAAAAATATGAGACACCTATTTTGGCCAGGTGCAGAAGCAGCTTCTCTTGGGATGTGGAACACAAGCTTCAAGAAAAAAGAATAAAAGAATATGAATTTTTCATACCTTACCCCTTCAATTGGAGAATGAGTTTGCGGATGAATCTCATGAGCCAATTGAAAAATTTGTGCAAATGAATGATGGATGATGTGATATGTGATACCATTTTTTCCCCAACGGTGTGAAGGGGATTGGTGAAAAATGTGAAATGATGTGTTTATTTTTATCCCAAAATATGAAGGGTTTTGTGAAAATGTGTGATGAAAAATGTTGTTGTTTTTGCCCCAATAGATGAAGGAATTTGTGAAAATGTGTGATGAAAATATGTTTGTTTTTGCCCTAATAGATGAAGGGATTTGTGAAAATGTGTGATGAAAATGTGTTTGTTTTTTCCCCAACAGATGAAGGGATTTTACCAAGTGCGAATGTCATGATCATGTAAGATGTATCCCATTGTGGAAAAAGTTAGAACCAAATGTGGTTGCCCCAAATTTGGGGTGATTTTATGTTGTTGAAGAATATGCCTTCCAGCGTCATTGATATGCAATGATGAATAATGCAAAGAGTAAAAGTAGTCAACTTCGGAGGGCCAACTAGTGACTATCAGATAATTCCTATGATCGAAACCAATCACCCTAGCTAAGGTCAGTCACCATGATGACTATCAAGGAAATGTGTGATGATGAAATGTGATATTGTCCATGTTTTAAGCCCCACAAACTAGGCCATCAATGACAACTTTTGTGCAAATTATTCTTGGTAAGGTTTCACATAAAATATGAAGTACCAAATAATTATATTTTGAGAAAGGAGATATATGATGATGAAAATTGTCAAGTGTCATTATAGTATATCTTTCATCTTACCGAATTGCATGGATGCAAATCATTGCAATCACCAAGTATATAGAAAAACCCACTATATACAATATTCACTTGAATGTTGTTTGAACTTGGCAAATATGCAAATGATGATGTGAAATGATGTGAAAATGATGTATGAATGATGATATTGATGATTATGGTCATTTTGTGAAGATTTGGACCATTTTGGAGTGCTTTTGTAACTTGCTAGGTGAATTTGCAATTTGTGGTTGCAAATAAAAATTGTACATCCAAATCAGTTGGAATATTTACAAAACCTGATAAAATGATGGAATAGATGCCTAGATGCAATATGAAAATATTTTGTGGGGATAAGCCACTATTTTGTGATGTTTTGGTCTTTTGCAAATTTTGCATCAAATGCCCATTGATGCTTTTGTTCTGCATAAACGTCTATTGGTGTTTGGGCATTTTATAAATATCCATGGGTGATTTAGTACACTAGGAAATTCCCATGGGCATCTCAAGGTACCTAAAGCAGCTATAAATAACTACTAGGATGAGAAATCAATCTCATTTGTGCGTTTGAGAGTTTGAGAAGCTACATTTGGGAGAGTGGAGTGAGGTGAGGTGAAGTGACTTAGACGCGAAAGCTATGGCAGTGGAGGGAGTGGGTATGGAGGTCAGTAATGATGCTGGAGTGTGGGATACTAAGGTAATACCCTTATTTATTGTATTGTGTAAATTTTTTGTATTATTTATTTATTTATTTTTAGTTTTTTGTAAAATTATTGACAAAATTTTTGTGTTGTGTTGTATCTTAGGATTTTGGAGGCTCAGCACAAGTTCTCACATTTCACCCCTGGGATGAGGAAGGTAGTGTAATATGAGGAGTGGGAGCTGCTAGAAGATGTGGAACTAGTGGAGGTAGCCCTAGTTGATGTGGTGAGGGCTGATGAGGGGTACCTCTCTGCCTTGGTGGAGAGGTGGGATGCAGATAGGGGGACTTTTTAGCTCTCCATGGGAGAGGTTATCGTGACCTTGGAGGATGTATATCTCATCCTCAAGGTACTAGTGGAGGGGATTTAGGTTGAGTTTAGGCTCAACCGAAATATGATGAAGATTTTTGGGGATGAATGGCAGGGTGTGAAGATGGAGAGCGAACATATATCGTACTTGTACATGTATGTGGATAAGGAGTTGAATGCCCTCCGTGCATTGGTTATGTTTGTGTTGGCCAACATCGTGGCCCTGAATAGCACTAGGTATAGGTTTCCTTGGAACCTCATAGGAGTAGTGAGTGATATGCTCATTATATAGTAGGTGTATGCATGGGCTCCTATATTGTTGGTGTAGGTGTACCAGGAGCTATATTATGTGATGAGGTGGGGGAGGAAGGGGTTGGGGTGTAACTTGTTATAGTGCTGGGTATGGGAGCACTTTAGTGTTGCTCAACCGAAGGGTTTACCTATGTTATACTTGGATAGGGAGAAACCCTAGGCTAGGAGATGGGTAGTGGTCAAGGAGGTGTAGTCAAGTCAGCCAATGAGGATGATCTAGTGGTACCAGGAGCTATGGGCTAGATTAAAATTTACCCAAGTGATATGGAGGCCATGGTAGGCTTGCAAGTGGACTAGGGATGAAGAGCACTTGTGATGAGTGTGGTAGGCTAGATGGGTGGTTGGGATATATCAGAGTGAGGTTGAGTATATTCAGTTATATCAAGTACTCCAATAGTTTAGGCTAAGGCAGGATGTCTTAGATGAGCCGGTGTGCTATAAGAGACATCGATAGGAGATAGGGCTACCATGCATGGAGCCATGGAGGGTGGCCTACGAGTATGATGAGGATATGAATATCCTATATGTAGGTTATGTAGGAATCATCATGAAGTATGATGTATGGTACACTGCACAACTAGCATGGACACTGCCTCAAGGAGCAATCAATAGGGATGGTGATGATGGGGTTAGGTATGAGGAAATCCAAGAGGCCCTCAAGCGATAGTGGTACCTTTGATCAGATAGTCGAAGGAGGAGGGCTAAGGGTATGGTGAGGCAAGATCCTGAGATTAGGAGAGATAATGGAGATGGAGATGATGTGGAGGAGGTTATGGATGGGCCTCTAGATCAGAGCGAGGAGGATTGGGCGTGGTTGGAGCAATAGGTGGTGGAGTGGTATGTGAGGATTACAAGGCTTCAAGTAGATCTAGTAGAGAGGATTGTTGGTATAAAGTTGACATAGCACATATTTAGTCTTATCATAGATATATCGAGGCATTTAAGGATAGGTTGATGGAACATCATATTCCATTTTTAGATCCTCCAACCTCATCTGTCTCCAAGGGTACTAGGTGTAGTAATTCTAGGTATAGCTATAGATATAGGCCTCCTCCTAGGTCATAGGAGTCCTCTAGGAGGAATTAGCTTAGTGCTTAGATGCACTTTTGTATATGGCCTTGGTGCTATATTGTATGTAGCCTTTTGGCACTCATTGTACATGCAATATTTATACATATATATACATGGATTTTACCTTTTGTGTTATATGTGTTTGTGTGAATGCTTTTTATGGAATGATTTTGTGGAATGCATATGTTATATGGATGATTAATGCATATGGAATGTTATGGATGATTAATGCAAGGTGGCATGTATGGATGATTAATGCAAGGTAGAATGTATGGATGTGCTAATGATCATTTATAGTTTAGATATTTGCTTGGCCATTTTATAGCATTGTTGTTTAATCAAGGGAACAAAAATTGGTGGCATATGGGATGAATGGCTCATGAAGTGACATGTATATTGACACAGAAGAAGATATGGATGTTGATATGGAAGAAGATATGGATGTTGATATGGAAAACTGATTACTTTGTAGAGACTCAAACATACTAGTGGCATTAAAAAAACTCACTAAAACTACCTAATCCCTCTAGGACCAAATGTGTGTGCATTGAATTTATTTATTGAATCAAGAGCATGGTAATGACTCAAGGAAATAAAGAACTAGTGTGTGTGTAAGTGAGTTCATTAACTCATATTGAGTAAATTGGGTAAACCTGTTATGGTTGAAACCAAGAAGATAGTTTATTCGTATGAGCAGTCAGAGGTCTCTTTGAAAGAGAGGTGCCACCACGCATGAGCGTACTCCACTACCAGTCAAGCATCTATAGCTCTCGCAAAGGCTGACTCTCTATAGTCTATGATTTTTTTTGATAGCTTAAGTTTTGGGGATGACTACCTAATCGTTTGACTAGAAATATAGTACAATCCTTACAACCCAATGGTCAATGGTGTGTGATGTAAAATATTTAGAGTTTTTGTCAGGGATTTTTCCCTGCTCTTTCTTTTATTTTTGGAATTGTGGTAATGGTGAAAACCACTATTTTTGTGGACTATGTTGCATGATGGGACTAGCAAGGATGACCCTTTTCACTCTGAGGTACATACCAAGAATGGTGTTATCTCTTTTTGACACAAGATGTTTTTAAAGATGTGAAATTGTGTTTGGTTCAAGAATTTTTTGGATTCAATTCCTAAAAATCAAGATTTTCTTAGTGTATATGTGCAATGGTCCTAAAAAGAACTCAACATGTATTTTGGAGGTTGCTTGGAACACTATGAGTGGTTGAGTGACCGAAAACACCTAGGACCTTTATGAAACTGTGGTTTGTGCTAATGGCAATTTGACGTGGTTGAATTATGTGGATGACATTGTGAAGGTGCCCTTGATTAAGGCAACATGACTTTTTTTGGACCAATAAAGACCTTAAAGTTAATAAATGATCCTTATATGAAATGTGAAATGTTTATGTAAATGTAGTGTATGACATGCAATTTTGTGAAATATGAAATGCAAAATGTGTGTTAATGCATTGTTTTTGAAATGTGGTGTATATGCAAAGTAAATGCAATGTTGTGAATGAAATGTATGCAAATTGTTTTGTGTATTAGCCATGTATATATACATATAGAAATCACATCATGTATAAAATGCTCTCAAGTGTATAGAATTAATTGGTTCGGGTTCTTCCTCTCCCTATAGACTAGCAAGCCTATAAGTACCATTACCCACTCTTTGTGTAACAATATATGGACTTAATCAATTAGCTGTGAATTTATCATGAAGATGCAACAATGCATTGCTATTTTTTTGGTTCTCTTTAAGGACAATATCTACTTGGAATTCATGTAGATGAACTTTGGCATTGTAAGCATGTTTGAGAAGGTCTTGATAAACTCATAAATGCTCTAAAGCATTGACTCACCTCTCATAAAGAAGTGTGAGTTGGTCAAGATGTGCTTATCTAGCAGTGTCTTCATCTATAAATTTTTGCAAAGAAATTTGCAAGGAAAGGATCTCAAGATCAATAGGTATAATTACTTCGGCTCCATAGACCAATGAAAATGGTGTTGCCCCTGTAGGCATGTGGATGCTTGTTCGATAAGCCCATAATGTCAAGGGAATTTGTGTATACCAATCTCTATGATTTTATTTGGCAAGTTTCTTGATAATAGCAATTAAGGCCTTGTTGGAAGCTTTAGCTTGTTTATTTGCTTGTGGGTAATAAGGAGTCGAGAAACTATGTTGAATATTGTATTTACCACAAAGTTCTCAAACATACTTGTTCTTGAAAGACTTACCAAAATGACAAATGATATGATGAAGTATAAACTCCACAATTCTAGGTCCTATCATGTTGGTTAGAGGAATTGCCTCAACCCACTTTGTGAAGTATTCAATGATTGTGATGATGAATGTATGTTATCCCTAGGAAGGAGGTGAAATTTTTCCAATTAGATCTAGACACCATTGTGAAAAGGACCAAATGCTTTGAATATGTTGTAAGCTTGTGATGGTACATGAGTTAAATTAGCATGCTCTTGAAACTTCTTGCAATGTTTGAGATAAGTGCAACAATCACGTTCTATTGTGGACCAATAATAATCCATGCATAAAATACGCTTTGCAATGGACATTCCACTAAAATTACCACCACAATTACCATAATGAGCTTCAACAATGGCTTTTTGTGCCTCACTAAACTTGAGATAACGAAAGAGGACTCCATCATAACCACGTTTATATGACACTGAAACATACAAAGTAAGCATTTGATCTAATAATTTGCTAAAACACAGATTATTCAAAAAAAATTATTTTATTCATGATAGAGGTGTTTTTGCGTTACAAATGGAGGAATTCCCCTTTCTTTCTTCCAAAAATTTACAATAAATTTGATGCTTTCTCTTGGGATCCTCAATGTTGGTGGGCTTCATGCATAATGTGTGCCACCACTAGTTGTATTTGTTGTTGTTTTCCTCTTTGCATTTGTGCTAGACCTACAAAATAGAGTTAGTATATTTGGGGTCTTGCCTCAGTTAAACCCCATTGTAAAAAGGGCAAATCAACTCAAAATATGTAATGAAAACTAAAAAAAAAATTCTTAGAACATCATAAAAACATGAAATAGAGCTTAGCTGATAGATTTGGAGTGAAAATCCTTCTGTAGGGCCAATTTGTAGGTCGAGGGGTGAATTGGATGTTAGATTCATAGGCCAGGGGATGAATCAAACTATGAGAACCTTTTGCTAGAGATCCTTTTTCGGATGGGCTCCTCATGTACTGTAATATTGCTGGTACAAATTAGATGTCCTTGCTTGCACTTTTGGTCATATTTTGATGGAGTTTCTGTAGGCTAATTAAAAGGGGAGAGAGAGAGATAATGAGGAATTAGGTCCACTATTTATAGAAAAACCTAAGGTGTAGGGGGTAGTTAGGAGTACTAAACCCTAGGGTCAAGTCCTAAGGTGGTTAGGTTAGGGTTTATGAGGTGTCATTCCTACATTCCCTAGAGAAATATCTCATCCTCACACATGTGTGAGGAGATATTAGGGTTAACTAGGATTAGTCAACTCTAAGGTCATATTAGGGTTAGATTAGGGTTTCCTAAGAAATATTCTAACTAACTAGGTGCACACACATGTGGGAGGGAATAACCAGGACTAATTAGGATTTAGGAACCTAATTAACCTTTTTAATCCAAAAAGTGCACTTAGATGAAGTCACTTTAAAATTAGAATTGGAATAAATTTAATTAAGAATTTTTGGGAACTAATAATCTTGTGGAGTCCTAATTAGGTCTAGGAAGGGCTTAGGCTACCTTAGGTGATTGATAAGTGGTATTTTTGTGGATGAAAGGTGGTTATGATGTGGGTTGTGTAGTTTAGTAAGGTTTCATGCCTCTAGACCAATGAAATATCCTAGATAGGTCTACAAAGATCTACGGTGGCCTACACTGATCTAGAGCAGTCTACGTTGGTCTAGAGTGGTCTACGGTGGTCTAGAATAACCTACACAAGTCTATGATAATCTATGCTAGTCTACAATAGCGTAGAGGTATCTAGGATGGTCTATGTAAATCTACAAGTGTCCTGATGGATCTACAAGTACATAGAGGTTGACATGTGCAACTTTTGGGTGTCTAAATTTACCCCTTTTGTACTATACTATGTAGAACACAGTTTAATACAAAAATATGATGGGAGAACATAGAATATGAAGAAGGAAAGAGAATGGGATCTAATCAAAGGTATGTAGCCACTCGAAATGTGACCATACAACATTGATCGATAGCCAAGATAAGAAGGGAAAGAAATGGGATCTAATCAAAGGTATGTAGTTGCTCGAAGCATGACCATATAAAATTAAATGAGAGCCAAGATAAGGGAAGAAGAAAAGAAAGAGAAGAGGGGAAAGAAGAGAGAGAGAGAAAAAAAAGTAAAGAAGGGGGAAGAAGAGAAAAAGAAAATTGAAAATGATGATGAATGCAAATGGGTGATTGTGGATGTAATGCTATGCTTTTGCTAATTTTGTATGACATTTTTAAATATCATATTGGTTGCTTGTGGAGGCAACTTATGAATGCTTTGCTTTTGCGACCAATGTAGGATGGTCCAAAGTATGCATAGAACAAATGCCTATTCAAATTTTTGCCATTGATTGATTGATGAGTGCATGGTGAAATGTGTCAAACCATTTGAGTTAAGGGACATTGGATTTAGTCATATGTGTTATTCAATAAATGGTAAGGACCGCATTACTTGAATTCCAAAAATGACATGCCTAGATGTTGTTCTAGGATTAAGCAAACGTACCATTCAGTATACGATAAGTATCACTTTACCTGAATGCCAGATTGACATACCCTTGGAAATGCATAACTCTCGTGATCTAACAAATAATTGGTTGGGATTGAGATTATTTTCATAAGATAATATTCAATAAAAAAATTTGTAGACAGATGTAATATCCATGATTTGGATTTTTAGTTGTTTGGTTGCATGCAAAGCTGACTTTTGGATATGAATACCCCCTCAAATGAGGAATCATCAATGAGGCAAATGAAATGTGGTGATGTGATGATGGATTGGTTGATATAAGAAAAATGCATGATGATATTGATGAAAAATCATATGGATAGGAATAGGGACAAGTTTCCTAGGTTTTGGAATGAAATTTGGGTGATTTTGGGGCTTCTAGGCTCAATTCGCAGGTTGGGGGGTGAATTGGATCTAAATTCATAGGTCAGGGGTGAATTGGTCTAATTCATAGGTTGGGGGGTGAATTGGTCTAATTCATAGGTTGGGGGGTGAATTGGGTCTAATTCACAGGTCGAGGGGTGAATTAGACCTAATTAGAGTTTTTAGATATATTTAAACCTTTTTGGAAGCATGGGGGATCATTTTGATGGCGATAAACTTGGAGTGTGAGGAGTGAGCGATGATTGGTGATGTGGAGTGCTTGTGACTGACCAATTTGAGCAACATAAAGGTGAGAGGACACACTGGCATTGGCACACTATGTGGAGACCCATAGGTTAGTGCTCTTTATTGTATTTTTTTTCCAATTTTGTTTTTGGAAAAGCATGAAATGGGGGAGAGGATTTTGTGTTATTTTTAAAATTTATGCAAATGTTAATTGAAATTGGAACACAAAGTGTTACAAAAGCTAAATGGGTATCCAAAAGTGTGATCGCTTTTTATGTTTGACCAATTTTTGTTGTAGTTTGACTGGGTAATGGGTAGACTAGTCTCGTAGTTTGACTTTGCATTTTTGGAATGATGTTGCACTGTTTTTGAAATGTACTTGAATTTCATCCGTAAAAGTTGGAAATGGGTATCCAGTTATGTGATTGTGTTTTTTTTTTTATCCTCATTTGGCATGTTATTTGAATGTGAGCCATTAGGATGTAAATTAAGAAACTTTGACTATTAAATTTTCCACTCTGGGTGTATGGATTTTGAAAATTGTTTTTACCATAGAAAGGTGAAATGGGTATCCAAAAATATGCTTTGTTTTGGAATGTTGTTGCATTTGGTGTATGTTTGAATTACATGCCATGATGTAGATAGACTTAAATTTAAAATTAGCTATTGGGAGTCCGATATGCATTGTTTTTCACTGTTGTTTAAACTTTTAGCGTAAAGTGGCCAAATGGGTGTCCAAAAATGTGATTGTGTTTTTGATGTGGTGTGATTTGGCATGTGCACTATTTTGGTGAGGTTGTGTTGACTTTAACCTTGAAGTTTGTGTGTATTTGTATACTTTTTTTGAAATTTATCAACACTTTCATCATAAAAGGTCAAAATGGGTGTTCAAAAATATATTTTGTTTTTGTATGTCTAGTGGATTGATGTGGTTTTGAATTTTGTGCTATGTGAGTATGTGGATAATTTTAAATTTGACTATTGGAAGTCAAATATATATTGTTTTTTTGCTCTATTTGAACTTTCCCCATGTAATGGAAAAATGGGTATCCAAATATGCAACTGTATTTTTGATCTGTTGTGATATGTGAATTGTGTATGTTTTAATGTCTCAATTTGTGTGACACATTAAATAAATTAATTTGTGTATGAAATGTGTTTTGGAAATTTAATTTTTTTTAATTCAAATATTGTATATTGAGCTAATATATCTTTTTTTGTTCTTGTGTGTGTATGAACAGGTGAAGAAGATCGAGCCACGTCATCATGTTCATACGATGAAGGGCAAGTTGGATGAGCTGATGAGGAATGCAACGGATGAGGCATGATTGGACGCAGTGTTTTTTAGAGGGATATAGGAATGCAAAAGCATTCATGCCAATAGGGCATACATATCTACTTTGTGTGAGTGGTGGGACGCAAATCAGAACACTTTTTATTTTTTGACATGTGAGATGACAATCACCTTAGAGGATGTTTATAGGATATACAAGTTGTCTATCGAGGGTGTACTAGTGAGGGTAGCATCAGATGATAGTAATAAATATGCGATGGAGCGATTATTTGGGGAGAAGTAGAATGAGGTGGATACAAATAATATGGATTATGAGTTTCTTTGGAACAACAATATGTTGTCTAAGTGCCAGTGTGCAACGATGGTTATGATTTTTATGTATGCTCAATCTGACACTTCCCAATTTTTGTTTACCTGGAACATGCTGGATGTAGTGAGCAATATGGTGGAGCAAAACATTGTATTTGCATGGGCATTTGCACTCTTGGCTCAAGTGTATAGGGAGTTGCATGATGTAGTGCATTTTGGGAGGAAGATATTGAGATAGACTCCTTTACTAAAGGTACAGGCATGGGAGAACATAGCCATTGAGCTTCCATCGCTATTTCCCTATAATGCTCATGCGGATGGTCAGATACATTTACCCTATGCTCTGAGATGGAGGATCGATGAGGAGAAGGAAATTAAGAGGCCACATGAGGGTGATCCTCTATTTTTTAGGGTGGAGTTTGGGAAGTTAGTACTGAATGTGATTATGTGAAGTTCTTGGAGGGGTGGGGTGGTATGGAAGCATGATGATGAGAAGTTAAGTGCCATTCATAAAGGGAGGTGGTTGGTTGGACAGTACACTCGATAGGCTGAGTTATTTCAGTTTAGTCAAGTCATGCGATAGTTAACACTACAATAGGATATTCTAGAGGCTCCTGTTGTATATTATCAATGACAAGGTGATAGGAGGAAGTAGACTATAGTATTACCATGAATTGGTGAGAAGGACCCATCGATGGTAATCTCAGAGGTGGATGATGCAAGGACTACATATGAGTTTGATGCTTGATGAATGATGCAGAGCTAGGAGTCAACTATTGGAGTGGTTGATAGATGGTTACCACCTAGTGGTGTACCTATAGGAGAGGGAGGGCAGTGAGAGGTTATCAAGCTAGGTCATAGGATAGACATGGTAGTGAGATAGAGGTGCCTCTCCAATGATCCATACAATTATTGGGTGGCACCTCAAGTGCATTTATGGAGAGAGTGGTTGAATTTCTTGTGAGCAGTGGAAGTTAACCTATGGAGGGAGTGATCGTAGAGGAGGTAGAAGGGGGTATGGCTATGGATGGTTTTGATGGTACCATGGAGATGAGTTTCTTTGATAGGATGGAGGAGATTACCATTGATTAGTAGGAGATGTAGGAGGTGGAGGAGGAGGTATTATTATTGCATGATCTAGTACGATAGCTAGAGGGAGAGCTCAATGAGGGTGAGAGGCGTAATATGGGAGATGTGACAGATTTAGAGGAGAATTTTATAGCCTTGGAGGCTACTGGTGAGGTAGATCGAAAGGTTTTAGAGTTTAGGTGTGCTAATATGGTAGAGGAGATGCAACAGCTAAGGGGAAGGATGTAGAGGGAGTGATATACGATGGAGGCCCATGATGTAGATATTGTAGAGCTATGGAAAGAGATAGTGAGATAACAATAGTCATGAGAGGATGCTAGAGGAGATTAGGTGATAGAGGATGTGTTGGATGACATGGTTTCTTTGAGGGTAGAGATAGAGCAATTGCAGAAGGGTAGTGATAATGCAAGAGGGCTACTGAATGTAGAGGTAGCAAAGTGGGCAGCTTGTGAGTTTTATCTAGCGATGCATGGGATCTCGCTCCCTGATTATGACCAGGTGGTATCACAATATGGGACACATTCATGAGTATGAAAATAGTCTTAGTAGAGTCATCATAGTGTAGATTTAGTGGGTTGAAGAGACACTAGTATTGAGGCACAAGATGTGGTATAGGGTGGAGATGTGGTTGCTGGTTTGGGGATGGTGTTGTTTCTTGCAAGGGCTTAAGGATCAGGAGGGAGGATAGAGTCTAGTAGAGCTGCAATGACATGTGCGATGGCATAGGGGAGGGCTAGCCATGAGGGGAGTGGAGAGGCCCCTAGTGGTAGTTAGGGTTGATGGTTGTTGTAGTCTGTGGGTAGTTTTGGATTATGTATGGTGGGTATGGTCCCAGTTTGTAGCCTATGAGTATTTTTTATGGACTACATATATCTATATATATACATACCTTTTGGTTGTGGCTATTATATATACATGTGTTTTTATTATGATTTAAATATGTTTGAATTGTCTTTGAATTGTTAGCATAGTATAATTTGTGAGTAAATGTATACTGCATGAATGTATATGTGGTAGGGTGTAGACATATGATTATACTATAGTATAAGTATACTATAGAATAATATGAAATAGTGTAGTTTGAACACAATGAAATGTGATTTGGTGTGAATGTGACAATGTATGCTAGAATTGTGGTAGATGCATGTAACATAAATTATGTGATGATGCAATGTGAGAGGATGCATGTAGGATAAATGCAGTACTATAATGCTTGATAAGGCTATGTAACATAGATGCATGGATGCATGTATGAGAGGACTAAAATGCACAAAGGAAGCACTTGTATCATGGCATGTACCTATGTGAATGTGATCCATTCCATAATCTCAGGGATGTAGAATGGTATAAGGCATATGTAATGGCTTTGAAAAACATAGTTATAGTAATCAAATATCAAACCAAAAATTATGCAAATATTGGTGACAACTCATAACTAATATGACTAGTTCAAAGTCTATCATGGACTCGTGTGTGTAAATGAGTGAGGTTCATTTATCCATTTTGAGGGAGGTAGGATTAACCCATTGTAAACATAGCCAAACTAGCTAGCTCATCTGCAAGCATGTAGTGATATGTACAAAATAAGGTCACTACTGTGACATATATGTCACCACTTATAAGAATATTCCACAAGTAGGCAGGCTCTTAGAGCATATTTCTAGCGATGGAAATCATCCCATGATGTTATGTTGAACCTAAGGGCCAAAGGCGATGAAGCATAACAATGGTGATATCTGGAGTCTTTTCCTTTTGTTTTATGCCCTTCATTTATTCCTTGTATTTATTTTGTGGTGCTCTTTTTTTTTGTATGGGCATTGGATTTTTTTTTCTACCCATTTCTTCGAGTTTTACTTATGCTTATCCCTTTGTTTATCCCTAGTTCATAAGTTGACCATGCAAGTTATAGGATGAGCAGGGGAAATTGTTTCCTATATGGTGATATCTATGCAAGGTGTTATCTTTCCTAGACTCAAAATTTGTTTAAGCATGTAACATGTGTGAGTGATGCATGATAGAAGTTGAACCAAACTATAATAAGTGTAGAATACCTATCAACTAGAGGTGATATTTGATTGAATGAACTAGTGAATGGTCAAAACTAAATAAGACACCTATACACACCTTAATCCTGAAGAGGGGGAATGTACATCCAAGTGGTGATGCTAACAAGTGCATATGTTATTCCTATTGAAGGTGCATTTCTAGGGAGAAGAATATAAAAATATGAGAATGAAAGTAAAATAAAATACGGGTGGATATATGCAATGGGTGTGAGGTAACCAATATCTACAAGAAGAATATCATGAAATGTGATGATTGTATATGTAAAAGTTTATTTACAAAGAAGTGTACGATGTGATGAGAATTAAGGTAGGATGTTGTGATAATGGTTGCCCCAGCGTGTGGGTGTGTGTGTAGTAGGCAAATAGTATGTGAATAATGGGAATGCATGCAAAAATTTTTGGGTGCTAAACACTGGTGAATTTGTCCTATATTTGTCACAACACTTCTCATTTAAATTATCAATCCAGGGAACTCATAAGCTTGCGAAGGGTCACGGTTGAGACTAGTCACACTAAAAATTTAGAGATGATCCATCAACTACCATTGGGGGGTGTTTGTAAAATATAAATAAGATCATCCACCTAAATAAAACTCACTCATAAAATAACAATGCATATAAAATAAACATACCAACTGATACGAAATGAAAACGCTTCTTACAAATAAACATACCTCTAATATAAGTAAGCTTAAGCCTAAGGCATAAACATACTACCATGAATAATGAAATTATGTAAATAACTAAGAGGGGAGGAATATTGTCTTGGAGTGGGCCCGAGCTCCAAGCAGATTCGGCTCGATAATATTCACAAACGAGGCGCTTCTAATGAACGTTAAAATTTATTAATAATGCAATGGAATATTACATACAATAATTTTCTTTTAAAAAATATGTCTCCCCTACTATAGGGAAGTCTGTGTGTTTATATACTACACACACAAACCTTCCTGTGATAGTTTGTTACAACCGACTTCTTGGTTCAGCCTAAACTGGGACAGTTTAGTTACTGCAACCAACACACAATAAGTAGCTCTACATCATTTCTTGGTAATTAGATGATCCCCAATTCATTAAAGTTTGACTTCATGAGTGGTTACGTGTTCACCCAATCTGACTAGGACAACTCGTCCATCCACAGTTTCCCATAGATGACATGGATCGATGGTCAATAGGGTCCTTCTCCAAATGTTGTGGTCAACACACATAATTTGGGCATTGACCTTGGTAAGGCACCTAACTCGATAAGGCACTTACTTGAGTAAGGTTCCTACCTTAGTAAGGCACCTGCCTCAGTAAGGTGCCTACCTCAGAAAGGCACCTACCTTAGTAAGGTGTATGCTTTAATTTACCTTCTTATGATTAAGTGAAACCATGCCAGGTCCATGTAGGACCTCGACTGAGCAAAATATGACAAAATCAGGGAAATAGCTACACACAACACACTTCACACACATATTAGATAATACACATGATTTTATTAAATACATACATAATGCTTCATAAAATACACAACTCATGATATAATTCCACACAAAAACCATTAGTACATATATAAAAATATGAGCATTTCTATGCTCATCATGCCCCTCATGTCTAACATGTGCCACACCCTCATGACACCCAAAACCGATAATCACCTCCTCCTTGTAGGCCACTACTTTTCATTTCCTTTTCTTATTGGTGACCTTGGCTTGGTCTCCTCCTTGAGGCTTCCATTTCTGCTGAGGGGCCTTGGCTTGTTGTGGGGCATCCCTAGGTTATACTACCCTCTGGCTACATCAATGTTTGGCTATGTTGGGTTGACTTTCATTCTACACAAGCTTCTTATTGCAGTGGCTCTATCTCTTGCTTGGCCTAGAACCTGTACTAGGCCCAGCTACCACTTTTATCACCCCCTTTTGGAAGGCTACTTCTGCTTCTTGCCATAGGTCAATGTGTTGAGGGCACAACTCTTCAAAGGGAATTTTGGAGTCGTCCCTCTTTCGCTTAACCACCCTAGCTTTGTATAGCCAAAGTTCCTTAGGGATGAGGCCAATGTTTTCTACCGTGATTGCTGCTACCTCTACCTCTGGTCCATAGACTCCCCATATTGCCAGCCACTTCTTCATTTTAGAGGGCCAACCCGGAGATGAACCATAGATATCCCAAAATTGGTCATCATCCGTGGGGTCCACACAAATGACTGGCCCTCTTTCTTTCATTTTGGTAGCTTTTCTAGCTACCTTTGCCTCCTCAAAATCCTTACGGAGCTGCTCAAATTTTACCTTTCGCTTAGCGAAGGCCTGCACACCTTCTTCCCATTCTTTGTTCGAATGAGGATTCGGTTCGGTAAATGTCACCCTGGCCTTCCTTTTGGCCCTCTTCTAAGTCATATGAGGGGTATTCCACTTTATTTTATCTGGTCTTATGACGGCCTGTGTGGGTAAGTCTTCCTACCCCATGGAGGCTACCTCCCTGTTGGATGACTTAGGGAGTTGTTCCTCTGATTGGAGGTCCCCCATGGTTGTTCCCCTTGGCGCTTGCTTCCCTATTCCCTTAGTTGGTAGCTCCTTAATTTTGGTTGCATTGTGCCCTAGAGAATCCTCCTTGGCCTCAATTTTAGGTTTTTTCCCTTAGATCTGCCCTAAAGGCTCATCGTCATCTTTGATGTTGATAACAGGGGTTTCTATTTGAAAAATAGAATTCTCCTATTCCTTTGGGACTCCTCTGTCAGAGTGCACGATTCCTCCCCTACTTCCAATTCCTCTTTTCTAGAATCTGACCTGAATTCCCTAGATGAGACTACTCTCTCTAGTAAGGTTAGAAAGTTCATGGGCACTTCCATCACCCAATCGGTTTGGGTAGAGGCATCTTGCCTCTCTATTACCCGAGACCATAATTGTTGGTTCTCCTCCTTGAGCTACTGGATCAATTGCTACAATTGAGCAATGGTGGCCTCCTATCTCTAAAATTTCCTCATGGTCATCTCCTTGTACTCTTTGAACAATGCCTACATTAAGGATTTATTGCTTTGTTCGGTGCGGTCCTCTTCCATTGATGCCTCGACTGGTTGTTGCAAGCCTGTAGAAGGTTACGGGTCCTATGGACTATGAGCGGCCAAATTCTACAAAGTTTTTGTCATGATGCTAAGCTCTGTATCTTCTTTTTATTCCTCATTTGAGAGGATTATGCACTATATTCATGCTCTATGTTGTCTACGTTCTATCTAGTGTTATGCGCTGGAGGATTTTGACCTCTCTTCCATGAAAATGGGCAGAGGGCTATGCCCTTCCTCTGCAATATCTAGTGAAAATTGGGGATGTTCCTCCTCAAACATCCCCCCCAATTTAGAATCATGCCCTGCCTTTGTGTCTATATGTTCTACTATGTCGAATGACTCAAACCTAATATCCTCGGTTGTTCCCCCTAGTTTGACTTTAGTCCCTGCTTTGGTCACTACCTATTCTCATGCACTAGAGGGTTCAAATTTTGCCATCGATGAGTTTTCCCTATACTCCTCTACATGGTGTATCAGGGTTGTAATTAGTCCATGATGGGCTAAGGTAGAGACTACCCCTATTTGGTACCATGATGCCTCATCATGTAGGGCTTTAACCAGGTAGAACAAGATGTTGATTTCTCTCCCATGCACCAGATGGCTTATAAATTGCATGTGGTTAGCATTTAGGTGGTAATACTTCCTAGTGTATGTGAAGTATCTCGTAACCTGCTAAAAAATATTTCGCAGGTGCATCGGGATCCTTTGTTTGGAAAGTTCTCCTTGGTCGTAGGGGACATTCCCCTATCCAAGCAATACTTTGGTGCATTTCTTCACCATGCCATCCTTGTATCTACATTCTCCAGTGAGGGGGAGCCAGTGACTTGAGAAATGTGCTCTAGGGTGACTGGAATTACCAGTTCATGCAACTAGGCCACTTCTCCATTCAGAGTGGTGGCAAATTCTTTGTTTACCTCCATGTCTTGTTCTTGGCTGACCAGGCGATAATAATTCATCCACCCTGCTACTTTGAACCAGTTGCATACTTCCACCCTAATTCCTTCAGTGCCACTAAGCTCCTACTTTTTAATCACGTGATTCTTCGAAGGTCCTCCCATAGTGAA
Organism: Wollemia nobilis; assembly: GCA_028583015.1. Lineage (NCBI taxonomy): Eukaryota > Viridiplantae > Streptophyta > Pinopsida > Araucariales > Araucariaceae > Wollemia > Wollemia nobilis. The sequence continues at coordinate 1,815,076 of JAQPPZ010001190.1, read as the reverse complement.
TTCCCTACTGAGTTTGATTTATATACTCAATAAGGCACCTTTTTATAACCTGAGGTTCCTAACATTGGAAATTGTTTCCATTTTGGGTTTAGCAGGGTACACCACTCAAATTAATTTTTGGCACAATGTATTAGGCATGAGGGGTGATTTTATGTTCTTGTGCCATCATTATTTTTGAGAGCATATTACATGAAAATTACATATATATATATATATAATTAAAATCATGCGCATACATGATTAGGCATTTCATGTTTTGTGGAGTATGCCAAATTGCCATTCGATGATGTTTTTCCCATGTGCTGATTACATCACCTTGGGCACTACATTCCTAGTTCACTCGAGGTCCTATTGTTGAAAATGCGGTGGATCCTATTGGTTCAGGTTGGGATGCCTATCTTCTCAACGGTTGGCCTTGGGATGTGCAAAAATCTTGCCCAATGATTTCAAAATATTTTTGGCCGCATCCAGATTTCCATCACGTGACATGATGGTGTTGGCTTCGGTTGCTCCTCGTACTGCCAAGTTGCGCATGTGAATTTAATTGATCGAGGTGCCTACTTGAGTAAGGTGCCATAGTAAGGCACCTAACTCGATAAGGTGCCAGTAAGGCACCTAAATTAGTAAGGCACAACAGGGCATCTAACTTAGTAAGGCACAAATAAGGTACCTAACTCAGTAAGGCACCAGGGTAAAGCACCACTTTGACCGTCATATATATATATATATATATATATATATATATATATATATATTTTTTTTTTTTTATATATGAAATTTTGAGGGTGGCCTGGCTTACGGGGTAAGGTGCCTAGAGTAAGGTGTCACTCCTCTAGAGTAAGGTGCCGAAGTAAGGCGTCGTTTCCCCCCATGTTTAAGGATTGTCATGTCCTCATGACAATGGCCCCCTAATAATAATAATAATTTTATTTTTGAGTAAGGCACCGCTCCTCCTAGGTAAGGCACCAAAGTAAGGCACTAGAGTAAAGTGCCACTCCACTTGGGTAAGGCACCAGAGTAAGGCACCACTCCTCTAGAGTAAGGCTCCAAAGTAAGGTACCGCTCCTCTAGAGTAAGGCACCGAGTAAGGCACTGCTCCACTAGAGTAAGGCACTATAGTAAGGCATCACTCCTCCAGAGTAAGGCACTAGAGTAAGGTGCCGCTCCACTAGAGTAAGGTGCCACTTCTCTATTGTTGAAAAGTCAGTGCGGATGACATGTCTTTTGATGTGAGGTTGATCAAGCCTCCCAAAATTCTCCTCATATTTCATCAGTGTCTACCTCATTCAGGCACAAGGATGTTCAATGAGGAATTTGACATCCCCCATGCCTAAACCATTGTTATCCTCCTAATGCATAGGTATGTGGATGCTGAGCTAATCTAGGCCTAGTTTTCCTAGATGCCTATTGTTCAAAAAATCAGGCCATGTCCCTACAAAAAGAAAACACAAAAAAAAAGAAAAAGTGTAGTTAAATGGGGTCCATTCCTGTTAGGCCCTAGCTCTCAGGATGCCTACAACTTTCATGCGGGTGTTGTCCCTAAAAAAAAAAGGAAGTTGACCTACATGACTGAGTGACTAATGTGGTCACTTTCACTATTCTAGAAGTTGGTCTACCTCTCCTCTGTGAGTAATTCTGGCATAATTGTCGGATATCTTCCATAGCATGCTGGTAAATGTCTCCTCCAAAGATCATATTCAATGCTTCCAATGACTCGTTGTTTAGTCCCATCAAAAAAATACTTTTGAGGGACTTATCCCCTAAATTTGCATGAGGGGATCACTGCAGGTTAAAATTAAACCTTTCCCAGTATTCCTCTAGGGATTCATCCTCTTTCTACGTCATGTTGAGGACTTCCTCTCTGGAATCTCGTGCTCTACCGAAGTCCTAATATTGCTCTAGAAAAATCTTCTTCATCTTGTTCCATGTGGTGATCTGCTTGTTCCCCAGCTTGATAAACCATCATAGGGTTGAGTCATCTAATATCGATGGGAAGAGTTTCAGCTTCTAGGCATTCGATTTATAATCAATAGACCTACAAAATACATCAAATTTGAATAAAAATAGGTCAAGGTCTTTGGCTGGGTATCCTCTAAAGGTAGGAATATGGGTAGGAGAAATGTTTTTCATTTTGGTGTCTCCTACCCCTTCCTCTATTGGGAAACTGAAACCAGATGAGACTTTTTCTCCTACCATTTTTTTAGGAAATTTGGTCTCTAATACAATTTCAATAGTCTCTCAATCATTCAAAACTCTCTAGATCGGAGCCTTGAAGTCAGCTGGTGTTATAGTCCGATCCTCTATGAATTTCCATAGCAGGGCTTCCTCTGAGGGTGTCCTCTTAAATAATGGATTTACAATCATTTGTTCTTTCTTAGGTCAGTGGGATGAGGAGGCACTTTGCACAAAGTGAGGATTCTCACTCCAGTGGATTGTTGGAGATGAGTCAAGAGAATCTAGTTCAAATTCAAGGTCTTATGTTGACTCTAATTGATCTGGTAGACTATGTCTTATAAAAGGACCATCGAGTCCTCTCTTTCTTGGTGGACTCATACAAGGTAGAGTTGAAGGTCTTAAGGGGTAATGTAATCAGTCGTCTAGTGATGCTTTCCTGACAACGGTGCCAAAATGTTGGGTGCTAAACACTAGTGAATTTATCCTATATTTGTCACAACACTTCTCATTTAAATTGTCAATCCAAGGAACTCGTAAGCTTGTGAAGGGTCACGGTTGAGACTAGTCACACTACCACTTTAGAGATGATCCATTCAAATACCATTGGGGGGTGTTTTTATAACATCAATAAAATCATTTGCCTCAATAAAACTCACTCATAAAATAATAATGCATATAAAATAAACACACCAACTGATACGAAATGAAAATGCTTCTTATAAATAAACACACCTCTAAGACATAAACATACTACCATGCATAATGAAATTACATAAATAACTAAGAGAGGAGGAATTTCAACTTGGAGTGAGCTTGAGCTCCAAACAGATCTCGCCCGATAATCTTCACAAATGAGGCACTGCTAACGAATGTTCAACTTTATTAATAATGCAATGGAATATTACATACAATAATGATATTTTAAAAAATATGTCTCCCTTGTTATAGGGAAGTCTATGTGTTTATACACTACACACACAGATATTTCTATAGCAATTATGTTACAACCGACGTCTCAATTTAGCCTAAACTAGGATAGTAACTTACAATAAGCAGATCTGCATTATTTCCTAGTAATCAGATGATCCCCACTTCATTATGGTTTGGCTTTGTGAGTGGTTACATGTTCACCCACTCTGGCTGGGACAACTCGTCTATCCACAGTTTCCCACAGATGACATGGAGTGATGGTCAATAGGGTCCTTCTCCAGCCGTTATGGTCAACACACATAATTTGTGCATTGGCCTTGGTAAGGCACCTAACTCGGTAAGGCACTTACTTGAGTAAGGTGCCTACCTCAGTAAGGCACCTTCCTCAATAAGGCACCTACCTCAGTAAGGCACCTACTTTAGTAAGGCACCTACCTCAGTAAGGCACCTACTTCAATAAGGCACCTACTTCAATAAGGCACCTACTTCAGTAAGGTGCCTACCTTAGTAAGGTGTATGCTTTAGTTTACCTTCTTTTGATTAAGTGGAACCATGCCAGGTCCATGTAGGACCTTGTTAGTCAAAAAGTGACTAACTACAAAAAATGGCTGATGCACCTTTTTTTGCATATTTTCAAAGAAGACCGAAGTGGCCCATATGCTAAAGAACAAAGAAAAAGCAAAATACACTAAGGAAGAAAAGTGTCACGATTTCGTGACATGTCGAGTTTTCGCGGCAAAAAACAGTAAAGAGGGAAAGCAGAGGAAAAAGTCGCGATATCGCGACGTTGCCAATTTTTGCCAAGTCCATCAATAAAAGGGTAGAAGTCAGGGAGAATGTCGCGATTTTGAGACATGGCTTATTTTCACCAGAAGATTAGAAAAACTGCTAAAGAGACTAAAAGTGTCACGATTTCATGACATGTCCCTTTTTCGTGACCAAAAGCAACAAGAGAGAGCAAGGAGGCGAAGTGTCACGATTTCGTGACATGTCACGTTTTCATGGCAAAACCAAGACAAAGAGCTATGGAGGCGGAAGTGTCACGATTTCGTGACATGGTCAATTTTTGCGATGCAAAAGGAAGAATCAGGTTGAAGACATAGAAATGTCATGATTTCATGACATGTTGCATTTTTGTGACTCAAGAAGGGGAGACAGGCAGAGAAACAAGAGTGTCACGATTTCGTGACATGTCTGGTTTTCGCTAAAGAAGCAGAGTATATTTTTGGCAACTGGAGCATGCACTGACATCAGGTGCTGATTTTTGAAGAATGGTCAGTTGATTATAACCTGGCAGGTCCGCTGGATGATTGCAGAATAACAGGCTCATCTAAATTTAGCCAAAAGGAAATCTATCTAATCTACGGGAAATCCATTGTATATTCTTAGAAACTACAGATAATTACTTGTAATTGATTGAGGAAATTAAATGTACATAGTAGAAGATACTCTTTTTAGGGTATAAATAGGAGTGAGTCGACCATGAAAAAGGGTCGGCTCTTGGACGTTTACAGACTTGATGTACATGTACTGGATTACAAGCAATAAGAGATATTCTTCCTCTGGCTTCTAAAATTTTGTATGCGAGTGTATGTATCTGGTGTTTTAACTTTTATTCATTCTAAGTTTTATAATGTATCTATTCTAAAATCTGGACTGTGCACGTATAAACCTTATTTCTAGAGTTGAATGTTAAAGATATTTACATATATTTTAGATGAACATCTAAAATCGCACTCAAGAATTCATGTTTTCTATAGGAAGATATAAAGAAAACTCTGAAGGTAGTAATCTGCATCATCATTTTTTGTTGTTGTCTAATCTGTACCATGAGAAAAGTTCTAGCTTAGGCTATATTTCCCTTATCTCTTGTTTCCCTTTTCTTCTAAAAAACTCAAAGGAACCAGCCTTCTCTGGAGACTAGACAGATGAGCTCAAGCAAGGTCTGCCTATTCAATGTTGGCAAAGTCTAAGGCGCAACACTATTAACCGAAGGCAGATTTTGCTCCAACAATTTTTGGCATGCCCGATGGGACAAGTAAATCCCACAGTATTATATAAGTTTTGGTGTTTTACTTTAGAGCCTTTCGTTTGAAAATCTCAAGAAAAAACTACCTGGCGACTCCGTTGCAATAAAATTTAGACCATAAAAGAAAGACCTTGTCTAAATTTTTTGGTTATATAGCCATATGATAACCAGATCCTCGAGCTAGAAACTCCGAAGAACCCATCGAGTTCTTTGAGCTACATCTCGAAAGCCTAAAGGCACACCCTGTGCTAGCCGCACGATCAAATCCACCTGGCACCATTAGCACCTCTTTAACACCCATTGTAGGAGCATCTGCAAGCAATCCTATAGTAGTTGTAACTCCTTTAGCAACCATGGCAGCTGCCCCTACCCCAACGCATCTTGTGTGGAATCAAACTGGCCCTTTGAACTTGGGAGCACACCACCAAATTCCACAAGCTGCACTAAAAGCATTGCCGACTTTTGACGGAATAGGCAAAATAGTAGATGAGCACTGTTTAGATGTATCATCGCTAGCATCTATTTACAATATCACTCAGGAAGATGTAATGGTCAGATTGCTAGTTATATCTTTGAAAGGAAAGATGCTCTATTGGTACAGAGCGCTTCCCACTGGATCCATTACTTCTTGGGTAGTGCTCATCGGCCATCTGGTCGATGAATTTAATATACATGCGGATCCTTTCACATTGCTGAATCAATTCACTGTTATTGAGAGGCATCCACAAGAAGAAATCCAAGATTTCAACATCAGATTTACCAGAACTCGTGATAGAGTACCTCAGGGCATAAAACCCATGGAAGAACAAGCTATATGTTATTATTTAAGGGCTTTTGATTCAGATCTCAGTATGATAATAAGGCAATCCCGTGTAACCACTTTTCCTGAGATCTATCTTGAGGCAGCAAAGGGCGAAGCTGATCTCATCGCTACAAAGAGATATCCATCAAAGAGTTTATTGCCAATTGTACCAAAACTTTCCCAAGCGTCAATTTCTAAACTTCCTATACTCCCATCAACGCAGGCTCTCCCAGCTATAGCCGCACCTCCTACACTCCTTGCATTACCAGCCCTACCCCTTGCATCAGCTCCCCCGAATGACCAGTACACGACCATAATTGATACAATGAAAACATTGTCAAATGAAATGGCATCCATGAAAAAGAGGGAAGCTGAAAGGAATATCCAAGCAAGAAGATTTCCACAGATACAAAAAGATGGCACTTCAACGAGTGGTAGAGGGCAAGATAGAAAAAATGTGGTGTATGCGAATGAGACAGGAGATAATGGAGAACCCACTAATTTTGATTACTGGTGTACCACTTGCAACGATCCTCATGGAGAAGATTCATGCATGATTCATCAACATCATGTGCAAGCGGTTATTAATGAAAGAGCCAAAGAAACCATCAAGGGACAAGTGAACATAATCAGAGAAGTCCACCACAATTTGGCAATGCCATCCGTGGAACAAGTCTCAGTCCCGACAAGATCGAGAAAAAAGTCATTACAAGTCGACCCTAAGGAACTCCAACCACTAGGTTTTCCTCCTGCCCCCAGGGCAACTCCACAAAAAAACTAGTCCAATGAGAAAGGACGTTCTGACCCTCCTCAGACTTCTACGACTACACCAAGAAAATAATTTCCTCCTAGAAAAGGGAGCGAGGCTCAAGAGCAAGCGAAGGAAAGACTCAGATTTCCTTCATTGACAAAAAGACAAAGAACAGAAGCCACGCAGGTCTATAGAGATAGATATGACGTGCATCGACTAGTGGAAGGGAGAAAAGTGTTGAGGTATCCCCAGCTGCAACCCTTTCGTTCAACATTGCAGAAGAAATGAAGAGGACTCCTTCCAAAATAAGCATGTATGATGCACTGCAAATTCCTGGTCAGATTGACCTCCTCCAAGAATCCCTAAATTTAAAGAATGATACCTCCTCCTCAAATGTTATACAAGCAAATGTTATGTCAACCTCTGGAAAAAATAGACCGCCCCCATTCTATCTATCTTTGCAAATGGAGGGGTGGATAGTTCACAATTGCATGATTGATTCAGGGGCCGCAACTACGGTGATGTCGAAAGCCGTATGTGACATAATGGGGATGGAATATACTCGAAGTCATCCTGGGGTGTTGCAATTAGATGGTACTCCAGTAAAATCCATCGGGGTGATCAAAGATATCCCTATTCAACTCCACAGAATACCAAAAGTAGTCGTCATACAAGAGGTAGTCGTTGTAGACTTAGAACCATATTTCGGTATGTGTTTATCCAGAGAGTTCATGGCCAAAATGGGTGGTTATCTGTCTCTAGATTATTCTCATTTGGAGGTACCTTTCAAAGGTAAAAGAGTCAAGATCTACAATGAAAAACCATCTACTTTCCACGTAGAAAGACTGGAGGAAACAACCACCGTCAACATGATGTCTGAGGAATTGGAAAATATCGATTTAATGGAAGAAACCCTGGAGGAACTCCAATATGAGGATCAGTTTTCAATGAAGGACTTCAATGCTATGATAGAGACAGAAATGGGAAGCTATTCCATTGAGAAACCAAAAAAGCTCCCTATTGTTGTCCCTAAAATAGATGATTCGGCCAACCAGTTATGGAAATTGTACTTTGATGGGTCAAGGTGCAAAAATGGAGCAGGAGCTGGAATTGTTCTGATTTCACCTACTGGAAAAGAAAAAGTCTTTTCATATAGGTTGACATGGAGTTGCACCAATAACGCAGCTGAATACGAAGCTTTGTGTTTGGGACTTAGGAAAGCTAAAAAACTGGGTGCAAAACAGCTTCTGATCTATGGAGATTCAGAACTGATTGTTAAATAGGTTACTGGCAAATGCATTTGTAAGCAACATTACCTAAGGGCTTACAAAAACAAAGTGTTGGATCTATTGGAAAATTTTGAAGCACTAAACATGAAATCCATTTCCAGAGAGAAGAATACACATGCAGACCTGTTAGCGTCGGTAGGATCCAATTTTTGCCCAGTCAACAATGTTATTCAGAAGTCTAAAATAGTCAGACTTATATACAGGCCTTTTGTGCCCGACAAGGACATTTTTTGGCAAGTATTTGAGAACGATGAGCAGATCCTAGATTTTTTGGTTCATGAGATGAATTGCTCTACAGATAGAGCGTTACAAGAAGAGGACGAAGAGAGCCTTATTCAACTAAAAAACAATCATATCCCCAGGGGACTGATCACCCTGGAGAGCCTTTTTGACAATAGCGACAGAGCTATAGGTCGAAGGATCAAGGTAGATGAAAGCCGGTATAAAGAGGTAGAACTAGAACCGGGCAAGATGATTAAAGTAGGGACCGATTGTACAGAAGTAGAACTAGAGCAAATAAAATGGTTATGTAAAGAGTATCCAGATATAATAGCCTGGACTTATAGTGATCTAAAAGTGTACAGGAAAGAGGTCATTCAACATACCATCGAACTAGAGGAAGGAGCTAAACCTTTTAGGCAGAGGCAGAGGCCTGTGAATCCTAAAATTGAAGCCTTGATGAAACAGGAGTTGTTAAAACTCCTACAGGCTAAGATAGTATACCCAATCAAGCACTCTACCTGGGTGGCAAATTTGGTCCCAGTCCGCAAGAAAAATGGAGAAATAAGACTATGCGTCGATTTCAAAAATTTGAACAGAGCCTCTTTAAAATATCACTATCCTTTACCCCAGATTGACCCAATCCTTCATACTATGGCAGGAGCAAAAAGGTTTTCTCTGTTAGATGGCTTCTCTGGTTACAATCAAGTTTGGGTGAGAAATGAAGATCAATATAAGATTGCATTCACCACTAAGTGGGGAACATTTGCATACCAAAGGATGCCCTTTGGATTATCTAATGCAGGAGCAACTTTTCAAAGAGCCATGGACGTAGCTTTTGGGGAGCTTGCAAACAAAATTATTGTCATCTATTTAGATGACATGACCGTATTTTCTCACAACAAAAAAGACCATGCCACTCATCTACGACAAGTATTTGAGAAATGTAGAGAATTTGGAATATCATTAAATCCTAAAAAGTCTATTTTTGCTGTGGAAGAAGGAATACTCCTTGGGCATGTTATTTCTAAAGTTGGGCTTTCAATTGACCCTGATAGAGTGAAGGCACTTCTTGAGTTGTCACTTCCAGTTAACAAGAAAGGTTTGCAATCCTTCTTTGGGCAAATAAATTTCGTCAGAAAATTCATTGCAGACTTTGCCCAAATAGTTAAACCAATGACTGAATTATTGAAAAAGGATGCTCCTTTCAAATGGATAGAGCCAAGGAAAGAAGCTTTCCAAAAAATTCTAGAAGCCATCGCTCAAGCTCCTGTGCTAGTTAACCCTGACTATTCCCGAGGTTTCATACTATATGCTGTCGGAGAACAAAATAGTTATGCTGCAGTTCTCACTCAGAAAGGAGCGGATGATGAAGAAAGACCCATAGCCTTCCCGAGTTCCACCATGCACAAACACGAGGAAAGGTACAACTTCATAGAGAAACAAGTATATGCAATTATGAAATCCTTGAATAAGCTAAAACACTTCTTATCCCATAGTCGAACGATGGTTTATGTTATTCATCCCGATGTAAGGAACTTCATAATTCAAGGAGAACTGGGTGAAAAAAGAGTTGGATGGGTGACTCGCATCCAAGAGTATGATGTAGAAATACATCCTACTAAAATAGTCAGAGGGAGAGCTTTGTGCCAGGAATTGGCCAAGCAAGCTACAAGTGGATATGGGGAGAGCCACCCAGTCATGGCAAACACTGAGCAACATCAAGACAGAGTAAGTTCAGGTTGGATCGATGACTTTGTGAGGTACTTTCAGACTGGGTCATGCCCTGAAGATATGAATGCTTCCCAGAGAAGGAGATTCAAAACCCAAGCATTAAAATATACCCTTCGAATAGAAGGGTTGTACAGGATTAATATCGATGGTGTATTGTTGAAATGCATTCCCGATAATGAAAAGCAAAAAGTGTTAGATGAATTTCATGGGGGTCTCTCAGGGGGACATTATGCAGGCCGAACCACAGCTTTGAAGATCCTTAGAGCTGGATGTTATTGGCCTTCCATCTTCCTAGATGCATACAAAGTGACCCAGAGGTGCGAACAGTGTCAGAGGTATGTGGGGAGGAACAGGAATGCGCCTATGCCCTTAAAAGCTATTCAAGTCGAGGAACCGTTCCAAAAGTGGGGGTTGGATTTCGTAGGTATAATAGAGCCAAATTCATCATCAGGCCACAAATACATTCTCACTGCCATGGACTACTTCACTAAGTGGGCAGAAGCAGTACCCACAAAGAAAGCTGATTCAGAAGTGGTGATAGAATTTGTCGAGAGTCTAATCACAAGGTTTGGCATACCAGACTCTTTGATTATAGACAACGGATCTCCTTTCACTAGTGCAAAGATGATCGAATTTTCCAGTCGATATGGAATTTACCTGAAGACTTCCTCTAATTATTACCCACAAGGTAATGGATTAGCCGAGTCTACTAATAAGAATATTTTAAGAATCCTGAAAAGAACATTAGAGGATAATAAGAAGAACTGGCACTCACTCCTGAATCAGGCCCTATGGGCCGACATAATTTCAATCAAGAAATCAATCAATACATCACCATATGCTTTGGTTTATGGCAAAGAGGTTGTTTTGCCGATTCATATGGAGATACCCGCATTGAAATTGCTAAACCAAGTTAATGAAGATGAAGGCCATCCAATGGATACCCGACTGATGCAACTTCTGCAGCTAGAAGAGTCTAGGGAACAGGCCTACAATCATCATCAAAAACATATTTTGAAAATAGCCGGGTGGTTCGATAAGAAAACCACTTTCAAGAAATTCAAAACAGGTGACCTGGTGTTAAAATGGAATGTCAAGAAAGCAAAACCAGGACATCATGACAAGTTTGACGCATTCTGGGAGGGGCCATTTGAAATTATTTCAGAAAAGCAATTCAACGCCTTCCAGTTAAAAGATCAAGATGGATGGGTTCTACCCATCACGGTGAATGCATTTCACCTAAAATTATATTTCCAGTAAAAGGGACAGATCACCATTATATGTACAGTATATTATAAGTTTTGAGTTTTGTAAATACTCCCTTTTCGCGGCCTAATAAGAATTGTTTTTTAGGACTATCAGAGTCCGATATTTTGAATAAAATCTGGAGGGAAAAGCCCGCCCTCGTTATTTTGCATTTTCAAATTCGGAGCTGCCGCGTGGTCGCCTGAGAGTCGACAAGAGGGAATGATGAGAAAAGAATGTTTTGAAATATGTTACGTATGCTTCTCTAAATATTTCTAAAAAGATCCACCGCCGAATGTTTCTAAGCAACCACGTGCCCGGGGTTCAGTGGAAGAAGATAATTAATCTGTCAGGTAGCATCTTTTTTGGCATGGGATAATTCCCAGTCCCCAAGTGGGTTTTTAATGAGCCAACGAGCATTTTTAGAAGTTTCTTAAGGGAGTTGGCGAGAACGGAAACCGAAGAAATATGGACGAATCAAATCGACCAACCGTCATTTAATGCATTAATTTTGCATGTCCTCTCGAGCCACATAAAATTAAATTCAAGGATTTGGAAAGGCATTTCACCATTTGCAAACTTGCTGAAACTCCTGAAGAAGGAAAAGAAGTGAGGAACTATCTCTGTAATGCTTGAAAAGCCAAAAATCTCGCCAGCCACTTTTATACCACCACACTATAGCATAGCGAGGAAGGGATTGTGAAGCAATCAGAAGAAGTTCAAAATCCGTGTACCTGATAATTCATAATGGCCCCGAAGAAGGCGAAGAACTAGGTAGCATCTACCTCATCACCCCCGACTACTTTGGTAGTAAAAGGAAGAGAGGGGGACAACGCTGGTTTTATTGACAGAGACTCCCGAATTGCAGATACAATCATAACCTGGAAGGACCTGGTGGAGATTCGGAGCAATATAAAGAACCGGGTAGCAACTGGGGTTTCTGCATCTTCTCCTTCAACATTTGCATACCATTATTTCTTGTACTGGTATGTATATATTCCTGTTCATCCCTGCCCATAATTGGTAAGGGCAATTGCAAATTTCTATGATGAAAAGGAGAGAAAGATTAGAGATTTTTTAGGGAGGGTTCTGTTTTCTCTGTCCAAAGATGCTTTTGTTTCTGCTTTTGCTGTGGGCCGTGTCCCTCCCTTAGAACCTAAGAATTTTGACCCCTTAGAATAGGCTACATATTTTGGCTCGTCCAAAAAGGTGAGGGGTTTCCTAGCCACTCAGCTAAAAGATCTTCCAGAAGGGGTAAATCCACCATAACCCCCAATTGACATGGCAGTTTTTAAAAATCCTGAACTATATTCCATCCTGGCCATGATTGTTGGATTAAAAAATGATGAAAAGGTTCAGAAGTGGCAGGTGGCTATAGCAGAATGTTTGTCAAACCCCAGAATGTATGATTCGACTGTTATGAGCAGGAGTGTGAGACCTATTTTCTTTGACTGGCCTGAGTTTTTAAGTGCAGAAATTCATGAGGGTTTGGCGGCATTGAAGGCTGGAACCCAGTTTTCTTTTAGGTACACTTCATATTTGGTGTGGTTATTCTTTTATTTTATGTCTCAAGAGCTAGCTTTCATTTCAAAGAATGATAAGAATGAGAAGGGAGAAATTTTGCCAGTATACGAATGGACTAATGTGTTATATAAAACCGAGTCATATTATGATTTCAATAGGGAATTTTTGGGCCCTGCACTAAAAATCATGTATGGACAAATAACAAGATTGACCCCCAAAGCGGAAAAGGTATTACAATCTAAATTTGCAGAGGAGGGGGATTGGTTTATCCTAACACAAGGAGTATGCATCAGATTGTATGGGTTTACAGACAAACCCTTTTTACTTCCACATTATGTGACTGACAGAGTCTTTGCCTTAGAATATGTTAGGCAAACAGAAAGCATTAATGTCAAATTTGGGACTGGAATTGGGAAAACCAATACCTGTAATATGCCCTTTAGTTTTGAAGGAATTACTATTTCAAAGAAGGGGCAAAATGAACAGATAGCGGAGTATTTGAGAAAATTGGGTCTTATTGAGATTCCACAAAGATGGAAATATGACCCCATGAACAGGTTTGTTGAGAGACAATCTATTTTGAATAAAACACATAAAAAATAATTTCATGTTAAAGTCAGGGATGATATTGAAGAAAATAGGAATAACACAGAAGATGAACCCCTGGAGTGGCACATAGAAAAGATGGAGCCTTTGCCTCCTTGGCATGATTTTTATGAAGTAATTGTTCAGTTTGACCCAGAAATATAAAGGCTCATCAGTTGACGGAGGGAAAAATCACCAGGATTCAGAAGAGTAGACCAGATTGGGATGTGGCAAAAATTCGGGAATGGTGGGTAATGAGAGTCCAGACAAATTCGATTTCATCAAGATACCCCACCAAAAATGACAATCTGTTCGAAACTCGGTATACTGAAAACCATGACTCCTAGGGAGGAAGTTTTCCTGTTAGAATCCCTCCAAGCATAGGAAGTAGTCATTCTTCTACTCCCAAAGTATCCCAGCCACCTGAGAAATCCCAATAGCCCGAAGCTGGTAAAGGAAAAGAAATTGCAGAGGCTCAAAATCTTCCCCTTGTTCAGACCAAACCTAGGACATCTAGGAAAAGATCGATAGAAGAGGTTTTTACTGAAGAGCAAGGAAAAACTTATGGTTCGAAGGCCGCCCAGATGATGTTGAAAATGGGTTATGATGGAAAAGGGTTGGGCAAAGAAGGACAGGGGAGAGTTGAACCTATTCTAGTCCATCAAAGAGAGAAGCGTCTAGCACTTGGGGTAGATACTCTGACGTCCAGACATCATTCCTCAAAAATTGTAAAATTCGTTCCACCTGCGGACTCGGGTACAAAATCTGATGAACCCGTAGCAGAAAGAATGAGAAAATTGAAAATGATGGCTGATAGAAGAAAAGACAAAAATATTATTCAAACTTCTTCTAGTGATCAAGAGCCTCAAGAGACAGAAGACAACTCAAGGAAAGGGATTCAAGAAAGTGAACAAGCCCAAATGATTGAAGAAAACTCTGATGCAGATGCTCAGGAAGTTGAGCATGAAAATTCACAGAAGGAAGTCCCATGCGGCCCACCCAGTTTGGCTCAAGAGAGCCAAAAGAGTGAAAATAAAAAACAAATTTTGGTTAAAAAGGAGATCTTGACGGTAGGAGAGTAGCAGGAGAAACAAATTATAAACTTGGATGAAAGTGATGAGGAAAAGAAAACTCCTGATAAAGACAAAATGCAGAGTGAAGAAATGATCGTCAGTGAACATGAAGAAGAAGAAGAACACCAACAACAAATCCAGCTAGAAACAGGTATGTTTTCTTTACTTTCTTCTTCTCATTCTCCTACTCATTCCCATTGTAATTCTCCCTCCTTTTCTAAAAATCAACAAAAGTATGATGTTCTTGCCAAAAAATTACCTTGTTCTCCCAGAAATGGCAACATCTTCCCAGAATCTGCTAAATGTTGGATCCGTAGCTGCTCCCATTCCTTTTCTCCCCAACATTGACATCCCGACGGCTGGAGTTACAACTTCTCAAGGGACTGAGTCACACTCCACCATGGCCAAGATTGAAAATCTAAAAAAAGTGAGCAGGAATGCTTTAGATTGGTGGACTTCACATTCAGCTGAGGATTCTAAAGCACCGACTACTGTAAGAGAAATCATTGCTTTAGACCCAGCTAATATGCAGAGGAAGAAGTTGAAGTTAACTCCCATTACTAAGAAATCAAAGGGAGAAATGACTATGGAAGATTATCAGGCAGAAGAGATAACTGAAGATATATCTCAACTGCCTATGCAAGATGAGTGGGTGAAAGCCCAAGCACATTTTGGGACCATATACTTACAAGGAGGACATTATCAAGAAATGTTTTTTAAAGAAAAGGAGAAGAGGAAGGAATTAGAGGCTGTAGTGAAAGAACAAAAAATAGCAGAGAAGGCTCTTACTCTGGAAGCTAAAAAATGGGAGGGTAAATTCAATGCTGCTGCCAGTGAAGTGGCAAAATGTAAAGAAAAGTTGAGTGTAGCAGAAGCTCAAATTCAGGCATTGAATACACAGATACAACAACTACAACAACAGTTGGAAGAACAACAAAATGCCCCTTCCGGATTTTCAAAAGATAAAGTAAAGAGCATGAGGAAGGAATTGTTAAAAGATTTGTTATCTTTAGTATTAAAGGCTAAGCCTTTATTATTGTATTTAGCTAAAGTAAAGGAAACTACCGAAGTAGTAAAACAGGAATTTGGAGCTGCCGAAGCATTTTTATTGAAAAGAGAAGATGCAGCTACCAAAATTCAGATTTTGTCAAAGAAGATGCCAGGAAGCTTGGAAGCCAAGCTCAGAAGCGAAGCCTGGTCTCAAGCTAAAATCGCAGCGAAGAACTTCTTTAGAAAGTTCAAATTGATAGCACAGGGAAATAAGTTTTTGCACGAGCTTGAAGATGAAGCAAAAGGATTGCTCCAAAATCTTGATTTGGCTATCCATAATGGGCTTCCTTACCTCTGGGATGATGGTTCAAAAGTGTTGAATGAAGAGGTCCTTTCAGCATCAATAAAAGCTTTTGTTGAAGATGAAACAGACATAGACGGCTGGCAGGAACCCATAGAAGAAACGCAGGTCATGGAGATGATCCAGAGGCTGACACAGATTAAAGCCTATTTACAAGAACTAATTTTAAGGCAAAAGATCATTTCTTATGATAAAGTGGAGGAGTTGCAGTATGTATATCAACTCTTCATTGATTCTTCTGATTTAGAAGATGAATACTGGGACCGAGTTTGCAAAACTTACCAAGAGATACTTACAGCCATGGACAAAATCAAAAGATCTAAACATCAGGGTCAACAACTAGCAGCCAGAGCTGGGACCAGCTCTCAGAATTGAATTTTTATGTTCTTTAGAAAAAGGTTTGATCCCTAAGCGGTAGAAAAAGGTTTTGATAAGGTAAAGATCACTTATATTCCAAAGTGCATTCTTTTTCTTTTATCTTTGCTTTTTCACTTGAAATTTTACTTTTCGCAACTGTGTTGGTGACTCCGTTTTCCAATGGATGAAGGCCTGGTTTCTATTTATTTTTGCGAGCAAAAAATCCCCCGAAGGCGCCAAGAATGTTAGTCAAAAAGTGACTAACTACAAAAAAATGGTTGATGCACCTTTTTTTGCATATTTTCAAAGAAGACCGAAGTGGCCCATACGCTAAAGAACAAAGAAAAAGCAAAATACACTAAGGAAGAAAAGTGTCACGATTTCGTGACATGTCGAGTTTTCACGAAAAAAAACAGTAAAGAGGGAAAGCAGAGGAAAAAGTCACGATATCGCGACATTGCCAATTTTTGCCAAGTCCGTCAATAAAAGGGTAGAAGTCAGGGAGAATGTCGCGATTTTGAGACATGGCTTATTTTCACCAGAAGATTAGAAAAACTGCTAAAGAGACTAAAAGTGTCACGATTTCGTGACATGTCCCTTTTTCGTGACCAAAAGCAACAAGAGAAAGCAAGGAGGTAAAAGTGTCATGATTTCATGACATGTCACGTTTTCATGGTCAAAACCAAGACAAAGAGCTATGGAGGCGGAAGTGTCACGATTTCGTGACATGGTCAATTTTTGCGGTGCAAAAAGAAGAATCAGGCTGAAGACATAGAAATGTCATGATTTCGTGACATGTTGCATTTTCGTGACTCAAGAAGGGTAGACAGGCAGAGAAACAAGAGTGTCACGATTTCGCGACATGTCTAGTTTTCGCTAAAGAAGCAGAGTATATTTTTGGCAACTAGGGCATGCACTGACATCAGGTGCTGATTTTTGAAGAATGGTCAGTTGATTATAACCTGGCAGGTCCACTGGATGATTGAAGAATAACAGGCTCATCTAAATTTAGCCAGAAGGAAATCTATCTAATCTACGAGAAATCCGTTGTATATTCTTAGAAACTGCAGACAATTACTTGTAATTGATTGAGGAAATTAAATGTACATAGTAGAAGATACTCTTTTTAGGGTATAAATAGGAGTGAGTCGACCATGAAAAAAGGTCGGCTCTTGGACGTTTACAGACTTGATGTACATGTATTGGATTACAAGCAATAAGAGATATTCTTCCTCTGGCTTCTGAAATTCCGTATGCGAGTGTATGTATCTGGTGTTTTAACTTTTATTCATTTTGAGTTTTATAATGTATCCATTCTGAAATCTGGACTGTGCACGTATAAACCTTATTTCTAAAGTTGAATGTTAAAGATATTTACATATATTTTAGATGAACATCTAAAATCGCATTCAAAAATTCATGTTTTCTATAGGAAGATATAAAGAAAACTCTGAAGGTAGTAATCTGCATCATCATTTTTTGTTGTTGTCTAATCTGTACCATGAGAAAAGTTCTAGCTTAGGCTATATTTCCCTTATCTCTTGTTTCCCTTTCTTCTAAAAACTCAAAGGAACCAGCCTTCTCTGGAGACTAGACAGATGAGCTCATGCGAGGTCTGTCTATTCAATGTTGGCAAAGTCTAAGGCGCAACACTATTAACCGAAGGCAGATTTTGCTCCAACAGACCTCAATTGAGAAAAATATGACAAAATCAGGGAAATAGCTACACACAACACACTTCACACACAAATTAGATAATACACATGATTTTATTAAATACATACGTAATGCTTCATAAAATACACAACTCATGATATAATTCCATGCAAAAACCATTAGTACATATACAAAAATATGAGCATTTATGGTGCTCATCAAAAATGACAAAAAGAGGAAGAAGTTACATGTGGAATTTACAAATGGAAGAAATAAGAAGGAACAAGCATTGGTAACTAGCAAGACAAGGGGATTACCAAAGGAAGGATATGAGAAGAAAGACAATATATTAATGTAGGTATGTAGCCGCTCGAAGTGTGACCATATAACTACATGAATAAAAAGGAGAATAAGAAGAAGAAAGAAGGAATAGAGAAGAGAAAGAGGAACTACTGATGGGAAAAGTGACAAGGGTCAAGTCATGAGTGAGGGGTGAGGTGATTATGTTGCTAGGTATTTGGTGGTTTATGTAGTTTGACATGTGGTGGATGTAGTGGAAGGGAGCTATCAAATATTCATGCAGTGGCAAAGTGCGATGAACGATACGATGTGGAGGACTCGTGAGTTAGGTGGTTGAACGAGAATGCTCGGATGATGGAACGTGATCACCAAGTAATATGTTATCTACGAGGATTTCAAATGTATGACATGTGTTAATATCATGGCTTGGATGACGATGGTATATACAAAACTAATGTTCATGGTAATTTCATGGTTTAGGACGTGATGGGTCAACAAGCGTAATTTCAGGTAACACCAGGAGGCCTTGGTGAAGGAGATGGTGAAACATTTTAGATAATGGTATGAACATGATGGGTATGGGTAGATGTAGGGATCCACAGGAAGTGAGTGGAAAGCAGATAGGGTGAGGTTGAATGGTGTAGGAGTAGGTTGAGATTTGGATGTGGGCCAAACCTGAGGGTGAGGAATGGACCTAGGAGGGGGTGAAGATGTATGGGCCAAGGTGGACTGGTGAGTAGAATTGAGATAGCGATAATGACTCAAATGTAGCTTGAGAGCATCAAGTTGAGATAGGATATTCTAGATATCAAAATGTGGAGGTGATGGGATTGGATAAGGTGGAGAGTGTGACTCCAATGGATAAGAAGTTAAATATGGGTGTGAAGAGGGGTTTGTATGAGAGGATGATGGGGGTGAGTGGAATGACTTCACATATTATGGGGTAGGCTAAAATGGTAAGTTGTGAAGTTGTGAAGGTGGTGTCTGAAGAATGGGTGGTGCAGGAGAAGGTTGTGGATAACACTATGTACGGGATGGAGGTACATGCATAGAAGTAGCTTGGGAAGCATATAGGTAAAGGTCTTGGGTGTATGGGGACATCTTGCTTGGAAGTGGGGGAGGTAAGCATGAAGGACATGCAGGATGATGTGTGTATCCTCTATTGGTAAGGTGATAAGCTCCTAGAGGATGGTGAGGGGAATAGGATGGTAAGTAGGGGTTCATTGTATCCTCAGACAGAGGTGGAGGAGATCCCTAGGTATGGACATGGGAGGTTTCCTCCGACCGTCTCTTGAGTGAGGTGAGTAGGATGATCTTCTATGGTAGGGTGAAGGATGTTAGGGTGGAGTGTGGTGATCCAAACAGGATGAGGGTGAGAACTGTCTAGTATATGTAGTGATAGGTAGCCTAGCTAGGTTGGCCGATGTAATCAAAACTAGGGGTAGAAGAGGATGATCCTGCATGGTGGTAGTCTGAAATGCTGATAGTGCATGCGTATGATCGTGTATCTATACTGATTATGTAGTGATGGATGATGTAAATAATACAAATAGAAAAAATACCAACAACATATAAATGGCATAAAAAACAAATGTGCATCCATATAACAAGAAAGAAATACCATGTGTGTATGTTGATGTACATAGTGAATTATGTCTATATGTATAGCACTATGTATGATACATGGTGGTGGAGACCTACATAAGATACACATTGAATGTATGAAGGTGAAGGATATTAATGGGTTTAGGTTTGGTGAGACCTTCAAGAATAGCTAATCGATAGGTGCCTAAATTGAATTTGTGTGTGATTATAAATGGGCCCAGCCAGTTCGGGGTAAACTTATCACGTTGTTCACAAGGTTGACTTACGATTTGTTGGTTTTCTTTGAGAACTAAGTCACTAACTTGAAATTCATCTTGGTGCACCTTACTATTGTAGGCACGATGAAGGTGGTCTTGATAAACTCATGTGTGCTTGATGGTATGAATGTGACATTCATTGAGAAGTGTGAGCTGATCAAAGTGGGATTGATGAGCAGTGTCATCATTAATGAATTCTTTCATATATATTTGTAAGGATGGTATCTCAAGTTTTAGGGGCATAATGGATTTGATGCCATAAATTAGTGAGAAGAGGGTTTCCACAGTGGGAGTATGATTGCTCGTACAGGAGGCCCATAAACCTAAGGGTATTTGATTATGCCAATCATGATGAGACTATGCTACTATCTTACGAAGTGTGGAGTAGATTATTTTATTCATCACCTCTACCTGACCGTTGCCCTGTGGGTAATATAGGGTAGAGAAACTATGATGGATGTTGAATTTGGTGCAAAAATCATGGATAATTTTGTTCTTGAATGATTTCCCATTGTTAGAGATGATTTGGGAGGGGATTCCAAAGCGACATATTATATGGTCTGTGATGAATACCGTAATTTTAGCTCCCGTGGTTTGGATAAGTAGGATGGATTCAACCTACTTTGTAAAGTACTATATGGTTGTAATGACAAATTTCTAATTATTGGATGAGGCGGGTGTGATATATCTGGTAAGATCTAGGTCCCATTGAGAGAAAGTCCACATGGACTATATAGGCTATAATGCTTGAGATGGAAGATGTGTGATATTTGCGTGTTGTTAGCACTTGATACAAAACTTCACATATTCACAACAATCGTGTTCCCTCTTGGGCCAGTAGTATCCCATGTGAAGGATGCATTTTGTGATTGCCATGCCACTGAAGTGGCCATCGCATGTACCATCATGGGTTTCTTGTACAACCCATTGAGATTCATGTGGTTTTAGGAAATACAAGAGGATGCCACCATAACTACTATGGTAGAGTATGTCCCCAAACAATGTATAGTGAATTACTCTTTGTTTGAATGCTCATTGATGAGCATGTGGTAGGTCACATAGTAGAAATCCTAATTTAATATAATCTTTGATTTATGCAAACCAAGGATCATGTGGTTCAGTGTTGACTACATGAATACCACCAACATCTATGGGAGACGTAGATGATATGGTGGATTGGATGAGGGTATGAATAGATACACTCATGATATCTGATAGGGGGTTTTATGGGATTAATGATCCTAAGGTGGCCATCTTATCAACAAAATTTTTTGATGATCGTGGAGTGGCTTTGATGTTGTACCACTTAAATTGGGAAAGAAGTTGTGCAACCTACTTGTATTGTTGAAGGACTAGACAATGACACTATCAGATTTATTGCACTTGGTTAACTATTAAGAGGGAATCACCTATGATATGGAGGTTCCTGATATGCATGGTGTGGGCTTATTTTAATCCTAGGATTAAGGCTTTGTATTCTGCATTATTTTTTGTGCAAAGGAAGTCTAATTTAAATAAAAAAGGGAAGGGTTCCCCTTTAGGTATGAATAAAATAATACCTGCACCCCTAATGTGAGTGCATCAGGATCCATCAAAGAATAGAGTCAAATCGGTTGGTGATTTTGGCTCAACATATTCTTTGACTTTGGTGATATGAAATATGGAATCATACAAAATCTAAATAAGGAGAGGCTATTTATCTGGTAGTGGAGCCTCAGCAAGTTGATCTGCAATGACCTATCTTTTTATGGATTTTTGTGAAACAAATTCTAGGTCAAATTCGGTTAGAAGCATAATCCATTTTGTTGTGCGAGAGTTGTGGTAGCTTTTGTTCATCATATATCATAGGGGATTGTCTCGAGCGATGACAAAAGTAGTGTGATTTAACATATAATGGTAAATTTTTTGGGTAGAAAAAACTATAGCTAGGCATAGTTTTTCCATGTACCCATATCAAATTTCATAGCTGACTAGGGTATGACTAATATAATATATGGCTTGTTGTTTGTCGAGTGCATTTTTTTGAGCTAGTAATGTGCCTAGCATGAATCTATGGCTAAAATATATAGTGTAAGCGGTAATTATGGGTGTGGGGGACATAACTATTGGATAAGTGAGGTAGGCTTTGATAGAATCAAAGGCTTGTTGACAGTTGTTATCCCATTTAAAAGCTACTCCTTTTTGGAGGAGATGACACTTGTTTGATTGTTGTGCTATGACTCGATGAATAGAAGTGATTTTACCTTGGAGGCTATATAGTTGCTTTAGGTTGGTCTATGGGAGCATCTCGATGATGGCTTTTACTTTGTTAGGGTCTAACTCAATGACTCGTTGTGAGATAATGAACCCTAGTATTCTGCTAAGTAACTCAAAAAATACATTTCTTTGGGTTAATGCATACATTATATTCTAGTAAACGGTCAAAGATCTTTTGGAGATCGTCTAAGTGTTTTGAATGTTCCTTGGACTTTATGATAAGGTCATCAACATAGTCTTCCATAATTTTGTGCATGTAATCATGAAAGATATAAGTCATGGCACATTGGTAGGTTGCCCCAACATTTTAAAGGCCAAATATCATGACCTTGTAGAAAAAAATCCCTTAGGAGGTTGTGAATGAAATTTTATGCTGATCAATAGGGTTAATTTTAATTTGGTTGTACCCAAAGAATCCGTCCATAAGGGAAATAATATCATGGCCTATTATGGAATCTACTAGTGAGTCGATGTTAGGTAGAGGGAATTTATATTTGGGACATGATTTGTTTAAATCACAGAAGTCATTGCAAACACGAACCTCACTAGAGGATTTAGGCACTTGAACCATGCTGGAGATCCATTTCGGATAGTCTATGGGTATGATAAAGTCTACATCTAAGAGCTTTTAGAGCTCAAACTTTACTAGCAATGCTACTGTCGAATGCATGCATCGTAGCTTCTATTTGATAGGTTTAGCCTCTTTGTATAATGTGAGATTATGGACTACGAGGGCAAGATCAAGGTCTGTCATATCCTTGTAGGACCACGTGAAGACTTTGATGTACTTTCTAAGGAAAGTAGTGAACAAAATGTGCTCTTCAGGCAAAAGGATAGCGACTAATTTAATAGTGTGAGTATTTTTGGGGTCATCATCGATGTCTATGTCAATGGTTTCTTCAATTAGCATATGAGAACCATCATGAAGTTGATTTAGAACCATAATGAGGTGGAGGTCATCTATGGACTTGAGGATTTCATATTTGTCATCTATGTAGATATTTGTGTGATGAACGCATAAAATGTGAGGTGGCATAGAAGGTGGAGTGTTAGCGGTACGTAGGATATGAGGTGAAAGTAGAAAATATTGAGGTGACGATATGGGTGAGTGTGTGTGAGATTGAAAAAGTTCATATTTGGTATGTCATCATGAATTTGATGATGTGTGTATCAAAGTGGGGAGAAGAGATCCATTTCAACCATATTAACCGATGTCATGGGGGAAGTGGATGGTGAAGAGTCTGACAATGAATACTCAATAACCTATGCATATTGTAGGAGGCTCAATAGAGGGCATAGGACAACAGCTGGAGAGTGTGGTCGAGTAGTGGATTGATGAAGTTGCTAATGTATAGGTGGAAATGTGGCCAAATGTGTTGGTGATGGTGGGGGAGAGGCCATGTCATGCTCTGGATCATGAGCATTTAGAGACAGGGTGGTCAATTGACTTGTTAATTCATCAACACAACATGATTCGAAAAGAAGAGTTTCTTGAAAGAAGTCATAGGGAACTATGATAGTTGAATGAGGGCGTGGGTTATCCTCTAGAATGTCCATATTGATATACTCTTACAAGGTGTGTGTTGGAAGTGGGGAAGGGTGTAGGGACAGGTCTTGAATATCATCCTCTAACGTGTAAACGATGGTTGGGATATAACCTAGGCTAGATTTTTCAGTAGGTAATTACACATGAGGGTCGATGGGTGTACGTAACCCTTGTTCATCATATCCTAACCCAAATTTGCACCAATGGAAATGCTAAAGGTAGTGTAAGGTGAAATAGGGTTTATCCATGTTATCGAGTGTACCACAAAAAATGGATTGTGGTGTTGTAGGGGCTATAATCGGAAGTGAGGTATCAACTCTTGCATACACAAAGTTAGTATGGTTGTCAAGAATCCCTAATTGTATAACAATATATATAGTCAAAACTGAGGCTAAGGGGCAACCAAAGTTACACATGGATTGAACTACAGGTGGATGTACACGAACATCACGTACATTGTAGTCACCTGGGCCTAAATTTGTCATGAATATGGAAATGTGGAACGGTGTATGTTGTGGTGAGCGAGGTGGTGAATCCAAATTGGAATATGAGGATGCAAACTGGGAATCTCTTATGGTAGCAGTAGAAGGATGTAATAATTGATCATCAATATGGAAATCTCGATGTTCCCACTTATGGCATTCAACTATCGTGGGTGGGATAAGGTGGTCCACATGTGGGAATTGGGAAGGGAGAGGAGTGGGAGTAAGTGTTAGGATACGAGGTGAGGTAAAAGACCTAGGTCATGGAAAAAAAGGAAGGGAAGGTATTTGAGGTGTAAGAATAAGAGGAGGTTCTGTAGAGGATGGTGGTCGAGGTGGAGTGGTAGGTCTTGGTGTAGGTAACGAGGATGGTCTCGACGTCATGGGTAGATTTTTGGAAGATGATGGTTGAGATGGCAATGGTGGCCATAAGGAGGGTGGTGAAAATGGTATGGAATATAGATTAGGTACTATAGTGGCTAGTGCTAATGGTGTGGATATTAAGGTGTACATCCTTGGTGATTATTGTGGTAATGAAGAGGATGTAGGGGATGATGCTAATGCTCCTATAGACTGGTGAGAAGAAAAAAAGAATAGTTGTGTGGAGGATGACAAAGGTACAGGTGGTAGGTATACAATGTTGTAGAAATTAAAGGGGTCCCCATTGGCAGGAACATAGTGGATAAGTTTGTCATGGATGTATTTGATGCAATGATACAATGTAAAGGGGACACATTGTATGTCCTTGATCCATGGATGACCAAGCAGGATGTTGTACTACATTTCACCTTGAATGATGTGAAAGAGGATGGGGATAGTGTGAATACCTACTCATATGGGTATGACAATGGATCCTACTTTAGATCACATGGATATATCAAATACACGTAGACCGAACGATGGGGTGGGAAATTGAGCTGGTGGGATATGCAAGTGATGTAGAGCTATTGTAGAGATGATGTTGATGGAGAAACTTGTATTAATGAGGATACATTTGTATGTGATGTTATTGATGGTTGCTTGGATATGGAGAGGTGGATCTGCTCCTTCTCCTATAAGTTTTGTGATATTATGGTCATGAAAATTTATGGATGGATGAAGGCAGTGTGTGTTGAGAAGCAACACACCCCCACTGAAAAAATGAGATTCCATCCTCTTGAAAACTTTGAAATTCCATTTTGCAGCAGGGACCCTCTTGATCTTTTCAGGTTTTAAATCCAAATTTGCTTGCCTCCTTTTTAAAGTTGTGCTTTTTCTTGCATTCTAGCTTGTTATCCCAGAATTCACTTTTTACATGCTAGAATCATTCATGCACAAGCAAAATCTTGCAACGGTACCGAGAAAAATCCAGAAAAACGATTGCATAAATTCATGAAAAATCAAACTTTCCATTTTTGGTAGTGTCGCGATATCGCGACACTTCCATTTTCGAAAATGTCGCGATATCGCGACGGGTAAATCAAAATGCGGCTAAGTCGGAAGGTGTAGCGAAATCGCGACACTTTCCATTTTTGGAAGTGTCGCGATATCGCGACGTTTCCATTTTGGAAAATGTCGCAAAATCGCTGCCGGACGGAGGAGAGAGAAAGAAAGCGTACGGAGGGCGCGATTTTGCGACATGTCGCGAAATCGCGACATGTCGCATTTTCACGGTAGGAGAGAGAAAATGGGCTGAAGAATCAAAAATCCGCCAAGTCATTTTTGTGTAGCGAAATCGCGACACTTTCCATTTTAGGGGAAGAAGTCGAAATCGGGAGAGAGAAAGAAGTGTACGGAGGGCGCGATTTGCGCGACATGTC
This sequence comes from Wollemia nobilis, assembly GCA_028583015.1. NCBI lineage: Eukaryota > Viridiplantae > Streptophyta > Pinopsida > Araucariales > Araucariaceae > Wollemia > Wollemia nobilis. The sequence continues at coordinate 1,789,111 of JAQPPZ010001190.1, read as the reverse complement.
GCGAAATCGTGACATGTCGCATTTTCGCGGTAGGAGAGAGAAAGTGGAGAATGAAAAATCGGCTAAGTCGCAAACATGTTCCAAAATCGCGGTCAACGCGGTCAACGCATGCAGGTACGAAAACTGTCGCGAAATCGTGACATGTCGCATTTTCGCGGTAGGAGAGAGAAAGTTGTGCGACAGCGGAGAAGGGTCGCGATTTCGCGACATGTCGCGAAATCGCGACATGTCGCGTTTTCACGGCCGACGAGGGAAGAAGTTGCCGATGCGCTGGCAGCGTCGCGATTTCGCGACATGTCACGAAATCGCGACATGTCGCAAATCGCGGTAGGAGAGAGAAAGTCCTAAGTTGACCGAAAGTGCATTCCGACGGAAACAGAAGGCATCCTGGGGTAGCGACACGTGTCAAAGCGTGAATGAGACAAGCAGAAGCCGACATGCAAGCTTATTTTGCGGATTTTAATCTGTTTTAATGTTTTAAGCTTGGATTTAATGTTTATTAAAGTGCTAATATAATCTTTTGTCTTTCATGCAGGATTCCATCTGGCACTTGCGGGACAACCGGAAAGGCCATAAAGGCAAAGTTAAAGTGCGGATTTAGTCAAGGACCGCCATGCTAGGAGAGAAGCTACCGGTGAGAGCATTCAATGGCAAATTTATTGCAGACTTGATAGCATGAAGACCATTTCAACTCGGGGATGGCTTTGCGGAGATCAAATTGATGGAGAAGTGGTGACTCATCCGGCTCACCAGCAGAATTAATGGAGGCATTTATTTGCAGCTGCGGATGAATGCAAGTGGCATTTGATTTTATCTTCTCCATTTATGGCAGCTGATCGCACTGATTTGCCGAAGGGTTAAGTTCTATCCCGGACTTTGATTTTAAATGGATTTTTATTGTAAAACCCGGGTCCTAGGGTTTAAGTGCGATAAGATTTAGGGTTTGAGCAAGATATTTTGAAAAGATCAGGGTCTATCCTGAGTCTATAAATACTGATTCTAAATGTAATCGCGGGAGGCGGAGACTTAGAAATAAAAGGCTTATAAGCAATTTCTTGCAAATTTTGTGAAATCCTTTGTTTATGGACTTGGAGTTGATGTGCTTTAGCTTTTACGTGATAGCATGGCCGGGAGCCTAATCTTTTGCGAGTGTGATAAGTGTATCTTCTTTTGTTATCCGTTCCATTTAAATTTTATTAGATATATGTTGTAAATCTGACATTATCAAGTTTAAATATGTTGTTAGGCTTCAGTTGTTCTCTTGTCTGCTAGGGAAAATTACAGATTTCAGGTGTAAGTTTGTTCTAATTGCTCTGTCTTCACTGTGTGAGCTAGGCTGTCGGTGAAAGATACCAGTTTTAACCAGCTGCCCTTGGATTTATAATTTTCTGCTAGATCTGTTTCACTCTGCCTTGTGCTCTTAGTTGAAAGTGATCTTAGATTGATTGGACACTTTCTTCTTTGATTTGTTCTGTTGTGAAGCTAGTAGCATAGATAAGATTGATAGTTTGGGGTTTTACAGTTGATGTTTGATAAACTTCTCTTTTCTGCCTTACCCTACCCTCTCTTTGCTTTCGGTGAATGATCCATTTTTATTTTCTTTGTTTGTCTTTTATTTAAATCTGTTGACCCATGAGAGCTAGATCTAGAATTCAAGTTAAATCCGATTGTCAACAACTTTTGCAACTACCGAACAAGTTCAAGAACCCCCTGTAAGGTAACGAAGCGATCCATATTGAAATCTATTCCAGAAGTGGAAAAGAGTGAATTGCCATTCGACCCAACTCCGTAACTCGCACCTTGGATAACCAGCTAGATCCTAAAGATGAGTGGGATCCGTCCCGTGGGTGTCTCCGGAGCTTCCTTGCTTCATCCTTTCCGGGGTGTGCATGAAAGCCGGACCAACACCTAATTGGCGCTAGAAGGAGGGCTTGAACTCGGTTCAAGTATTGTAAGGGCATAATTTAAGGACCCCGGTGAACTCGAAGTTTTGTAAATTGTCGTGACGGTTTTGTAAATTGTCGGTACGGTTTTGTGAATTGTCAGTGCAGTGTTTTAAATTTCTAAATTCAGGACCTGTTGAGAACTGCAGAGTTTGTCAGTACCTGTGAAAGCTGGATTCTACATACAGGGTAACAAGATCCCACCCCAGAGCTGGAGAGCTCCTTGTCCCTGAATTAGAAACTCCGAGAAGAAGTAGCCACAGAAGAGCCACATCTCTATCACAGACAGTTTTATCACCATTGATAGTCACTCCAACCAGAGCTCAGAATATCCCTGTTAATCCATTAGCTATGGCAAATTGGTTGGGCTCCACTGCTTTGAACATTTCGGGTATAGCCCATGACTTGCCCAGAAATCCAGAAAGATACCTCCCTAGGTATAAACATGATGGGACAAGAACTGCAGAGGAACACTTAATTGCATTCAAGAATGCATTGAAGTTATTAAATGTACAGCATGAGGATGTTGCCTGCAGACTCTTCCCGTTCACTCTCCGGGAGGGAGCCTATGATTGGTTTCTAAATCTTACCAATGATTCCATCACCAGTTGGAATGACTTAGAAAAAGTCTTTGTGTCACAGTTCGGGGAAGTGATAGATCCCAGCATTTTATATCAGCAGTTTTCTAGCATCAAAAGAGAACTAAATGAGTCTATTAGATCCTATAATGTCAGATTCCAGAAAGCTTATGGTAGACTCACTGGCTATTATGTACCGAATGCTGACCTGGCATTAGAGATTTTCAGGAACTCTCTAGACCCAATGACCTCTGTCTTCTTGAAGAGGGATGCCACTGTTACCAACTTGACAGAAGCTTATAAAGAAGCTTTAATCCTGGAAAGACAGTTGGGACCCCAGCCTTTAAATATTCAACAAACTCCTCTGATCACTCAAGCTGCTCCTGTGTTCAATCCTATCCCACATCAGATGATGCTTGCCAGTTTGTCGGGACTTTACCATCGAGCGGCACCGGTGGTCGCTGCACTCTGTTGAGAATGTACGAACCCGGTAAAAGAGGTGACAATGCTAGGATTGAAGAAGTTTCAAAGATTGTTCGGAAGGTGGCCAATGATTTTTTGAGTTTTAAAAGGCAAACTTCTACTGGAGACAATCCCAACGAGATATTCATACCAACCAAGCAGTTTAACGAGCCCCCATATGAACCTAATAAAGATTACAAGGGTAAAGCTCATGATGTGAACATTTGTGACTTGGCCTCTGCCCAAGCTAGTGCGAGAATTCATGCCACTTCTCGGCATGGGGAGTTAGATTGTGTGGAATTTTGCAATGCATTTGAAGCCTTGTCGGGAGATTTGATCTCCCCTCGAAAATCAAAGAAGCTGCTGAGGGCCCAAGTTCATCCGGACACGGTGCGGCTATGGTCTTGGATTCTTTTTCTTTCCCGGATGAATCCGAGAATGTAGTTGAAATGCCCATGGATGAAGTACGGGCTTTCCAGCGGTACGAGAAGAGATAACTACAACTTCGAGGAACAGGGAATCCGAGCCAAATACCACATCAACTCCTCCTGACAATTCTCATAATATTCCTCCCGACCCCTCTCCAAGCAATAATCCACCTCCACCAAAGGGAGGAGCTCAAAGAGTACCGGATGTTGCTATTCCTCCACTTAACAAAGGATATAACATAGTGGAAGACATGAAAAATATTAAGGCCAACATTACTCTGCATGAGTTGGCACAGATTTCAGAGCAGAGAGACAATCTGATAAAGACATACTACGGCCCTGCTGCTAAACTTGTGGATAAAGGGAAGAAAATAGCCAATGCCAATCTGGCCATGTACAAGGAAAAGACTGAAGTTCCCCCATTTTTACTGATTGTCAAAATTTTTGGGAAGAATTTACATAATTGTTTGGTAGATTCAGGTGCATCTGCTAATGTCATGCCACTAGCAATTTGTCAGCAGTTGGGGCTGACCCCAATGAAGTCCGAGAGGAGAGTTGTCCAATTGGACAAGTCAGAAGTTAAGGTTGTGGGAGAGCTGCAAAACATTCACATTCAATTGGCATCTGAGCCAAGGGCTCAACATAAGATCGAAATCCAAGTTGTGGATATCCCAGTGGGATATGGAATCTTGTTGAGTAGGGATTGGTCTAAGTCTCTAAATGGATATCTGGCAACAGACTTTTCACACATGTGGTTGCCATGGAAGGGTGTGGCCAATCAATTGCGGGTTGACGAGAGAACCCGGTACAAGCACACCATTACAGAGTACAATGCGGCTAATGAGGCTGTCAATATTGCGAGAGGTAGACATTGGTGTCTACAATTTAACAAGCTGGGCACAATAATAAATTTAACAAAGCTCATCCTGTACATACTAATGAAGTTTGGACACTTCATGTGGATGGATCCAGATGTAAGCAGGGTTCTAGAATAGGGGAAATCCTCAAAGGGCCTCAAAGTCAGACATTTTTTATGTCTTACCGCTGCGAGTTCCCATGTACTAATAATTTAGCGAGTATGAAGCTACGATTTTAGGTTTAAAATTTGCATTGGATAGAAATGTGAAAAACATTCAAGTTTTCATTGATTCAGAATTAGTGGCAAGCCAGGTCAGGGGTAAGTTTCAGTGTAAAGCCTCTTATATGAAGGGATACAAGCACAGAGCTTGGGATCTTGTGGAAGGCTTTGATGCATTTAACTTAACACATATACCCAGGGAACAAAATTCACATGCAGATGTCTTGGCATCTTCAGCTGCAAGTTTAAAGCCATTGGAAGATTTTAAGTGGGATAAGTTTTCAATTGAGTTAGTCCCCTGTCCTTCGGTTCCAAACAATATAGATAGCTTTCAAGTTTTCTCAGATGATCAGCAGATTGTGCACTTCTTACAGAGTACCAATACCTTTGAGAATGCTATAATTGATGAAGGCCAAAGGGACACCCTGATGGAACAGTTAGATGATGACAGGGGGAATCATGAGATTGAAGGACAACGAGAATCCCAAAAGGAATGGTAGAGCTGGAGAGGCTATTTGATGTTGACAAGATCAGGCAAAGGGTGAATTCTAAGGATTATGTGGGCACCACAGACAATGATACTGAAAATTTGAATGTAGGAACTGAAGAGGATCCAAGGAACATCAAGTTGGCAAAGGACTGTGATCCAGAGATAAAGAGAAATATGATTGATTTCCTGCACAGGTCTAAGGATGTAATGGCCTGGTCATACAAGGATTTAAAGGTATTTGATCCAAAAGTTTACACCCACATCATACCTTTGAAAGAATCTTGCAAGCCTTTCAGACAAAAACAGAGGCATGTTAATGCTCTGTTAGAACCCCTTATTCAGAAAGAAGTGGAGAAGCTCTTGAGTGCGGCAATTATTTTTCCTATCAGGCATTCTACTTGGGTGGCAAATCTGGTGCCAGTCAGGGAAGAAAAATGGGGAGATCCGCCTTTGTGTGGATTTTAGGAATCTGAACAAAGCATCTGAAAAGGACAACTATCCCCTGCCTTCTATGGATGAAGTCCTGCAAATTGTTAATGGATCAGAGATGATGTCTTTCTTGGATGGCTTCTCAGGCTATAACCAGATATTGGTGGAGAAAGAAGACAGAATGAAGACTGCTTTTACCACCAAGTGGGGGACTTTTGCTTACAAGAGGATGCCATTTGGTTTGATAAATGCAGGAGCAACATTTCGAGAGGGCAATGGACCATGCCTTCAAGGGGCTTATGGGCAAATGTATTGTAGTTTACATGGATGATCTAACAGTCTTTTCCAAATCTAAGTTTGACCATGTAAAGCATTTAGAGTCTGTGTTTAACAAGTGCAGAGAGTTTGGCATCTCTTTGAATCCAAAGAAATGCATATTTGGTGTAACAGAAGGCAAACTGCTTGGGCATTTGGTCACAAAGGATGGCATTTCTATGGATCCGGGCAGAGTTGAGGCCATATCTGGCATACCATTTCCCAACTCCAAGAAAGAGTTGAGATCATTCTTTGGAAAGATTAACTTTGTTAGAAAGTTTATCTCAGGCTTTGCAGAGATAGTTAAACCAATGAATGATATGTTAAAGCAAACTGCCCAGATTTCCTGGACCATTGAAGCTAAGACTGCTTTTCAAGAAATCAAGACAGCCATTAAACAAGCACCAGTCTTAGTAAGCCCAGATTTCAGTGCAGATTTCTATCCGTACACATTCTCTTCTGAAAATACACTTGCTACAGTGCTGACTCAATGGAGAGATACGGGAGAGCATCCAATTGCTTTTAAGAGCACTCATTTGAAGGGAGATGAACTGAAATATTCCCGTTTAGATAAACAGGCTTATGCTTTGGTAAGGGCAGTGAAACGGTTCGGACATTATATACTCGGAAGCAAAACTCATGCCATAGTGCCGGACCAGTGTGAAGTATCTTCTAAGTCAGAATGAGTTGGGTGAGCGAGGGGCAATTGGGTCACCGAGGTTGCAAGAGTATGACTTGGAGATTAGGCACTGCTAAAGCGATCGAGAGGACTTGGCTTGTCCAGGCACATTGTTGAAATACCTCTACAGCAGGAAGTTAATCAATTAAACTACGAATCTGATGATTGGTATGGGGATATCATTCATCTGCTACAGTTTGGAGTTTGCCCATCCCATTTGAACAGAACTCAAAGGAGAGCATTAAAGTTAAAAGCTGCTCACTATCTCCTCAAGGCGGGTACTACGTACGGGGAGAATTATCTTTGGCATCTTTCTAAGGTGCATTTCTCCCAGTGAAGTCGGTGAAGTCATGGCTAGCTTTCATGAAAAACTAGGGGCAGGGCATTCATCAGGATCTGCCACTGCACATAAGATATTAAGAGCAGGCTATTACTGGCCTACACTTTTTAAGGATGCACATCAACATGTCAGAACCTGCCATCAGTGCCAGACATTTGCAGCCAAAGAGGCAAACCGAGCTCTGCCATTGCAACCAGTTGTGATAAACAAACCTTTCATGCAGTGGGGACTTGATTTTGTGGGAGTCATTAACCCAAATTCCTCAGCCGGGCATAAATATGTTCGACGACTCACGACTATTGCACAAGGTGGGTTGAAGCAGCGACCACTACAAGAAGTACAGCCCAGGAAGTGATTGATTTTCTTGAATCAAATGTCATAACTAGATTTGGGGTTCCCCTGAATTTGGTGTGTGATAATGGGCCAGCCTTCCAATCATTGGAGTTTGCAGATTGGGCATACCAGATGGGGATAGTTATCGATTCTCATCCAACTATTATCCCCAAGGCAATGGACTGGCTGAGTCAACAAACAAGAACTTAATGAATGCCATCAAAAAGTCTACGACAGACAAACCCGAGCGAGTGGCATACATTGTTGAAATATGCACTATGGGCTGACCGGATAACACACAAAGTGGCTCTTAAGACCTCTCCTTTTGTTTTGTTGTATGGTACCCGGCCAATTGTTCCCATCTCCTTGAAGTTGCCCACCTACCAATTTGCCTTAGATTATTTTGAAGATCATGATGATGCTGAAGCCCGTGTTTTAGACCTCACTAACTTGCAGTATGAAAGACTCCAAGCCCTGGAGCACTTCGACGAGGCACCAAGAAAGCTGTCAAGCGGTGGTTTGACAAGAGAGCCAAGGTGAAGGCTTTCAGGCTGGCAGACTTAGTGCTTCTGTGGGACAAGGCCCATGAGAAGAAGGGTAAGCACACAAAGTTGCAGCCACTGTGGATAGGCCCCTACCAAATTGCTGAAATATTGGGTAACAATGCTTTCCGCTTGCAAGACCTGGATGGTAATTTTTTGGACCTCCCTGTTAATGGCCAGTACTTGAAACATTATTTCTCTGCTGTTCCATCCAATGTATCATTTGAGTGAGCTATGAAGAAGTTGTAACATGTGTACATATTGTGAATAGCTCTCCTAAGTTTTATTTTGTTCTAGTTTAGTTCTTTTAATAGCTCTGTACAGTTGCTTTAGTTGCTTCTTTTTAGTTTTAATTGGGTGCTGTCTGTACAGGTTTGTTTGTTAGATTAATCCTTGTTCTCAGTGCAGTTTTATTTTTTATTTTTAATATGTATAGTTGCAGTTTAGTTTATTTCAGTTGCTTTAGTTTATTTCAGTGTTGTTGCAGTTTCCCTTTGTCAGTTTTTAGTTGCTTTGTTTTTAGTTAATCCTTGATTTTATTTAAGTCTGTGCCGTCTTTTGTTTTAGTTTTAGTTGCTTTGCTTCTTTTTCTTTGCTGCCTGTACAGTTCTGTGTTTTAGTCTATACAGTTTTGATTCTGTTTTGCTTTAAAGCCTGTGCCTGTCCTTGGAAGCCTGTACAAAGTCCTTTGGCTTCTGAAATAATCTGTCTTTTAACCTTTGCCTGAGCAATCAATGAAAAGTCAGCCTGCTGAAAATTGTTTTATTCTAAGCTGATCAATCCAGTTTCCATCCAATGCCCATGTTGTTCACCATTCTAATTGAGATAGTCTGCTTACTCCGAACAGTAGAGCTATTTTGTTATTCGGGACAAAGGTAGAGAGATGATTGGATCTTGTGTCTTACTTGCCACGATTGTTTTAATGATAGAAAAACTGCTATCTTTGTTTAGTTGGAGGAACTCCGGGGGAATCCAAGAAAAGGTGGTTATAAGAGGGGACTATGGTTCATGCAATTATTTGGGTATCCACAGAGGCTATCAGTGCCTAGACTGAGACAGTTCCAGATTGATCAAATGATAAAAGAAAATTGTAATTTTCTCTAAGGTCTTCCAGATAGTGATATATTTCAGAGGGAGAGATATAAAAAAAAAGAAAAGAGAAGAAAAAAGAAAAAGAGTTGAACAATTAAAAGAGGCAGCCAATATTAGATTCTGCCCTACAGTTGTAAATTGGGTCGTGTAAATCTAAAGGGTAACTCTGTCTAGGCTGTAAAAGGCTAAACTAGTAAACAGAGCTCTACTCGGTTTCCCCTTTTACAATCTAGAAAAGTTGATCAGTCCAAAGTTATCATTCAATTCAGTCATCCTTGAAGAAAGTTTTATACCTTTTGAAATTGCACATCAGAAATCTTCCTTGAAGTAATCCAGCCTAGTATGTCCTTGGGAAATTTTAACAGCTGGCAGTTAACAGTCAATTTATTGTGAAGAATGTCTGTGGCAAGGCATGATGCATGGTCTTTTTGTTTTGAAACCAGAGTCTTGGGTTCTAAAATAGTGCTACTATTTTACCCGGAGATATCGCCATTTGTTGAGAAGCAACACACCCCCACTGGAAAAATGAGATTCCATCCTCTTGAAAACTTTGAAATTCCATTTTTGCGGCGGGGACCCTCTTGATCTTTTCGGGTTTTAAATCCAGATTTGCTTGCCTCCTTTTTAAAGTTGTGCTTTTTCTTGCATTCTAGTTGTGTTATCCAGAATTCACTTTTTACATGCTAGAATCATTCATGCACAAGCAAAATCTTGCACCGGTATCGAGAAAATCCGGAAAGCGAGTTGCATAAATTCATGAAAAATCAAACTTTCCATTTTTGGTAGTGTCGCGATATCGCGACACTTCCATTTTTGAAAATGTCGCGATATCGCGACGGGTAAATCAAAATGCAGCTAAGTCCTGAAAGTGTAGCGAAATCGCGACACTTTCCATTTTTGGGAAGTGTCGCGATATTTCTTTTTTGGGGAGGAGAGAGAAAGGAGAAATGTCGAAATCGTGACATGTCATTTGTAGGAGAGAGAAAGTGGGTAAGAATAAAAATCCAAGTATTTTGTGTGAAATGGAAATGGGAAAAGGAGAGAGAAAGAAGTCGTACGGAGGAGCGCGATTTGGCGACATGTCGCGAAATCGTGACATGTCGCATTTTCGGATAGGAGAGAGAAAGTGGGCTGAAGAATGAAAAATCGGCTAAGTCGCAAACATGTTTCAAAATCACGGTCAACGCGGTCAACGCATGCAGGTACGAAAATGTCGTGATATCGTGACATGTCGCATTTGGTAGGAGAGAGAAAGTTGTGCGGACAGGAGAGAGGTCGCGATTTCGTGACATGTCACGAAATCGCGACATGTCGCGTTTTTGCGGCCGACGAGGGAAGAAGTTGCCGATGCGCTGGCAGGGTCGCGATTTCGCGACATGTCGCGAAATCGCGACATGTCGCAGAATCGCGATAGGAGAGAGAAAGTCCTAAGTTGACCTGAAAGTGCATTCCGGCAGGAAACGAGAAGGCATCCTGGGGTAGCGACACGTGTCAAAGCGTGAATGAGACAAACAGAAGCCGACATGCAAGCTTATTTTGCGGATTTTAATCTGTTTTAATCTTTAAAGCTTGGATTTAATGGTTATTAAAGTGCTAATATAATGCCTTTTTGTCTTTCATGCGGGATTCCATCCGGCACTTACGGGACAACCGGGAAAGACCATAAAGGCAAAGTTAAAGTGCGGGATTTAGTCAAGGACCGCCATGCTAGGAGAGAAGCTGCCGGTGAGAGCATTCAATGACAAATTTATTGCAGAATTGATAGCATGAAGACCATTTCAACTCAGAGATGGCTTTGCGGAGATCAAATTGATGGAGAAGTGGTGACTCATCCGGCTCACCAGCAGAATTAATGGAGGCATTTATTTGCAGCTGCGGATGAATGCAAGTGGCATTAGATTTTATCTTCTCCATTTATGGCAGTTGATCTGCATGATTTGCCGAAGGGTTAAGTTCTATCCCGGACTTTGATTTTAAATGGATTTTTATTGTAAAACCCGGGTCCTAGGGTTTAAGTGCGATAAGATTTAGGGTTTGAGCAAGATATTTTGAAAAGATCAGGGTCTGTCTTGAGTCTATAAATACAGATTCTAAATGTAATCGCGGGAGGCGGAGACTTAGAAATAAAAGGCTTATAAGCAATTTCTTGCAAATTTTGTGAAATCCTTTGTTTTCGGACTTGGAGTTGATGTGCTTTAGCTTTTATGTGATAGCATGGCCAGGAGCCTAATCTTTTGCGAGTGTGATAAGTGTATCTTCTTTTGTTATCCGTTCCATTTAAATTTTATTAGATATATCTTGTAAATCTGAGTTATCAAGTTTAAATATCTTGTTAGGCTTCGGTTGTTCTCTTGTCTGCTAGGGAAATTACGATTTGAGGTGTAAGTTTGTTCTAATTGCTCTGTCTTCCTTTGTGTGAGCTAGAGTCTGCGGTGAAAGATACCGGTTTTAACCAGCTGCCCTTGGATTTATAATTTTCTGCTAGATCTGTTTCACTCTGCCTTGTGCTCTTAGTTGAAAGTGATCTTAGACTGATTGGACACTTTCTTCTTTGATTTGTTCTGTTGTGAAGCTAGTAGCATAGATAAGATTGATAGTTTGGGGTTTTACAGTTGATGTTTGATAAGCTTCTCTTTTCTGCCTTACCCTACCCTCTCTTTGCTTTCGGTGAATGATCCATTTTTATTTTCTTTGTTTGTCTTTTATTTAAATCTCTTGACCCATGAGAGCTAGATCTAGAATTCAAGTTAAATCTGATAAACAACTTTTGCAACTACTGAACAAGTTCAGGAACCCCCTGTAAGGTAACAGAGCGATCCATATTGAAATCTATTCCAGAAGTGGAAAAGAGTGAATTGCCATTCGACCCAACTCTGTAACTCGCACCTTGGATAACCGGCTAGATCCTAAAGATGAGTGGGATCCGTCCCGTGGGTGTCTCCGGAGCTTCCTTGCTTCATCCTTTCCCGGGGTGTGCATGAAAGCCGGACCAACAGTGTGGAATATTTCCTATAAAGTTCATGAAAGAATTCGTATCGTGAGTCTCTAGATTGATAGAATGTATAATGTCGTTCAATGCCTCATGATGAGGTTGAGACTATTGTATAAGATAAAATATTGATAAGCGAGCGATAGCATTACATAATTGGTGAGTAAGGCTACCATGGATTGTGATGACATTCTGTGGTGGTGGAGGTGTGGTATTGGAAGTTTTAGGAGATCGTGGGGATGTAAATGGTACCAGTGGTGAAACAATAGGTGGAGTTTGATATGGAGGGTACCGTTGATTTTGAGTGGTAAAGTTAATCATACCCACTATGTCACGTGAAGGGGAGTTACATTGGATACTATTTAACTTCATGGGTGGCCCTTAGGGATTAGGTGGAGGTCTTTAGTGGTTAGTCCCCCTGTGATCAGGTAATGGGTTTTGGAATATCCTTAGGTTTTTATTTTGTGATGCATGGGGGTTTACGAACTGAATGATACCCCTCTCAATAAGATCTTGGACTTGACCACGAAAGGAATGACAAGTATAGATACTATGGCCATGATGTTAGTGGTATTTATAGAAGGCTTGCTCGTTATATCCTCGAGGCTTAGGTAGGTTTGGATCAAGTGGTCATATTTTGGGTAGGATGATGTGGCCTACCTTGTATAACCTTTGGAAGAGGGCTGGTAATGGTTTATAAAGTGGTGTAAGGTTACGTTGTGGAACATGTGGATGCATACCATGAGGTTGTTGAGGACTGGGAGGGGGAGGCACATTGGTTTGAAATATTTATTATTGTGGAGGAGGTGTAGACACCTAAAACACATCATGTCGATGGCGACTACTCATATGAGACATGCTACAAGAACATATGGAAGATCTTGGATACACTCCAAGATAGATTAGTGGTTTTAACCACTCAATTTAGGCTCCTTGTCCTAATCAGTCTGAACCATAGTTGAGACCTGCGATCTACAGTCTGAACCATAACTGATGCCCATGATTTACAAGCTAGACCGTAGCAATCACCCGTGGTCTAGAACTGAAGTTCAGTTGACCTTCATCCGAGCCAAATCGGTTAGAATGGCCATTTGTTTTATAAGAGGTCAGTTGAAGGACAAAATATTCTAGAGGCTTCCAATCCAACTGTCCCAACCATGTCTTCTTGATCTTGGCTTCTCCATGAAACCACCCCTAGCCCTTGGGTAATCTTATAAGTACCCCTTCAAATTAGGGCAAAAGATATAATGCATTTTGATAGTGAAGCCCTATAAGATTGTAGACTCACTTGAGTGTACTAACTAAGTTTTTTTGTCATTCACTTTCCAATTCATCAAGCATCATGTCAATTTGTGTCATGGATGCCCTAAGGAGCTAGAACGCCAAGAAACACAAATTTGGGCAAACGGAGGCCCAACTGTGTAATTCAATCACCAAATTAGTTAGAGGACATCAAGGTGAACCTTGATCATCAATTGGACAACGAATATCAAGCCCACAACCTTGGAATTGGAGGGTAAAACTACTTTATTGCTCATCGCAACTGACAACCGTGGTGTACAGTGCAAACTGCTCATTTGAGCTGCAGTTTGCAAACGGTGAAAGATTTCCTTACTATTCTTTTTGCATTGTACTTCAGTAGGTTATATTAAGCATTTTAATGGTTCACTTGGAATTTTAGAGACTCCAACTGATAAAATTAGGGATTTCATTAGGTTTATTTAATTATGATAAATAGGACATAATTAGTTATTTTCATGTCATCATGCTTCATTTCATGTAATCAACCTACTAGATAGATAGTTGTGCTTTCTATTTACCTATTTACATTAATATTTTCAAGTATTGTATATGCTTATCATGTTTTATCCACTTTCTTGATTTCATTAGTGTTATGGCCTCTTCATGTTCACATTCCTTAAAGGGCCTCATCATGAGAGGTTGCCTATGATTTTAATGCTTTTATGTTGTTTCTTGACTACAGGAAAGCATATTTAAATGATATTCAATCATTCAAATCCTCCCTCAATGTGAAGAAGAGGGTCAAATCCACACTAGAGCAGTTCATGTCACCCTGAAGGGCCTAAAACTCACATTTACCCTTAAGAGAAAAAATTGCTTTTTCCTACTATAATAAGAGTATCAAAATGGTATCCCTAAGAGGGATGTAACTATAACCGGTATTGGCTTCTTTGTAATGGAATAAAAGTGTTTTTCTTCTTCCCATTTGTCGTCAATTTCGCATGCATCTATTTTGTTCTTTTATTTTGTTGTACGTAGTAGGAGGCATAGGTGTGAGGCCATTTTGGTGGTCACAGAAGGTGATCACGATGGAACTCCATTTTTTATCCTATGATTTCTGACCTTATTGTATTTTTTTGAAATCAGGTGCAAACCATGACTGACAGCTATGCTATCATTGTTGGCCTGCGGCTTCAAGATATGGTCTAAAGTAGCAAACATATGACAGAGCTGCAGTTCATAATTGACATAGTAGACAACAAGAATTAAAAGCTATATCAGATGAGGATCAGAGGTAGGTCCTATTTTTAACTTCTGTCTCTATTTTTGTCTGTGTTTCCAGAATGCATACAAAAAAATTTAATTAGGACACTTTAAAGGAAAAAGGAAAATGATACAAGTGAAAGCTAATTAAATTGTTATTATCATCCAACAAGCTTTCAAACATGATAAGAGTTTCTAATACTGACACAAAAAATCATGAAACAACATCAAAAAAATTTGAGCTCACATTTAAAATTTAATTCGATATAATCACCATTGTATACCTTGTTTGCATAATAAAAGATAAATCTAGACACTAGGTGCACCATGGTGGAGACACAAGGAGGTTAGCAAAGGCTTAAGCCTGACACCATTGACCAAGCCCCACTAATTTCACAACAAAATGTGTTGAACCCTCACCCACTTGAGCTTCTCAGATATCGTTCGATGAGCATCAGAGGAGACAATTCGATAGGAGGGGACACCATTGAGCGTATCCCTAATAGAGGAGCTTTTGTGCACTCTTCTAGACATAGGATAGAGCATGGAGTCTCTCAGCATGAGGATGCTCCACTTGGAGGCCATTATCGAGATCAGAGTGCACGTGCATCCACAAGATCGACCGATGATTATGTCATACAGGGGGGCAAGTTGGTACCCCTACATACTAGGTCTACAAGAGGTTCCATACCTCCATCTTTAGAGTATAGAAGAGATCAATATCCACCCATCCAGGGACATGCATATAGGCCCTTTTATGAGCATAGGTTTGTTCGCACTCCCTTGCATAGTGAACCTCACAAGATCACTATCGATGTATCCAAGGTGGGAGCCATCAGGACACCACCTCATAAGCCGTGGTGTCCAAAAAATTGGATGGTTTAGGTAGCATCCTAGAGCAGTTAGGCTATAAACCTTCAAATCCGCCCACTCGTGCTCTGAGTGAGCATGGTGGGAGTATTGGTAGTACTACCAGAGAATAGGGGGAGGCTTCCAAGCACCCTCATGGTTTGCATCCACCATATGTGCATGGTGGAACATAGCATAGGACTCAGCATGACATCAATGTTGTCTTCATGGACAAAGGCAAAAGTGTAGTGAATCTGTCAAAAGGGTAAAAAAACCATAAGGTCGCTTGCACAGAGCACACATACCAAAGGCCTCTTATGGCTTATCACATTGATAGATCACATATACTGGTATCCGAGCAGAGATGAAAACTCCTCCAAGATCAATTGGAGGACGCTCACACAAAGAGGCAACGCATTGAAGAAGATAATATTCAATCACAAAGGCTCATTAGAAAAAAATTGTATGAGAAGCGTATGCATGAGGAACACATCCTTTTCCAAAAGGAGCATGTGGAACAAGAGGATAGGTTATCCAGGGCTAGTTTATTCACTCATGTTGAGCACGAAGAGCACATTCATAGGAAGGCTTTTTCACAAGTCGACATGCATCAGGAGCCCAGATACGCTCACACTCATGTCAGTGCCCAACAAAGAGAACAACCACCACCATTTGAATATTAGAGGCAAAGAAAATATAAGGAATAAGAGGGATATGGAACCAATAAATGATATCCTAAAAGCTCCTAGGTTGAGGAAGAGGAAGAGAAACATCCACCACATTGACATAGGAATAATGTACCTCTGAGACCACCCCACATCAACTTATGGAGGACTTTCTATCCTTGCAGGCCTACAAGTCCTTAGTAGATAAAGTGAAAGAAATCAAAATGCAAGGCATGACTTTTCAAAATCTGACATTGATCAAGATTCATAACGAGCCTTTGGACCCATCAGTGCCTACTCAAACATATCCTAAGCATTTTTTCATGCCCAGGCTAGAAAAATTTAAAGGTGACAAAGATGCGCAAGAGCATTTCACAGGATTTTTGGATGTATGCTTCCAGATTGCAAGAAACAATACCTTTATTTTGCATACATTCATCACAACCCTCTCAATCCCATCTCAGGAGTGGTTTAATCAGCTAAATAAGCATAGTATCACCAGTTTTGAGCAACTGGATAACGCTTTTCTTGAATACTTTTATTTTGGCATCAGGAAGCAAGCTAACCTTTCTGATTTGGCTACACTATCTTAGCATGATGATGAGCCAATCCTAGAATATGAAAAGAGGTGGAGGATATTAATGGTAAAGTTGCCATTCCCCATTCCTGCTATAGAATTGACTCCGATGTTCATGAAGAGTTGTGCCAAGCACATCTCATTATTGTTGTAGTTGCAACAGTACCAAACATTTGAGGAAGCTTTGGTGCAAGCCAAAGTAATTGAGGATATAAAGTTGCAAGAGGGCCACTTGAAGCTCAAGAACAGGAAAGAGGGGCACAATAAGATCTCCATGAAACATCAGGGTAAGCAGGCCCATGTCAATCAAGTGGTTTTAAACCTCCAAAGAGAGGATAAGGAGTAACAAAAGTAGAACTATCAGGCCCAATCTCCTCTTGCGTAGTATGAATAGCGCAAGAATAATTATAGGGGTAAAAATAAGGAACAATGTCCGCCTCACCAATTTACACCTTTTACAGAATCATTGACATCGATATTCCATAAATTGTGTGAGGCTAAGGCAATCAGGTTACCTGAGATTAAACTAGTCAATCCTAACCAACCCAAGCCAAAGAGGTATCAGGATGATTTATTTTGCATCTTCCATCGTGCGAAGGGCCACGACATAGAAGTGTGTTGGACCTTCAAACATATTGTACAAAACATGATTGATAAAGGTGAGCTTGTAGTGTTGAATAATCCATAGGTGCCCGATAACCAAAACATGGCGATTTATAAAAATCCATTGCCAAACTTTGAGGCACTATGCAAAAATGTTGGCTAGGTCAACCAAGTGCACGTCGAACCACCTACCCAGGGGTTTATAGGTATGGTTAATGTTGTTACTAGACATGGGAGATATGAGCAGCCAAATCAACCTCACACTCCCATCAGGATACAAGCTACACTGAATCAGCAACTAGCTCAGAATATTCCAGGCCTACCAACTAGACTAGTGGTGACCATACGAAGCAGGTTGGTTCAAAACTTGTAGATAACTCCTACAAAGTTTTCTTTTTATGAGGTAATATAGCAGTCCCCTAGGCACACAGAGACTCTCATGAACATCCTAAGGTCCATAGAGTTGCATTCCTAGGATGCTCAAGCATTCACCAATTTTGTGGGACACATACAACAGTGCCAGGAACCTATGATCCAATTCTACGATCATGAAATCAAGATAGTTCCTACAGATACAGCTGACCCACCATTACATATCATCGTGTGTGTCAATCATGTACCATTCAAGAGGGTCTTGATTGACACTAGTTCATTGATCAATATTATAATGACCAAGGCGTTAAGTCCTTTAAAGCTGCCCAAGTTACATATTGTTCCCACTACATTCACATTTAGAGCGTTTAATGACATGCTATGTTCAACGGTTGGCATGATCATCCTACCTATTCATGTGGGCCTAAAGACCATCCCCATGATATGTCATGTGATCAAAGGTGCCATGCAATATAACATCCTTCTGGGGAGGCCTTGGATTTGAGAAATGCATTGCATTCCCTCCATATTATATCAATGTGTAAAATACATTCATAAGGGATAGGTTCACGTGGTACCGTCAGATGGATAACCCTTCAAATTCATGAACATGGCTAATTTTCTAGGGGGTTTCATACTCTTATAAATGCACCTGGACATCCAACCAGAGTCGCTGGTTAAGAATATAGGAGGCAAACAAAAAGTGCATGCTCAACCATCGACATTTGTATCTCACATATCCAAGAACACTACAACTTCTTTGAAACCGATTGCATCAACAATGCTTTGGGATGAAAAGAAGCTAAAGGTGAGAATGGGAAAAAATGAAAAGAAGCACATGCCTGAACTAGTCACGAATGAGGCTCACATTCCTATGGAATTAGAGGAATCCTAGGACAAAGCCAAGGAGGTACCTTAGCCTACCTCACCTGCATTTTTAGTAGGGTCATCCACATCATGGGTGACTATTCATCTAGCCAACATAGGATTAGGTAAATATATTGTGCAGAATGTCACATTTAGATCAATCCTAGAGACTGCACAAGAGATGGGCTGACCCCATGCTCATAATTTTTTGGTTGGGTCAGTAGTTCCATTGGGAGAGCCACCCAATAAAACAAACTTCATCTACCTTGGGCTGGATCAGCTTCCTACTCGAACGCCTATGGATGAAGATGATGATAAACCATTCGTAGTGAATGTTTATTACCTATACAACCCTAAATATTCCATGCACATTTTTGAATTATATCATTTCCATGGGTATGGCCTTGGTATTTTTGAACAAGGATGTAGGAATCCACTTGAGCTACACTATCAGTTGGCAACTGATAGGTTCAGGCTAGGGTTGCAAATATGAGGATAGGATGATTTTCTTGCAACGTCTTTAGATCGCCTGTACCTTAGTCTAGGGGACGATGTAGATTTCAACCCATATCACTCTGATCCTTCTACATTCTAGAGGGATAACCATATGGTGTCTTACATCACCATAGAACCACTTGAGTCATATCATGAGGATATCTTGGTAGACAGTGAGACCTCACCCGACAATCATTCAAGAAATGAGGCTGAGTCAGTTTATGAGGCAGTATCATATTTACAATTTTTATACCCAATTTTATCGGATAACGATGATAGCAATCAAGAGATAGCCTATATGGGGCCACATTTTCTAGAGCATACCATGCCAATGGATAGTGGTGAAGGATTATATTATGATAGTGACAATGAGGATGAAATGGATTAAGCCTATCTGGGACCTCCTTACCTACGTCATTGTAATGCACCTTATACAACTGAGGATATGAGAAAAGAGATCAATATCAACCCTCAACTTAGGGGAATACCATAAAAATTTGATGTGATCTATCACATGGTGTTTCTCGACCCACCTATGTACATAGAGCTCATTGAGCTGAATGATCCAATATTTCAATCGGTGCATAGAGAGGACCTAGTTGTTAGTAGCTCGGTTAGAGAGGATCCATTTATACCCGTACCACTAGAGCTAGATCTGGGGTATGGAAGAATCACATATGTAGAGTCACATGCTTGTGACCCTGGAGATAAATTCCATTCCATCACCATGGTATCCATTTATTTGACCACTCCACTCCACAATATAGTAGATCCATCCAAACCGTTGCCTCTAAATGTAAATGCTATCGATTGGGATTATGCTGACTCACCTGTTGAGCCTGTATATTTCTTCCCTAATGAATAAATGTTGCAACCATTCTATTTTATTCCAAACTATGCGTATGATATCTATCATGTTGAGGATGCTTCCAATACGGAACCTATAAACCCAGCAGATGACATCCACTTGATCCCTACACCTCATTAGCTTGAGGAGGTATCACACATGTCAGTAGAGGAAACATTCTATGTGGATATTAGTAATGATCCCACCAATCTAAGGAAGGTCAAATTTAGAGAGAGTCTCACTCCATATGAGAGTGCCACCCTCATCCCTATACTGAAAGAGAGACCTAATATTTTCACTTGGACTTACAAAGATATGCCTAGTCTATACCCAAAATTGGTTATCCATAACCTTTCGCTAGATCTATCAAAGAAGCCATTCAAGCATAAGCTTAGAAATATGCATCCAATAGTAGCCTTAATGGTGAAATATGAATTGTAGAAGTTGTTGGACGTAGATTTTGTTATCTCCGTCGACTATCCAAAATGGGTATCTAATATGATACCTATAGGAAAACCTAATGGAAGGATCTGTATTTGTACAGATTTTAGAGACTTGAATAAGGCAACACATAAGGACTAATTTTTGTTGTTGAATATTTATGCTCTTATAGACACAACTACAGGTCATGATATGCTCTCCTTAATGGATGTTTTTTTGGTTACAATCAAATTTGGATTAAGCTCGAAGA
Organism: Wollemia nobilis; assembly: GCA_028583015.1. Classification (NCBI taxonomy): domain Eukaryota; kingdom Viridiplantae; phylum Streptophyta; class Pinopsida; order Araucariales; family Araucariaceae; genus Wollemia; species Wollemia nobilis. The sequence continues at coordinate 1,768,942 of JAQPPZ010001190.1, read as the reverse complement.
CCAGCATAAAACCACATTTATAACACCATGGGGGACATTTTGCTATAAAGTTATACCATTTGGTATTAAAAATACTGGTGCCATATATCAGCGGGCCATGAAATATGTCTTTCATGACTATATGCATAATATCCTAGAGGATTACATTGATGATTTGTTGGCCAAGTCATTACTGCATTCTGAGCATGTAGAGGTCCTGAAGAAGGTCTTCGATCACCTGATAGAGCATAATGTTAGGTTGAATCCTAAGAAGTGCATTTTTGGAATTTATTCTTGCATCTGTAGGATTTTTATTATCATGCTACAATAATCCATTTGAAACCAACGAGCTATTACAGACTCTGGTTGACCTACCTCATGTTTTGCTAAACACAAATATTGCTAAATAATACTGTATAATGGGTAAGAAAACCCCAATGTTAATTCTTTGATTGAAATTCTAATTACACGCTTCAAATTTATATTAAGCTATAAGTATTCTTTTTAAATGACCAAGCATGAAAAAATCAACTGTTATGCCTTATGCAAATCAGTGCCTAGATTCATTAGGTTGTTATAGCATTTTAACAACAATTTTAATATGAAACAGAAAGAAGGGGAGAAGCAAAATTTGCGTTCTTAATATCATTCGAATATCACAATAAAATCAAGAGTTAACCAATGAAAGAAATGTGTATAATGTGTTCAAATAATGTAACCCATTACACAATGACACACAATACTAAGACAAAGATATGACTGGAATAAAATTCAAAATTGTATTGATTTCATAAAATATTACATATAGAGTGGGAAAAATGTCTTTTAACTCTATTTTTATTAAAGAAATACATCAATACAATGAAGAGGACTCTGTTCAAATAATTAACAGGTCTCTCCAACTCTCCTTGTTCCAATTTGGTAACAATAGAGTCTCTTAATCCTAGGCTCAAAAAGGTAGGAAATAATCTCAGCTTATTGAGCACTTTCCTATCATAATCCTGCAAAGTAAAGGTAAAAATAAGAAATGAGAAAGGAAAATAAATATGAAAGGGGATACAACAACATAAATAACAGGGCACTCAAGTATACCTCTTAGAAAAAATACTATTCTCTAATTGATTCTTCTTATAACCTCTGATTCTTGATTCTGTTATTTCTGGTTTATTTCTAGCCTTACACTTGTCTTCATCTGATTTGATCTCCAAAATTGGTACAACTAGCTTCCATTATCTTTCCCTGTTTGAAATGAACTCTTTTCTTTGACCTTAAAAAATAGCAGTTTATTTTAACCAGCGATGCTGGTCTTGGGAGAACTTGTTTCTTATTGTACTACCTCCCTCACAATTGTTTTCGATGTTTATTTTTGGACTATCTCTTTAACTACCTTAGATATTTTTTTTGTTTGCTCAGTTTTTTGTAAAGACGAACCTATTTCTAGATGCTGACCTGGAGTTCTAATTTCCTTCACTTTTTAGACTTTTTGTAGTTTTTTTATTTGATCAGTCATTAATCTCCATACCTCTGTGTCAAATGTGGCTGAAATCCTTAGCATATTCATTTCCTATAGTATTATGTTCTTATGTACAGTGATATTGGGTGTGTTCCTTTCATACTGAAAGAGTAACATCTCTACAGTGTTTACCATGAGTGTTGTTTGTCTAATCATTTCTGCTTCACCACTTGGTTCACAACCGAACCTTTCCACGATGCTTTTGAACACTTCTTCTATATTTGTGGCTACTAAGTATTGGTATAATAATAAACCAATGTCTGTCAATTTATCTGTTGCATATTTTACCAAATCATCCATTTCATTCATAACATTGACCCATCATTCCTGGTTTGCTCCAAATAGGGCTGCTTTAAAGAACTCAAAATTGAGTTGGATTTTATTGCCATCATTTGTTATTATTTATTTTCCTTGCAGCTCTTCAAAATGATCTCCTATAAAATCGAAGGTAGGGTGAATGATTTCAAAATCTTCTTCTCTTTCTTGCATCAAGGTGAGAATTTCTTAAGCAATTATTTGAATCACCCTTATTTGTCTAAAAATTTCAATAAGACCCTTGGCATGAGCTCTTATATTTATTGATATATTTTTCTTCATTGCATTAAGATAATAAAGCATGATCTTGAATTTTTACCATCGAAGGGGGTTGGGTACTGGAGGCATCTCTTTGGTTTAATTCTTCCTGATGCTTATTTATTAATGCCTTTAGCTCTACCTTTTCCTTTCCCTCTTTCTCCAATTTTTTCCTTAGCTCTATAATTTTTCCCATGAATTTATCTATGGCTTGATTTTGCATTGCTTTGATAAATTTTACCACTTCACCTTATTTCCCTAGTACCAATGAGCCCCCTGTTTCTTCATTGACTCTGATGACTAGTGGATCCTGTAGAGCAGGAAGATTTATCTCTGCAATATCTGATATAGGTACCTCTAATTTATATTCTTTTATGAATTGACATCCTATATTCCCCATCCCTACTACTAACTGCAATTCTTGTTCATCTGCAATAGTGAAGGTAGTATGTTCATCTGTTCTTTCTAGAACAACCTTTGTAGAGGGTAAATACAATCCGGGTTTCTTATTTTCCATAGGATTCACCTCTTCTTGGTTCTTCACTAGCTGACTTTGGAAAAGGCCACCCAATCCACCAGTTCTCCTAGGATTCATTTGTATTACTGATGGAATTTTAATCTCCTGTCCCTTTATTTTTATAGTGGCTGCGACAACCATGGGTGCCAATTTATTTACACTTGTTACTTGTAGCACCCTAAAATTGGCGCAGTTAAACCCTTAGTAAAAAGATAAAAATTTGAATTTTAACCCCGAAACCGCCCGTTAACCGCTCACCCCATTTTTTGTGCCATTTTTAGGAGTTGTTTTGACCGTTGGACGATATCATCGCCGATCAGACGAAATCATCCCAGATCGGACGAATTCGTCTGGAACAGAACGTCCAGACGATTTCGTCCCAAAACCAAATTTTCATAATTAGCTTCTATTTTAACAGCCTCTCCAACTTGGGCAGAAGCATGTCTACGTAGTTGGAGATTCCTCCGCTGAGGATCTCCCAGATTGGGATGATCCCCAACCTCCTAACCTCCCCCTAATCCTATATAAACTGGGATTTTCTCAGTTTATCCCCCTGGTTGGCTGATCCCATGATTCCCTGATTGATTTTCCCTGCCATTTAGTTTTGTTGTGTCAAGACGTCCTATCCACCATTGTTTGCACTCGTAGTTTTAAGTTTTCATTGCAGGTTTTCACTGTGCTTCAGTTGGAGAAAGCTCGGATCGTCGCAGGCGATTCCAGATGATTTCGGATGATCCTATCGTAGATCGGCGATGATCTCGTACGATTGGAGGTGATCTCGACTGTAGTTCAGATTGGGGGCAACCAGAGCCCTGAGTTTGCATTCCTCATTTGTCTTCTTTATTTTACTATGCATTAGTTTGATTTATTTTCATTCTACATCCTGGAGTTCACCTCATTCAGCATAAATGCATGATAAAGTTAAAATAAGTTATTAAAACAATGCATTTCCTTTAATTTGCTATCTAGATTTATCAGTTAGGCATTTATACTATCATTTCTATCATTTTGCATTATTCTAGCAGTAGCATTTTCATTTTTTGGTGTCTATTTCTGTGATTGCAGGTTTCTAACGAATTCGTCTGACGAATTCATCAGATCGACGATGATCTTGTCTGATCTCAGATGATCGCCTATGATCTGAGATGATTCTATACAATTGCAGATGATCCTGTCATATTCGGGATGATCTGGACTCCTACAAGCTTCAGAATCTTCATCAGACATCCGAAATCAGGTGCATTCTTTCTCATTTCGTATAATATTTACATTTAGGATTCATTCCTACTTTCTGTATTCATATAAATCAACATTTTCATATAGAATAGCTTAGATTCATTCTGGCCAACCTAGGATTATGAATGATCGAGTATAAAATGAACACACCAAAACCATTCTCAACCTAGGCATGGAAACTGCCACTCAAAGTTTCCTGGTGAACCCACCATCCATCAAAAATTCACCCTTATACCCCTCCCCCGAGAGGCACGACCTTCAAAGGGCCTCTCAGTCCGAGGTATTGTCCCATCCTTCTCGCATCCCCCTTTCGGGCGCGGATCCTATAGCCTGAAGGTAAGGATGCAAAAAATTTGGAGCAGTACATTTTGGTGAACCCGACGTGAAACTAAAACCTTTTGAAAACAATCCAAAAAAAAAATTATTATTAAGTAACATCTAGAATCATCAGACAAACAATTAAAGTTGCATATCATATTTAGATGGTAGATTATAATAAAATATGAGTTGTCACCATTAATGTTGAAAATCAATTAACAGCCATAGAGATTACGTCTGTGCTTAGAGTACCTCAAACGAATAGAGTCCAACCTTTATGGGACGAACTTGATAGGAGATTGGATATTATTTCATCTAGATCAACCGAACTTAGGCAAATCAAGAGGTTTGTCCTAGATAGAATCTTGGATCCTGATCAAGTAACCTTATATCATGAACTTTAGAGAGCTTGCCATAGGTGGTTAGCAGATAAAAGAGCACTTGTGTCTTCTGAATTGTACACCTTTGAAGAATACCTTGAGAATGCAGTTGTAGTACATAAGTTTCTATCTCGTATAGAGGATCAAGAAGTCATTCTTACGGATAGAAAAATATGGAATAGAGTTCCTAGAGCTGTGTTATATCGAGAATATTGCCATGAACTTTATTTCTACAGGTCAAAATATGAGAGATCATATTACTATAGCACACTTTGTCAATTTTTTGAAAAACCATTTCCAAGTTGAAGAGGAGCATTTCATGACTCCTTGATGAACTTGATCCTATCAATGATATCCATAAATTATTTATAGAAAACTAAGTTATTCTTTTATTATTGTTATTCCTTTTGCAACTAGAATGCTATTTGTTATCTTTATAATAATATTATAAAACACAAAAACAATATAAAAATGAAACAAAAAATCAAAACATTTCCTTTTTATAGTAGGTATATAATTAAAATATATACCTCTCAAACCTATCGCATATATATATATATATATATATTTGCTGAAATCTAAGTTTAAGCACAATGCCTAGACTTAGGAATGGAAAACAAACTGAAGAAGAAGAAGATTGGTTAGGAAAACCATTAAATAACCTGGATGTCCTTCCTGAAGATCAAGTTCAGGAAGAAGAAATCCTAGATCAGCAAGAAGAAGAGCTTGTTGTAAGAAATGAACAAGAAGAAAATAGAGAGGAAGGATCCTCATCCCCTAAAATGTCTCCGGGAGGAGCTGTTACTTTTGAAAACATGGAACAATTCTGGAAGTTCCTTAATACTAATATTGGTGTGCTTAATAGAGCAGTCTATATGGACAAGGATCGAATTAGTGACACTCAAGCAACTCTAGAAGATGTATTTCACACACGCACTAATCCCTTGTCCTTTATTGAACAAGAGAGTGATCAAGCTGGACCATCCAATTTGGATATGGCAGCTATAATCCAGAACATGCAACAACAACAGGTTACCCAACCATCTAAAGTGCCTGTTAGCAAGCCTAGGGTCATTCCCGCACAAAAGAAACCCTCATTTACTGCTCTATTTCGCCAAGCTATTGAGCAATATACCTCAAATCAGCAAAAACCCAAAACAAAACCAAACACCAATTACCAACAATCTGGGATACAACATAATACTACTACAAATCCTCTTCATAATACTCTTCCTACCAATGCTTTGCATAATAGCAATATAGCATCTAATCCTTATGTCACACCGTCATACACTCATAAATCCCATGCTTATGTCCCACCGAACCAATATGGTGGACAAACTAGTAATCTTGAAACCATGGTGAAACAGTTAGTTTCCCGCATGGATCAGATAGATCCCTACCGTCCCTCGTACAATTATCGAGAGATGTGTAGTCAACCTCTAGATCCTATAGTTGTAGCACAACCGTATCCTAAACATTTTCCTATGCCTGTCTTGCCCATATATAAAGGAACCGAAGATCCCATAGAGCATCTTCGTATGTTTAGGATAGCATGTCATGATATATCGCATGATGACTTATTATTGCTAAAAATGTTCCCAAAAAGTTTAGGAGGAATGGCATTAGAGTGGTATTATCAATTACCCACTAATTCTTTGAGGAACTTTGAAGAGACTTTCGAGTCTTTTGTGCATCAATTTAGTGCCTACATCGAAAGGCATGTGACCATTAAAGACTTGTACAACTTAAAACAAGACAAAGATGAATGTTTTGCCGATTTCCTAGCTAGGTGGAGACAGTTGATAGGAAAATTGCACTTTGTGTTACCTTATAGGGAGATGTTGGACATCTTTATTAATAATTTACAAGACCAACTATCTTATGAATTATCAACTGCTACCTTGACCACCTTTGATCAGGCTATAGACTTAGCTCGAAGAGTGGAAGATGCTCTCATTAGGAGAGGTCAGCTTAAAAAGAAAGATGATGAGAAAACATCCAGAAATCAATATAAAAATAAACAAGTTGTGGGTGATGGAGTCATTGATAGTAGAAATATTGCTACTGTTAATGTTGCGAAGACAACGAAGAAGTTTATACTGAAACCTCTCGATAAACCTCCTCGAGAATTTACTAGGTTAAATCAACCTTTATCAACCATTCTCCCACAATTATTAGAACGAGGTTTGATTCAATTACCAACTATCCGGGAACCTGATCCAACTATACCCGGATACAGAGCTGATTTACACTATGACTTCCATAGAGGACCTGGACACACTACCAACTCTTGTAAAATATTAAAACATAAAATACAGGACCTGATTGATAACAATGAGATGGAGGTGCAAGCCTTTCAACCTAAGCAAAATCCTCCTAATAATACTCAAAAGAACATTCCTCAAAACCAGAATCAGAATGCCAATCAGTCATTGGACATATTTCAACATCCTTTACCAAAGCATGGCAAGGAAGTGACTAATCAAATTGAACATCATAATGTTCCCCCTCCTACCCGATATGTAGGAACTATTAGTGGGCATTTACCTATTCATGATTTGGAAATATTTGACACAACTTTATCCGTAGTTACAACTAGGCCTCTACATAATATTTAGACACCTAATCTTAGTGATACAGAATATGAGACTGAGAGTGATATGGAAATCACCTCAAATCAATCGAATAGCTCTGAAGATGAATCGGATCCTATTCTCCCTATCACAAGTCATATGGTCCTAGAAGAACCATTTCCAAGAAGAGTCACTACTCGACCATCGTCTCACCAATTAATTTCTAATGAGCAAGCCATAAATGCTAGACCAAGACCCATTCATCATCCATAGAATAATATTGTGGGTACCATCGGAGCTATTACTAGACAACGAGGCTCAAAACTCTCAACATGATCAAATGCAAAATGATGGATCAACTCCATTTGTTTTGAAAGTTCCTAATAAATGGAATCAGGCACCTAATGTGCAACCTAAACCTCCTTATAATATTAATGAGCAACTATCAAACATTACAGCTAGAATTTCCCTTTTGGACCTTTTAAGATCCTCTCCTACACATAGAGATGAATTAATGCTCACATTAAGCCAGATGATGGTACCACAAGACATTCAACCTGAAGCCATGGCTAATACTATAATAACTCGTGAAGTTGATTGTATTGACTTTCGGGATAGAGACATACCTCAACATAGTTTACATAAGGATAACCCCTTATATATTACTGCCTTAATTGGAGATGTAGCAGTTAAACGAGTCTTGATTGATAATGGTTCATCTTTAAACATCTGCACTTTTGACTTCTACCAAATATTTGGGTTTAGAAGTGATGAAATGAAAAGAACTGATATGATCATAAAAGCCTTCAATGACGAAACACAAGAAACATGTGGAGTTATTACCATTCCATTGCAGGTTGGTCCGAGAACCTTGGATACGACCGTGTTTATTGTACATTGCCCTGCATCATACAATATACTCTTGGGTCACCCTTGGATCAATGCAATGCGAGCCATTCCCTCAACTTTACATCAATGTGTTAAATTCAAATTTAAGAATCAGTTGGTTACCATCCATGGTGATCCTAGACCCTTTGATATGTGTGCTTTGGCAGAACCTGTTGGAGTTCAATTTTGCCCTGCTTTATCATCCACACATCCTAATTCTCATTATCCATCTAAACATGTGAAACACACACCCACAATGCCATCTACTCCTTCTACATCAGTTCCACCCCTTCATACAGCTCAAACATCCTCTAAACAAACTACATTAGGACCTCAGAAAAATCCTAATCCCACAACCAAGGCTTCTTGTTTTACTCCTATCACTTCTATCCCTATAATAGACTCATCCATCGAAATCTCTACAACATCTACATCCACCAAAGGCATAGTTTCCACATCAGAAGATGTAGGAAATGTTCCTTCTACCTCTTATGCTCTTACTGACGAGCTCTTACCCGATTTATCTAAAATTCTTATATCAGAGCAAACGAATGCTGCTATGCAAGATTCCCTTATCTTAAATAATTTGCCACCATCTCCTCATACCTTGGGTCTCCCACAGCCTATGGGAAGTATTTACCAAGTCGGGAGTTGCGCTTTTATTTATAAGGGATATGACTAGGGTAGAATACCCAGAAACATCAAGACTCATTATGATGGATATGCTCGATGTTATTTTACTAATGAGTATATTAAAGCCAAATCTATAATGCTTAAATTGGGATATAAAGGGAAAGGTTTGGGACCTTTCCAAAATGGCATGAAAGAACCCTTTGAGGTAGAACCATGGCCCGCTCGATGTGGTGTGGGCCTATTTCCTAGTAAAGGTCAGCCCTTCCCATTTGAGGATGATGACCATCTCATATGTTACCAAGATTATTTAGATCAACGTGATGCTTTGCATTTAATGAATAAGCCACTTACATGTAATATGCTATCTATAGCCTACCCTGAGATGATCGTCGAATCCGACGATGAGTTGGAGGGAGATATCTTCCATGATGTCTCCATTGAGGAATTATTACATCATGAATTTTATTTTGATGGCTCTATACCTAGTATAGCCCAGCTTGAGGCCACGACTCCTCAAGATGAATTATCCAAACTAACCTTGGAAGAATTACAAGAATTGGGCGTTTCACCCGCCCCACCTAATTTTGAGAAAAATCTACACATGGAAGTAGAAAATGTCATAAAAATTAACATTGGAACTGAGGGTAATCCTCACATAATCAACATTGGATCAGAATTGAGTCAAGAAAAATAGGATAAATATATTGCATTTCTTAAAGAATATGAAGATGTCTTTGCTTGGACATATGAAGATATGCCAGGATTAGACCCTTATGTAGTTATGCATCACCTAGTAGTCCATCCGGATGCTAAACCTGTTAAACAAAAACTTAGAAAAATGCATCCTAAAGTGGCCTTACTAGTCAAAGGGGAGTTAGAAAAACTCTTAAATGTTATTTTTATACAAGCCATTGATTATGCTGGAATGGATCTCGAATGTAGTTCCAGTAACTAAGAAAGAAGCTACTAAGGTTAGGGTTTGCACTAGACTTTAGAGATATTAATGTTGCATGCCCTAAAGATGATTTTCCTCTTCCCAATATGGATCAGATCATTGATTTTACTGTTGGGAGTGGAATGATATCCTTAATGGATGGATTTTTTGGTTATAATCAGATCAGGATAGCTCCTGAAGATCAGGCTAAAACAACCTTTATTACCCCTTGGGGAACCTTTTGTTGGAAAGTGATGCCATTCGGTTTAAAGAATGCAAGTGCAACCTATCAACGAGCCATGACTTATATCTTTCATGATATGATGCATGATATACTACATGATTATGTAGATGACATTATAGCTCGTTCTACTGAAGAAGATGACCATTTAGATGATTTGAGAAAAGTATTTAATCGGTTAAGGGAATATCTTATCCGATTGAATCCAACTAAATGTATATTCGGAGTTAAGTCCGGTAAATTATTGGGGGTTATAGTTTCTTTACGTGGCATCAAAATTGACCCTCTCAAGATTGTGGCTATCATTGATATGCTTGCACCCACAAATATATCAGAATTACGAAGTTTACAAGGTAAGCTTCAAGCTATCCGTCGCTTCATCGATAAGCTGGCAGATAAAATCGGACCCTTTCTTAAGCTTCTTAAGAAGGATGTCTTTTTCCATTGGGACTACGAATGTCAGCAAGCATTTGAACTCCTCAAACAATATCTTCTTAACCCACCTGTGCTTTCACCACCTAGACCTGATCGCCCATTTATCTTGTATATTTCTGCTTCAGATCTTGCCTTAGGAGCTATGTTAGCTCAACTTGATGATGAGAAGAAAGAACGTGCTAATTATTATATCAGCAGAACATTAATCAGTTATGAAACCCGTTACACAACATTAGAGAAGTTATGTCTAGCAGTCATATTTTCTACACAAAAATTATGCCATTATATGCTCAGTCAGAAAACCTATGTTATTGCTAAATCCGATCCTTTGCGGTATCTCATGAGTCGACCGTACTTATCTGGTCACACAACAAAGTGGGTTCTTGCCCTAAGCGAGTTTGAACTCATGTTTATAGGACAAAAATCTGTTAAGGGTCAAATCATAGCAGATCAATTAGCTGTTGCACCCTTAGAGTCTACCCATCCCCTCATCATTGAGTTTCCTGATGAATGCCTTAAACTAGAGGCAGATCATTCAGAGCAATGGTCCTTATACTTTGATGGAGCTCGATGCATGAATGGGGCTGGTGCAGGTATTATTTTAATATCTCCATAGAAACATCTTATCCCTCTATCCTTTAAATTAACATTTGCTTGTACTAATAACACTGCTGAGTATGAGGCTCTAATCCTTGGATTACGAGCTGCCTTGGCACTAAAAATTAAAAATCTATTAGTTTTCGATGATTCTCAACTTGTCATAAATCAAATTAATGATGTTTATCAGACCAGAGATGATAAATTGCACCCATATAAAGCATATGTATTACAATTATTATCTTTATTTGATCAAGTTACCTTGGAAGCTATTCCTCGAACTAGCAATCGTGCGGCTGACGCTATGGCTACAGTTGCATCTCTTTTACCCTTGGAGTTAGAGGACGAATATGCTACCATCATTATTCATCGACTCCAGGAACCCACTTCAAATAAATCATGCTTAGAACCTTTGGATGTGTTTCTAATCAACGAAACTACTCCTGAACTTTGGTACACTGATATATTCAATTTTCTTCAAAATGGGACCTTCCTTGAAGGTTTTAACAGAAACCAACATCGGTTATTACGTAGACGAGCAAGTCGCTTCGTAATAATTGGCAATACGTTATATAGGAGATCTTTCGAAGGTATCCTATTGAGATGTTTGAATCTAGAAGAATCTAGATCAGCTTTGAGTGAAGCCCACGATGGATCTTGTGGGGGACATTTTAGTGGTAGCGCCATTGCTAAGAAACTCCTTAGGATAGGATATTTTTGGCCTACCATGGAAAATGATGCACATGATTATGTGCGCCATTGCGACAAGTGCCAGAAACATGCTGACCTTGTCCATGCGCCTGCACAAGAGCTACAGGCTATTTCATCTCCTTGGCCCTTTTCAAAATGGGGCTTAGACATCATTGGAAAAATCAACCCTGTGTCATCTGATGGACACAAATTCATCATAACCGCCATCGAGTATTTCATGAAGTGGGTTGAAGCTATGCCCTTAGCTTCTTGCACTGGAACCCAAGTTTCCAAATTTATTTTTAATCAAATTATTTGTAGGTTCAAAATTCCTGCAAATCTCATCTCAGATAATGGAACTTGTTTCAAAAATAAATATGTCAAAAAATTATGTCAAAAATATAAAATTCAACATCGTTGGTCCACTCCCTATTATCCTCAGGGTAATGGCCAAGCAGAAGCATCTAATAAAACATTAATTAAAATCCTCAAAATACTGGTCAATAAATCTGGTTGAGATTGGCACATTCAACTATATCCTGCTTTGTGGGCTTATCGAACTAGCGTTCGTACCCCCACAGGCACTTCACCTTTTGTTTTGGTTTATGGCACTGAAGCAGTTTTTCCCTTTGAATTAGAAGTTCCTTCTTTGGCTCTGCTACTTCAAGATACTGAAGTAGGAGATGAATATCATGTTGGCAGATTTAGTCAGTTGGAACTCCTAGATGAGAAGCGCATCAATGCTTTGGAACATCTTCGAGCCTATCAGAACAAGCTCAAGCGAGCATACCTCAAGAAAGTTCATCATCGATCCTTTGAGATCGGCGACCTTGTCTTGAAAGAAAATAAAAAAAATACTAATGCAACTAAAGATCTTAAAGGTAAATTCGAGCCCAACTGGCTTGGACCGTATATCATCACTGCTAAATTTGGATCGGGAGCATACCGATTAGCTACCTTAGATGGTAAAGATCTTAAAGAACCTATGAACATTATGCATCTTAAACGCTATTATGCATAAAATCTGGTCATTTCATCATTGTATATATTGTTATTTTGCATATTGTTTCATTTTAGTCATTCATATAAAAATTTCAAAAACAATCACATTGTGTATCTTCTCAATTCATCAATCAAAATCAAAATATAAAAACATCAAAATCATCAAAATCTTCAAAAACATCTTTTATTTTTGTACCTGTCAATTCTTGAAGTATTGCAGTTATATTTTCAATTATTTTGGATAAATTAGCATTTATTTGGAATCCCACACTTTCACACTCACATGCATAAATATCTTGATTTTATTTGGTATGATTATTAATCTCTCTTATATCAAAGTCCACAGTTGAATTAAATAAAGTTTTGAGCATAGAGAATTGATCTTGTTATTTACTTGAACCAAGTATATCTCTTCACATTAAAATGATTTCATTGCAAATTCAATATGATGCTACATAGTAGAAGTGGTTTCTTGAGCGAAAAGTTTCCCCTGCTATCCTATCATGCACATGGTCTAGAATCTTTGAGAATTGACAAAAGGACAAGCTCACCCCTGCCCGAAATAAAAATCCCTTGCTCTACAGCCAATCCGAGCAAGTATCCCTAGTATAGGAAGAAAAAGAAAAGTCAAAGAAAATGAGAAAAAGAAAAATATTATTTTGTACCATCGCAACAATATTTCAGCATTATCTCAGTTCCAAGCAAAAATACAAAAAAAAAAAGAGAGAAAAAGAGAAAAGAAAAAGCAAAAAGCAATAAAATCCCTTTCCCTACCCCTTGAAAAAGAAAAGAAGGGTGAATGAGCTTGAATCCCTGGAATTTTCAATTATTCAAAAACTGTGAGGTAAGCCCCATAACAGGTGGTTTGTGCCCAACCCGCTTGGCCTTGGGTAATTCCTAGCATGGTGATATGTCTGTCACATTAGCGACCTTCTTTTGTATAGACCTATGTCTGCTTATGGATCAGCTAGCTCTTGATGACCCGACTTACATAGTAGTCTGGTACGGTTACATGCATATAAATCATGGTCAACGAACATTCATTTGGTTAATTCAAATTACTTGTATCAAATTATCTTGCTCAAAATTGGTAAATGAACAATACAATTGCACACACATTTGCATTTGAGAGATTTTGTATCATTATGATAAATCAAGATCGGCAATGAACTCACATATGCACATGAGGGTTCCTTATAAATCTACATTTTGTCTTTGAGATAATTTAAAATATTTCTGCAACTCTTTTTGGAATAATTTCATCTTCTTATTTAAGAACATCTGTTTCGTATACAAACAATTACATACATTGTTTTCAAAAATCCAAAATTTTTTTCAACAACATATTCACAAATCTAGCAATAAAGTCACGTTTATATATTTTTTCTGTTTATCTCAAAATCAAAAATCAATTATGCAATAAAATTATTTTTTTGGATTTCGCGATGATGGTATAAGTCTATACCTATAATTCTATGCCTAGCGCAAACCATTGTTCTAATTTTATTTCCCATTCATTATAATTTATAAAAACATATGGCTTACATCATTATGTTACACAATTGTGCTTTAAAAAGAACGAACACATTTTTCTATTTCATTTCATTATGTCAACATTCCATTTTGCAACCATGGTATAATTCCTAAGGAATTGTTCAAAACTTTATCACACTTAGGAATTTTATGCCTAGAAAAAATCATATTTTTAATATTTCATGCATAATATTTTTATGAAAATCTGAAAACAAATCATCACCATCATCATTTTCATCATCACAACACAAAGTCTTAAGACAGTCTCTTAAGCACTCTTTTACTTTTAACAATATTTCTATATTGGGATTAGCTTGACGACCTAGCGAGCGGTGACTCCATGAAATGGTCTATAACAACGACAATGTCCTTTGAAATTATTGTTAGAAGTCCCTTTATTTTCATCAAATCACACCACAAAACAACCAATTTGTTTACATCAGATTATTTCATTTAAATTTTATAGCATGACATAAAATTATACTATTTCCAAACGACATAATTACATGAATAATCAATCAACAAATCCAAAATTGAAGCATCATAAAACATGTGGACAAGTCATATCACAAAAATATCATATATATATATATATATATATATATATATATATATATCAAAATATATGTACATCATATCAAAACTGGATTGGTATGCCACAATCTATACCCTGGCATACTCAATCCTCTCAAAAATATACAATCTAGTCTATAGCGACTAGTCTCGAGAAGCCCTCGAGCTCTCAGCCTCATCTCCTCTCCCACCCTGAGGTGGAGGAGGTGGCCCCATCGAAGTTCATCCTGTGTCATGGGTCCTCGATGTCGATCATGAGGATGTCCTCGATGACCCCATCCTGATCGGCTCCATAATGTCGGCTGGCAGCTGTAACCTCTGGCCCTCTAGAACCAGCTAGAAGTATGCTCCCTGAATAGAATGTGGTCTGAGCAATCGACCATGCCAACTCTTGAAATGCTCGCCCCTCCACTCTGAGCCCTGAGCCATGTAGCCTCATCCTACAAAGTCTACACCTGAGCTCGTAGGTGGGCATTCTCAGCCTAGAGAGCCACCATCTCGCTGCTCTCCCCCACCTCGATACCCTTGCCCTTATCGAGTGATGCTGGCCTATCCCTCTGCTTAGAAGGGAGTCCCTCCTCTCTCCTCTCTACCTATTGTGGTCTCTTCAGAGCCTGTGGCACTCTTCGATGTCTCTCCTGAGGAGACCGTCATTGCTCCCTCCCCCTGTGACCCCTCGTTGCATCGATAGCAGCCTGGCACACCTCCCCATCCATCACACCATGGCGTGCATCGGACCCTATGCCCTCGTCATTCAAGGAGGGTGGATGCCTATGTACTAGGCATCATACCCGTCTATGACCCCAGTGTCATCCCCATCCACTAGCTGAATGGGGGCATCATCCATCCTGACTCTAGAATCATTGCATATCTGGAGCCCCGCTCAGTGTAGTACTATCCCAGACAGTCTGAGAGTACTCGTAATCCTTGAGAGAAGGGATCCCCTACTGTAGACCGAACTATCATAAAACTCGGTCATAGCGGTGGAGCTCTACCTCTCCCCACTCCATCCTCAGCCAGAAGACTCACTTGATGCGAGCCAACTCCTGTCCATCCTCTCCCCACCTTGGATGCTCTCTCCATGGCCTCTAGGTGATCTGGTCTAGGATGAGGTCATCTAGCAACCTTCGAGACATCGACAGATCTATCCACCATTGTGACCCTCTCTGGAGCCACCAATAGAAAACTTGGGGTCTCTCTCGGTCAACCCCTATCAGTGGAAGCCCTATCGGCCTCCGCATCGTAATGTGCTCCCAGCACCAAACTTGTAGCAGCGATGTCAAAACTAGACATCGACCTCCCTTGTATACGACCCCGTGTAGGATCCTATACAAGCGGCATAGCACAAAGCTGCCCCAAGAAAATCTATAGTCGTGGTCTCTCATATCGTAGACCACATCTGAGAGTAGCCATGGTAACCTGCATCCACTCTGGTGGCATAGTAGTAAGCCACCTACTACCCTTCCAAAACTTGAGTCAATCGAGATGCCCCAGGCATCTATCGCAATGTCTCGATGTTCACCCCGCCCTTCTCCAGGGTGAAGCTAGGATCTCCGCATAGTCGCATCATGGCATGGCCCTGATTGGCCATAGGAGTCATAAACCGCCCTTGTATGGGGATCCTCAAGATCCTCCATACGTCCTCTAGAGTGGGAGCCATCTCCCCTATCGATAACCAAAAATAGGATGACCTCGGATACCACCTCTCTGCTAGGGCTGTCAGTAGCCCCATGTCTATCGGTATTTGTGGCATCTCTGCCACATGTTGTAGTCTGACCTCTGCCAGTCGGTCTCGCTCCACCTGGTCGAGCGTGGCTACGTCATCTCTGAGTCCCCCGTATTTCCACTCTTAACTTTTTAGTAATCCCCTCTACAAAATAAACAATCAAACAATAAAAATCATCAATAGATAATCATTAAAATCAGTTAAATCAATTTAATCTTCTAAAAACAATGATGATATCATCCACCATTGGATGATATCATCCTAAATTAGGTCAAATCATCCTTGGTAGGATGAAATCATCTCCGATTTCACAACTTGGGGATCGCCCCTTGTTGGACGGGATCGCCCCTATTCCATCGATTTTGCCCCTAGACGAAATCGGCGATCTAGGGACGATTTCGATGAAATTGGGACGATTTCATCCCGACGTCGTCGACGGCCTAAAAATGGCCACGATGCCCCAAAATAGTCAAAATTTAAATAAAAAATTACACAAATCAAATTAAAAACATAATTCACTAGGTTTAGATCCTTACCCGCAACCCGCGTCGGACCTCTATCGATCTGTGCGTTGTTTCTACCATTTTGCTTGCAGAGCTCTAAAAATAGTGAAAATGAATAGTAAAAATGAATTAGGGTTTTACCCTATTTTTCTTAATTTTATTTAAAAACAACAACATTTTTTAAAATTTTGCTTTTCCGCGCTTTTACCTCAAACGTTCGATTTGGGTAAAAACACGGAGGGGGCACCATAGTAAGCAGTTGTACGATTCGACCTAGAATCGTCGTCTAGAAAATTGAGTAAATTTTTGCTTTCTCGTAAAATGGGAAGAACTCGTCTTTAACGCATTTTCTTCGAAAAATTCGCTAAAGAGGGGGCAAAATGTAGCACCCTAAAATTGGCACAGTTAAACCCTTAGTAAAAAGATAAAAATTTGAATTTTAACCCCGAAACCACCCGTTAACCGCTCACCCCATTTTTCGTGCCATTTTTAGGAGTTGTTTTGACCATTGGACGATATCGTCGCCGATCAGACGAAATCATCCCAGATCGGACGAATTCATCTGGAACAGAACGTCCAGACGATTTCATCCCAAAACCAAATTTTCATAATTAGCTTCTATTTTAACAACCTCTCCAACTTGGGCAGAAGCGTGTCTGCATAGTTGGAGATTCCTCCACTGAGGATCTCCCAGATTGGGATGATCCCCAACCTCCTAACCTCCCCCTAATCCTATATAAACTAGGATTTTCTCAGTTTATCCCCCTGGTTGGCTGATCCCATGATTCCCTGATTGATTTTCCCTACCATTTAGTTTTGTTGTGTCAAGACGTCCTATCCACCATTGTTTGCACTCGTAGTTTTAAGTTTTCATTACAGGTTTTCACTGTGCTTCAGTTGGAGAAAGCTCGGATCATCGCAGGCGATTCCAGATGATTTCGGATGATCCTATCATAGATCGGCGATGATCTCGTACGATTGGAGGCGATCTCGACTACAGTTCAGATTAGGGGCAACCAGAGCCCTGAGTTTGCATTCCTCATTTGTCTTCTTTATTTTACTATGCATTAGTTTGATTTATTTTCATTCTGCATCCTGGAGTTCACCTCATCAAGCATAAATGCATGATAAAGTTAAAATAAGTTATTAAAACAATGCATTTCCTTTAATTTGCTATCTAGATTTATCAGTTAGGCATTTATACTATCATTTCTATCATTTTGCATTATTCTAGCAGTAGCATTTTCATTTTTTGGTGTCTATTTCTGTGATTGCAGGTTTATGACGAATTCATCTGATGAATTCGTCAGATCGACGATGATCTTGTCTGATCTCAGATGATCGCCTATGATCTGAGATGATTCTATACAATTGCAGATGATCCTATCATATTCGGGATGATCTGGACTCCTACAAGCTTCAGAATCTTCATCAGACATCCAGAATCAGGTGCATTCTTTCTCATTTCGTATAATATTTACATTTAGGATTCATTCCTACTTTCTGTATTCATATAAATCAACATTTTCATATAGAATAGCTTAGATTCATTCTGGCCAACCTAGGATTATGAATGATCGAGTATAAAATGAACACACCAAAACCATTCTCAACCTAGGCATGGAAACTGCCACTCAAAGTTTCTTGGTGAACCCACCATCCATCAAAAATTCACCCTTATACCCCTCCCCCGAGAGGCGCGACCTTCAAAGGGCCTCTCAGTCCGAGGTATTGTCCCATCCTTCTCGCATCCCCCTTCCGGGCATGGATCCTATAGCCTGAAGGTAAGGATGCAAAAAATTTGGAGCAGTACAGTTACAGATATAACTCTATCAAAAATAGGAACTATGGCTTGTTCTGAGAGGGGAGACTCCTGAGTTGGTGTTGTTGCAATCTCCTTCCCTTTATCTGTATTATGGTTTTTGGAAGCTTCCTGGGAAGTGCTTGGTGTTGCTTCTATTCTGAGGTGAGTACTTTCGAAAGGCCTAACATGTTGCTCTACTATATCTGTAGTTTTGATAGTGACTTCCATTAGATCAATACCCTATTCTTCTATCAACTCTAACAAGGGGTCTTCTTTGATCGCTTGGCCTATTCCTGGTATAATAGGTGCCACAACATCTACCGAACCTTCTCGAAGCCTCCTTAACTCCGTGGGGTAATCATAGGCTTCACAAACCTGTGTGTTGCCCCTCATTTTAGGAGGGAAATCATCCCATACTTTTTGCAAATCTAATCCTTTTTTCCATAGCCTCTAATAAGCTTTCTTCAAAAGCATCTTCGCGGTGTAGTATTCGAGCGTATTCTCTTTTCACCATCATTCTGTTGTATGTTCCTTTTGGGTCATAAAATCTCCAAGTTACCTCATCGAATCCCCTATTATCCAACTCAAACATTCCTTTGAGCAAGGAGGGGTAGCCTAAAAATATAAAATCTCCAAAGCGATAGGGAACATCGAGCCAAGGGACCTTACCATGTTTCTTCACCAACCTCATCTTAGCCTCTTCGGCCACTTGCCTACATAATTCCAAAGCTGCTAGGGATAATGGGTAGTACCTCGGTAGTAATTTAGGGGGAATTTTAGCCCCATATAATCTGATATAAGTAAAACCTTATGTAAAGAAAAAATCCCCAATTTCCTTCTCTTTGATAAAGGCTCTCACCCCTGGCCCTAACCTCTCAGGGACTAATCCTGTTAGAACCCAATGAATTTCTACCATGAAATGATCACAAAACCAGCCCATGTGAGTTCTTCCTTCGTGTATTCTCCAGAAGTTGTTCTGAACATAGGGGTTGTCAATGGCTCTTACTCTTTTACGGGCTTCTTCTCCCAATTGACCCGCTATTAGATGGATAAAAATTGAATATTGTGAAAAATGGGGCATCTCCTGCCTCTGTTCAAAAACTGCTTTTCTTAATTCTACCATTTCTTTATGCATATGGGTACTTAATTCCAATTCCCAGGCGTATATTGGAGTGTTATGTGCCCTATTGCATTGTGCAGCTAAATATAAAACCCTTTTTGTTATTCTACTGAGATCCTGTACTCCCAAAACTATGTTTATCATATCACAAAAATCTTGGACCCATGGCTTAAAGGCATTTTTCCTAATTGGGAATTTTTTGTCTATTTTCTCATGTGTATCAAACAAGTTTTTAAAGACTTCCATATCTATAAACATACGAGATTGGTGTTCGATTACCTGGTCTACCAAAAAGGTGGTATACGCTGTCAATTTGAAAACTTCCTGGATGTGCTTGACCTTAATGCTGAACATCGACCGATTTTTATTGTCTCAAAATATCCTTGTTCTTTCATCATATGCCACTGCCAGCCATGCCATCAAATATAAGGAGAAGTGCACTTTCGGACATACCAGCTTCCCAAGGTTGTTGTTCCATCTATTATTCCTAGGGAAACCCCTGTATTGCAACCTATGAGCTTTATGAAATAAGTCGGCCATTATCCATGGGGTCCGATCATCATTCTCCATTACATGAGAAAAACTATTTATACATGCATTGTCGATTTCGTACTGCTGGGCTGGAGTAGGTCTTTTATCGGCTTTGCACTTCTGAGCAAATTCATACATGGTGGTACCGGGAATATGTGGTCCAGAGATCACAGAGTATGGTGACTTGTTTGTGATGAATTGTACGGCTTCTCTGGTGTCTTCGGGTACAAAAACATCTCCCCATGATGCCATTTTTCTTAAAGTAGCAGATAAGGTCTTTCTGTGACTGCGAAGCTTGAAAATCTTCTTCTCTCTATATTTTTTGCATATCAACTTCTATTCTTAGCTCGCCAGGGTAGTGGCATTGACTATTTTTGTGAGCTCATATACAGGGTGGCGGAATGGGTTCGATAATCTCACATATTTTTTCATTAACACGATGCCACCAACTATTGTTTAAAATTGGCCAAAGAAATTGTGCCAACGCATCCTTTTTTGGGGTTGAGCATTTATGATGGGTAACGTCCTTCATCCTACGTGCCCTGGGACCTTTTGATTTATGTGCCTGTAATCATTAAAACTTCTACTATTCATCGCTAGAACCTTTTAATATGATGTGGAACTGGGATGTGTAATGGGGGTGGCTTTCATTTTGAACCTCGTGCCACCTCGGACTTGAACGATAACTAAATTTTTGGGATCGATTATACTTCGCTCAGGCAACAATCACCCTCGGGATCTTCACAAGATTTGATCTTTGGTGTGAGTGCCTGTTGTTATTATCTCGGATGTCCTTAGCTCTTTTGAGTCAACCGTGATCAAGCTCTACCATCGAATGTGTTTATTTTCTATCGCAACCATGAATATTTGGTTCGCACGCTACCATTGGATTGATTTGTGATGGAGCACATCCATTGATGTCCTGGGACCTTCGATCATCTTTACTCATGTGCACCATTGGATCTGAGTGGAGATGAGTGCCACCATCAGATCTATATTTTATTTAACACTTTCATTTTGCTTTTGACCTTTTTCCACTATCATAGACCTTTGCATCTATTGATATTTGGGCTCGTTTGGGTGTTGTCGTCAGATCTCCTGCAAGGTGCATACTATATAGCCAAAAACAAAAACCCTTTGATTTTGATTAATCATGATTAAGCCAAAAGGGGGAATGATTATTCAACGTATTATACCCTCACTAATTACATAATTAGTTTTCACTTTACCTTCATCTTACCCAGTATTTTATTGTTTCTTCTTTTGGCACGATCGTCAGATCTGGGTTGATGTTGGCACAACCGTAGATCTTGGTCAACCTATGGGTTAGTTACCAAAGGACGCATAATTTTAATTTTTATTAAGCTAAAATGGGGTGATTATCCAATGTATTAGACCCTTATTAATTCATTTTAACTAGTTTAATTAATCTTTCGGGACTTTAAACTTTTTAATGCATCTTTTGTGAGCGTGCCACCATTAGATTAGATCTCGATCGAGCGTTGTTTGATATTTTTAATTAGCTCGATGATTAATCCAAAGGGGGTGCATACCCTTAATGTTGATTTTAATGTGTGATTTAATTGAAACAAGTGCAACCATTGATTTTGAAATTGATTGAGCACTGTCATTCGATCCGTCGGAATTGCTCATGGTTTAACTCAAAGTTTGACCCATGCTGACTTCTTTAAAGTTTTGACTCTTTGGGGAACGTGTAGCCATTGGATCATTTTAAAATCAAGTGCATCCATCCAGATCTATGAAAGCAACATGGTTTTAATCTTTTTATTTATTATTGGTCTTTGAATTAACCCTCAAATTTTATCACAACACGTTCATTGGATTACTTCTTGACGAAGCACTATCGTTAGATCAATGAGAGTTTGCTTGATTTTAATTAAAAATAACCTTAGGTTATAACCTTATTGATTTCATTTTCTTAACCTTCTCTTGACTTATCAGAGCGCATCTGTCCGATTACATCGGGATCAAGCGCGACCCTTGGATTAAATCTAAGGTGCCCGTCTTTTAGTTAAATGGGATGCATGCCCTCATGATTTTAATTAAAGACCTTATTGCTAATTTTAATTTTTTGGGTTTTAGACCAAGGTGTTTAATTAGAGTATTACCTTTGAAAACCTTAGGACTTAAGGGTTTATCTTTTGGTTTAGGCCCAAGGGAAATTTTTCTATGAGGATCGGATTTTTAAATAATCTGATTAATAAAATATTTTCCTTATCCATTTTTGAAGACAATTGAGCATTTTTTAAAAAGGCACATTTTATTAATAACCAAGGTTAGACTTCATCAAACTAACCAATGAAAAATTAAGGTACTCACACCAATTTGAAGAAGCGACCAACATTATTATCATTTTGATTGAAACCAAAAATTTAAATTTAGGGGTTTCAAAGTTGAGTCAAATTTGGCTCCAACATAGGCTCTGACTGGGACAAGGTGTTGAAAACATGAGGCACTTGAGAACCACAGAATCTCCTGGTTTTATTTGCAAAATAAATTGAACAAAAATTAAAAATAATTTGACTGCTAAGTAAAGCTTGAAATACATAAAAGAAACTTTTTCTTCCTCTTTTCTTTCTTTTCTTATTTTTTTATATATATACTGGAAAATTGTATGAACAACATGATATCAAAGTAAATAGAGTATGAAAAATCGTAGATCCTTTTCATTCAATTTGGAAACAAAGGTTAGAATTTTAGAAATCAAATGAGTTTTATTTTGAAATATTGTAATGCTTGTTTTAGCTAAGTCATAAGATATGATTACACAAATTTTTTCACAACCTTTTGCTTCATCATATTTTTGCCCATGTGTGTGTTTGTGCATTCTTTTTTTGGATTTCTAAATATTTCAGAACTTTACCATATCTGAGAAAAATAGTCAAGCCTAATATGTGATTTCACTCTTTAAAAATTTTCACCATTCTGTAGGGCTCCACTGCTAGTCAGGCGTCTATAGCCCCGGTGGAGTTGCTTCTAATCCCATATTAGTTTTACCCTACTACCAATCAAGCGTCTATAGCTCCGGTAGAGGTTTTCCAAGATATCTCGAGCAGTGACTCAGTTTTACTTTATTTTTTATTTTTCTTTCTTGTGAGAGAAGTATTTGGATATATAAGCAAATTGTGCAATAAGTATGCTCGAGTTGAGGATTAGTTTCTGGCTATAAAATATGAGTGTAATGATTTTTGGCTCAACTACCCTCTCAAAGATAACTCAGTTCTTCGGACCTTTGAAGTCACCTTAAGTATCATTTGTAATGTGAGGCTTGACATGATGTTTCAATCAGCTTTGTTTTCTTTCTGTTTTATCTCATATCAAACAACTATTGCATAAACACTCATATTTGAAAAAATTGTAAACCTCATCGAAATCTAAAATAAATCCCCTTTTTTTCTTATTGTTTTTGGTGGAATAAATAGTTAGATATACTCATCAAACTAAGATATCATGTGTACAGTAAACTCAAAATTATTCAAGAACAAAAGAGAAGCTTAACTAATACACAAAATAATAAAATACATCACTCTGTTTTTGGATTTTTGTTTTTCTATTTTTTTTTTTTTATTTTTTTTGTAGTACACCTTCAATAGGGATTGTACATTTTGAGGTGTTGGCCATTAATAGGGATAGCCATTATTTCTCCCTGCAAATTCTGTAGCTTGTATGTATTATGATTGATAACATGGGCAATTTGATATGGGCCAATCCATTTAGGTTCAAATTTACCTTTTTCACCATGCTTATCATTTTTAGGATCCCAATAGATGACTATATCTCCTTGAGAAAAAGGAGTACCCTTAGCTTTCTTATTAAACAATTCCATGGTTTTCTTGGTTTGTTCCATCATTCTATTAAGGGTCTCTCTTCTTTGCTCTTCTAATAGGACAATTTGATCAAGCCTTCTCTGTATGGGATTGGGGTCTTCATGGTCTTGCAATAGGAGGGAAAGTGCTAATTTTTCTATTCTTGGGGGTAACAGGGCCTTCTCTCCATATACCATCTCATAAGGGGTTCTCCCTATGTTTCTTTTGATAGACAACCTATCAGCCCATAAAGCAAATTTCAGTTCATTATCCCATCCTCTTTTATTCTTCCCTAATGACCTTTTCATTCTTGTTATTATGTTTTTATTTGATGACTCAGCTAGGCCATTTCCTTGGGGGTAATAATTAGCAGAATGAGATAATTCAATTCCATATTCAGCACAAAATTCTACCATTTCATATGAAACAAAATACTGTGCATTATCAGTAACCAGTTTTTGAGGAACCCCAAACCTGGTCAAGATGTTTTCTTCTAAGAACTTGATGATAGTGGCAGTAGTAGATGTCCTCAGGGGTGCAGCTTCTACCCACTTTGTGAAGTAATCTATTGCAGTTATGATCCACTTGTGTTGTCCGGATGAATTAGGTTTGATCTCTCCAATCAAATCAATGCCCCATTGGGTGAATGGTGCTTCAATGATTACTGGCTTGAGAGGCATGGCTGCCAGATGCTTCTTTCCTACAAAAACTTGGCAGTTATGACAATTCCTAACATATTTATATACATATTTAAAAATGGAAGGCCAATAATATCCTGCTCTCATAATTTTATTAGCGGTAGCTCTTGGAGCAAAATGTCCCCCACAAAAACCATCATGGAATTCATTGATTATTTTTGGGACTTCATTTTCATATAAATAGACTAATAATACTCCATCAGGGTGTTTCCAATATAGCACACCATTCTGTATATAATATTTTTGAGCTTGAAGCTTGACTGACCTTATTCTGTTTATTGACATGTCTTTAGGGAATGACAGGGTTTGTAAGTATGACAAAATTTCTTCATACCATTTGCACTCAGTATTATTGATTCTTCTAAGATCATATGCCTCATCTATGGTGAGAACATTTTCAAACCCTTCTCTTTCTTTTTTTGCCAACAATTTAGCTAAACCTTGTCCTTTGACAGTTTTAACTATTTTGAATTCAACATCATACTACAAAAGTTTTACCATCCATCTTGCTGGTCTTCCTAATGGTTCTGATTGAGAAAAAATATCTTTTATTGCTATAAAAGGGATGCAGCAGTAAACCTTATTTGAACCAAATATACCTTTGAAGTGTTCTAAAGATTGTATGACTGCATAAGCATGTTTTTCTAGCAAATTATATTTGAGATGTGCTCCTTTTAATCTTGAACTCATGAAGGCTATTGGCCTTTCATTATTTTCATTATCTTTCTATGAAAGAACTGCAGCAATAGAGTGTTCAGATGCATATGAATAGATATTAAAATATTTTGCATAATCAGGGCAACTTAAAGCTGGAGTGGTTGATATGGCTTCTTTGATCTTGTTAAATGCTTCCATATTTTCCACTGTCCATTTTATTTCTCCAGTTTTCTTAACCATGTCATTTATGGGTTTGGTCATTTCTGCAAAATTTGGGACAAATATTCTGATGAAATTTATCTTGCCAAAGAATGACCTGACTCCTTTTAAATTTCTAGGAGGGGGAATTTTGGAAATGGCTTCAATTCTGTCTGGATCAATGCTTATTCCTTTTTCTAAAACTATATGTCCTAACAACTTTCCTTGTGTAGTCCCAAATATGCATTTCTTGGGATTCAAAGAAATTCCAAATTCCTTACACCGAGAAAAAACTATAGTTAAATGTTCTAGATGATCTTCTGGATTTTTAGAAAATACTGTGATATCATCTAAGTATACAACTACAATTTTGAACATTAATCCTTTAAAGGCAAAGTCCATTGCTCTTTGAAAAGTAGCACCTACATTCATTAGTCCAAAAGGTATCCTTAAATATTCAAATGTGCCCCAGGGTGTAGTGAATGTTGCCTTATGTCTATCTTCTGGATTTATTTGAATTTGATTGTACCCTAAAAATCCATCTAACAGAGACAATCTTGTTGAACCAACTACTGCTTGCAATAATTGTTCCATGTTGGGTAATGGGTAATTGTCTTTTAATGAACTCTTGTTTAAATTTCTAAAATCTACACAAAGTCTAATATCCCCATTCTTTTTTTTGATTGGTACTAAATTGGATATCCATGAAGAAAATCTTACCTTTCTGATTATTTTGGAATCCAGTAACTTTTGTACCTCCTTTTGCATTATTGGGTGCAGAGTTGGATTGTATTTCCTTTGTTTCTGTCTGAATGGCTTGGAATCTTCCTTCAAAGGTATTATGTGAGTCATTACATCTGTCTTGAATGTTTTGAGGTCTTCATAAGTCCAAGAAAAATGTTCTTTGTTCTTTTTCAAGAAACTAATATATCCAACCTTTTCTTTAGCAGGTAAAGCCATGTCTACTTTCACTATTCTGGGCTCTTTCATTGAACCAATGTTAATATCTTCAGATATTACTTCTCTGCATAAAGGTTTATAGGCTTTGTCAAAATCATCAAATAGACTTTCTAGAGAAACTAATCCTTTGGGTATCTTATTAGTTTTCAATTGGATTACTTCTACTGGCTCTCCTATTTGATCTTTTAGCTCTTCTTCATCTTTTTCATCACAGATTACATCTGCATACTGATTTTGTAGAGTCATAAAATCTTTAATATCTATATCATCTTGAAAGACCTATAGATAGACTATGTTATCTGGTACAAAAGGTTTATAGACTGAGATAGTTGGAAATCTATCCATATATTCTGTAGTTATCTCTAGGTGATCTAGACCTGAGGCATTCATAGCTAAAATATCTACAACATGATTTTGTTCTCTAGGAATATATGATATATTGAAAGCTAAAAATTTATCAATTTCTTCCAATACTACATTTCTATATTGCTTAAGCCTAGGATGTTTAGTCTGATATTTACCTTTGATCTATAGTATAATAAGCTCTGCATCCCCTGTTACAGTCAAGTAGTTAATACCTAGCTCTTTTGCTTTCCTTAGCCCTAATAGTAAAGCTTCGTACTCAGCTACATTGTTTGTGCAAGGAAATTGCAATCTGTAAGGAATACTAAGGTAGTTTCCTTTAATATCAATCAAATTTACACCTGCACCTGCTCCAGATTGGGATTTAGCTCCATCAAAAGACATGGTCCACATTTCTTGAGTCAAAACTCTATCTGATTCCTCATCTACTATTTTTATATCTTCTGGATCCATGTTCTTTGCTTCTGGTACTTCCACCAGGAATGGGTTGTGCCATATTGAATAAACTCCCATCCCTTTTTCTTCCATAGAGTTTACTAAGTTAATCATGGTTTCATCTATTTGAATTAACTCTATGGAGTGTTTGTTGAATGGTTCCCTTCTCAAAATTATATTCTCCTTATCTGATATTGGGATTGTAGCATAGGACCAGTCCAATTGAATTGAACCTCCTAGTTGTTCTGCCCAATGTCTACTGAGTAATAATGAGAAAAATGGGTCAACGTCAACTACTGCAACATCCATGACAATGCCCTTTTTGGGGTGTTGATCTAGGAAAACTAATAATCCAGTTATCACCCCTACATAAGGAATTTGTCTACTATCCATTACAAAAATAGGGGCAGAATCTCTAGTATAGATTAATCCCATTTGGTCAGCTATTAGCTTAGGCATGATATTATGTGAAGCTCCACTATCTAGCATGCAATTATGAATCACATATCTTTCCCCTTCATCTGAATTATATCTTAATGACACATAGAAGGGTCTGACAGAGGATGGTGATCTTGTATCATGTTGATTTTGTCTAGCAACATGGCAAGTTGGGTCTTCTTTTAGTTCTACTAATCCAAATGCTCTGTAGACTTGTTCTCTGTATCGTTGAACTTTCATAAGTTCTCCAAATGTGATATTAACCTTTTGCTTACTGAGTTCTGACCCAACATCAAATTCTATCTTCTTTATATCCAATGGTTTATTACTTTCTTCTTTGGGAATCTCTTCCTCTGATTCTATTACTTCAGGAGTAATCTTTTTAGGGTTCCTATCAATTTTCTCTTTACTGATATTTTTATTGGTGAAAGTTTATTTTCTTGTTTCACTTGTAGATGCTTTCTCTGTCCTTTCAGGGACTGTTCTATTCCTTAAATTTAGAACATGGGTTGCCTCTAATTCTTCAACCTCTTGAGTAGTGGGGATTAATTTCCCTTGCTTCATCTTATCATATCTTGACTCATGTGATTTCTGCAAGATTTTAGTTCCTTCAGTTACTAAAATTTGAGGATGATGATTTGAAGCATATTTATCCATGTCTTCTTCAAACAACCTTTCTCTGGATTCATCTTCAATGGACCAACATGCATTGATTCTTATATCCTCTTCTAATTCTGCATGCATATCTACATTACGCTGATCACTTAGGTGAATTCCACATGCATCAAGGTTATGAGGTGCATCACAAGTAGAGAAAAAATAAGGAAAACCTTCTGCTACATTGGCATATGGCATCGGGTTAGGGACATTGTTCTGATCCCTATCAGAATCTCTATTTTTCTAGCTATTATTCCCATTACCTCTATTCCTATTTCCTTCTTCAAAACCATTGTTGTTTCCCCAATTCTTATTGTAATTTTTCTTAAAGGGGGATGGTTGTCAATATGTGGTCACTCTGTTTGTGAAGATTCACCATTATTTCCATTTCTTTCAATTCTTGCTAACCTGTTACTCATGTTGTTGAACATTTCTATCATCTGACTAGTCAACTTCTCCATAGGATCAATTTTAGTTCTTCTTTGTATATCAAAAGCCACTCTCTTAGGTTTTCTCTCAGGCATGTTAACTTCTAAAGAATAAGGCTTCATCTTACCACTGTCAAGCATATTTCTTTCTATATCCATTGCTTTTTCCATACAACCATCAATGGTAGTGGCTTGTTCTTGCCTTAATTCATAGTTAAACTCTCCTTGAAAAGCATTCTTATAAAAACAAATAGACTGAATATCACTAGGCCTGAGGTTGGCAGGGATTTTGTTCCTAGTCTTTGAAAATCTTGTGTTAAAATCACTAACAACTTCATTTTCTTTCTTCTTCATAGTGGCTAGCTCAGTTAACAATGATTGTTCATTTTTCCTTTCACCATACTTCTTTAGGAACACCTCTTCCATTTTGGTGAAGTCTGGGATATCATTGTTAGGAAGAGAATTAAACCATTCTCTGGCATATTTTTCTAAAGTCTGTAGAAATAGTCTTAATACTACATCTTCATGTTCAACTTCCAGACTATCCATTGCATATAAGAAACTTTTGATATGATCCTCTCCAGTTACTGCATTGTTTCCTAAAAACTTAGGGAGGTATTTGTGAGCTTTACTGGGTAAGGCATTTAAATTTACTGGTAATGCAAAAGGCCTATATCTATTAGTTCTCCATAAATGAACATTAACCTGGGCCATTGCTATTGTAGAATTCAATTTCACAGTTGTAGTACCTACAGTGGTATGGGTCTGGGCAGCTTGAATGTAAACTGATGGATTATCTACCTTTGAATTATTATTACGTGTATCTTCTACAACAAAATTCAAATTTCTATCTACAACAGAATTTAAATCATCTTCTATAGTGATATCAGTAGTAATAGTATTCTAAATTTTCTTTACGTACCTTTTACCGCTAGAATTTAATCTACTACTATAAATAGTATTCTTAAAAAGTGGAGTTTTCTGGGTATGTATAAATACCTCTGGATTCTCGAGTTCTAGAAATAGCTCCTTACCACTTCTCTTGGTGTTAGCCAACACGTTCTGTTCTCTCCTTTTTATTTTTTTCTTCTGGGTTCATCCATAGAGTCACCAACACTAGGGTGCAGAAAGAACAACATACGCTTTTATCAAGAATGCTTGATATTATCACTCATCCTCACAAGAGTCAGTTCTTGGGATAAATCAAGAAAATCAAGAAACCAAAATTTCAAGAAGATCAAGAAAAATAAAATTCAAGAAGATCAAGAAATGTAAAGAAAATAAGATTGAAAAACATGGGTAATAAAGAACGTAGAAAATGTAAAAATTAAGACAAACATTCTCTATTCCAACTGGCCACCCATTGATTTAAAGATAATGTCATTCGGAGAAAAACTTTTAAGAAGGTCATTAACTCTTTCTATCAAGTCCTCCCCGACAATGGTGCCAAAAAACTATTGGAACCAATTCTTGCATCCGTAGGATTTTGATTATCATGCTACAAGAATCCATTTGAAACCAACGAGCTATTACAGGCTCTGGTCGACCTGCCTCATTGTTCTACTAAACACAAATATTGCTAAAGAAAACTACAGAATGGGTAAGGAAACCCCAACGGTAATTCTATGACTAAACCTCTAATTACACGCTCCAGATTTATATTATATTATATGTATTTAAAATGACCAAGCATGAAAACAACCATTTGTTATGCCTTATGTAGACCGGTGCCTAGATTCATTGGGTTGTTATAGCAATTTAACAACAATTTTAATATGAAATAGAAAGAAGGGGAGAAGGAAAATTGGCATTCTTAATCTCATTCAAATATCACAATAAAATCAAGAGTTAACCAATGAAAGAAACGTATATAATGTGTTCAAATAATGTAACCCATTACATAGTGACACACAGTCTTGAGACAAAGATATGACAAGAATAAAATTCAGAATTGTATTGATTTCATAAAATATTACATGCAGAGTGGGCGAAATGCCTTTTAACTCTATTTTTCTCAAAGAAATACATCAATACAATGAAGAGGACTCTGTTCAAATAATGTAACAGGTCTCTCCAACTCTCCTTGTTCCAATATGGTAATCATAGAGTCTCTAAATCCTAGGCTCAAAAAGGTAGGAAATGATCTCAGCTTCTTGAGCACTTTCCTATCACAATCCTACAAAGCAAAGGGAAGAATAAGAAATGAGAAAGGAAAATAGACATAGAAGGGGATACAACAACACAACTAATAGGGCACTCAAGTATACCTCTTAGAAAAAATGCTATTCTCTAATTGCTTGATGTAGAATCTATCCACAACTGCTTCTTCTTATAGCCTCTGGTTCTTGATTCTATTATTTCTAGTTTATTTCTGGCCTTACACTTGTCTTCATCTGATTTGATCTCCAAAATTGGTACAACTGGCTTCCACTATCTTTCCCTGCTTGAAATGAACTCTTCTCTTTGACCTTTTCAAATAGTAGTTTATTTTAACCAGTGATGGTGGTCTTGGGAGAACCCATTTCCTCTTGTACCACCTCCTTCACAACTGTTCCCAATGTTTCTTTTTGGACTGTCTCTTTAACTACTTTAGAGATTTTTTCTGTTAGCTCAGGATTTTGTTGTGATGAACCTATTTCCAGATGCTGATCGGGAGTTCTAATTTCCTTCCCTTTTTGGACTTTTTGTAACTTTTCTATTTGCTCAGTCATCAATCTCCATACCTCTGTGTCAAATGTGGCTGCAATCCTCAGCATATTCATTTCCTACAAAATTATGTTCTTCTGTATGGTAATATTGGGTGCGTTCCTTTCATACTGAAAGAGTAACATCTCTACAGTGTTTACCATGAGTGTTGTTTGTCTAATCATTTCTGCTTCATCACCTGGTTCACACTCGAACCTTTCAATGATGCTTTTGAACACTTCTTCTATATCTGTGGCCACTAAGCACTGGTCTAAGGATAAACCAATGTCTGCCAATCTGTCTATTGCATCTTTTATCAAATCATCCATTTCATTCACAACATTGACCCATATTTCCCGGTTTGCTCCAAATAGGGCTGCTTTAAAGAACTCAAAATTGAGCTGGATTTTGCTACCATCATTTGTTATTATTTCTTGTCCCTGCAACTCTTCAAAATGATCTCCTATAAAATCCAAGGTAGGGTGAATGATTTCAAAATCTTCTTCTCTTTCTTGCATCAAGGTGAGAATTTCTTGAGTAGTTATTTGAATCACCCTTATTTGTCTGAACATTTCAGTAAAGCCCTTGGCATGAGCTCTTATCTTCATTGACATATTTTTCTTCATTGTATTAAGATAATAAGCATGATCTTGAATTTTTACCATCGAAGGGGGTTGGGTACTGGAGGCATCTCTTCGGTTTAATTCTTCTTGTTGCTTATTTATTAATGCCTTTAGCTCTACCTTTTCCTTTCCCTCTTTCTCCAATTGTTTCCTTAGCTCTGTAATTGTTCCCATGAATTGATCTATGGCTTGATTTTGCATTGCTTTGACAACTTTGGCCACTTCACCTTCTTTCCCTAGTATTGATGAGCCCCCTGTTTCTTCATTGACTCTGATGACTAGTGGGTCTTGTAGAGCAGGAAGATTTATCTCTGCAATATCTGATATAGGTACCTCTGATTTATATTCTTCTATGAATTGTCCTCCTATATTCCCCATCCCTGCTACTAACTACAATTCTTGTTCATCTACAATAGTGAAGGTAGTCTGTTCATCTGTTCTTTCCAAAACAACCTTTGTAGAGGGTAAAGATAATCTGGGTTTCTTCTTTTCCATAGGAGTTACCTCTTCTTGGTTCTTCACTAGGTGACTTCGAAAAAGGCCACCCAATCCACCAGTTCTCCTAGGATTCATTTGTATTACTGATGGAATTTTAATCTCCTATCCCTTTATTGTTATAGTGGCAGGGACAGCCATGGGTGCCAATTTCTTTACACTTGTTATAGTTAGAACTCTATCAAAAATAGGAACTATGGCTTGTTCTGAGAGGGGAGACTCCTGAGTTGGTGTTGTTGCAATATCCTTCCCTTTATCTGTATTCTAGTTTTTGGAAGCTTCCTAGGAAGTGCTTGGTGCTTCTATTTTGAGGTGAGTACTTTCGGAAGGCCTAACCTATTGCTCTACTATATCTATAGTTTTGATAGTGACTTCCATTAGATCAATACCCTGTTCTTCTATCAACTCCAACAAGGGGTCTTCTTTGATCGCTTGGCCTGTTCCTGGTATAATAGGTGCCACAACATCTACTGAACCTTCTCGAAGCCTCCTTAACTCTGTGGGGTAATCATAGGCTTCACAAACCTGTGTGCTGCCCCTCATTTCGGGAGGGAAATCATCCCATACTTTTTGCAAATCTAATCCTTTTTCCATAGCCTCTAATAAGCTTTCTTCAAAAGCATCTTCGTGGTGTAGTATTCGGGCGTATTCTCTTTTCACCATCATTCTGTTGTATGTTCCTTTTGGGTCATAAAATCTCCAAGTTACTTCATCGAATCCCCTATTATCCAACTCAAACATTCCTTTGAGCAAGGAGGGGTAGCCTAAAAATATAAAATCTCCAAAGGGATAGGGAACATCGAGCCAGGGAACCTTACCATGTTTCTTCACCAACCTCATCTTAGCCTCTTCGACCACTTGCCTACATAATTCCAAAGCTGCTAGGGATAATGGGTAGTACCTCGGTAGTAATTTAGGGGGAATTTTAGCCCCATATAATCTGATATAAGTAAAACCTTCTGTAAAGAAAAAATCCCCAATTTCCTTCTCTTTGATAAAGGCTCTCACCCCTGGCCCTAACCTCTCAGGGACTAATCCTGTTAGAACCCAATGAATTTCTACCATGAAATGATCACAAAACCAGCCCATGTGAGTTCTTCCTTCGTGTATTCTCTAGAAGTTATTCTGAACATAGGGGTTGTCAATGGCTCTTACTCTTTTACGGGCTTCTTCTCCCAATTGACCCGCTATTAGATGGATAAAAATTGAATATTGTGAAAAATGGGGCATCTCTTGCCTCTGTTCGAAAATTGCTTTTCTTAATTCTACCATTTCTTTATGCATCTGGGTACTTAATTCCAATTCCTAGGTGTATATTGGAGTGTTATGTGCCCTATTGCATTATGCAACTAAATATAAAACCCTTTTTGTTATTCTACTGAGATCCTGTACTCCCAAAACTATGTTTATCATATCACAAAAATCTTGGACCCATGGCTTAAAGGCATTTTTCCTAATTGGGAATTTTTTGTCTATTTTCTCATGTGTATCAAACAAGTTTTTAAAGACTTCCATATCTGTAAACATACGAGATTGGTGTTCGATTACCTGGTCTACCAGAAATGTGGTATACTTTGTCAATTTGAAAACTTCCTGGATGTGCTCGACCTTAATGCTGAACACCAACCAATTTTTATTGTCTCAAAATGTCCTTGTTCTTTCATCATATGCCACCACTAACCATGCCATCAAATCTGAGGAGAAGTGCACTTTCGGACATACCAGCTTCCCAAGGTTATTATTCCATCTATTATTCCTAGGGAAACCCTTGTATTGCAACCTATGAGCTTTATGAAATAAGTCGGCCATTATCCATGGGGTCCGGTCATCATTCTCCATTACATGAGAAAAACTATTTATACATGCATTGTCGATTTCGTACTGTTGGGCTAGAGTAGGTCTTTTATCAGCTCCACACTTCTAAGAAAATTCATACATGGTGGTACCAGGAACAGGCGGTCCAGAGATCACAGAGTATGGTGACTTATTTGTGATGAATTGTACGACTTCCCTGGTGTCTTCGAGTACGAAAACATCTCCCCATGATGCCATTGTTCTTAAAGTAGCAGATAAGGTCTTTCTGTGACTGCGAAGCTTGAAAATCTTCTTCTCTCTATTTTGTATCAACTTTTGTTCTTAGTTCGCCAAGGTAGTAGCCTCGACTATTTTTGTGAGCTCATATACAGGGTGGTGGAATGGGTTTGATAATTTCACATGTTTTGTCATTAACACGATGCCACCAACTACTGTTTAAAATTAGCCAAAGAAATTTTTCCAATGCGTCCCTTTTTTGGAGTTGAGCGTTTATGATGGGTAATGTATTTCATCCTACGTGCCCTGAGACCTTTTGATTTGTGTGCCTATAATCATTAAAACCTTTGCTATTCATCACTAGAACCTTTTAATCTGACATGGAACTAGGATGTGTAATGGGTGTGGTTTTCATTTTGAACCTCATGCCACCTCAAACCCGAATGATAACTAAATCTTTGGGATCGATTATACTTCACTTCAGGCAACAATCACCCTCGAGATCTTCACAAGATTCGATCTTTGGTGTGAGTGCCTGCTATTATTATCTTGGATGCCCTTAGCTCTTTTGAGTCAACCATGATCAAGCTCTACCATCGGATGTGTTTCTTTTCTATCATAACCATGGATCTTTGGTTCATGCGCTATTGTTGGATTGATTTGTGATGGAGTGCATCCGTTGATGTCTCGGGACCTCCAATCATCTTTACCCATGTGCACTATTGGATCTGAGTGGATATGAGCACCGTCGTTAGATCTATATTTTATTTAATACTTTCATTTTGCTTTTGTCCTTTTGCCACCATCATAGACCTTCACATCCGTTGATCTTTGGGCTCGTTTGGGCACCGCCATCAGATCTCCTGCAAGGTGCATACTATATAGCCAAAAAAAAAACCCTTTGATTTTGATTAATCATGATTAAGCCAAAAGGGGGAATGATTATTCAACGTATTATACCCTCGCTAATTACATAATTAGTTTTCACTTTACCTTTGTCTTACCCAGTATTTTATCTTTGTTTCAGTGCGACCGTCAGATCTGGGTCGATGTTGGTGCGATCGTAGATCTTGGTCAACCTGTGGGTTAGTTACCAAAGGATGCATGATTTTAATTTTGATTAAGCCAAAAGGGGGTGATTATCCAACGTATTAGACCCTTATTAATTTGTTTTAACCAGCTTAATTAATCTTTCGAGACTTTAAACTTTTTAATGCATCTTTTGTGAGCGCGCCACCGTTAGATCAGATCTCGATCGAGCGCTGTCGTTCGATATTTTTAATTAGCTCGATGATTAATCCAAAGGGGGTGCATACCCTTAATGTTGATTTTAATGTGCGATTTAATTGAAACAAGTGCAACCGTTGATTTTGAAATTGATTGAGCGTTGTCGTTCGATCCGTCGAAATTGCTCATGGTTTAACTCAAAGTTTGACCCATGCTGACTTCTTTAAAGTTTTGACTCTTTGGAGGACATGCAGTCATTGGATCATTTTAAAATCAAGCGCATCCATCCAGATCTATGAAAGCAACATGGTTTTAATCCTTTTATTTATTATTGGTCTTTGACTTAACCCTTGAATTTTATCACGAAAGCGCATTCGTTGGATTACTTCTTGATGAAGCGCTGTCGTTAGATCAATGAGAGTTTGCTTGATTTTAATTAAAAAGAACCTTAGGTTATAACCTTATTGATTTCATTTTCTTAACCTTCTCTTGACTTATCGAAGCGCATCCAGTCCCGATTACATCTGGATCAAGCGCGACCCTTGGATTAAATCTAAGGTGCTCATTTGTTAGTTAAATGGGGTGCATGCCCTCATGATTTTAATTAAATACCTTATTGCTAATTTTAATTTTTTGGGTTTTAGACCAAGGTGTTTAATTAGAGTATTACCTTTGAAAACCTTAGGACTTAAGGGTTTATCTTTTGGTTTAGGCCCAAGGGAAATTTTTCTATGAGGATCGGATTTTGGGTTAAATAATATGGTTGAATTTTTATTGCCTAATTCATTTCTGAAGACAATTGAGCTTTTATAAAAAGGAACATTTTATTAATAACCAAGGTTAGACTTCATCAAACTAACTAATAAAAAATTAAGGTACTCACACCAATTTGAAGAAGCGACCAACCTTATTATCATTTCGATTGAAACCAAAAAATTAAATTTAGGGGTTTCAAAGTTGAGTCAAATCTGGCT
Source organism: Wollemia nobilis (assembly GCA_028583015.1). Classification (NCBI taxonomy): domain Eukaryota; kingdom Viridiplantae; phylum Streptophyta; class Pinopsida; order Araucariales; family Araucariaceae; genus Wollemia; species Wollemia nobilis. Next base: position 1,731,944 of record JAQPPZ010001190.1, on the reverse strand, counting down.
CCAACATGCATGTTTGGCATAACTTCAGGAAAGATCTTAGGATTCATCATTTCAAAATAAAACATCGAAGTTGATCCAAAAAAGTTCAAGGCTATTCTAGAAATGCATCCCCCTACAAACATCAAAGAGCTAAGAATATTTCAGGGCAAGGTAGCATCGATAAAGCGATTTATCGATCAATTATCAGATAAATGTCGACCCATGAATCGACTGCTACACAAGGGGCCCCATTCAATTGGGACGAGGACTGTCGAGTAGCCTTTGATAAATTTAAGCAATACTTGGCAATGTCGCTAGTGCTAGCTCCACTAAGGCCAGATGAGCCATTTTTGCTATATATATCGACAACCGACTTTGCATTAGGGACCATGTTAGCCTAAAAGAATGTGCAAGGCAAAGAGAAAGCCATATATTATATTAGCAAAACCTTGGTAAGTTATGAGATAAGATATGCATATGTTGAGAAGCTTTGTTTAGTAGTAGTGTTCGCTACAAAAAAATTTTGGTACTACATGCTAAGTCATACTACATATGTAATATCAAAACAAAATCCTTTGAAGTACATGATGAGCAAGACATCTCATATTACATGTACTGCAAAGTGGATCATGCTACTAACAAAATTTGATCTAGAATTCATAAGCCACAAGTCCATTAAGGGACAATTCATAGTTGATCAGCTGGCTGAGGCACCATTGTCAAATAGTAGGCCTCTTAACATCGAGCTTCTGGATTATGTGGTCTTTGTCATATCCGAAGCTCCCAAACCTGAAGAACCAAAACATAATGCTGATATTACTTTGTTCTTTAATGGTTTGAAGTGTGAGCAAGGGGGTGGTGTAGGAATAGTGTTTGTCATGTCGTAAGGAGCTCCAATGCCCTTGTCATTCAAATTAGACTTTCCTTGCACCAATAACAATGCTGAATACGAAGCCCTACTCTTAGGCCTCCATATAGCTTTCGCCATGAACATTAAAAGATTAAACATCTTTGGCAACTCCTTGCTCATAGTCAACCAAGTTAAGGGGCTCTTTTAATGTCGATGTCCCGTGTTGAAATCTTATAAAGATATTATTGTTACATATTTGGCTAAGTTGAAATGGTATGACATCGAGGCAATCCTTCATTTGTCAAACAGGTTCACATACACCATGGCATATTTGGGATCCTTAATCCCTCAGAACCCATCTGTCGATTTTACTACCATTCATGTTAAAACGCTCTCACATCCTATAGCAGAGGGTGAAGCCTTTTATAATAAAGTGTCAATCAACATGATTAGCATAGAACCAAAAGCTGAATGGTTCTACAGAGCTGAAGACTTTCTAAAGAAGGTGCCTTGGGGGTCATTAACCTCTCAAAGTCCAATGGGAAGTGGTATTACCATTCACCACAAGGTTGTTTTCCAGTCTGCATTTATACATGTAAATACGTAGGGGGAGAAAGTCATCTTGGCAATCGAAGTTGAGGCTTACCAAAGTTGGATGTCACAAATACAAGACTTCTTAAAACTTGGTTTGATCCTAGAGGTATTATTGTGTGCTGCAAGATGCACATTCAAGCAGAAAGTGACTAAATATGTCTTTCTAGGAGATATTTTGTACCATAAAGGCTACGATGGAGTTCTCCTTAATTGTATAGATCCCCAAGAGGCATCTTGGGCGATTTCACAAGCTCATGACGGTACATGTCATGGCCATTTCAATGGCATGGCCATCGTCAAGCGCATCCTTCAAATGGGTTACTATTGGCCCACTATGGAGAAGGATTGCAATGTGTATGTCAAAAAATGCACCAAATGTCAGCATCATGATAATATTATGCACTTGCCATCGTAGGCCTTATAGCCCATCCAAGCGGCTTGGTCATTTTCTCAATAGGGACGATCTCATCGAGAATATCTCCCCCTCATCATCAGGTCAGCATACATTTATTATTATGGCTACTAATTTTTGTACAAAATGGGTGGAAGCAATACCCTTAAAAATGACAACTGGAGCTTGCATAGCAGAGTTTATACTCGAGCATATCATATGTCATTTTGGGATTCCATCCAAGATAGTTTCGGATAATGGAATGTCATTTAAGAACAAAACTATGAGAGCTTTGACGTCTAAGTATAGAATCAAACACAATTTTGTGACTCCATACTATCCATAGGTAAACGGGTAGGTTGAAGCTTCAAATAAGACAATGGTTTCCATATTGAAAAAGACGATACAAGAACACTACAAATATTGGCATATTTAGCTGCCCCTTACATTATGGGCTTACAGGACTAGCATTTGGACACCTGCTAGGGAAACTTCATTTTCACTAGTATATGGCGCTGAGGCCATTATGACCTTAGAGTTGGAAATTCCAATGCTATGCGTCACATTGAAAGAGTTCATTGATGATGACACTGCATGACAAGCTCACCTGGATCAATTGACATTGCTTGATGAACATCGCATGAATATCCTGGATCATCTCCACGTTTATCAAGAGTGATTAAAACGAGCTTATAATAGCAAAGTCCATCAGATATACTTTGAGGTTGGGGATCTTGTGATGAAAGAGAACCAACAGAACTCCAATTTTTTGCTTGATATGTGAGATAAATTCATGGCTAATTGGCTAGGACCTTATATCATATCTAAAAATATTGGTCTGGGTACCTATTGCCTAACATCGCTAGGGGGTGTTGAAGAGCTTTAACCTCTCAAAATCATCCATATTAAGGCGTTCTATGCTTGAGAATGTAGCAAAAGGCTCCAAGGGTTCTTAAAATCGCTTGGTCATCCCTAAAATTTCCAAAGGTGCTCATAATCCCTTTGGTCAATCCAAAAATACCCCGAGGGTTTGCTTAAAAATGCTTGATCAATCCTAAAAGGCACCAAGGGTTACTAAAATTGCTTGTTCATGTCAGTAAAAGGCACCGAGAGTTTGCTCAAAACTACTCGGTCAACCCCATAAAAGCCCGAGGATTTACCAAAAACCACTCGATCATCCTAAAAGGCCCTAAGCTCTCTTGTGAGTAGTTTGGTCAATCAAAAAGCTCCAAATGCACTCATAAGCTCTTTTGTCAATCCAAAAAGGCTCCAAGGGTTATTAAAACTGCTTGGTCAAAGCCAAAAGGCTCCAAAGGCATGTACTCATCGTTTGGTCAAATATAAAATTTCAAAATCCATAAAAATTGGAAAAATATCAAAAATCAAAAAAACATTTGCATTTCAGTTACATCATTGCATTTCATGTTCCACATGCATTTCATCATTGCAATGCATATAGGCATTCTTCATCTGTTACATTCCACAATAGAATAGATTATGTTTGTCAGTTTTACAAATGACACCACTGTGTTTCAATCATGCACCTCTGCATTTATCATAATCCATCATTCATGTGAGTAATTGTGTTTTTCAACATAGCCCATAATGTTGCTATGAATAATATACTATGGTTTTTCGGTCATTCAACTATACCTAGAGGTCTTCTCAAGAGTTGATAGAAAGCTTGCTTTGATTTTGTAGTTGAGGTCTAGTTAGTATAACCCTTAGCATATCAGAATTCTATCACTAATCAACAAATTGAAAAATCCTAATAAGGACTAGGGGATGATGAAAGCCATGAAGTAGGACTAGGTATCTTGAGGCAAAAATATTTATTCTCACTTATCCCCCTATGCGGATGGTACAAGAAATGTTGATAATTAGAAAAAGGACAAGTTTGTTACCTACCTAGAATCCCTTGTTTACATTAAAATGAGCAATATCCCAGAGTGATATCCCACATCAATCCTCAATATTGATACCCTAGATCGATATCATAGATAGACATCCCATATTGATATCCTATTCTGATATCATAGATTGATATCCTAAAATTGATATCCCAGAAATAGTTCCCCAAAGGAAGTTTCTGAAGCAAATTATAAAATGTAAAATTCTAGAAGGTCAAGTCAAATTAGTATCAAATCCCTTGCTCAAGAAAAATAAAGAAAATAAATATAAAGAAAAAGGAAAGAAAGCACAAAATAAATAGTGATTATTGTCACTAAAGTACAAAAATAAATAGTGATTGTTATCACTTTATATGAGCAAGTATCCCAAAAAATTAAAGAAAATAAGGGAGCGAACTTGAATCCATGGAATTGTCAACACTACTGTACCTTATGCATGATGATATGTCAGATGCATTAGCATTACACTTATCTATAGAGCAATTTTTTAATATGGAAGAGCTAGCTTCAGGTGTCCTGTATCACCTAGTGGTTTAGTCCAACTAAAGTTTAAACCTAGGATCGGATAAACATTTGCGGACCCCCAATCTTAGAAATGGGCTGAAAAAATCCCACCTGACATTGGGGTATGCTTGTGCCTTATCTTAAATATATTCATGTGCACACACAGGGATAATGAACAGTTAGGGCCTATCCTAGAGAAAGCCTTATATTTCAAAAGTCTATTATGGCTAGTATACAACTTTTGATAAGTCAAATAGGGTGTTTGAGTCTCATGGAAAACCCTCAAAAAAATTATCCAAAAATAGCACCAAATACCAAAGATCACAAACCATCAAAAATAAAATTCATTCAATCATCAAACTGTAAAGTATCAAATCCGTGATACATCATTACATTGAGCAAAATCAAGATATAGGATAGATACCAGATGGATATCAAAAACAATATTTAGATGGCCACTGACTATATTGTTCATATCTTTCAAATTACAAAAATAATATAGAATGCCATATTATATCATTCGCATAATACCGCTGCATATCATTGCATTTCATATATGGGTGATTAATTGATTAAATTCTTGTAATGAGGATTTTCAATTACAGTCATGATTTTTACACATCCTGTGGTGTCGTCCATTATATTGTTAAACACATATCACATTCATTCCTTGTGTTTTAAGTGATTAAAGTATACAGGTTCATTTACATAATATTACCATCGTGTAAATAATGCATTACATATATTGCACCAGCATAGCGTGACATCGTCGTAAATTAAATGCATACAATAAAGAAAAATTAAATATGCATTTAAAATAAAACATCGCATCCATATGCATACATCATAAATAACACATCTAATAATATAGATCACTGTGTATCATCATCATCATAAATCAAATAGATATCTACTACATGTCATCCATACATCACATCACATAAGCATAACATCAATATGAACATCTGCATCCATGTGCATAACATAAACATAAAATCTAAAATAAACAAGTACACATAATGATCCAAAATTATCAATCTCATATATATATATATGTGTGTGTGTGTGTGTGTGTGTGTGTGTGTGTGGAAAAAAAGAGTACATCAGGAATAGATCCCAAATGATCACAGGCTACAAATGCATAGGTCCTCGACCTTACACTCAAAATGGTACAATGAGTATCTCTGAATATCTGTACTAAGGGCCTGCATCCCTAGTCTGTGATACACATTTGTTGCCTCTGCCACCCCTATGAGTCCTTTGAGAGATAGCATCCTGAGTGCTTGAAGATCTATGCGTCCTCTCGGTCCTAGGCATCCTGTGGCTTGAACTGGCGATCGACCATCCTATCTCCCTGGTCCTAGTCTAGGATATACTCTTATGGATCCCTATGGTGTGAGTATCCTCTGGTACCTCCAAATCACTTAGTAAAATATAGCCCTCCAACTGGGAGATGTGAGCTACATACCCATCCTATCGATCATTACCCTCCTCCACTAGGAAACGAAGCCTCCAGATCTTAGCCATAGGGTCATGACCGACTGATAGTAAAGTAGATTATATCATAGGAGGCACCATGGTAGTCTATGTATATGAGGGCTCTATCCTCGCATCTAAAGTCCCCCATACCTGTGAGCTACTATAAGTTGTACCTACAGTGTAGTAATCTCTATATCCTTGTGGCGTAGCTGGCTCCTCAAAGTGCCAATTTGAGTCTGTAAGCCCACCACCTGAGCTAGTAACTGGCCAACCTCACTATCAGGAGGTACCTCACCCTCCTCAACTATGTCCTCATTTGCTTCAACCTGAGGAGCCTCACCCATGGTGGCCTTTGTGCCCCATCCACCCTCGATACGCTGGTGCATGTTGCACCCATCTAGATCAGCCTCTGTGCCATCATCCACACGATCGAGGGGCCCCTATCCCTACCATTTTAGAGGCAACCACTAAGTGTCATAATATATGGTAGTTATATCCTAGTCCATGCCTAACTCCTAGAAGTCATCAGCCTCATCCCTGACGATGTCGGTTGGACCCACTGTAGATCTCACTCTAGTACTAAGTGCCTGTAGATAGTCAAAAGTGCCAAAATACCCTGAACCAGACCAAACTGACAGAGGACATGTGAGTAGAACTAATACTCACAAATCTTAGTCTTACGTCCGAGTAACCACCTGCCCCTCCTTACCTAGCACAGTTTCTCGCTAGCCTCCTCCCATGTGGGGAAGTCCATGTAATATCGCTACTCTATGTCATCAACTCGAAGCTATGCAAATCTAGCAATGTAATGATCTAGGTCCCTAGCATGAGACCTACTCTAGAACCCCTCCTTCTCATGAGGCCAGCATACCATATAGCACTAGCATGTGGCAGGAATAGTAGCAATGCAGAGCAATAAGTCTGTGGGCCACTCGATCCGAATGTGCTACCAGCCCAGATTTGAAGTAGCAGGCTATAGCTAATAACAACCCAACTTCGATAGGTAACTTGGTATAACTCATGGTACAGTTGGGCTAGTAGTGTGCTCCCCCAAGCTAAGAGCAGTGGCTCCTATGTAGAACTCTGAGTAAATCTCATAACGATGGCCAAGAGGTTCCAGGGGATCCTCACACCCGAGGAGTTTGGAATCACAATATGAATAACTAGATGCATGAAGAAAGCCTCTTAGACTAAGAAGATGCCCTTTCCCTACCAATATCCACGTGGATGCCTCCATGGTCAATGCTACGTTGGGCATCCTCGCTACAGTCATTGAATATGACATCAAACACAACTCCCTTGTTGGTAAATGGAGTGGATGTGATGGGCTTCCCATCGATTGGGATCTTGAAGATCTAGTAGACATCCTCCAATGTCACTAAAATTTCACTTGTGGGTCCACGCATCCCAGCACCAGGTCAACATAGTCATGTAAGCCTGATCTACCCTAATCATGGGCAGATTAAGCACATAGCCAAAACCAACCGCACTAAACCATGCTTACTCCTGGTTAGTGAGTTGTCCACAAAGGGTGTGGATGAGATCCAGCTCCCAAGATCTAGAAGTCAATTTCTGAACAAAAGTAATGCATAAGGGAAAAAAACAACTAAAAATAACTAAAAACATTTAAAAATCAACCTTAAAAACATCAAACAAATAAAAAAAATGAAAAATAAAAAACATGCTAAAAGTGATCAAAAATTCCAAAAATGCATCTCAAAAGTGCAATAAATGGCATTAATTGCCAAGAAAAATAAATAAATAAATAAAAATTTGAATTATTTTTTCAAAATTGCAGAACTGTGGGTCAAATCTGTGGTCCGTGTAATAGTCAATAATTTGATCGTTGGGATTTGAATCCCATCGCGGCTGATAGTCGCGGTCCCCAATATGATAATTGGGATCCGCGTCTTCCAGCTACGGTCTAGGAGTGTAACCCTAAAAGGGTTACTTCCTAGCTTGGCACCCAAAAAAATTAAAACCTAAGCTAGCCTAAACTAATGTGAGGTTCTTTACCAGTAGTTTAGTGAGATTAATTGGACCCATTACTTAATGTGGTTCATTTTAAACTGGTAAGGAGTGTGAGGAATCGGTTTCGAGTTACCTTTCTCACACCGATGCCTTAGTTGGATGAAGGCTACATAGGGTCTACCATCGAGATGTGTGTGAGGTCATAGGTAGCAATTTTGGTAGTGTTTCACGTTAAGTTTGCTTCCTCACCTCTTAGAGCTCTCCAGTTGCAATCGCTTTCAAGGAATAATAATGCAATTTTCAAATGAAAAAATTTAAATACTTTTCCTAATTTTTTTGGACCACAGCTAACAATTGCAGTCCTAGAATTAGATTTTGTCGACTGCAGCTCTGAGCCACGGTTTCCAAAATTCAAAATTTCTAAATGCATCCCGAGAGCACGGTTAGCAACTGGTATTAAATGCATCAAAATCCCACTGTGGGAAGGTTTTAAAAATTAATGATTCCTAATGGATCAAAATCTTAATAAGAGCAATAAATTTAATAAATTTGGTGATTTTCAAGCACTAAGATCAATAAAAAACTCAAAAACTCAAAAAAATTTATTAAACAAGCAAAAGCCAAATGCACCTCGTATTTAGTTATTTACCCTAGACACTTGGCGGTTGCAGTGATTGACACTCCATTCAATCCGACGAGATGAGTAAATAACCAAAAGGACATTTGAGATAAAATTGTCATCATTGATTTAATATGCTTCTTTTCAATCCCAAAGAAGGCCTTCGAGGCTAGACCACTCCATGGGAACGAGGTGTTTCATGTCATTTCTCCTATGACATATTTTCAGCAGATTATCGATAAATTGATTCAACATAAATCTAATTGGGATTGTATCACTTTGATTCTCTAAGAAGGCTATTATAGCCTGACCGCTCCATGGGATAGGGGTGTGCAATTACTATTAACAGTTGCAATCATAAGCTAAACTAAGCCTAGTCAAGTAATTAAATGCTAAATTTTAACTTTGTTCAGATCATTCATAATGGTCAAGCGACCTCATCGCATCATTCATTGTCATTATCCTCATCGACTCATCGCTTGAGGGGGTAGTTATAATATCAGTTAATCATAATCAAAATTAGTACAATATCCCTTGATCGTAGATTCCTTGATCTTGAAAAAATTACATTCGTCCTTGTGAATCATTGTCAACAACTATCATAAGCTTACCCGTTTGCTTGGGGCAAATAGCATATATGACAGTTTGTTTTTAGCTCTCCTCCTTTTGGTTATATAGGCCTAACTCCTATTATAGCACCAAAGCTACCCGAATGCCTAATGACGAGTGCAAACCCTTTCAAATTAAGCCTCTAATGAGTTGGAAGCAATGATTCCAAGATGCACGTCCTTTTGCAGGACCTAGGGCATCTAATGTTGATCAGATCAATGATCATCATGTAACCTTCAACATCATTTTAGGAGGTCTATTGTTCAAAATCACAACGCATATCAAAAGGGGCATTTGTAGACACCTAAAATGTATCATGTTGATGGCAACTACTCATATGGGACATGCTACAAGACCATATGGAAGATCTTGGACAAACTCCAAGATAGAGTAGTGGTTTTAACCACTCAATTTAGGCTCCTTGGACTAATCATTCTGAACCGTAGTTGAGACCTACGGTATATAATCTGAACCGTAGCTGACGCCCATGGTTTATAGGCTAGACCACAACTGTCACTCATGGTCTAGAACTGAAGTTCAATTGGCCTTCATTCAAGCCAAATTGGTTTGAATGACCATTTATTCTAGAAGAGGTTAGTTGATGGATGAAATATTCTATAGGCTTCCAATCCAATTGTCCCAACCACCTCTTATTGATCTTGGCTTCTCCATGAATCCACCTCTAGCCCTTGGGTAATCCTATAAGTACCCCTTAAAATTAGGGCAAAATATATAATGCATTTTGATAGTGAAGCCCTGTTATATTGTAGACTCATTTGAGTGTACTAAGATATTTTTGCTGTCATTCACTTGCCAATTCATAAAGCATCATGTCAATTTGTATCATGGATGCCCTAAGGAGCTAGAATGCCAAGAAACACAAATTCAGGAAAATGGAGGCCCAACTGTGTAATTCAATCACCAAATCAGTCATAGGACATCAAGGCAACCTTTGATCATCAATTGGACAAAGAATATCAATCCCACAACCTTGGAATTGGAGGGAAAAACTACTTTGTTGCTCGTCGCGGTTGACAGCCGCAGTGTACAGTGTAGACCGCTCATTTGAGCCATGGTTTGCAAATGGTGAAAGATATCCTTACTGTTATTTTTGAATTGTCCTTTAGTAGGTTAGATTAATAATTTTAATTGTTTACTTAGCATTTTAGAGATTCTAACTGACCGAATTAAGGATTTCATTAGGTTTATTTCATTATGATAAATAGGACATAATTAGCTTATTTTCATGTCATCATGCTTCATTTCATATAATCAATATACTAGATAGATAGTTGTGCTTTCTATTTACCTATTTCCATTAATATTTTCAAGTATTGTATATGCTTATCATGTTTTATCCACTTTCTTGATTTCATTAGTGTTATGGCCTCTTCATGTTCATATTCCTTAAAGGGCCTCATCATGAGAGGTTGCTTATGCTTTTAATGCTTTTATGTTGTTTCTTGACCGCAGGAAAGCAGATTTAAAGGAGATTCAATCATTCAACTCCTTCCTCAATGCAAATAAGAGGTTCAAGTCCACCCTAGAGCAGTTCGTGTCACCCCGAAGGACCTAAAACTCACATTTACCCTTAAAAGGGAACATTTTTTTTTCCTACTGTAATAAGAGTATCAAAATGGTATCCCTAAGAGGGACGTAGCTATAATCGGAATTTGCTTCTCTGTAATGGAATAAAAGTGTTTTTCTTCTTCCCATTTTTTATCAATTTTACATGCATCTATTTTGTTATTTTATTTTGTTGTATGTAGTAGGAGGCATAGGTGAGGCCATTTTGGTGGTCACAGGAGGAAATTTTGGGACCGATGAGGGTGCTAAGGTAGCATCTAGAACTTGGTTGGCTTGTGGTGATCGAACATAGGGTTTGTTAGGTGTATTTATGTTTAAATAGAAATTGGAATTGTAGTTTGGTTTCTATCTTAACTTAATCTTTCCTGACTGGACCTTGATGTCCTCAATGACTTTGGCTTGGGCAATGACTTCTTCAAAGGTATAACTTTGATGAAGCTACAAATATGTGGAGATATGTTTGTGGCAACTCTTGGATAATAGAATGACTAACTTGGTAATATGAAGGCTATGGGTGAGGTCATGGATGATAGATCTCCATCATGAGACAAACTCAATAATGGGTTCATCGTTTGTCTGTCGTAGTGCATAGACATTTGAAAAATTAGTATTTTTCTTAATATTTATGAAAAATTATTCTAGGAAGGAGTTGGCCAATTTTTCAAAGGTATACAAGCTATGGTGTGGGAGCATGTTATACCAATATAAGGCTTGTCCCCCAAGTGAAATGGAGAAGGTACATAACATAATGGGATTACTACTGTGAAGTTGGTAGCAAGTTGAGCTGTAGTTGCTCACATATTTCATGAGGATTTTCCTTACCCTTGTATTTATTGAACTTTGATATCCCAAAGTGATAAGGATAAGGTGGGATTGGAATTGATGGATGGATAGGCTCATTGTAGAGTTCATCGTAGATCGGTTTCTGTGGTCCATAGCTAGTTGTGTGAAGGTTGAGCATATTCACTTCATATTGTAGGAGTTGAAGTTTAGGTGCCAAGGGTGTAGGTGAAGGTGTGAATGCAAGTGGATCCTATGAGTGTGGTGGGTATTGGAGTTGTTGTTATTCCCAGTACTAGGGAGGGAGGTATTGCAATTGGTCCTAGTGAGGTGGTTGTTGAGTGGCATGTGAAGTCGTAACTGATGGAACACTGGATTGTGGAATAGGAATTTGCTGAGGGTAATAGTATTGTGTATGTGGGGTATACAGTTGTGGCATAGATATTTATTGGGATTGAGCCTCCTGTAATGGTTGGGTTGTGGGAGGTAATGACCAATATGGAGAAGGCATAAATAATGTAGGTCTTATAGATACTAATGGAGGTATCGATATTGATGATACGGGAGGTGGATGAGATGAAGTGTCAAAGGGTGGCACCTATCTTTGTCCTAATGGATGATATATAGGAAAACTAAATTGGGTGGAGTACCCTAGAGGAATAGGGGTATAGGCTATGGGTCTTGATCCATATGTAGGAAGAGGACCAGTCATGGGAGATTGAAAAGGAGGAGGGAGTAATATAAAGGTAGATGTAGCCAAAGGTGGAATGGTAGAACGAGTAGTATACCATCCCGTTACCTGAGATGTAGATGGGAAGGATGAAGAGAAATAAGGATAAGCTCCTAAATTAGGAGCTTGGGTAGGTGGAGTGGTAAATGTATTTACTCGAGATTGGGTGTTTGTGGTTGGTTGATGTTGTTGGTATTGCATTGGTTGCATTTGAGGATTTGGTTGGGACAAATCCTCAAAGGCTGGGAAAAATAGTGGTTAGGAAGAAGATGGTTGCAATTCTTGGGAAGAGTGTAGGTGTGATGATGGAGGTGGTACTTGTAATTTTTGCAAGGCAGGTTGTTGAGGTGTATATTGGAAGGATGGCATATGGGTGCTTGGCATGGATTAGGATGGGTCTGAAATCATCCCTATAGTAGGGGTAAAATATTCGACCTGAGGGAAAGTACGGTTTAGTAATGAGGAGTCATTCTCAAATAGGGATTGAGATAGGCTCTAAAAGAAAGGGTGTGCTAAGGTAGGATACATAGGTGGGGTCTCTTATTCTATGGTGGATAGCAGAGGGGGTTGTCCTGGAGTAGTGTATATCACATGGTCATAGAATATGGAAGGTGGATTAGGCAATAATGAAGGATGAGTAAGTGGATGGTCGTATTTGAATTAAGTGGCAAGGGCTTCACTCGAAGTGGATGTCTCACATTGAGATATTGTGTGTGGGTAACATGGATCAAATACTATGAGTAGATCAGGTGTGCATGTGTATTTTCACTTCGTGAGTGAAGGAGGGATAGATTGACTATAAGTGGCACTAGAAGCCTCCTTTATATGGTGCGCTTTCTCACGCACTCGACTATAGGTAACAACAGTCATGATGGTGTGTATCATACTATAAATATTTTGAACTACCTAGATATTGGAGTCTGAGGTCTTGGATGTGATGTGTGAAGGAGTTGTTAAAAAATCCTATGATGTGTGGACTCAAACTATGGTAGCAAGCTGTGTGGAGATGAAAAATAGAGTGTTGCATGGTATGATGTTTTGAAACCATTTTGTGATCATGCAAACAATGCAAAACTAGAATTAGTTCTAAATACAAAAAATAAAGTATTTTGTTCATTTGAGTGTGTTTTGATGTTGATACTTCCTAGATAAAATCATGGCTAATGAAGTGAATACTCTATAATATCAGGAGTGTCATTGATACATAACCTCCTACAACATCCAAATGTGCACAGAATAGAATGACATTGTGATGTGTGAATGGTGACCTGTATGGAAGGCATATTTAAAATGATAACCTATGGAGAGAGAACTCAAAGTGCTAAAATGAGCTCACTGTATCCTCTCACGAGAAGAGGTGGCACTATCTAAGACTTGCTACTAGCATACCCATGATTTTGCTTCACCCTCAGCTGGGCTTAGTCAATAACAATAGTTACCGTATTCACAAATTATGTAAGCCTTGTCAACAAAGGTGTCTAATCCTATCCCACTCTAAAGGTTACTTCATGGTGATGAAATCTAGAAGACCAATCTAAAAAGTGGGGGTTTTTTTAGTGATGAAGTCTAGAAAACCACTCCTGTGGGGCTGCTAGGTGTCTAGGGGGGTTGAGATGGTGGAGGGTACAACTCCTGCCACACCAGTATCGAGTGATGGATTGGGGATGAAATCCAATCTCACCACTTGTTTTGAACCACGTGTGTGTGTGGGTTTGAGTTTTCTAACGATGATGTATAAAGCAATAAAAATAACTAAATGCCTTTTTGAAATGAAAACTAGCCCTAGACGCTCTTTTTGGAAGCAAAGCTAGTCCTATTACCTTTTTGAAATGAAACTAGAATGTATGTTTATGAAGTGAACAAGAAATCAAAACAAAGCATGTGATTGTCAAAGAAGTGAGAAGTCTAATCTAAAGAAAAGAAAGGAAAGTGCAATTTTCTTTTATAATAATGAAATGATTCACGATCATAAGGAAATGCAAGAAGGAATTTAAAAATCTAATATAGTTACAAGAAAGAAATGGGAAAGTGATTTTTGGTACAAAAAGATATTTGAAATTTGTGTTGCTAAGGAAATGCAAAAAGAGATTTGAAAGTCTAAACCCTAAATGCATGAAATGAAATTGGGAATTGCATTTATACAAAAAGGAATGTGAAAGATGCTTTGAAAAATTGATGCGGAAAGAGATTAAAAAGCTTTAATCCTAGATGCATGAAAGGAATGGAAATTGATTGTGTTGGTGCAAAAAGAGATTTGAAATTTTCCTTAATAAAAATGTACAAAAGAAAAGTGTAAACCCTAATCCTAAGTACAACTTTGGAGAAAGAAATTTGCAATGTACTCTCAAAATAAATTGATAGAATGATACAAAAGAGGAATAGAAATCTATTTAAAGTGCAATTTGAGGCAAGAAATAGGAATGTTCTTGAAATGTAAATAAAATGAACTTTCTAATTTTACGCAGGTTTTAGAACAACAAATTGGAAGATCTAACTATTGCAAGAAAAAGGGACTTTAGGAAATGCGATTTACAAAAAGAATGACTAGAAACTAGAGCCTATTCCAATCCCTTAAGCAAAGAAGGATGTAAATCTAATTTTTATACAAAAAGATAAAAATAAAGCAACTAACCTAAATGTTCTTGACATAATAAATGCATTGAAATAAGAGATTCACCGAATAACATGATGCATTTGCTAGTGAACTTTTCATTGCAAGAAATTGATAGAACTAAGAGGAAAAAGATGAATACTTGGTTCCTTTTTCTCTAGATGAGTTGGTATGTCATTATTTTGTTGACCTCTACAAGTTTGAGGGTTTTTGGGGTAGTTAGGTTCAATTCATAGGCCGAGGAGTGAATTGGATCTGGATTCGTATGCCGAGGAACAAATTGGATCTAGGGGACTAAAATACCTATTCTAAGGGCTTGAGGGGGTTGTCAAGGCTTCAAGGGTATCTGAAATATCTTGATATGGTACCTACAACAAGATAGAAATAGTAAATTATGTTAGATTCATGATAAAATTAGTCTAGCACAATCCTTTGTGGGGGTCCCACTGGGCGTGCCATAATGAAACATACAAAAGTAAGCATTTGATCTAATAATTTGCTATAACACAGATTATTCATAAATTTTGATTTTATTCATGATAGAAGTGTTTTTGTGTTACAAATGGGGGAATTCCCATTTCTTTCTTCCACAAATTTACAATAAATCTGATGATTTCTCTTGGGCTCATCAATGTAGGTGGCTTCATGCCTAACGTGTACCTTCGCTAGTTGTATTTATTGTTGTTTTCCTCTTTGCATTTGTGCTAGACCTACAAAATGGAGTTAGTATGTTTGGGGGCTTGCCTCAGTTAGGCCCCATGGTAAAAAGGACAAATCAACTCAAAATATGTAATGAAAATTGAAATAAATTGCATAGAACATCATAAAAACACAAAATAGAGCTTACCTAATAGATTTGGAGTGAAAATACATTTGTAGGGCCAATTCGTAGGCTAAGGGGTGAATTGGATGTTGGATTTATAGGTTGGAGGTGAATAAAATTGTGAGCACCATTTGCTGGAGATCCTTGTCTGGATGGGCTCCTTAGGCACTGTAATAATACTTGTATGGATCAGATGTTCTTTCTTGCACTTCTAGTCGTATTTTGACAGAGCTTCTGTAGGCTAATTAAAAGGGGAGATAGAGGGATAATGAGGAATTAGGTCCACTATTTATAAAAAAACCTAAGATGTAGGGGGTGGTTAGGAGTACTAAACCCTAACATCAAGTCCTAAGGTGGTTAGGTTAGGGTTTATGAGGTGTCATTCCTACATTCACTAGATAAATATCTCATCATCACACATGTGTGAGGAGATAATAGGGTTAACTAGGATTAGTCAACTGTAAGATCATATTAGGGTTAGGTTAGGGTTTCCTAAGAAATATCCTAACTAACTAGGTGCACACACATGTGGGAGGGAATAATTAGGACTAATTAGGTTTTAGGAAATTAATTAACCTTTTTAATCCAAAAAGTGCACTTAGGTGAAGTCACTTTAAAATTAAAATTGAAATTAACTTTAACTAGACTTTTCGGGAAGTAATAGTCCCGTGGGGTCATAATTAGGTCAAGGAAGGGATTAGGATGCCTTAGGTGATTTATACATGGTATTTTTATGGATGAAATGTGGTTATGACATGGGTTGTGTATTTTAGTAGAGTTTCATGCCTATAGACCAATGAAATGGTCTAGATGGGTCTACGAAGGTCTATGATGGCCTACATTGATCTAGAGCGATCTATGCTAGTCTAGAGTGGTCTACGATGGTCTAGAATAGCCTACACAAGTCTACGATAATCTAAAATGTTCTATAATAGCCTAGAGGCATCTAGGATGGCCTATGTAAATTTACAAGTGTCATGATGGATCTACAAGTACGTATAGGTATATATGTGTGACTTTTGGGTGTCTACAAACACATCCACCAAGAGAATGAAACGAGCTACTTTATGTTTGAAAGTGCATTTGGCAGTTCAAGACATGTCATATGAGAGTGTTCCAAACTTGATAAAGGCTACTATTTGGTTTGACCAAGGCTCATATGATTATGGCTGGATAAAGCAAACATCTTTAGATTCAACATGGGCAATTGCAGATTTAGAGACTGTTGAAATTATAAGGGGTTGTACCTCTCCAAATGCGTCTTTTGGAATCAATGATCCAAGGGAGTCCATCGCATCTACAAATCTATTAGTCGAGCATGGAAAACTATTAATTTCATACCACTCAAACTTAGAGAGCAATTTCACTGCTACTGAATGATAAAGCCTAATGGTAGGTTCTTTGCATTGGTATTCTCCATCGATTTTCACGACGATAAGTTGAGAATCACCAAATATCCTAATATGCTTAATGCTCATAGCTAAAACTGATTGAAGACCTAGGATTAAGGCTTCATACTCTATAGTATTTTTGTGCATTGAAAGTCGAGTTTGAATGATAAGGGGTTAGGTACCCCTTGTGGTGTATGAAATAGGACTCCAACACCTTGACCTTTCATGCATTTAAAGCCATCATATAATAATGTGATATTTACGTCTTCCTCTAGAATGACATCTTATTATTGTTCAATGACATCAAATACCAAATCATCTAGGAGCTCAATAATCAAAAGATAATCACTAGGTAGTGGAGCTTTTACAAGTTGATCAGCTATTACCTAACCTTTAAAGGATTTTTGCCTAATGAATTCCAAGTCGAATTCAGTAAGGAGTATTATCCATTTAGTGGTGCAGGTTTTTTTGCAAGTGCAAGACATCATATAATGCAGAGGATTTTCTCTAGCTATGACATAAGTTGTGTGGCTAAGCATGTAATGTTGAAGTTTTTTAGTGCCAAAAACCATTGCTAAGAACAGTTTCTCTACATAATCATATCTAGTTTCATAGCTTACCAATGTTCAACTAATGTAGTATAAAACTTGCTCTTGATTTTCCTCATTATTTTGTGCAAGCATTGTCCCTAATGCAAAATTCATTGCTGAGATATAAAGATAAAATAGGACCTCCAAACGAGGAGGGGCTAAGACTGGCAGAGAAGTTAAGCATTTCTTAATGTCATCGAAGGCTTTTTGACATTCATCTATCGAAGATAATGGCACCCCCTTTTATAGTAGGTGATTGAATGGCCTACATTTTTTAGAAATTTGTGCAGTAAAATGATGGATTGATTGAATAGTTCCTTGTAAACTACGTAATTCCTTTAACTTAGTTGGGGGAGACATCTCCATGATGGCCTTGACCTTGTTAGGGTCCACCTCAATGCCCCTTTTGGAGATAATGAATCCTAGAAGTTTTATCGAGGTAACACTAAAGACACATTTCTTGGGGTTCAACCTTACATTATGTTCTAGAAGTCGATCAAAAACATTCTCCAATACACCAATGTGTTCTTGTCGAGTTTTATATTTAGCCAAGAGATCATCCACATAGTCTTTGATAATATTATGCATGTAGTCATGGAAAATGTATGTCATGGCACGTTGATATGTGGTGCTTACATTTTTGAGGTCAAAGGGCATCACCTTGTAACAAAAATTTCTCCAAGGTGTAGTGAATGTTGTTTTGTATTGGTCATCAATATTTATTCTAATTGTATCCTGAAAAACCATCCATGAGTGAAAGCATTTCATGGCCAGCGCAGGTATCAATAAGAGTATCAATTTTTGGGAGAGGAAAATCATCCTTAGGACATGCTTTGTTAAGATATCGAAAGTCAGTGCAAACACGTATCATCCCGTTAGGTTTTCAAATGGGTACCATGTTTGAGAGCCACTCAGGATAGTTGATAGGAACAATGAAGTTCATGTCTAAGAGTTTTTTAAGCTCTATTTTTACCAAGAGGGCCACAGTGTGATGCATTCTCCTAAGTTTTTGTTTGACCATATTAGAATTAGGTTGTAAGATGATATTATGGACAACCAAACTAGGGTCAATAGCAGGCATGTCCTTATAGGGCCATGCAAATATGCCCTTCTTCCTTTAAGAAGAGCAAGTAATTTCTCTAGTTCATTGGGTGATAGACTTTTGCTAAGTTTAACAATTTGGGGATTGTATTTGGCTGAACTAAGGTCCACATTGATAGTATCTTCAGTATACATGTGGAAAACTTCTTCAAGTTGATAGGGCATAGGGATCAAATGAATGCCATCAAACTCTTTTAGCTTATACTCATCTATTTATACCTGGAAAACATCGGGATCCGAAGGTGAAGGTGAAGGTGAAGGCGAAGGGGATGGAGGAATGTAGTTGGTGAAAGCCCTTAAAAATTCCCCAGACAAGACAAATTTGGCAAAGGATGGAGGTGAGGAAATCTGTTCCATATCAATAAGGCTTATGTCAATGGGAATTGGTTTAGCTGGGTCGTATGGATTATGGAGTAGGGTAAATAAATCAACAAGATTTATGTTGACTAATGGTCGAGGTGGATAAGATTGGATGAAATGGATGGGATATAGGAACCAGTGCTAAGATCTTGGTTAACCTCAAAAATAACAAGAAAAACAAATAAATGCATTTATCTAATGCTATATACATGAAATGCAAAGAAAAACAAAAAAATTTGTTGATTTTTTTTGTAGTGGTGACAACCACTATTTTTGTGTTATGTACATATATTACAAGTTGTCTTATGAAGTGGCTTAATTGAATAGAGCTGGTGGTTCATCGGTAGGGGTGGATCACTCTTGTAGAAGAAGCAAGTGAAATATGGGCTCATGGATGAGAAACATGTTGAGATAAAACTTATCTTGTTTGGTATGGGGAATGATGGGCTCTAATTCTTCTTCAAATTCATCCAAAATTATTGACATAAGCTCAAATTCTTCATAGATTTCATCATTATAATTATCGAGATGGAGGGCTTCTTCTCTTGAATTTATAATAAGCCTTTGGAAGGCTTGTTCAATAGAAAATGTGGTGGAAAGTGGGTGGAAACCTAGACCTAAACAGTCGTGCACCTCTTGATATAGGACATTGATAGGTTGATGCATTCCTTTTTCATGCAATCTTAGGCCATAAACTTCCCAATTGACTATGTGAAAATAGTAGGATGGAAATCCCAATATGTTTGGAATGATGGCAAGTGCTAGTTATTTGGGTTCTTCTAGGGGAGCTGAACTTGATGAAGAATCAATCCCCACATATACAAAATTTATGCTATTTGGAGCTGAACCTATGTTATATACTACTCTTATGTCCAAATGTGGATCATTTGGGTGACCAAAATCCTTAGCCTTATGAATGGTGAGGGGTGTGACAATGATGTCTTGGACCATATATTCACCAATACTGTGATTAGTGAGGTGGAATTCGACTTGGGATGACATGGGAGGACTATGGTAAGGTGATGGCTCAAGAAGTGATGAAGATGGAGATGTTTCACAATCCATTAACTCGACTTGTGAAACATTATATGATGGGGATGGATTGGTTTGGGAAGGCTACTAAATGAATGATGATGATTAAGTGGATGGCAATGATGTTGATAATGTGAATTGACTGTGACCGCGTGTACATGTAGTCAATGATGAAGATGATGGGGGTGTGGAAGCTTGATGGTGATTGGTGATAGGGAGCTCCTCAGGAATGGGATTATTTGATGAAGAAATTTGTGAATTGGTGGATGGATTAGATTATGGCAAAATAAAAAGGTGAGTGGAAGGAAACATGGAATCATAAGGATTTGAAATAAAATTGCAATACTTAAATGGCTTGACGTATACCCAGGTGTTTTAGGTGAGTTGGAGAGGAGAGGGAAATCCTCCAAGAGAGCTCCTAGGTTCAAATCTCCACCCTACCAAAAAGCTGAATTGGGTATCAAAAATCCAATTGATAATGTTGGTGTGGGCAGGGTCAGGTGTGACTCCCGAGTGAATTTGATGGTGTAGAACCCCCTATTCATGGTCTCTCAGACCAAGGCGGCCCCGCAAGGGGTTTTTCACTTTAAAAAAAAAAATGGCTCGACGTACATTGATATGCAATGTACTTGTTTCTCATGAACATATTTCAAACATTGATGTAAAATAGAAGGGACACATCTCATTTTCCTCATCCAAGGTCTTCCAAGGAGTACATTGTATGCCATGGATCCTTCCAAGATGTGAAACATGATGTGTAACATTTTGATCCTTACTTCATGGGAAAAACAATAGTGCCAACTATGGAACATAAAGCATCATTGAATGCTTTTAAGGTGAATGATGACTTGGTGATATGGGATGGGGGAAGGTTAAGATGATGAAGGGCGGATGTGGTGATGATGTTGATAGAGGAACCGATATCAATTAGGACTCTTTTAAAATGCTTCTTGTCAATTAGAGCCATGATATGCAATGGAGGGTCTACTGATTCCAATGATATTGGCTTAATCTCAAAGTCATAGAATGTGATGGAAGGCTCCATGCATGTATGGATTCTCACTACAAAATTGTTGAAGGCATTAGAATCTTGAGATTGTAGTTCAATGGACTTGAGAATATCCATTAATGCCTCATGATGTGGGGGAGATTTTTGAATTAACTCATAAATTGATAATTCAACAAAACCCATTTTTAGACTTGTAGTTAACCGACTACTCAATGATATGATTGTTTGAGGTGGATGATTAATGGGTGGATTTGGAGGATTTGATTGGCTAGGGATATGGATAGGTGATGAAGGATTGGGGAAAACTTGTATGGGTGGCAATGTTGGAGGTTGTGACACACTTACTTGAGGTGGTTGCCTTACATTTTGTTGATTGTTTCTTTGACCTCTAGTGACCACATGGATGGCCCCTACAAACCCTTGGTATTTTTGGACATGACTAAATTTATTAGGAGGAGTTTTGGTGCTAACCCCTCCTATATTTGGTTGCACCTCCTCGTGATGAGGAAGTGGTGTTTGAAATATACCAAGGTTCTGATTTTGTTGAGTGAGGGAATTATCAAGCTTGATTGCCCCCAAGTCAATAAGGTCTTGCAATATGTTTTTAAATGAATGGAAATTGTTAATTTCATACCCATTTTGCCTATGATAAGGATAAAATAGATGTTCCCGATAGTGTTTACTATGTTTGGTAGGATCATCAGGTCTGATTTCGGGTAATGCAAGTTTGTTTGTGTCATACAAAATTTGAAAAATGGAAGAATATGACTTGTCTAAGGGGGTGTATTGATGATTATATCAGATATACTATCATTGAGGATGGTTTTCCATAGCTGGCATTGTATTTTGCATGGCTTGGATTGTTGAGGGTACGACATGATAAGCAATTTTTTGTAGTGGTTGTTGCATGGATTGTTGTTGAGCCATTACCAGATGGCTCATGAACACTTGATTAACTTGATTGGGCTGATTGGATGGGTTAGCCCATGTTGATTTTGGTTGGCCAGAATAGTTGATTTTGTATTAGCCCTTATTTTGCCATTCTTTCTTTTTAGGCTTAAGTATACCTTCTTGGATTTTGATATCCTCAATGACACTAGCTTGAGCTAAAGCTTCTTAAAATGATCGATAAGTTTGTAGTTGAATCATCCAAGAGATAGGTTTTAATCAAATCTTGGTAAATAGCTTAATTAGCTCATCCATTGGTAGGGTGAATGGTAATTTAGTGATGACAACCCTCCAACGGTTTCCAAAATCATAGATAGATTCATCATCATGTTGTATTAAAGCATAGACATCAGACAATGAGATCTTTTTTTTAACATTTAAGATGAAACACTCAAATAATTGGTCAATAAATTACTAAAAAGTATAAATACTATGGTTGGGTAATTGATTATACCATTCTATGGTATCTCCTCCTAATGTTTGAGGAAAATTTTGAAGCATGAGAGCATTATCATTTTGAATTCTAAAACAAGTGTGTACAAATGTGCTCACATGTTCTTTGGGATCCTCACTTCCCTTGAATTTTTCAAACGTAGGCACCATGATACTTATAGGATATGGAGGGGATGATACCATGGATAAATTGGTTTATTGATCAATTGGCGTAAGGTTAGTTTCTTATTTGTCAAACCAGGAGTATATTGAATCAATTGATCTATCTATTTTTGCATGGCCTTAATTTGAGGGTCTTCCTCAGGAATGTGGAAGCCCTAAATTACTTGGTGATTTTATGGTGGAGTGGAGAAATGTTGTGGAGTTACTAAGTGATGAGGATATTGGTAATGATGACTAGGTGAATTTTATGGAAATTGATGAATGGGAGACTAATTATGAAAATATTGTGAATTATGAAATGAGGTTGATGTATGATGGTTATGGCTAGGTTGGCCAATGGGAATAGGATGGGTAGTAGTATGACTTGGTGGAGGAACAAGGATGGAAACAACATAATACTATGGTATCCATGATGGACCCTAGTTAAAAAGGATAGTCTAAGTAGAGACTGGTAAAGGCTTAGGGATCACATGTACTTGCTATTGAGCATTTTGATTATGTATAAGCAATTTTTTAGGTGTTTACATGCCTAATTAATATCTCTATCAAAATTTGAGGGTATGGAAGCAACTATTATGGAAGATGTGGCTTGGGGATAAGTTATATTAGGTATAGTAACTTGTGAAGCTGAAACTTATGAAGCAGCATTTACATGTGATTCATACAAGGGGTTGGTGTATGTAGATGCGTATGACATTATAGGAGCATATGAGGGTTGGGAAAGGGACATATAGGAGGAAGATGAAACTGATGGTTCAAAAAGAGGGTTGGTGTACACCAGGGTAAAGCTAGATGGTGGTTGGGAATAAAAAGGCTCTTGCTATAAAGTAGAATCCTATCTAGGTGATTTGGGAATTGAATCTAAGACATAACTAGAATATTTCATGATAGCTTCTACTCTTTTCATGTCTATATGGGTAGTGTAATAATCGATGGTTGGTGAGGTTGATTCCTCTTGAGGCATAGCCATATGAAAGGTTGTGGATGGTAAGGAATGTGATGGACCTATAGACAAATATGTCTGTGTCACATTTAGGGATTCTACCATAGAAGTGGTGGGGAAGGTGTATGAAGGTTCCATTGGATTATCTTGATTTAATGCTTTATTTTGTTTTCTTGTTAAGACCATAAAGAAAATATATCAAAGCGCAGATTATGTAGTAAAATTGAAACACAAAATTTAAATTTCACAATAAAAATAAACAACCAATTCTAAGTTTGTTTAACACATGTGTCTTACCTCATTCATTGATTATCTCCTTTTAATGTGAGTTCATTTCCTTACTTTTCAATCTTGTGTGTTTCAAATGTGCTAATTTAAATTAATCCAAATAAAGGTAAAAACTATGGCTAAGTTGGGGCAACAAGATTCTTGCTGGTGATGAAATCTAGCAAGTTTGCTCGAAGGTGACCTAGGGTTTCTAAGGGTGGAGATTGGTGTATGGAGATGAAAGCCACCATAACAAAATCTCAAGCAATGACTAGTGATGAAATCTATCTACTACTATTGAATGTGAATCGTGTAGTGTGTGGTTCTTTTTAAAGTTTATAATTTTCTATTGTGTTCAAAAAATGTTAGAAAGATAACCACTTTCGCTGGTCTAAATCAGAATCCACTGTTCACACTACCAATTTTTCCAAAGGATATAGAGTACACTGCTTAAAACTTGCTCTAAAAAACTAGGGGGTTCATCTATTCCTCCGTATGGAATCACCCAAGTACAGGGATACTCTTGGTATATGAACAACGTTCCTGATTAGACCTACAAAAAAAGGAATACCAACCCTATAACGTAAACTAATTTATGCAATTTTAATTTACATGAAATCAGAATACAATATATATTTTTTCACATAGTAGAGAATGAAAAACTTTAAAATAGAATATGTGAATGGATGCAAATGATTAATATAAATCCTAAAATACATGGTAATATGAATGTTCTTTTCTAGATTAATTAGTGAAGTTCTTTTTTATCCTAGAATCCTAAAAAAAACATGAAACTACCATAATACGTAAATAAAAAAGCTAGGGTTTGGATAGTAGACTTAAAAACGACCCACACATCTATTCTAAATCTTTGTAAAATACCCTTGGGTATTTTTGAAATGCACCTAGGAATTTTTGGATAGCCCTCAAGCACCATCGGGTGTCTCATGCACCTTATACAACTTCATGTAGCTTTTAGAAACCCTAGATCCAACAAAATCTACACTTCTAAAAACCCTACAAGATGATAAAAAACAAAAAATAAATTAGTAAGGTAAATCATAAAAAGAAACCCTTAGGGGCTCCCACCGTGATTTCCATTTGAAGATGCAAAAATGCAACACCAAATAATTCTAAATAAATTGAACACAAAGAACCCAGAATTGCACAATATATAATCTTATATTAATGGGAGGAGCCTAAAAACTCCATTGTTATAATGTGGATCTTTGAATCCTTTTGATACAAATCTACAATGGCTAGGGTTCTCTAAAACCCTAGAAAATAAGGTTGGTGGTGTCTTCAAATGCGTCCTTGTTCCAAATAGAGGTGAGTGGGATTTTAGTTATCTGATGCCGAGCCACTCCAACTTAAGCAACTGTCTAAATGTATTGCTCCAAATTTTTCACATCCTTACCCTCAGGCTATAGGATCTGTGACCAGAAGGAGGATGCAAGAAGGATGGGACAATACCTCGAACTGAGAGGCCCTTTGAAGGTTTTGCCTCTCAGGGGAGGGGTATAAGGGTGAATTTTCGATGGATGGTGGGTTCACCAGGAAACTTTTGAGTGGCAGTTTCCACGCCTAGGTTGATAGTGGGTTTGATGTGTTCATTGTTATACTCGATCATTCAACTCCTAGGTTTGGCCAAGATGAATCTAAACTATTCTATATGCTAATGCTGATTTAAATGAATACAGGGAACAAGAATGAATTCTAAACATAGAAAATATGCTAGTTAGATCATAACATACCTGATTTCGAATGTTTGATGAAGATTCTGAGTCTTGTAGCAGTTCAGATCATCTCGACTCGTACATAATCATCTGAAATTACATAAAATCGTCTAAAATCATAGTCGATCG
The DNA here is from genome assembly GCA_028583015.1 of Wollemia nobilis. Classification (NCBI taxonomy): domain Eukaryota; kingdom Viridiplantae; phylum Streptophyta; class Pinopsida; order Araucariales; family Araucariaceae; genus Wollemia; species Wollemia nobilis. The sequence continues at coordinate 1,706,386 of JAQPPZ010001190.1, read as the reverse complement.
TCTGAAATCAGACAAAATCATCTGAAATCTGACGAATTCGTCAAAAACCTGCAATCACACAAATAGATACAAAATACCCAAGATGCAACTACAGAAGCAAAGGGAAATGACAAAAACAACTGTAAATTTTTCTAAATGATAGATCCAAATAGGAATTAAAGAGGAAAAGCATCAACTTCACAATTTATTTTGATTTTATCATGCATTTATATTAGATGAGGTGAACTCCAAGATTCATAAACATAATAATTTAATACAGTGCAGAAATACAATAGGAAAATGCAGAAAAGCTAAGGAAATGCAAACTCTAGACTCTGATTGCCCCCAATATAGACTACAGTCGAGATCACCTCCAATCGTATGCGATCATCTGCGCTCCTCGACAAGATCGTTTGAAATTATTCGGGATCGCTTGCGATGATCTGAGCTAGCTTCGACTGAAAAATAGTAGAGTTCATGCAAGAAAATGCAAAATATAGAATGCAGACAATAGTGCGAGGATGCTCTAGTGAATAGGATGGCCAATGGGAATAGGATGGGTAGTAGTATGACTTGTTGGAGGAACAAGGATAGAAACAACATAATACTATGGTACCCATGATGGACCCTGGTTAACAAGGATAGTTTGAGTAGAGTTTGGTAAAGGTTTAGGGATCACATGTACTTGTTATTGAGCATTTTTATTATGTATAAGCAATTTTTTAGGTGTTTACATGCCTAATTAATATCTCTATCAAAAGCTTAGGGTATGGAAGCAACTGTTATGGAAGATGTGGCTTGGGGATAAGTTATATTAGGTATAGTAACTTGTGAACATGAAACTTATGAAGCAACATTTACATGTGATTCATACAAGGGTTTGGTGTATGTAGATGTGTATGACATGCTAGGAGCATATGAGGGTTGGGAAAGGGACATATAGGAGGAAGATGAAACTGATGCCTCAAAAAGAGGGTTGGTGTACACCTAGGTAAAGCTAGATGGTGGTTGGGAATAAAAAGGCTCTTGCTATAAAGTAGAATCCTATCTAGGTGAGTTGGGAACTGACTCTAAGACATAACTAGAATATTTCATGAGAGCTTCTACTCTTTTCATGTCTATATGGGTAGTGTGATGATCGATGGTTGGTGAGGTTGATTCCTCTTGAGGCATAGCCATATGAAAGGTTGTGGATGGTAAGGAATGTGATGGACCTATAGAAAAATATGCCTGTGTCACATTTAGGGATTCTACCATAGAAGTGGTGGGGAAGGTGGATGAAGGTTCCATTGGATTATCTTGATTTAATGCTTTCTTTTGTTTTCTTGTTAAGACCATAAAGAAAATATATCAAAGCACAGATTATGTAGTAAAATTGAAACACAAAATTTAAATTTCACAATAAAAATAAAAAACCAATTCTAAGTTTGTTTAACACATGTGTCTTACCTCATTCATTGATTATCTCCTTTTAATGTGAGTTCATTTCCTTAGTTTTCAATCTTGTGTGGTTCAAATGTGCTAATTTGAATTAATCCAAATAAAGGTAAAAACTATGGCTAAGTTGGGGCAACAAGATTCTTGCTGGTGATGAAATCTAGCAAGTTTGCTCGAAGGTGACCTAGGGTTTCTAAGGGTGGAGATTGGTGGATGGAGATGAAACCCACCATAACCAAATATCAAGCAATGACTAGTGATGAAATTTATCTACTACTATTGAATGTGAATCGTGCAGTGTGTGGTTATTTTTAAATTTTATAATTTTCTATTGTGTTCAAACAATGTTAGAAAGATAACCACTTTCGCTGGTCTAAATCAGAAGCCACTGTTCACACTACCAATTTTTCCAAAGGATATAGAGTACACTGCTTAAAACCCACTCTAAAAAACTAGGGGGTTCATCTATTCCTCCGTATGGAATCACCCAAGTACAGGGATACTCTTGGTATATGAACAACATTTCTAATTAGACCTACAAAAATAGGAATACCAACCCTATAATGTAAACTAATGTATGCAATTTTAATTTAAATGAAATCAGAATACAATATATTTTTTTTCACATAGTAGAGAATCAAAAACTTTAAAACAGAAGATGTGAATGGATGCAAATGATTAATATAAATCCTAAAATGCATGGTAATATGAATGTTCTTTTCCATATTAATTAGTGAAGTTCTTTTTTATCTTAGAATCCTAAAAAAAACATGAAACTACCATAATACGTAAATAGAAAATCTAGGGTTTGGATAGTAGACTTAAAAATGATCCATGCATCTATTCTAAATCTTTGTAAAATACCCTTGGGTATTTCTGAAATGCACCTGGGCATTTTTGGATAGCCCTCAAGCACCATCGGGTGTCTCATGCACCTTATACAACTTCATGTAGCTTTTAGAAACCCTAGATCCAACAAAATCTACACTTCTAAAAACCCTGCAAGATGATAAAAAACAAAAAATAAATTAGTAAGGTAAATCATAAAAAGAAACCCTTAGGGGCTCCCACCGTGATTTCCATTTGAAGATGCAAAAATGCAACACCAAATAATTCTAAATAAATTGAACACAAAGAACCCAGAATTGCACAATATGTAAACTTATATTAATGGGAGGAGCCTAAAAACTCCATTGTTATAATGTAGATCTTTGAATCCTTTTGATACAAATCTACAATGTCTAGGGTTCTTTAAAACCCTAGAAAATAAGGTTGGTGGTGTCTTCAAACGCGTCCTTGCTCCTAATAAAGGTGAGTGGGATTTTAGTTATCTGATGCCAAGCCACTCCAACTTAAGCAACTGTCTAATTGTATTGCTTCAAATTTTTCACATCCTTACCCTTAGGCTATAGGATCCGTTCCCAGAAGGAGGATGCAAGAAGGATGGGACAATACCTCGAACTGAGAGGCCCTTTAAAGGTCCCGCCTCTCAGGGGAGGGGTATAAGGGTGAATTTTTGACAGATGGTGGGTTCACCAGGGAAACTTTTGAGTGGTAGTTTCCACGCCTAGGTTGATAGTGGGTTTGATGTGTTCATTTTTATACTCGATCATTCAACTCCTAGGTTTGGCCAAGATGAATCTAAACTATTCTATATGCCAATGCTGATTTAAATGAATACAGAGAATAGGAATGAATGCTAAACATAGAAAATATGCTAGTTATATCACAACATACCTGATTCTGGATGTTTGATGAATATTCTAAGTCTTGTAGCAGTTCATATCGTCTTGACTCATACATAATCATCTGAAATTACATCGAATCATCTAAAATCATAGTCGATCATCTGAGATCAGACAAAATCATCTAAAATCTGATGAATTCGTTTGACGAATTCGTCAGAAACCTATAATCAAACAAATAGATACAAAATACCCAAGATGCAACTACAGAAGTAAAGGGAAATGACAGAAATAATTGTAAATTTGTCTAAATGATATATCCAAATAGTAATTAAAGAGGAAAAGCATCAACTTCACAATTTATTTTGATTTTATCATGTATTTATATTAGATGAGGTGAACTCCAAGATGCATAAACATAATAATTTAAGACAGTGCAGAAATACAATAGGAAAATGTAGAAAAGCTAAGGAAATGCAAACTCTAGACTTTGATTGCCCCCAATCTGGACTATAGTCGAAATCACCTCCAATCATACGCGATCATCTGTGCGTCTCGACAAGATCTTCTGAAATCGTTCGGGATCACTTGCGATGATCCGAACTAGCTTCCACTAAAAAATAGTAGAGTTCCTACAAGAAAATACAAAATACAGAATGCAGACAGTAGTGCGAGGATGCTCTAGTGAATAGGATGGCCAATGGGAATAGGATGGGTAGTAGTATGACTTGGTGGAGGAACAAGGATAGAAACAACATAATACTATGGTACCCATGATGGACCCTGGTTAACAAGGATAGTCTGAGTAGAGTTTGGTAAAGGCTTAGGGATCACATGTACTTGCTATTGAACATTTTGATTATGTATAAGCAATTTTTTAGGTGTTTACATGCCTAATTAATATCTCTATCAAAAGCTGAGGGTATGGAAGCAACCGTTATGGAAGATGTGGCTTGGGGATAAGTTATATTAGGTATAGTAACTTGTGAAGCTAAAACTTATGAATTAGCATTCACATGTGATTCATACAAGGGGTTGGTGTATGTAGATGTGTATGACATGCTAGGAGCATATGAGGGTTGGGAAAGGGACATATAGGAGGAAGATGAAACCGTTGCCTCAAAAAGAGGGTTGGTGTACACCTAGGTAAAGCTAGATGGTGGTTGGGAATAAAAAGGCTCTTGCTATAAAGTAGAATCCTATCTAGGTTATTTGGGAACTGACTTTAAGACATAACTGGAATATTTCATGATAGCTTCTACTATTTTCATGTCTATATGGGTAGTGTGATGATCGATGGTTGGTGAGATTGATTCCTCTTGAGGCATAGCCATATGAAAGGTTGTGGATGGTAAGGAATGTGATGGACCTATAGACAAATATGCCTATGTCACATTTAGGTATTCTACCATAGAAGTGGTGGGGAAGGTGTATGAAGGTTCCATTGGATTATCTTGATTTAATGCTTTCTTTTGTTTTCTTGTTAAGACCATTAAGAAAATATATCAAAGCGCAGATTATGTAGTAAAATTGAAACACAAAATTTAAATTTCACAATAAAAATAAAAAACCAATGCTAAGTTTATTTAACACATGTGTCTTACCTCATTCATTGATTATCTCCTTTTAATGTGAGTTCATTTCCTTAGTTTTCAATATTGTGTGTTTCAAATGTGCTAATTTGAATTAATCCAAATAAAGGTAAAAACTATGGCTAAGTTGGGGCAACAAGATTCTTGCTGGTGATAAAATATAGCAAGTTTGCTCGAAGGTGACCTAGGGTTTCTAAGGGTGGAGATTGGTGGATGGAGATGAAAGCCACCATAACCAAATCTCAAGCAATGACTAGTGATGAAATCTAGCCACTACTATTGAATGTGAATCATGCAGTGTGTGGTTCTTTTTAAAGTTTATAATTTTCTATTGTGTTCAAACAATGTTAGAAAGATAACCACTTTCGATGGTCTAAATCAGAAGCCACTGTTCACAATACCAATTTTTCCAAAGGATATAGAGTACACTGCTTAAAACCCACTCTAAAAAACAAGGGGGTTCATCTATTCCTCTGTATGGAATCACCCAAGTATAGGGATACTTTTGGTATATGAACAACGTTTCTAATTAGACCTACAAAAATAGGAATACCAACCCTATAACGTAAACTAATGTATGCAATTTTAATTTAAATGAAATCAGAATACAATATATTTTTTTCACATAGTAGAGAATCAAAAACTTTAAAATGAATGGATGCAAATGATTAATATAAATCCTAAAATGCATGGTTATATGAATGTTCTTTTCCATATTAATTAGTGAAGTTCATTTTTATTTTAGAATCCTAAAAAAAACATGAAACTACCATAATACGTAAATAGAAAAGCTAGGGTTTGGATAGTAGACTTAAAAACGACCCATGCATCTATTCTAAATCTTTGTAAAATACCCTTGGGTATTTCTAAAATGCACCTGGGCATTTTTTAATAGCCCTCAAGCACCATCGGGTGTCTCATGCACCTTATACAACTTCATGTAGCTTTTAGAAACCCTAGATCCAACAAAATCTATAAAATCTACACTTCTAAAAACCCTACAAGATGATAAAAAACAAAAAATAAATTAGTAAGGTAAATCATAAAAAGAAACCCTTAGGGGGTCCCATCGTGATTTCCATTTGAAGATGCAAAAATGCAACACCAAATAATTCTAAATAAATTGAACACAAAGAACCCAGAATTGCAAAATATATAATCTTATATTAATGGGAGGAGCCTAAAAACTGCATTGTTATAATGTGGATCTTTGAATCCTTTTGATACAAATCTACAATGGCTAGGGTTCTCTGAAACCCTAGAAAATAAGGTTTGCGATGTCTTCAAACGCGTCCTTGCTCCCAATAGAGGTGAGTGGGATTTTAGTTATCTGATGCCGAGCCACTCCAACTTAAGAAACTATCTAATTGTATCGCTCCAAATTTTTCACATCCTTACCCTCAGGCTATAGGATCCATGCCCAGAAGGATGAGACAATACCTCAAACTGAGAGGCCCTTTGAAGGTCCCACCTCTCGGGGGAGGGGTATAATGGTGAATTTTTGATGGATGATGGGTTCACCAAGAAAATTTTGAGTGGTAGTTTCCATGCCTAGGTTGATCATGGGTTTGATGTGTTCATTTTTATACTCGATCATTCAACTCCTAGGTTTGGCCAAGATGAATCTAAACTATTCTATATGCCAATGCTGATTTAAATGAATACAGAGAATAGGAATGAATGCTAAACATAGAAAATATGCTAGTTAGATCATAACATACCTAATTTCGGATGTTTGATGAATATTTTGAGTCTTGTAGCAGTTCATATCATCTTGACTCATACGTAATCATCTAAAATTACATCGAATCATCTAAAATCACAGTCGATCGTCTGAGATCAGACAAAATCATCTGAAATTTGACGAATTCGTCAAAAACCTACAATCACACAAATAGATACAAAATACCCAAGATGCAACTACAGAAGCGAAGGGAAATGACAAAAATAACTGTAAATTTGTCTAAATGACATATCCAAATAGGAATTAAAGAGGAAAAGCATCAACTTCACAATTTATTTTGATTTTATCATGCATTTATATTAGATGAGGTGAACTCCAAGATGCATAAATATAATAATTTAAGACAGTGCATAAATACAATAGGAAAATGTAGAAAAGCTATGGAAATGCAAACTCTAGACTCTGATTGCCCCCAATCTGGACTACAGTCGGGATCGCCTCCAATCGTACGCGATCATCTGTGTTCCTTGACAAGATTGTCTGAAATCATTCAGGATTGCTTGCAATGATCCGAGCTAGCTTCGACTAAAAAATAGTAGAGTTCCTGCAAGAAAATGCAAAATACAGAATGCAAACAGTAGTGCGAGGATGCTCTAGTGAATAGGATGGCCAATGGAAATAGGATGGGTAGTAGTATGACTTGGTGGAGGAACAAGGATAGAAACAACATAATACTATGGTACCCATGATGGACCCCGGTTAACAAGGATAGTCTGAGTAGAGTTTGGTAAAGGCTTAGGGATCACATGTACTTGCTATTGAGCATTTTGATTATGTATAAGCAATTTTTTAGGTGTTTACATGCCTAATTAATATCTCTATCAAAAGCTGAGGGTATGGAAGCAACTGTTATGGAAGATGTGGCTTGGGGATAAGTTATATTAGGTATAGTAACTTGTGAAGCTAAAACTTATGAAGCAGCATTTACATGTGATTCATATAAGGGGTTGGTGTATGTAGATGTGTATGACATGCTAGGAGCATATGAGGGTTGGGAAAGGGACATATAGGAGGAAGATGAAACTGATGCCTCAAAAAGAGGGTTGGTGTACACCTAGGTAAAGCTAGATGGTGGTTGGGAATAAAAAGGCTCTTGCTATAAAGTAGAATCCTATCTAGGTTATTTGGGAACTGACTCTAAGACATAACTAGAATATTTCATGATAGCTTCTACTATTTTCATGTCTATATGGGTAGTGTGATGATCGATGGTTGGTGAGGTTGATTCCTCTTGATGCATAGCCATATGAAAGGTTGTGGATGGTAAGGAATGTGATGGACCTATAGACAAATATGCCTATGTCACATTTAGGGATTCTACCATAGAAGTGGTGGGGAAGGTGGATGAAGGTTCCATTGGATTATCTTGATTTAATGCTTTCTTTTGTTTTCTTGTTAAGACCATAAAGAAAATATATCAAAGCACAGATTATGTAGTAAAATTGAAACACAAAATTTAAATTTCACAATAAAAATAAACAACCAATTCTAAGTTTTTTTAACACATGTGTCTTACCTCATTCATTGATTATATCCTTTTAATGTGAGTTCATTTCCTTAGTTTTCAATATTGTGTGTTTCAAATGTGCTAATTTGAATTAATCCAAATAAAGGTAAAAACTATGGCTAAGTTGGGGAAACAAGATTCTTGCTGGTGATGAAATCTAGCAAGTTTGCTCGAAGGTGACCTAGGGTTTCTAAGGGTGGATATTGGTGGATGGAGATGAAAGCCACCATAACCAAATCTCAAGCAATGACTGGTGATGAAATCTATCTACTACTATTGAATTTGAATCGTGTAGTGTGTGGTTATTTTTAAAGTTTATAATTTTCTATTGTGTTCAAACAATGTTAGAAAGATAACCACTTTCGCTGGTTTAAATCAGAAGCCACTATTCACACTACCAATTTTTCCAAAGGATATAGAGTACACTGTTTAAAACCTGCTCTAAAAAACTAGGGGGTTCATCTATTCCTCCATATGGAATCACCCAAGTATAGGGATACTATTGGTATATGAACAACATTCCTAATTAGACCTACAAAAATAGGAATACCAACCCTATAACGTAAACTAATGTATGCAATTTTAATTTACATGAAATCAGAATACAATATATTTTTTTTCACATAGTAGAGAATCAAAAACTTTAAAATAGAAGATGTGAATGGATGCAAATGATTAATATAAATCCTAAAATGCATGGTAATATGAATGTTCTTTTCCAGATTAATTAGTGAAGTTATTTTTTATCTTAGAATCCTAAAAAAAACATGAAACTACCATAATACGTAAATAGAAAAGCTAGGGTTTGGATAGTAGACTTAAAAACGACCCATGCATCTATTCTAAATCTTTGTAAAATACCCTTGGGTATTTTTGAAATGCACCTGGGCATTTTTGGATAGCCCTCAAGCACCATCGGGTGTCTCATGCACCTTATACAACTTCATGTAGCTTTTAGAAACCCTAGATCCAACAAAATCTACACTTCTAAAAACCCTACAAGATGATAAAAAACAAAAAATAAATTAGTAAGGTAAATCATAAAAAGAAACCCTTAGGGGCTCCCACCGTGATTTCCATTTGAAGATGCAAAAATGCAACACCAAATAATTCTAAATAAATTGAACACAAAGAACCCAGAATTTTTGAAAAAATTGAAAAAACTTTTATTAAAACAGAGACCAAATACAAAAGGGGAGAAAACTCAACCCAACCAGGAGAAAGAAGCAAGACAGCAGCAAGGCGCGATACCGCGACAGGTCGCGAAATCGCAACAAGTCGCGATATCGCGACCGAAAACCACCCGAGGCCGCGGCAGAAAAACAAGCCGCAAAAACGTGACAGAGGCGCGAAACCGCGACAAGCCGCGATTTCGCGACATGTCGCGAAATCGTGCCATGTCACGGAATCATTCCAACCAAGCCACAAAGGACCAAAGCAGCCCAAACGTCGTGAAAATGCGACGACACAGCCGAAAGACGCTCAGCCACCAAAGGAGTCGCGAAATCGCGACAAAAAAACCAAAGGGCACCTGGGCACCAGAGAAGTCGCGAAATCGCGACCGGAGACCACCCAAGCGCCGAAGCAACAAAAGTGTCGCGATATCGCGACAAAATTTCTCTGAGGCGCATAACCTTCAACAGTGTCGCGATATCGCGACAGTTTCACACCTTGAGCCCAGCCCACCGAAACTGTCGCGATAACGCGACAGTTTCTCACCGTGAGCCCAGCGCGCCGAAACTGTCGCGATATCGCGACGGAATTTCCTTTGAGCAGCCAATCAACAAAAAGGTCGCGATATCGCGACGGAATTTTCCTTTGGGGCCGAAACACCAAAAAGGTCGCGATATCGCGACAGTTTCTCAACTTGAGCCCAGCGCACCGAAACTGTCGCGATATCGCGACCGAATTACCTTTGAGCAGCCAAACAACAAAAAGGTCGCGATATCGCGACGAAATTTTCCCTTGGGGCCGGAACACCAAAAAGGTCGCGATATCGCGACAGTTTCTCACCTTGAGCCCAGCACGCCGAAACTGTCGCGATATCGCGACGGAAATGCCTTTGAGCAGCCAAACAACAAAAAGGTCGCGATATCGCGACGAAATTTTCCTTTGGGGCCGAGACACCAAAAAGGTCGCGATATCGCGACAAAATTTCCCCTTAACACCAAATTTGAAAAAGCGTCGCGAAATCGCTACGGCTTCCAGCCACAGGCTCCGACGGCGCAAAGGGTCGCGAAATCGCGACAAATTCCAACAAGGGGCCGCAGCAGCAAGAAACGTCGCGAAATCGCGACAAAAACCGCCCTTAGAGTTTTCTTTGCACATTTTTATAAGAAACGTTCCAGGCCTTGCCGAATCACCTCATTCTCCAAGGGCATATCACTGTGAAGCTGTATCCCAACCTCCTTCTCGGCACCCATCTTCGCAAGGAAATCGGCCGCTTTATTGAGTTTTCTGCTCGCATAAACCGGGATCACATCATCCAGTTCTCTCCAAAGCTCCTTGATTTGAGAAACCAAAGACCTCAACCTCCAAGCTGTCAAAGAAAAGTTCCTCATGCAGTCGAGAGCTCCAACCAAAATCTGAGAGTCAGATTCAACAATCACCTTCCGATGGCCCTGGTTAACAGCCCAAGTAGAAGCAGCTCTAATAGCAATGGCTTCAGCTTCGTTGTTCGTAGCTCTGCCCAGACCCTGCAACTCCCAGTAGAGCACCGTGCCCTCATGATTTCGGCAGACCACCCCAGTGCCAGCATTACCCGGGTTACCCTTAGCAGCGCCGTCAGTATTAATTTTGATCCACCCAACAGGAGGAGGTTTCCAGTGAGCTCTATCCTGCTCCTCGTGCACTTCCACCCCCTCATCCACTGGTTCTGAATTATCCTGATAATCCTCTTTTACGTGGACAGCAACTGTTTCAGAGACTTTGCTCCAGATGACCTGCCAAACACCATCAAGCGTGGAGAACGTTTCCCAAAATATTCGAGCATTTCTCTCCAGCCATATCTGCCACCAGATGAAATTTAATCCGAGCTCCCAACCGGTACGAAGAGCTTTAGATTTAAATCTACCTCTCTTCCATCTATTCAGAATATTAATCCGATTCAAATCACCATGAAGCTGGGTTTTAAAGAGAGAGAACCAGCGCATCCAAATCTGGCGCGTGAAGGGGCAATCAAATAATATATGGTCAACTGTTTCCTCGTTCCTAAGGCAAAGAATACAACGAGAAGGACCTATGATTCCTCTGCATCTAAGGTTGTCAAAAGTGAGAATTCCATTATGCAAAACCTGCCAAGCAAAAAAATTCACTTTCGGCCAACCCTTAGAATGCCAAATCTGTCTCCAGTCCACAACCGGGAAGGCGGGGGGGGGCACAGGGAGGATGTTATCATATCCATATTTAACGAGAATAAACTCCAAGGCTCCCAAAGCCCCCAGGCTAATTCATCCTCTTCATCACTCCCAGTGAGAAATCTTTCATTCAAGATTCTGGATAAGGTAGGTGCTAGCTCCGGAGGGATTGAGATTGGCCACTCCTCCAACTTCTTAAACTTCTTAAACTTATACCCTCCCAGTTGAGAAGTGTTGAAGTAGCTTTCAATTCGGACCCAACCCTTGGATTCTATGGCAGCTTTGATAGGGAGTAACTCAGGAAAATCAGCCATGATGGGAGGAAACTGATCCCAAGAATCAGACCAGAAACGGGCCTTATCCCCCCTCCCCACTTTCCAAAAAAGCTGGTCCTTGATAACTTGAGATCCAAGCTTAAGAGCCTGCCAAACTAAGGAACCAGCACCCTCCAAAGAGAAGCGGCCCACTTCACTGGGACTGACATGACCCAAGTACTTGCTGGTAAGGATTCTACTAAATAAGGAAGTGGGCTGGGAGATCCATCTCCAGTACAATTTTCCAGCCAAGGCTTTATTGTTTAACCTGGATCCTCTCAGACCCAGCCCTCCTTTTACCTTGGGCTGGGTAACCTTGTCCCAGCTCACTAAGGCCCATTTTCTCTCTCCCTTTGGTCCTTCCCACAAAAACTTTCTTGCCATTCTATCCAAATCTTTCCAAATTGAGAGAGGGGCAGCCAAGATAGAGAATTTGTAGGTAGGCATGGCTTGAATGACTGACTGTAAGAAAGTAACTCTGCCACCATAGCTTAACCACTTGTGAGACCAGTGATTAATTCTTTCCTGGATGCCCTCAAGCAAGAGCCTCCAAGTGTCCATTTTCAGTTTTTTGAAGTGCAAGGGAATCCCTAAATAGACCACTGGGAGAGCAGTCCTAGTAAATCCCAGGATTTCCAAGATTTTAATCTGCAGCCTGTGCTCAAGATTGAAGAAGACCACCTTGGATTTGCTGTCATTTATAACCTGTTGAGTAGCCCGAAGATAAACATTAAGGGTATCTCTAATCGATCTTGCTTCCCTAAGGCTGGCAACTCCCATCAAACCCGTGTCATCCACAAACTGAAGGTGCGATAAAACTTCATCCCCCACCCTGACACCCAATAATCTGCCTTGCTGTCTTCTTTTCAAGAAAAGTCTGCCAAGACCTTCAGCCAAGATCAGAAACAGAAAAGGAGAGCAAGGATCCCCCTGTCTGAGGCCCCGAGAGGCTCCAAAATGCTGCGAGGGAAGACCCTTGATAAGAACAGAGTAGGTCGGGGAAGAGACACAGCTCATGACCCACTCAATCCATTCCTGGGAGAAACCAAAAGCTGCCATCATTTTGGTCAGAAAACTCCATTCAACCCTGTCATAAGCCTTGGACATGTCCAATTTTATGAACATCCCTTTGTTTCCAGAAGTGTGCATTGAATGAATAGCTTCCTGAGCCAGAACCACCCCATCCAAAATCTGCCGGCCTTCCACAAACCCTCCTTGCTCGGGAGAGATAATACTGTGAAGAAGCGGTTTCAGACGTTCAGCCATCACCTTGGTGATTATTTTATACAGCACATTACATAAAGCAATAGGCCTATAATCTGAAATCTGACTCCCCCCCTCTCCTTTTGGGATCAAGGTGATGAAAGTGTGATTTAGAGCTTTAAGCATACGTTTGTTTTCTCTGGATTCCTCAACCACAGCTCTAACATCCTCCTCTAAGCAATCCCAGAAGGCCTGAAAAAACTCAATGGGGAAACCATCCGGCCCAGGAGATTTGCCAGAGCTCATTCCAAAGACAACAGCTGTCAGTTCATCTCGGTCAATAGGTTTGAGGAGGGCCTGATTCTCCTCCTCAGAAATGAGAGCAGGAATGACAGAAAGAATTTCATTTTGGGCCGAAACATCTTGAACCGGACTCTCCTTAAAAAGTTTAGAGAAGTAATCCACAGCATGAGAATGAGTATCAGGAAGAGTGTCAAAGGAATGGCTGTTCCCATCATGCAGGACCTCCATCTTGTTCAACTGTCTCCGGGCACACGCAGCCCGGTGAAAGAATTTAGTATTTCGGTCTCCTTCCACTAACCAGGTTGTTCTAGCTCTCTGCCTCCAATAAATCTCCTCCTGGTTGTCAATGTCCTCCACCGCTCTACGTAGGGCGTCATCCTCGTCCTTAAGCTGATCAGTGATAACTCCTTCTCTGAACTATTTCTGAACCTCATCCCAGCGTGCCACCAACGGAGCTCTTTGGGCCTGGAAGTCAGATTTATTAGACCGCCTCCACAGTTTCAACTGGGCTTTGACAAATTGAAGTTGTTTGTGGATTCTGAACATTGCTCTCCCATAAGCTGGACGGCCTTCTTTCCACCACTGTGGAATTTTCTCCCGAAGTTCTTCTTTCTGCAACCAGAAATTCTCAAATCTAAAAGGTTTATGAATATGTCCTCTTCCAGTCCCACCTTCCAACAGAATAGGGCAATGATCAGAAACAGGGCCTGCTAAAATCTGAAAGTTAATGTTCCATTTTACAAACGTTTCTTCAGAAAGCAGAAAGCGATCTAATTTCACCTTCCTACTGTGTGGTTCCCTCCTTTTATTGGTCCAGGTGAAGTTATTGCCAGGACATTTAATGTCCACAAGATGTAGAGCCTGGACTTGGGCAATCATGAGACGGTCCCCTGTATCCAGGCAGGGATTTCCCCCTTCCTGTTCTCTGGAAGATAATTTGGCATTAAAGTCCCCCGCGACAATCCAATCCAGCTCTTCCCTAGACACTCGCATGTCTTGCACAGCCTTCCACTGTCTCCTCTGACCCTCCATGGTTTGAGATCCATAAAAGTTAGTTATCAGCACAACTTTCGCTGAGACATTATTCCGAAAGAGAGAGGTGAGAACACCTCTCCAGGCAAGGTGCTCAAGAGCAGACCAGACCTGAGAGTTCCACAGAGTCACTATCCCCCCTGAGGCACCTTGGGCTGCCACATCCATATGGCCAGCACCCCTCCAGATTCTGTTAACCGTTTTGGACATATGGTCCAAAGACATCTTAGTCTCTTGTAACAGCAAGAAATCAGTATTGCTATTTTCTAATAACCTTTGAACAGCAGATTGATGGGTTCTGTTGTTTAAACCCCTCACATTCCAAGATTGTATAATCATGGGTTACCCTGAGAGCAGTAAGAGTCAATCGTCCTCGATGATCCTCCCATGATCAATTTATCTCCTTGAGCTGCAAGCAACTCCTTATTAGATCTCCGACCTGCTCCCTGAGAATTGCACTTTTTTGGTTTTTTTTCCAGCTGAGATATCCCCAAGGATGGCCTTTCTCTGCTTTTCTCTGCTATTCCCATATGAACTTCCTGGGATACTGATTGTTCAGGGTTATGGACGACTATGGCACCAGAAGACACTGGCTGTGGTTCTACACTTTGATCAATTATCTGCTGAATGACAGGGGAAGGTGAGAGTGGGGGCTGTCCAGGAAAATTTGAAGTTTCATTGACACCCTCCAAACCTTCCATAGAATGATCCTCTTCATCAACCAAGGATTTGAAAATCTCATACCTATTAGCGGGCACTGAGATTAGAAAGCTCCTTTCCCTCCTTTTTCTTGGATCGTCTTCTTCTTCTAGGTTGTTCAAAACCATCCCTCGAAACGTTCTGACTCAGGTTAGAGCTCTTATGGTCTGTAATGGGGGCGACCTTGTCCTCCTTGGGCAGGAGTGGCAGATCCGAAGGGGCCTCCTTATTGGAGTTCATATTGATAGGACAAAAACGGGCAAGATGCCCATGCTTATGGCAAACCCTGCACCTGAAGGGAAGGGCCTCGTAGTCAAGCTGTTGAGTCCAGGTATGATCTGCCAGTTCAATATCCAACTCAGCCGGAAGAGGCTGGCTGAGATCCATCTCAACACAGATTCGGGCATAGACAGCCATACTCCCTTCAATGGTATCTCTGGCAACTCCAATATGCCTACCAATCGCATTGCCAATCATGGCCAAAACCTGCTCCCCCCAGAACTCCATAGGCAAGGCATATAATCTAATCCACATTGGTATAGCAGTGGGTTCAACACGAGGGTCGAAGCCCACCCGCCATGGTTGAACAAAAAGGCCCGCCGGGCCATGGTTCTTCTTTTCCGACTCAAAAGCCTTATTTATGTCGGCCAGAGCCGAGAAACTAACAATAAAATAACCATTACTGATAAACCACAATGAATACTCACCGTGGGGTTCCCAGTTTTGACGGATCCATGAATGCAGGAAGTTCAGGGAGGGGCGAATGCCCATAAACTTGCAGATTAGGTCATGGTTCGCTCTGTAAAGAACAGATTCTTCAACCATGCTAGGTTCGATGACTATTTTTGGCTTGGAGTCAGCCTGCGGCAGACAGCCATTCACCCGATGAGCTGACGGTCTACTCCCAACTGCCGTGAAGATCTTCTTGTATGCCATTTTTTGCGCTTCAGCAGACTTCGGGGAGGAGTCGCCTTTGAAAAGATCAGCATAAGAACTATTATGTCCAGAGTCAGGGGCCGGAGAAGTCCCCATTGGACCCTCCATGGGCACCGAACGGATCTTCAGATCCCTCAAAACGAAAAAGCACTTCAGAGAGAAACGTAAAAACCTGGGAAAAATCGAAGGATCAGAATCTCAGAACCAGAGGAAAAAATCGCCAGAGCTCGAGTTCCTGCCCAAACCTTGTTCTCTGTGCTCTGGCATTGTGCAATAGTTGAGATGCTCCTTTATGGTCATTTGATAAGGGGTTTGAGACCTAGTGCTCATTTTTTAAAAAAGGAAATACAAAGAACCCAGAATTGCACAATATATAATCTTATATTAATGGGAGGAGCCTAAAAACTCCATTGTTATAATGTGGATCTTTGAATCCTTTTGATACAAATTTACAATGGCTAGGGTTCTCCGAAACCCTAGAAAATAAGGTTGGTGGTGTCTTCAAATGCGTCCTTTCTCCCAATAGAGGTGAGTGGGATTTTAGTTATCCGATGCCGAGCCACTCCAACTTAAGCAATTGTCTAATTGTATCGCTCCAAATTTTTTGCATCCTTACCCTCAGGCTATAGGATCCGTGTCGAGAAGGAGGATGCGAGAAGGATGGGACAATACCTCGGACTGAGAGGCCCTTTGAAGGTCCCGCCTCTCGGGGGAGGGGTATAAGGGTGAATTTTTGATGGATGGTGGGTTCACCAGGAAACTTTTGAGTGGCAGTTTCCATGCCTAGGTTGATAGTGGGTTTGATGTGTTCATTTTTATACTCGATCATTCAACTCCTAGGTTTGGCCAAGATGAATCTAAACTATTCTATATGCCAATGCTGATTTAAATGAATACAAAGAATAGAAATGAATGCTAAACATAGAAAATATGCTAGTTAGATCATAACATACCTGATTCCGGATGTTTGATGAAGATTCCAAGTCTTGTAGCAGTTCAGATCGTCTCGAATCGTACGTAATCATCTGAAATTACATCGAATCATCTAAAATAATGGTCGATCATCTGAGATCAGACAGAATCATCTGAAATCTGATGAATTTGTCAGAAACCTACAATCACACAAATAGATACAAAATACCCAAGATGCAACTACAGAAGCGAAGGGAAATGATAGAAATAACTGTAAATTTGTCTAAATGATAGATCCAAATAGTAATTAAAGAGGAAAAGCATCAACTTCACAATTTATTTTGATTTTATCATGCATTTATATTAGATGAGGTGAACTCCAAGATGCATAAACATAATAATTTAAGACAGTGCAGAAATACAATAGGAAAATGCAAAAAAGCTAAGGAAATGCAAACTCTAGACTCTAATTGCCCCCAATCTGGACTACAGTCGGGATCACCTCCAATTGTACGAGATCATCTGCGCTCCTCGACAAGATCATCCGAAATCGTTCGGGATCGCTTGCGACGATCCGAGCTAGCTTCGACTAAAAAATAGTAGAGTTCCTGCAAGAAAATGCAAAATACAAAATGCAGACAGTAGTGCGAGGATGCTCTAGTGAATAAGGAACTAAATCTGAGGGAAATCCATCAGCTAAGGGGTTTAGGGGAGTCAGAGGGGATAAACTAGAAAAATCCTAGTTTATATAGGATTAGGGGGATGCTAGGAGGTTGGGGATCATCCCAATCTGGGAGATCTCCAACAGGGAAATCTCCAACTACACAGACGCGCTTCTGCCCAAGTT
Organism: Wollemia nobilis; assembly: GCA_028583015.1. Classification (NCBI taxonomy): domain Eukaryota; kingdom Viridiplantae; phylum Streptophyta; class Pinopsida; order Araucariales; family Araucariaceae; genus Wollemia; species Wollemia nobilis. The sequence continues at coordinate 1,688,840 of JAQPPZ010001190.1, read as the reverse complement.
GGAGAGGTTGTTGAAACAGAAGCTAATTATGAAAATTCGGTTTTGGGATGAAATCGTCCGGACGTTTCGTTCCGGACGAATTCGTCATATCGGGGACGATTTCGTCTGATCTGCGACGATATCATCCAACGGTCAAAACAAATCCTAAAAATGGCATGAAAAATGGGGAAAGTGGGTAACAAGGCGGTTTTGGGGTTAAAATTTAAATTTTTATCTTTTATCTTTTACTAAGGTTTTAACCGTGCCAATTTTAGGGTGCTACATTTTGCCCCCTCTTTAGCGAATTTTTCGAAGAAAATGCGTTAAAGACGAGTTTTTCCCGTTTTTACGAGAAAGCAAAAATGTACTCAATTTTTAGACGACGATTCTTGGTCGAATCGTACGAATGCTAACTATGGTGCCCCCTCCATGTTTTTACCCAAATCGAACGTTTGAGGTAAAAACGCGAAAAAAAAAAAAATAAAATGTTGTTGGTTTTGAATAAAATTAAGAAAAATAGGGAAAACCCTAATTCATTTTTTTTTACTATTCATTTTCTTGCTCCCGAGCTCTAGAGAGAAAATGGTGGAGACGAGCACACGGGTGGAGACCACCTCCTCCACGTCGGGCGGGGGGGGATGGGTAAGGCTCGGGCTAGCGGGGATGCACAAAATTGTATAGATTTTTGAGAGGATTGAGTATGCCGGGTATAGATTGTGGCATACCAATCCAGTTTTGATATGATGTATATAATTTTTGTGATATATATATATATATGATCTTTTTGTGATATGACTTGTTCATATGTTTTTATGATGCTTCAATATTTGAATTGTTTGTTTGTCTGATTGATGATTCATGTAATTATGTCATTTGGAAATATTATAATTTGATGTCATGCTGTAAAATTTAAATGAAATAATCTGATGTAAACAATTGGTTGTTTTGGTGTGATTTGATAAAAAATAAAAAATAAAAGAGACTTCTAACAATAATTTCAAAGGACATTGTCGTTGTTATAGACCATTTCATGGAGTCGTCGCTCGCTCGGTCGTCAAGCTAATCCCAGTATAGAAATATTGTTAAAAAAGTAAAAGAGTGCTTAAGAGATTGTCTTAAGACTTTGTGTTGTGATGATGGAAATGATGATGGTGATGATTTGTTTTCAGATTTTCATAAAAATAGTATGCATGAGATACTAAAAGAAATATGATTTTGCTAGGCATAAATTCCTAAGTGTGATAAAATTTTGAACAATTCCTTAGAAATTATACCATGGTTTGCAAAATTGAATGTTGACATAATGAAATGAAATAGAATAAGTGTTTGTTCATTTTAAAGCATAATTGTGTAACATAATGATGCAAGTCATATGTTTTTATGAATTTGTTTTAAAATAAATGGAAAATAAAATTAGAACAATGGTTTGCGCTAGGCATAGAATTTATAGGTATAGACTTATACCATCATCACGAAATCCAAAGAAGAAAATGGATATTTTAGTTTTATTGCAAGATTAATTTTTGACTGTTGATAAACAGAATAATAATAATATGAACATGTTGTTTGAAATCATTTTGTGATTTTGTGAAACAAAGTATATAATTGCTTGAAAACAAAACAAAAATTCTGAAATAAGCGGATAAAACTATTTCGAAAAGAATTACAAAAATAGTTTAAATTATCGCAAAGACAAATGTAGATTTATTAAGGGATCCTCATGTGCAAATGTGAGTTCATTACCGATCTTGATTTATCATAATGATACAAAATCTCTCAAATACAAATGTGTGTGCGATTGTATTGTTCATTCACCAATTTTGAGCAAGATAATTTGATACAAGTAATTTGCCTTAACCAAATGAGTGTTCGTTGACCATGATTTATATGCATGTAACCGTACCAGACTACTATGTAAGTCAGGTTATCAAGAGCTAGCTAATCCATAAGCTGACATAGGTCTATACAAAAGAAGGTCGCTAATGTGACAGACATATCACCACGCTAGGAATTACCCAAGGCCAAGCGGGTTGGGCACAAACCACCTGTTATGGGGCTTACCTCACAGTTTTCAAATAATTGAAAATTCCAGGGATTCAAGCTCATTCACCCTTCTTTTCTTTTCAAGGGGTAGGGAAAGGGATTTTATTGCATTTTGCTTTTGCTTTTCACTTTTTTTTTTTTTTTCTCTCTTTTTTTTTTTTTTGTATTTTTGCTTGGAATTGAGATAATGCTGAAATATTGTTGCGATGGTACAAAATAATATTTTTCTCTTTTTCTCATTTTCTTTGACTTTTCTTTTTCTTCCTATGCTAGGGATACTTGCTCGGATTGGCTGTAGAGCAAGGGATTTTTATTCCGGGTAGGGGTGAGCTTGTCCTTTTGTCAATTCTCAAAGATTCTAGACCATGTGCATGATAGGATAGCAGGGGAAACTTTTCGCTCAGGAAACCATTTCTACTATGTAGCATCATATCGAATTTGCAATGAAATCATTTTAATGTGAAGAGATGTACTTGGTTTAAGTAAATAACAAGATCAATTCTCTATGCTCAAAACTTTATTTAATGCTAATGTGGACTTTGATATAAGAGAGATAAATAATCATAGAAAATAAAATCAAGATATTTATTCATGTGAGTGTGAAAGTGCTGGATTCCAAAATAAATGCTAATTTATCCACAATAATTGAAAATATAACTGCAATACTTCAAGAATTGACAGGTATGAAATAAAAGATGTTTTTGAAGATTTTGACGATTTTGATGTTTTTGTATTTTGATTTTAAGTTATGAATTGAAAGAAATACAATGTGATTGTTTTTGAAATGTTTTATATAAGTGACTAAAAGGAAATAATATGCAAAACAAATATATACAATGATGAAATGACCAAATTTTATGCATAGTAGCGTTGGAGATGCATAATGTTCATAGGTTCTTTAAGTTCTTTACCATCTAAGGTAGATAATTTGTATGCTCCCGATCCAAATTTAGCAGTGATGACATATGGTCCAAGCCAGTTGGGCTCAAATTTACCTTTAAGGTTTTTAGTTGCATTAGTATTTTTTTTATTTTCTTTTAAGACAAGGTCACCGATCTCAAAGGATCGAGGATGAACTTTCTTGAGATATGCTCTCTTAAGCTTGTTTTGGTAGGCACGAAGATGCTCCAAAGCATTGATGCGCTTTTCATCCAGAAGTTCTAGCTGACTAAACCTGCCAGCACGATATTCATCTCCTACTTCAGTATCTTGAAGTAGTAGAGCTAAAGAAGGAACTTCTAATTCAAAGGGAAAAATGGCTTCAGCACCATAAACCAAGACAAAAGGTGAAGTTCCAGTGGGGGTTCAAACACTAGTTCGATAGGCCCACAAAGTAGGATATAATTGGATGTGCCAATCTCGACCAGATTTATTGACCAGTATTTTGAGAATTTTGATTAATGTTTTATTAGATGCTTCTGCTTGGCCATTACCCTGAGGATAATAGGGAGTGGACCAATGATGTTGAATTTTATATTTTTGACATAATTTTTTGACATCTTTATTTTTGAAACAAGTTCCATTATCTGAAATGAGATTGGTAGGAATTCCAAACCTACAAATAATTTGATTAAAAATAAATTTGGAAACTTGTGTTCCAGTGCAAGAAGCTAATGGCATAGCTTCAACCCACTTTGTGAAATACTCGGTGGTGGTTATGATGAATTTGTGTCCATCGAATGACACAGGGTTGATTTTTCCAATGATGTCTAAGCCCCATTTTGAAAAGGGCCAAGGAGATGAAATAGCTTGTAGTTCTTGTGCAGGCACATGGACAAGGTCAGCGTGTTTCTGGAACTTGTCGCAATGTCGCACATAATTATGTGCATCATTCTCCATGGTAGGCCAAAAATATCCTATCCTAAGGAGTTTCTTAGCAATGGCGCTACCACTAAAATGTCCCCCACAAGATCCATTGTGGGCTTCATTCAAAGCTGATCTAGATTCTTCTAGATTCAAACATCTCAATAGGATGCCTTCAAAAGATCTCCTATACAAGGTATTTCCAATAATCACGAAGCGACTTGCTCGTCTACGTAATAACCTGCGCTAGTTGCTAGTACAACCATCAGGGAAGGTCCCATTTTGGAGAAAATTAAAGATATCAGTGTACCAATGTTTAGGAGTAGTTTCGTTGATTAGAAACACATCCAAAGGTTCTAGGCATGATTTGTTTGAAGTGGGTTCTTGGAGTCGATGAATAATGATGGTAGCATATTCGTCATCTAACTCCAAGGGCAAAAGAGATGCAGCTGCAGCCATAGCATCAACCGCACGATTGCTAGTTCGAGGAATAGCTTCCAAGGTAACTTGATCAAATAAGGATAATAATTGCAAAACATATGCTTTGTATGGGCGTAATTTATCATCTTTGGTCTGATAAACATCATTGATTTGATTTACAACAAGTTGAGAGTCACCGAAAACCAATAAATTTTTAATTTTTAGGGCCAAAGCAGCTTGTAATCCAAGGATAAGAGCTTCATATTCAGCAATGTTATTGGTGCAAGCAAATGTTAATTTGAAGGACAGAGGTATAAGATGTTTTTGCGGAGATATTAAAATAATACCCGCACCATCCCCACTCATGCATCGGGCTCCATCAAAGTATAGGGACCATTGCTTAGGATGGTCTGCCTCTAGTTTAAGGCATTCATCAGGAAACTCAATGATGAGGGGATGGGTAGACTCTAAGGGTGCAACAGCTAATTGATCTGCTATGATTTGACCCTTAACAAAATTCTATCCTATAAATGTGAGTTCAAACTCGCTTAGCATAAGAACCCACTTTGTTGTACGACCAGATAAGTACGATCGACTCATGAGATATCGCAAAGGGTCGAATTTGGCAATAACATACATTTTTTGACTGAGCATATAATGTCGTAGTTTCTGTGTAGAAAATACAACTGCTAGACATAATTTCTCTAATATGGTATAGCGAGTTTCATAACTAATTAAGGTTCTATTGATGTAATAATTAGCACGTTCTTTCTTCTCATCGTCAAGCTGAGCTAACATAGCTCCTAAGGCAGAATCGAAAGTAGAAATGTACAAGATAAATGGACGATCAGATCTAGGTGGGGAAAGCACCGGTGGTTTAAGAAGATATTTCTTAAGGAGTTCAAATGCTTCCTGACATTCATCGTCCCAATGAAAAGAGACGTCTTTCTTAAGAAGTTTAAGAAAGGGTCCGGTTTTGTCTGCCAACTTGTCGATGAAGCGGCGAATAGCTTGAAGCTTACCTTGTAAACTTCGTAATTCTGATATATTGGTGGGTGCGGGCATATATGTGATAGCCGTGATCTTGAGAGGGTCAATTTCAATGCCACATAAAGAAACTATAACCCCTAATAATTTATCGGACTTGACTCCGAATATGCATTTGGATGGATTTAGTCGGATAAGATATTCCCTTAACCGATCAAATACTTTTCTCAAGTCATTTAAATGATCATCTTCTTTGATGGAACGAGCTATAATATCATCTACATAATCATGTAGAATATCATGCATCATATCGTGAAAGATATAAGTCATGGCTCGTTGATAGGTTGCACCTGCATTCTTTAAACCAAATGGCATCACTTTCCAACAAAAGGTTCCCCAAGGGGTAATAAAGGTTGTTTTAGCCTGATCTTCGAGAGCTATCCTGATCTGATTATAACGAGAAAATCCATCCATTAGGGATATCATTCCACTTCCAGCAGTAAAATCAATGATTTGATCCATGTTAGGAAGAGGAAAATCATCTTTAGGGCAGGCAACATTAATATCTCTGAAGTCTGTACAAACCCTAACTTTAGTGGCTTCTTTCTTAGTTACTGGAACTACATTTGAGATCCATTCAGCATAATCAATGGCTTGTATAAAAATGACCTTCAACAGTTTTTCTAGTTCTCCTTTGACTAGTAAGGCCACTTTAGGATGCATTTTTCTAAGTTTCTGTTTAACAGGTTTAGCATCTGGATGGACTACTAGATGATGCATAACTACAGAAGGGTCCAAACCTGGCATGTCTTCATATGTCCAAGCAAAGACATCTTCATAGTCTTTAAGAAATGAAATGTATTTATCTTGTTTTTCTTGACTTAATTTTGATCCAATATTGATTATGTGAGGGTTATGTTCGGTTCCAATGTTAATTTTTATAACGTTTTCAACTTCCATATGTAAATCTCTCTCAAAATTAGGTGGGGCGGGTGAAACACCCAATTCTTGTAATTCTTCCAAGGTTAGCTTGGATAATTCGTCTTGAGGAGTCGAGGCCTCAAGCTGGGCTATACTAGGTATAGAGCCATCAAAATAAAATTTGTTATGTAACAAGTCATCAATGGAGACATCATGGAAGATATCCCCTTCCAACTCATCGTCGGATTTGGCAATCATCTCAGGGTAGGCGAGAGATAGCATATTACAGGTAAAGGGATTATTCTTTGAACGCAAATAATCTTGTTTATCCAGATAATCTTGGTAACATGTAAGATGGTCATCCTCCTCAAATGGGAAGGGTTGACCTTTACTAGGAAATAGGCCCACACCACATCGGGTAGGCCACGGTTCTACCTCAATAGGTTCTTTCATACCATTTTGGGAAGGTCCCAAACCTTTCCCTTTATATCCCAATTTAAGCATTATGGGTTTAGCTTTAATATACTCATTAGAAAAATAGCATCTAGCATATCCATCACAATGTGTCTTGATGTTTCTAGGTATTCTTCCCCAATCATATCCCTTATAAATAAAAGCACAACTCCCGACTTGGTAAATACTTCCCATAGGCTGTGGGAGGCCCAAGGTATGAGGAGAGGGTGGGAGTTTATTTAAAATAAGGGAAGCTTGCATGGCAGTGTTGGTTTCTTTTGATATAAGAATTTTAGATAAATCGGGTAAGAGTTCATCAGTAAGAGCATAAGAGGTAGAAGGAACATTTCCTACATCATCAGATGTGGAAAGGATGCCTGTAGTGGATGTGGATGTTATAGGGATATCGATGGATGAGTCTATCGGTATGGAAGTTATAGGGGTAAAACAAGAAGCATTGGTTGTAGTTCTGGGATCTTTTTGAGGTCCTACTATGGTTTGTTCAGAATATGGTTGAGCTATATGTATAGGTGTAGTTGAAAGAGTAGATGATGTTATGGGTGTGTGTTTCACACGTTTAGGTGGATGATGAGAATTAGGATGTGTGGATGACAGGGCAGGGCAAAATTGAACTCCAACAGGTTCTGCCAAAGCACACATATCAAAGGGTCTAGGATCACCATGAATGGTAACCAACTGATTTTTAAATTTGAATTTAACACACTGATGTAAAGTGGATGGAACCGCTCGCATTGCGTTGATCCAAGGGCGACCCAAAAGTATATTGTACGATGCAGGGCAATGTACAATAAACACGGTCGTATCTAAGGTTCTAGGACCAACTTGCAAGGGTATAGTAATGACTCCACACGTTTCTTGTGTTTTGTCATTGAAGGATTTTATAATCATATCCGTTCTTTTCATTTCGTCACTTCTAAACCCAAATATTTGGTAGAAGTCAAAAGTGCATATGTTTAAAGATGAACCATTGTCAATCAAGACTCGTTTAACTGCTACATCCCCAATTAGGGCAGTAATATATAAGGGGTTATCCTTATGTAAACTATGTTGTGGTATATCTCTATCCCGAAAGTCAATACAATCGACTTCTCGAGTTATGATAGTATTGGTCATGGCTTCAGGCTGAATATTTTGTGGTACCATCATTTGGCTTAATGTGAGCATTAATTCATCCCTATGGGTAGGAGAAGATCTTAAAAGGTCCAAAAGGGAAATTCTAGCTGTAGTATTGGATAATTGTTCATTAATATTATAAGGAGGCTTAGGTTGAACATTAGGTGCATAATTCCTTTTATTAGGAATTTTCAAAACAAATGGAGCTGATCCATCGTTCTGAGTTTGATTCTGTTGAGAGTTTTGAGCCTGTTGTCTGGTAACGGCTCCGATGGTTCCTACAATATTATTTTGTGGGTGATGAATAGGTCTTGGTCTAGCGTTTATGGCTTGTTCATTAGAAAGTAACTGATGAGAATATGGTCGAGTAGTAACTCTTCTAGGAAATGGTTCTTCTGGAACCATAGAACTTGTGATGGGTTGAATAGGATCTGATTCATCTTCAGAACTATTCGATTGATTTGAGGTGATTTCCATGTCACTTTTAGTATCATATTCTACATCACTAAGGTCAGGTGTTCGAATATTATATAGAGGTCTGGACGTAACCATGGATAAAGTTGTATCAAATATTTCTAAGTCATGAATAGGTAAATGCCCACTAATGGCTCCTACATATCGGGTAGGAGGGGGAACATTATGATGTTCAATTTGATTAGCCACCTCTTTACCATGCTTTGGTAAAGGATGTTGAAATATGTCCAATGATTGATTGGCATTCTGATTTCGACTTTGAGGGATGTTCTTTTGAGCATTATTAGGAGGATTTTGTTTAGGTTGAAAGGCTTGCACCTCCATCTCATTGTTATCAATTAAATCTTGTATTTTATGTTTTAACCATTTACAAGAGTTGGTAGCATGTCCAGGTCCTCTATGGAAATCACAATGTAAATCGACTCTATATCCAGGTATAGTTGGATCAGGTTCTCGGATAGTTGGTAATTGGATCAATCCTCATGCTAGTAATTGCGGGAGAATGGTTGATAAAGGTTGATTTAACCTAGTAAATTCTTGGGGTGGTTTATCAGGAGGTTTTAATATGAACTTCTTTGTTGTTTTTGCAGTATTAACATTGGCAATGTTTTTGCTATCAGTGACTCCATCACCCACAACTTGTTTATTTTTATATTGATTTCTGGATGTTTTCTCATCATCTTTCTTTTTGAGCTGACCTCTTCTAATGAGAGCGTCTTCCACTCTTCGGGCTAAGTCTATAGCTTGATCGAAGGTGGTCAAGGTAGCGATTGATAATTCATAGGATAGTTGTTCTTGTAAATTATTGATAAAAATATCCAACATTTCTCGATAAGGTAACACAAAGTGTAATTTTCCTATCAACTGCCTCCATCGAGCTAAGAAGTCAGCAAAACACTCATCTTTGTCTTGTTTTAGGTTGTACAAATCTTTAATGGTTACATGCCTTTCGATATAGGCACTAAATTGATGCACAAAAGACTCAGCGGTCTCTTCGAAATTTCTCAAAGAATGAGTGGGCAATTGATAATACCACTCCAATGCCATCCCCCCTAAACTTTTTGGGAACATTTTTAGTAATAACAAGTCATCATGTGATATATCATGACATGCTATCCTAAACATACGAAGATGCTCTATGGGATCTTCGGTTCCTTTGTATATAGGTAGGACGAGGCATGGGAAAGTGTTTGGGATATGGTTGTGCTACAACTATAGGATCTAGAGGTTGACTACACATCTCTCGATAATTGTACGAGGGACGGTAGGGATCTATTTGGTCCATACGGGAGACTAATTATTTCACCATGGCTTCCAGATTACCAGTTTGTCCACCATATTGGTTTGGTGGTACATGAGCATGGGATTTGTGAGCGTAGGAAGGTGGGACATAAGGATTAGATGCTATATTGTTGTTATGCAAATGGTTGGTAGGAAGAGTATTATGAAGAAGATTTGTTGTAGCATTATGTTGTATCCCAGATTGTTGGAAATTGGTATTTGGTTTTGTTTTAGGCTTTTGTTGATTTGAGGTATATTGATCAATAGCTTGGCAAAATAGAGCAGTGAATGAAGGTTTCATTTTGTGTGGGAATAACCCTAGGCTTAGTAACAGGCACTCTAGGTGGTTGGGTAACCTGTTGTTGCATGTTCTAGATCATAGTGGCCATATCCAAATTGGATGGTCCATCTTGATCACTTTCTTGATCAACAAAGGATAAAGGATTAGTGCATGTGTGGTATATTTCTTCTAGGGTTGCTTGAGTGTCACTAATTTGATCTTTGTCCATATGGATTGCTCTATTAAGGGTGCCCATATTATTATGGAGGAACTTCCAGAAATGTTCCATGTTCTCAAAAGTAACAGCTCCTTCTGGAGATATTTTAGGAGATGAGGATCCTTCCTCTCTATCATTTTATTTTTGTTCATTTCCTACAACAAATTCTTCTTCTTGTTGGTCGAAGGTTCCTTCTTCTTGAATTGGGTCTTCAGGAAGGACATCTGGGTTATTCTCTGTTTTCCTTAACCAATCTTCTTCTACTTCAATTTGTTTTCCATTCCTGAGTCTAGTCATTATGTCTAAATCTTAGATTTTAGCAAATATATATTAATATATTTGCAACAGATTTGGGAGGTATATATTTTAATTATATACCTACTATAATGCTTAAAAATAAAATGTTTTGATTTTTTGTTATGATTTTGTTTTTTTGTTTTTGTTTATTTTTATTTTATGCTTATAAAGACAACAAACAACACACTAAATACAAGAAATAACAATAATAAAAGAATAGCTTAGTTTTCTATAAATAGTTTATGAATGTCATTGATAGGATCAAGTTCATCAGGAGTCATAAAATGCTCCTCTTCAAATTGGAAATGGTTTTTCAGGAACTTGATAAAGTGTGCTATAGTAATATTATCTGTTTTAGATTTTGTCTTGTAAAAATAAATCTCATGGCAATACTCTCGATATAACACAGCTCTGGGAACTCTATTCCATATTTGTCTATCCATAAGAACGACCTCTTGGTCCTCTATACGAGACAGAAATTTATGTACTACAGTTGCATTATCGAGGTATTCCTCAAAGGTATACAACTCAGAAGACACAAGGGCTCTTTTATCTGCTAACCACCTATGGCAAGCTCTCTGAAGCTCATGATACAAAGTCACTTGATCGGGATCCAGAATTCTATCTAGGACAAACCTCTTGATTTGCCTAAGTTCGGTTGCTCTAGATGAAATGAGATTCAATCTCCTATTAAGCTCGTCCCATAAAGGTGGGACTCTATATGTTGGAGCTACTCTAAGCAAAGAATTAATCTCTATAGCTGCTAATTGATTTTCAACATTAATGGTGACAGCTCGTCTTTTGTTATAATCTACCATCTAAATATGATATGCAATATTTGATTCTAAATGCATTTATGTTTTGTTTTTTTTTATTGTTTTTGGATTATTTTTGGATTGTTTTCAAAAGGTTTTTAGTTTTCACGTCGGGTTCACCAAAATGTATCGCTCCAAATTTTTTGCATCCTTACCCTCAGGCTATAGGATCCATGCCCCAGAAGGAGGATGCGAGAAGGATGGGACAATACCTCGGACTGAGAGGCCCTTTGAAGGTCCCGCCTCTCGGAGGAGGGGTATAAGGGTGAATTTTTGATGGATGGTGGGTTCACCAAGAAACTTTTGAGTGGCAGTTTCCATGCCTAGGTTGATATTGGGTTTGATGTGTTCATTTTTATACTCGATCATTCAACTCCTAGGTTTGGCCAAGATGAATCTAAACTATTCTATATGCCAATGCTGATTTAAATGAATACAAAGAACAAGAATGAATGCTAAACATAGAAAATATGCTAGTTAGATCATAACATACCTAATTTTGGATGTTTGATGAAGATTCTGAGTCTTGTAGCAGTTTAGATCATCTCGACTCATACGTAATCATATAAAATTACATCAAATCATCTCAAATCACAGTCGATCGTCCGAGATCGAGATAGAATCATCTAAAATTCTGATGAATTCATCAAAAACCTGCAATCACACAAATAGATACAAAATACCCAATATGCAACTACGAAGCGAAGGGAAATGACAGAAATAACGGTAAATTTGTCTAAATGATAGATCCAAATAGTAATTAAAGAGGAAAAGCATCAACTTCACAATTTATTTTGATTTTATCATGCATTTATATTAGATGAGGTGAACTCCAAGATGCATAAACATAATAATTTAAGAAAGTGCAGAAATACAATAGGAAAATGCAGAAAAGCTAAGGAAATGCAAACTCTAGACTCTGATTGCCCCCAATCTGGACTACAGTCAGGATCGCCTCCAATCGTACGAGATCGTCTGCTCTCCTCGACAAGATCATCCAAAATCATCCGGGATCGCTTGCGACGATCCGAGCTAGCTTCGACTGAAAAATAGTAGAGTTCCTACAAGAAAATGCAAAATACAGAATGCAGACAGTAGTGAGAGGATGCTCTAGTGAATAATGAACTAAATCTACAGGGAAATCCATCAGCTAAGGGGTTTAGGGGAGTCAGGGGGGATAAACTAGAAAAATCCTAGTTTATATAGGATTAGGGGGAGGCTAGGAGGTTGGGGATCATCCCAATCTAGGAGATCTCCAACAAGGAAATCTCCAACTGCGCAGACGCGCTTCTGCCCAAGTTGGAGAGGCTGTTGAAATATAAGCTAATTATGAAAATTTGATTTTGGGATGAAATTGTCTGGACATTCTATTCTAGATGAATTCGTTAGATCGGGGATGATTTTGTCTGATCTGCGACGATATCGTCCAACGGTCAAAACAAATCCTAAAAATGGCACGAAAAATGGGGAAAGCGGGTAACAGACGGTTTTTGGGGTTAAAATTTAAATTTTTATCTTTTATCTTTTACTAAGGTTTTAACCGTGCCAATTTTAGGGTGCTACACTAATATTGATGTCACACTTCCATATTTGTACACAATAACATAACAAACATATTAGTAATACCTGTGAGGGCTCCACAATGTGAGGCCCTCTGTAATCAATAGTAAACTCTAACTATTTGCTACAAGTAAAATAGATAAAAACAAGAGTGAATGTAATGAAATATTAATCAATGGATTTACCTTACGTATTTTTTGCCTCCTGATCTGATGTAGCTTGTTGTAGTGAATCAATGTGACGATGCCCTGGCATCACTCGAAGGCTAGGGATAATTCATAATATTTGGTGTAAAATGTTCATGGGTTCTTTATGACTATAGAAAATGCTTGTGGACACTCAATATTTGTAGGGAGGCACCCAAAGGTGCTTGGTGGTTGAGGGGAAGCACCTTGAGGTGCTTGACAGTGATAGAAAATGCTCGAAGGCGTTCGATGGCTGAGGAAAGAGTCTACAAAAGTAGATATGGTGAGGGAAAATGAATGGCAATGGTTACGAGGGTTATGGTGAGTGAATATGGAGGTAGAAGTACTCAGATACTCCAAGGGAAGATGAAACTCAAGGAATTCGAGAACTTAGGCAGAAGACTCAGGGACTCCAAAAAATCAAGGGTTGAGCCATCAAAATGGCTCCTATTAATAATCCAACCTAGGGCATTCTTAGGATTTCAATAACACTAATCGTGTGGCTGAGATAAAAGCACATCGAAAGGTGGATATTAAATTTAGGGTGTGGAATGGATTGATGTGGATGGATGAACAGATTTAAATGAAATCGAATGGCTAGGATTTATTCACTTATATAAATATATATTTATTATATATATAATATAATATAATATAATATAAAAATATTATTATTTAAATATATATATATATATATATATATATATATATATATATAAATAAAAATATATGAATAGTGGGTAAAATGGCAGGAAAATATGGATGGAGGACAAGTGACTAGGTTTTGGTGTCTACATAAACTAAATAAAAGAATGATTGGTTTTGATGATTGATTTCACAAAGAGGGAATTAGGAATTGTAAGGATGGGTGTGCCTCAAGAAGATCTAGATAGGAAAATATTGATGTGACATTAGTAGTAGATTCCAGAGCATAGAATCTAGTAGCCCTTGTGAAATAGTGAAAAAAAATGATGAGAAATTTTTGGTTATGATATTTGGTATCAAAGCGCTAGGTTCATAGGGATACAAATTTCCTTGCACGAGACTAGATGGGGTGTGATAGGATGAGCAATGTAAAGACTATACCTACAAGGAAGTGGGTCTACTAAAGATAGACCTCGATTGCTGAGTTAGGATAACTAGAGAAATAGTTGCTAGTAGGAGAAAACAATTCAAGGATGTAATTGTGAATTGATCCCTACTATCTCTCCTATGTGTGGCCAAGGATAATGCCACCTAAGATAAGGAGAGGGAGTGTTGTCCCATAAACTAGGAAAACATGACAAAATAATGTAGAGGTTGAGACCCTGAATATAGGTACGTATACTATTAATAATGAGAGGTAGGATATTAATATAAAAATTACCTTACTAAGAGAACATATGAAAGCACAAAAACAACTATTGGAAGTTATAGTGAATCAATAATCATAAGCTAGAAATTATAGAATGGGATGAGAGAATGAAATTCACTTAGAGGCTCAATAGGCTAGAATTAAACTAGAGGCAAAATTGGGAAGGATATGAAACATCTAAATATTCCAAGTTTAATGGAGAAGATGGTGAAAAAGCTAAATATTTGCTAAAGGAGATAGAGACCTTTTATAACATGAAGAACTATTCCACCAGAACCCAAACATCTTATGCCACTCTACACTTATAGAGAGTTGGTTTGTATTGGTAGGAAATATTTAGTGGGGAACAAGGGATTGAGGTTGTAATTGATTTGAAATGGGATAACTTTGTGATAGCTTTTAAAGAAATATTCCTCACCAAACACTTCTACACCAAGAAGTTTGAGAAATTCACCAACCTTAGACAAGGGACTAGGACTGTAGAGGTATATTATCAAAAATTCATCAAGCTACTAATGTACTTGCATATAATGATAAAATGAAGGTACATAAGTTTATACTAGGAGCAGATCCTAGAGTAGGGTATGAAGTGAATATGCAGGAACCTAGTACTCTTCATAAGATCTATGATATGGCCAAGAAATCTTAAACTTATCTCAAGCATTATTTTTACTATGAAGGGGTATTTGAGAAGGATAGAGAGACACTAAGAAAAAGAAACAATTCAAGGTTCATGAAATGGGAAAGTGAACAGGAAAACAAGAGTCCCCCTAGATAGGATAGAAGAAATGACATGAAGCAAGGAAATTTTAGAAAAAGTTTCAAAGGGAAGAACCAAATGAAGAACATGTGCTTATACTGAGAGGGGGGTGAATAGTATAAGATAAAACTTTTTGCTTTTTAATCCAAATGATAACATCAACAATATTAAAGAAGTAAACATCACACAAAGCATCACACACATGAGAGACATGATTTAACGTGGTTCACCCAATGTGGGCTACTCCACGGAGAAAATATTCCTTATAAATTTTTCTCAAATAAATTCTCTTGGGAATCCTTTCCCTACAATGTTTATGGACCTCTGTCCAAAGGAGACACCAATCCCCTTAATCAAGTTTGTGGATCTCTATCCATAGGAGAACTCCTTTCTCCTCTGCTCTGGTTGATGATCTTCTAGAAGAACTATTGCCCCCACTGCTCTGGCTAATGGATCTCTATCCACTGAAGACACCTATCCTCACTACCCTAGCTAATGGATCTCTATCCACTGGAGACTATCATCCTCTATACTCTATCACCTCCAAAGCTCTATCTCAAATCTGCACTAAACACAGTCCTTCGGTCTAGCACAAATCTATCCTCAATATTTGTCTCTGCAAATCTATCCTCAAATATATACCCAAATTTATCCTCAAATCTATCCTCAATATCTATCCTCAAATTTGTCCTCAATATCTATCCTCAAATCTATCCTCAATTTATCCTCAAATATGTCCTCAATCTTTGTTAAATTGTAAGCTTCCACAAAAGCTCACACAAATCTGTCCACAAGTCTTCTCTAAGACTTACCTCAAATCTACTCAACAAGTCCACACTAGAACTTGTCCAATCTCATAGAAACATAAAGATAATTTTTAGAGACTCAATATGCTTCACATTCATCACAATGCTCAATCACTTTCAATCACTCTTTTAGAAACATATAGAGAATTGTTAGAGACTCAATATGCTTCACATTCACCATAACACTCAATCTCTTTCTCAAATCAATTCAGAATATAGAACAATTTGTTTCATAGAACTTGAACTATCACTTTAACACATCCACTTGACTAGGCTCAACCAACTCTACTCAACCAATCACTCAATGAAATAATCCTTGCTCACAAACCCTAGTCCAAGCATATGAACACTCACTCAAATATTTCCAACAATGCTTATCAATCAATCTCACATAACAATGATACTCATGATCTTTTCAAACCCTAGTTCAAGTTCTTACTCAACTAATCACTTCAACAACAATGCTTATAAAACAAGGTTTTATCAACAACTCTTTATTCCAGAAAACCTTGAAGCATTAATTCAAAACACACTCAACAATGCTTACCAAACAATCCTTTTCACTCCAACTTTGCATTCACAACATTCAACAATCACTCACTAGGAAGAATATGCCCATACCTTTTGTTTGATGTAGAAGTGCCCTTGGAAAACTTGTCTAAATCACAATTTCCTTCTTTCCAATTTCAATGGTTAGATGACAAAATATCACTCTTAACACTTTCTCAAAATATTCCTTAGACACAAAAATAATCAAAGCTCAATTATGCCTTATTGCTCCTTTTTGAAATTAACATCCATCAAATCATACATGAAAAATAATAATTTTGATACACCTTATAATCTCCAACTTAAAATAATATCCAACACCACAAAACTTCAAACAATATTCCTAAAACACCTTACTACCCTTTCCAAATACTTAAGAAAATAATACCAAAAATTTAATTTTGCATAACCCTTATAACTCCCCTTACAACCTTAAAAACTGATTAAAATATGCAAAATTTAATTTTTTAATACCTCAACTAACCCTTCCGAAATTTTTGGTGCTCAATTTTAATGCATACCTTTTGCTTCCCCCAAAAAGGGTTTCGGCATGATTCGATCCGTCGTCTCCCCAAGCACTAAGCGCCTTAGCACTTTGGAGCCCACCACATGGGCTATTGGTGCCCACGTGAAGGAAGGAAGACTTCCTTCACCTTATGCCTTAGTGCATCATTGACTTCTCCAAAAATCAAAATGCTCTCCTCTTAGATGCAACATGATTCGCAAAGTTCGCATTAATTAAAATTGAAGGCATGGTAATTTGCTAAGGTGGGATGATCCCCCTTTTATACACATTTGGAAATTTGCTCCCATGTCGATGCTTGGAATTCGAATTTCAAAATTCAAATTTTAATTTAATAACCCACCTTAGGGTTAAAATAAAATTAATATAAATTAACTTATAATTAATATTAAAATTAATTAATAATTAATTTAAATAACTTAAGTAAATTAAATTATAAATTAATTTATAATAAAAATTATATTAATTAATTTATAATTAATTTAAAACTTCCCTTTATAATATTATAAAAAATATTATAATATTATTCACTTGGGCTTCTTCTTTGCACTTTGGACCATATCTGACTTCCTGGAACCGGGTCTTGATCAACTGAAATTGGAGAACCTAAACTGATGTTGCCCACTGAAACTACCACTGACTGGTGCTGAAAGCTTGACATCAATGACCACTCACTCTTGACATCAATGACAACTCATCTACTCAAAATGTCCAACAATCTCCCCCTTTGTCATTGATGGCAACCCAAATTCTTTTTACCAAAACTTGACCTTTTCCTGTTCTGCTCCCCCTGGGAATTGCTCCCCCTGACTCAATGCTCTCTCCTTAAACCAAATCTCTCCCCTTACTCAAATCTCTCCCCCTTTGACATCAATGGCAAAGGGTCACCTTTGGGGCTCGGGGCTAAGAATGAGTCTCTTAGCTTAGCCCCTCCCCCACCTCCTCTTGAGGTGGTTAATTCTGGGGTGGGAGTATTACTCCCAGTTTTCCTCGAAGATACTCAAAGGTCTCCTTTGAAAGTGGCTTAGTGAAAATATCTGCTATCTGTTCCTTTGTAGTAACATATTCCAACCTGACCTATTTATCTATCACCTGTTCTCTCATAAAATGATACTTGATCGAAATGTGCTTTGTCCTGGAATGCATCACTAGATTCTTTGAGATACTTATAGCACTTGTATTATCACATAATATGGGAATAGGATGATCATGTTTTATCTTGAAGTCTTCTAGAGTTCACTTCATCCATAATACCTATGTACAACTGGCTACTTCTGCAATATATTCTGCTTCTACTGTAGATAAGGATATTGAAACCTGCTTCTTACTTAGCCAAGAGACTAAACAGTCTCCAAGAAAGAATGCTCCTCCACTTGTGCTTTTTCTATCATCAATACTGCCAGCCCAATCTGCATCTGTATATGTTGTGAGTGTGAAACTATCACTTTTGGGATACCAGAGCCCAAAATCCATAGTCCCTTTTAGATACCTAAGAATTCTCTTTACTGCTGCCACATGTGTTTCCTTAGGTGTTGCCTGAAACCTTACCACTAATCCCACTGATTGCACTATGTCTGGTCTTGTAGCTGTAACATACAACAAGCTGCCAATCATAGATCTGTATAATCTCTGATCTACCTCTAGAGATTCATCATCCTTACTTAACTTGCATCCTGTGACCATGGGGGTACTTACCGGTTTGCAATCTTCTAACCTGAATTTCTTTAGCATCTCTTTTATATACTTGGTTTGTGAGAGAAATACTCCTTTCTCTGATTGTGAAATCTGAAGTCCAAGAAAGAAGGACAACTCACCAAGCATAGACATCTCAAATTCATTTTGCATGTTCTTAGCAAATTCTTTACACATCTTATCATTGTTTCCCCAAAAATGATGTCATCAACATAAACAACCACAATTAGTAGATTATTCCCTTCATTTTTTATGTATAAGTTGTTGTCTACTATTCCTTTTCTGAATCCCTGTTCTTGAAGATACTTATCCAATCTTGAGTACCATGCTCTAGGAGCCTACTTTAGACCATATAATGCCTTTTTCAATCTGCATACATGATCTGGTTTATCTGTTAATATGAATCCCTCTGGTTGTTCAATGTAGACTTCTTCTTCTAGAACACCATTTAGAAATGTTGACTTAACATCCATATGATATACCTTGAAGTTTTTAAAACTTGAGAAGGCTAAAAATATTCTTATGGCTTCAAGTCATGCAACTGGAGCAAATGTCTCATCAAATTCAATTCCCTCTACCTGTGCATAACCTTTGCACACTAACCTTGCTTTATTCCTTACTACCTGTCCATATTCATTTAGCTTATTTTTGAATACCCATTTTGTGTCGATCACATTCTTGTCCTTTGGTCATGGAACAAGTTCCCAAGTCTTGCTTTTCTCTATCTGATCTAATTCCTCATCCATTGCCTTGATCCAAAACTCATCTTCACTTGCCTGATTGAAGTCTTTTGGCTCAATCTTAGATAGCAAAGAAAAATTTGCTTGTTGAGATGGTGTTATTATCCTTCTCCTTGTCTGTCTTTCATCTGGATTCCCAATGATTAGATCTTTTGGATGATGCTTCTGTACATACCTGGATGGAGTTTTAGGAAGAAGTCTTTGTGTTTCTTCTTCTTCTTCATCTGATTCCTCATGAAACTCTTCTTGACAACTTCCATCTTCTTGATACACAATTTGTTGAACTGGTTCTCTTGAATCTATCTTCTCATCAATTGTTACATTTATACTTTCTACAATAGTGTGTGTTCTCTTGTTGAAGCATCTATAGGCTTTACTCTTAGAGGAATAACCAAGGAAAATTCCCTCATCACATCTTGGGTCAAACTTGCCTAAGTTTTGATCTTCTCATCTTATGTAGCACTTGCTTCCAAAAACCTTGAAGTGTTTTACAGTGGTCGGTCTTCCTTTCCAAAGCTCATATGGAGTCTTGTGATGGTTTACCCTCATTTGAGCCCTAGTGATTATGTATACTATTGTGTTGACTACTTCTCTCCAAAATCCATCTGAGAGTTTAGACTCATTTAACATAGCTCTAGCCATATTCTCAATAGTCCTATTTTTCCTTTCAACTACTCCATTTTGTTGAGGAGTTCTTGTTGTTGAGTATTCTCTCTTGATCCCATGTTGTTCACAAAACTCTACAAATTCATTTGAGGTAAATTCTCCTCCTCTGTCAGATCTCAAACACTTAATCCTCTTGTCAATTTCATTTTCAACCAGTTCCTTAAATGCTTTGAATTTTTCAAAAGCATCTGACTTCTCTTTCAGGAAAGCTACCCAAACCATTCTGGAGTAATCATCTATAAACAATATAAAGTAACTCTCACCCTGAATACTCTATGTTCTGGTAGGACCACATAGATCAGTATGTATTAGACTTAATGGCTCAGATGACATATATCCTTTTGACTTAAAGCTTGTTCTAGTTTGCTTTCCATGTTGACAAGGTGCACAAATTGTGTTTTGTGGCCTTTTTATTTTGGGTAAATCTCTGACAACCTGCTTATTGCTTATGTTGACTATGTTGTCAAAATTCAAGTGACCCAATATTCTATGCCACAACCAACTCTCATATTCTTGTGATAGAAAGCACTTTTCCCCTTTGATCTCACTAAGCATGTATAGATTGTTTGGAGTTCTTCTTGCATTGGCAATGACTTTTCTAGTTTCTGATTTTCTTATCTCACATCTATCTGGGTGGAATGTAACCATATGCCCTTGATCACAAAGTTGACTTACACTTAGCATATTATGTTTTAACCCCTTAACATACAACACATTTTCTGTTCTTGTTTTCCCATTATCTAAACTCAGAGTTCCTCTTCCACCAATCCTTGTTGATCCATTATCACCAAAACTTATTGATCCTCTATTGGTTTCTTTTAGTACAATGAATTTGTCTTTGTCTCCTATCATGTGACTAGAGCAACCACTATCAAGATACCATTGTTCTTCTTTATCCTGAGCATGAAGGGTTGTTTGAACTAACATTGATCTAGCCTTTACATTTTCCCTTTCATCTTTCCTAGTTGTTGAAATTGTTTTTCTTTACTAGACTCAGGAAGTATCATTTTACACCATCTAGCCTTGTGCCCAAAATTATTGCATTTGTAACATATAATATCATTATCCATAAGAGGTGCAAAAGAATTGAAATTTCTATTGACATTGTTTCTTGCATGACCAATACAATGTATAACTCTATGACCATATTTATTACAAGAAAAGCAATGACCATGGAAGAAATTATGTAACCTATTTGGATGCCTTTGAGATTGTGGTGGAGTGCTTCTCCTTTTGTGATTAACTCTCATCCAAGGTTCTTCTTTGCTTTCTTCCTTTCTGATATCCTTTGCTTGCCTATCTTTGTTTGAAGTTTCTACTTCTTGAAGACTTGATTCCTTTTTCTATTTCTCATACTCTACATCTTGTAGTACCTTGGTCCTTTCAACTTCATTCCTTAGATAAACAATTTTTGCTTCCAATATTTCACATTCTGTTTCTCTTGCTCTTAATATATCTATCATATCTTGCTCAATTTTATTTCCTTCTTCTACCTTTATCTTGAGTTCTGTGAGATTTTGTAGAAGTTCCATCCTTGCTTCTTCATCCTCTTGAATTTGTTCCTTCAAGCTTGAATTCTTCTCTCTAATTCTTTCCAAATTTTTGAGAGTAGTAAATAATTCTTCTTTTATATCAAACATGGTCTCTTCTTCATTTTTTGAAGTCATGTGTGTTTCTGATGGATCCTCCTCCAAGTTGTTAGTCTTTTCACGGAGAGACCCACTCTGATACCAATTGAAGAACATGTGCTTATATTGAGAGGGGGGTGAATAGTATAAGATAAAAATTTTCTTTTTAATCCAAATGATAACATCAACAATATTAAAGTAGTAAACATCACACAAAGCATCACACACATGAGAGACATGATTTAACATGGTTCACCCAATGTGGGCTACTCCACGGAGAAAATATTCCTTATAATTTTTTCTCAAATAAATTCTCTTGGGAATCCTTTCCCTACAATGTTTATGGACCTCTATCCAAAGGAGACACCAATACCTTAATCAAGTTTATGGATCTCTATCCATAGGAGAACTCCTTTCTCCTTTGCTCTGATTGATGATCTTCTAGAAGAATTATTGCCCCCACTACTCTGGCTAATGGATCTCTATCCACTGAAGACACCTATCCTCACTACCCTAGCTAATGGATCTCTATCCACTGGAGACTATCATCCTCTATACTCTATCACCTTCCAAAGCTCTATCTCAAATCTATACTAAACATAGTCCTTCGATCTAGCACAAATATATCCTCAATATCTATCTCAAATCTATCCTCAAATCTATCCTCAAATCTATACTCAATCTCTATCCTCAAATCTATCCTCAATATCTATCCTCAAATCTATCCTCAATATCTATCCTCAAATATTTCAATCTCTATCCTCAAATCTGTATTGTAAGCTTCCACAAAATCTCACACAAATCTATCCACAAGTCTTCTCTAAGACTTACCTCAAATCTACTCAACAAGTCCACACTAGAACTTGTCCAATCTCATAGAAACATAAAGAGAATTGTTAGAGACTCAATATGCTTCACATTTATCACAATGCTCAATCACTTTCAATCACTCTTTTAGAAACATATAGAGAATTTTTAGAGACTCAATATGCTTCACATTTACATTAATTTTAAAATTTTAATCATCAACACTCAATCTCTTTCTCAACTCAATTTATAATATAGAACAATTTGTTTCATAGAACTTGAACTATCACATTAACACATCCACTTGACTAGGCTCAACCAACTCTACTCAACCAATCACTCAATGAAATAATCCTTGCTCACAAACCCTAGTCCAAGCATATGAACACTCACTCAAATATTTCCAACAATGCTTATCAATCAATCTCACATAACAATGATACTCATGATCTTTGCAAACCCTAGTTCAAGTTTACTCAACTTAATCACTTCAACAACAATGCTTATAAAACAAGGTTTTATCAACAACTCTTTATTCCAGAAAACCTTGAAGCATTAATTCAAAACACACTCAACAATGCTTACCAAACAATCCTTTTCACTCCAACTTTGCATTCACAACATTCAACAATCACTCACTAGGAAGATGTGCCCATACCTTTTGTTTGATGTAGAAGTGCCCTTGGAAAACCTGTCTAAATCACAATTTTCTTCTTTCCAATTTCAATGGTTAGATGACAAAATATCACTCTTAACACTTTCTCAAAATATTCCTTAGACACAAAAATACTCAAAGCTCAATTATGCCTTATTGCTCCTTTTTGAAATTAACATCCATCAAATCATACATGAAAAATAATTACTTGGATACACCTTATAAACTCCAACTTAAAATAATATCCAACACCACAATACTTCAAACAATCTTCCTAAAACACCTTACTACCCTTTCCAAACACTAAAGCAAATAACACCAAAAATTTAATTTTGCATAACCCTTATAACTCCCCTTACAACCTTACAAACCAAATAAAATATGCAAAAATTAATTTTTAAATACTCAACTAACCCTTTCAAAATTTTTGGTGCTCAATTTCAATGCATACCTTTTGCTTCCCCCAAAAGGGGTTTCGACGTGATTCGATCCATCGTCTCCCCAAGCCTAAGCGCCTTAGCGCTTGGGAGTCCACCGCATGGGCTATTGGTGCCCACGTGAAGGAAGGAAGACTTCCTTCCCCTTATGCCTTAGTGCATCGTTGACTTCCCACAAAAACCACAATGCTCTCCACTTTGATGCAACACGATTCATAAAGTTTGCATTAATTAAAATCGAAGGCATGGTAATTTTGCTAAGGTGGGATGATCCCCCTTTTATACACATTTGGAAATTTGCTCCCACATCGATGCTTGGAATTCGAATTTCAAAAATTTGAATTATAATTTGATAACCCACCTTAGGGTTATAAAAATTAATATAAACTAACTTATAATTAATATTAAAATTAATTAATAATTAATTTAAATAACTTAAGTTAAGTAAATTAAATTATAAATTAATTTATAATAAAAATTATATTAATTAATTTATAATTAATTTAAAACTTCCCTTTATAATATTATAAAAAATATTATAATATTATTCACTTGGGCTTCTTCTTTGCACTTTGGACCATATCTGACTTCCTGGAACCGGGTCTTGATTAACTGAAACTAGACTATCCTTTTGCACTTATTGGAGAACCTGAAACTGATGCTGCCCACTGAAACTGCCACTGACTGGTGTTGAAAGCTTGACATCAATGACCACTCACTCTTGACATCAATGACAACTCATCTACTCAAAATGTCCAACACCAAAATCCTTAAAATAACAACAATGGGAATAATAGACCACCATAGCATGGTTAGGCCAATCCCTCACTAGCAGTGAAAATAAAAGATGAACAAAAGCAGAAAACACACCCATGAACCAAAGTAGGATGTTATGAATGTGGTGGCCCACATTATGCCAACAAATATCCACTCAAAGTAGGATCAAGTTCGAAGAGAAAAGAACCTACTTATAAATACCAATACACAAGATTTATGCAGCAATAGGGACTCAAAACTTGGAAGGAAAATCCACTCCATTGTTGATAAAAGGTAAGATATTTGGTAGAAATTTTAGAATTTTTATTGATAGTGGTGTCACAAATAGTTTTTTTTCCACTAGCTTAATTAAAAAATATATCAAAAAGGCCAAGAATCTTGGCACACGGGTGGAAGGTCAAGTATGTCTCATGGTAGACCTACTATGTAGATCAGTGTTACCCTATGACTAAAATTATCTTACCCAGTGGTACAACTATAGGTTATATTTATGTAGCACCACTACATGCTTTTGATATAGTCCTAGGAATGGATTGGCTACAAACACATAAGTTCATAATAAATTTCTAGGATAGATGGATTGAATACTTGAAAGATGGTAGTAAGGTATAGAGGGTGTACAACCTACAAGGATTTTTTCGATCCCAAATCCTCTTTTCAATGCAGCTTAAGAAGGCAATAAAGGAGAGGAGTAACAATTTATGTGGTGAAGTTAAATGAGTTAGAAGATGAAAAAATGGAAGAGGTGTTTGAGAAACACCTGGTACTTCAGGAATTTAGGGAGGTATTTCCAAAAGACCTACCTGGATTACCTCGTAAGCATGAATTTGATTTCACAATTAAGATTCAATCTAGAACATAGCTTGTTCGTAGATATCCTTATAGAATGAATCCCATTGAGATGTAATATTTTAAAGTGCAGCTATAATGGTTGCTAGAGAAGGGATTAATTAGATAAAGTGTGTCACCATGGGGTGCATCGATACTATTCATCAAGAAAAATGATGGTTCTTTATATTTTTGCATAGATTATAGGATGCTTAACAAGGAAACTATTAAGAATATATATCCTCTACCCAGTATTGAAGATATTTTCGATCAGTTGAAGGATGCTACCATCTTCTCAAAGATTGATCTAAAATATGGATATCACGAACTAAGAATTTATGATTGCGATACTCATAAGACAACTTTTAAAACTCAATATGAATATTATGAGTTTATTGTCTTACCTTTTGGACTATCGAATGCACTAGAAACATTCATGAACTTGATGAATAGTATTTTTAGGAAGCTATTGGACTGATTTATCTTAGTGTTCTTAGATGATATTTTGATATATTCTCAAAATAAGTTAGAGCATGACCAACACATTAGGATCATTTTTAACTACTTAGTAAGAATTAGTTATATGGGAATCTATCGAAGTATGAATTTTATGTACTAAAAGTATAATATTTGTGGCATATTATATAAGTAGAAGGGATCGTAGTGAATCCTAAGAAGATAGAAGCCATACTAAATTGGCCACCACCCATGAATGTGATGGAAGTATAGAGTTTCATGGGTCTGACCAGATATTATAGGTGTTATGTGAAGTATTACACCAAGATAACCACTCCAATAACTAACCTTCAAAGGAAGGGAAAAGAGTTCAAATAGATGGATAAATGTGAGGTAAATTTCTATCTACTCAAACAAAAACTCACTACATATCCCATACTAAAAGTACTAGATCCTCAAGGTGGTTTTCTATTTGTACAAATATATATTTGGAAGGTTTGCAGGAGAGTGCTCTCTCAAGATGAAGTAGTGGTAGCCTACGATTCAAGGAAACTAAAATAACATGAGGTTAATTATGCAATCCATGATCTGGAATTGGAAGTAGTGGTATTTGCTCTTGAAATTTGGTGATATTACTTATTATGGAAACCCTTTGAGTTGAAAATAGACCATTAAATCCTGAAATACATATTTACCCAGCCTTTTCTAAATACCAGGTAGAGAAGGTGGATGGAATTTCTCATCAAATATGATTTTGGTATTGAATATATAAAGGTAAAGGAAAATAAAGTTGCTGATGTGCTAATTAGGAGAAGACACATAGCTAATTTAACACACATCCATGTCGATTTGATGGAATAAGTTAAGGAAATGCAACATCAAAATGTATTTTGCAATCATATTCGAGAAAATATGGAAAAGAAACCCAAGGAAAGTAAGGATTTCAGCATCAAGGATGGTTTCTTGTGCTTTAAGGATAGGGTAGTAATTCATAAGACCTGTAACCTAAGGAAAATTATCATGAATGAAGCACATAGGTCTCCATATTTTGCTCACCCAGGAGGGGTAAAAATGAGGGAGAATATGAAGAAAACTTTCTACTGGCTAGGAATGAAGAGGGACATAACTAAATTTATCACCCAATGTCTTGAATTCCAAAAAGTAAAGGTAGAAAATAGACATCCTACAGGACTATTGTACCCTCATGATGTACCAACTTAGAAATAGTAGGTGATTTTGATAGATTTTATTGTAGGGTTACCAAAAAATAGACTCCAACATGATGCAATCCTAGTTGTGGTTGATAAATTGACCAAGGTTGCACATTTTATACCACCAAGGATGATGTCATGCTTGTGGCTAACATATTTTCCAAGTAAATATTTATGCTTCATAGTTTTTTTAAAGTGATCATTTTAAAAAGGGACTCAAGATTCACATCTAAAATTTGGCAAGTTCTACATCAAGCCATTGGCACTAGGTAACATTAATTCTGCATACCACCCAAAAATAGAAGGGTAAACTAAAAGGGTAAAAAAAGTTTTAGAGAACATGCTTTGCATGTATTTTATGGATTAGAAAACTTGATGGGGAGATTATCTACACTTGGTAGAATTTACCTACAAAAATGGTCACCATTCAACCTTAGGCATGGCGCCATTTGAAGATATATATGGCAAGAGGTGTACGACATCATTATCTTGGGATAATATAGAGTACAATGTTGTTCTTGGACTTGGTATGGTTAAATAAATGGAGCAACAATTAAGGACAATTAGGGAAAGACTTAAGGAAGCTACAAATCGATAAAAAAAGTATGCCAACCTTAAGAGATCACCAAGAGAATTTTTTGTGGATGACAGAGTGTTTTTAAGGAATTCCTACACGTATGAGACAGATATACTTTTCATTTTTCATGCGATCACCCATTGGTGTCCATATCTCATTGGCCAAAATTTTTCCATTAAAATTGATCATCAAAGTCTAAAATATTTTTTAGAACAAAGGGTGGCTACTCCGGAACAACAAAAATGGGTCTCCAAATTGTTGGGGTATGACTATGACATATCTTATAAGAAAGGTAAAGAGAATGTGGTGGTATATGCCTTGTCTCATATCCATGAAGATCAAGCCATGTTACATGTTATTTCCACTCCCTTTCCACAATGGATTCATCAAATTTATGAGGATTTGGTGAAGTATTCCTCATTGCAATTTCTCATATGCACTCTCCAAGAGGATCCTCATTCCTACCTTGGCTATGCTTGGGATGGTCAATATTTATAGTTTTATGACTGTTTGTTTATACATCTCAGTATCCAATCAAGGCCCTCCTCCTTCAAGAAATGCATGCTTCTCCTAAAGTTGGTCTTTTAGGTTTTCTCAAAACATATACCCAAACCAAATATACATTTTTTGGAGGGTAATGAAAAAGGACATCCAAATATTTATGGTTGAATGTGATAACTTCTAGTACATGAAAGGTGAAACTATGAGTCCTCTAGGGACACTACAACCGTTTCCCATTCCTAAGTAGGTTTAGATTGATATATCTATGGACTTCATCGAAGGGCTACCAAAATCCAAAGGCAAATCAGTTTTTTTGTGATAGTGGATCATCTTTCAAAGTATACTCACTTTTTTTCTCTATCCTATCCTTATTCTACATACATTTTCACCCAACTCTTCCTTGAATAAATATTCCTTCACTTACAACCATACAAACAATCATCTCTTCAGTTGCATGGTTGTCAAAAACTTACTACCAAATACTATGGTCCTTATCAAGTATTGTAGAGGCTTGGGGTGATAGCATACAAACTAGCCCTTTCAGCTAGCTCTAAAATTCATGCAGTATTCCATGTGTCATCTCTCAAGAAGGTTATTGACAACAAGATACAAGTGCAATATACACTTCCAAAGTTGGATGAGCAAGAGTCCATCCTTCTTGAACCTAAATTTATTCTTTATTAAATATCACATACCCTTCATCAATGTGTTATCACAAATGTCTTGGTCCAATGGCATGGCTTACAACCAAAATATGCAACATGGTAACCTCTTCAAAAACTCTAGTAGCAGTTTCCTCACCTTTAGCTTTAAGGACAAAGCATCTTGAAGGGGAAGGGCATGTTAGGACCACATCCTAACACATTTATGTAATATTTCTTATGGAATGTGGGTAACACCCATGTTAATATTTTATAGTATTTTGTTATATTTTTGGGTTAGTAAGTATCTAGCCAAATGACACCCTTCTATGTAACCATTTTTCCATAATGTAATTGATTATAGGTAGGAGATTCTAGCTCGGGTGGCATTTTGCATGTAATACAACCTTGGGAATTAGGTGCTAGAATAATTCCTTAAAATTGCAAGGTACAGTATTGTATGTATCTTTTTGCATAATTGAAAGAAGTATTGAAGGAGGTTGCCCCCTCGAAGAGGCTTATGGTTTAGTGCTATTGTGAGATCATTCCCTTTCTGTAATTTATTTCCATAGTGTGCATTTTATTTATATAGTATGTTGTGAGCATATATGTTTATTTTTAGTATTTGTATGAGTGTGCTTATTTTTGATAGTAGGTTCCTAAAAAAATTATTATGACGTATGGCCAAAACACAAAAATAAGTAAGAAGCATAAAAAAAGGCTTTTATGGAAAAAATTTCTCTCACTAGAGCGAGAGCTTATCTAATGCTAGATAGTGACACTATGGAGAAAAAATGCAAGAAACAAAACAAGAAATTACATTCAAAATCCTAGCTGAATTTTTATTCATTTACAAACAATATATAGGCATTCAAAATACCAATTATAGGATATCCAGTCTATTGAGATTGGTACAAATACTTAACAACTAATAATAAGTTTCAAGAATAATCTAACAACTAAAATATGTTGAAATTTTATGGATGCCAACAAATAATTCTTTTTAAATAAGAAACTAATTAATCAAAGAAAATATACCTATGTAAATCCCTAGCATTCCTCCCCACCATAGAAGCATTTAATTCCAATGCTTTTACATGAAAGTGAGAACTTGGGAGTGTCGTGTACCACCAATCTTGTACTCTATATTATAATTCCACAAAAGACAATGGCATACAAAGGAATACAAATAACCAAAGGCTTACAAATGCAAAGGATGGGGACAAAATAGCCGATTTCAAAGCCAAAGTCCAAAGAGTACAAGAAGACTAAGGCAATAATTAAATTTGTATTTAAGTGCACAAATATAATTTAATATATGCACTTTATAAAATCAATTATTATTTTTTGTAATTTACATGGTGTAATCAGTAGTCGCCATGAATCCGGGGAGGCTGTCTGACTTTTATGGCCACCACAGTATTCTATGTTGTCTACATCGAAAGCTACCACACAGATCTTTGTGCAGTCTGCCCCTATAACCACCATGCCACAATCATTTTAAACCTTTTATAACACTGAAATCACAAAGAAAGGGACAAGCATTATGTCCAACGAATAAAATCAATTAATTAATTTAAATTAATTAACTAATTAAATTTTCATTTTTGAATAATCCATGGAATGGAAGGGTGCATGGTCAGCTTTAACCGCACACTCTGTGGTGTGCATGGTGCATTGGACATGCATGCTATGCATGGGCATGTGTGTATGAAGAACTTATGCACACATGTAAGGCACATACACATTGTGGTGCACTATCTCATTGGCCATGCGTGCAGGGAGCACACATAGGTGTGCATACCTTTAGAGTGCACATGGACTCCTATGGGATTGTAACATATACAACATGTGGAGGCCCGCATTGGCTAGCTATGCACAAGCTTGTGTAGCTTTGCACGTGTCCTCCCATGTAGCTACACACGAATGTGCAACCATTGAATGTCTGATGGGGCATGAGAAAAAATAAAGGAGGGGCAAGAATGTGGCCGAGCCATTTTTCTCATTGAGTTTCTTAATGTCAAAGATTCATTGAAAACCCTCTTGTAGATTTGAATAATGTAGATCGAATATTTTTCAACCTCCCATGGGCCGATTTATGTGTGCCATGAAGAAACCCACAATTTGATTATCATGTCCAATATGTAACTACTGTAATTATTTTTATATCCCCATGTGTAGTAATGCTTTATGGGACAAAAGAGGAAAATATACATCATCTTCAAATAAGATAAAATTATCATAGCATAGCAAATAGAGGAATGTGAATCGATATTTGGTGCACATAGCAAGGAAAAGGGTCTGGAACCAACGAATAGTGGGGGTTGCAGTGGTGGCCAAACAAGTGGTCAACCAGGCTAAGGATCAGGCTAGTCATGGGGAAGGGTAACATCAGGGCCATGGAGAAGGATAAGCTATCGTGTGATGCACCAAAAGAAGAGGAGAAATGGATCCATAGAAAGAAGGCTATGCTCAGTTGATAAAAGTAACAACATTGGGAGGGTTGCATGAGGTTGATCACCATCCTTAATCAATATATAACTTGCTAAAAATATAAAAGGCATGTAAGATGCATTAATCAATATAGAAAATATTCTTAGACTTGGCTTCCCTAGTTCAACAACATCCATAGTATCATCCTATAGAACAACATCATAAGGCTTCAAATCCTCTTCTTTTTCTGAGTCTTATGCAAAAATACTTTTAATTTTTTATCCTAAATAAATATGTTATTATATGTCTTGGCATCATCATCTAATGTTAAGATGTTGGTCTCTTGTCCCATAGATTCTAATTCAAATCCAAGGACTACCTCATTAGAAAACATTTTAAAAACATTTTCTTCAACCTTATCATGGAGGTTATTTTTGTCAATTTTGACATGGTGATCAACATCTACGAATGGATATTTTTGGATCATTCTGATAACTCTTGCAGAGAAATATCCTTCAGAGGATTTGTATTAGGTCTCATGGTGCCCTAACTAGATAGAAGCAAAATCTACTACTCTGATACCAATGATATGGGATCAAAATTTGAGCTAAATTTTTATTTATTTATTTTTTAAAGCAAAAAACCCCTTGAAGGGCCACCTTGGTCTGAGAGACCATGAAAAGGGGGTTCCACACCATCAAATTCACCCGGGAGTCACACCCGAACCTGCCCGCACCAACATTATCAATTGGATTTTGGATACCCAATTCAAATTTTTAATAGGGTGGAGATTTGAAGTTGGGACCTCCCTCGAAGGATTTCCCTCTCCTCTCCAACTCACCTAAAACACCTGGGTGAGCTAAATTTTTATTTATTTACAAACAATATATAGGCATTCAAAATGCCAATTACAAGATAACCAATCTATAGAAATTGGTATAAATACTTAACAACTAACAACTAAAATATGTAAAAATTTTATGGATGCCAATAAATAATTATGTAAAATAAGAAACTAACTAATCAAAGAAAATATGCCTATGTAGATGTCTATCATTTGCTTAACATGCTTCATAGTTTCATCCATAATATAACACCATGCATCACACATGATATAACATATGTAACAGTAAATGCATGCATAAATATACACATATAGTGTGCCATCATATTGCTAATATAACATATAGAATATAAACATACGTTATTAAGTTGAAGCAAGCATCACACCTTTTGTACATACAAAAGCAAACACTTCACAACATTACAGTGAAGCTAACAAAAATGAGTGCAAATATGAATTTTAATAAGCAATAATGCAATATCATTAAGGACAATAATTAACAATATAGAAGTATTACTACGTGAGGGTTATTGAAACTATTCAGTCACTAGATGTACATGTCATTGCACTATGGCTATTGCTTGCAAAATAATAAAGCAATGTGATTTTATTAACTACTATATTTTAGTATAACTTGATACATAAATGCACTTAGCACTACATTGAATCACATGTTGCAAATATAGATATCATAATAGAATCATACAAGAAATATTACATATATCTATAACATAGTAGTTGTAGTTGATTCATCTACAAAAATCATGTCATCAATGATTTCCAATTCAAATTCTCTACCAAATAATATAACTCAGGAAGTTAACATTTCTAATGGATGGTTTGGTTTAACAAAAACTCCAAATATTTACGCAGTCAAGAAAATTGAAGGAAATTAAACAAATATTTAAAAACAACATAGCAAGTGTACAAACATTTCCATTCAAAAAATAAACCAGAAGAATAACTTCACATACTTCAAAAATATTTTTTTCTACTTCAATCTCTGATGTAGTTCCTTTTGTCCACAATTTTACTTCCCTTAATTTTCCTTCTCCATTCTCCAAGACCAAGGATTCAAAAATGGTATTTGAAGAGGATAACAAGTCCAAAAGAAAACAAAAAGGTGATGATAAGCACAAAAAATGCTCATTTTTATGCATGTTTTAATGGGTATTGTATGGCATATTTAACACCAAAAATGTGTTTTTGTGTAATTATTACATGTATTTAATAGAAAATGAAGTATTATGCTTGACTAGTGTTTTTAGTGGAAAATATGTGTAGATGCAGGTTTTTATTACTTCTTTTACACTTTTCAGTCAAGGTCCCACATGGACCTGGCAAAGCACGAAGAATATAATGTTTTGAAGTGTGAAGATGTTTTAAAAGATATTGTGGTGAATGCCAGAGGAACCTATATTTTACTAAGGGTAGGGTGACTACTTCCCACAAGGAAGTAGGCACCTACATCTTGGTGTAGGAAGTCACCTATATCCTAGTGCAATAAGGTGCCTATATCCCAGTGTAGGTAGGTACCTATGTCCCAACCATAGGTAGGCACCTACGTTTAGTGAGTATATAACACTTATGTTCCATGCATTGAATGATTGATCAAACAACCACATAAGTTTTAGAAATAAGTTGTGCAAAATAGGGGAGCATCATTCTTATCTTTGATGATTAATTTTAGAATTGACCACTCATTTAATAGATGAAAATCATAGTTGTGCATGTACCTACCATAGTGAATCATGACTTGTGATTAAATTAGACATTTTTGAATAATATATTTTTGTAATAGGGATCGGTCACATTCTATATAAGAACTCAGGCCATTCCTAAAAATGGATTACAAAATTTTAATATTTTTGTACTACATACACTATCAATAAAAGAGTTTCAAGTGTTCTTATTCGTGTGGATTGAAAGAGTGATTTTTACATAATTATTCGGAAAAACCACCTGTGGGAGCTTGAGTCCATTCCAAGTAGTAATCCTCCCCTATTTTATTTGTTTTAGATTTTATTATTTCCTGCTTTATTATTTTTCAATCGTGTGTTTATTTTCTGCACTTTATTTTTTAGTTATGTATTTATTTCCAGCACTTTATTTTTAGTTGTGTGTAATTTATTTACCTCCTGTAATTTCTTTCAGTTGTGTGCTTATCTTTAAATTATTTTAAATTTATAGTGTGTTTATTTTTACACAATTATTTTCTTGTATTTAGTTTTAACTGGTTTGGCTAAAACTAAAACTACACGAACAACATTCTCCCACAAAACCAATTGATATATAGGAACTCATATCCTAATACACATACATATATTATCCATAGGTACTCATAAGTTTATGGACTCTTGTATTGATATTAAATTTACAATAATTAACCATTTTATAGAACACTAAATTTTGCTCACCATTTTGGCACCATTGTTGGGGAGTGCCAATTGTAGTATTTAGGACCCACAATTTTTTCAGCCTAAACTACATGTTTTGACTATCTACCCATATATCCCTTACCTAATAATGCATGAGTATACCAAGGCCAAGAGGATTTGACAAACATTTTATTAGAAGAGTGAAGGTCACCTCGAAATCACTTGAAATACCTTCGAAAGAGTTTGAAACACTTTTTAAATTTGGACCATCATCTCCATATGATCCACCTTGGCATAGTAATCCAGTATTTAGCCAAAATTTATTTAGAGACTCAAGGTGGAAAATACTCGAAGGGGAAGTTGCCTCAAGATTTTATTTAGGACTAGTATTTGAGGACATAAAAAATAAGTGTGATGCTCTATTAGTGGTTGTAGAAGTAGCCAAATTAACACCTACATCATCTGGAACCATGGTTGGAAATGAAGAGGCTTCCACCAGTTTTGAATTCCCGATTAAAGAATATAGAGGAGACACTAAAATGGAACATATCTCTCATGTACACCTTACTATATTTAGAGGAATACCAATACAATATCCTAATATGTTTCTTTTTATTTTTGATTTCCTATGTAAATCAATCGATTACAAAATAAATACTCAAAAATTAAAGCTTTTTCTCTCTACATTAGATGATTCAACCCCACGTTGGTTTGTCAGTTTAGGGAATAAACAAATAACCATTTGGTAAGATATGAAGAAAATATTTTTAGAAAAATACCAAGATTTTGTAAGGGCAAGGGATGCTCAAGAGGAAGTCCTAGATATGTCATAGAAGGAGGATAGTCATTAGCTGATTACTAAGGTAGATTAAATTTAAATATCCAACGCTCACCCCATGAAAATTTGGGAGAAAAATCCTTAAAAAGAATATTTTTAAGGTGTCTCATGAATTAATCATTAGAAGCCTTAAACTTATTAGTAGGAGGTGATATTTACCAGGCCCAAATTTTATATATCTAACAGTTATGTTGGAATTACTCTAGGAGAAAAAGTAAATCCATCACCCAAGGGACTAAAACAAAAACCTCAATAATGAAGGTAGAAATAGGCACTTTGTTGGAATACATGAAGAGTGATATTTTATCCTCTCTTGCTATCCAATTAGATACATTCCAACTTTATAAAAAGTAGGAAACTGAAGCAGCATTAGCTATTTTCTGCCCATGATGTAGGAAGAATCACCCAAGAAATGAATGTCTAGAATACAAAGTCTAAGTTTGTGCAATTTATGAAATGTACCACAAAACAAAGTTGTGCCTAAAATTAGAAAACTTGAAATAGGAAAAAAAAGTATTTGAAACATATTTCATGGGTAATAGGAGGAACTGACAACATTCTCCTATGGGAGGGGAAATGCCAAGAGTAGCACCACCATATGGGGGATCCAATTTTATGAACCAAGGGCAAGTCCAAACACCCAATATGGGATTATGGGGTCAACCACATTGGATGAACACCATCCAAGGGCCTACTACCTATACACCATATCCATGGATGCCATACGAGCAAGCTAGAATGTAATGGCAAAATTTTGATACATGGAATTCAGCTCCACAAACAACAACACAAGTCCCACTACAACCTAGTTTACCAACACCACCTACTTCTAGGACACAACAACTACCAGCACAACCAAACCTGAATCCAAATAACAAAAAGACAAATCAACCAACATATCAGGTAGATACAAGGATGTATCCAATGTATCATATTAGTATAGAGCATGTAGATTGTAGTCCAATACAACTTAGATCAGGTAAAGAAGTATGAGTATATCCAACACCTCTAGTAGTGGAGGAGGAGGAGGAGGAAGTAGAAGACATATAACAGATGCCTTTGGTAGAGGAGGTAGAAGAAAATCCAATTATTGAATAAGTAACCAATGAAAGGGCTCCAACTTTCCCTAAAAGGTTACAAGAAACTAGGAAAAGGATGCAACTGAAATTTGACATAATGAAAAGGTTGAAAAACCTTACTATCGTAATTCCCCTCTGTTAGGATATAAGAGATGTACCTATTTATATGAAATCCATTAGGTAATTATGTCTTAAAATAATAGGATAATGACAACAACCAAAAGTAGTACAAGTGGTAGGCTAGTTAGCTGACTTGATTTTAGGAAACACCTACCACCCAAAATATTTTTATCCAGAAAGCCCAGTCTTAATTGTTAGAAATTTAGGCTTAATAATACCTAATAATTTGGTAGACCTAAGTGAAATCATAAATTTAATGCCTAAGGAAACCATGTACAAACTATAGTTAACAAACATGAGGCCAACAAAAATAGCCTTACAATTGATATATAGGTCTACAGTACTCTCAAATAGAATGTTGGAAGATGTAATCATAACTATAGATGCATGGGAATACCCAAAAAACTTCCTAGTCCTCAAGTCAAAATTAGTATTAGGTGGTTATCCACTCATACTAGGACATCCTTGGTTGGTAACAACTAATGCCTAAATTAGTTTTAATACTAGACAAATGACTATCAGATGGAAAAAATATTAAAAACCTAGTCATTTATCATCCTATGCAATCCACCGATGAATTGGGAGAGACCAATTTCAAAGTCATAAATGATTATACCCTACCTATGTTACAACAAGTGATGGATCTATATGAAGTTGAAGATGAAACAAATGAGTATTTAATTATAATTTTTCTACAAATAGAATCTTCACATCCTCCTATAGATTTCCCACTTGTTGGTAGCAAGGAATATCAATTAAAATAAATTAAGATAGAATTTAGAAGGGTATTAAATATTGGTAGTGCATTGACAATTTTTCAAGAGAAAAGGTTGAAAGAAATATTAAAAACCCATAAAGCTACTTTCACCTAGGACTATAGAGACATGAGGGGTATTTCAACCAATGTATGCATACACAAAATTTACCTAGAATGTGATGTGATACTAGTAAGGTAATCTCATAGGCAAATTAGTCTAGCTATGAAATAGATAGTAAAGACTACATTGCAAAAATAATTATCTACTGGATTCATCTATCCTATTTCAAACAGTTAGTGGGTGTCGCATTTGGTGGTGGTACCCAAGAAAAATGGCAAATAGAGGATCTGTGTGGATTACAGGATGTTGAAAAAAGCCACAAAAAAAGACCATTTTTCCTTACCTTTCATAGACCAAGTCCTAGATACATTAGCAGGATGAAAGTACTTTTCATTACGCGATGGGTACAGTGGCTACAATCAGATCCAAATAGGGGAAGAGGACCAAGAAAAAATAACATTTACCTATCCTTGGGGTAGCTTTTCCTATCATATCTTAACTTTTGAATTGTGTAATGCACATAAAACTTTCCAGTAGGCAATCCTTAGTATTTTTTGGATATGTTAGGAGAGACCTTCGAGGTTTATAAGGATGATTTCTTCGTGTATGGTGAATTTTTGAAGAAGCTATGGCAAATTTGGAGAGAGTAATCCAGCGCTATCAAGAAACTAACCTATCCTTAAGTAATGAGAAATACTTCATGCTTATGAGGGAAGGGATAGTCTTAGGACACCATATCTCTGTTGATGGGATAAAGGTAGATAAAATAAAAATAGAGGCCATCAAAGAACTACCTACCCCCCAAAAATAGAGATATGTCTAAAGTTTCTTAGGCTCTACTAGATACTATCGATGATTCATTAAATATTTTAGTAAAATTTCCAAACCACTACACACATTATTAACTAAAGACATTGAGTTTATCTAGACAAATGAGTGTGAACAAGCATTCCAAATCTTAAAAGAAAACTAAAAATTGCTCTCATGGTTAGAGCTCTAAATTGGAGCCTCCCCTTCCACATTTATGTGAATGCATCTAATAATATTTTAGGGGTAACACTAGGATAGAAAAATGAAAATGAAGTATACACCATTTATTACATCAGTAAAAACCTGATGGACGCTGAATTAAATTATACTATTACAAAAGGGAATTCCTTACAATTGTACAAAAAATTAATAAATTATGCCATTATATCATGGTCTATAAAATTTTTGTGCATACTTATTATGCAGCCATCAGATATCTGATGAACAAACCAACAACAAGTGGTAGGATTATTAGATTACTTTTACTATTGTAGGAATTTGAAGTGACTATTGCACTGAAATCATGCAAAAGAAGAGATCAATACGACATGACTACCCCATAAGTACCAAATAGTTTAAAGAAGTAGAATGGATATTATTATACAATTCTTGGTTCTAGGAGAGAAAGGGGAAACTCACGCAGAGGTGGATGGGCCCATATGAAGTGGTTGAAGTGATTGAAAATGGAGTTGTCTATATTAAAAAATTAATAGCAATGGAATAATTCTTATGTCAATGGCCATTAATTATGGCCTTACTAAGCACTTCCAATACACAAGATTAATTCAAATGCATGCATGGGGAAGACCCCATTTGCAAAAATATTTTTATCAACTTGAAAAATACGCACACATTCACTTTAAAAAAGAGAAAAAAACAAAGAAGAAAATATATATACATATATATATATCATGCTTTCTTTTATTTTTAATTTCATTTTGCAGGGCCACGTGGAACCCATTGTAGACTGTAGGCATCTAGGACAACTGGGCCTATAATGTAAGAGCTATGTACCCTATTTTACCACTTCTTAGGAGTGTAGTGATGTGGAAAAGAAACCTACTTCCAACTAAGAGGGTGGCACCTATATCCAAATTAGTCTACAAGCACCTACTTCCTACCAAGAGGGTCGTGCCTCTATGTGGGTCAACATAGGTGCTTACTTTCCACCCAAAGGGTGGTGCCTATATTTGAGCCAACACAACGGTGACTACTTTCCACCCGAAGGGTGGCGCCTATATTCGAACTAGCATAGAGGCACCTAATTTCCACTAGGAGGAAGGCACCTATATTTTAGCTAGCATAGGTGCCTACTTTCCACAAAAAGGAAGGCACCTCTATTTGATCCAGATGCAAAAAATGGTACCTACTTCTCACAAGGAGGGCAACACCTCTATCCAAAAGTAGCAGAGATACCTACTTTCCACCAGGTAAGCGACACCTACATCTAAATTTTTTATGGATGGAGTATACCTACTTTTTGGTTGTCGACACCAAAATATTCCTACTCACAAGATATTGCCAACGGGGTACACCTACTTCTGAATTCCAATGAGGAAGTGTGTTTCCCTATGATGAATAATCAATGTTTTTTATTTTTAGCACAAGACCTCAAAACTAAAAATTATGTAGTACCCAATAAAACCACTTTGACGAGATCACACCACACAAAAGAACATAAGCCACAAATTTAGTTTGGTACACTATAATCAATGCCATGATCAATCAATTTGAACCACCAAGTTTCATACGCATCATGTTATGCAAAACCTCACCCAGATATGTATTGTTTTTTCTATTATTTATGTGTATAGTTATCACAAAAAAACATCTCCATGTTAAGTGCCAACATATACCCCATGTTTCTACCATTCATTCATACAAACCCATATCAAAAATTTACCATGTGACACTAATCAGGAATGGGAGATATTGTAACTAAACCCACCTATATATGGGTGCATACCTCAAGATTAATTGTATATAAATCATAATTATTGCTAATTACGAGGTTGCAGTTGCCCACTACAAACAATAACATGAAGTCACATGCTTCAACATGTTTTAATATGGATATAGTTTCCAATATAACACCAGAGAGGCTTGAATAAGAGTGTGGTAGCCATGGGAGGGCCTTCAAAGAATCATGCATAGATGCAAAATAAATTCACATATCTTTCAATAATCATAGAATTTATTCAAGAAAAGTTTAAAGCTGTGGGATGGGTAGATTACTATTATTTGGTTAGCCAAGAATAAGACATCACTACAACATAGGAATTCATAGCATCCATGGATAATAGGGTCATGTGAATGGGGGGCTGGTGATACCAGTAATAGAGGAGTATATAGAAGAACTTACCAGCCTCCCATGCACAAGGGACTAATACCAGTAATAGAGGAGTATATAGAAGAACTTACCAACCTCCCATGCATAAGGGACTAGATGTATAAGGAAGATAAAATTGAGCGATCTGCTCAATGGTTCTTTGGGAAACCAATGATGCAGTTGATGCATTTGGGGTTACCAAAGCAATAAATCCTAGAAGTATGAAGGGTAGTGTTCAAACAAGTGGTATGATTCTTCACTTGCATCAAGTCATATTCATGGCTCAATGTAAATCATTTTTGCTTCTTGAACCATTTACTACATGGGAACATAATTAACGTCCCATTCTATCTAATGAGCACCCTACGAGATGAAGCAAGAAGATACAAGGTAGCCAAAATGATGGTATTAGATCATCATAGGCTTATTTCAACCATTTTATAGCACGTCATAGGGCAAAGAGTTGCACTACCACCATCAATCACCATAGAAGAATAGGTTGTAGCTGAATTATCTTAAGAGCAACATGAAAATATTTCAGATGAAGAGATATAGGCACTTGCTTACCAACACAACAATTTTTATGTGGAGATAGGGCACTCAAAATTAATATTACATCAAGCAACATCACTACCTATTGCTTGGATTGGGGTGATGGTAGGTGCATTAGTTGATTATAGTTCATCAATGGAAGAAGAAAACAAAGTCATAGCAAAGGAATAAGTTACCCAGGTTTTGTAGGGTTTGGCTTCCAGTGAAGCACCCTATAGTGAGTCTTTTGAAGAAGACCATAAAGACCAATTATGGGAAATTAAAGTATAGGCCTCTAATTGGGAGGAAAAATATCATGGTGTACGGGTAGAGTTTTAAGAATTTTAGCAAGCTACTATAGCTGAGCAGTAAAAATCTGCCCATATTGTGCAACAATTGATGGATGTTTTGTAGCACTTGAAGACCATGATGCAACAATTTTAACAATTGCTCACCAAGAAGAAAAATTGAATTGATGTGATTGTATATATGAATTGGGCCATGGACCTAGAAATTTATTCCACTGACTTTTAGGAGAAGGTGGCTTCCATGGGGGTATACCAATATTATGCTAGGAGAGCAGCATTAGATGCCCAATTTTTTGACATAAGGGAGTAGCCAATGGCATATGTGGTAGACACTTCTAAGGTATAATGGAATCCTACCATGCTAAAGAGGCCCATTTTCATTGAACTCTTTGATAGTGAATAGATTGGGGATGCCCAGTAAGTTGGTGCATTAGTAGAACACTCTACTAGTATCCAGTCACTTGGTTAGCCAAAAGTTGAATACTTCATAGCTACCGAGTTTACTAGTGAGTTAGTAGAACATTTTGTTTTTGTCCAATCATTTGGTCAACTATAAGTTGACCATTTTTTGGCTACCTAGTTAGTTGGTCAGCCAATAGTTAAACCCTTTGTTGCTGATGAACAACATGCACCTGTTGAGCAAGGTGCAGAAAAAGTATTGTCATTGTTGTCAACACAAATAGATAGATCAGTTGATGCAGTGGACAGGAGTTCAGAGGTCAGTCAAAACATGTATAGTGAATTTCCAAGAAGATAGAAGTGGCCCAGATTCAGAAAATCAAAGAAAAATACAAGAAAACTGTCACGATATCCCGACATGTTTTCTGTTGCGATTTTGCGACATCTCGAAGGAGAGAGAAAATGCTATCAAAATTGTCACGATTTCGCGACATCTCGAAGGAGAGAGAAAATGCGATCAAAATTGTCGCGATTTCACGACATATCATAGGAGAGAGAAAATGCTGGCAAAACTATCACGATTTCGTGCCATGTTGGAGGCAAAGAAGCCAAGTTAAAAAACTGTCACGATTTTGTGACATGTTGTTAGAGAAGAAGGCAAGTAGAAAAATTGTCGCAATTTCGCGACATGTTGGAAGCAAAGAAGGCAAGTAAGAAAACTGTCATGATTTCGTGATATGTTTGGAAAGAAGGCGCAAGCAAAAAAAATTGTCGTGATTTCGTGACATGTTTGGAGAGAAGGCACAGGCAAAGAAAACTGTCACGATTTTGTGACAGGTTCGCAGAGAAAGCGCCAAGGAG
The DNA here is from genome assembly GCA_028583015.1 of Wollemia nobilis. Taxonomy (NCBI): domain Eukaryota; kingdom Viridiplantae; phylum Streptophyta; class Pinopsida; order Araucariales; family Araucariaceae; genus Wollemia; species Wollemia nobilis. The sequence continues at coordinate 1,646,635 of JAQPPZ010001190.1, read as the reverse complement.
AGAAAGTGTCGTGATTTCATGACAGGTTCAAAGAGAAAGCGCCAAGGAGAGAAAGTGTCATGATTTCATGATAGGTTCGAAGAGAAAGCGCCAAGGAGAGAAAGTGTCACGATTTCATGACAGGTTCGAAGAGAAAGTTCCAAGGAGACAAAGTGTCATGATTTCATGACAGGTTCAAAGAGAAAGCGCCAAGGAGAGAAAGTGTCATGATTTCGTGACAGGTTCGAAGAGAAAGATCCAAGGAGAAAAAGTGTCACAATTTCGTGACAGGTTCGAAGAGAAAGCACCAAGGAGGAAAAGTGTCATGATTTCGTGACATGTTCTATTTTCACGGGCCAAAGACAGAAAATGTGCAAGGCAGCGAATGTGTCACGATTTTGTGACATGTTGTGTTTTCACGGGCCAAAGACAGAAAAGGCACAAGGCAGCGAAAGTGTCACGATTTCGTGACATGTTTCGTTTTTGCGGGCGAAAGGCAGAGAAGTGCAAGGAAGCGAAAAGTGTCACGATTTCATGACATGTCTGGTTTTCATGGGTGCAAGACAAGAGGTGAACAAGGAGGCAAAAAATGTCATGATTTCGTGACATGTTGAGTTTTCGTGGATAAAGGGCGAGAAGAGCATAAAGAGACAGAAGTGTCACGATTTCGCGACAGGTCGTAACAACACGATCACTGATAGTTAACTAAAGCAAAACAACAGTTAAAGTGGTAGTTTTAGAGGAAAAGCATGTAGCCAAAATAAGAAGAGTTAATTGGATTCAATGCGACAGTTACAGGAGCAATTACAAAAGAAAAACATGCAGCTATTTTAAGAACAATCGAAGAAGAAGAAATCGAATAGTCACATAAATAGAATCGAAAAATGCATGCATGCATAGAAAAGAAGACGAACAATCATGGTAGAGGTATATGTTGCATGTAACGTGTTTAGTGAAATGCCCACTTTATAAATACAAAAGGAGTTACATAAATAAGAAGTTACAGTTGACAAGTGGCAGAAGTGAATATTAAAGGAACAGTTACAGGTTGCATGAGTAAATATGGAAGTTAAAAATAGAGACTAATATGATATAAAAGTAGGTCTGCATGAGGAATAATGTTGCTGTTATATGTGAGAAATTTTTGTGTAAAGATAGTTAGAAGAGGGTCGAGAGAGAAATAAGCAGAGTCGTGAGAAAGTGCAGAGTTTGATTAATTGCAGACCAGTCAGGGTCGTGTAAACAGCGAAGGCATTTGTATGTCATTAAGATAATTCAGAATTACAGTCCAAGTTGGTGCTTGGCATTAGGGGTTGGTGCTCCTATCTGTTAAAGCAAAAAAATAAGGGGTTGGTGCTCCTTCCAGTGGGTGCTAGTAAAGTTTTTGTAAAATTGGTGTTTTGCAAAGGCTGGATTTGGATTGGAGTCCAAGCAGTCATTTTTGAGGAGTAGCAAAATTGGTGAACCTCGTTACATTGTGTGTTGTGGTGTGCTCTCTTGTGAAAATTGCTTTACCTATTTTTAAGTTCTCTTTGCTTCAGCATTAAGTGTTGTAGATTTGAATTTTAATAGTTACACTAATTCACCCCCCCTCTTAGTGTCATTGTGAGAATATCAATTGGTATCTTGAAAGCATGAGATTTCGAAATGAAAAACAGTATTAAAGATGCAATAAAAACAGAACCAAATTGATGCATAAAATAACACGGATAGAATTATATTAAAAACAGGAGCACAACCCTTCTTATTAATGTAATTCCGCTCGGTTACAATATGTCTCTTCACTGTTACGTATTTTTAAATACACCAGATGAATAGTGATCTCTCTTCCCGCATGCCCACATGCAAAATAGGCAGGCCAGTGTTGCTGCCGCTTATGTTAATTTGTCCTTGCTTGCTGCTGTATTTCCTGCGGTCAGAGAAACAACAAAACCATTTAGTAATACCTGTTGTTAAAACAAAGCATTCGGTCTTAAAAATACAGAACAACAGATTAAAGAAATCAGAATACTTTGAAACCTGCGTATTAGTGAGAATGAAATAACAGCACAACCCGCATGTAAATATGCATTCAATCTTAAAAACACATAAAACACGCATGGATGATTAGAGCAAAACACGTAACTAAAAATACACTAAGCTTTGTCGGCGAATGGGTGGATCATGGATCCAGACTCATGTTCTTCATATCATGTACGTAGAAGAAATGAATCGAAAGGTGCAGTCGGGTATCGAGTTCAACAGCACTTCGTTGCGTTTCTAATAATGCTTCTGTCTCTCCTTTTACATTGTATCGAGCCGGTTTTTATAGAGGATTCGGCCTCTGAGAGCATTAATGTTAAAACCCTAAATCCGCAAGGGCCGCTTAGATTTGATCCTTATCGGGCCATTATGAGACATGGCTCGCACTGACAGATCGTAGTTATGAGGCGTGGCTTTGGATCGGATTTGTTTCGAAACGACTTGTCTCATTAAAGTCCCGCCGCTTAGTTAAAATCCGCTTTAAATTGCTTTAAATGCTCTCTTTGGATATTTTAATGTTTGTCTTGAATGCTGACGTGTCGCCTCTTGAATGGTCGAATGTCTGCTTTTAACGCTGCCGTAATGTTTTCGTGTCTGCTTTTAATATTAAAAACCTGCCAGGCGCTAAGGCAAGAGACCGTCGCGATATCACGACGTCGCGATATCGCGATCGTCGCGATATCGCGCCTAGACAGCGCTTTGTCAATTTTTGACTTTGTTTAAAAGCAATTTTGCCTAAGGTTTGAAGTTTGCTTAAGTTTTGAAGGTTTTGACTAAGTTTGTTAAAGGCTCGCTTAAAGGCTTTGAAGTTTGTTAAAGGCTTTGATAAAACGACCAACTCTTCCAAACTGCTGTGCAAGTGGCCAAGACCACTGTTTGACCTCTAAAGGCTGTCCTGAAAGCTGTGTATGTCAATGTGACCAGTGTTTGTAGTCACTTAATCGAATGGTGCTGTTTTGGTGTCTACAGATGCCCCTTTTTGGGAAGCGCTGCGAGTGACGCAGTGTTGAGCAAAAATATACGACCAAAGCACTAATGATTAGGGTTTCTTGGTAACCTAACCAACTCTTGATGCCCCAAGTATGGAAAGGGCATGCATTCTTGAATCCTTGCTTCTGACGAGCTAAGGAATTTGATTTCAAGTGTTAACCTATTTTGGTGAGGTGTGACTTGAGCTTGGACATTGATCAGTCATGATTAGGCAAAGGGCGCAACCTTTTATCCACAGGGGAAACCTTGTGTTCATGCTTCGGGAATGCCAAGTATTTGATCAACTTAATGATTGCTTGTTTACTGCCCCAAGCAGGAGCGTGATTGTCTTTGTCAATGATTCTTTGAATGCATGTCATTGCCTTGATTGGGTGTGTGGTTGTTGATTGGTGACTAAGTGTGACTACCCCCTCAAGCGACGAATCGATGAGGGAATGACCTTCGTGAGAAAAGCGACGAGTCGCTTGACCCAAGATGACTTAGGTTAGGGTGCCTTTAGATGTTTTACCATTTGAGCACGTGCAATTTCCCGACATTTGGACCTATTTTTGGTGGGTGTTAACCCTTTTGGTGATGCCATAATGGGGTGAAATCATCAAGAACCCATCTTCCCGTGGAGCGGTCCAGCTATGGTAGCCTTCTTGGGGAAGTAGGAGGGTGATAATTTGAACCCCGACATCGATTTTCTTTGCCCAGAGGTTAAGTGCAAGAGCACTTGTGTCCGGCAATTTATTGCTTATGTTTTTGTGTTGCTTTTTGTGATGTTTTTGTTGTTTTGATTTTCTTTCTTTGCGTATATGTCATGATTTTATGCACAATGATTGATGTTGGTGGATGCATGCTACTTTATATGGATGGATGCATATGGTATGATAATTACCAATGTTGTATGTTGATTTATTTTGATGGATGCATGATGGATGCAAATGTTTTTGATTGGCATGTGATATGCGGAAATGAAATGGATGGATGGACTTGGTGATGTTTGGTTATGACACCATAGACTGTTTTAGAACTCCATTATTTTGCTATGTACAAATGTGGTGTTTCTTTTTTTTTGTATTTTCTGATGGTATTGTAAGGATGAAAAGTATGGCGCAATTGGTTTAGAAATGTAGCAAAGGTTTTTCGAGACTCAGACGGTTTTAACTTACTAGCCATGATTGTACTTTATCTTACAAGACTTTTGAACAAGGTATGAATCGGACTTGTTTTTGACCAAGCTATTTCACATCCCTGTGTGTGCAATTGAGTTCATTTATGTGGTATTTGTCAGGATACCGCCAGTGCCAGATGGGCTTTCAACCGAACCTGTACTGAGGATCACCTAATTAGCTCCACTAACTCCTTTGTTGTATGTAGTTAGATTAATCTGCGGTGTCATCCAGGATACCATAAGCTAGCTCATCCACATGCAAACATTGATCTGTACACAAGTTAATGTGATAGATATATCGTCATGCGAGAAGTTTACCGCCAGTGACCGATAGGCTATCAACCAAACCGATACTGAGGCTTGCCTCATGACCTGTCAGAATGCTGAGAGTTCCAGGGATTCAAGGTCAACTCCCTTCTTTTCTTCAATTGTATTGGGATACTTGCTCTTTATAGTGATAATAATCACTGTTTATTTTAATTTGTTTTTCTTTTTCTCTTGAGCAAGGGATATGGATATGGAGTGACGAGAATCACTATTCTTTGTGCCTTTTGATATGTGCACTGTAGGATGTCAAATTTTGGAGCTTTGACATTTGCAAATTTTTGATGTTTTGCAACTTTGGGATTCTTAGGGAATTGGGTAGGGAGGATGCTTGTCCTTTTGCCAACTCTCAGCATTCTTGGGGTCATTCGCACAGGGGGATGAGCAAGATAACCGTTTCGCTTATGGTAACCTGGATTACTATGCAGGTTTCATCCTTCGTTCACACAACTCGGGAATTTTTATGTGTTTTAATTTGTGTTGGGATGTTACGTAACAAGGTGTATTGCAAGTGTAACTCTACCTTCGTAAAATCTGTTTGACTTGATACATTTCATTGCTAAAGAGCAAAATGATGATTGAATCACGAAAAACTCTTGATACATTAAAAGACCACTGACTCTAGTGTGGTAAAATGAATGGTGTTTTTGTTGTTTTTGTAAGATGGAACAGTGTGGAACGAGATGGACTAGCAGAGCAATTACAGCCTATGGTGCCTTTGACCTATACGACCACAAATATGCAATGTATGGGTGCAATGCTTAATGCAGCTACATATTTTTGTATTTTTGATGGATTGATTTTGGTGAATATGAAGATGAATTGCGAGAAGAACTCTCTATTGATGAATTTGAATATGCCTAGAAATGAGATGCAAATTTTTGTTGTTTTTGATGATTTTTGTTGTTTTTGAATTTTCATGATTTTTGACCAAGTGATTGTGGAAATCCTTGGAGCGTTTTGGGATTGACCAAGCGATTGCAAGAATCCTTGGAGCCTTTGGGATTGACCAAGCGATTGCGATAATCCTTGGAGCATTTTGGTTTGACCAAGCGATTGCAAGAATCCTTGGAGCCTTTGTGGGATTGACCAAGCGATTGTGATAATCCTTGGAGCATTTGGGTTTGACCAAGCGATGGGTGCGCGTTGGACCTTTTTGGGGATGACCAAGCGATTGCAAGAATCCTTGGAGCATGTTGGCTTGACCAAGCGATTGCAAGAATCCTTGGAGCCTTTTGGGATATGGCTCTCTTTAGATATGAAATGGTCGCAAATGACTGATATTCAAGGGTTCTGTTTCCTTGATACCATCAAGGGAAGCTAGCCGGTATGTCCCGGGTCCGATTTTGCTATCAATGACATACGGACCTGACCAATTGGCCGCAAACTTGTCCCTTAGGTGGGATGGCAAAGCTGGAATTTTGTTGATTTTCCTTCAAAACCAAATCACCAACGCGAAAGTCCCAGAGGTGAACTTTCATGTTGTAAGCTTTCTTAAGTCGCTCTTGATAAATGCGTAAATGCTCGAGAGCATTAACGCGTCGTTCGTCAAGCAACGTAAGCTGGTCTAACCGGGCTTGCCGTGCAGAATCATCATCGATGAACTCATGCATTGATATGCGCAGGGAAGGAATCTCCAACTCTAGAGGCATGACTGCCTCGGAGCCATACACGAGTGAAAACGGAGTGGCCCCAGTGGGCGTCCGAATGCTAGTGCGATAGGCCCATAGGGCAAGTGGGATTTGAATGTGCCAATCCTTATGACTGTCTGCGACGGTCTTTTTAAGGATGGCAACTAGCATTTTGTTTGACGCCTCTGCTTGCCCATTCGCCTACGGATAATAAGGTGTTGAAAAGCTGTGCTGAATCTTGTACTTTGTGGTCAAAGCACGCACGTCTTTGTTCTTGAAAGGTGTCCCATTATCCGAGACTATTTTGGATGGAATACCAAAATGACATATGATGTTATGCAAAATGAACTCCACAATGCGGGGTCCTGTCGTAGAGGTAAGCGGAATTGCTTCCACCCACTTGGTGAAGTACTACGTGGCCGTTATGATAAACGTGTGACGGCTTGACGACGCAGGGAGATCTTTCCAATTAGATCAAAGCCCCATTGCGAGAACGGCCAAGCGGCTCGGACTGTCTGCAAGGCCTGAGAAGGTACGTGCATTAGATTGGCATGATGTTGACACTTCACGCACTTCTTGACATAGGTGCAACAATCTCGCTCTAAAGATGGCCAATAATAGCCCATGCGAAGAATGCGCTTTGCGATGGCCATTCCACTGAAGTGGCCACCACATGTACCATCGTGCGCTTGGGCGACTGCCCAAGTGGACTCTTGCTGGTCCAAGCAACGAAGGAGGATTCCTTCATAGCTGCGACGATACAAGATGTCTCCTATCAAGACATACTTAGCCGCTTTCTTCTTGAGTGCTCGTTTTGCGGCATGAGTCAAATCAAGTGGGAGACTACCTAACTTGAGGTAGTCTCGGATGGGTAAATACCAGTCCTGTTGATCAAAAACCTCGATAGTATGAACAGCCAATCCCTCCTGAAGTTCATCCCTAGCAAATGTTGAATGGGATAGAACCTGCAAGAATAGTGTTGTGTTGCTACTAATGGGAGTAGGGGAGAACAAGGACCCCCAGTTGGCGTGTTTCAGACGATCTCGGATTCGAGAGAACCTATCCGAGGATGGTTCAATTTGGATCATGTGGATTCCTGGCGTCAAGTCTGAGCTTGCACGCTCCATCGTGGATTGCGATAAGGTTTTGACTTGAATGGTTGTCATATCACCGAAAAGGTCCTACGGAATTAGTGACCCCAAGGAGGCCATTGTGTCCGCAAAACGGTTCGATGATCGAGGGAGTGCCTCGATGTCATACCACTCAAGTTTTACCAGGAATTTGTCCACAAGGGCTTTATAAGCCTTCGAACTGGGCATTTGCATTGATATACCCCTTTGACTTGATTGACTATTAACAGCGAATCACCAAAGATGTTCAGTCTTTTGATGTTCATGGCGATTGTTGTCTGAAGACCTAGGAGCAAGGCTTCATACTCTGCATTGTTGTTGGTGCACGGGAAGTTTAATTTAAATGACAGGGGCATTGGAGCACCCTGCGGTGTGAAGAATACAATTCCCGCACCACCACCTTGCTCACACTTAGAACCATCGAAGAATAGGGTTATGTCGGCCTGTGACTCAGGCTCATCGGAATCTGGCGATTCTGAGACATGAAAGACCCCATCGTCGGGCAGTTCTATGACCAGAGGCTGATCGTCTTCAAGAGGAGCCTCTGCTAGTTGATCGGCTATGACTTGTCCTTTGATAGATTTTTGTCCAATAAACTCTATGTCAAATTCCGTCAACAACATGATCCATTTCGCCGTGCGACTACTATGATAAGTACGACTCATCATGTATCGCAATGGATTCTCCTTAGACACAACATACGTAGTGTTGCTCAACATGTAGTGGCGTAGCTTTTTGGTAGCAAACACCACTGCCAAGCCGAGTTTCTCAACGTATGCATAGTTAAGTTCATAACCGACCGGGGTGCGGCTAAGATAGTATGTAGCTTGTTCTTTGTGAAGTTCATTCTTCCGGGCTAGCATGGCGCCCGGTGCCACCTCGATAGCTTGAGATGTATAAGTAGAACGACACTCCTGGTCTAGGTGGTGCCAATACTGGTGGCGAAACCAGGTATTGTTTGATCTCGTCAAAGGCTGACTGGCACTCGTCATCCCAATGAAATGTAACCCCCTTGTGCAATAATTTGTTCATGGGTCGGCACTTGTCAGATAATTGTGCTATGAAGCGTTTAATCGACGTGACCTTTCCCTACAGACTCTTGAGCTGCTTGATTGTGGTTGGGGGAACCATTTCAAGGATTGCCTTGACTTTCTTTGGGTCCACCTCGATTCCTCGTTTTGAGACTATGAAACCCAAGAGTTTTCCAGATGTGACGCCAAAGACGCACTTCTTGGGGTTTAGTCCGACTTTATGCTCCATGAGGCGATCGAGGATCTTGCTTAAGTCAGCGATATGATTTGAGCGCAAGAGAGACTTGGCTAACAAATCATCCATGTAATCTTCCAAAGTTTTGTGCATGTAATCATGGAAGATATACGTCATGGCACGTTGGTAGGTGGCACCAGCATTTTTAAGGCCAAAAGGCATGACCTTATAACAAAATGTCCCCCAAGGCGTTGTGAATGCCGTTTTTAGTTGGTCTTCAGGATTGATACGAATCTGATTGTATCTCGAGAAACCATCCATGAGGGAGAGCATTTCGTGACCTGCTGTAGCGTCTACTAACGCATCGATGCTCGGCAAGGGGAAATCATCCTTAGGACTCGCTTTATTCAAATCATGAAAATCGGTGCATATGCGAATCCTCCCGTCGGGCTTCTTGACGGGAACCATGTTGGACAACCATGGCGGATAATCCATGCAGATGACAAACTGTGCATCCAACAGCTTTTGCAATTCGTCTTTGACCATCAAGGCCACTTGTTGGGTGCATCTTACGTAGTTTTTGCTTTACGAGGCTTGATTGTCGGATCAAGCGTTAAATTATGCGTGACTAGCTACGGGTCTAGTCCTGGCATATCCTTGTACGACCATGCAAAAACCTCCTTCTTCTCTTTGAGAAGGGCAATGTAGTCGGCTTGCTCTTCGGGGGAAAGACTTACCCCTGACTTGAGAATCTATGGATTCATTGGATCCAGTGCCGATGTCTACGTCAGTCGTCTCCTCGACTGACATGTGGGATCCGTCCTCCAACTGATGTGGAGTCGGGATCAAATGGATATCATTAGCTGAATTTAGATCTATGCTTGGAACCTCAGGTTCCTCTTCAGCTTGAAAAATATCCTGAGTTGTCCTTGGGGTAAAATGAGGCATTTCACCGAAAGGCCAGTACTCTGCTGGTGATAGAGGTGAATTGACGCGATCCCAGTCGATGGCATCTATGTCTAGATGCAATGACCGTGCTGGATCGGCCGGATTGCGGATGGGTGCGGTCAAATCAATGGAGATCATGTGGATGGAATGAATTTGGTCTCCATTACCGCGGGCATGATAACACGATTCTTCTAGATGCCCCCTATACTCTGGATCTGGCTCTAGGGGAACGGGCACGAACGGATCGGCCCTATGTGCTAAATGGAGGACAGGGTCTTCCCTCGGCACTGTTGTTATGATAGGGTCTCGAGGTGGACGGTGCTCATCGTGAATGTGGAGCCATGGATCCAAGATCAGGTCCCACCTGCTTGGGTCGACCCACCATTCATGCCCTAATCTTATGCCCATCTGTCCCATTAGATCTTCATGAGTTAAAGCGCGATAATGTCATCGCGCATGTCTGAGATAGTCCATCTCAGTCTCATCTTCTGAGTCACTTTCAGAGATCCAAAAATGTTCATTCTCTTCAGCAACTATTGCTTGCGACGTTGATGGTTCTCCTTGTTCCGATGACGTTAATCTGGTCCCATTGCGGTTGTTCCACTTTTGGTGGAGGGACCTGACTCTCTTGACATTGTACTGACTCAACTGGAATCTCTAAGGGGAACAACTTCGAAAAGATGTCCGGACACCATTGATATTCTCTTTGGGGATGAGTATCCGAACTTTCGCCTCTCTCTAGCAAAGGAGAGGGATTACTGCTTGTTACCAAGGGTGTTTGGTGACCATGGGAGGTAATCTCCCAATGTAAATTCTGTATTTGGGTTGGCATAGAGATCTGGTGCCAATCCCCCCTTGTTGCCTATTTCTAGGTCTTGCATATTTTCAACCAAGATGTCCAAGGGCAGGGGGTGGTTGAACCCTACTCCTGACTTGTCATATGGCATCTGATATCTTGGTTGGCAAGGGAGACGCATCCCTTGCTCATATCTACCTAGCCCGTATCCATGCCAATGGCATTGGCCGAGATATTTGAGGGCAAATTGTGGGTTTGACAGATAATTGATGTTTTCAACAAAAGGTTCTTCGTCTGCTTCCTTTTGCTTACATGGTTCAAGACCATGATCAAGGCCCCCATACACAAAATTTGTCTGGTTGGGTGGGTGACCTAGGGGAACAACTGTTCCTATGGGAAGGCGAGGTCTCCCCATATCCTGGACTGACTCTAATGCGGGCGTTGCCACAACATTCTGCACTATGTACTCCCCCAGGCCTGTACTAGCCATTTCAACAGTGATTGTTGATGCTTCGGAGGGAGGGAACGGGAGTCCTTCCTGAGTCCATTCCATGTTTGGTAGGTTTGGAGTCTCAGCTTTCGTTGTGCTGTGGATATTTCCTCTGTTGATATCGTTGAAATTGTTGGCAACCCCTCTTCTAAGGGCTGAGCCTCTTCCATGATTTGTTTTCCCTTGTCCTTCTATGTAGCCATGACAGGTGGCGTTGGTAATGAAGGAGTAGATGATGAGGGTTCACCTGGCTGGGATGTTGCTGTTTTGGTCACCAGTGGTGCCTGCGGTGTTGAACCCTTTTTAGATGGATTTAGCTGGAAATCCAAATGTGTTGAAGGGAGGGTCGACTGAGGCATTAGTTGTACCGCATTGCAATACTTGAAGGGTTCTAAGTCCATTGGGACTACGTGTATTTCACCTTCAAAAGCATACTTTAAGCACTGGTGAGCGATGGAAGGGACACACTTCATGTCCCGAATCCAAGGCCGCCCTAGCAGTATATTGTAGGCCATCTCGCCTTCCAACACATGGCACAATGTTGGTGTTGTCTTTTGTCCTACCTGGACAGGTAGAACAACTGTGCCGATTGTCGAGCATATTGCATCATTGAAAGCTCGCAGTGTGTACGTGGAGGCTGTGATATGAGAGGCTGGCAGCTTCAAATGTTTTAGGGCTGCAGTGGTAATAATATTCTTTGGACGAGCCAGTATCTACCAACACTCTCTTATACGGGATCCCGTTGATCCGTGCAACAACATGCAGGGGTGGATCTGCCACGTCATTCGATATTGCTTTGACTTCATCCTCTCTGAAGGTGATGACCGGCTCAGTACATCGTTTTACGTGTCCCACGAAGTTGTTGAAAGAATTTGCTTCTTGGGGCTGTAATTCGATGGTTTTTAAAATGTCCATAAGAGCTTCCCTATGAGGTGTTGATTGTTGAATAAGCTCGTAAATGGACAGCCTAGCCGATGTGGTCCGCAAACTCTGCGTGAGTTTGCTCCGTATCGTGATTTCTGGTCTAGGCGGAGGTGACTGTATAGGGTGTTGTTGAGGTTGTGACGTTGTCGAAACTTCCTTTGTGGCTGCCCCAGGGGCAACTGCTGAGTATTTTTTATTCCTCGTCACTATGCTGATCATTCCCACAAATCCTTGCATGGGAAGATTCTGGCGTACTTCATTAACTTGGAGAGGTTTTTCCTGTGCCTCGTGGGCAGGCAAGGGGTCCTTGAATACCCCCATTTGTTGGTTGTTTGGCGCTATGGGGTTGTCCACGGCCAATGTTTTATTTTTGATTAAATCTTGGATGAGTCCTTTGAACTTCCAACATCCATTCAAATCGTGTCCCCTTCGCCTATGAAATCTACAGTATAGTTCCTCTCTATATCCCTTAGGTTTAGGAGCGTTAGGGTCTATAGTCGGGATCTCTGGAAGGGTTACTAAATTTGCCACTGACAAGCGGTCAAATAAGGAGTCCCTAGACTCCGTGTAGGGGGTGAATTGTCGCTTAGGGCGACGCTGCTGATTCTGCTCCTGTTTCTTATTATCTTTCTCATAACTAGGAGGCACTGCCTGGTAATTGGCCTTTTGAGGCTGCGTGTCTTGCGTAGGCTTGGGAACATTGATTGCAACTTGATTAACCGCTACGGGTTGTGATTGCGTATTCCCAGTCTTAGTGGTTTTATTCCACTCTTTCTTCTTAGGCTTGGCAATTGTGCCTTCGCCTATTTTAATCTCTTCTATGACTCTGGCTTGCGCCAAAGCTTCTTCTAAGCTGTCGTATTGCTGCAGCAGCAATAGCCCAGAGATTGATTTTAAGCAACTCCGTGCGAACATCTGAGTGAGATCAGACATAGGGGGACGGTAGGGTAGCCTGGAAAGCAAAGCCCTCCATCGGTTCCCGTATGCTGCTATTGTTTCCTCCTCATACTGCCTGAGGTTGGCCAAATCACTTAGTGATGCCTTCTTCCTTGTGTTGAAAGCAAAGCGTTCAAGAAATGCATCCACTAGTTGATCTAAGTTGTTGATACTGTGTTTGGGCAATTGTGTAAACCAATCCGAGGCGGGGCCCGCGAATGTGGTTATGAAAGTTCTAAGCAACAATGCATCATTGTCTTGGATGCCGAAGCATTGACTTAGGAACCTCGTGACATGTTCTTGTGCATCCTCCTCACCTTTAAAGACTGCCAATTGTGGCAACTTGAAATGTTCAGGGTAAAGAGGTATGGGTACTGAGGGATGCACCGGATGACTACGGAGTTGACGTAGTGTGGGCTTTTGATGCCCAGAAGCTTTTATCTCCACAGACTCCAAACGCTCTAATAGCGCTTTGTATGCATCGAAAGATTTTATTTCTTCTTCTTTGGTTTGCTCTCGTTGTGGGTCAAGGGAGACTGGAGGCCTATGGGGAGGTGGCCGATTGGCAGCCCTCCCGCCTTGATGGGGCGTGTCGGCCCGTTCTATTTCTGGTTCATACTCCTCATAAAACTCTTGAGGAGTCTCTGGGTGAGCCCTATGACCTTGATCGAGTCCCCGCTGAGGGTACCCATCATTGTTCCGAGGAGTGGCCTCCCTTTCGGGTCTATAAGGTCTCGGAGGCAAAGCTTGACGAGGTCGCGGAGACCTGTCCTGCACCAACGGGTTGTGCCTCTCATACTGTTGTGCTCTTTGGGTGCGAGGGGTTGGCACCCTTTCAGGTAGTTTATAGCGTAACTCATCTGCCTCGCGCTGCATGCGCTCTTTATTCAGGCGGTATAAGTACTCTAACTCCTGATGACCCTGCTCAAGCTGCGTGATTCGAGCTTGGCGAGCGGCATGTCTGGCGACTGTCGGGTCAACTGGGTCTGCCCTCTTTTGTTGAGGAGGCTTGAATGTTTTGCCTATGTGTTTGCCTCGATCTTGATGGTCAAAAATTTCAATGGGTTGCTTCCCTTTGTCGGGGTAGGTGACATTTGTTTGAGGTTCTGGCCTCGATGTGTGATCATGATATCTTGCAGGTGCAAAAATACAAGGTTCCCGCGTTGTTTGTTGTTCTCGAGGAATGTGATGATCTTCCTCGTACTCCCTTTCATGGGTGTGAAAGGGGCGGGCGGAGTTAGCTAGCCCTGTGTAAAGAGCCCTGCGCTCTGGATGTTGTTTTTCTATTCTGATGGGAGGTAAATAAGGGACGCCATATCCACGTTGCCCCTCCAAATGGACAATATGCCTCTCTAGCGCTTCATCGTGCTGTGGCCATTCAAATCTAGCCTCAAGAGGCGGTTGTCTACTTATATTGAGAGCTGCATGTGACCCATCTTCCCGAAAGGGGCTGTGTTGAATGGGTGTATTCCAATGAGGAGGTTCCCAATAGTTCCTTCTTGAAGTGGCCTGATGTGGACTTTGTTGTAGGCCAGACTGCCAAGATGGTATGGCTAGGTCCTCAGGGCTAAAGCGAAGGCGACTAGCGCCCTCTCTTTGTGTACCTTCCGCAGCGTCTGCCCTTGATTGGGCTTGGCTACGAGTGTACACCATTGTGATGCTTCGCTACTATCTAAGCAGATTTTATCTCGTTTATGATGATTTGTCTTTTTGTCTACACTAAGCAGAAGTAAACACACACATACACAAAACTGTGATTATCTCTTTTAAGGATTAAATAGTGTGTCCTAGACTGGTTTAGTGCATTTTGGTGTTTCGTTTTGTTTTTGCAATTTTGGAAGAACGTTTAAATGCATAATGTTGGCTCATATGACTCCCATAAATGGTCGCCCCTTCAATATACCATTGTCGGACCGATATACCAACCTCTCTATATACCCGCCCTTACGTGAGGGAGACTATAGGTACGTGAGAGCGAGATGGTACGTGGAACATAGGCGGTACAGAAGGGGAATCGCTCTGTTTATGACACCTACCATAGAAGACTTATCCTTGCGTGCATGGGAATCACCCCAGCAACACTTGGTCAGCTTTCGTCGGGATTTACGTCTAGCAACGGTCGCGATCGAGGTAATGGATGCAATATCTCAAGCCAAAGTGATGATGGAATCCACCTTTGGTCTTGCTCAAGGGTTGGGGTTTTACGACCAACGCCTTGGTTTAAAATACCACGTGGTGTGTGAGGTTCATTTTACTTTGCAAAATTGAAACAGGCAACTGAAAAAGAAATCTTTCCCTATGCCAGACAGACACTACAAACCGGCAAACAGCAAGTGAAAAATTGAAAAGAAATTTTCGACCTTTCTTTAACAAAATTTTTTAATTATTAAATGAATAATTACGCAGATAACTACATAATTAAATAAAGCAAGAAAAATTTTTAAGAAAAATTTCTCTACCTTACTTTAATAATTAAAAAAGATTAATTATTAAATGAATAATTACGCAGATAACTACATAATTAAATAAAGCAAGAAAATTTTTTAAGAAAAATTTCTCTACCTTACTGTAATAATTAAAAGAAATTAAAATGATGAGATAAATGAAATAACCTGAAACTTCGCAACAGAAAATGATATGGACGGCTAGAACCGTTACCTCCTTTCTGCCCGAAATTGTTGTTTCTGACCTCCGGCTAAAAAGAAGTACCTGTTAAGCACAAGACACAACAAGTTTAATTAACTTCTGTGATTTTAAAAATCTGGGAACGGTCCCACCGTGATCGCCACTGAAAGCATGAGATTTTGGAATGAAAAACAGTATTAAAGATGTAATAAAAATAGAACTAAATTGATGCATAAAATAACACGGATAGAATTATATTAAAAATAGGAGCACAACCCTTCTTATTAATGTAATTCCGCTCGGTTACAATATGTCTCTTCACTGTTACGTATTTTTAAATACACCAGATGAATAGTGATCTCTTTCCGCATGCCCACATGTAAAATAGGCAGGCCAGTGTTGCTGCCGCTTATGTTAATTTGTCCTTGCTTGCTACTGTATTTCCTGTGGTCAGAGAAACAACAAAACCATTTAGTAATACCTATTGTTAAAACAAAGCATTCGGTCTTAAAAATACAGAACAACAGATTAAAGAAATCAGAATACTTTGAAACCTGCGTATTAGTGAGAATGAAATAACAGCACAACCCGCATGTAAATATGCATTCAATCTTAAAAACACATAAAACACGCATGGATGATTAGAGCAAAACACATAACTAAAAATACACTAGGCTTTGTCGACGAATGGGTGGATCATGGATCCAGACTCATGTTCTTCATATCATGTACGTAGAAGAAATGAATCGAAAGGTGCAGTCGGGTATCGAGTTCAACAGCACTTCGTTGCGTTTCTAATAATGCTTCTGTCTCTGCTTTTACATTGTATCGAGCCGGTTTTTTATAGAGGGTTCGGCCTCTGAGAGCATTAATGTTAAAACCCTAAATCCGCAAGGGCCGCTTAGATTTGATCCTTATCGGGCCATTATGAGACATGGCTCGCACTGACAGATCGTAGTTATGAGGCGTGGCTTTGGATCGGATTTGTTTCGAAATGGCTTGTCTCATTAAAGTCCCGCCGCTTAGTTAAAATCCGCTTTAAATTGCTTTAAATGCTCTCTTTGGATATTTTAATGTTTGTCTTGAATGCTGACGTGTCGCCTCTTGAATGGTCGAATGTCTGCTTTTAACGCTACCATTTTCGTGTCTGCTTTTAATATTAAAAACCTGCCAGGCGCTAAGGCAAGAGACCGTCGCGATATCGCGACGGTCGCGATATTGCGACCGCGCGATATCGCGACCGCGCGATATCACGACCGTCGCGATATCGCGCCTAGACAGCGCTTTGTCAATTTTTGACTTTGTTTAAAAGCAATTTTGCCTAAGGTTTGAAGTTTGCTTAAGTTTTGAAGGTTTTGACTAAGTTTGTTAAAGGCTCGCTTAAAGGCTTTGAAGTTTGTTAAAGGCTTTGAAGTTTGTTAAAGGCTTTGATAAAACGACCAACTCTTCCAAACTGCTGTGCAAGTGGCCAAGACCACTGTTTGACCTCTAAAGGCTGTCCTGAAAGCTGTGTATGTCAATGTGACCAGTGTTTGTAGTCACTTAATCGAATGGTGCTATTTTGGTGTCTACAGTATCAAAGCAAGGTTCTTGAACAAATCTTAATCAGCTAAGATGATCTTGGAAGGAACACAATGGCAGGTAATGAAGGATTCTCATCAAACAAAGCTCCTTTGTTCAATGGAACTAATTACTCATTTTGAATATTCAGGATGCAGACATATATGAGTGCGTTAGGATATGACATTTGGGAGTCAGTAGAAAGTAGATACATAGTACCCGCTACTCCTCTAACAGATACTGGTGAGAAGAAAAAGTTTGAGAATAACTCCAAAGCACAGAATGCCATAATGTGTGGGCTAGTAGACAGTGAACTGATAAGGATCATGAGATGTAAATCAACAAAAGACATGTGGGACAAACTAAAGAGCATCCATGAAGGAGACAACAAGATCAAGGAAGCCAAGCTGCAAACTCATCGATCTCAGTTCGAAGCATTACAAATGAATGATGATTAGAACATAGAGGCTTATATGCTGAGAGTCAATGGAATCATTAATGCAATTAGAGGACTCGGTGAAAAAATCGAAGATGCGGTTGTCGTGAAAAGGTAGGTAGAACTCTTCACAAAAGATTTAATTCTAAAGTTTCTGCAATAGAAGAGGCTAAAGATCTAAATAATTTTAGCATGGACGAGATGCATGGTTCTTTGACTGCATACAAAATGAGAATAGGACAAACTAAGCCCATAGATAGAGAAGTTACTTTTAAAGCACACAAGAATACAAAAGCTAAACAAGAATTTGAGGATGAAGAGACATCGGATGAAATGGAATCCAACTTTGTTCGAAAACTTACAAAGGGAAAAATAAAATATAGATGAAAGTTACCATTTAAGTGTTTCAATTATGGAGGGGTCGGTCATTTTACAGCTAAGTGTCCAATGAATGAGAAAACCAAAAGTGATGAAGGGTCACACCAAGAAAGAAGTGACTGGAAGAAGAAACCAAATTTTAGGAAAAGCAATTTCAAAAAGAAAAGTTTCATATCCAAGAATGTCAGCTCTTCCGAAGATAGCTCGGGTGAAGATTCGAAGAAGAAACGAGTGAAGCTCTATTCATGGCATTTGAAGAAGCAAAAATAGAAGAAAAATAGGAAGGTGATACAAAAAGTAAGGATGAGGCTGAAGTTTATCTGGAAGGAGAGTTGGTTGCTACACTTAAAGAGTTGAATACGGAAAGGAAAAAAAATAAAAAGGTCTCAAGAAAGCTAGAGGATGCGAATGACATAATAAGCAGTTTGAAAGTACAGACATAAGAATTTAAGAAAATGTCTGAAGAACTCGAAGTTCAATTAACCATGAAAATAGATGAGTGCTACAAATTGGAAGAAGATATTGTTGTCTTAAGAATGCGGCTAGAAGAAAAGAATAAAAAATTAAGTTGCTATCACAAACTTGAAGGAAGTTCTGCAAAGCTTGAAAATATTATAAATAGTCAGAGGACTACGGGCATCAAATTTGGCTTGGGCTTTGTTGAAGGAGAATCGTCAAGTGGATCAAAGGCCATAATAGTAGAACAAGTAAAGAAAGAAGATAAGATCAAGGAAAAAAAAATCAGGCAAAAGAAAGCAATAGTGCCAGGCACGAGAAGAGTGCTGACAATGAGGGATTCATAAAAGTTAGACATCAAAGGAGAAGAAAATTTGTGGCTCCTACTACAAAATGGCAAAGACCAATTCCTAGGTTCAATCATTCCTTTTCTGGTTATTGTTTTAAATGCAATGCTTACGATCATAAGATTTCAAACTGCATTCATAATATAGGACAAAGAAATTTCACCAGTAGAAATGTCTTTTCACCCTTGATGGATTATGCAGTAGAATGCTATAACTGTCATAACTTTGGACACATTGTAAGAAACTGTATAAGCACATATGCAGCAAATAGATATCAGGGAAGAAGAAATCAACCAAATAGTTTAAGGCAAAACAAAAAATTCCCAGAAAAACATGCACAGGCTATTGACAAAGAAAATTCTAAACAAGTAACCAAAACTATAGCCAAACCAGAGTGGAAAGAAAAGGAGCTACCCAAGGAAGAAAATGAATCCTTGATTTTTCAGATAGCTTTCAAAGCACAGAACAAATCTGCACCATGGATATTGGATAGTGGGTGCTCCAGTCACATGACAAGAGATAAACAAAAAATTGAAAAATTACAGAAATATGAAGGGGGCTCTGTAAAGTTTGGAAATAATGATGGAGCCAAGATAGTTGGCAAAGGATCAGTCAAGATAAGTGATGGACAGATCAATTCCAAAGAAGTTCTGTTTGTGATTGGTTTGAAGCACAACTTACTGAGTGTAAGTCAAATCTGTGACAGAGGCCATGAAGTCATCTTTAAGAAGCAGGGTTGTGAAGTTAGAAAAGCACACAATGGGAAGCTGATAGCTACTAGATTAAGGACTTCTGGAAATCTATATACTCTCTCAAAAACTTCAGAAGTAGCATACTTTATTGGATAGGAAGATGAAAATTGGCTATGGCACAAGAGGCTTGATCATATTAGCTTTGAAAATCTGGTAAAAATAAGTTCAAAAAGGGCAGTAAGAGATATACCCACCATTGGCAAACCAAGAAATAGCATCTGTGCTTCATGCCAAAAAGGGAAGCAAACTAAAGCCACATTCAAATCAAAGGAATACTTCACCAGTAAGCCTTTAGATCTAATACATACTGATTTGTGTGGACCCATGAGAACAAAAAGCATAAATGGTGACAAATACTTTATGTTGTTCATAGATGACTACTCCAGGATGACATGGGTACTATTTTTAAAGCTTAAATCAGATGCCTTTGAGATGTTCAAGATTTTTAAAAAATAGGTTGAGAATCAAACTAGAAAAAGAACTAAATGCCTAATATCAGACAAAGGAGGAGAATTTATCTCAGAAGAATTTGCAAAATACTATCAAAAATATGGGATCAGAAGACAGTTTTTAGCAGCAAGAACACCTCAGTAGAATGGTGTTGTAGAAAGGAAGAACAGGACAGTGCAGGAAATGGCACGGACAATGTTGGATGAGAACAAAATAGTTGACAGATTTTGGAAAGAGGTAGTCCATATTGCGGTTTACATCCAAAATAGGTGCATGCTAAGGACACATGAAAGAAAAACATCATATGAGCTGTGGTTCGGCAGAAAGGCAACAACAAGATATTTCAAAGTGTTTGGCAACAAGTGCTACATCAAACGAACTGAAGATAATCTCGATAAATTTGAAGATAGAGCTGATGAAGGTATTTTTCTTGGTTACTCAACAAAAAGCAAAGCCTACATATGTTACAACAAGATGCTAAAGAAAATTGTGGAGAGTGTAGATGTTAAAGTTGATGAAGGTAGAGATCGAGAAACAACTTATCAAGAAAACTACCCTATTTATGAAGAAGTCATTGAAGGAGATGAAGAAATGGAAACAGAAGAGAATCAGAAAATTGACCCAGCTGATTTAAGAATTGACTCGGAAGAAGAAGAAAACAAGAAATTCAAAACAGAGCAATGGCAGAAAAATCATCCCAGAGAATAGATTATTGGGGACCCAACAGTTGGTATTCAGACTAGAAGAGCAGTAGTACGGAACTACTCTCTATTATCCAGCATTGAGCCCAAAAATGTTACTGAATCAAGCATAGATGAAAGTTGGATGAAAGCAATTAATGAAGAACTAGATCAGATTGAGAAAAACAAAACCTTGGAGTTAGTACCAAGGTTGACAAATAAAAATGTAATTGGTACTAAATGGATTTTTCAAAATAAATTGAACGAAGATGGACAGGTTGTAAGAAATAAAGCAAGACTGGTCTGTAAAGGCTATTCACAGGTTGAAGGTATTTATTTTGAGGAAACCTTTGCACCAGTAGCCAGACTAGAGGCAACCAGAATGTTTCTAGATTTAGCAGTTCAAAAAAATTTCAAGGTATATCAAATGGACGTAAAATCAGCATTTTTGAATGGAAAACTAGAAGAAGAGGTTTACATTGAGCAGCCAGATGGTTTCCAACTCGATGATAATCCCAACTTTTTTTGCAAGTTAAGGAAAGCTTTGTATGGTTTAAAATAGGCACCCAGAGCATGGTATGCAAGGCTAGATAACTATCTGATTCAACAGGGGTTCAAGAAAGGTTTGGTGGATAGCAATCTGTATGTCAAAACAAAGAATGGCCATCTTATTGTCCTTGTTATTTATGTAGATGATATCATTTTTGGTAGTAGCAATGATAAGTCCTATAGTGACATAGCAAATAAAATTAAGAAAGAATTTGAGATGTCTATGATTGGTGAACTTTCTTATTTTCTCGGACTGCAAGTCAATCAAAGTGAAAAGGGCATTTTTATTTCTCAAGTTAAATATGTGAAAGAAATGTTGAAAAAGTTCACAATGGAGGACAGTAAACCTGTTAGCACTCCCATGACAACAAGGTTGCAAGTTGAGCAAAGATGACAAATCTCCAGATGTAGATCAAACCATGTACAAATCTATGATTAGAAGTCTGTTGTATTTGACAGCTACTAGACTAGATATCTTACAGGCAGTATGCATGGTGGCAAGATTTTAGGCTAGTCCCAAAGAGACTCATGTGATAGCCGTGAAGAGGATTTTTAGGTACCTCAAGGGTACTATGGAGTATGGGTTATGGTACCCAAAAGGTAAGGACTTCACTCTTATTGCATATTCTGATGCAGATTGGGCAGGATGTATTTATGACAGAAAGAGTACCAATGGAGGAGCATTTTATCTTGGAGACAGGCTGGTAGCATGGCACAACAAGAAACAAGAATCAATCTCTCTATCCATAGTAGAGGTAGAATACATTGCAACAACATGTACACATATATTATGGATGAGACAAACCTTGAAAGATCTTGGTATTCACTTCAAAGAACTAATTTCAGTTAAATGTGACAACACCAGTGCTATAAACATATCAAAGAATCTGATTATGCTTTCTCGAACCAAACATATTGCAATCCGATATCACTTCTTGAAGGATAAAGTTGTAGAAGGTGAGGTCAAATTGGATTTTGTTTCGACTACAGAGCAAGTAGCAGAGATATTCACAAAACCATTGCCAAAGGAAGTTTTTGAGTACCTTTGGAGTAAGTTGGGAGTAGTCACATTTCCCAAGAACTGACAATCAATTGGGATCACATTCTCATGGGGAGCATTTATGCCTATGTTTATAGTTTTTCTCATATTCATGATTTTTGCTAACTATAACAATGTGTATCTGAGAATGTTGTGCATAGACTCGGGGGAGTCTGCAGCAGCCCTTTGGTATTATTGTCAAAGGGGGAGAAGAATTCCAGGAGAGTGCATGAGTGTTGCCAACAATTCCAAAGGGGGAGATTGTTGAGCAAGGTGCAACAAAAGTATTGTCATTGTTGTCAACACAAATAGATAGATCATTTGATGTAGTGGACAGGAGTTCAGAGGTCAGTCAGAACATGTACAGTGAATTTCCAAGAAGACAGAAGTGGCCTAGATTTAGAAAATCAAAGAAAAAGATAAGTAAGAAAACTGTTGCGATATCGCGACATGTTTTCTATCATGATTTCGTGACATCTTGGAGGAGAGAGAAAATGCTGTCAAAATTGTCGTGATTTCACGACATCTCGAAGGAGAGAGAAAATGTGGTCAAAATTGTTGCCATTTCGTGACATATCGAAGGAGAGAGAAAATGCTGGCAAAACTGTCGTGATTTCATGACATGTTGGAGGCAAAGAAGCCAAGTTGAAAAACTGTCACGATTTCATGACATGTTGTCAGAGAAGAAGGCAAGTAGAAAAACTGTCATGATTTCACAACATGTTGGAAGCAAAGAAGGCAAGTAAGAAAACTGTCACGATTTTGCGACATGTTTGGAAAGAAGGCGCAAGCAAAGAAAACTATCATGATTTTGCGACATGTTTGGAGAGAAGGCACAAGCAAAGAAAATTGTCACGATTTCGTGACAGGTTCACAGAGAAAGCACCAAGGAGAGAAAGTGTCACGATTTCATGACAGGTTCGAAGAGAAAGCGCCAAGGAGAGAAAGTGTCGCGATTTCATGACAGGTTCGAAGAGAAAGCGCCAAGGAGAGAAAGTGTCACGATTTCACGACAGGTTTGAAGAGAAAGCGCCAAGGAGAGAAAGTGTCACGATTTCATGACAGGTTCGAAGAGAAAGTGCCAAGGAGAGAAAGTGTCATGATTTCGTGACAGGTTCGAAGAGAAAGCTCCAAGGAGAAAAAGTGTCACGATTTCGTGACAGGTTCGAAGAGAAAGCGCCAAGGAGGAAAAGTGTCACGATTTCATGACATGTTCTGTTTTCATGAGACAAAGATAGAAAAGGCGCAAGGCAGAGAATGTGTCACAATTTCGTGACATGTTGTGTTTTCATGGGCCAAATACAAAAAAGGCACAAGGCAGCGAAAGTGTCACGATTTCGTGACATGTTTCGTTTTCATGGGTGAAAGGTAGAGAAGTGCAAGGAAGCGAAAAGTGTCACAATTTTGCGACATGTCTGGTTTTCGCGGGTGCAAGACAAGAGGTGAACAAGGAGGCAAAAAACGTCACGATTTTGTGACATGTTGAGTTTTTGCGGATAAAGGGCGAGAAGAGCATAAAGAGACAGAAGTGTCACAATTTCGTGATAGGTCGCAACAACACGATCATTGACAGTTAACTAAAGCAGAACAATAGTTAAAGGGGCAGTTGTAGAGGAAAAGCATGTAGCCAAAATAAGAAGAGTTAACTGGAGTCAATGCGACAGTTACAGGAGCAATTACAAAAGAAAAGCATGCAGCTATTTTAAGAACAATCGAAGAAGAAGAAATCAAACAGTCACATAAATAGAATCAAAAAATGCATGCATGCACAGAAAAGAAGACAAACAGTCATGGTAGAGGTATATGTTGCATGTAACATGTTTAACGAAATGCCCACTTTATAAATACAAAAGGAGTTACATAAATAAGAAGTTACAGTTGACAAGTGCAAAAGAGAATATTAAAGGAATAGTTACGGGTTGCATGCATAAATATGGAAGTTAAAAATAGAGACTAATATGATATAAAAGCAGGTCTGCGTGAAGAATAAGGCTACTGTTGTATGTGAGAAATTTCTATGTAAAGAGGGTTAGAAGAGGGTCGAGAGAGAAATAAGCATATCCGTGAGAAAGTGCAGAGTTTGATTAATTGCAGACCAATCAGGGTCATGTAAACAGTGAAGGCATTTTTATGTCATTAAGATAATTCAGAATTGCAGTCCAAGTTGGTGCTTGGCATTAGGGGTTGGTGCTCCTATCTGTTGAAGTAAAAAAATAAGGGGTTGGTGCTCCTTCCAGGTGGGTCTTGGTAAAGTGTTTGTAAAATTGGTGTTTTGCAAAGGTTGGATTTGGATTGGAGTCCAAGCAGTCATTTTTGAGGAGTAGCCAAATTGGTGAACCTCGTTACATTGTGTGTTGTGGTGTGCTCTCTTGTGAAAATTGCTTTACCTATTTTTAAGTTCTCTTTGCTTCAGCATTAAGTATTGTAGATTTAAATTTTAATAGCTACACTGATTCACCCCCCCTCTCAGTGTCATTGTGAGAATATCAGCACCAAAAATAGAACCACCCATTGTTAAGAAAATATCACCATAGAGGAAAAATATGGTGCTCGCTCTCGAAGAACAAAAAACCACAGACACCCTGAAAGTTACAAAGAAAAAGAGATAGAGGGCTACTACAAGGTAATCATAAGGAAAAAAATAAAAGACACAGTATGATCCAAACTATGATGAAGAATGGGCTATGTCACTAGAAGCTTTTTAAGCCCTTCAACATCAACTAGCTGAGATCAAAGAATATTTGAAGCAAGCCAAGGCAATGCAACAATCTGATAAATGAATGAATAAAAATCCAGGTATTAGTGTTAATCAAACACACCCAACTCACTTCAAAGCAATGTGCACTAGAGGATTTTCACCAATGCTAGAGTACTTCCATCGAATGGGATCATTTGAAAAGATCCCATCCAACCACCACCAGTAAGAATAGGTCAACATTTATCACCAGATTTTGAACAATCAAATGAAGAGTTCAAAGATGAAATTATAGATAGTAAAGCACTAGTAGGAGACCCATAGGCAATAATTCTATCGAAAGTCCAATTTATTGATATGTTATAGTTTTGACCATGGGATACTCTAGTGATCAAAATGGCAGTGTGGCTACCTGGGGATACTTTCCTCTAGAAATAAGTTGAGTGAATGTTACAATGTAATGTAGTCATAGTTGTTGGGTTTCTAGAGGAGAAAAAATCTCCCAACCAAGCCAACAAACATGGTTGACATGAGAAAAACTAAGAAGAGGAAACAACTCATATCCAAACCAACAAGCATGGTCGACATGAGAGAAACTGAGAAAAATACAAGACCATAGCTCAAGAGCGGTGGTGTCAAAACAAGGTGTAGACACCTAAAATACATCATGCCAAGGCAACTACTCATATGGAACATGCTAGAAGACCATATGGAAGACCTTTGGATAGGTCCAAGGTATAGCAATGGTTTTTACCACTCATTTGGGTATTTTTTCCTAGTCAGTGTTAGCTGTTGCTGACACCAGTGATTAGCAGTGCTGACCGTGCCTATCAGCCGTGATCAGGACTCAAAAATAGTTGGTCTTCATCTGACCCAAAATCAGTTGCAATGGCCAATTGGTTACGAATTGGAGTGGTTCGAGTGAGGAATGTTCTGGATCCTTCCATCCAACAAGAACAACTGCCCAATATTGATATTAGCTTCATGAGGAATCTACTCCTAGCCCATTGGCAATTACTATATAATTCCCATCTAAATTGGATAAAAGAAGGAGAGAAATATAATTAATTGAGCAACAAAGCCCTATCAAATTGCATACCCATTTCCATGCATTTATAGGAATACTTTTGCTACCCAATTGGATATCACATTGCCATGGAGATCCTATGAGGATAGGAGAGCCAAGAAATGCTAATTAGTGTAATCCGTGCACTCACTGAGCAATTCAACCATAAAATCTATCATAGGACATAGAGGTGACCCTTGACCATCAATTTGATAAAGAGAATCAGAGAATTGACCCTAATTTGGAGGGCAAACCTACTTTAGTCTCTATCGTGGCTGTCAACCGCGAGGAGCAGTGCCCATCGCGTGAATGACCCACAGTTAGCAAGTGACCTCTGATCTCCTTGTTCTCATTTTTACATTATGTTTAGTTAGGTTAGATTAATACTTTTGTAGGTTTAATTCATCATTCTAGAGACATTTGACTGATAGATTATTTGTTAATTATAATTTACCTTCATTGTTGTAGTATAGGCATAATGAATCTTTTTCATGCTTCCATGTCTTCAATTGGTTAATTAGGAGCTTAGATAGATTCATATTAGTTTCTTTTATGTTTCTAATGGCATATTATCATGTTGTAGATCAATTTACATGTATTAAATCACTTTCTTGATTTCTTGATTATCATGTTACCTTTCATACAAGCACCTTTTTAAAGCCTCATCAAGAGAGGTCTCCTTTAATTTTAATGTTTCTTGTTTATTGTATGTAGGACTAACAGGGTTTTGGGATGCAAGGTAGCAAATGCCTCTAATCATGGAGAAGAGGGTCATCGACACCCTAGAGAATTTCATGTCATCCTAGAAGGAATTTTGATTGCATCTACCCTTGAGAGGGATTTGAAACTCTATTTTAATTGATGTATCAAATGGGTATCCCTAAGAGGGACGAATATGTAGCTTGGCTTCATTGAGATTAATAAAGAGATTCTTTCTATTTGCTTTATTTCTTGTTGTCAACTTATGTTTTCCCATTTGTGCTTATTTCATCAATTGCAATAGATAATCTAGATAGCGAGAGCCTTTTTGGTGGTTACAATAGGCGATCACAGTGGGACTCCATAATTTTTGCCATATTTTCCTGACCTTGAATTATGTTTTTATGGCAGGTACTCACTGAAGCTGAAAGCCATGAGCAAAAAATTAGCCCATGGTTGACATGCATGAGCAATAGTTGTAGCCGCACATCAGAGATATGGTTAGCAACATACTAATCATAGATCAGTAATAAAAAGCTAAATTAGATGAGGACTTGAGGTAAGCCCTTCTGACCCCCTCTGTGTCTATTTTCTATCTCTATGTTTTTCTAGAACATCAAAAATGAGATATAGCTAGGACAAGGATAAAAATAACAATAAAATGAATTAGGTTCTTGGAATTTTTATTTGATGCTTCTACTAGTTACTGCTAGGAACAATGGATCTCTGATTGTAGCCTGCCCTAGTCTCCAGCTGTCTAGGACATCTAAATGTTAGAGTTTGCTTGCACAAGGTACAATCAGTGGCCAATTACTCATACTAATTGTATTCTCTAAACGTTAAGTAGCGTAGTGTGTATATATCTCTAAATATCAAATGTTCTTGGTTGCATATCATGTAGGAAATGATCATGTTAATGTTGTATTATGCATATTTACTTTATGAAAATTAAAAAGAACCACACACACCACATTTCATAGTAAATGCTAGTGATTTAGGAGTCACATCCAACCACTAGTAGGGTTTTAATGAATATGGAGGTGATTTCCATCCGTTGTCCCAAATCCCTCGTACCATTTTGTTACTAGACCAATATTGAATCCAAGAACCATTCGTAGCCCAGAAAATTTATATGTACTTCTCTTTAGAGGGTATAACGTTGACTGGGTGAGATTGGGTGAGGATCTGGGAGGATCTGTGCTCCCTGCCTGGGTGTGGACTTAATTACCACACTTTGGGGGGATTACACGACTTGGAGTTCATTTCTATTTTGTCGAGCTACGAGCATACAGGTGAAAGCCATTAAAAATTTGAGAAAATCATCAACATATTGCAAAACACGACAAGAGTTACTTTACTAATACAACAAATTGAAAACACATCAAACAGTTTAGGGCTCATTTTAAAAATTATAAAAGGAGATAAACATCATTGTATTCTTTGCATGCTAATAAAAGTTAAATCTTGACATAGGATACATAATGGTTCAAAAATGGAGAGGCTGATCTGGGCATAGACCTGAGATTGAAGCCCAAGCTCCACCTAGCACACAACATGATGTGGAACGTCCTCAATCAGTTAATCATCCTAGATGCCATTCAATAAGAATTAATGGGGATAATTCCACATGAGTGGATTTTTTTGATAATACCCCGATTAGAAGAAGGACTAGACATCCCTCTAGATGCAGATCAGAGCATGGGACATCCCAACATGGGGGTTTCACACATGGTAGCATATACCGTGACCACATTTCATGGGCATCCGTGGGTTCAGCTGAGGAGTATGTCATTGAGGAATCCAGATTGGTACCCCCCTTAGACTGGTATTTAATGGAGGTTCACAAACTCCACCGTCAGAGTTTGGATATTTCCAAGATCCACCCATTCAAGGATGAACCGAGAGGGCTGCTTCCAAGTGTAGGCCTATAAAGACTCCCTATAGGGATGAGACCAACAATTTCACCATAGATATATCCAAAGTAGGAACAAATGGTATGCCGCCTCACGAGCCATGGCATAGAAAATAGTTGGACGATCTAGACAGAGTCCTAGGGAACCTAGGATATAAGCCTACGTCTACACCCTCCTGATTGGTGAGTGAGCGTAGCGCAAGCACCATTAGGACCACCTGAGAACATGGAGAGTGCTCCAAGTGTTCTCGATACATGCATGCTCCTGCATCACATGCAGGAATTGAATATAGGAGACAACCTGACATGAATATCATATTTATAGACCAAGGCAAGAGTGTGGTAAATCAGTCCATTAAAGGACATACCCATAAAGTCACTCAGATAGAGTGCACTCCTCAGAGGCCTCAAACAATTGATCATGTTGATAGAGCTCATAGACTGATGTCATAGCAAAGACAATAGATTCTACAAGATCAATTTGAGGATGTTCACGTAGAGAAAGAGCACTTCAAAAATGAGAATACTTAGAGGCAGAGGTTCATAAGATAGAAATTATATGAACAAAACATGTGTGAAAAACACATCCTCGATAAAAAAGGAGCGTGTAGAGAAAAATGATCGATTGGCTAGAGCTAGTTTACCTCCTCATAGTGAGATCAGGGAGCATGTCGATAGACGAGTGGCTTCACATCTTGAGTTACACCCTGAGAACATTGACACACATACTCACCATATGGCTCAACACAAAGATTGACATCCAATTTTTGAACAACATGAGCATAGGTAGTATGATAACAAAGTGGGAGAGGAATTAGAACAAGAATATCCTAAAATCTCCAAATTTGAGGAGGAGGGTGAGCCTAGTCCCCCACATTGATCGAGGAAGAATCTGCCTCCGAAGGTGCCTCCAAGGCAATCTCGAAAGGAGTTTCTCTCTTCACAAGCCTACAAGACCTTAGAAAAGAAGGTCCAAGTAATAGAGAATCAAGGAATGGCTTATTAGAAACCTACCTTGAAAAAAAATTACAATGAACCTCTATGCACGTCAGTGCCTATTCCAGCATATCCTAAGCATTTCAAGATACCTAGACTGGAAAAGTTTCAAGGAGAGGAAGATGCACAGGATCACGTGACTAGTATTCTAGATATGTGCTTTCATATTGAGATCAATGATGCTTTGCTCCTACACACCTTCATCACGACCCTCTCAAGCCTAGCTTGAGAGTGGTTCAATCAATTAAAGAGGCACAACATTACTAGATATAAACAACTGGATGATGCATTTCTTGAATGCTTCTTCTTAGACATCAAGAAGAAGGTAAAATTATCCAACATGGCTGCTCTAACACAACATGACGATGAGCTAGTAATGGATTATGGAAAATAATGGAGTAAAATGATGGCAAAGCTGCCTTTCTCAATCCCATCCTATGAATTAACATGAATATTCATGAAGAGTTGTGCCAAACACATTTTATTATTTCTACAATTGTAGCAATACCAGACATTCGAAGAGGCTTTGGTGCAAGCCAAGATGATAGAGGACATCAAGTTACAGAAGGGTGTCTTGAAGCTCAGGATTAAGAAGGAGGAACACAAGAAAATCACTGAGAAACATCAGGCCAAGCCAACCCATGTTAATCAGGTGGTATTGAACCTTCAAAAAGGGGATAAGGGGTAAAAACAATGAAACTATCACACCCAACCTCCTCCTGTGCAATATGAGAAATGTAACAACAATTACAAGGGTAAAAATAGATAACAATGCCCACCTTGCGTATTCATGTAGTTATCAGAGTCTATGTCTTTGATTTTTCATCAATTATGCGAGGTGAAGGCTATAAACTTACCCAAGGTTAAGTTAATGGACCCAAATCAACCTAAGCCTAAGGGATAAAAGGACGATCATTATTGCATCTTTCATCGATTGAAAGGCCATGATATCGAGGTACGTTGGTCTTTCAAACATATTATGTAGAATATGATTGAAAGAGGTACGCTTCTTGTTGATAACCCACAAGAACTTGACAATCAAAATATGGGGATTTACAAAAATATTCTACCAAATCATGAGGCGCCAAATAATAATGTTGGCCAAGTCAACCAAGTTCACATCGAACCACCAACATAGGGGTTCATCAGAATGGTCAACATTGTCACAAGAAAAATGAGGTATGAACGATTGAATCAACCTCTAGTGCCTATTAGAGTCCAATATGCACCTCCTACAAGGCTAGCCCAGCATGTTCCCAGCTCACAAACTAGACCGATGGTGACCATCAGGAGTAGGTTGGTCCCAAACCTATAGATAACTCCAGTGAAGTTATTGATTTATGAGTTAATTCAACAGTATCCTAAGCACATGGAGACGCTCATGGACATCTTAAGGTTCATAAATTATAGCCTCAAGATCCTGAAGCATTAACACACTTCATGGGGTATGTGCAACAGTATCAAAATTCGGTCATTCAATTTTATGACCACGAAGTCAAGATGGTTTCTACTATTATAGCAGACCCACCACTTCATATCATTGCTTGTGTGAATCACAAACCGTTCAAGAGGGTCTTGATTGACATGGGGTCATCAATCCATATCATAACTACCAACATGTTAACTCACCTAAAGTTACCCAAGATGCATATCATTCCTTCTACCTTTATGTTGATAGCTTTCAATGATGCATTATGCTCGACGGTTGGTACTATAGTTTTACCTATCCAGGTAGGGTTGAAGATCATCCTAGTGATGTGTCATGTAATTGAAGGTGCTATGTAGTATAATATACTTCTAGGGAGGCCTTGGATTAGAGAAATGCATTGTGTCCCTTCTATTTTACATTAGTGTATCAAATACATTCATGAGGGATAGGTTCACATGGTGCCTTCAGATGAAGAACCCTTTAAATATGTGAATTTAGCATATTTACCAAGAGAAATTATGCTCCCCTCAATGCACCTAGATGTGCGACCAACGTCACCAATCAAAGAGCCAAGAAGTAAAATCAAAGAAGTGTGTGCTAAACCCACAACATCTGTATCTCAACAATAGGAGCACATGATAGCTACTTCTATTAGACCGACTGCATCAATGAAATAGTAGGATTATAGGAATCTGAAAGAAAAAGTGGGCAAAAATAAGATAAAGCAAACACCCAATCTAGTCATCATTGAAGCCCCTACTCCCATGGAAGTAGAGGAAGTTCAAGGAGGAGTCAAAGAGGCACCTCATCCTACTTCGCCTGCGTCTTCAGCAGGGTCATATGACAGGTGACCATCCATTTGGTTAATCCTAGATTAGGGGAATACATTATGCAGAATGTGATGTTCACACCGATTATGAGATTAGGGATGGTGGAACCATTGGGGGTACCACATAACCAAACCAACTTCATAAATGGAGGGCTAGAATAGTTTACATCTTCTGTACCCATGGTTGAGGATGATAATAAACCGTTTGCCGTGAATTTTCATTATATTTATAACCTAGACTATGTCATGCAATACTTTGAGTGTTACCATTGGAATGGTTACAATCTTAGACTATTCGAGCAGGGATGTAAGAAGCCTATAGAACCCTAGTATCAGTTAACTACTGATACGTTTGAATTGGGATTCTATAGTAGAGGATTGGTTGAACTCCTCATGGCATATTTAGACCGCTTGTACCTCAGTCTGGTGGGTGAATTTAACTTCAATCCATACCACCCTAATCCTTCTACATTTTAGAGGGATAACTAGCTAGTGAATTATGTCACTATAGATCCACCCGAGAGATATCACGTGAACATCTTGGTGGAGACCGGCCCAGAGCCTATTCCAAGAGCTAACTTGGATAATCAAAGTTGTGTAGCTATCGATGACATTTGTATGCACTTCCAGAATCTAGACACCATTATGAGTACCAAATCAAAAGTTGCTTTTGAGAACATTCATGTAGTATCCATCATTAAAAGTGATGGAACATACTACAATTTTGGAACAGATGATGCTGATTTATCCTCACCCAATGATCAATTTGAGGATGAAGTTGAGCCAGTTTTCTAGCAACTTCTTATTTATAGAGTTTATACCCGGTTCTACCAGATAGTGATGATAGCGATAAGGAGATAACCTATATGGGGTCACATTTTCTAGATTATCCCATTCTAGTGGGTAATGGTGAAGGCTTGTATTCTGATAGTTATGAGGAAGATGAGACTAAGAGGGCCTACTTAGGACCTCCCTACTTATGCTATCGCAATGCACCTTATTCGACCGAGGATATGCATAGAGATATCAATCTCCATCCTCACCTTAGAGGGAGACTGATGAGGCCCAAAAATGCCTCATTATTTCACAATGTTTGACTACCATATGATAAGTTAATTTCCAAATAGTTGACTAAAATATACTATTGTTAAGTGTTTACATGATTTTATGTTAGGAATACTATATCTCCGTTTTTGACTATTTTCAGCATTTTGTGACTGATTTTGCTTGATTAAGTAGCAAGTAAGAACATGTATTTCAATTAACCAAATGTGGTATGCTGATATCCATTAACTTCTCAATGGTTTTTGAATGTTTTTCTGCCCTTAAACTTGTTTCAAATCCACATTGAAGCCAAAATTTTAGGACTATCATAAATCTAAAAATCTGAAAAAACAACCATATAAAAATCAGCAAGCTGTCACTTTATAGGAACACCTTGAATTTGTCAAGCAAAGCATGAGGATATGGATGGAATGAGTTCATAAGGAATACATAATACATCTAACCTATTTAGAAGAATTCCCACATGGTCTAAATAGGCAGCAACAGGGTATAACAGAGTAGGGACAATTGTGCAGCACTGTTGCACTATTTCAACATTGTTACTTGGTGAATGAAGTGTATAAATTCAGTAGCAACTTGATGTAATATTTCATGTTGATATTTAAATAATTTTTCCATGTTATAATTTGTTTGAATTTGTAAGAAATGCCAATATTTTACAACTGTGCAATAGAATTGGAAAATGCAGTAATTTACCATGTAAATTCCAACAAGCTACAAATGAATGGCAAGGCATGGAATTCACACATGGAGAGGAATGAAGGCTATTGCAATCTAATCCTGAGGACTAATACACCTAAGAAATGTAGCTAAAATAACTTGAAGAGCACACAGTTGTTCATTCTAAAGATCTTCGGAATGAACAGACATCTTCGGAATGAGAAATGCAGTCTCTTCGGAATGAGCCACTTATCTTCGGAATGAGAACAGAAAGTGCTTTTTGAATTTTTGACTATTTTTGACGGTGGAAAAAGGAAAAGAAGGTTTAGAAGGTTAAGTGAAAATATCTCCCATATGATTTTGCTGTCCTTGCCGTCCAAAGCCACCATTCATGGAAAAAATCAATTTTGATCCTCTTCTAGGATAAACACAGAAATAATTGCAGCATAATAGGAAGTTGTTTGCAAGATAGAAATGGAATATTATGAAGTGAAGAAATATGTGTGAGATATTTCTAGACTTCTCCTATGTACTACCACCACTGAAGATGCTTTCTAAGGGCCAATGACTACTACTGCAACATAAACTATCCAAATTTGCATTTATTTCATATTCAAAATTATTGGTAAATCACTGTAAAGTAGCACATAGGCTGATTTGAGCATGGGATATGTTGTAAATATTTATATAAATAACACAACTCACTCCTTTTTTGATCCAGTTAAGAATTAGAATAGAGGAGAGTTTTCAATTGCAGCAATTAGGACTATACAGTAATTTTCTGTAATAGTTTTCAGCATGTTTTATCATCAATAAAAGTGCAGTATTTTATCATTTTATGTTCTAAGTGTTAATTAGTTAAGGAGTACTTTTCACATCCTTCTAGATTAGGAAGTATGGGCCCACTTTCAGATCTAGAAGGAGGGATTTTATGGTAGGTTTTAATCTATAATTTTGCTGCAGTAGAATTAATAGATTGCTTGCCAGATTTCATTTTCTTGTTTTTATTTTGTATTATGTGATTTATGTTTTCTATTATGTTTGTGTACAAAATTTGTGTGTATGTCAGCTGAAAAATTATATTAAGCATTTTTCCTTTGCTTTCCAAGTTTTATGTGTTTTCTATTTTAGCAACTTTCCATTTTCAGCATAGTTCATTTTGCTTTCAATTCCTGTAGCAGAAGCTTGACGACCTTTTGTGGCAGGGCATTGACAGGTGTTTTTAGAATAAGTTTCATTTACAAGCATCATTTCAATTATGCAAAAGTAACTAGATTTTAATTCTGCAAAAGTATATTAGATTTAAATTTAGCAATTTCAATTCATGTAATTGTAGTTAATTTTTAAATTCTACAATTTAGATTTAGTTTTCAATTCCTGTAATTTATTTCATTTTCCATTCTTCATACTAGGTTTAGTGTGACACCAAAAGGCTAAACCAAAATATGCATCACCAATAAATGCTTGAAATTTGAATGCCTGAATTGTACTCTACCCTAGCCTTCTATCGTAGACAGCCTTGGACACCACCCCAAATTTATAAATCATTGAGATTAAATGATGAGACTCAACGACACTCATCAGAGACCATCGAATATTAATGTAATTTATCATATGGTGTTTCCCGATCCATTGATGTACATGGAGAGCCTTGAGCCCAATGATCCCATCCAACAGTCTATTCATGGACCAGATCCAAAGATCCCCATACCCCCAAAACCACATTTCTAGGATGGTATTTTTGTTAATTATGAGTCACTTGCACGTGGCCCTGGAGACATGATCCATTTCATCAACATGATCTCCATTGATTTAACCACTCCACTCCACAATCCAGCCGATCCATCCAAACCATTGCCTCTAAATGTAGATGCTATTGATTGGGATCACGCTGATTCACCACTAGAGCCTGACGATTTCTTTCCTAATTAAGAAATATTACAACCTTTCCATTTTGCACTAGGCTGTGTACATGATGTCTATCATACTGAGGATGCTTCCAATGAGGAACCTATAAACCCACCATATGACATCCACTTGATCCCTATACCTCATCAACTTTAGGAGGGATCTCATATGTCAGTAGAGGAAACCTTTGAAGTGGATATCAATAATTATCCCACCAACCCAAGGAAGATCAAATTTGGGGAGACTTTGACTCCTGATGAGTGTGCCAACCTCATCATTCTACTAAGAGAGAGACCTGATCTATTTTATTGGACTTACAAAGATATGCCAGGTCTAGATCTAAAATTGGCTACTCATAACCTTTCGCTAGATCTATCAAAGAATCTAGTTAAGTAGAAACTCAGGAAGATGCATCCAAAAATAGCCTTAATGGTTAAGGACGAGTTGAAAAAGTTTTTGGACGCAAAGTTTGTCATCTCCATCGACTGTCTGGAATGGGTATCCAATATGATGCTTGTAATAAAACCCGATGGAAGGATCCGTATTTGTACGGATTTCAGTGATTTGAATAAGGCAACACCAAAGGATTCATTTCATTTTCTGAATATCAATGCTCTTGTAGATGCAACTACAGGTCATGAAATGCTCTCTTTAATGGATGGTTTTTTGGTTACAATAAAATTTAGATTAAAGCCAAAGACCAACATAAAACCATATTTATAATGCCATGGGGAACATGTTTGTATAAAGTTATGCCATTCAGCCTTAAGAATGTTGGTGCCACATATCAATGAGCTATGACATATATTTTTCATGACTATATGCATAATATCCTAGAGGATTACATTGATGACTTGTTGGCAAAGGCATTATTGCATTTTGAGCATGCAGAGGTCCTGAAGAAGGTCTTCGATCCCCTGATAGAGCATAATGTCAGGTTGAATCCTACGAAGTGCGTATTTGGTGTAACTTCAAGAAAGCTCTTAGGATTCATCATTTCAAAACAAGGTATCTAAGTTGACCCAAAAAAGTTCAATGCTATTCTAGAAATGCATCCCCCCACAAACATAAAGGAACTAAGAATCCTACAGGGCAAAGTAGCATCTATAACGTGATTTATCACACAATTATTGGATAAATTTTGACCCATGAATAGACTGCTACACAAGGGGGTCCCATTAAATTGGGACGAGGATTGTCAAGCAGTCTTTGCTAAAATTTAACAATACCTGGCGATGACGCCAATGCTAGCTACACCAAGGATAGAAGAGCCTTTTCTATTATATATATTGATAATCGAATTTGCATTGGGAACCATGTTAGCCCAAAATAACATGCAAAGCAAAGAGCAGGCCATATATTACATTAGCAAAATCTTGGTGAGCTATGAGCTCGGGTATGCATATGTGAAAAAGTTGTGTTTAGCAGTAGTGTTCGCTATAAAGAAATTGTGATACTATATATTGAGTCAGACAATGTATGTTATATCCAAACAAAATCCTTTGTAGTATATGATGAGCAAGACATATCATAACACATGTACTACAAAGTGGATCATGCTACTGATAGAATTTGATCTGGAATTCATAAGCCAAAAGTCCATTAAGGGATAAGTCATAGCAGATCAACTGACTAAGCCACCTCTCAAAAATAGTAGGCCCCTCACCATAGAGCTGCCTGATGATGTAGTCTTTGCCTTATCAGAAGCACCCAAACTTGAAGAACTAAATAAAAAAGCTGATATGACCTTGTTCTTTGAAAGTTTGAAGTGTGAGCAGGGGGGTGGTGAAGGAATAGTACTATTTATGCCACAAGGAGCTCCACTACCCTTTTCATTCAAGTTATACTTTCCTTGCACTAATAACAATGTTGAATACGAAGTCCTAATTTTGGGTCTCCAAATAATCATCGCCATGAAGATAAAAAGTTTAAATATATTTTGCGATTCCATTCTCATTGGGAACCAAGTTAAGGGATTATTTCAATGCCAATGTCCGATATTGAAAGATTATAAGGATCTTATTGATATTTATCTAGCTCGATTGGAATGGTATGACATCAAGGAAATACCTCGTTCATCCAATAGATTTGCAGACACAATGGCATATTTGGGATATCTAATCCCTAAGAATTCGTCTATCGATTTCACTACCATCCATGTAAAAACGTTATTACATTCTGCTGTGCAGCACGAAGAATTGGATAACAAAGATTTAATCAACATGATTCATGTAGAACCAAATAATTAATGGTTCTACAGAGCTAGAGACTTTCTCAAGAGAGTGTCCTAGGGGTATTTGATCTCACAGGATCAGACGTGGAGTGGTATTACCATTCACCATAAGGTTATTTCCCATTCTGCATTTACCAATGTAGAACTGCAAGGGGAATATGCTATATTTTTGGTTGAATCTGAAGCTTATCATAACTGGATGTCACATATATATGAATTCCTTAGACTTGGTGTAATCCCTCAGGGATTATCGCATGTTGTAAAGCACACATTTAAGTAAAAAGTGATAAAGTATGTCTTGTTAGTAGGCATCATGTATCATAGAAGCTACGATGGAGTTCTCCTTCATTGTCTTGAGCCCTAAGAGTCATCTTGGATAATTTTGCAAGCTCATGACAGTATGTGTGGTGGCCATTTTAGTGACATGGCTATCATCAAGCGCATCCTTCACATGGGTTATTATTGGCCCACTATGGAGAGGGATTGCAATGTGTATGTCAGGAAATGCATTCAATGTTAACATCATGCTAATCTTACACACTTGCCATCACAGGCCTTACAACCCATTCAAGCGACTTAGCCATTTTCTCAGTGGGGATTTGATCTCATTGGTAAGATCTCTCCTCCGTCATCGGGTCAACATACTTTTATTATCATGGCTACTGAGTATTTTACTAAGTGGTTGGAATTCATTCCTTTAACAATGACAACTGGAGAGCATATTGTTGAGTTTATACTCACCAATATCATAAGTCATTTTGGGATACCATCCAAGATAGTTTTGGATAATGGAACGTCATTTAAGAAAAAAACTATGAGAGCTTTGATGTCTAAGTATAAAATCAAACACAGTTTTGTGACTCCATATTATTCGTAAGCAAACGGACAAGCTAAAGCTTCAAATAAGACAGTGGTCTCCATCCTAAAAAATATGGTACAAGAGCATCACAAAGATTGGCACATCCAGCTACCCCTTGCTTTATGGTCTTACAGGACTAATATTCGGACTCCCATTGGGGCAACTCTATTTTCACTGGTATATGGTACTAAGGCCATTATGCCCTTAGAGTTGGAAATTCCAACACTGCACATCACAATGAAAGAGTCCATCGATGATGACACCGCATGGTAATCTCACCTAGATAAATTGATGCTACTTGATGAACATCGTGTGAATTCCCTTGAGCACCTCTATGTTTATCAAGAGTGCTTAAAATGAGCTTAAAATAGCAAATTCCATATGAGATAATTTGAGGTTGGTGATCTTGTACTGAAAGAGAACCAATAGAACTCAAATTTGCTACCAAAAATATGAGACAAATCTATGGCTAACTGGTTAGGTCCTTATATTATCTTAGAGAAAATTGGACCTAAGACATATTTCTTGACATCGCTTGGAGGAGTTGAGGAGCCTGAACCTCTCAATATCCTTCATCTTAAAGTGTTTTATGCCTAAATCTTGAAAATGCTCCAAGGGTTTCTCAAAACCACTTGGTCAATCCAAAAAGGCTCCAAGGGTTTCTCAAAACCACTTGGTCAATACCAAAAGGCTCCAAGGGTTTCTCAAAATCACTTGGTCAATCCCAAAAGGCTCCAAGGGTTTCTCAAAACCACTTGGTCAATCCCAAAAGGCTCCAAGGGTTTCTCAAAACTTCTTGGTCAATCCCAAAAGGCTCCAAGGGTTTCTCAAAATCACTTGGTCAAATCCTTAAAGGCTCCAAAGGCACCTGTAAGCCCTTTGGTCATCCCAATCAAAAGGCTCCAAAGGAATCTATAAGCTCTTTGGTCAAACCAAATGTTAAAATCCATAAAAAAATTTGGAAAAGTATCAAAAATAAAAAACATTTGCATTTTATTTGCATCATTGCATTGCATCTTGCATCATGCATTTCATTTTCCACATGCATTCTCACCTTTGCATTGCATTAAGTATATTCATCCATCGCTCTTGCATTAGAATGAATTGTGTTTACAATCTTACAAATGACACCACATTTGTGTTTCAATCATGCATCTATGCACTATATTTTTCATCCATTTATCACCCTTGTGAGTAATTGTATTTTTCAACACAACCCCAATTGTTTCTATGAAGAATATACTAGGATTTTTTGGTCATTCAACCATACCTAGAGGTCTTCTAAAGAGTTTATGGAAAGATTGATTTGCTTTTTTAGTTAAGATCTAGTTAGTATAGCCCTTTACATATCAGAATTCTATCACTAATCAACAAATTAAACAATCCTAATAAGGACTAAGGGAAGATGAAAGACATGAATCAAGACCAGGTATCCTAAGGTGAAAAGAGTGTATTATTGCTTATCCCTCTATGCAGACGATACGGGAATTATTGGCAATTGGTAAAAGGACAAGTTTATTCCCTATCCAGAATCCCTTGCTTATGTTAAAATGAGCAATATCCTAGAGTGGTATCCTATATCAATCCTCCAGATTGATACCCTATATCGATATCATAGATCGACATACCAGATTGATATCCCATATTGATATCATAAGATCAATATACTAGATCAATATTCTAGAAATAGTTCCCCAAAGTAAAATCCCCAAAGGAAGTTTTTGAAGCAAATTATCGAATGTAAAATTCCAAAAAGTCAATTCAAATGAAGACAAAGTTGTAAAAAGAAAGTAAAATTAGTATCAAATCCATTGCTCAAAAAAAAAAAAAAAAAAAAAAAAGAAAAGAGAAAAAAAAAAGTACAAAATAAACAATGATTTTTATCACTTTATACGAGCAAGTATCCCAAAAAATTGAAGAAAATAAGGGAGCGATCTTAAATCCATGGAATTACGAGCACTACTATACCTTACGCATGACGATATGTCTAATACATTAGCACTTTGCTTTTGTGCAGACCAATGTTTGAATGTGGAAGAGCTAGCTTCAGGTGTCCTGTATCGCCTAGTGGTCTAGTCCAACTAAAATCTAAACCTAGGATTGGATAAACATTTGTGGACCCCCAATCTTAGCAATGGGTTGAAATAATCCCATTTGGCATCGAGGTATGCTTATGCCTTATCTTAATATACTCATTTACATACACAGGGATAGTGAATAGTTAGGGCCTATCCTAGCGAAAGCCTTATATTTCAAAAGTTTAGTATGGTTAGTATACAACTTTTGATCAGTCAACTAGAGTGTTTTATTTTCATGGTAAACCTCAAAAATTCCCAAATAGCAACAACCATTTTTCAATGCAATCATCAAAACATCAATTAATTTTATGAGAGTTTATTTATTAGAACTATTTGTAATATATGTTAGATACCGGATGGATGTCAGAAATGATGTTTAGATGGCCACTAACTATGTTATCCATATTATTTTCATTTACAAAAGCTCATGAATAGAAAACAATAAATAATTGCATCTCACATATGGGTGTACTATCTTTCACAAAGAGATAAAGCAATTACAATACATTATTGTTATACATTTTGTGGTGTCATCCATTATATTGATTTAAAACTCATATTGCATACATTATGTTTTAAGTTATTAAAGCATACATGTCCATTTTGTATAACACATTATCAAAGAAACAAAGAAATACATGCAATACATACATGGCATAAATTATGTTATAGCAGTGTAAATTAAATGCACACAAGTAAAGCAAATATATACATGCATGTCACATCAAAATATGGCATTCATAATGCATCCATCATAAGTAGTACATCTGTATACATAACTCATAACATCTAATCATCTATCACATAGCTATTTAGTGCATGTCATCCATACATCACATCATATAGCATCAAATCAATAATGCATTGCATCCATATGCATAACATAAAACATAAAATACCAAAAATAAAGTACACATGTAATGAGATGAAATGTCATATCATAAATATATGTGTCAATAAGTATAGGGGGTACATCAAAATGCCCATAGGCTACATATGTGTAGGTCCTCGACCTTACACTCAAAAATAGTACAAAAAACATCTCTAAGATCTGTACTAAATAGGGCCTACACCCCCAACCTGTGAGGCACCTCCGTAACCTTCGCCATCCCTATGAGTCCTCTGTGAGATGATACCATGAGTACTTGAATACCTATGAGTCCTCTCAGTCCTATGTATCTTGTGGCTTGAGCTAGTAGATGATTGGCCTGTCTCCCTGGTCCTAGACCTAGTCCTATGGGTCCCTGTAGTGTGGGTATCCTCTAGAACCTCCCTACCTAGTATCTTGATATGACCCTCCAATTGGTTGATGCAAGCTACTCTCATTGTATGCTTGACATTACCCTCATACATGAGGGTATGTAAATGCCTAATATCTGCCATAGGGTCATGATCTCCTGGTAACAAAGTAGATGGTACTACCAAAGGTGGCATGATAACCTGTGAGGATGAGGTATCTTCCCTCACTTCCCTAAGTAGGTCCCTCTCAGTAGTCACGATACTCAATTGTGTCTGTGCTAGATCTCACCTACTAAAATAGAATGCAGAAGTACGGCATACCAGATATGATGCAAACAAAAATAGATATGGTGTAGATGCTAAGTCCTACGAATGCGATGAACAAATGCATGAAGGAAATGACGCAAAAATGAGATGTAAGAAAAAAAAAGTGGGGCCTCTTTTATTAATGTTGCTTTTAATCTGGTTACAATACGTCCCCCCTCTAGGGCTCAGAACGTTTGATACAGTTCGTTACATCAATGGATGGTACGCTTCCAGTGTCTTTCGCATGCCCACATTCGAAATGGGCGGGCCAAAAGTTGCCGCCGCTTGTGTCCATGTGTTCATCATTCCTTTCTGCCCCTCTGGTGTTCCTGGTGGTGAGATCCTATGCACAAAAAAATAGCAAATAGTTAATAGCATATGCGGATATAGGAAAACATGCAATCCCCAAAGCCTCCGGCTAGTTAATATATAAAAGAATGAAACGATGGTCAAAACATGTCATAATGAATTCAAAA
Source organism: Wollemia nobilis (assembly GCA_028583015.1). Classification (NCBI taxonomy): domain Eukaryota; kingdom Viridiplantae; phylum Streptophyta; class Pinopsida; order Araucariales; family Araucariaceae; genus Wollemia; species Wollemia nobilis. The sequence continues at coordinate 1,604,381 of JAQPPZ010001190.1, read as the reverse complement.
TTTGATAGAGGCATGGAGACATCATCAGGGACACATTGCAAAAAGAACAGTCAGGAAATCATGCACAGATTTCTAATCGCTCCGGGGTGGGACATTGGGGACTATCACAAAATGTGCAAAAGCGACCTTGCAAATGTCCTACCCAGAGGCCTCCAAAACTCCTGCAAACTTGGGGTTAGACTAAAAGGGGCATTTTGAGATGACCCAGAAGGTCAGATTTGGCAGATTCTACCCAGATTGTCCTGTATCCGAAGGCACTCCCTGTAGGTTAGTAAACGCATAAAATGATAAAAACAAGGTCAAATCATGTCAAAAAGCAATGAAACTTGGACAGCAGCATAAGTACATCAGATACAACATAATGCAAAAATAATAGTAAAGAAATCATGCATAGATTTCTAATCACTCCGGGGTGGGGCGATTAGGACTGCAACAGTGTGGGGGCGCCCGGGGCAGGACGCCCACCGTTTGGGGCTTAGTTTTGGCACCAATCCAAGTGGGATGGGTCCAAAACCTCCTAGGGGGTTGTGTCGATGAGTTTGGTGTGGGATTGTGGCTGATTGCTTGGGTTTTGGGTCTGGATTGCGTTCCTAGTGTTCACCCGATAACCTCTCTTCCAAAAGAGAAATTAGGGATGTAGGAAGCACAAAGAGGAATGGGGGTATAATTTGGCAGCACTTCATTGCTCCAAATGCTCCAGCTCTATTCTCTTTTGGGGTGAGGAGGCTCACCATTTTATAGACCTAAGGGTCTCCTTTGAATGCGCATGCGAGGGTGCCACTTGGCTCACCATGCCTTTTGGAGGGAGAGAAGATTCCTCCCTGATTTAGAGCCTCCATGATCAGGGCATGCTTGACTGAAGTCTCTCTCTGATTTGAAACCGTTCCTCACAATTGCATGCCTTGAAGGCGAAGTTGGGTGGTGGATCTGGGCTGCCATTTGTCAAGGCTTGAATTTTTTCCAGTCAAACCTGCTAATCGTCCCACCCTGGAGCGATTGTTGCTAATCGTCCCGGGGTGGGGCGAATAGGATTCTAATCGTCCCAGGGTGGGACGAATAGGGAGCAAAGTGCTTAAAAGGTGCCAAATTGACCTTCGACCTTCCAAAACTGATTTGGGAGTGGTTAGGACCACTGTTTAACCTCTGGAGGCTGCCCTAGGGGGTATGTATGCCAATTCGGTCAGTGCTTGTAGTCACATAATCGGATTGGTGTTGTTTTGGTGTCTACAGATGCCCCTTTTTGGGATGCGTTGTGTGTGGCACAGTGCTTGAGCAAAAATAGATGACCAAAGCACTTAATGATTAGGGTTTCTCAGTAACCTAACCAAATTTTGATGCCCCAAGTATGGAAAGGGCACGCATTCTTGAATCCTTGCTTCTGACGAGCTAAGGAGCTTAACTCAAGTGTAACCTTTTTCAATGAGGTGTACTTGATCTTGGACATTGTTCAGTCATGAATAGGCAAAGGGCACAACCTTTTGTCTGAGGAACCTTTTCTTCATGCTTCCAGAATGCCAAGTGTTTGTTTAGCTTGTGATTATTGCTTGTTTGCTGCCCCAAGCAGGAGCGTGATTGTCTTTGTCAATGATTCTTTGAATGCATGCCATTTCCTTGATTGGGTGTGTATTTGTTGATTGGTGACTAAGTGTGACTACCCCCTCAAGCGACGAATCGATGAGGGAATGACCAAAAATGAGAAAAGCGATGAGTCGCTTGACCCAAGATGACGTTTGTAAGGGTGCCTTCAGTTGTTTTCGTTGAACGCTTATTGCAGTTTTCCAACAATCGGACCTATTTTTGGTGGGTTTTGACCCTTTTTTGTGACGCCTATTGGGGTTGAAATTATCGAAAATCCTCCTTCCCGTGGAGCGGTCCAGCTATGCTAGCCTTCTTAGGGAGTAGGATAGTGAGTATTTGTGACCCCGACGGTGGTTTTTCATGCCATGAATGTCAGGTGCAAAGGCACCTTTGTTCGGCAGATTTATTGCTATTTTTGGTGCATTTTTTGGATGCAGTTTTTGTTGCTTTATTTCTTGCTCTGTAATCGTCCCAGGGTGGGACGAATACCAATTTTGTAATCATCCCAGGGTGGGACGAGCACTAACTAGAGCACTCATCCCAGGGTGGAACGATTACAGGCCTAACAACCTATAAAAGGACCAAAACTAGGTTTTGGGCTCATTTGCAACAATTTTTTCTTGGCGATTTGGAGCAATGAGGAGGAGGAGTGCGAGTGTGCGTAGCGAAGCGCTGCCAAAATTTCATGGACATCATGAGTGCGAGAACCAGATCTTCGAGTGGAGGAGCCGAGGTGAGACCGGTATGATGTTCCTTCCTTTTGCTTGTTATTCGTTTGTGTTTTATATGAAGTTAAAAACTCACATATAAATGTTTGTTTGCGTTATTTTGTTTTTGTTTTGCGTTAATATTAAGGTTGAAACCCTAATATTAATTTTTATATTTTGTATTGTTTTGTTAATATTAAGGTTGAAACCTTAATATTATTTTTTATGTTTTTTTTTTTAGGTTGAAACCCTATATTTTTTTTTGTTCACATTAAGGTTGAAACCTTAGTATGATTTTTTTTGTTTTGTTTTTTGTTCATATTAAGGTTGAAAACCTAGGATGATTTTTTTTTTGTTTTTTGTTCACATTAAGGTTGAAACCCTAGTATGATTTTTTTTGTATAGTTTTATTTGAATGATTTGTACTTTCGTTGTACAGTTTTATTTTAATGCACTTCTCATGTTGTACTTTTGTTGTACAATTGTAAATTGTAGTTTGTACTTCTATGACAATTTTATTTTAATGTTTTTGTTTATATTAAGTATGTAGTTAATATCTTTTTGTTTTTTATTGTTTTTTAGGTTGTGAAGAGTCGGTACCGCCAATCGACTATTTTCTCTGATGCCCGGGATGCCTTGACAGTTGTGGATTGGGAGTGGCTTGATGCCCTTGGGCTCAAGAAGGTGATGCATCTGGAGCCTGTGGTGGGGGATCGGGCATATTTGATTGCCCTGATCAATCTGTGGGATCCCCGCACCAATACTTTTCATCTCCCAATAAGGGAGATGATTGTTACTCTAGAGGACGTGTATCGGATTCTATGGATTTTGATAGATGGACTGCCCATCCGGATGACCCACCGTGACCAACATATGGCGGTATTGACACGGTGTTTTGGTCCGGCGATGGAGAGGGGGTGGAGAGGGCTGTGGAGAGGGCAGAGGCTGATTTCTAGATAGGTGGTATTATGGTGCGGTGGTGGTTGGAGAAGGGCGTATTAGGGGTGAGGCATGCTTTGATCATGACCCTCATCTCCAATATGCTGCTTCTCGACTCCTCAGGTGCGAGGTTCCCTTGGAACTTGTTGGAGTTGGTTTTCATATTGGTGGAGTGTCCTACATCAGCTCCACTTATTATGAGATGGGGTCAGACGTTGTTGGCATAGTTGTACGATGAGTTGTACGAGGTCCACTACCAGAGGCGAAAGGGGATCGGGTGCAGCTATCTCTTGCAGTGTTGGGGGTGGCAGCACATAGTTATGGAGCGGCCGTAGGGTTTGCCTTGGACCACCCGAGGTGAGATGGTGGATCGAGAGATTGGATATGCCACTTTATGGTGGAGGTCAGAGGAGCATGGACAGAGTCGATGATGGGCAGGTGACGTAGGTCACTATACTGATGCCTTCTCTCGTCTAGTGCCAGGGTAGGTGTTCTGGCGACCGTATCGGGACTGTCCAGCCTGGCCTGAGGTTGGAGAGTGGCTTCGACATGTGCATAGGGGTAGATGGTTGATTGGGTGACATGGGATAGAGTAGGAGTACTTCCCATATGTCCGGGTGATGCGATAGTTTGGGGTGCACCAGGGATTTCTTGGTGATCCCTTGATCTATCGATGTCATGATGATGAGAGGACTCTAGTCTGGCCTATCATTGAGCCGTTGGGTGAGGAGTCTGATGTAGTTATTGATGTACCCAACGTGGATGATGTCGGGGTGACTACAGAGTATGACCGGTGGTGGATTATGCGGTGATGGCAGGGTGAGGGGCCTCTAGGAGGCATGGATACTGCAATAGTAGGAGGTGGGGGTGCAGAGGCACCGGTGGAGGGTTGGGGGGCTCCGCTTGATGATGCGGACATGGTGGAGGTCGATGACTTCATCGGCGATGGAGATGATTTGGGGGTTCTGGAGCAGTCGGATGTACAGGATGTCCCGGAGTAGTGGGTGCCGAAGCAGTAGGCCATCCCGGAGGTGCCCATGCCTCAGGCTGTCTCAGGGGATGTGGAGGCTAGGTTTCATGCTGAGATAGCATGATTGGAGGGTCTCTTATGGAGATGGGAGGAGGAGCATAGAGATATTTTGCAGGAGAGGGATCTCCTACGGACTCAGTTGGCACAATGGGATAGTGCATTGGCTGTGTATCATCGACGAGATGTGGAGTGGGGGCGGTACCGGGTAGAGTTAGAGACAGAGGTTGTCTACCTCGGTGGACAGTTTCCTGTGCTTGATGGAGGTGGTTCATCACGTCATACGAGAGGCAGTGAGACTGAGCAATCTACATCCTCTCATCGCAGGTGGCTGGATGAGGGTAGCATTGGTGGGCAGGGTGCACGGGCTGGCAGCAACCACCCTGAGAGGTCCCATAGGACCCATACTACTAGGGGTAGTTCCAGTCGCACCGATCCTACGTGATCATGGTGGCCGACTCCCTAGGCTTTGGGGATTTTGAGTTTTTGGTTTTTTTTTGTGAGGTCGGAGGACCTTCTTATTGTAGCCTGAGGGCATTTTGACTTGATATATATACATGACTCTTTTTTGGTTTGATGATATACTTGTCATGGTTTATTGTTCTTTATGCACATTTATTTATGTTGATGTATGCATATGCTATTATGACTATGGATGATGTTAGCTATATGATATAGATGTATGCATATGGAATGGATGGAATGATTTGTTGGTATACAGGCGATGGCACCATAGACTGTACAGGATTTATTGGCTTTCTGTACTATGTGATTGCTTTATGGAATAACTTTGCATTTGTAATTTTTGTTTTGTATTTTTTGATGGTGATGTAAGTAATGAAATGTACAACAATTGTTTTAGAATGTAGTTAAGGTTTTTCTGAGACTCGGATGCTTTAACTAACTAGTCAAGACTGTACATTATCTTACAAGACTTTCGAACATGGTACGAATTTAGACTTGAGTTTGACCAAGTTATTTCACATCCCTGTGTGTGCGATTGAGTTCGTTGATGTGGTATTCATAAGGATACCGCTAGTGCCAGGTAGGCTGTCCACCAAACCTGTACTGAGGATCACCTAATTAGCTCCACTAATTCCTTTGTTGCATTTAGTAAGATTAATCTATGGGGCAATCTAGGATACCATAAGCTAGCTCATCCACATGCAAACATTGATCTGTACATATGCCCAACGGCTAATGTGATAGATATATCATCATGCGGGAGGTTTGCCACCAGTGCCAGCAGGCTATCCACCAAACCGGGACTGAGGATCACCTCATGACCTTTCGAATGCTGAGAGTTCCAGGGATTCAAGTTCGACTCCCTTCTTTTCTTCAATTTTATTGGGATACTTGCTCTTATATATAGTGATAAAAATCACTGTTTATTTTTCTTTTGTTTTTGAGCAAGGGATTTGAATTTTGAGTGATGGGGATCACTATTTCTTGTGCTTTTTGATGTGTGCACTTTGAGGGTTTTGATGTCAAACTTTGGAGTTTGTACTTTGACTTTTGCAATTTTTTTTATATTTGCAACTTTTTGAGAATTTGGGATTTCTTATAGTGGTAAAAACCACTATTTATTTTGGGGAATTGGGTAGGGAAGATGCTTGTCCTTTTGCCAACTCTCAACATTCTTGGGGTCATTCGCACAAGGGGATGAGCAAGATAACCATTTCGCTGTATGGTATCCTGGACCACTTTGCAGGTTTCATCTTTCGTTCACACAACTTGGGAATTTTTATGTTTTTTAAGCTTGTGTTGGGATGCTATGTAACAAGGCGTGATCCAAGTAAAACTCTACCTTGTAAAAATTGGTCTGACTTTGTACAACATTTGGCTAGAAATCTAAAGACAGCTGAATGACGAAAACCCTAAAGACATTAAAAGACAACTGACTATGATATGGCAAAAATGCGAATGGCGTTATTCTTGTTGGATCATTTACAAAATGGATAAATATGGAAAATGATGGCATTGCCGAGTAATTATAGTCTATGGTGCATTTGACATGTATGACCAGAAAATATGCAATGTATGTATGTGATGCCTAATGCAGTTATTTTTGTGTTTTGATTTTTAAGATTATGCATGAAAGTGAGATGCAATTATTTTTGTTATTTTTGTATATTATGCCTAATGCAGTTATTTTTGTGTTTTGATTTTTAAGATTATGCATGAAAGTGAGATGCAATTTTTTTGTTATTTTTGATTATCTGTTGTGTTTTTTTTTTGAATATTCATTTTTGACCAAGCGATTGTGGGAACCCTTGGAGATTTTGGCTTGACCAAAGGGATTATGGATACCTTTGGGGCATTTTGGGTGACCAAGCGATTGCGAGAACCCTTGGGGCTTTTGGTTTGACCAAAGGGATTATGGATACCTTTGGGGCATTTTAGGTTGACCAAGCGATTGCGGGAACCCTTGGAGCTTTTGGTTTGACCAAAGGGATTATAGATACCTTTGGGGCATTTTAGGTTGACCAAGCGATTGCGGGAACCCTTGGAGCTTTTGGTTTGACCAAAGGGATTATAGATACCTTTGGGGCATTTTGGGTTGACCAAGCGATTATGGGAACCCTTGGGGCTTTTGGTTTGACCAAAGGGATTATAGATACCTTTGGGGCATTTTAGGTTGACCAAGCGATTGTGGGAACCCTTGGAGCTTTTGGGGTGGGCTATGGCTCTCTAAATGTTGAATGGCCTCAAATGACTGATGTTCAAGGGTTCTAGTTCCTTGATTCCTTCAAGAGAGGCGAGTCGGTATGTTCCAGGTCCTATTTTACTATCGATTACATAAGGACCTAACCAATTTGCCATGAACTTGTCCCTTAAATGGGGTGGCAAGTTAGAATTTTGTTGGTTCTCTTTTAAGACCGGGTCACCAACCTGAAAGTCCCTCAGGTGAACTTTCATGTTGTATGCTTTCTTAAGTCGCTCTTGATAGATACGTAAATGCTCGAGAGCATTGATGCATCGTTCATCGAGTAACGTAAGCTGGTCTAACTAGGCCTATCATGCAGTGTCATCATCGATGAACTCTTGCATTGATATGCGTAGGGAGGGTATTTCCAACTCGAGAGGCATGACTACCTCGGAGCCATACACTAGCAAAAATGGAGTTGCCCCAGTGGGCGTCCGAATGCTAGTGCGATAAGCCCATAGGGCAAGTGGTATTTGGATGTGCCAATCCTTATGATTATCTGTGACCATATTTTTAAGGATGGCAACTAGCATTTTGTTTGATGCCTCTGCTTGCCCATTTGCCTACGGATAATAGGGTGTCAAAAAATTGTGCTGAATTTTGTACTTTGTTGTCAAAGCACGCACATCTTTGTTCTTAAATGACGTCCCATTATCTGAGATGATCTTGGATGGAATACCAAAATGACATATGATGTTATGTAAAATGAACTCCGCAATGCGAGGCCCAGTCATAGAGGTAAGCGAAATTGCTTCCACCCACTTAGTGAAGTACTTTGTGGCCATTATGATAAACGTGTGACGACCTGACGACATAGGGGAGATCTTTTCGATGAGATCTAAGCCCCACTATGAAAATGGCCAAGCCGATTGGATCGGCTGCAAGGCCTGAGAAGGTACGTGTGTCAAGTTAGCATGGTGTTGACACTTCATGCACTTTCGCACATATGCACAATAATCTCGCTCTAAAGATGGCCAATAATAGCCCATGCAAAGAATGCACTTTGCGATGGCCATACCGCTGAAGTGGCCACCGCATGTACCATCGTGCGCTTGGGTGATCACCCAAGTGGACTCCTGCTAGTCCAAGCAATGGAGGAGGATCCCTTCGTAGCTTCGATGGTATAAAATGTCTCCTAGCAAGACATGTTTTGTCGCTTTCTATTTGAATGATATTTTTGTTGCGTGCGACAATCCAAGTGGGAGGCTACCTAACTTGAGATAGTCTCTTATGGGTGTGTACCAATCCTACTGATCAAAAACCTCGATGGTATGAACGACCGATCCCTCTTGAAGTTCATCCCTAGAAAAAGTTGAGCGGGAAAGAACTTGTAAAAATAACGTTGTGTTGCTATTAAGAGGGGTTGGAGAGAACAAAGACCCCCAATTGGCGTGATTCAGACTATCATGGATTCGAGAGAACCTATCCTGAGATGGTTCAATGTGGGTCAGGTGGATTCCTGGCGTTATGTCAGAGCTTGCACGCTCCATCATGGATTGCGATAACATTTTGACTTGAATGGTTGTCATCTCACCAGAAGGGTCTTGCGGGATTAGTGACCCCAAGGAGGCCATAGTGTCCGCAAAATGATTCGATGATCGAGGGAGTGCCTCGATGTCGTACCATTCAAGCTTTTCCAAGAATTTATCCACAAGGGCTTTGTAGGCCTGCAGAACTAGGCATTTGCATTGGAATACCCCTTTCACTTGGTTGACAATTAACAGTGAATCACCAAAGATATTCAAGCATTTGATGTTCATGGTGATGGTTATCTGAAGACCTATGAGCAAGGCTTCATATTCAGCATTGTTATTGGTGCATGAGAAATCAAGTTTAAATGATAAAGGCATTGGAGCCCCTTATGGTGTGAAAAACATGATTCCCTTGCCACCCCCTTGCTCACATTTAGAACCATCAAAAAATAAGGTTATGTCGGCCCATGACTCGGGCTCATCATAATCTGGTGACTCTGAGACATGGAAGACCCCATCATCGGGTAGCTCTACGGTCAGAGGTTGATCATCTTCGAGAGGAGCCTCTGCTAGTTGATCGACGATGACTTGACCTTTGATGGACTTTTTTCCAATGAATTCGATGTCAAACTCCATCAACAACATGATCCATTTTGTCGTGCGACTACTGTGATAAGTATGACTCATCATGTACCACAATGGATTCTCCTTAGACACAACATACGTCGTATTGCTCAGCATGTAATGGCATAGCTTTTTGGTGGCAAATACCACCACCAAGCATAGCTTCTCAACGTATGCATAGTTAAGTTCATAACTGACCAGGGTGTGGCTAAGATAATAATTAGCCTGTTCTTTATGTAATTCATTTTTCTGGGCTAGCATGGCACCCAGTGCCACCTCAGTAGCTGAGATGTATAAATAGAATGGCACTCCTAGTCTAGGTGGTGCCAATACTGGTAGCGAAGCCAAGTATTGTTTGATGTCATCAAAGTCTGACTGGCACTCGTCATCCCAATGAAATGCTACCCCCTTGTGTAATAATTTATTCATGGGTCGGCACTTGTCAGATAACTATGCTATGAAGCACTTGATTGACGTGACCTTACTCTGCAAGCTTCTGAGCTGCCTGATGGTGGTTGGGGGAAGCATCTCAAGGATTGCCTTGACTTTATTTGGATCTACCTCGATGCCTCATTTTGAGACTATGAAACCCAAGAGTTTTCCAGATGTGATGCCAAATACGCACTTCTTGGGGTTTAGCCTAACCTTGTGTTTGATGAGGCGATCAAGGATCTTGCGTAAGTCATCGAGATGATTTTGGCACAAAAGAGATTTGGCCAACAAATCATCCATATAATATTCCAAAGTTTTATGCATGTGATCATGGAAGATGTATGTCATAGCATGTTGGTAGGTGGCACCAACATTTTTAAGGCCAAATGGCATGACCTTATAACAAAATGTCCCCCAAGGCATCATGAATGCCATTTTTAGTTGATCATCGGGATTGATACGAATCTGGTTGTATCCCGAGAAACCATCCATGAGGGAAAGCATTTCGTGGCCTGTTATAGTGTCTACCAATGCATCGATGCTAGGAAAGGGGAAATAATCCTTGGGACTCGCTTTGTTTAAATCTCAAAAATCGATGCATATGCGAATCCTCCCATTCCAACTTTTTGATGGGTACCATGTTGGACAACCATGGTGGGTAATCTATGCAGATGACAAACTGTGCATCCAATAGCTTTTGTAGCTCGTATTTGACCATTAAGGCCACTATTGGGTGCATCTTACATAGCTTTTGCTTGACTGGCTTGACTGTCGGATCAAGTGTTAGATTATGTGTGACTAGCTACGGGTCTAGCCCCGACATGTCTTTGTAGGACCATGCAAAAACCTCCTTCTTCTATTTGAGAAGGGTAATGTAATCGGCTTGCTCTTCTAGGGATAAACTTACCCCTAGTTTGATGATTTGTAGATTCATTGGATCAAAAATGATGTCTACATAAATCGTCTCTTCGACTGACATGTGGGATTCATCTTCTAACTGGTGTGGAGTTGGTATCAGGTGGATATCATTCACTAAATTTAGATCTACATTGGGAATGTTGGGTTCCTCTTCAGCATGGAAGATATCTTATGTTTGTACTAGGGTGAAATGAAACATCTCACCGTAAGGCCAGTACTTTGATGGGGATGGTGGTGAGTTAGCGTGATCCTAGTCTATGGCGCCTAGGTCTAGATACAATGGTCATGTTAGATCGGCTGGATTGTGGATGGGGGTGGTTAATCAATGGATATCATGTTTATGGAATGAATTTAGTCTCCATTACTGCATGGGTGTTGATTCAACCATTCTTGGTGACCTTGTGCCCCATACTGTGGGTACTGGCACAAAAGGATCGATCATATGTGCAGACAAAAGGACATGTTCTGCCCTTGGCACTAATGGCCCTATAGGGTCTCTAGGTGGGAGGTGCTCTCTTTATGCCCATAGTAGTGGATGAAGCACTTGGTTTAACTATTCTTGGTTTAAGTGCCACCTATGCCTTGGTCCCATATTTAAATGTTCAAACATATCATCGACATCTATGGGGTATTCCTATTGCCCCATATGGTTAAGATATGCCATCTCAATATCATCTTCATAGTCGCTATCGAAGATCCATAGGCCTTCATTTTATCTGACAACTATGTGCCCCTATGGCTGGTATAGCCTCCCACTAGGCATTTATTGATCACTATCCTCACTTTCTATGAGATCCAAAAGTCAGGCACATGGGTAGTCGATGTTGAAGAAGATATTTGGATCTTCTTCTTCTGGTGGATCACTTGGCCTTATGGCTAACATGGGAGGCTCATTTTGTTCGAGCATGTTGATTTTGTCCCTTCTAGGTTGTTCTACTCTCTATGGGAGGACTGGATTCTCTAGAGGTAGCAATTGCCTGCTTGGAACATTAAAGGGGAACATTGCCATGAAGTTCTCTTGATAGTCGTCAATGGGTGTCACCTGCGAGTGATTGCTATCAGACTCAAAAGGGTCCTAGGGTGCTACCTCATAAGCTAACTCATATTCAAAAGACCCCCCTTGATTTTGTTCATATAATTCTTGGAGGTTACTTCTTAAACTTTCCCCTTTCTCGATCAAAGGGGAGGGGTTGTTGAGGTCAACAAGGTTTGTTGTTAACAATGGGAAATAATTCCCCAATGTGTATGTAGTGTTGGGATTCGCATATGAATCTTGGGCCAACCCATCCCTGTTGCCTAGACCTAATCCTTGCATGGTTTCTATAAATATGTTGAGGGGAAAAGGGTGGTTGAACCCTACTCTTGATTTATCATATGGCATCTGGTATCTCGGTTGACAAAGAATGCACATTCCTTGTTTGTATCTGCCCAATCCATATCCATGCCAATTACATTGGTCTAGGTATTTCAAGGCAAAGTTTGGGTTGGATAGATAGTCAACATTCTTAGCAAATGGCTCTTCATCATCTTCCTCTTGTAGGTAGGGTTCAAGGCCATTCTAGATGCCCCCATATACAAATTTGGTCTGATTTGGTGGGTAGCCTAAAGGGACAATAGTGCCAATGGGGAGGTGATATTTCCCCATGTCTTGCATGGATTCGAGCGTGGGTGTTGCCACAAAATTCCACACTAGGTACTCCCCTAGGCTCGTATTGGCCATCTCAATGGTAATCATTGGTGGTTGAGGGGGAGGGAATGGGAGTTCTCCTTGAGTCCACTCCATGTTGGGTGAACCAGGTGTCTCGACTTCCATTCGGCTGGGCACCTCTTTGGTAGAGATGGTTGAGACTAATGGTGGTACCTCCTCTAGGGGATTATTCCCATTTTACCATCGTGATCACCACTAAAATTGAATGCATAAGTATGGTGTACCATATATGATGCAAACAAAAATAAATATGGTGTAGATGCTAATTCCTACGAATGCGATGAACAAATGCATGTAGGAAATGATGCAAAAATGAGATGTAAGAAAAAAAAAGCAGGGCCTCTTTTATTAATGTTGCTTTTAATCTGGTTACAATACGTCCTCCCCATCTAGGGATCAGAACATTTGATGTAGTTTGTTACATCAATGGATGGTACGCTTTCAGTGTCTTTCGCATGCCCACATTCGAAATGGGTGGGCCAAAAGTTGTCGTTGCTTGTGTCCATGTGTTCATCATTCCTTGCTACCCCTCTGGTGTTCTTGGTGGTGAGATCCTATGCATAGAAAATAGCAAATGGTTAACAACATATGCATATATAGGAAAACATGCAATCCCTAAAGCCTCCTGCTAGTTAATATATAAAAGAATGAAACGATGGTCAAAACATGTCATAATGAATTCAAACTTTGATAGAGGCATGGAGACATCATTAGGGACACATTGCAAAAATAATAGTCATGAAATCATGCACATATTTCTAATTGCTCCGGGGTGGGATGTTGGGGACTATCATAAAGTGTGCAAAAGAAACCTTGCAAATGTCCTGCCCAAAGGCCTCCAAAAATCTTGCAAACTTGGGGTTAGACTAAAAGGGGAATTTTGAGATGACCCAAAAGGTCAGATTTGGCAGATTTTTCCCAGGTTGTCCTGTATCTGAAGGCACTCCCTATAGGTTAGTAAACGCATAAAACGATAAAAATAAGGTCAAATCATGTCAAAAAGCAATGAAACTTGGATAGCAGCATAAGTACATCAGATACAACATAATGAAAAAATAACAATAAAGAAATCATGCACAAATTTCTAATCGCTTTGAGGTGGGGCGATTAGGACTGTAGTAGTGCGAGGGGCGCCCGGGGGTAGGACGCCCACCATTTAGGGATTAGTTTTGGCACCAATCCAAGTGGGATGGATCCAAAACCTCCTAGGGGGTTGTGTCAATGAGTTTTGTGTGGGATTGTGGCTGATTGCTTGGGTTTTGGGTCTGGAATACGTTCCTAGTGTCCACTCGATAACCTCTCTTCCAAAAGAGAAATTAGGGATGTAGGAAGCACAAAGAGGAATGGGGGTATAATTTGGCAGCACTCCATTGCTCCAAATGCTCCAGATTCATTCTTCTCTGGGGTGAGGAGGCTCACCTTTTTATAGACCTAAGGTTCTCCTTTGAATGTGCATGCGAGGGCGCCACTTGGCTCACCATGCCTTTTGGAGGGAGAGAAGATTCCTCCCTAATTTAGAGCCTCCATGATCAGGGCATGCTTGACTAAAGTCTCTCTCTGATTTTAAATCGTTCTTCATAATTGTATGCCTTGAAGGTGAAGTTGGGTGGTAGATCTGGGCTACCATTTGTCAAGGCTTGACTTTTTGCCAGTCAAACCTGCTAATCGTACCACCCTGGAGTGATTTCTACTAATCATCTCGGGGTGGGGCGAATAGGATTATAATCATCCCAAGGTGGGATGAATAGGAAGCAAAGTGCTTAGAAGGTGCCAATTGACCTCTGAACTACTAGAACTAATTTGGGAGTGGTAAGGACCACTATTTAACCTCTGGATGCTGCCCTAGGGGGTATGTATGCCAATTCAGTCAGTGCTTGTAGTCACATAATCAGATTGGTGTTGTTTTGGTGTCTACACCCACCAATAAGCTATGTGATATGAGTGCTTACAGTGGTAACCTCTGCCTAGAGAGCTACCTTCTCCTCATCATATCCCTACCACTACCTCTGCCCATGAGATATATTCACCTTCAGAGTGGTGATAGAGGTATCCCTATGGAGTAGTTGGGTGTAGAGTCTCCCCACCTATCTTTGTAGGTCAATGATCTATGCTCTTAGATACTCGATATCACTATCATGAGCTGCCTCACCCTCCTTGGAGGGCTCCTCCTTTACCTATAACTATGGGTCCTCATATATTACACCTCATGCTCCCTATGTCCTTTGGTGGGTCCTGCACCCATGAGAATCCACCCTTACACCCTTAGCTACAAATCCCTCATCTGGCCGACCTAGAGGACCCTCACCATACCACTGGAATTTAGCCCACCAGGCATAATAATATAGAGTACTCCCAGCATATGCTAGCCTCAAATCCTATAATTCATCATCCTCCTCTCCCAATGGAGTGACTTGGGGCCAGGTTAGGTCCCTCTCTAGGACCAGGTGTCTATATATGGTCAGCATATCTGGGATATCCTGTCGGATCCCAAACTAATGCATGACACGAGAGAAGTAGTGATACTCATGCTAATTGGCCTTGCAACAAATGATCCATCTATCTCTACACACCCAGCATAGGTATCTATATGCCTTTGTCCAGGCCAAAAAATCCATGTAGGGTCATCACTCGATGTCCTTAGGCTACAGCTGTGTGAAGAGACCAATGTAATGATCTAGGTCTCCTATGTGAGACCTACTATTGAAGCCCTCCTACTCCTAGGGTCAGTAGGTGGTGTAGCACTGTCGATCATCAGAAATAGTAGTGATCTATAGGGGTAAGTCGACAGGGCACTCTATATGGATATGTTGTCAGCCCCAGATATGCAGAAGGAAGCTATAGTTGATGCCTACTTTGCTACGATGGGTAATTTCGAATAAATCATGATAAAGTTGCACTAAGGGAGTGCTCCCCAGGACAATATAAACAGTCATGTGGTCGAGCTAACCATGACCTCTCTAGTCTAAGCCAGGAGGTTCCAAGGGAACCTCACACTTGAATAATTTGAGAGGATGATCTGAATGATGAGATGCATGAATACAACCTCCCACTATGAGAAGAACCTGACCTGGTACCACTCTTAAATGTGGATGCCTCTATGGTCAATGAGACCTTGTGCCTCCATGCTCCAATTCCCTAAGATAGAATTAAATATGACCTTCCTCACCATGGTCAGAGAGGAGGTGATGGGCTCACCATCAATGGGCAACTGGAAGATGCGATATACATCCTCTAGGGTGACAATTAGTGGGGAGGTCAAGGATGAAGCCAAACCCCTAAATAGC
Organism: Wollemia nobilis; assembly: GCA_028583015.1. NCBI lineage: Eukaryota > Viridiplantae > Streptophyta > Pinopsida > Araucariales > Araucariaceae > Wollemia > Wollemia nobilis. The sequence continues at coordinate 1,588,985 of JAQPPZ010001190.1, read as the reverse complement.
AAACCAAGCCCACTCTGCACCATTCAATGTGTGGTGTAGGTTGTGAAGGAGATCGGTCTCCCTCACTTTGTTAGTTAGGGACTAAATAAAAGTAATCAAGTAAAAACAAAAAAATAATTAAAATCACTAAAAAATGACAAACAAATCAGAAAATATCCTAAAAATGCAAAAACATGCAAAAATATGATCAAAAATTTCAAAAAAACTAAGAGTGCTTCAAAAAAGCAATAAATGACATTAAGTGCCAAGAAAAATTCAAGAAAAATCAAAACAATGAAAAAAATTAAATTTTTTTTGAGAAATTTGGGTGGCGTGGGTTGGAACCGCGGTCGGCCCAACAGTCAAAAATTTGATTGTTGGTATTTAAATCCCATCGCGGCTAATAGATACAGCCCCAAATCCACCAATTGGGGCCCGCGACTGCCACACATGGCTAGGGAGCAAGGCCCATTTTGGGCTTGCCCTTCCTGAAAAACCCCTAAAAAAATAAACTAGCCCACCCCCTAATCTAACCTATGCTAAACCTAGCTAGGTTAAGGTTCATTAATGACAATTTAATGAGGTTAATTTACCAATTTCTTAATGTGGTTGATTTTAATTCGGTAATTTACAAGTGAGGTCTCGATTTTCGAGTTACCTTAGAGGCACTGGCTCCTCCGCTGGTAGACACCTCTAGTTGGTCGACCATAAGTGTGGAATGTGTGGAATCAGGTATGGTTTTTAGCAGCGTTTCAGGTTAAATTTTGTTAATTACCTCTTAGACCTCTCAAATTTACTTTTACTGTCAGGTAAATAATGATTTTTTCATAAGAAAATCCCTATTTAACCTTTTCGCATTTGTTTTGGCCCACAGTTGACACCCGTGATCCCCAAATTAGGGTTTTGCGATTGTGGTTGTCAGCCATGATCAAGCAATTTTCCCATAGTTGATAGGCATGGTCATCAAGATACATTAAATACTCCTAATTCCCATCGTGGAGAACCTTAAAAGGTAAAAATAAAATTGTGCATCAAACCAGAATTACACCATAAAATATAAAATATTCAAAATAAGCCAAACAAAGCACAAGGACATTGGAAAATATCATCATAAGGCAAAAGAAAAATAACTAGCTGATATTACAAAGTACATTCAACCGAGGTCATCGCTATGACAATCCTTTCATGGAGTGCTACACCTCCCAGTCAATAAAACAAATTTAATTCAAAATTAACAAAAAAATTAAATAAATCAAAATCCAAATATTACCTCGTATTCAGTCATTTACCCTATACACTTGGTAGTTGCAGCGACTTGCAATCCATGCAATCCGACAAGATGAGTAAATTACCATAAGGCCATTTGGGGAAAATTCATCATCGTAGAATTTGTATGCTTCATTTCAATCCCTAAGAAGGCCTTCACAACCGGACTGCTCTAGGGGAACGAAGAACTCATCACAATTATCCTATGATATTTTTAGCATATCATCGACAAATATGATTCAACACAAGCCTAATAGGGATTGATTTCATTTCAATTCCCTAAGAAGGCCTTCATGGTTAGACCACTCCATGGGATAGAAATAGGCAATTACTATTAATAGTTGCAATCATAGCTGATTAGGCCTTGCCAAGAATTCAAATGCTAAATCTAAATTTATGCAAGATCATTCATAGTGGTCAAGCGACCTTACCGCTTCATTTTATTGTCATTACCCTCATCGACTCGTCACTTGAGGGGGTAGTTATAATATTAAATCATAATAAAAATCAACAGAATATCCTTTGATTATAGATCCCTTGATCTTGTCAAAATTGCGTTCGTCATACGAATCATTGACAAATACTATCATAAGCTTACCCTTTTGCTGGGGAAAATAGCATATATGATAATTTATTTGTAACTCTCTTCCTTTCGGATTGACAGGCGTGAAAGCCTACTTGGCATTGATGTTATCCGAATGTCTGATGACGAGTGTAAACTTTTTCAAAATTAAGCCTTCCAATTGGAAGTAATGATTCTAAGATGCGCATCCTTTTTTTGGACCTGGGACATCTAATGTTGATCAGACTAATGATCATCATGCAACCTACGACATCATTTTAGGAGGTCTAGTTTTGCTCAACTTTGTTCAAAATCACAATTCATCTCAAAAGGGGCATCTATAGACACCTAAAATACATCATGCCAAGGTGACTACTCATATGGAACATTCTAGAAGACCATATGGAAGACCTTTGGATAGATCCAAAGTATAGCAGTGGTTTTTACCACTCATTTGGGTATTTTTGCCTAGTCATTGCTAGTCACTGCTGATACCCACGGTTAGAAGTGTTGACTACACCTAGCAGCCACAGTTAGGACATAAATATAGTTGGCCTTCATCTGACCCAAAATTTGTTGCAACGGCCAATTGGTTGTGGATTGGAGCGGTTTGAGTGAGGAAGGTTCTGGATCCTTCCATCCAACAAGCTCAACTACCCAATCTTGATATTAGCTTCATGAGGAAGCTAATCCTAGCCCCTTGGAAATTTATATAAAATCCCCTTCTGAATTGGGGAAAAGAATGAGAGAAATATAATCAATTGAGTAATGAAGCCCTGTCGAATTGCATACCCATTCACATGCATTTATAGGAATAATTTTGCTACCCAATTGGAGATCACATTGCCATGGAGATCCTAGGAGGATAGGAGAGCCAAGAAATGCTAATTCATGCAATATGTACACTCACTGAGCAATTCAACCACCAAATCTATCAAAGGACATAGAGGTAACCCTTGACCATCAATTTGACAAAGAGAATCAAATAATTAACCCTGATTTAGAGGGTAAACCTACTTTAGTATCTGTTGTGGTTGTCAGCCATGAGGAACAGTGCCCACCACATAAACGACCCGCGGTTAGCAGGTGACCTCTGATCTCCTTGTTCTTACTTTTGCATTCTATTTAGTTAGGTTATATTAATCCTTTTGTAGGTTTAATTCAGCATTCTAGAGACATTTGACTAACAAATTAGGTGTTAATTGCAATTTCCCTTCATTGTTGTAGTATAGGCATAACAAATATTTTTCATGCTTCCATGTCTTTAATTGGTTAATTAGGAGTTAGATATATTCATATTAGTTTCTTTTATGTTTCTAATGGTAGATTATCATGTTGTAGATCAATTTACATGTATTAAATCACTTTCTTGATTTCTTGATTATCATGTTATCTTTCATACAAGCACCCTTTTAAAGCCTCATCAAGAGAGGCCTCCTTTGCTTTTAATGTTTCTTGTTGTTTATTGTACATAGGAATAACATGGTTTTGGGATGTAAGGCAGGAAATGCCTCTAATCATGGAGAAGAGGATCATCGACACCCTAGAGCAGTTCATGTCATCTTGGAAGGCATTTTTATTGCATCTACCCTTGAGAGGGATTTGAAACTCTATTATAATTGATGTATCAAATGGGTATCCCTAAGAGGGATGAATATGTATCTTGGCTTCATTGAGATCAATAAAGAGATTCTTTCTATTTTCTTTATTTCTTGTTGTCAAATTATGTTTTCCCATTTGTGCTTATTTCGTCAATTGCAATAGATAATCTAGATAGCGAGAGCCTTTTCGGTGGTTACACAAGGTATATTGGAAGGTCATCGATGAAGCAAGGGATTATAGGTAGAAGGTGACATGAGGACATGTCAAATGGTAGGCATGGGGGTATGATGAGCACCAAAAATGCTCATTTTTATGCATGTTTTAATGGGTATTGTATGGCATATTTAACACCAAAAATGTGTTTTTGTATAATTATTGCATGTATTTAATAGAAAATGAAGTATTATGCTTGACTAGTGTTTTTAGTGGAAAATGTGCATAGATGTAGGTTTTTGTTACTTATTTTACATTTTTCAAGGTCCCACATGGACCTGAAAAAGCACAAAGAATATAATATTTTTGAACTATGAAGACGTTTTAAAAAATACTGCAACAAATGACGGAGGTACATATATTATGCTAAGGGTAGGGTAACTACTTCCAACAAGGAATTAGGCACCTATTTCCCAATGTAGGCAGGTGCCTATATCTTGGCACATAAATGTGTCTATATCCCGATGTAGGCAAGCACCTATGTCCCAACTATAGGTAGGTGCCTATGTTCAACGGGTATACAACACTTATAAACTATGCATTCACTGGTTTATTGGATGACCACACTATTTTTAGAAATAAGTTATGCAAAATAAGGGAGCATCATTCTTATCTTCGATGATTAATTTTAGAATTGATCACTCTTTTAATAGATAAAAATCACAGATGTGCATGTACCTATCATAGTGAATCATGACTTATGATTAAATAATACATTTCTAGATAATCTATTTTTGTAATATGGAATGGTCGCATTCTATATAAGAACGTAGGCCATTCCTGAAAATGGATCCGTAAAATTTTAATATTTTTGTACTACATTATCAATAAAAGAGTTTTGAGTGTTCTTATTCATGTGGACTAAAAGAGTGATTTATACGTAATCAGTTGGGTGAACCACCTATGAGATCTTGGGCCCACTCTAGGAAATAATCCTCCCCTATTTTATTTATTTTAGTTTTTATTATTTCCTGCTTTATTATTTTTCAATCGTGTGTATTTATTGACTTTATTTTTTAGACGTGTGTTTATTTCCAACACTTTATTTCCCAATCATGTGTTTATTTCCAGAACTTTATTTTTAGTTGTGTACAATTTATTTACCTCCTACAATTTATTTTAGTTGTGTGCTTATCTTTTAGTTATTTTAAATTTGTGTTTATTTTTATGCAATTATTTTTCTACACTTAGTTTTAACTGGTTTGGCTAAAACTGAAACTACACGAACAACATTCCCCCACCAAACCAATTGATATATAGGAATGCATCTCCCACACTACAGGCATATACTATGCATAGGTATTTATAAGTTTATGGACTCCCGAATTGATATTAAATGGATAGGAATTAACCATTTTATAGAATACCATTTCTGCTCACCAGGTGAAACCAAGAGTCGTGACTCTTTCCTGCTTCTTTATGAAGCGTTTCACAAGAATAACTTTCCAATAGCTACATTTCCCAAATTAATTTCCAATTCACTATTTAAAATGTACATTTATTAAAATATATTAAATGTGCCCCTTTTAATAAATTTTAACTAATTAATGCTTACATAAATTTACTAATTCTTTTAGGGCAAACATTACTCATCTCATTACTTCAATATTATTATTTTTTTATAATGCTAGTGTTAATTACTAACATTAGGATAATAATAATTAAATTAATTACTTATTTCATAGAATTAATTTAATTAATACTAAATGTTAATATTAACCATTAACATCGATATTTAATATTTTAAGTATTAATAATACTAACAGTATTATTAATACCTTATTTGATAAATTATTAATCAAACAATTTCCATGCTTTGGAACACATGCAACAACACAAGGGCTCTTGCTAGAAGTTATCCTTTCCCAAATTAAGATGCAAATAAAAAATATGCACAAACAATATTTTTCCTTAAGCAAGAGGCTTTACGATAACTACAACATTTTCACCTGCCTACGAAGGATATCTTAAACACAGAGTAAGAGCTATTTTACTTTATAGAAACCTCCTTGTCTGATGGTACATTTTAATCAAACATACATATATGTAAATGCATCTATATGAGGGATTTACCCTTGTGGTTATCGATTAGAATTCATCCATAATTTTCTTTTTCTCTCAACTCTTGCGGTTGTCCCATACCAATCCACTTGTGAGAGTACCTAGTCTTGCAACCACAAAATTTATCAGTAGTACCATATTCTAAAAATAACATAATCTAACATTATAAAGCATAAATTACAACTATTAACTCATCTTGATAGAATAAAATAGAATCATGTATTAAATATCAACACACTTGTACATCAATAAAGCAATAAGGGAAAGTCCTGCCAAGGTGGGACATTACAATGACACATATGATTTAAATGAATCTTATGATAGTTTCAATTTAGAATAATTGAAACTTATAATGTATTATTGTGATGATTTACTAACTCATTGTTCAAAAGTCACACCACCAGTTATATCACAGCTGAAGGTGAAGAAAATAAAATAAGAAAAGAAGAATAAAAAAAAGTAAAGAAGGAAGGAGAACAAAAGACATGAAGTAAAAATCAAAGAAGGATCTCAAACTAAATATCAAGAAAAAAATTTAAATGACATATATTGAATACTAAAATCTTCAACAACCAAAGAATACAATACAAGGGGGTGTTAGAGAATATTAAATTATTTGGTTCATGTATCTTCATGGTACAAATTTAAATATGTAATAGATTAGGGTTTGAGTCTATAGTTTAGGAGAGTGATTTATATTTCCCTTTATATAAGTGTCCATGTGCAGGATATGCAAAAAGTGTTATACATGTAAGAGTGCAAATATATCATGAGAGAAAATGCAAAAGTGTTATGGAAGTGTGCAAATATGTAATGTGAGGATGTGCACAAGTATCGTGAAGTGTGAAAGTATCATATAGTTAAGTGTGCAAGTAATTTTAGATTCAAGAGTATTTTATAAAATTGGTAAGGTGAGAATACAAAGGACATGTGAGAGTTGTCTTATGTAAATAATAATAAATGTTGCAAGTCTCGAATATGTGAGAAGTGCAATAGTCAAGTGTTGAAGAGTCACCTTTCTATGTCTATATTATGGATATGAAGATCCATGTATTATAATGGAAAACAATATAAGAAGATCACATTCAAGCACATATAATATTGAAGCTTGTATGCATATTTTTTAGCAATTCTATTGCAAGTACTCTTCACGTTATAGCATGAATGATTTTTGGCCATTTTACATTCATATTTGATATTATTTTGAATGTTATAATTATTTATATTGGCCAACATATATTTTGATTGCTCTTATATTTGAGTCTACTCTAGATTAAGTATATTGGAACCTAGATTAAGAATATTGGGACCTGTGATAATCTTACTTAAAATCCAATATATTTGAAAATGATAAGACTTAATAGTATAACACAATTTTAACTATACATTACTAAAGATTGTATATAACTTGTCAGCTAAAACCTTGCATAAAACTTGAAAGATATGCCTCAAAATAAAATAAAAAAATCAATGTAGAGTAAAAAATGACACCATCAAAGTCTAAGGTGTAGATCAATTGGTTTGGCAAAACCCTGCAAGGGGGATGGATGTTCAAGGTTCAAATCTATAGACACCTAAATCACGTAAATCGGATAAGACTATCAGCGCATTGCATATGCCCTCTTATCGACAACATATGGCCCTATTGGGCACCCCTCTAGGCTAGCAAAAGGCTTCCAAAAAACTTAGTTTGGAGGGTTCCTAGAAGTTTGGGGTAGTTTTGGGGCTCCTACTGGTGATCATCCCACCCAGGGATGGTCATAGTTGGTGACCGTCCCACCCAAGGATGACCATCCACAACCATCCCTGGGTGGGACGACCCCTAACTAGACCCTTGAAAAATTCAAAGGACGCGCTAAATGGCAATCAAAGACTACCATTAGCATATCCAATCACCCCAAATTGATTGGGGACCTGCTAATGGATAGTGAGGTAGTAGATTGGGAGCACCCAAAGGGGCAACCTTCTCCCAATCACCCCATGACGCGATTAGGACATGTGGCATCACCTGCCTCGCATGGCAAAGATGCCATTTTTCCCTAGATGCCCTTTTGGGCTATAAAAGGAGCTTCAAACTCCCAATTTTAAAGAGGAGAATTTGGAGAATAATGCCATGAAGTGCTACCCAAATTGAACCCAACACCCTTACCAATTTTTGGACCAATTTCCATAGCCATAGGTGACAAAACTAAGTTAGTTTTGTAACCGTCCCACCTGGGGACGGTCAGTAGTCTGTGCATGGCACACCTAGGGATGGCCATAAAATAGATTTGTAATTTCATATAAATTCCTCCATAGACCTCTTAGGAATGTCTAGAGGGACCTCTGGTCCAAATTTGAGGTAATTTGGAGGAGTTTTGATGCAGGATTTGTGATCCCCAATGTTGCAGGTTTATCTGGCTCACCCAGGAATGATCACCATTTTTGCATTATTTGAGCTTTGATATTGCTTCAAAATCAGTTTATTTGTATTTATATTATATTATAATATGTTTATGCTTAATGTAGATCAGTTTTTATGCATGTAGATCACTTTTTATGGTTGTAGAATATGCTCTCTTTTCATGGTTTAATGGTTTTTATTCTATAACACAGGTGCTTTTAATCCCCTTTCAATCCCTTGTATTTAGGAATAGGAATTCTAGGTAAGAGGAGGAGCTAAGGAGGCATAATATTATCAGCCCAACAATAGCTCTCGAGTGTGGGAAGTAGGAATTCACAACACTATTATTTATCGCCTTAAAGGCTTCCTTCCAAGGGACTAGATCCCTTGAATATTGTAATGAAAATGTATCAAATTTGTAAAGCCCTCAAGGGGATATCTTGTAATATAGTTTTGAAGCTATGTATGAATGAATAGAGAGATAATTTGATTATATTTATTGTCTATGTTGTCTCATTTTAGTAGATTACATGCTTATGCCATATTTCCCTTTGAATGCTTTATAATTGATATACATTGCTAGTAAATGCCCTTAAGGCGATATCATGAATTTCACTTCTTCAGTGGCGATCATGGTATCTAGGTTTTATTTCAATCTCCCCTTGAATGGTGCTAATTTGGACCTCTATTTTTGGTTTTATTTGTTGCAGGTACTGACCGTTCTGAGCAGAAATGACCCCTTTGCTGCTAGGTGGCACTGGGTGAGATGGCCAGCTACATGGCACTAGGTGGGATGGCCCCCAATATGTGACCATCCCTGATAGGGATGGCCACAAAACTAGAGGGTTTCTACAAAAAATTGCAGAAACAACAAATTTTAGGTTCCATTTTACACCTTTTTGCACTATAAATTTGACTTTTTACTGTTAAAAATTGCTCAATTTCATGTTTTTCTCGCTTCTTATTTGCATAGAAAGGTTAGAATTTCTCTTTCCAAAATCATGCATTAATTAGTTCATAAAAATAGAGAAAAATATAGTAGAAGTCACTACTTTTGTCTGTTTTACCTGTTGGAACCTTGCCCACGAAGGTTAAGGTCATATAGGTTTGCATTTTTTTGGCTTTCCTTTTATGCTACTAATATTTCTGAAAGAAAAACGCACCTTCATGCATTTAGTAAATAATCATTGAGTGCTACTTTATTTTCTTTCAAATATTTAAAAGGAACCCCACACACCATGTTTCATTTTAACATCAATGGCGTTGGGCTCTCATATCCAACCCATTGATCGAGACCAATAGTGGATGTAATTACCACTCGATTGGCTCATGAGAAAGAGTACTATCGGGACCCATCCATGGCCAAGGCCAACCCAAGATCTATCCTAACCATGCAAAATAGCATGCATTCCTCTTTGGAGGGGTGTATCATTATGCATGGGGTGCTGGGTGAGGGTTGGTAGTACCTATGCTACCTCATTGGATATGGATTTCATCCCCATATTTGACTTGTGCGAGTATATAGGTGAAATCCTTTAAAATTTGAGAATATCATCCAATGAAATATCAAACATGAGAAAAGGATTTTCTTTACAAAGCAACACATCATTGAAACACAACAAACAATTTAGGATTCACATCTAAAAAATTTAAAATGAGATAATCACTTCTATGCTTGTGTGTCTCTATTGTTTGTTTGTTTCAAATTCATAGAAATTGTAAAGAAGATAAACACATAGTAGTTAGAGTACATAGTTATGGTACGTACCCATAGCCAAGCCCATTCAGGGGTAGAAGCTATGGGCAATAGAGAAGAGGATATAGGACGTCCTCGTGTCGAGCCTAGGGATAGGATCATTCCTCCCTAGAAATCAGCTGCTCTCCCTAGTCGTAGATCAATAGATGAGTGGATGGTTAGTCCTAGAGTGTCAACTAGAAGGCTTAGCCTATAAGGGACTCCTTCGTAGGGTACCCCTATAGGTCATAGTCCTAGTTTGGGAAAATATCTCCCTAATTCACATGCTACAAATACCTTCTTTCGAGAAGAGTCACCATGCAATGAGGTGCCTCCACATAGAGCAATACCATGCATTCATGTGCCTACTCAATCTTCTACTCCTATTCATACATAGGAGCAAGAGCTCACACCTCGAGTAGGGTTGAATGATCATCTCAAGATTTCAAGTCACCCTACTCCAAGGTATCAAAATCATGATGAGTATGATACTCATCAAATTAGGTGACCTTATTCCACCTTACCTTACCTTGTTTATGAGGGAAGACCTGAGGAACATCTAGATTATCCTCATGAAAATGTGTCAATGCAAGCACGTTGTGCCTCTACACCAGTAGTCTCTCAGAAAGACTTGTTTAGGAGAGAACCTCAAGTCAATGTGACTACCCTCGATCGAGGGAAGCACGTAATTGATCTCATAGATCCTCCTGAACATGATAGACAACAAGGCAATAGTGCTAAGGCACTTAGACCTCATACAACTGATCAAATTAATAATTTGGTCCAGAGATATGCTGATCACCAGGCTGAGTTTAATCGACTTAGGTCGGATAAACATCGCTTAGATCTCTTAGAGCAGTGGCAACAAATAGAGAAAGAAAAGCTTGAATGACAAATTCAAGAAACTTTGCATCATGGAGCTGTAACTCCAAGTATGCATAGACAAGAGGCTCACCCAAGGCAACCAAATTTCCAACAAGATAGGTCTCCTAGACCTAATCCTATGTTGCCTCCTAGACCTCGTAGGCCTGAATAGAATGCATATGATAGGCCAAACATAGATCACCTTCAATAGGCATTTGTTCCTCCTTGTAGGCCCATACCTGAAACACCTTATGGGGCTTACGATGATTTGGAACAAGATGAGGATTATGTAGAAGCACCTTATGGAGGAGTGGCTGATGTCAATCAACCACCCCAACCTAGGCTTAATATTCCTTGTCCACCTCTACGAGTTCAAAATAAGGAAGAGGAGATCAAATCCTCAGATGCGTATCAAGCTTTGCTTGCATGCTTAGAAACTATAGAAGGTAAGACAGCTGGCAATGGGCTTCAAAAGCCTACCTTGCGTCAGCTAAAGAACCAACCATTACACCCATCCATTCCTTCCCCGATCTATCTTGAGCATTTCAAAATGCCCAAATTTGATAGATTCAAGGGCGAAGAAGATGCTCAAGAGCACGTCACTAGATTTCTAAATCTGTGCTTCAACATACAGGACAATGATGCATTGCTCCTAAGAACTTTCTTGAGTACCCTCACTGGTCCTGCCATTGAGTGGTTCAACCAACTTCCAAAACATAGCATCTACACTTTTGAACAATTTGCCGATGCATTTTTGGAATGTTTCACCTTTAACACCAAAAGGAAGGTGACATTAACCGACCTCACAGGGATGAAACAAACTGAGGATGAGTCGATCACTGACTATGGAAACTAGTGGCGAACGCTTTTGGCTAAGCTACCCTATCTATTTCCAGTGACTGAATTAACTCATTTGTTTTCAAAGAGTTGCTTGAGACCCATCTCTTTGACATTGCAATTACAACAATACCCTACCTTGGAAGAAGCTCTAGCATAGGCTAGAAACATAGAGGAAATCAAAATCCAAGAGGGAGAAATAACAAAACCTCATAAGAAGGAGTGGACAAAGAATCCTAAGAATAGCTCAGCACCTGCAAAGCCAGCTATGGTCAATCAAGTGGCCATAAATGTCCCTGGGCCTCCTCAAGTTACGCCTCCCCAAAAGGTGAACTATCAGGCCCAACCTCCTCCTACGAGTTATAACAATAATGGTACAATGAACCAGGGACAAAAACAACAATGTCACCCTCAACGATAATTTACTCCCATCATTGAATCCATGGATTCTCTTTTTGATCGATTATGGGCTACAAATATGGTTAATTTACCAGATATTAAACCCAATGATCTAGAAATAGGCAAACCCAAGCCTATGGGATATCGAGAGGATCAATATTGTAAATTTCATCGACAAGGTGGCCATGATTTACAATCATGCTATGGTTTTAAACATGTAGTACAAGACATGATTGAGAGGAATGAGCTTCAAGTGGATGCTCCATTAGCTCCTACCAATCAACAAATGGGTATTTACAAAGACCCTTTACCAACTCATGAGGTACAGGTAATGCCTTCTAAACCGATGAATGAGGTAAAGCAACAACACCCTATGCAAGGGTATGTTGGGATGGTGAGTATTGTGACCAGGAACAAGAGATATCCAAGTCAAGTTGCATAGCCTGCAGCTTCGAATGATGTTCCAACTACGTCACAAACTACACCACCTATAGTACAGGGCCTTCCTTCTAGGCCAATAGTGACAATTAAGAGCAAGCTTGCACAAAGCTTGAGGACCACATCAACATGATTGTCCATCTATGAGTTGATCCAACAATCACCTCCACATCGGGATGCCTTGATGGACATTTTAAAATCCATAGAGTTGCAACCACAAGAGTCCAACTCCTTCATAGATTTTATGGGTCATGTGCAATAGTGCAAGGAACCAGTCATACAATTTCATGAGCATGAGCTTAAGGAAATAGCTAGCGATGTGGTAGATCCTCCTTTACACATCATTGCATGTATAAATGAGATACCATACAAGAGAGTGCTTATAGACACTGGTTCCTCAAGTAACATCATAACAACTAAAGCACTAAAGCACCTTAAATTGCTAGCATCTCATGTTGTGGCATCAACTTACACTCTTCACGCTTTCAATGACACAATATGCTCTACTGTCGGTACCATAGTTTTACCCATTCAGGTGGGGCAAAATATTATATCGACGTTGTGCCATGTGCTAGAGGGTGATATGGCCTATAACATTTTTCTAGGAAGACCTTGGATACGGGATATGAAGTGTGTCCCCTCCATTGCACATCAATGTCTTAAATACACTCATGAAGGGCAAGTACATGTAGTATCTATCGATCTAGAGCCCTTCAAATACTACAACATGTTGCAGTAGATGCCAGAGTCGACATTACCTTCAACTCACATAGAATTCTGATTGAATACACCTGGTCAGAGTCTACCCATTCCACCACCTTCATCATCATCTACTCCATCCTCATCATCGCCACCTTCAGAGAAGGCTTCGACATCATCAAACCCTCCATCGAGGAACATGTCGAAGAGGCCTATTGATGAGATCCCACCATTAGTTTCCACCATATCCATGGAGGAGGTTCCTTGTGTCATTAATGAGGAATTACCTCTAGAGGTGAACACTGAATCACCTCAAACCTCCATTCCATCTCATCCATCTTCGCCATCCCAGGTCACAGTCCAGATGTCTAGTACAGGGATAGGGGAATACTTGGTGAGAAATGTCATGATAGTTCCATCACTGGAGATAGTGCAAGACATGGGGAGACCTCATCTTCCCATAGGTAGCATTGTACCTCTTGGTATACCTCCTAATCAAATGAATTTCATATATGGAGGTTTAGAGTATGGAGCTCTACCCATTCCTCAGAAAGAAGATGATGATGAACCCTTTTCTAAGGATGTAAATTATTTGTCAAATCTAGACTATGCATTGTGGTACTTAGACCACTGTAATTGGCATGGGTTTGGTCTTGGCCTATATGAGCAGGGTACTCATGTTCCTTGTCAACCCCAATATCAACTTTCGTATGATAGATCCAGGTTGGGACAAAATAAATCGGTACCATTGGATGTCCTCATCGAGGGCCTCGAAAACCTATGCCTAGGTTATCAGGATAAGCTCACCCATGACCCATATGCTAATCTGAATCATGTCCATTCCTTGGGAGATCATTTCCCCATAGAAATGATAGATCAAGGTCTATCCAGTGATGTCACCCAACCCCATGAAGTGGGGGAGAGCTCACACACCTTGCAATATGATAGTGAGGAACAAGACCAAGGTCCTCCTCATGAATGGATGAGTGATGATGATGATGACTATGGCATCACACCCATTAACTACCCTAGCTCAGATGATGAACACGAGCATGTGTTCCCTTTGGATGATGAGGATGAATATTATCTTCATATGTTATTCCCCATCCAAGGACCCATCTAACACCAGCTACTTCCACATGAAGAGCAGGCTCACCCTCTTCCGCATAGGCCACCACCATTCCTTCCATTTCCACTAGAGCCACACCCATGAGTTATGAGGCAACATCAGGTCTCTAGACCCACTCACCCTAGAGTAGGAGATCATGTATCCATCAACATGATTTCCATAGATTTAAATACACCACTGATAGATCCGAATAACCCATTAAAGTCTTTGCATCTCGACATTGAGGCAATTGACTTTGATCGAGGAGATTCACCCCCATCACCCTCAGAGTACTGGCCTTGCGAGGAAATGTTACAGCCATTTCAATTTTCTCCAAGCACTACTCAAGATGTTTATCAAGCTGAGGTTGATCCTGAATTTCCTATGGATGAAGCAAACCTCATTGATGACATTCATTTGATTCCCACTCCACATCAGTTGGAATATGGGTCTCATATGTCAATTGAGCCAACAATTGACAAGGATATCGGTACAGATCCTGATAATCCTTGCATTATCAAACTAGGGGAAGGTCTATCCCTAGTTGAGAGAGATGATTTCACAAGAGTGCTAAAAGAAAGGATAAAAGCTTTTGCTTGGTCATATAAAGACATGCCAGGACTAGACCCAAATCTAGTCATGCATAATCTTACACTGGACCCAAAGATCAAGCCAATCAAGCAAAAGTTGCGTAAAATGCACCCAACAGTCACCTTGATGGTGAAATATGAATTACAAAAGTTATTGGATGCAGAATTTATCATCTCAGTAGATTATCCGCCATGGGTTTCAAACATGGTTCCCATCAAGAAGCCTGATGGGAGGATTCACATTTGTACCAACTTTAGAGATCTTAACAAAGCGAGTCCTAAGGATGAATTTCCCTTACCTAGCATTGATGCATTGGTAGATGCCACAATAGGACATGAAATGCTCTCCCTTATGGATGGTTTCTCTGGATATAATCAGATTCATATTAATCCAGAAGACCAGATCAAAATGGCATTCACAATGCCTTGGGGGACATTCTGTTATAAGGTCATGCCTTTTGGCCTTAAGAACGTTGGCGCCACCTATCAACGAGCCATGACGTACATCTTCCATGATTATATGCATAAGATTTTGGAAGATTACATGGATGATTTATTGGTGAAATATTTAGAACGTCATGAGCATATCAGTGTACTATGTAAGGTCTTAGATCACCTCATTGAGCACAATGTCAGGCTTAATCCCAAAAAGTGTGTCTTTGGTGTCACATCTGGTAAAATTTTGGGATTCATAGTCTCCAAGAGAGGCATAGAGGTAGATCCAAACAAGGTCAAGGTAATATTAGAAATGCCTCCCCCCACAACCATTAAGCAACTACGTAGTTTGCAAGGAAAGGTCACATCCATAAAATGCTTCATAGCATAGTTATCGGATAAGTGTCGACCCATGAATAGGTTGCTACACAAGGGGGTCTCATTTCATTGGGATGAAGAATGTAAAAATGCCTTTGATGAAATAAAACAATACTTGGCTTCACCACCTGTATTGGCTCCACCACGACCAGGAGTGTCATTCTATTTATACATCTCAGCTACTGAGTTAGCTTTGGGCACCATGTTGTCCCAAAAGAATGAATTTCACAAAGAATAGGCTACCTATTACATTAGCCACACACTGGTCAGCTATGAAATTAGATACGCATATGTTGAGAAGCTATGCTTAGTAGTGGTCTTTGCCACCAAAAAGCTATGCCATTATATGCTCAATCATACCACGTATGTCGTATCTAAAGAAAATCCATTGCGCTACATGATGAGTAGAACATATCATAATAGTCGCATGATGAAATGGATAATGTTGTTGATAGAATTTGACCTAGAGTTCATTGGATATAAATCTATCAAAGGATAGGTCATAGCCGATCAACTAGTAGAGGCTCCTCTATAGGATGATCAACCTCTAAATGTAGAACTTCTCGATGATGGAGTGTTTCATCTATCAGAGTCACCTGATTCTGTAGAGCCTGAGTCACAAGTAGACATAACTCTATTCTTCGATGGTTCCAAATGTGAGCAAGGTGGTGGTGCAGGTATCATGTTTTTCACACCGTAAGGGGCTCCCATACCTCTTTTGTTTAAACTCGATTTTCCTTGTACCAACAACAATGCCGAGTATGAAGCTCTCATCATAGGACTTCAAATGACAATCACCATGAAAATAACAAAGTTAAATATTTTTGGTGATTCCTTGCTCATAGTTAATCAGGTTAAAGGGATTTTCCAGTGTCGATGTCCCATATTGCAAGCCTACAAAGCCCTAGTGGACAAACTCCTGGTCAAATTTGAATGGTATGATATAGAGGCACTCCCTCGCTCATCTAATCATTTTGTGGATACAATGGCTTCCTTAGGGTCGCTAATCCCGCATGACCCTTCGGATGATATCACAACTATCCAAGTAAAAATGCTAGCGCAATCTATGACTGAGCGTGAAGAGCATAATGCTATACCAATTGTTCACATGATTCAGATTGAGCCTTCTCATGAAAGGTTCTCTCAACTACACCAATATTTGAATAATGCTAACTAGGGGGCTTTGTTCCCTCATAATCCTTTTGATACTAGCACAATGCTATATCTCCAAGTTCACTCTCAATCAACATTCACATGAGACAAACATCAAAAGGATAGCATGATTCATAATATTGAGGCTTCTTCAAAGCAAGATTGGGCCATCCAGATTAAATATTATCTTAAGTTGGGTAATATTCCACCTGGATTGTCACATGCCGCAAAGCGAGCATTCAAACAAAATGTGGCAAAATATGTCTTACTAGGAGACATAATGTATCATCAAAGTTATGAAGGTATCCTCCTTCATTGCTTAGACTCACAGGAGTCAGCTTGGGCCATCACCCAAGCACACGATGGTACATGTGGTGGCCACTTTAGCGGCATGGCCATCGCCAAGCGCATTCTTTGCATGGGCTATTATTGGCCAACTTTAGAGCAATATTGCTGCGCTTATGTTAAGAAGTGCATGAAGTGTCAACACCATGCAAATTTGACACATGTACCTTCATAGGCCTTACAACCGATTCAATCGGTCTAGCCATTTGCACAATGGGGGTTTGATTTAATTGGGAAAATCTCACCTACCTCATCGGGCCATCACACATTTATCATAATGACAATCGAGTATTTCACAAAATGGGTGGAAGCAATTCCCCTTACCACAATGATTGGACCTCGCATTACGGAGTTCATGCTACATAACATCATATGTCATTTTGGTATTCCATCCAAAATAATATCGGATAATGGAACACCCTTTAAAAATAAGGATGTGCATGCATTAACAACAAAGTATAACATAAAGCATAGCTTTTCCATGCCCTATTATCCATAGGCCAATGGGCAAGCAGAGGCATCAAATAAAATAGTAGTAGCCATCTTGAAGAAAACCATTCAGGAAAATCATAAATATTGGCATAATCAATTACCTCTTGCCCTTTGGGCCTATCGCACTAGCATTCGGACGCCCACTGGGGCAACTCTATTTTCACTAGTGTATGGTGCTGAAGCCATCATGCCTCTAGAGTTAGAGATTCTATCGCTATGCATTTCCATGCAGGAATTCATCGATGATGATACAACTAGGCAAGCTCGGTTAGATCAGTTAACGTTGCTTGATGAATGATATGTGAATGCCCTCGAGCATCTACGTGTTTATCAAGAGTATCTTAAGAGAGCTTACAACTTGAAAGTACATTAGAGAGACTTTCAAGTAGGTGATTTAGTTCTAAAGGAGAACCAACAAAACTCAAATTTGCCCTCCAATTTGTGAGACAAATTTGCAACAAACTGGTTAGGTCCATTCATCATTACAAATCAGATTGGACCTAGAACTTATCACCTAGCATCCATCGAAGGAAGTGAAGAGCCTGAACCCATGAATATAAGTCATTTGTGACCATTTCATGCTTAGAGCACCAACCAAATACCCCTAGGCAGTCGTAGACACTTTCTAAGTGTCATTGCCTGCCTAGGTCACCCTAAAGGCTCCTAGCGGTTTTTGACCATCTAGGTCACATAAAAAGCTCCTAGAATATCTACGATCATCTAGGTCAACCTTAAATTCTCCAAAGGCATCCATAAGCCCTTTGGTCACAACCAAATACCCCTAGGTAGTCGTAGACACTTTCTAAGTGTCGTTGCCCGCCTAGGTCACCCTAAAGGCTCCTAGTGGTTTTTGACCATCTAGGTCAAATAAAAAAGCTCCTAGACTATCTACGATCATCTAGGTCAACCTTAAATGCTCCAAAGGCATCCATAAGCCCTTTGGTCACAACCAAATACCCCTAGGTAGTCGTAGACACTTTCTAAGTGTCGTTGCTCGCCTAGGTCACCCAAAAGGCTCCTAGCGGTTTTTGACCATCTAGGTCACATAAAAAAGCTCCTAGACTATCTACGATCATCTAGGTCAACCTTAAATGCTCCAAAGGCATCCATAAGCCCTTTTGTCACAACAAAATACCCCTAGGTAGTCGTAGACACTTTCTAAGTGTCGTTGCCCGCCTAGGTCACCCTAAAGGCTCCTAGTGGTTTTTGACCATCTAGGTCAAATAAAAAAGTCCTAGACTATCTACGATCATCTAGGTCAACCTTAAAAGCTCCAAAGGTATCTATAAGCCCTTTGGTCACATTAAAATGCTCCTATATGGTCCATGATCATTTAGGTCAACCCGAAATGCCCCTATGCGGTCTATGACCATCTAGGTCAAGCTAAAATGTTCCTAGGCAGTCTACGACTATCTAGGTCAAACCTAAATGCTCCAAAGGCATCTATAAGCCCTTTGGTCACCCCAAAATCCCCAATGGCATTCATTAAGCCCATTGGTCAACCTATACATATATATATATATCTCAAAAATAACAAAAAAATCATTAAAATCATCAAAATACAAAAATATTGCATTGTATTGCATTTCTCATCACTTGCATTATAATCATAGTTGCATTAGGTATACTCATCATTGCATTATGCATCATTCCAAATTGATCATATATGTCTAGCACCAGGTCTGTACATTAGGCATCTGGTAAAAATTCATTGTTATCATATGTCAGTTATACCACCTATTTATATTACATATACCATTTACATTATATGTCTGTTTCCCATCACTTAGCCATTGTTAGCAAAACATAGTTAAAGTTTTTGGTCACTCAGCCATATCTAGTTGTCTTCTCAAATTTGTAGAAAGCTATCATGATATTTAGAAGGTAGAATCCTGCTTGGATAATGCTTGGTATACATCAAAATCCCAACACAATTTTCACATTAATAAATCCAATTCTAGCACAAGGAAAGATGAAAACTATGAAGTGGTTTAGGTTGCTTTAAGTGAAAAGGTTATCCTGCTCATCCCCCTATGTGAATGGTTCAAAGATGTTGAGAATTGACAAAAGGACAAGTTCCTCCTTACCCAAAAATCCCTTGCCCTACATTGGGGCAAGTATCCCAAAGAGAAAAATCAATAGTGATTATCATCCCTTCAAAGTACTCCAACAAGAAATAGTGATTATTATCACTTCAAAATATGCAAAAGAAATAATGATTATTATCACTAGGAAAAGCACAAAGAAATAGTGGTTCTCACCACTACAAAAATCCCTTGCTCACCAAATCAAAATGAGCAACTCCCTTGAGAAAGTCAAAGTTAAAAGAAAATAAGGGAGTCTTGAACTTGAATCCCTAGAATTCTCAGCATTAGAGAACCATAAGGTGATCCTCATTACAGGTTTTGTGGATAGCCTACTTGTCAATGGTGGTAGCCTCCCGCATGATGATATGTCTATCACTTAAGCAACTTGCTTAGGTATAGACCAATGTTTGAATGTGGATGAGCTAGCTTGTTGTAACCTAGATTACCTAGTAGTCTAATCCAACTAAGTACAAAACTTAGGATAATGAGACTCACAGAATGATCTCTAATGTCGATGGGCTGAGTGAATCCCATTTGCACTAGGGTAATCTTATGTGTTATCATGGTAATGAACTCACATGCACACACATGGATATTGATTATCTTGGTTATCTTAGTAGGTGCATACTTTGTCAAAATATCTTGTATAGTTATTATATGACTTTTGATTAGGTAACTAGAGTGTTTGAGTCTCTTCAAAACCACTAAATAATATCATATCATATTACATTATCCATTTCATTTTACATCATGTTGTCACATGTTTGTCATAATTCTAAAATCCATTACATAGTGTCAATAATAACATGAAAATAATAAAGATACATTTTGTATAGTCTATGGTGCTAGCATCTAATGCATCAAAAAGTCATCATATATATAAAATTAAATCCAATCAATCATTACTTTCAATCATACACATTTAAAACTTTTGTTTATTAAGTGGTATTCATGATCTAGGATAGATACCGGTTAAATATTAGCAATAATATTTAGATGACCACTGACTATTTTATGCATACCTTTTAATTTACAAAAAGCATATAAAATGAAGCATCCACATCTACATATCATCAAATCACATCATCGGATAAATACATGCATCCATGTTAGACATCCATCATAACATCATATAGCAAATATAAAAATTGCATTCATATCATAAAGCAGTAAAAATGACATAATGATCAAAGCTAAGTCATATATATATGTCCATATATGTAAAATATGAAAAGCTACATCATAGTCCATAAACTACTCGTAGGCTACAATAAAAGTGAGTCATCTGACTTCACAACCCAAAAAGACCAAAAAGAACCATCAGATTCTGTTGACCATGGTCACGTAGGACCGGTACCTCGACCCTCTCCTCTACTCTCAGTATGAGTCCATCATGAGCTCCCAGACCTGCTACCCCCTGATCTGCTACCTCCAGATACCTCCATCCTTTGAGAAGATCTCGGAGCCCTCATCCGAGTAGATGACTATCCCATCCCGCTCCCCTGGCTATGTTGTGATCCAATGGCTAATGCTCGATCTGGTATGCACCCCTTACAATGCATTATCTCATCCTCCATCATATCCATGTAGGTGCACTCCTCTCGACACCTAGTCTGATAGGTCACCACCAAACTCTGGAGATGTGCTATCTCCTCCTGCATCCTGGCTAGATCACCACTACTGGACTCCCCATGGCTAGGGCCCTATCCACCGACCTATGCCTAAAGTGTAGCTATCACTATTGCTTGCCTCTCCATATCCACCTATGCACTCTACACCTATGCCTATAGTAAAGCTCGATCACTCTACAACTCTATAATCCTAGCATCATATGCTGCTAACTCTGTTGGCAAAACCTGATCTCTTGAGTCTCCCTCATCAAATCCCACTAGATCCTCGACATCTATCAGCTCCACCCTATCCACTGACACACATTGACGCACAACTCACTCACCTATGTCTACCTCCTCATCATCTGGAGACTCATCAAAACCCTCCTCATCTAGAGCACCCCTAGATACATCCACTGCCCTAGCAGTTGCATCCCCTCCTAGTGGTCCCTCCCCTCACCACTATCGCATGACCCACCATGCATCATACTCCTCTGTAGTACCCACATCATCTAAATTAGAAACTACCATCTCAGGATCTGACTCATCTCCCAAGTCCTCTACCATAAGCCATGCTAGAGTCCTCTCATCCCCATGATGATGGTAGACCATCGGCTCCTTGGGAAATCCCTGGTGTAGCCCAAACTATCATAGCACATGATCATAAGGGAAGTACTCTCACTCTGTCCCATGTCACCCTATCAACCATCTACCTCATCGAACTTGACGTAGATGTGTCTCAGCCTCCTCCTAGTCAGGACAATCCCTGTAGGGTCTCCACTCGATGTCCACTACCCTGAGCCATGCAAAAGCCTCTGCATAGTGCTCTACCTCCCCATAATATCATCGGCTATGCCCTGACTCCTATGACTTCTTCCATAGCTCCCCATAGCCAATCTCCCTATCTGGTAGCTCTGCTCGAGTGGTCCATGGTAGTCCCCATGGTCTCTCCACTACAATATGCTACCAAGCCCAAGACTATAGTAGGAAACTATAGCCCAAGCCCTTCCACCCATGAGAGTAGATCTCATATAGCTCATCATATAGCTATGCCAATAAAGTAGGACCCCAAGCCATAACTATGGGCTCCTCCTCTGTGCAATCCACTAGAGTAAAGACCAACTCTATTAGGTTCCATGGGAACCTAGCTCTTAAAGAATCGGGTAGCAACATGTTGTTGATCAAGGTCATCAAAAAAGTGTGCCTAATTCCAAGCACACCATCCTGGTACCATGTAGCCACTAGAATCCCTCCGTTGAGAAGATCAATCAATACATCCTCCTAGCAGGCTCTGAAGTACCTCCGCACTATGACCTCTCATCGCTCTATCGAAGAAGATACTATCGGGCACCCCTCTATCAGAATACATAGTATCTGATATATATCCTCTAGTGTCACTATCATCTCCCCCATATCTAAATGGAAAGTATTAGTACGAGGGTCCCATAGGTCTATCAAAGCAGTCAGATAGGCGCGGTCTCCCACCATAGGATCTAACCGCGTAACTTGCTTCAGATCGATGGCATCAAGCCAATGCCAGTATACAGTAGTAAAATGGTCTCTAGTGACCTGAAAGAGACTCGGTACCCTATACCGACTCCTAACTATCTGCTCATGCAAATTAGGGTGTCAAAAATGCCCTAAAAATGCAAAATTTTGCTATAAAAATACCTAAAAAACACCTAAAAAAGGGCCTTTTTGGCCTATTTTTTGGCCGTCCCACCCAGGGACGGCCCCTAATTTGGTAGCTATCCCACCCAGGGATGGCCACCAGTGACCATCCCTCACAGGGACGGTCCCCAAATAGGGGTAAAATAGGGTCAATTTGACCCTTAAAAATGCCCTAAAAACCCTAAAAAAATTAAAAAATAGGTATTTAACCCTAATTTTTTGCAAATAAAACATAATTAAAAGTTAAATTTTATGTATTTAAGTCCTCCTAGGGTTTATTAAATCATTGGTGTGGCTGTAGTCATGAAATTAGAGCAGAAATTGCAAAAACTTAATAAAATAGGGTAGAGAAAGCATGTAATTCATACCCGTTTCGCACTGGCTCCACCGCCTATCACGTTCGTTGGTTGGATCATGTTGTGGGTTGATATTTTTATAGAACTCCACTTTATAACTTCCTCTCCTACTCCTCTCCTCTCCAAATCCTCCAAGTAGAATGCATAAATGAGCTCATATGGCCCATTTTGGCCTTTTATAGCTCTAAAAGAAGTCGACCGCCCCTGGGTGGGATGAGCACACTTTTGGCTGGATGTCCCACCCTATTATGGTCATAAAGGCTGTCCTCATCCCCCCTAGGATGGTCACAAGAAAATTGCACTTAAAAACATCAAAAATATCAAAAAATGGGCCAAAAACCCACCAAAAACAAGGTAGAATGGGCAAGAAAATTGGAGGGATCTAGACTGAACCTATAATAATTTTGGATGCATCATAAGACTCTATTTTAGTCCCCAAGAAGGCCTCCATGGCTGGACCACTCCACAGGAATGAGATATTTGGCCTTTTGCTTCCAAAACTATTCATCAAAATAGTTGAAAATCACCTCCAAACAGGTATTTAGTACCATGGGCAAAATAAAGAGTTACCCCAATTAAGTCATATGTGTCAAGTGACTCATCACTTTAGCATTTTTCATGCCCTCATTGACTCATCTCTTGAGGGGGTAGTCATCATAATGAATTCAAAAATTGAATCAACATTAAAACACTCAGAAGTGTAAATTCCATGCATTCAAAAGAATCTTGGCTAAAGATAAATTTTCAAGCCCATGCTGGGGCAAAGAATCAGCATAAGAAGTAAATTAAATAGGCTTGACCTCCTTGAAACCTTAGGAATTGACCCATGTAAAGGTTTACAAGGATACAAGGCACCAAGACCTAGTATACCCTAAGCCCCATAAGACTGTCATTACAACACAACTAAAAGGTATACCTAAAATCGATCCTTCGACTATGTCAATAGAAAGGATTCTAAGAATGTATGCTTTTCCACAATGGAGGCATCCAAAGTTGATTAGGTTAATGAAAAACCTTGATCATTCGATGATTTAGTGATCTATTTTTGCTCAATGCTTTGTTTCACATCGTGCATCCCAAAAATGGGGCATCTGTAGACACCTAAATCACGTAAATCAGATAAGACTATCATTGCATTGCATATGCCCTCTTATCGACAACATATGGCCCTATTGGGCACCCCTCTAGGCTAGAAAAAGGCTTCCAAAAGGCTCCAAAACTCATTTTGGAGGGTTCCTAGCAGTGGAATTTTGGGGCTCCTACTGGTGACCGTCCCACCCAGGGACGGTCATAGTTGGTGACCGTCCCACCCAGGGATGACCATCCACAACCGTCCCTGGGTGGGATGGCCCCTAACTGGACCCTTGAAAAATTCAAAGGATGTGCTAAATGGCAATCAAAGACTACCATTAGCGTGTCCAATCACCCCAAATTGATTGGGGACCTGCTAATGGATAGTGAGGCAGTATATTGGGAGCACCCAAAGGGGCAACCTTCTCCCAATCACCCCATGACACGATTAGGACACGTGGCATCACCTGCCTCACATGGAAAAGATGCCATTTTTCCCTAGATGCCCTCTTGGGCTATAAAAAGAGCTCCAAACTCCCAATTTCAGAGAGGAGAATTTGGAGAATAATGCCATGAAGTGCTGCCCAAATTGAACCCCACCTTTTGTAAACCAAAACCCTCCTTTCCTTGGCCTTGAAACCCTCTTCACTTAGAAGGCGATTTTAGGGGAAATAGGCTCGAACCATCAAACCCAAACTGGCCAAATTGAAGAATTATTTGGCCCCATATGTTGACAACACCCTTACCAAGTTTTGGACCAATTCCCATAGCCATAGGTGACAAAACTAAGTTAGTTTTGTAACCGTCCCACCTGGGGACGATCAGCATTCTGTGCATGGCACACCTAGGGATGGCCACAAAATAGGTTGGAATTTCAGAGAAATTCCTCCATAGACCCCTTAGGAATGTCTAGAGGGACCTCTGGTCCAAATTTGAGGCAATTTGGAGGAGTTTTGATGCAGGATTTGTGATCCCCAATGTTGCAGGTTTATCTGGCTCACCCAGGAATGGTCACCATTTTTGCATAGTTTCACCTTAGATATTGCTTCCAAATTTGTTTATTTGTATTTATATTATTTTATAATATGTTTATGCTTAATGTAGATTAGTTTTCATGCATGTAGATCACCTTTTATTGTTGTAGAATATGCTCTCCTTTCATGGTTTTATGGGTTTCTTCTATAACATAGGTGCTACTAATCCCCTTTCAATCCCTTGTCTTTAGGAACAGGAATTCTAGGCAAGAGGAGGAGCTAAGGAGGCATAATATTATCATCCCAACAATAGCTCTCGAGTGTGGGAAGCAGGAATTCACAAAACCATTATTTATCGCCTTAAAGGCCTCCTCCCAAGGGACTAGATCCCTTGAGGATTTGTAATGAAATGTATCAAATTTGTGAAGCCCTCAAGGGGACATCTTGTAATCTGGTTTTTAAGCTATAAATGAATGAATAGATAGATAATTTGATTATCTTTATTGTCTATGTTGTCTCATTTCAGTATATTACATGCTTATGCCATATTTCCCTTTTAATGCTTTATAATTGATATACATTGCTAGTAAATGCCCTTAAGGCGATATCATGAATTTCACTTCTTCAAAATATCAAGCCTTGCCAGACTGAACACTTATCTGTATTCTTGGTGCTTTTAGCAACATAAAATATTTAAAATGATGTGGCATGGTGGTTATAGGGTTGGATAGTGTGGATAATTGTGGTGGCTACCAATTACACCATGTTTATAAAAAAAGGCACCATAAACAAAAGATATAGATTATATATATCTTGATCCAAACTAGATTCTTGCAATATCCAACATATAAAGTGTGTCAATGAGCATATATTTCATTATAGTAGTTAGACATCACACTATAACATTTTATGGAAGTGATGTGTCAACAAGCATGCCCACCACTATAAGTAGAAAAAACATTCCCCTAGTATTTGACAAGTATGATGTATCAAAAAGCACACTCATTATTACAATGGGGGTAGATAGAATTGATACCACTAATAAGTAATGTAGGTGATTTGTACATTAACCCCAAAACACCTTGGATTATCCAATAAGTATGATGTATCAATAATCATGCATACCACTAATGGGAATACCAACCCATTGTACCACTTGACTAACATGATGTGTCAACAAGCATATTGACCACTATAGTGGTAAAAAGAGTTATAATATAATATCCAACAAGTATGCTTGTAACTACCATGATAAAAATCAACTATAAAAAAATATCTAATCAACATGATATATCAAAAAGCATGTCTTTTGGGGCAAAAACACTGGTTAAATTCTATGTTGATGTCACAACCCTTTCACTTAATTATCAACCCAAGGATGCTCGTAAACTTGTGATGGACCAGATAGAGATTGCCTACAATACCTCTGAGATGAATCCACTAAAATATATAGTTTGGGGGGTGTTTTTGTATAGCATTTATTTCAATCCAAACCACTTAATATTTAGAAAATAAATTGCAGGTTATAAAATCACACCACACTTGCAAAAATTAAAGAAAGCAGTAAATAATTCAAATTGCTAAAAACAATAAAATGCAGGAATATAGAATAAATAAAACTGAATGAAATTATAGAAATGTAAATAATATGGAAGGAATACTAGCAAGGAGTGGGCCCAAGCTCCAGTAGATTATGCTCAGTTAAATACATACACCAAACTTAGTTAAGAGAACTTTGAATGAATTTTATTGCATAAATAGAATTACATTACAGTTTGGTTCTTCTGCTAATTTTCTCCTCTCCTAGAGATGTCATGTGCGTTCATATATATTGCATAGGTTTATCTATTGCAATATTTATATTTTTATTACAATAATAAATATCTACCAAAAAGAGCACACTAAATTAGGAATATTTGGTGTATTCAAAACAAATTATGTTTGCTGCATCATTTGTCTATGGTCTTGTTAAATCAAATAGATTTCAGTCTTATCTCATTGTCATCACTCACGTTCTACCTTTAAAATTTTTTACTTTATTTCATATAAAAACAAAGCAGCTGACATGTTTATTGGTTAACAGGAATTAGGAACCATCAGGTTGGTATTTAGGTGCTTCATCCTGCTTACGTGGAGTCAACCATATTTGACTTAATCAACAAAAATAATGTGTCTTTCCATAATAATATGGAAGTAAGGTGCCTTCCCATCGAAGATGGGAGTAATGCGCATTGCCATCGAAATACTGGAGTAAGACATCTTGCCATTGGAAGATGGGAGTAAGGCACCTTACCATCAGAATATGGGAGTAAAGCACCTTCTCATCAAAATATGTGAGTAAGGTGCTCTTCTCTTTTGTAGATGAACTCCTTCCTTAGTATTCATTGAACTTATTTTAAAACCAGATAATGTCAAGTCCAAGTGGTACCTTGATGTAGTTATGTAGAAAACAACTAAAATGATCAAATCTACACACAAAGCACACTTTTCACATAATTTAGGCAATATACATAATTTACTATTAAATACATATAAAAATTCATAAAAATTACAAAATATGATATAATAATTCCGCATAAAATATTAGGAATAGATGCAAAAATATGAGAAATCCACCTAGGATACAAGTACATGGGAGTTAGGCACCTTTCTAATGGGATTCAGGTGCCTTCCTCCAAATACATGGGAGTTAGATGCCTTCCTCTAGATACATGGGATTTAGGCACCTTCCTTATGGTAGTTAGGCCCCTTACTCTAGATACACGAGAGTTAGGCACCTTCCAAATGGGATTTAGGCACGTAACCTCGACATATGTATCGAATATCAATATCATCTTGCTTGATTATAGGCATCTATCTCTAGTGGATGGGAGACAGGTTCCACTCTATCACTTTAAAAAACTCTCGAGTCAGGCACCTTTATGGGAATTAGGTGCCCTTATTCATTTATAGGACTTTTCAATGGGAGTTAGGTGCCCTTGAAATACTTGAGAGTTAGGAGCCTCCCTATAGCTAAAAATTCAACATCTTCTGGTGTGTTCTACAGTCAATGCTTTCCAATTGATCAGGTCTTTTACCACTTCCTCCTTCATGAGCTCCATCAATAGTTTCTTTTCCAAACATGTAGATGGAAATTTTTCTTCTTACAAATATTTTACACCCGTGTATGTATCCGACTTGTGAATATCCCCTCCATATGAGAACAATCAAGCTTCTACTCCTAGAAAACTGGAATTATGCAGGTTCATGGATCTTGTGCCTGTTAGGCCTAGGTTTTTTAGGTTGCCTAAAACATGCATTCAAGGCATCATACTTACAAAAGAAAAAAAAAACAAAAAAGTAGTAAGATGCAAGTTAGTGGAGTATGTGCATGATAGACCTAGGTTTCCTAGGATACCTACAAATTGCAATCATAGCACTGTACTCACAAAATAGAAACACAAGCAAATAAATAAAAATAAAAGAATAAATTATTTTTGGGTGGACATTCCTATCCACCAACTGCTGAAAATTTAAAAAAAATGATCATATGGGGGTCTCCCCCATGCCTATATTGGACTCCAACATAAGATTTTTAGATATGTGGTAAGATTGTAGCCTATGATAATTAACTGTTAGTATGGTGTTCCTGCCATAAATATTTATGATGCGTAAAGCACCATTATTGATCAAATAAATCACTTTGTATGGCCCCATACATCATTGCATCAACTTACCTTTTTGCTCTTGAAATCAGGAATCATACAACAATGCCCACTCTCCTACTTTGAACTACTTCAACCTAATATGGTGGTCATGCCATTGTGTTCTTTATCTTTAGATGACCTTTGTTCTATGTAGAGAATCTAATCGGTGTTCATCCAATGATTTGGTTTCTAAATCCTCTCTTTTTGTGCATCATCCATACTTAGTTTCAACTCTATCATAGTATTGAGGGTTCTAATTTTAAACTTAATGGGCATCATTGCATTCTTTCCATACACCAATTGGAAATGTGTGAATCTAGTATTTGTTTTCCATGCAGTACTATAGGCCCATACTATCTCTGGAAACCTCATAGCCCAATATTTTCTATGCTACTATATAGTTTTGTGAGGATATTATCCAACTCTCTGTTGGTAACCTCTACCTATCCATTTGCTTGAGGATGATAAGGGGTAGTCTTGTTATACCTAATTTTGTATTATTACATGATTTCCTGAATCAAACTTGAGGTGAATTGGGGACCCTGATTAGTGGTGATCTCTATGGGTACTCCAAACCTTGTGAAGGTGTGTGAAAACAAGAAGTCTACTACAAATTTATCCTTGGAATCCCGGAATCCCTCAGTGTCTACACTTCAACCCACTTAGTTACATAATCAGTACAAACCAAAATATACCTTTTTCCTATTGACTATGGGTTGATTGGCCCTACAAAATCCATCCCCCATTTATCAAATGGTTCAATGTGAATGTGTGGTTGGAGGGGCATCTCATATCTGAAGGTTGGTATGCCCATCCTTTGGCATTGATCACACTAGTTTGCATATTTGGCTGCATCCTTGAATAGCGAGGGCTAGTAATATTTGATCTGCAATATCTTAAACATAGTCTTTTTCTTACAAAGTGGCCACTACAAGGTCCATCATGACATGCTTTAAGGATTTTTGAAAACTCATGCTCAGAAACACACCTCATAATTTTATTAGGCCCCATTTTGAATAGATAGCCATCAATCCATGATAAGGTTGCACTCTTTTCTATTAATGTCTACTTTTCACGAGGTGAGAGTGTAGGGGACACTCTATCAGTGGCTATGTAATTAGCCATATCTTCATACCATGGTGTTTGTTCACTCAGAGAGAAAATATGTTCATCTGGGAATTGGTCTTTCGTAGATGAATGGTCATAAGGTATCAACCTTGACATAAATTTTACAGCTACATTATCCTTACCTGGTTTTTCAATGATGGTAACATCAAATTATTGTAGAATCAGAAGCCACCTGATTATTCTATCATTAATTGTAGGCTTGTTCATTAGATATCTAATTACTGGATGGTTAGTGTGTACAAATACCTTGTACCATGTAATGTAGTGGTAGAATTTTTTATGGTATGAATAACTACAAGGAATTCCTTCTTAGTGATAGTGTAGTTGAACTCAGCCCCAGTGAGATGCTTGTTGACATAATAGATGGTGTACAACTCCTTGTCATTCTTCTATCCCAAAATTGCCCCTATAACACTGTTAGATGCATAAAAAATTATATGTAAGGGGATGGCTCAATTTGGGCCTCATAGTACTAGAGTAGTGATCAGCTTCTCCTTTAGAATTTGGAAGGCTTGTTCACACTCCTTTATCCATACAAACTCTATATTTTGGATAGCAAAGTGTGCAGCAGTCTAGAAATTTTGCTAAAATATACTAT
Organism: Wollemia nobilis; assembly: GCA_028583015.1. Classification (NCBI taxonomy): domain Eukaryota; kingdom Viridiplantae; phylum Streptophyta; class Pinopsida; order Araucariales; family Araucariaceae; genus Wollemia; species Wollemia nobilis. The sequence goes on along the minus strand of JAQPPZ010001190.1, from coordinate 1,558,266 downwards.
GAATCTCCTATAATACCTAGTAGATCCATGAAATCTCCTGACATCTCTCTGTGTTGTAGGACTGGTAAGATATTTAATAACTTCAATTATTTTTTTATGCACCCTTATCCCATTTGTAGAGAGGTGGTGCCCCAAAATGATCCCTTCTTGCATCATCATGAAGCACTTATCATTTCTCAGGGACAGGATGGTCTCTTCACACCACTAGAGTACATGTTCCAGGTTGGTCATAGCTTTCTCAAATATTTCACCATAAATAGTGAAGTCGTCCATGTACATCTACATTGCTTCTCCCATCATAATAGAAAAATACTCAACACTGCCCTCTGAAAAGTGGCTGGTACGTTACACAGACCAAAGGGCAATATTTTGTAAGCAAATATACCCCATGGAAAAGTGAATGTTGTCTTGTCCTGATATTCTTCTCTAATATGGACCTTTTCATATCCACTGAATCCATACAAAAAGGAGAATTACTTCCTCACTACCAGTTTATCAAGAACATGGTCAAAAAAAGGCTGTGGGAAGTGATCCTTTTTAGTTGCTTTGTTCACTAATTTATAGTTAACGTAGATCTACCACTTAAAATTATTTTTGGGCACCACCACTAGAGGTGACACCCACTCATTTTCAGATATGGGGTAAATAAATCTAGTTGATAGGAGTTTCTAAAACTCTACCTTGACTATCTTCTTCATGGTAGGGTTCATTCTTCATTGTGGTTGCCTAATCAGACTTACCTGTTCTTCTAAGTAAATGCAATGGGTATAAGTCTCCAGAGTGATTCCTCTCATATCTAAATAATACTAGGTAAAAACATATTTATGCCTGGTCAATATCTCCTTTAATGATGTTAGTTGAGTTGGTGTCAACATACTGTTGACGTTCAATATTATTCCAGGCTCAATTAAATTTGTTTGACATGGTGGTATTGGCTGCCTACCAGTGGTGACTCTAGAGAGATGTGGTAGGATTCTTCATGGAAGAAATTTTTGATAATTCTATCCTCGTCAACCTCATTTTCTAACTCCATCAATGCCATTATAAGCTGCACCATTGATAATGTTCCATCATCTTGATTTTCCCAAATAAGTTCTCCCAATGTGTCAACAGACTATGCAAGTGGAGATATTGTTATATTTTTAATGTTCTTACCATATAAAATAGTCATCTATCCATTTTGGTAGCTTATATATGCATCTGATGTTGCCAACCAAGGCCTTCCTAGGATGAGTGGATAGCTCCCTAGTCTAGACTTGGACTGTAGTACCAATAAATTCTACTGGGTATTCCCATGCATCCACCGTCACAATGATATCTTCCAACATTATTTATGGTGATACAATTAATCTATCATCCAACTACAAAATAGTCTTGGTAGGCTTTAGTCATATGATCCTAATCTTATGTATGGTCTACTTCGATATAAAGTTGATGGTTGCTTCCAAGTCCACTAAAGTGTTGGTCAATGAATGGCCACCAATATTCATAGTCAAGACCAGGCTGCCTATGTCTACATATTTGGGGTGGCAGATATTTCCAAGCATCAAATCAACTAGTTTCCCTACCATATTTATCATCCAAGTTGGCTTACAGCCTAACCTTCTTAGACATAGCTCCTTGATAGCCTTAGTGTATATTGGGACATATCTTATAGCTTATAATAAAGGGATTGTAACTATCAATTTTTTTAAACTTGAGAGGATATCAAACTCTGGTTGTATTGGCTTTCTTTGCTCCTATAACCTTTTGGGAAAAGGAGCTTCTTCTTTAGTCTTATCAATAGCTGTTTCTTCATAAAATTCTTAAACCAAAGGTGATTATCCTACAGTAATATGTACATCCTCCTCCTCTTCTATCAAAGGAGGAGCCTCTACTCCTAATTGTCTACCTAATCTCAATTGTACATGATTGTAATTCCTAATATTATACATAGGAAACACCTCACTTTCCAATTGATATGCTTTTTGGTTTATCTTATTGTTGGGATTGATTGTGGGCTATTATAGGAGTTGTGTAGGCCTCACTACAGGGGAAGCTAGTAAGATTTTTTGTAGTGGAGCATGTACTAAATTTGGTGGAGTTGCATTCCATGGGTTGTAGTTTCTCCATTGCTATCTTGGTTGCTAATATGGCATCCATGGATATTAATTTGAGAATGATGCTCCCTATTAGGCATTTATACAGGGTTATTGTCCCCACCATACCATATTGGGTGGTTGGGCCTACCCTTATGGCATGTAATTTCCCCCTCCATAGGGTGACATTCCTGCTAGTATATTCCCCATAGGGGTCTACTACCAATTTCTCTGATTTCCCATGAAGTATGCTTCTAAAACTTTAGGATCCTTTTTGATATTTGGTAGCTATGGGCACAATATGGTCTTGTGATTATTTTGAAAAATAGTGCATACCCTGATCTTGTCTTCAGGATACACATTCCTTGTATGCTTTTCTCTACATTTTGAACAAAAATAGGCTAGTACGACACTGTAGACACCTAAAATGCATCATGTCGATGGCGACTACTCATATGGACATGCTACAAGACCATATGGAAGATCTTGGATAGACTCCAAGATAGAGTAGTGGTTCTAACCACTCAATTTGGGCTCCTTGGCCTAATCAGTCTGAACCGTAGCCTAGACCTGCGGTCTACAGTCTGAACCACGGTTGACACCTACGGTTTACAGTCTGGACCATAGCTGTAACCTATGGTCTTAACTGAAGTTTAGTTGGCCTTCATCCGAGCCAAATCAGTTTGAATGGCCATTTTTTCTAGAAGAAGGTGGTTAAAGGATGGAAGCTTCCAATCCAACTATCCTAACCACCCCTTCTTGATCTTGGCTTCTCCATGAAGCCACCCCTAGCCCTTGGGTAATCCTATAAGTACCCCTCAAAAATAGGGCAAAATAGAGAGATGAGATAGCACACTTGAGCAACGAAGCCCTATCAAATTGTACACTCACTTGAGAGTACTGAGAGAGATTTGTTGCCAACCCCTTTGCTAATTCGTCAACCATCATGAAAATTGTGCCATGGATGCCCTAAGGATCTAGAGAGCCAAGAAATGCTAATTCAGGAAAATGGAGGCCCAATTCAACGATTCAACCGCCAAACCTGTCAGAGGACACCGAAGGTGACCCTTGAACATCAATTGGACAAGGAGGTCAAGCCCACAACCCTTGAATTTGGAGGGCAAACCACTTGGTTGCTCATCGTGGCTTTCAACCATGGTTTACAGTGCAGACCGCTAATCAGAGCTACGGTTTGCAACAGAGGTGACTTCTCCTTACTGTTTCACTTCCAGTATGCTTAATTAGATTACATTTAGCATTTTAATGGTTTAGTTAGGAATTTAGAGACTTCTGACCAACATAATTAGTGTTTTTACTAACTTGTTTTCATTATGGTAGTTTAGACATTAATGGCTTCTTTTCATGTTATAATGCTTCATTTCAAGTAATTGATGCCATAGATTGATAGTTGTATTTCTTGTTCATATATTTCCATCAATATTGATAGGATTTGCACATGTTTAGCATAGTTTATGCATTTTATTGAATTCATGTCATTATGCTATTTTCATGCTATTTGTCTTTAAAGGGCCTCATCATGAGAGGCTTCCTATGCTTTTGACATTCTTGTGTTGTTTCTTGATCATAGGAAATAGGTTTTAAAGGAGCTACAATCATTCAATTCCTTCCTCAACATGAAGAAGAGGGTCTACTCCACCCTAGAGCAGTTTGTGTCATCTCGAAGGGCACTTTGAAATCACACCTACCCTTGAGAGGGAAACAAAACACCTCCTATTGTAACAATTGTATCAAGATGATTATCCCTAAGAGGGATGTACTTGTAATTTGAGCTTGGCATTGAAATATAATGGAATAAAGCATCTTTTATTGATCATTTCATTGTCAATTTCTTGTTCTTGTATGCATCTTGTATTTTGTTTATCAATTCTTGCAATAGGATACATTAGGTGTGAGCCTTTTTGGTGGTTACAGAAGGCGATCACGATGGCACCCCATAAAAATAGACATCTGACTGTGTTTCTTATGCTTTTGGAATTGCAGGTATAGACCACAACTATCAGCTATGGGCCAACAATTGAACCATAGGTTCAACACGTGGTTTACAGTATGAACCATAGACCAGACCTACGGTTTACACCTAACACAAACAACAAAAAGTAGAGTGCAGATCAACTCAGGACCTGAGGTAGGCCCTATTTTCCACTCTCTGTTCTTTTTTTACTCTTTGTGTTTTTATAGAATGCATAAAAGTGAATGAAATTAGGAAAAGCAAATTAAAAAAAAGGGAAATTAATCATGTCCTAGTTCATTTAGCATTTGCATTTGTAGAAAGGCGTTGCTAGGAACAACGGATCTCTGATTGCAATCCACCCTAGAATCCAGCGTGCTTGATAGAATTTGTGTGTTTGGTTTGCATGTTGAGGCCCAAGTAGTGGCCATTACCATCGTAATATGCATTGTCTAAAAGAGCATCTAGAATAGCTTGCATTTTCTAAATTTGAAATGTTCTTTCATTTGCATAGCATATAGAAAATGAGCATGAGTGCTATATGATGCATTTCTTTTATGTATATTAAAATGAACCACACACACCACTTGGCACTTAAACGCTAGTGAGTTGGGCTTGACATCCAACCACTAGTAGGGTTCAACGATGGTGGGCATCATTTCCATCCGTTGGCCCAAATCCTATGTACCCTTTGTTATTAGACCAATATCGGATCCAAGAACCTTTCGTACCCTAGAAAATTTGCATGTATTCTCTTTGGAGGGTATAACATTGACTAGGGGAAAACGGGTGAGGATCTGGGAGGACCTATGCTCCTTGACCATGTGTGGGCTTCATTACCACACATTATAGGTTGGATTACGTGACTTGGAGTTCATATCCAAGTTGTCGAGCTACGAGTATACAGGTGAAAGCCAATTTAACTGAGAATATCATCCAATGCTTTTCAAAACATGATAAGGAGTTCTATACTGATACAAAAAATCATTGAAACAACATCAAACAGTTTAGGGCTCACTTTTAAAAATTAATACGAGATAAACACTATTGTATACCTTGTTTGTGTAATAAAGAATAAATTTAGACACTAGGTACACTATGGTGGAGACACGGGGTGGTCGACAAAGGCATAAGCCTAAAGCCAATGACCAAGCCCCAACTGATTCACATTAGCAGCACATGTCGAGTCCTCACCCATGTGCGCTTCCTGAACATCGTTCGACAAGCATTAGAGGAGATAACTCGACACGAGGGGAACTTACTGAGCATACCCCTACTAGAGGAGTTTTTGTGCATTCTTCTAGGCATAGGATAGATCAAGGAGCCTCTCAACATGAGGGTGTTCCACTCGGAAGCCATTAATGATACCGCATTGCATGCGCGTCTATAGAGATCATCTAAAGAGTACATTATACAGGGGTCTAAGCTAGTACCCCTATGACATAGGTCTACAAGAGGATCCATGGCTCCACCTTTGGAGTACAGATGGGATCGAGATCCACCCATTCAGGGGCATTCAGATAGGGCTACCACTGAGCATAGGCCTATGTAGACTCCCACATGTAAAGAACATAGAAATATCACCATTGACATGGCTAAGGTGGGAGCCAATGGCACACCACCACATGAGCGATGGAGATCCAAACAGTTGGATGGCTTGGGTAGCATCCTCGAGCAGCTAGGCTATAAGCCTTTAGCTCCGCCCACTCGTGCCCCGAGTGAGCATAGTAGGGGTTCTATAAGAACTACTAGAGAACATGGAGAGGCTTCTAAGCACCCTCATGTGATCCATCCACCATCCATGCATGGTGGCACAGAGCATAGAGTTTAGTAGGATGCCAATGTCATCTTTATAGACAAAGGCAAAAGCATCACAGATCAGTCAGATGGGTACAGAACCCATAAGGTCGCTCACATAGAGCATACATACCAGAGGTCTATCATGGCCAATGACCTTGATAGATTGCATAGGCTGGTATCTGAGCAGCGGTGACAGCTTCTCCAAGATCAATTGGAGGATGCTCGCTTGGAAATATAGTGCATTGAAGATGAGAATATTCAATCACAGAGGCTCATTCGACAGAGACTATATGAGTAGTGCATGCACGAAGAATGCATCCTTACCCAAAAGGAGCACATAGAGCAAGAAGATAGGCTAGCTAGGGCTGGCCTATATACTCATGTAGAGAGTAGAGAGTGCATCCAGAGAAAGGCTTTCTCACAAGTCGATGTGCACTAGGAGCGTAGAGATGCTCATACTCATATTAGTGCCCTACCAAGAGAACGACCACCACCATTCGACCATGAGAGGCAACAACAACATGAGGAAATTGAGGGAGATGGAACTGAGCAAGAGTATCCTAAAAACTCCCAAGCAGAGGAGGAGGAAGAGCAACATCCTCCACCATGATTGAGGAAGAATGTACCTCCTAGACCACCACCACGACAACTTAGGGAGGAGGACTTTCTATCTTCAGAGGCCTACAAAGCCCTAGCGGCTAAAGTGAAGGTGATCGAGAGGTAAGGCATGGTTGTTCAAAATCTGACCTTAAGAAATATTCACAACGAGCCTCTAGACCCCTCGATACTTGCTCCTGCCTATCCTAAGCATTTTGTTATGCCCAGGCTAGACAAGTTTAAAGGTGATGAAGATGCACAGGAGCACGTCACGGGCTTTTTGGATGTTTGTTTCCAAATAGCTAGCAATAATGCCTTACTTCTACACATGTTTGTCATGATGCTCTTAGGCCCAACCTGAGAGTGGTTCAACTAGAAGAAGAGGCATAGTATTACCAGTTTTGAGCAACTAGCAGATGCTTTCCTTGAACGCTTTTCTTTTGGCATCAAGAAATAGGTAAACCTTTTCGATTTGGCTGTGCTAGCTCAATGCGATGATGAGCCAATTGAACAATATAGAAATATATGGAGGAGGTTAATGGTGAAGCTACCATTCCCTATTCCTACCATGGAATTAACCTGAATGTTCACTAAGAGTTGTGCCAAGCACATCTCGCTATTGTTGTAGTTGTAGCAATATTCAACATTCGAGGAGGCTTTGGTGCAAGCCAAGGTGATTGAAGACATCAAGTTGCAGGAAGGCAACTTGAAGCTTAAGAGTAGGAAAGAGGGGCCAAATAAGAGCTCCACAAAGCATAAGGGCAAGTAGGCCCACGTCAACCAAGTGGTGTTGAACCTCCAGAGAGAGGATAAAGGGTAGCAAAAGCAAAATTATTAGGCCCAACCTCCTCCTGCATAGTACGAAAAGTGCAACAATAACTATAAGGGCAAGAACAAAGAACAATGCCCACCTCACCAATTCATGCCTTTGACAAAATTGCTAACATCGATATTCCACCAATTGTGCAAGGCCAAGGCAATAAGATTACCCAAAATCAATATGGTCGATCCAAATCAACCCAAGGCAAAGGGGTACCAGGATGACTTGTTTTGCATCTTTCACCGAGCGAAGGGTCATGACATCGAAGTATGTTGGTCCTTCAAGCATATCATGCAAAACATGATTGAGAAAGGAGAGCTTGTAGTTCCAAGTAATCCACTAGCGCCTGACAACTAGAACATGGGGATTTACAAGAATCCACTTCCAAACCATGAGGCACCATGCAACAATGTTGGTCACATCAACCAGGTGCACGTCGAACCACCTACTCAGGGGTTCATTGGTATGGTTAATGTTGTCATAAGGCATGGGAGGTATGAGCAGCTGAATCAACCATGTGCTCCCATAAGAATACAAGCCATATCAAATCAACAACCGACATAGAATATTCCAAGCCCACCAATGAGACCAGTGGTGACCATACGGAGCAAGCTAGTCCAAAACCTGTAGATAGCTCCTACGAAGCTGTCCATATATGAATTGATACAATAGTCCCCTAGGCATAAGGAGAATCTTATGGACATTTTGAGGTCTATTGAAGTACAATCCTAGGATGCTCAAGCATTCACAAATTTCATGGGACATGTACAACAGTGCCAGGAACCAACGATCCAATTTTATGATCATGAGATCAGGATGGTTCCCACTGAGATGGCTGACCCATCATTGCATATAATTGCATGTGTCAACCACATGCCATTTAAAAGGGTCTTGGTTGACATTGGTTCATCGATCAACATCATAACGACCAAGGCTTTGAGTCCCTTGAAGCTGCCAAAATCACACATCGTGCCAACTGCATTCACGTTGAGAGCGTTTAATGACGCGTTATGTTCGATGGTTGGTACGATTGTCCTACCCATCCAAGTAGGCCTAAAGACCATCTCTATGATGTGTCATGTGATAGAAGGAGCCATGCAATACAACATCCTGCTAGGGAGGCCCTAGATTCATGAGATGCATTGCGTTCCCTCGATATTACATCAATGTGTGAAGTACATTCATGAGGGACAAGTTCATGTGGTACCATCAGACGAAGAACCATTCAAATTTGTGAACATGGTAGATCTGCCAGGGGGTTTCATACTCCCATCAATGCACCTGGACATCTAGCCAACATCGCCAGCTAAGATTCCAAAAAGAAAGAAAAGGGTAGATGCTCAACCATCGATATCTATGTCACATAGATCTGAGCATACTACTGCTACTTCCTTAAGACCAACTACATACGATGCTTCAGGATGAGAGGAAGTAAAAGGTAAAAATGGGCAAGAGAGAAGAAAAGCATATGCCCGAGCCAGTCATCGAGGAGGCTCCCACCCCTATGGAAGTGGAGGAAGCCCAAGACATAGTCCGAGGAGGTACCTCAGCTTGCCTCACTTGCATCATCAGTAGGGTCATCCGCACCATGGGTGACTGTTCATCTAGCCACTGTAGGGCTTGGAGAGTACATTGTGCAAAATGTTACCTTCGGACCAATTCTAGAGATAGCACAAGAGATGGGTCGCACCCACACTCACTGGTTTTCAGTTGGATTCGTGGTTCCATTGGGAGAACCACCCAACCAGACAAACTTCGTCTATGCGGGGCTAGATCAGCTTCCCATGCATACACCCATGGACGAAGATGATGATGAACCATTCACGGTGAATGTTCGTTATCTATCAAACCCTGACTATGCCAGACATATTTTTGAGTTATATCATTGGCATGGGTATGGCCTTGGTCTCTTCGAACAAGGACGTAGGACTCTCTCAAGCCACGTTATCGTTAGCAACTGATAGGTTCAGCCTAGGATTACAGATACAAGGACAAGATGACTTGCTCGTAGCATCCTTAGATCGCTTGTACCTTAGCTTGGGGGATGACGTGGATTTTAACCCATATCATCCTAATCCATCCATATTCTAGAGGACTTACCCAATGGTATCTATCATCACCATCGAGCCACTTGAAGTAAATCATGAAGAGCTCCTAGAGTGGAACCCTAGAGACAACCTGGGTCACCAAATCCGTAATGCTACCAATGACACAGGTGTGCAGGGGCATAGCCCCACAATTTTGGGTGATCTCGAGTTAGGAGATCTATACAGTGATGATGGAGAGGAGTCCACCTCCGAGATGAGTGGACCGAGTTATGATGCTGATAGTGAATCCTCAAACAATGATCAATCTAAGGATGAAGCTGAGGTGACCTATCTAGGGTCTTTGCATGCGCATCACATACCACTTGCAGGGTCGGTACATGTTACCAAAGAGACTCTTCCCAACATTGATCACTTGGGGGAAGAAGTAGAGCTAGATTTCTTGGTAGTGTCACACTTACGGTATAATTATCCGGTTTATCCGGATAGTGATGATAGCAATCAAGAGGTCAGATTCATGGGGCCGCACCTGCCAAAGTGCCCCATAGGAGTAGGAGAGAATGATGGGTTTTGGTTGTCGGATAGTGATGAAGAAGATGAGTTAGAGAGGGCCTACCTTGGTCCTCCTTATTTGCATCACCATCATCAACCCATCGACATAGATGAGGTCTATCGTCAGTTACGTGTTGGTCCTCATCTGAGAGCAAGACGATTAAACCTGGAGCAAATTTATCGGTTGGTTAATCCTCTTCCATCGACCTACATGGAGCTTCATGAGCCAAATGATCCTATTTTGTAATTAGTGCATAGGGAGGATCCAATTGTCCGTAGTCCTCACAGAGAAGACCCCTTTGTGCCTGTGCCATTAGAGCCAGATCATGGGTATGAGGACTACATCGATTGTATAGAAGTTTGTCCATGTGGTTCTGGAGGCCAATACCATTCCATCAATATGGTCTCCATTGATTTGACCACTCCACTCCGTAATCCAGTAGATCCATCTAAACCATTGTATCTTAACAAAGATGCTATCGACTGGGATCGTGTTGATTCACCTATAGAGCCTAAATATTTCTTCCCTAACAAAGAAATGCTACAACCTTTCCATTTTGCACCAGGTTGTGCATACGATGTCTATCATGCCAAAAATGCTTCCAACATGGAACCTATCAACCTGGCTGATGACATCCATTTGATTCCTACGCCTCATCAGCTTGAGGAGGGATCACATATGTCAGTAGAGGAAACCTTTGAGGTGGATATCAGTAATGATCCCACCAATGCAAAGAAGGTTAAACTTGGAGAGAGTCTCACTCCAGATGAGCGGGCCACCCTCATCCCTCTACTAAAAGAGAGACCAAATCTATTTTCTTGGACGTACAAGGATATGCCAGGTCTAGACCCAAAATTGGTTACTCATAACCTTTCGCTAGATCTGACAAAGAAGTCGGTCAAGCAAAAGCTTAGAAAGATGCATCCGATAGTAGCCTTAATGGTGAAAGATGAGCTAAAAAAGTTGTTGGATGTAGAATTTGTGATTTCCATCGACTATCCAGAATGGGTGTCCAATATGGTACCCGTGGGAAAACCCGATGGAAGAATCCATATTTGCATGGATTTTAGAGACCTCAATAAGGCAACACCCAAAGATTCATTTTTGTTGCCTAATATCGATGCTCTTGTGGATGCAACTGCAGGTCACAAAATGCTCTCCTTAATGGATGGTTTTTCTGGTTATAATCAAATTTGGATTAAACCCAAAGACCAACACAAAACCATGTTTATAACACCATGGGGAACATTTTGCTACAAAGTTATGCCATTCGGCCTCAAAAATGCTGGTGCAACATACCAACAGGCCATGACATACATTTTTCATGACTATATGCATAAAATCCTAGAATATTACATGGATGACTTGTTAGCCAAGTCATTGCTACGTATTGAGCATGTGGAGGTCTTAAGGAAGGTCTTCGATCGCCTAATAGAGTATAATGTTAGGTTGAATCCTAAGAAGTGTGTATTTGGCATAACTTCTGGTAAGCTATTAGGATTCATCATCTCAAAGAGAGGCATCAAAGTTGACCCAATGAAGGTCAAGGCTATCTTAGAAATGCATCCTCCCTCCAATATTAAAGAATTAAGAAGCCTTCAGGGTAGAGTAGCATCGATAAAGTGATTCATCACTCAGTTATCGGATAAATGTCGACCCATGAATCGACTGCTACATAAGGGGGTCCCATTCAATTGGGATGAGGATTGTCAAGCAGCTTTCATTGAAATAAAGCAATACCTGGTGACACCACCAGTGCTAGCTCCACCAAGGCTAGATGTGCCTTTTCTACTATATATATCGGTGATCGACTTTGCATTAGGGACCATGTTAGCCCAAAAGAACATGTAAGATAAGGAGCAAGCCATATATTATATTAGCCAAACCTTGGTGAGTTACGAGCTAGGGTATGCATATGTGGAAAAACTATGTTTAGCAGTAGTGTTTGCTACAAAGAAATTGTGGCACTATATGTTGAGTCATACAACATATGTTATATCAAAACAAAACCCTTTACAATACATGATGAGTAAGACGTATCACAATACACGTACTATGAAGTGGATCATGCTATTGATAGAATTTGATCTGGAATTCATAAGCTAGAAGTCCATTAAGGGATAGGTCATAGCTGATCAATTAGCTGAGGCACCGCTATCAAATAGTAGGCCTCTAACCATAGAGCTTCTGGACGATGCAGTCTTCGTCATATCTGAAGCTCCCAAACCCGAAGAACCAGAGAACAATGTTGATATGACTCTGTTCTTCGATGGTTCGAAGTGCGAGCAAGGGGGTGGTGCCGAAATAGTGTTTTTCATACCGCAAGGAGCTCCAATGCCCTTGTCATTTAAATTAGATTTTTTGTGCACCAACAATAACACTGAGTACGAAGCCCTACTGCTAGGGCTCCACACAGCCATCGCCATGAATATTAAAATATTAAACATCTTTGGTGACTCCTTGCTCATAGTAAATCAAGTCAAGGGGCTCTTTCAGTGTCGATGTCCCATACTAAAATCCTATAAAGATCTTGTAATCACGTATTTAGCTAAATTGGAATGGTATGACATCAAGGCAATCCCTCATTCGTCAAACAGGTTTGCAGACACCATGGCATCTTTGGGATCCTTAATCCCTCAGAATCCATCTACTGATTTCACTACCATTCATGTTAAAATGCTCTCGCATCCCATAGTGGAGCGAGAAGCCTTTGACAATAAAATGTCAGTCAATATGATTAGCACAGAACCAAAAGCTGAATGGTTCTACAGAGCTGAAGACTTTTTGAAGAAGGCACCTTGGGGGTCATTAACCTCTCAGAGTCCGACGAGGAGTGGTACTACCATTCACCATAAGGTTGTTTTCCAGTCTGCATTTGCAAAAGTAAATACGCAGGGGGAGCAAGTCATCTTAGTAGTCAAAGCTGAGATTTATCAAAATTGGATGTCACAAATTAAAGACTTCCTGAAACTTAGTATGATCCCAGAGGGACTATCGCATGCCACAAGACACACATTTAAACAAAAAGTGACAAAATATGTCTTAATAGGATACATCTTGTATCGATGAAGTTACGATGGAGTTCTCCTTCGTTGCTTAGAGCCCCAAGAGGCATCATGGGCAATTTTACAAGCTCATGATGGTACGTGCGATGGCCATTTCAGTGGCATGGCCATCATCAAGCGCATCCTTTGAATGGGCTACTATTGGCCCACTATGGAGAAGGAGTGCAATGTGTATGTCAAGAAATGCATCAAATGTTAGCATCATGCTAATCTTATGCACTTGCCATCACAGGCCTTATAGCCCATTCAAGCGGCTTGGCCATTTTCTCAATGGGGACTAGATCTTATAGGTAATATCTCTCCCCCATCATCAGGTCGGCATACATTTATAATCATGGCTACTGAGTATTTCACAAAGTGGGTGGAAGCAATACCCTTAACAATGACAACTGGAGCTCGTATAGCAGAGTTTATACTAGAGCATATCATAAGTCATTTTGGGATTCCATCCAAAATAATATCGGATAATGGAACGTCATTCAAGAACAAAAATGTGAGAGCTTTGACATCTAAATATAGAATAAAACATAGTTTTATGACTCCATACTATCCGCAAGCAAACAGGTAGGCTGAAGCTTCAAATAAGACAGTGGTGGCCATCTTGAAAAATATGGTCCAAGAAAACCACAAGGACTGGCATATCCAGTTGCCCCTTGCATTATGGGCTTATAGGACTAGTATTCGGATGCCCACTGGGGCAACACCATTCTCACTAGTATATGGCATTGAGGCCATTATGCCCTTGGAATTGGAAATTCCAACGCTACGTGTCACATTGAAAGAGTTCATCGATGATGACACCATGCGACAAGCTCGACTAGATCAACTGACGCTACTTGAAAAACATCACGTGAATGATTTGGAGCATATTCGTATTTATCAGGAGCGACTAAAATGAGCTTATGATATCAAAGTCCACCAGAGAGAATTTGAAGTTGGGGATCTTTTCTTGAAAGAGAACCAACATAATTCTAATTTACAGCCAGATATGCGAGACAAATTCATGGCTAATTGGCTAGGACCCTACATCATATATGAAAATATTGGTCTAGGTACCTATCACCTAACATCACTAGGGGGTGTTGAAGAGCCTGAACCTCTCAACATCATCCATATTAAGGTGTTTTATTCTTGAGAGCATAGTAAAAGGCTCTGAGGGTTTGCTTAAAATCGCTCGGTCAATCCCAAAGGCTTTGAGGGTTGCTAAAAAATTCCTCGGTCATCCTAAAAGGCTCCAAACTCTTTCATGAGTAGTTTGGTCAATAAAAAGCTCCAAAGGCATCTGTAAGCCCTTTGTTCAGGGTTATCAATAAGGGGTTGACCCCAAAATCTATTTATAAATTGAAGGCAAATTGTCTTGGAATCCCAATGAAATATGTAGAAGTATACATGGCGAATTCCAATTATTTTTCTCCAAAAATTTTTAAATCGTGGCGAATTATAATTATTTTTCTTTAAAAAATTTTAAATCATGGTGAATTTTTTTGTGTTTGGGGCCATGAATATCGGTTTGCAAAATTAAAGGATTTAGGCCGACAAGAAAGGCTTTTAGCCTTTACAATTTATGACGATCGGTCTGAGACGTAAAATTTGATCGGTTGCAGGCATGTCGATCGGCTATAGACATGTCGATCAGTTGTAGAGATGTCGATCGACTATAGATATGTCAATCGATTGCAGCCATGTCGATTAGTTGCAGCCATGCCAATCGGTTGCAGCATATACCGATCAATTGTAGAGGTGCACTTTTGCAGGGAAACTTCTAGGAGGCATAACTTTTGCTCCAGAGCTCCGTTTTCAAATTTTGTTTTTTTAAACCACTTAGATTGACAAGATCTACTCAAAAAAACTAAGTGAAATCCTCAAAAAAACATCTAAAACTGATCGACATGTCTACAACCGATCGATTGCAGATATACCAGTTGGTTGCAGACATGTCGATCGATTTCAGATGTTTTTTTGAGGATTTCACTTATATTTTGGAGTAGATATCATCGAGATAGGTGGTTTAAAAAAAAAAAAAATGAAGCTTCGGAGCAAAATTTATGCCTCCTAGAAGTTTCCCTACAAAAGTGCACCTCTACAACCGATTGACATATGTCGATCAATTGCAGAGGTGCACTTTTGTAGGGAAACTTCTAGGAGGCATAACTTTTGCTCCGGAGCTTCGTTTTCATTTTTGTTTTTTAAAACCACCTAGCTCGATGAGATATACTCAAAAAACTAATTAAAATCCTCAAAAAATATTTGAAACTAATCGTCATGTCTACAACCAATCGATTGCAGACATGTCAGTCGGTTGCAAAAATATCTATCAATTTTAGATGTTTTTTTGAGGATTTAACTTATATTTTTGAGTAGATCTTGTCGAGCTAGGTGTTTTAAAAAAAAATTGGAGATCCGGAGAAAAATTTATGCCTCCTAGAAGTTTCCCTACAAAAGTGCACCTCTACAAACGATCGGCATATCTTGCCGAGCTAGGTGGTTTTAAAAAAAAATATTGAAAACAAAGCTCTGGAGAAAAAGTTATGCCTCCTAGAAGTTTCCCTGCAAAATATGTCGATTGGTTGCAGAGGTGCACTTTTGTAGGGAAACTTCAAGGAGGCATATATTTTGCTCCGGAGCTTCGTTTTCATTTTTTTTTAAAACCACCTAGCTCGACAAGATCTACTCAAAAAACTAAGTGAAATCCTTAAAAAAATATCTGAAACTGATCGACATGTCTGCAATCGATCGGTTGTAGATGTGTTAGTCGATTGCAAACATGTCGATCGGTTTCAAATATTTTTTTGAGGATTTCACTTATATTTTTGAGTAGATCTGATCGAGCTAGATGGTTTTAAAAAAAATATTGAAAAAAAATATTTGGAGCAAAATTTATGCCTTGTAGAATTTTCCCTACAAAAGTGCACCTCTACAACCGATCGACATATGCCGATCGGTTGCAGAGGTGCACTTTTGTAGGGAAACTTCTAGGAGGCATAACTTTTGCTCTGCAACTGATCGACTTATATCGACAAACACGTCTCTGCAACTGATCGGCTTATGTTGATAGAAATGTCCCTGCAATCGATTGATGAATGCTTATTGACACCTCTACAACCGATCAACACCTCTACAACCAACTGACATAGCTCTACAACTAATTATCTTATATCGATAGACATGACTTTGCAACCGATCGGTTTATGCTGATCATCTAGCGTCGATCGACACTCCTTTGCAACCGATCGGCTTATGTCGATAGACACTCCTCTTCAACCTTGTCAATTTTTTCATTGTTTTAGAGTGATGTATGTTTATCGGTACCCACTAAAGTATATATACGAGTAGTATATGACGCGATTTGGGCAGGAAAAATAAAATCATTTATAATTTGAAGGCGAATTGGGAAAAAAAATAAAAATCATTTATAATTTGAAGGCAAATTGGGCGGTAAAATCAAAATCATTTATAATTTGAGGTCGGCAAATTAAAATAAAAATATTTTAATTATTTTCAACGATAGGCGAATTTACCCCAAAAAAACTTCCACCCCGTAATTTTTGGGTGAATGGGCCCCAGTGAAAGGATCCAAAATTAGCCTTTTCAAAATTTTAAAAATCCTAAATAGAGCCAATTTATGATATTTCATGCTTATGCATAACCTTGCCTTTGGTCATCCTCAAAGGCTCCGAGAGTTTGCTTGAAACTGCTCGATCAATCCCAAAAGCTCCAAAGGCATCTGTAAGCCCTTTGGTCATCCCAAAGGCTCCGAGGGTTGCTAAACACCACTCGGTCATCCTAAAAATCTCCAAGCTCGTCTATGAGTAGTTTGGTCAATCAAAAGGCACCAAGAGTTTCTAAAAAACTGCTTGGTCAACCCAAAAGCTCCAAGGATTCTCAAAAATCGCTTGGTCATCCCAAAAGGCCCCAAAGGTGCCCATAATCCCTTTGGTCAAACCTAAAAGCTCCAAGGGTTCCTAAGAATCGCTTGGTCAATATAAAGGCTCCGAAGGCATGTACTCATCGTTTGGTCAGATATGAGGCTCAAAAACTCATAAAAATTATAAAATCAATAAAATCAAAAAAAATTGGTAAAGCATAAAATACAAAAACATTTGCATTTGCAGTTGAATTTTGCATTCTCATTTTGCATTCACTCATGCATCCACTGCATTACTGCATTACATATAGGTATTCGTCATCCATTGCATTCCGTAATAGAAGGCATTGTGTTTGTCAGTCTTACAAACGACACCACGTTTGTGTCTAAATCATGCATCTCTACATTTATCATGATCCATCATTCATGTGAGTAATTGTGTTTCTCAACACAACCCATTTTGTTGCTATGGAGATATACTAGGGTTTTTTGGTCACTCAACCATACCTAGAGGTCTTATCAAGAGTTGGTAGAAAGCTTGCTTTGCTTTTGTAGCTGAGGTTCAGTTAGTATAGCCCTTAGCATATCAGAATCCTATCACTAATCAACAAATTAAACAATCCTAACAAGGACTAGGGGAAGATGAAAGCTATGAAGTAGGACCGGGTATCCTGAAGTGAAAAGAGTTATTCTTGCTTATCCCTCTGTGCGAACGGTATGGGAAATGTTGGCAGTTGGCAAAAGGACAGGTTAGTTCCCTATTCATAATCCCTTGCTTATGATAAAATGAGCAATATCCCAGAGTGATATCCCACATCAATCCTCAATATTGATACCCTAGATCGATATCATAGATCGACTTCCCATATTGATATCCCATATTGATATCATAAGATCGATATCCTCAATCGATATACCAAAAATAGTTTTCCCAAGTAAATCCCCCAAAGGAAAGTTTTTGAAGAAAATTATCACATGTGAATGCCAAAAAGTGAAGATCAAATGAAGATCAGAAAGTAGGCTCAAAATCAAGTTCAAAGTGAAGATCAAATGAAGATCATAAATCAAAAGTTTGAGTGGAGATCAAATGAAGATCAAAAATCCAGTTCAAAGAGAGATCAAATGAAGATCCAGAGACAGTTCAGAATGAAGATGGAATCGACTCCCTTGCTTCACCACATATGAGCAAGTATCCCAAAAATTGAAGGATAGAAAGGAATGAGCCTGAATCCCTGGAATTATCGACACTACTGTACCTTACGCATGATGATATGTCTAATACACTTGCATCTCGCTCATGGGTAGACCAATGTTTGAATGTGGAAGAGCTAGCTTCAGGTGTCCTGCATTGCCTAGTGGCTTAGTCCAACTAAAATCTAAACTTGGGATTGGGTAAGACATTTGTGGAACCCCTATCTTAGCAATGGGCTGAAAGAATCCCGCCTGACATCGGGGAATGCTCGTGTCTTATCTTAAATATACTCATGTGCACACATAGGGATAATGAACAGTTAGGGCCTATCCTAGCGAAAACCTTGCATTTTAGAAGCCTAGTATGGTCAGTATGCAACTCTTGATAAGTCTATTAGGGTGTTTGAGTCTCATGGAAAACCTCAAAATCTCTCTAAAAAGCAACAAATGCTAAAAGCATAAACCATCAAATGGTAAAAGTCATTACAAGTCATCAAACTGCAAAGTATCGAGTCCATGATACATCATCATATAAAGCACAATCAAGATATAGGATAGATACCGGATGGATATTAGAAATAATATTTAGATGGCCACTGACTATATTGTGCATATTTCTCAAATTTGCAAAGGAAAATAGAATGACACATTATATCATTCGCATCATAACATCGCATACCATTGCATTTCATATATGGGTGATTAATTGATCAAATTCTTATCTTCAAGATTTTCAATTACATTCATGATTTTTAGACATTCTGTGGTGTCATCCATTAGATTGATAAACATAATTGCATTCATTCCTTATGTTTTAAGTGATTAAAGCATACAAGTTCATTTACATTAGATTACCATCATGTAAATAATGCATTACATACATTGCATAACCATATCGTGATATCATAATAAATTAAATGCATACAATAAAGCAAAATTAAATATGCGTTTAAAAGTAAACATCGCATCCATATGCATCCATCATAAATAGCATATCTAAACATCTAGATCACTGCATATCATCATCATCATCATAAAATTAAATAGCTATCTAGTGCATGTCATCCATACATCACATCATATAGCATCAAATTAACATAAGCATTGCATCCATGTGCATAACATAAATAGAAAATTAAACATACACAAGTACACATAATGAGTCATAAATGATCAATCTCATATATATATATATATATTGTGTGTGTGTGTGTGTGTGTGTGTCCAATAGAGTACATCAGGAGTACAAAATACTCGTAGGCTACAATCGTGTAGGTCCTAGACCTTACACCAAAAATGATACATATGCAAAAATATAGCCTAGATCTGGTAGAGCCCTAGCTCTAGCCTGCTCCCCCTATACTGGAGCTCTCACCACCTCCCTCAGCCCTATGCTCTAGAGCCTGCTCTATAGTCAGCTCTGGTGCCTACTCTGTGCCCTACTGAGGGCCCTGTGTGCCACCTAACCCAAAGAGGCCTAGCACATGGGAAACTGGTATGTCTATGCGGCTAGACCTGTGACTAGAGGTCGCACCCATCTCCCTGTGACCCCTGTGAGAGCTACCTCCATGTGTGCTAGAGGACCTATGTGTCCTCTCTGTCCGATGGGTCCACTGGCTGGAGCTCATCATGGACTATCTTGTAGTCCTGGACCTGGTCCTCTAGGACCCCGTAGCATGTCTATCCTCTGGCACCTGCAAGCCCCATAATCTGATGAAGCCCTCTAGCTGGGAGATGTGAGCTGCCCTCACATCGCAAAGGTCATTTCCCTCCTCTACGAGGGAAGTGAGCCACCTAATATCTACTATAGGATCACCACCTCCTAGAAGTATAGCTGACGGTGCCACTGGTGGTGCCATGATAACCTGAGATGAGGAGGGATCTCCTCTGTGAGCCTAGGACTGAGCCAAGTCCCTCTCTGCTATAGCCATAGCTCATTGTGCCTCTGATATCTGTAATGAGCTAGTCAGCTCCTGAATCCGACCCTCTACTATTATAGCATGAGTCGTAGCATCTATGATCTCCTCCTAGAGCTATTATCATTACCTCTCACTATGAGCTAGCTTCACCTCTAACATGGTGATGCTAGTGTCCCTCTGTAGCATCTGAGTATGGAATCACCCAACCTAGCTCTACAGATCTACCACCTAGGCTAGCAGCTGGCCTACCTCACTGTCTGGAGGCACCTCACCCTCATCTAGTGCCTCCTCCTTGATATCCATGGGGGGTGCATCTCCTATTGTAGCCTCTGCCCCCAACCACCCTCAGTCCATGGGCACACATTGCACCCCTGTGGATCTACCTCAACCTCATCATCAACCCGATCGAGGGGCCTAGATCCCTACCACTGTAGTAGTGACCACCAAGCATCATAAGCAGGAGTAGTCCCAGCCATAGAAACCCTTGACTCCTAGAAATCATCAGCCACATCACCAAGTATTGTCGGTTGTACCCACTGTAAACCTGTCTCTAGAGCCAACCGCTTGTAGATGATCGATAGCTCTGGTATATCCTGGACTAAGCCAAACTACCATAAGACACGAGAGTAAAAATGGTACTCCTTGATCTTGTCCTTGTGGCCCAGGAGCCACCTATCCCGATGAGCCTGATGTAACCGCTCGTCAGCCTTCGACCATGTAGGGCACCCCATGTATGGGTACCACTCTATATCATCGGGCCTCAATCCTATGAATCTACTAAGGTAATTACCAATGTCCCCTACATGGGACCGACTTCGAAACCCCTCCTCCTCACGGGGCTAGCAAGCTACGTAGCACTGGTGCGCATCATCAATAGTGTCAATCTCAAGTGGTAGCTCTATAGGATGCTCAATGCAGATATGCTGCCAACCCTAGATCTATAGTAGTAGGTTGTAGCTGATGCCTACCCGACTCCTACAAGTCACCTGATATAGCTCTCGGTAGAGCTGGCACAATAAAGTGCTCCCCTAGGCTAGGAGCAGTGGTCGATGGATGGTGCTCTGAACAACCCTCCTGATGATGGCAAGAAGGTTCTAGGGGATCCTCACACCTGAGGAATCTAGAAGGACTATCTGCATGACCAGGTGCATGAAGACTACCTCTCTGATAGAGAAGATGCACTCCCCCTGCCAGTAGCTGATGTGTACACCTCTATGGTCCATCTTCCACTGGGCCTCATCGCTCCGATCACCAAATATAGCATCACAAACAACCTTCTTCCTCCGAGAGGAAGAGGAGGTGATGGCCTCGCCATCAATAGGGATCCTAAAGATCCGATAGATGTCCTCTAGGGTGATGGTCATCTCACCCATCGGCAGATGAAATGTGTTGGTCCGGGCATTCTAGCTCCAGGCCAACGCGGTCATATATGTTGTATCTACCCTAATCATGGGTAGATCCAAGACATAGTCGAAACCAATGGCTCCGAACCACTCCCGCTCCCCCACAGTAAGCTATCTATGGAGGGTGCAAAGTATGTCTGGCTCTCGGGCCCTAGAAGTCAATGTCTAGAAATAAACAATGCATAAGAGAAAAATCTAACTAAAACAAGCAAAAATAGATAAAAAATGACCTTAAAAACGTCAAAAACATTCAAAAACTGATAAAAAGACAAAAACATGTCATAAAGCATTCAGAAAAACCAAAAAAATCAATTAGGCAAGTCAGAATTGCATTAAATAACATTAATTGCCTATTAAACCTTAGAAAAATTAAAAATTTAATAAAAATTTTCTAAAGTCATCGAACCGCGGGTCAACCCTGCGGTCCGCATGCGGTCAAAAATTGATCGTTGGAATTTGAATTCCAATCGTATGATACCTGCAGTCCCCAATTTGACAATTGGGACCGTAGCTACTAGGTCTAGGACCGAGACCCATTTTGGGTCCCTTCCTAGCCTAGCTAGCCAAAAATAAA
The DNA here is from genome assembly GCA_028583015.1 of Wollemia nobilis. NCBI lineage: Eukaryota > Viridiplantae > Streptophyta > Pinopsida > Araucariales > Araucariaceae > Wollemia > Wollemia nobilis. The sequence continues at coordinate 1,536,387 of JAQPPZ010001190.1, read as the reverse complement.
TAAAAATCTAACCTAGCCTAGTCTACGGTGAGGTTCATTGCCAACAATTTAGTGAAGTTCATTAACCCATTACTTAATGCGGTTTATTTTTTAGTTGGTAATGAGTGCGAGGACTCGGTTTCGAGTTACCTTGCCCGCACCGTGGCCTCTGCTAGTGGATGGCTATCCCGGGTCCGCCATCGGGGTACGAGTGCAATTTGAGGTCAAGTTTGGCAGCGTTCCGGATCAAGGAATGTCTCTCACCTCTCAGAGCTCTCTGAAATGTAGTTATGTGAATGAAAACAATGAAATTTTCAAAGTGGGAAAACTATTTATAGTTTCCCCAAATTTTGATGGACCGCAGCCCCGACCTGCGGTTCCCAAATTGGAAATTTTCAACCGTAGACCCTAGCCGTGGTTTGCAACCAGCATTAAATGCACTCAAACCCCACCGTGGGAAGGTCTAAAATGACAAATTAATGACTCCTAATGGATCAAATTTCAAAAAGAGCAATCAATGTTGCAAATTTGGTGATGTTCAAAGCACCAAGATCGATCAATAAATCAAAATTAACAAACAAATCAAATAATTAAAAATCAAATGCGCCTCGTATTCAGTACTTTACCCTATACACTTGGCGGTTGCAGCGACTTGCGATCCATGCAATCCGGCAAGATGAGTAAATTACCATAAGGACATTTGGGGAAAAAATTGTCATCATTGATCTGATATGCTTCTTTTCAATCCCTAAGAAGGCCTTCGAGGTCCGGACTGCTCCACGGGAACGAGGCGTTGCATGTCATTTCCTCTATGACATCTTTTCAACAAATCATCGATAACTTGATTCAACACAAATCTAATTGGATTTGTATCATTTTGATTCCCTAAGATGGCTATTGTAGCCCAACTACTCCATGGGATAGGAATGTGCAATTACTATTAACAGTTGGAATCATAAGCTGAACTAGGCTTAGCCAAGTAATTAAATGCTCAAATCTAAATTTGTTCAGATCATTCATTGTGGTCAAGCGACCTCGTCACTTCATACATTGTCATTACCCTCATCGACTCATCGCTTGAGGGGGTAGTCATAATATCAAATCATAATCAAAATCAATAGAAGATCCCGGAGATCGTAGATCCCTTGATCTTGTCAAAATTGCGTTCGTCCTTGCGAATCATTGTCAACAACTATCATAAGCTTACCCCTTTGCTTGGGGTAAATAGAAAATATGATAATTAGTTTGTAACTCTCATCCTTTTGGTTATATAGGCCTAACTCCTATTGTAGCACCAAAGCTACTCGAATGTCTGATGACGAGTGCAAACTCTTTCAAGTTTAAGCCTCCAAAGAGTTGGAAGCAATGATTCCAGGATGCGCGTCCTTTTGTTGGACAAGAGGCATCTAATGTTGATCTGACTAATGATCATCATAGAACCTTCGACATCATTTTAGGAGGTCTATTTTTTCTCACGCATTGTTCGATCTCACAATGCATCTCAAAAGGGGCATCTGTAGACACCTAAAACGTGTCATGTCGATGGCGACTACTCATATGGACATGCTACAAGACCATATGGAAGATCTTGGATAGACTCCAAGATAGAGTAGTGGTTCTAACCACTCAATTTGGGCTCCTTGGCCTAATCAGTCTAAACCACAGCCCAGACCTATGGTCTACAGTCTGAACCATGGTTGACACCTATGGTTTATAGTCTGGACCGCAGCTGTAACCTACGGTCTTAACTGAAGTTCAGTTGGCCTTCATCCGAGCCAAATCGGTTTGAACGACCATTTTTTCTAGAAGAAGGTGGTTAAAGGATGGAAGCTTCCAATCCAACTATCCTAACCACCCCTTCTTGATCTTGGCTTCTCCATGAAGCCACCCCTAGCCCTTGGGTAATCCTATAAGTACCCCTCAAAAATAGGGCAAAATAGAGAGATGAGATAGCACACTTGAGCAGTGAAGCCCTATCAAATTGTACACTCACTTGAGAGTACTGAGAGATATTTGTTGCCAACCCCTTTGCTAATTCATCAACCACCATGACAATTGTGCCATGGATGCCCTAAGGAGCTAGAGAGCCAAGAAATGCTAATTCGGGAAAACAGAGGCCCAATTCAATGATTCAACCGCCAAACCTGTCAGAGGACACCGAAGGCAACCCTTGAACATCAATTGGACAAGGAGGTCAAGCCCACAACCCTTGAATTTGGAGGGCAAACCACTTGGTTGCTCACCGTGGCTTTCAGCCGTGGTTTACAATGTAGACCGCTAATCAGAGCTGCGGTTTGCAACAGAGGTGACTTCTCCTTACTGTTTCACTTCTAGTATGCTTAATTAGATTACATTTAGCATTTTAATGGTTTAGTTAGGAATTTAGAGACTTTTGACCGACATAATTAGTGTTTTTACTAACTTGTTTTCATCATGGTAGTTTAGACATTAATGGCTTCTTTTCATGTTATAATGCTTCATTTCAAGTAATTGATGCCATAGATTGATAGTTGTATTTCTTGTTCACATATTTCCATCAATCTTGATAAGATTTGTGCATGTTTAGCATAGTTTACGCATTTTCTTGAATTCATGTCATTATGCTATTTTCATGCTATTTGTCTTTAAAGGGCCTCATCATGAGAGGCTTCCTATGCTTTTGACATTCTTGTGTTGTTTCTTGATCATAGGAAACAGGTTTTAAAGGAGCTACAATCATTCAATTCCTTCCTCAATGCGAAGAAGAGGGTCTACTCCACCCTAGAGCAGTTCGTGTCATCCCGAAGGGCACTTTGAAATCACACCTACCCTTGAGAGGGAAACAAAACACCTCCTATTGTAACAATTGTATCAAGATGATTATCCCTAAGAGGGATGTACTTGTAATTTGAGCTTGGCATTGAAATATAATGGAATAAAGCATCTTTTATTGATCATTTCATTGTCAATTTCTTGTTCTTGTATGCATCTTGTATTTTGTTTATCAATTCTTGCAATAGGACACATTAGGTGTGAGCCTTTTTGGTGGTTACACTACCTCATTCTCTTGCTTCTTCTTTGCTAGTAGGAGAGTATCCATCTATAGTTCTAGGGAAGACAACATTTTGCTCTTCAAGTCCTCCAACATGTTACCTATCTCTATCTTTGTGACTGAGGCTATCGACTTAGTTATCATGGAGGTTGGTTTACCTTTTCTTTGAGAATAATTTTGACACAATTGTTGGGTATCTGACATCTTGTGCTGGTAAATATCTCCTCCAAAGATCATATTTAGTGCTTCAAGAGATCCACTATTGAGTCCCCTTAAGAAAATGCTTCTGATGGACTTATCTCTTAGCTTCACATGGGGAGATCTCTGTAAATTAAAATTGAATTTGTCCCAATACCCCTCCAATGATTCATCTTCCTTTTGAATCATGTTTAGGACTTCCTTTCTCAAATCCCATGCTCTACCAAAATCTTGGTATTGCTCTAAGAAGATCCTTTTCATCTCCTCCTAGGTGTTGATATGTTTGTTCCCAAAGCTAATAAACTATTGTAGGGCTGAATAATTTAGTGTTGAAGGAAACAACTTCAACTTATTTGCATCCATCTTATAATACACAGACCTGCACAAGACATCAAAATTGAAAAAAAATAGGTTAGGATCTTCTGTTGGGAATACTTTAAAGGTAGGAATATGGGAAGGGGATATATTTTTAATTTTTATTTCTTCCTTGGCCTCTTCTATTGGGAAGCTAAAACTAGTTGATGTCTCTTCTATCTCAACCATTTTTTTAGAAAATGTGGTCTCTATATCTATTGTCCTTGAAGTAGTTTCTAAGGCCTTCCAATCACTCTGAGTTTTTTGCACAAGAATCCTCAAATTAGTTGGTGAAATGGTTCCATCCTCAACAACTTTACACTATTGTTCATACAACAAATTCTCTTCATATGGGTTCTTTTAAACAAAGGATTATGTATTATCTGCTCTTCACTTAGGCTTAGATGATTGGGTATGGAAGAGCTTTGTGCAAAGACTAGGTGTTCAGTCCAATGCACTGGTTGAAGTGACTATGGGGACACTATTTTAGGTTTAAAATTTACAACTAGTTTAGAATTTAACTTTGAGTCTTTTCCCTTCAAAAAATGACCATCTGGTCCTCTCTTTCTCGATGGAAAAATACAAAATAATATGGAAAAAGTTCTATAGATTGGATCAGAATTTTTGTAGAACTGGGTATTGTAATGATATCTACTATTGACACATCCTTGAAAACAACACCAAAATGTTGGGGTAAAAACATTGGTTAAATTCTATTGATGTCATAGCCCTTTCACTTAATTGTCAACCTAGGGATGCTCGTAAACTTATGATGGACCAGATAGATATTGTCTACAATACCTCTAATATGAATCCACTAAAATCTATCATTTGGGGGGTGTTGTTGTATAGAATTTATTCCAATCCAAACCATTTAATTTCTATAAAAGAAATTGTATAAAATAAAATCACACCACACTTGTAGAAATGAAAGAAAGCATTAAATAAATCAAATTACTGAAAACAATCAAATACAAGAAAATAAAATAAATAACATTGAAATAAAATTATAGAAAAGTAAAGGAGATGGGAGGAATACTGGAAAGGAGTGGGCCTAGGCTCCAATAGATTCTACCTGGTTAAATACGTATGCCAAACTTAGTTAAGAGAACTTCAAATAAATTTTATTGCATAAAAGGAATTACATTATAGTTCGGTTCTTCTGCTAATTTTCTTCTCTCCCAGAGAAGTCCTATGCATTCATATATCGCACAATTTTCTCTATTGAAATATTTAGATTGTTTTTATAATAATTGTAGACACCAAATCCCAACCATTAATCCTTCCTACCACCCACTTGTCCACCATCCACATTTCCCACCATCCATTTAACCATTTCATACCTTTCTCACCTTCAAAAGGCCCACTTTAGCCCTTTCCTGCCACTTTTCGACCCCTTTGGACTTAATTTATATATTTTTTATATTTAATATAATATTTTATTATTATATTTTAATATATTTATTATAAAATATATATATTTAAACCCAATTAACCTCATCCATTAGATTTAATCTAATCTTAACCATCCATCTTTATTAATCCATGCCACACTTAAAGTACAATCTTAGCCCTAGGATGTGATTTAATCTTAGCCACATGATCTAAAGTGTTGAGCTAAAACTCTAAGAAACCCTAAGGTTGGATTATAAGTAAAGGCATGTGCAAATTCTCAAACCCTAGAATGTTCTCACCCTTGGAGAGATTATTGAAGAAGCCCGTGTGAATCAGAAGGTTGCAGAGCCATTGAAGATACAAACCCTAGCTTGCTATAGGACTTCCATTATTCTAGCCATTCCATATCCATCCTCCATTGTCATCATAATCCTCCATTCATATTCTATCACCGCCACCATACCCTACCCACCACTTTCCTCACGTTCTTGTGATCTATTGTTGCAGATCCAAACCTAACCCGTAGGCTTGTTGTAGAGCCTACCATTTTGCAGGCACCCTCTAGAGCTTTCCAATCTCACTGCAGAGCCTTCCAGGCACCCACCAGAGCCTGACATATCGCAAGCTTGCTACAGAGCCTGCCAAAGCTTGTGCTAGAGCCTGCTAAGTGCGTGCTAGAGCCTTCTGTAATCATCAAACGTGAACCAGAGTCTGTTGCATCAAGTCATTAGGTGATGTTGGAGCATCCTACCACTGAATATACAACAAATCAACAAAGCATCAATTCCAGCAAGGTAATTCAACATTTATTATTATTTTATTGCATAATCTATAGACTTTTGTATGTTGTTTCATTCAATAACAACTAGGGTTTTATTAATAACTAAGGGTCTCACTCTATGGAGCCCTCACAGGTATTAATAAATCCTTATTTTTTTTATGTGTGCTGATCTACAGGTTTCATTCGTTATTGGATAGCTATTGAAGTTGGAGTGGCCTGAAATTGGATACCAAATCCCACTCAATCTGTTGGAAGTGGAACACACTGAAGACACTCAAATATGTGTAGCTAGGGTTTTAGAGAACCCTAAAATTTATTTGTAATATTTGTATCAAAAATAATTTTGTTGGACAGAATAGTTGTAACAAGGAGTTTCTCATCTCCCCCCTTTATTATTGAATAAAATAATATCTTGTGCAATTATTGTCTATCTTGAGTTATTTGCTTTTATATTTGCATAGTGTCATGTTTTTAGCTCTACAAATGGTGATCATGGTGGGATCCCACAAGGGTTTCATTTATTAATATGATTTAATTTGCTGATTTCATTTTGTTTATGTTTGTTATAGGTTTTTCAGAAGCAAAAAATTCACCAATTCTATCGATTAGGTTTTCTAAAGAATTTTGTAGCAATTACAAAAGATGTGCAAGTGCTCTACAACACCTACTAAATATCACGTGCATCCAGTTGCACCTGCAGAGGTGCCCATCCGTACCTAGTGACAAGTTGAAGTAGAGTGTAGGCTTCTGAGTAAGTCTCATAGCTCATGTTTCACATTTTCAATTTACGTATGTTATTTTTTTGCATGATTTTTCAGATTCTAGATTTAAAATGAACACAAATTAAGTAATCTAGGAAAGAAATCATTGTAGATTTCATATAGGGTATTTTGTGTATACATTCACATAGTTTAAATTTCCTATTTTAAAATCTGCAAATTCAAGTGATTGCTTGCATATTTTTTTTGCATTTTTTTTTTTTGGTAATTAAGGTACAAAAACATTACAACCGGGTTTTACAGGTTGACCCAAAACCTATTACAAAATTAGCACAATGCTAAAACGGAACAAGACCTCAATAGGGACAGTCTGTTCTTAGCCCCCTACTGGGGCCACACAGCCAACAAAGAGCAACACCCTTACAAAATATGACACACACCTTAGAACACAGGAAATCGACACTTTCGCCTCCTAACACTTTCTCTTCTCTTTTGGTCGCGAAACTGCGACATGTCGCGATATCGCGACACTTTTCCTTCCTCCTCTTTCTTTTCTCTTTTGGTCACGAAAAAGTGACATGTCACGAAATCGTGACACTTTTCCTTCCCGCTCTTTCTCTTCTCTTTTGGTCGCGAAAATACGACATGTCGCGATATCGTGACACTTTTTCCCTCTTGCTTATTCTCTTCACTTTTGGTCACGAAAAAGTGACATGTCGCGATATCGCTACACCCTTTCTTTCATTCTGAACATGTCGCGAAATCGTGACACTTTTTCTTTCCTCCTCTTTCTCTTCTCTTTTGGTCGCGAGAATGCGACATGTAGCGATATCACGACACTTTTCCTTCTCGCTCTTTCTCTTCTCTTTTGGTCGCGAAAGGATGACATGTCGCAAAATCGTGACACTTTTTCCATCTTGCTCTTTCTCTTCTCTTTTGGTCACGATAAACCGACATGTCACGATATCGTGACACTTTTTCCTTCTTGCTCTTTCTCTTCTCTTTTGGACACAAAAATCCGACATGTCGCGAAATCGTGACACTTTTTCATTCATGCTCAACACATCGCCAAAAAGCGACACTAATTCCTTCTTGCTCACCATGTCGCGATATCGCGACACTCTTTCTTTCTTGCTTAACATGTCGCGATATCGTGACACTTTTTCTTTCTTGCTCTTTCTCTTTTCTTTTGGTCATGAAAATGCGACATGTCGCGATATCGCGACACTTTTTCCATGTCGCGATATCGCGACACTCTTTCTTTCATGCTCAACATGTCGCGACATCGCGACACTTTTTCCTTCCTCCTCTTTCACTTCTTTTTTGGTCATGAGAATGCGACGTGTCACGATATCGTGCCACTTTTCCTTCTTGCTCTTAGTCTTCTCTTTTGGTCGCGAAAAGATGACATGTCACGAAATCGTGACACTTTTTCTTTCTTGCTCTTTCTCTTCTCTTTTAGTCATGAAAAAATGACATGTCGCGATATCGCGACACTTTTTCCCACTTGCTCTTTCTCTTCTTTTTTGGTCGCAAAAATGCGACATGTCACGATATCGCGACACTTCTTCCTTCATGCTCAACATATCGCCAAAAAGTGACACATTTTCCTTCTTGCTCAACATGTCGCGATATCGCGACACTCTTTCATTCTTGCTCATCATGTCGCGATATCGTGACACTTTTTCCCTCTTGCTTTTTCTCTTCTCTTTTGATCGTGACAACGCGACATGTCGCGATATCGCGACACTTTTTCCTTCTTGCTCTTTCTCTTCTCTTTTAGTCGCAAAAAAATGACATGTCGCGATATCGTGACACTTTTTCCCACTTGCTCTTTCTCTTCTTTTTTGGTCGCGAAAATGCGACATGTCGCGATATCGCGACACTCTTTCATTCTTGCTCATCATGTCGCGATATCGCGACACTTTTTCCCTCTTGCTTTTTCTCTTCTCTTTTGATCGCGACAACACGACATGTCGCGATATCGCGACACTTTTTCCCTCTTGCTTTTTCTCTTCTCTTTTGATCATGACAACGTTCGCAATTTTATGACATGTAAAGCAAGAAAGGAAAAGTGTCGCGATATCACGACACTTTTTCCTTCTTGCTCAACATGTCACGATATCGCGACACTCTTTCTAGCATGTCGCGACATCGCGACACTTTTCCTTTCTTGCTTTACATGTCATGAAATCGTGACACTCTTCCTTTCTTGCTCAACATGTCACGATATCGCGACCCTTTTTCCTTCTTGCTCAACATGTCGTGATATCGCGACACTTTTTCTTTCTTGCTCAACCTGTCGTGAAATCGCTACACTTTTCCTTTCTTGCTGAAAATTGTTTTTCCTGAAACTCGAACAAGTCACGAAATCATGACATCGGTCTTTGGCCTCAGCCATTGCCCCTAACCCCATAACATGAAGCCACCAAGCCACCTGGATCCTTCCCCTATTGCAAAGAAAACTAAAGCCATCACAATAAGGACCGAAGCAATACTGACAAAACCACATTGAAACTGCTCTCCCTTTTTTCGATCCCCATAGCTTCACCATCATTGGTGATCATTTTGAATTATTTTATCCACTTCACTTGGGACCCCATGTTCCCAAGTGACCAACCCAATGGCTTCCACCCCTAAATTGGCCAAGATATCAGCTGTTTTATTTGCTTCCCTAAAAACATGTTGGGCCTTTCGATCGTTCCTGGCATGGTAAAGGATCCTAGCCTCTTCGATGACAGTCTTAATCCGCCACGGAGGATTTTTCCCATTGCTGAGAAGGTTTATGACCTGCATCGAATCTCCTTCGATAATTAGTTTACCTTCAATTTCCTGAGCCAACTGAAGACCCCTCCATAACGCTCTTGCTTTCGCCTCGTTGTTAGTCCTAGTTCCCAGCTGTTCAGAAAAGGCCATCACCAACTTGCCTTGATGATCTCTCACTGCTCCTCCAGCCCCTGCATTGCCAGGGTTACCTTTAGAGGCCCCATCGAAGTTGAGCTTGAACCAACCTACCGGGGGTGGTTTCCACTTGACATTTAGTCTGGGATTGACCTTGATAGACACAGGTTTCTTGCCCAGAGTAATATTTAAGGATTGAGCGATCCGCCTCTCCCAGGGGGAAGGATTTTGATCTTCATAAGGTATAAGGCTGACGTTTTCATGGGCGAAGGTAAGAATCTTATTGGTAATGGAGGTGACATCATGGCTCGACTCATGGAATGCTCTATGGTTTCTTTCTAGCCACACCTGCCAAAGAAAATGATGGAGACAAATCTTCCAAAAAAACCTCAGCCTAAGGCTAACAAAGGGATTTGGCCATTGGTGGAAGAGGTCAAAGATGGTAGCTGGTCTGACCCAACAAATGCTAAAGGCTTGAAACAACCCATTGAGGACACTCAGAGAGACCAGGCATTCAAGGAAAATATGGTGGGTGGACTCCCAATTACCCCTGCACAAAGAACATCGGTTAGCAATTATCATACCTTTCCTTAACAAGTTGTCAATCGTCAGAATCCTACCTTGGATCACCAACCATGAGAACATAGCAACTTTAGGAATAAGGTTTTTGACCCACACCAACTTAGTCTAGAGTGTGGGGTCCTCGGTATCTAACATTAGCATATATGCAGATTTGACTGAGAACTACCCATTTTTGGTAGCTGCCCATACTACATGATCCTGCTTAGGTCTCATGGAAATGAATTGTTGATGCAGGATGCTTTGGAGTTCTTCTGATTCAGCTTCAAAGCCTTGAATCCTTATCTGTTTCCAAATAAGCCTACCTCTGTCTTGTCTTATGAAATCAGCCACTTTCCTTCCTATGAGATCCTCTGTGATTCTTTTGATCCTTGCAAGGGTAGGAAACTGAGATAAAGCTTCATCCTTGGCCCACCTGTCATCCCATAACTTGATCTTCTACCCGTTACCAAGAACCCATCTTAGGCCTTTCTTTATGACCTCTCTACTTGTTAAGATTGCTTTCCAGAATGCCGACCCTCCACCGTGCACCGAATCATTTAGGAAATCGGTATCTTGAAGATATTTTCTTTTAATTATGGCAGTCCACTCATTCTCCTCATTGTTGATAAGACGCCAAGCTTGTTTGGCAAGCAAGGCAGTGTTTAGGTGAGCAACTCTTCTTAGTCCTAGCCCCCCATTTTCTTTTGGCCTGCAAACCTTGCCCCAACCCACAAGGTGGAACCTCTTTTTTCCTCTGATCCAGACCAGAGAAAATTCTTTTGGAGCTGTTCAATTTTTTGGTAAACTCTGGTTGGGGCCTTAAACACAGATAGAAAATAAACCAGGATGCTCTATAAGGATGCCTTAGTGAGAGTAAGCTTCCCGGCCTGAGATAAGAGATGACCTTTCCAACCAGCCAGTTTCTTTTGAATTCTTTCAACCACTCTATCCCACATCGACTCTCTCGAAGAACCATAGAAAAGGGGAAGGCCTAAATAAGATGTAGGAAAAGTCACTATCGAACATCCCAAAATCATAGCTATTCTGGCTTGTCTCTGGATTGGGGTGTTGAGGAAGTAAAGCTTACTCTTGTTGAAATTCACCTTCTATCCCATCGCATCCTCGTAGAGTTGGAGTATGTGCTTAATCCTTCTGGCTTCAACCACTGACGAGTGAGTCAACAACAAAGTGTCATCAACAAATTGTTGGTGAGAAACTGGGTTGGTGAGAGATGTGGCTTTAATCCCCAAGATTAATCCAGCAATACAAGTAGCTTTTATGGTTCTACCTAATGCCTCTACTACTAAAATGAACAGCATTGGGCTAATCGGATCTCCTTGTCTAAGCCCCCTATGACTCTGGAAATACCCAGCTATCATGCCATTGACCAATACTGAGAACCAAGGTTCGGATATACATTCTTTTATCAGCTTGACCCACTGAGGATGAAAGCCAAACTTCATAAGAACAGCCATCAAGAACTCCCAGTTAATGCGGTCAAAAGCTTTATTCATATCAAGCTTTAGAGCAAAGACCTCCTTGTTGGTTTGCCTTGCAGAGTGCAGAGCTTCATGGACAGTGATTGCACCATCCAGAATTGATCTCCCCTAAATAGAGCTTCCCTGACCAGGGTCAATAATGAGGGGCAATATTTCTTTCATTCTGTTAGCCATGGCTTTGGTTAAGATCTTGTAGGATACGTTACATAAACTAACCGGTCTGAAATCTGCCATTGTCTCCAGAGATGGGCCCTTCGAAATCAGGGCAATAAAGGTGGACTTGAACCCTCTCGGGATATGTTTTGAAGCCTGAAACTCTTGGATAGCAGAAATGACATCCTCTCTCACAATATCCCAAAAAACTTGGAAGAACCGAGGAGGGAACCCATCAGGGCCAGGGGCCTTCTCAGGTTCCATACTAAACAAAGCATTTCTGATTTCTTCATCGGTGAATGGAGCAAGAAGCTTACCATTCATGGCCTCATCAACCACGCTAGGAATGAACTAGAGGAGAGTGTCCTTGGCTTCCTCTATACACTGGGATTCATCTCCGAGAAGGGAGCTAAAATAAGCAATTGCTTCCTCTCTGATCTCAATCAGATCCTGGGTTTTGGATCCATCAGCTTTGGTCAACTCTCTGATCTTGTTATTACTTTTGTTCCTCAATGTTGTGACATGAAAAAAATTTGAGTTCAAGTCACCATCCTTTAGCCATAAAGCCCTTGATTTTTGTCTCCAGTATATCTCTTCACAAGCCAAAATATTGTGATATTCTGATAGCTTGGCTTGCTCCTCCTTCCTAGTAGCTTCATCACCTAAACCATTTTGTATGGAGTTGTCAATGACCTGCAGCATTTCTCCCACTTGTTTCTTGTTCTCAAAAAGGTTCCCAAAAACCTCCTTATTCCAAGTTCTAAGATTATCCTTTACTAATTTCAGCTTTTGAGCAAGTTTGAAACCTGAACTTCCCTGGAAGGGTTGCCGCCACCATCTGGAAATATTTTCTTTTAACTCCGGGTGCCCGATCCACATTGACTGGAATCGAAAAGGTTTTTTGAAGGAATTTGACTTTGGAACCTCCAAAAGGATGGGATTGTGATCAGAGGAAATTTTGGGAAGAGTTTGCAAAGTCGAGTCTCCAAACCCAACAATTGCCTCCTTCGATAAGAAAAACCTGTCAAGTCTTTCCTGGATAAGTTGGCTTCCTGCTGCTTTGTTGCTCCAAGTATACTTGGCTCCTCTTAGTCTCACATCCATCAGTTGGTTCGAGTTAACTAAGTCATTGAAGTCTTCCATACTTTTGGTTGGGAGCCCTGAGCCACCCTTTTTGTTCGAGGGGTATAATGGCATGTTGAAATCACCAGCCACCACCCACGGGATGTCATGGAAAGCATCACCCAGTTTACCCAGATACTCCCACAAAGAAGCTCTTCCTTGAACAACATTGGGAGCATAGACATTTGAGAAAATCCATGACCTATTGTTGTCAATGTCATGGAAAAAAACACTCAGCACCCTGTCATCATCTTGGATGATGCTGCCTTCCACCACCCAAGGATCCCACAGAACCATGAGACCCCCAGAAGCTCCTCTAGCTGGTTTGAACACCATGTCCCCTTGGCTCCACATCTTTTTTGCTATTGATTTTGATTGGGCTTCGCCTAGTTTTGTTTCTTGCAGCAACACAATTGTTGGATTGTACTGCCTTCTTAATGAGCTAACCACCCTTTGAGTGGGTTGGCCATTGAGGCCTCTCACATTCCATGAGAGAACCTTCATTTGGATTGTTTAGAGTTTTTCCCCTTCCCCCTCCCTTGAGGAGGCTTTCCTAATTTGTTATCTTCAAGCCCTGGGATAACTTGTTGTATCAGAGTTTTTTGTTTGCCACTGGCAATCTCATTGTCAGTCCTCATTCTGTTGAGCTCTGCATTTGAAATCCTCCCCTTCTTTCTCTCACTGCCATAGTCAATAGGTGACTTAGTAGTACTCCTAGTCTATTTGGGGCTAAAATGTGGATGAAATCTCTATTGTAGAACCGAACTAACACATTCCTCCAAAACATTCATTTCTACCTCCTCAATCCTAGATTCTAACTCCTCCATATGTTTCTTGAATTCTCTTGATGAACCTTCTAGATGGTTTGACGGGCTCCTGGCTATGATGGTGGGAAGGTCTAAATTCGAGGACTCAATCTCCTCCACCCATTTTTTGTATTCTCTAGGATTTTTCCTTGCCCCTCCCTGGGGGCTTGAGGGGTTCTTGGTTATGGGATTTGTAGGACCCACCCTTGATGGGGAAACTAGGGATTCAGGGATTTCACCTTGCAGGTTTCCTCCTTCTAACTCCTCGCTCTCCCCTTCTCCCAATAGATCCTCTAAAATTTTGAACTTATTTGAGCTTGGAATTTTAGGGCTTACCTTATTTTCCTGATCGTCGGAGAGAAGTTGCTTACCTTTGCTCTGACCTTGCCCTACCCCCTGTTTTGTCTTCTCCTGATAAAAGTGGTTATTTTTAGATTGCCTAGACCCTCCTCTACCCACGGGGCCTCCGTTTGGAGGGAGGTATCTAGGAAACCCTTTCTCATTTGCTCGTTTGCCTTCCATATTTTGGTTTTCTCTACTATCTGCAAGTTTAGGGCACTGATTTTGCAAATGGCCTTGGGTTTTGCACTCAGGACAAAAAGTTGGCCTATTTTCATATTCCACCACCTATTTTCTTAGGTAGTTGTCATACTCTAGCTCCACAAAATTTGGCAACTCAATGTCTAAATTAGCGTTGATGCAAAATATTGCATGTGTCATCCTTTTCCTAGCCTAGGTTGCATGATCTATGGACACCAGTTCTCCAATATCTCTGGTGATGCCTTATAGCCAATACTCATTGAAAAACTGAGCTGGTAGGTTAGGAAGATGAACCCAAATAGGGGCAGTATTGATACTCTATTTTTCAAGGTCAAAACCCTCCCCCCACTTTCTGAGGAAAAGGCTGTGTTTCCCTAAAAATCAGGGTCCTCCAGTTAGAACGCGGTTCGCATCCTCCTTGTTATTAAATCTTAAGATAAAAAAACCCCTGGACAGGGCAAAAAATTCCAAACTCCCCACCGTTCTCCATTTGGATAGAGCCCAGGATCGAATAGTCTCAATATCCGGCCTTCCACCCAGAAACTTACCCACAAGCGAAAACTCTTCCATGGCTAAAAAATAGCCCATCAAATCATAAGGATACACTATCCTATTATTCATCGAAAAGAGGGGCAGGAATGAAAGTAAATCACTCACCCGACCCTTAACAATTTCTACAAAAGACCGACCCCCTCTGGGACCCGCAACGCCCTTCTGGGTCCCTTTGTCCGGATATTTTTGAGGAGGGTCGAGCCCACTAGGGACAACCCCACCTGATGCAGAAGGCCTCCCTTCCTTTGGATCCTTGCCTGATTCCATCTTGATGGTCCTTCCCAAAACCTTTGTGCCTTATCTGCAGTTCTCGCCCAAAATTTTCAAAACTCCTCCATTCCGCTCCGCTCCGCTCTATTTTGTTTGCATTTGAAACTAAAGATCATCCTTAGAATTTGCATTTTAAAGAGTTACTTTATTTTGCATATCTAAGTAGGAACATTTTTAAGATGCAAAAAGTAATTATGCCTTAGGCTAACCCCTTTGGTAGAGAGGTGGACGAACCCTCTGATTGCTCATTTGTAGGCAGGGGGTTTTGAGCGGTGTACTCCATGCTCTTTAGGTGAAATTTACATCCTGAAATTATCTTTTGATTTAGATGAGTGAAATTAGTTATCTTTAGCATTTTTTGAACACAATAAAGAACAAGAAACTTTAAAATTAATCACACACTGCACATTTTACTCAAAAATAGTAGTGGTTGGATTTCATCACTAGTAATTGCTTGAGATTTGGTGATGGTGGGGGTCATTTCAATCCACCAATATCTACCTTAGGCACCATATATAACCCCTAGGAAAACTTGTTGGAGTTCATTACCAACAAGAATCTCGTTGCCCTTGCCAACCATAGTTTTTACCTTTTTTTTATTAAGAAAAATTAGAACAATCAAAACACACAAACCTGTCACTCTAAAAGGAATTTCACATTAATGAAGAAAATAATTAATGTATGAGGTAAGCCACACAAGGTAACAACTTAGCATTGATTTTTTCTTTCATTTCTAATTCTATACAAGTTTTAGTTTTTGTGTTCATTTCGATAGTTCTAAGTTTTGATCCATTTACTTTATGGTATTAACAAGACATCAGAAGAAAGTAATAAATCAAAACAACATAATAGAAAATACTTCCAATCACTTGGTTACTTCAGTGGCAAATTCATCCAATGATGTACAAACTACTCTATCTGGGCCTTCATACCCATCCATAACACAAGTGGGTTCCCATCAACACAATGTGGAACATCACTCCACCCACATAGATATGGACAAGGTAGAGGCTATCTACAATGCCTCTAACTATGTTCTTGAGACCCTTAGTCAAGACTATGATGAACAACTAGACTTGGCTACAACGTGTCCATCCACCACCACCCAAGGATATCATAATTCCACCTATGAATATGGTATACCTTCTTCCTCCAGCCCAACCCAAAACATAAGTGTTTTTAACACTTACACTTCATCTTTGGATCCTGGGGACCGGTTCTTGATTGCCCAAATCTAGGCCTTTAATCTGGTTGATATCAAAGGCCCTGGAACCTACTTTACTTGGAAAAACAAGAGGAGAGAGCCACATAGCAGGAAGGTTAAGTTAGACCGGTTTTTTGTTTCTGAAGAGGCATTTATTAAATGGAATCTTAAGTTCCAGTATTTTGGAAGGTCCAGTCTCGGACCACTATCCCCTTTTGTTGGAGGGAGGGCCGATGACAGGTCAACACCATAAGCCATTCAAATTTGAAAATTTTTGGTTGCAAAAGGAGGATCTCCGAAGGAAAATTCCACAGTGGTGGGAAGAAGGCCGCCTACCCTTGGGGACTGCAATGTTCAAATTCCATAAACAGCTCCATTTTGTCAAGTGTAAATTGAAACAGTGGAGACAAAACAATAAGTCGGACTTCCAGCTCCAAAGGGCCCCCTTGATGGCTAGATGGGAGGAGGTGCAAAAACACTTCAGGGAAGGTACCATTACTGAGCACCTTAAAGCTGAGGATGATGCTCTGCGCAAAGCGGTTGAGGACATTGATAATCAAGAGGAAATTTATTGGAAACAGAGAGCAAGAATCACTTGGTTACTAGAAGGCGATAGAAATAAAAAAATTTTCCACCGCTCAGCCTGTGCAAGGAGACAAATGCATAACATGGAAGTCCTTCACGATGAGAATGGACACTCCTTTGATACTCTCCCTGGAATGCATTTCCACTCAATGGATTATTTCTCAAACCTTTTTAAGGAAAGTGGGGAACAAGATGTGGAAGCCCAAAATGAAGTTATTAATGTCATACCTTCTATTATCTCTCACGAAGAGAATCAGACTCTCCTTAGACCCATTGACAGTGATGAACTAAAGAAAGTGGTCTTTGGGATGAGCACGGGAAAATCGCCAGGTCCAGATGGCTTTCCTATAGAATTCTTTTAGGCCTTCTGGGATACTCTGGAGAAATATGTTTTGGCTGTCGCAGAGGAGTCCAGAACTAATAAAATAATGCTTAAGGCTCTCAATCACACCTTCATCACTTTAATTCCAAAAGGGGAGGGGGGGTTCATCTCTCTGATTTCAGACCGATTGCCTTATGCAATGTTATTTATAAAATAATCACGAAGATTATGGCTGAACGGCTAAAACCTTTTCTCCATAAAATAATTTCCTCTGAGCAAGGGGGTTTTGTTGAAGGAAGATAGATCTTGGATGAAGTGGTACTTGCTCAAGAGGCAATCCATACAATGCAAACTTCAGGAAACAAAGGAATGTTCATAAAGTTGGATATGTCTAAGGCTTATGACCGGGTGGAGTGGGGCTTCCCGGCAAAGATGATGGCAGCCTTTGGCTTCTCTCAGGACTGGATTGATCGGGTCATGAGCTGTATCTCCACACCTTCTTTCTTTGTTCTAATCAATGGGCTCCCCTCGACTCCTTTTGGAGCCTCTCGGGGTCTTCGTCAAGGAGACCCTTGCTCTCCTTACCTCTTCCTCATCTTAGCATAAGGATTAGGCAGACTCTTCCCGAGAAGACGACAGACTAGGTGTGATAATGTGTATTAAAGTGGGGACAAAAGTTTTGACCCACTTACAGTTTGTGGATGACACAGGATTGGTTGGAGTGGCCAGCCTTAGGGAAGCAAGAGGAATTAGAGATACTTTAAACATCTACCTTCGGGCCTCAAATCAAGTCATTAATGATACAAAATCCAAAGTGGTCTTCTTCAATCTTGACCGAAGGTTACAGGAAAGAGTTACTGAGATCCTGGGATTTACTAGGACTTCTCTACCTGTTGTTTACTTGGGGGTTCCACTGCATTTCAAAAAACTAAAAATTGATATCTAGAAGGATCTTTTGGATGGCATCAAAGAGAAAATGAATCATTGGTCTCATAAATGGTTAAGCTATGGAGGCCGACTAACTTACGTACAATCAGTTATTCAGGCAATGCCAATATATAAATTCTCCATCCTGGCTGCCCCACATTCTATATGGAAAGAGCTTGACAAAATGGCCAGAAGCTTTTTATGGGAGGGTGCAAAAGGGAAGAAGAAATGGGCCTTGGTTGGATGGGATAAGGTCACCCAGCCCAAGGATAAAGGAGGGCTGGGACTGAGAAGCTCCAAGCTTAATAATCAAGCTTTGGCTGGTAAATTGTACTGGAGGTGGATTTCCCAGCCAACATCCCTCTTTAGCAGAATTCTTTCTAGCAAATACCTAGGCCATGCTCACCCCAATGATCTTGGACGTTTCCCTTTGGAGGGTAATGGATCCTTAGTATGGTAGACTCTCAAGCTGGGAGCTCAAGTTATCAAAGATCAATTGTTTTGGAAAGTGGGGAGAGGGGAGAAGGCCCGTTTCTGGACTGACTCCTGGGATCAGCACCCTCCCATCATTGTTGTGTTTCTAGAATTGCAACCCATTAAATCAGCCATAGAAGACAAGGGTTGGATTCATATTGAGAGTTATTTCAATACCAGCCACATTGGGGAGTACAAGTTCAAAAAGTTCAAGAGGTTGGAAGAGTGGCCAATTCCAATCCCACCGGAGCTGGCACCAATCTTAGAAAAAATTTTGAAAGCTAGGTTTCTTACTGGGCGGGATGAAGAGGATGAACTTGCCTGGGGCTTTGGGAACCTTGGGGTTTACACTGTGAAGGCGGTATTTAACCAGATTCTTCTAGAGCCCCTCCCACACTCTTTCCCGGTCCATGTTTGGAAGAAGATATGGCACCCCAAGGGTTGGCCGAAGGTGAATTTTTTTGCCTGGAAACTTATGCACAATGGAATTCTCACCTTTGACAATCTTAGACACAGAGGCATCATCGGTCCTTCTCAGTGTGTTTTATGCCGCAAGCATGAGGAAACTGCTGATCATTTGATGTTTGAATGCCCCTTCTCATGGCAGATTTGGATGCGCTGGTTTTCCCACTTCAAAATTCAAGCCAACAGTGAGGTGACTCGGACCAATATTTGGAACCGATGGAAGAGAGGCAGATTTAAATCCAAAGCTCTCCGAATTGGCTGGGAGTTGGGCTTTCTTTTTATTTGGTGGCAGGTGTGGCTGGAGAGAAATGCCCGCATTTTTCATGAAACATTCTCTTCACTTGATGGAATATGGCAGGTTATATGGAGCAAAGTGGTGGAAACAGTTGCCATCTACGTTGAGGAGGAACATCAGTCTGTTTCTGTGCCACTGCTTGATGGAGTTGTTGCTCTTGAAATACAGGCTCAGGATAGATGGCACCCTCCCCCAGCAGGCTGGATCAAAATCAATACTGATGGAGCTGCAAAAGGAAATCCGGGTAGTGCTGGTACTGGAGTTGTGTGTCGTGATCATGGTGGGTCCGTGCTTTACTGGGAACTGCACGGTCTGGGTCATGCCACAAACAATGAAGCGGAGGCCTTGGTTGTTAAATTTGCTTCTATCCTGGTCGTCAGCAGTGGCCATAGAAAGATAATTCTTGAGTCCGACTCCCAAATTCTGGTGGGCGCTCTCGATTGCATGAGGAACTTTGATTTGCAAGCCCGGAGGTTGCGGAGTCTTGTCTCTCAGATAAAGGATCTCTGGAAAGAATTAGATGATGTGGTTCCCATCTATGTGAGTAGGGATTTCAACAAGGCGGCCGATTTCCTTGCTAAGATAGGTGCTGAGAAGGAAGTTGGAGTGCAGATGCATAGTGATATGCCTGTGGAGGATGCTGGGATTCGACAAGGCCTTGAATGCTACCTATGATAATGTGCAAAGTTTTTGCTGCTAAGGAAGGTTTTTGTCGTGATTTCACGACATGTAGCGGCGTCGTGGCCTCTTGTTGGAAGTTGTCGCGATATCGCGACAGGTTTTGCCTTCTCAGCCTTAGAAAGGAACATGTCACGAAATCGTGACATGTCGCGAAATCGTGACGTTTTTGGCGCAGGGATGATAAGGAGGATTATCGTCGCGATATCGTGACATTTTTGGTAAACTTGAGTAAAGGGCACATTTCGTCGCGATATCGCGACATTTTTGTCGATTGGAAGCTGCATGGTAAAATTGTCGCGATATCGCGACAGTTGGGGCACACTGGCGTCATCTGGATTTCTTGTCGCGATATCACGACAATTTTGAAGACTGGCTGCAATGAGGATTATCATCGCGATATCGCGACTTTTTTGGTGAACTTGAGCAAAGGGCACATTTCATCGCGATTCCGTGACATTTCTGTCGATCGGAAGCTGCATGGTAAAATCGTCGCGATATCGCGACAGTTGGGGCACACTGGCGTCATCTGGATTAATTGTCACGATATCGCGACAATTTTGAAGACAAGTTGCAATGAGGATAACTTGTCGCGATATCGCGACAGTTTTGAAGATTGGGAACTGAAAGGAAAATTCGTCGCGATTTCGCGACACTTTTGGCACACTCATGACTTTGGTAAAAATTGTCGCGATATCGCGACACTTTTGCGGACTGGGAGTCAAGATGAGAATATGTCGTGATATCGCGACACTTTTGCTGGCTAGGCGCTTCGGAGAAATTCCATCACGATTTCGCGACCCTTTTGGAGATTTGATGCTTCCTGGAGTTCTTGTCGCGATTTCGCGACGCCTGTGATGATAGACCGTCGGAGGGAGTTGCTGTCG
The DNA here is from genome assembly GCA_028583015.1 of Wollemia nobilis. Classification (NCBI taxonomy): domain Eukaryota; kingdom Viridiplantae; phylum Streptophyta; class Pinopsida; order Araucariales; family Araucariaceae; genus Wollemia; species Wollemia nobilis. Next base: position 1,515,689 of record JAQPPZ010001190.1, on the reverse strand, counting down.
CGATTTCGCGACTTTTTTGGCGATCGGACGCGGAGGGCTTTGTCTATCGCGATATCGCGACATGTCGCGTTTTCGTGACTGATGGCGCTGCTGCGGCCGCGATGGGGTTGATTGCCGCGATTTCGTGACATGTCGCGTTTTCGCGCCTTGTTGTCTTCTGTGCTCTGTGGGGGTTTGCGTTGCCTTTGTGCTCTCCGCTTGTTGTCTAGTTCTCTGCTGTTGGTTGGGATGAGTTTTCTCCCTTGTGTAATTGCCTTTTGTATTAATACAAGTTTTTCAATTTTTCAAAAAAAAAAAAACACTTACACTTCATCTAGTTATATCCAAACCCATTACAATCCCCTATATGAGGAGTATGTGAATGCTGCCTCACAAGCCACAACCACCCAAGTTACCACATCAAGCGTAACTTGTACCATACCCATTTATTATAATACATCTTCTTCACTTCCTTCATCTTCCAATCTAGCCACATCCATGTCAATGTCAACCATGTCTGAATAGGAACTACAGGATATATCAGGTTATGTGAACAAATTGATCTCACAGCTTAGAAAATATAAGCATCAAGTTCACTAGATCCTATGATCCAAGCGGTTCCAACCCAAACCATCATAGCCAATCAAAATCCAGCATGGGTACCCCAATATTTGGTGGTTTCCATCCCCAATCCTCCATTAATTCATACCCCAAACCAATCCATCATAACCAATCATAATATAACATGGATACCCCAATCCTCCATCAATTCATATCCCAACACAACCAATAACCTTTTATTCTAGCCAAACTCGCAATCAGTTCTTCCAACATCCTCTTCATCAATTATATCCTTATTTCATTCATCAATCTTCACCCCACATTCAAACCAATCCATTCCACCAAAATTAACTAGTCACTCCACAATATTTTTCTTAAAGTCCATCTCCAAATCATCAGATAATCCAAGGCTTCCAAATTCTTGGGGAAGATCCATGGATACAGGCCATGCAAAAGCAAATTAATTAGTTGATGCAAAGCACCCTTGGCATGTCAATCCAGAAAATGACCCTAAGCCAAATAATTCACCAACCAATTCATCCTTAGGTGACATCATCACCATATCTGATAGATTTCACACTACCAAATTTTGATAAATATAGGGGAACCGAGGACCCTAAGGAGCATGTGAGCTCATTTTTTCACGCATGTTTTCAAATTCAAACCGACGATGCCCTCATGCTTCAAAATTTTCCTCAAACATTAGGGGGAGATGCCATAGAGTGGTTCAATTAGTTACCAACACATAGCATTTATACCTTTACTCAACTGATGGATCTATTATTGGAACGTTTTACCCTAAAAATTAGAAAGAAGGTCTCATTATCAGACATCTATTATCTAAAATAATGGGATGATGAACCTATCTACAATTTTGGAAACTGTTGGAGGGTAGTCATAACCAAATTTCCATTCTCCCTACCAATAGAGGAAATTATCAAATTGTTCACTAAGAGTTTCTTAAAACCCATATCTTGGATGCTTTAGCTTAATATATATCGTACATTTGAAGAAGCTTTAACACAGGCTAGCATCATTGAGGAAATCAAAATCCAAGAAGGTGTCATCAAGCCTAAAAAGAAATAATGGAAAAACAAGGCCCAATACCAAAGCAACCAATCCATACAAAATAAATCATCACAAGCCTCTATGGCTAATGCACCTAATCAAGTCAATCAAGTGGTGATGATCCAACCTGCAATGGCTCAACAACTTGTGCAACAACCAATCGCTTATCAAGCAGTCCCATCAGTAACACAAGCACCAACAGTGCAAAACATAGTGCCAACTATAGAACAATCTCCTCACCACCAATACACCCGACCTCAGTGTCAATACACTCCCTTAGTAGAGTCGTATTCTTCCTTTTTTTGAAGGTTGTATGAAACAAACAAGGTAGCCTTACCTGAAGTTAGACTTGATGACCCCATAAAGTGTCCTAGAGGTTATAGAGAACACCTATTTTACCCATACCATAGGCAAAATGTTCATGACATCAAATCTTGCCATATTTTTAAGAATATCATCCAAGACCTCATAGAGTTGAGGGCCATCAATGTGGGTAATCCTTTAGCTCCACAAAATCAAAATTTGGGAATTTTTTAGACGCATCTACCCAACCATGAGGTCCAATCTAATGTAGGAGGTAACAACCATAAAAAACCTCCTAACCAAGTCAACCATGTCCAACAATACCAAAATTTTGTCAGAGTAGTCCATGTGGTCACAAGAGGGTAAAGTCAAAATTAACAGAATGTACAACAACCTTCAAATTAGCCACCCATCCAAACATCATCAAATCCATCCCCGCCAAACCATCTATCCAATCTAGAAAATCAGCCCACCCTTCATCCCATAAGGCTAGCGATAACCTTAACTAGCCAGTTAACCACTAGTTTGAAGATGGCATCAACCAAGTTACTTGTCTATGAACTTATCCAACAATACCCTAGGCATAGAGAAGCTTTAATGGATATCCTCAAGTCTATCGAGTTAGAATGCCAAGAATCTAATTCCTTTAACAATTTTGTAGGGAGTGTTAGGACATGCATGGAGACATACATCACCTTTTATGACTTTGAAATAAATCTGATAACATCAAAATCCATGGATCCTCCATTACATATCATGGCCTTGATAGATAAGAAGCCATTCAAAAGAGTCTTAATTGACATCGGCTTATCCATTAACATTAGAACTACCACTACCCTTCTCCACCTCAAGCTACCACCATCCCACATTTCCAACTCATCATTCACCCTCAAAGCATTTAACGATGCTTTGTGTACCATAGTTGGCACTGTCGTTTTGCCCATTGAAGTAGGGGCCAGAATGTTGCACACAATATTTCATATTTTGGAAGGAACCATGGCATACAATGTACTCCTAGGTAGACCATGGATGAGGGAAATAAAATGTGTTCATTGAATTATCCATCAATGCTTGAAATACATTCATGATGGACAAATCCATTGCATCCCCGTGGATGTAGAACCTTTTAAGTATTGCAATTTTATTTCAAATCCTTATGAATCCATGTTGTCTTCCGCTCATTTATTTTTTCACCTTCTTCATCCAATATGCCTTATTCATCTTCTCATCCATATTCATCTAATCCATGCATGTATTCTTCCAAAGCTCCTATTCTTGAGGAGTTACCCATCACAACACCCCCTAAATCATCTATTTCTTATTGTACATGTGGTCAAGGTCAACCCACTTTCTCCACATCGTACACCTTAACCATTCCTTCTTCCACAACCATTTTTTCTTCTTCATCAATACTTCATCCACCTTCTTCTAATTCCACACTGCCATCCAACCCTACTCCATAAATAGATGTTTCACAAGTCAAACTTTTAGATTGTAAAATATTTAATTCACCACCAACACCCACAACCACATCCAATCTTGAGCCATCATCTACCACATCAGCCCAAATTGAAATCCACATCACTAATCCTGGTATTTGTGAATACATGGTCTAAGACATCACCATCACACCCCTAGCTATTTTTACAGCCAAGTATTTCGGTCATCCACATGACCATCCTTTAACCATAGGTGTTGTATACGACATGGGATCTACTCCAAACAGTATCAACTTTTTTTATGGAGGGTTAGATTCCTTAATTGGAATAAACCCAACCGATGAACCTAAGGAACCAAGAGGTGCCAACATAAAAAATATGACAGGATTTCAATCTTGATACTTTCACATAGTTAATTGATAAGGTCAAGGTCTAGGTTCCCATGAACAAGGGATACATGACATCATAGATATTCCATATCGAGGAGCACATGATCATTCAGGCTTAGGGTACATCCCACTTTCCACAATCGCTTCCCTTGAGCAAGATTTTCAAAGGCTTGGCCTCGAGGACAAAGACAAATCTCACATGCCATGTTCCTCAAACACCTCTCTTGAGCAAGTCCTTCAAGGGCTTAGCATAGATGATGTAAATGAGGATGACCCCATCAATTTTTCCTAACCAATCCATGACTTCGATGAGGAAATTTATAAAGAGTTTGAAGTAATTTCAAACGCTTCTGATGATTCTGAAGAGGATTTTCCATCCATTGTCCCCATTACCAAATAGGATGAGTTTTATCTCAAAATGTTCCCCATCCATCAGCCCATCTTTCACTTACTTCTTCCATAAGAACAAGTTGACCCACATGGTGAATGATTAGCCAAGTTGACTCAGTCCTAGAGGAATATGGAGGATCCAACAAAGGAATATGATTAGCCATACACACATCCTCCAAGGAATGTGCATAGGCCTTGCTAGTACGTAATCGTAATAGGTCAAGCTGATGATGTCACTCTCTCATAAAAATATCTTCCTAAAGCCTCGTGACTATCTCCTGATCACTAGCCCTAGCTACCACCCGCTCTGCCTCCATCTGAGCTATAGTATCCAAGGCCTCCCTATGAGCCTTAAGAGTAGTCTCTCACTCCTTGCAAAGTTGCTCCACCTTAGTCCGTAGCCTAGCTACATCGAATATCTCACCAATATCCTCATCCTCCTCCACCTCCTCATCTACCACCTCTACCTTAGGATCTTATTGGATTACTCCCCTCGATCACCTCCAACCAGTTGATCATTGAAGTCTCATCCTCTTTGGAGTCGCCCTTGACCCTACAGCTATCATATCCCCACTCGCCACCTTTGGTACCCATACTTGTTGGGCACCAAACTAAGCCATATACTCTAGATTAACCCTAGAATCATCCATATGAAGGACCTCCAGCTACTCATCATCACCTATATGAACCCACCATTTCTTTGCACTCGAAAGCCCCTCCTCATCCTACCAATGTTGGTACAACACTGGCTCATCTGGAACATCCTGAGGCAAACCAAACTACCTCGACACCCATGAGTACTGGAAGTACTCTACCTCCTCCTCCCTCCTCCCAACAAACCACCTAGCCTGTCTCACCTGATGCAGCTGCTCCATATCACCATCCCACTGAGCTCCTCACCATGGCCTCCATATCACATCAGCCTAAGTCAACCCTAACCACATATCTTGATACCACTGGCTGGTATGCACCTCTTGACTCATCTGCACCTCCTCTGCCACTACCCATTGCCTATCATAGAGCTCCCTAATATTTCATGCCTGGCACGATAACCCCTCCAACTGAGCTACACTAAAATGCTCCCAAGCCTAGTACTGTAGGAGGAAGCTACACCCAATTCCCTTCCTCCCTATCCATGTCACCTCATATAGCTCCCAGTATAATTGTGCCAACAATTCAGGATCCCATGCATATCCCCTTTGGGTCGGTGAGTAAATCACTCACCAACCCCAATAGGTTCCAAGGGAACCTACAACCAGTGCTATTAGGTAGCACTATGTTCACTAACATGAACATGATCAAGGTTGGGATCGCATCCAACTCCTTCACCTTGTACATGCTCAAATAGTATATACCTTCATCTCCCATCTGCATCTCTCGCCATCACTCAAAAAACTATTTATAGCTTTCCTTAGTGCATTCAGGTGCATTCATACACCTACAATCTGTAGGATTTATTGGGTGTCTGTAGGTGCACCCAGGAACACATGAGCACCTATAGGATACCACAGGCACAGCTGTGCGCCTGGATCTAAAAATGCATGAAGAAAAAATGATCAAAATAGTAGCTTTACCCCTCCAAAATTCACCAAATTTCATCCTCACATCATGCACATCATAACATAAAGTTTTGTGAAAACATAAATCATTTTGCATGCATAATTTTTGAGAACAAACCAAAACTTCAAAATGAATCAAACAAATCTAAATTTTCACAAAATCAACATTCAAACATTCTTCATCATATTCCATATCATCCCATACACGTTTACAAAAATCAAAGTTGATTTGACCAATCAATCTCTTAATTTCATGCAAAATGAATAAAAAAAAGGAAAACATACAAATCAAACATCAATCAACTCTACATTTAGTGAAATCACAACATTCATTCATCCAAAATTATTCCATCACTATCTCTCAATCAATCCATCATGTCATGCACCATTTGTCGAAATTCACCTACAAATTCAAGTGAACCTCGTATCTAGTGGTCTATTCTATCTACTTGGTGATTACAACGATTTGTGTCCATGTAATTTGGTAATATGAATAGCCTACCATAAGGACACTTATCCATGATCATCATCAATTATCTCACTATCCAAGATCATAATCACATTGGGTACTTCACAGTTTGGAGTGAAACCTTACCAAGAACAACTTGCATAACTGTTGTCATTGATGGCCTAGTTTGTGAGGCTTAACACATGAACAAACAAATCAAATTTCATCATTTTCTTCAAAAACCTAATGATAGGCACTGACTAGGATGATTGGTTCCAATTGTGGAATTATCAAAATAGTCACTAGCAGGCCATCCATGGTTATTTTTCTTTTTATCTGCATCATCATACTTGCATATCAATGGCATCAGAGAGCACACTATTCAACAACATCGAATCACCCTAAAATTTGGGGCAACCACAATTTGATCTTGATCCTCCCACAATGGGATACATCTTTCATGATCATGACATCTACACTTGAAAAAGACCCCTTTCAATCATTGGGGCAAAAATGGTATCACATTTTACATCATTCATATCATCCACAATTGCATGGTATTTTACACCAATCCCATTTCCACCGTTGTGGCAAAAATGGTATAAAATTTTACATAATTCTTATCATCCACAATCACATGGTATTATACACCAACCCCATTTCAACCGTTGGGGCAAAAATGACATCACATTTTACATCATTCATATCATCTACAATCACATAAAATTTCATCACATCATTCATCACTTGCACAAATTCTTTTTCAATTGGCTCGTGAGATTCTTCTCATTTGCTAATTGAAGGGGTAATCTACGCAAAATTCCAAAAATTCTTTATTATTTTGTCTTCAACATTGAGTGCTCAAATCCAACAACAGAGAGAAGTTGCTTCTACACCCATAGCCCAAGTAGGTGTCTCGTATTTTTTGCACCATATTGTGTTTCACACAACATGGTACAAAAAGGGGCATCTGTAGACACCAAATCCCAACCATTAATCCTTCCTACCATCCATTTAACCATTTCATACCTTTCTTGCCCTCAAAAGGCCCACTTTATCCCTTTCCCGCCACTTTCTGACCTCTTTGGACTTAATTTATATTTTTTCAATATATTATATTTTAATATATTTATTATATATATATATATATATATATATATATAATATATATATATTTAAACCCAATTAGCCTCAGCCATTAGATTTAATCTAATCTCATCCATCCATCTTCATTAATCCATGCCACACTTAAATTACAATCTCAGCCCTAGGATATGATTTAATATTAGCCACATGATCTAAAGTGTTGAGCTAAAACCCTAAGAAACCCTAAGGTTGGATTATAAGTAAAGGCATGTGCAAATGCTCAAACCCTGGAATATTCTTGCCCTTGGAGATATTATTTAAGAAGCCCATGTGAAGCAGAAGGTTGCAAAGCCATTGAAGATCCAAATCCTAGCTTGCTATAGGACTTCCATCATTCCAGTCATTCCATATCCATCCTCCATTGTCATAATCCTCCATTCATCTTCTGTCACCTCCGCCATACCCTACCCGTCACTTTCCTCACATTCTCATGATCTATTGTTGTAGATCCAACCCTAACCCATAGGCTCACTACAAAGCCTTACATTTCATATACACCCTCCAGAGCTTTCCAAGCCCGCTACAAAGCCTACCAGGCACTCTCCAGAGCCTACCATATCATAGGCTCACTCTAGAGCCTACCCAAGCTTGCACCAGAGCCTACTAAGTACATGACAAAGCCTGTCGTAATCATCAAACATGAACCAAAGTCTATTGCATCAAGTCATTAGGTGTTGTTGGAGCATCCTACCACTGAATCTACAACAAATCAACAAAGCATCAAGTCCAACAAAGTAAGTCAACATTGATTATCAAATGCGATCTGATCAATAATGAGAGCTGTGGATCCAGCTGCTGGTGAAGGTCTCGTTGTTGCTCCAGAAACAACATCCCATAAATCTTCCATGATGAGGACTGCCTTCATTTTGTTTTTCCATGGTGTATAATTAGGACCTTTCAATAACTGATGAGCATCAGTCATTAACTTTGCAGCAGAAGCCATAGTGAAGGTTCCTTATATCACCAATTGGTCACCCTTTCTATATACCTTAATGCCAGGCCATTATACCATACAAAATACCCGCCCTTATGTGAGGGAGACTATAGGTATTTTGAAAAATAAAAAAAATTACCCGCCCTTACGTGAGGGAGACTATAGGTAATTTTTAAAGATTATATGATACATGGTACTTAGGCGATACTGAAAGGGAATCGTCTTGTTGATGGCACCTACCATAGAAAGTCATCAATCCTCATGCGTGGGGCGTAACTTCCCCTAAACACTATGGATGTCAAAAATCTCGTCAGGATTTACGCTTAAACACAAGAACGATTAGGGTAGTGGATGGAGTAAAAAAATAGCAAAATGACAAACTTATATCTCCCCGACGATTTATAGAGAACAAGCTCAGACATCGTTTTGGCAGCTATATTAGGTAGCGGATAAAGTAGCGCAATCACGACAGCTTTATCTATAAGTTACGCCAGAGGTATCACAAATACCGAACACTGCAGTGCAATAAATTCCACGAATGGGTTTAAATTATTCCTGGGACTTAGGGAGTGATTTTGATTTTAACTTTTAATGATGTAGTACAAAAAATATGAAAATATGCAACATACAACATAAAAGTGCCCACAGAAATAAACCACTAGGTGTCGGGCGCTGCCGAAAATGCACCTTTACAAAAAAAATGCCAAAATTTGCCCTTGCATAAAATACTCTCAATTCCCCTTTTTTTTTTTTAAATCTTACTAATGCCTTTTTTAAAAAATCAATTTTCCTAGGTATCAATTAAAAAATATATATATTTTTTTTTTCATAAAAAAATTTATTTCAATAAAAAAATATATTTAAAATAATTCTTTTTAATTGAAAAAATATTAAAAAAAATTAATTAAACCTAAGAAAATAAAAATAAAAATAAAAACATTAGAGAAAAAAAGAAAAAAAATTACCTTCGTTGGACCCACGGGGACTTGATCCCCCGACCCCATGGGCGCCAGCCTGACGATCTTGCCAGCCGGGCTAGCACGCCCGATGGGAGGGAAAGGGAATCCTTTCCCTTTCTTCCCTCACGACCCTCGCGAGGAGCGAAAAAATGTTGTGGGACTTTAGTCCCACATCGCTCCTGCGGGGTGGATGAGGGGGGAATAAAAGGGAAGGTTCCCCCCTTTGTTAGTGATTGCCTTCGGGCAATCACGGTGCCCTCCTTTTGTCATGCCATGCGGCAGGGGGAGTCAGTCGAGTTCGATCAGTCCGGTCAATTCAGGTGGCGTTCTCCGCCACGTGTCAGTCTGCCACGTGTCAGTCCGGTCAGTCCAGGTGGCGCTCTCCACCACGTGTCAGTCCGCCACATGTCTGTCGAGTCTGTCTCAGGAATTGTGCTCAAGTCCATCGATCGCCCGAGTTAGGTCCAGTCGACGATCGACCTCAGGATTAATGCCCGGTCCAGTCGACGATCGACCTCGAGAATTGTGCTCGAGTCCGTCGGTTGCCCGAGTCAGGTCCAGTCGATGATCGACCTCGAGAAATGTGCCCGAGTCTGTCGATCGCCCGAGTCAAGTCCAATGTCGACCTTGGAATTCATGCCTACGTCCAGTCAGACCACAGTCGACCTCGATATCTGTGCCCGTGACTAGTCAGTCCAGTCCAAACCTCGCTCTGATACCATACTAGAATGCGGAGCAATTGGTGCATTGTATTGATGAAATATATAGAATATTACAATGCCTAGAATAACCCGAAGGGCATAGTTAAACACTATGCCAAAGAATGGAATAACAATAGTATGCTAGATACGCTAACAATACTTGCCTCCATGGGGTTTGAAGGTCGTCACATTGCCATATTACCATGTTCCTATAGCTATGCACTGTAAATTTGTCACCGTGGCAATGTGTATCCCATGCACTGTCCATAATAGCCACGTACACTTCACTACTGCGCTAGCCTATTTTGTGATGTTGTGACCCTTCCTTGGCTATTTTTAGTCTCATATTCGATCATCCACGTGGTCCTGTATAACATCGGGTCTTCATTCGATAAATATTCGTAACTAAACGAATTGCGTTTCTACATCCACGCCCGGCTACACTATCCGTTGTTTGGGTCCTTGACGTCCCAAAACTTACGTCAAATCCCCAACACCCATTGTCATCGTGTCTTCCCTACAGGACGTCGTTGGTGAATACTGCCAATGTTCCCTTTCTCATCGCTGTAAACTGAATATCACCAGTTTGGGTCTCCATAATGTTCTCTTTTGTTTTCACATCTGCTCTATAGCAACAGTATCGCTGTTATCGCCCGAATCTTCATCGTCGACAATTCGTTTGCAGACTGTCATCCGATTGCCCTCGGTACGCGGTTCATCTTTGACGGTTAAGAAAAAAAAATCTTCATGTTGTTATTAACCCACATCGATGCCAATTTTCTGATCACCTTGAAACCTCCAGAAACTGTTGTTGCTAATCTAAACATTACTGCCGACTTTTCTTTCTAAACCACGTTTGATGTACTCAATGTACATTGATCTCTCTCCAACACCATTCGTCTCTGATCAACGCGCTTATCTCTATCTTCAACAATTGCCCATCGATCTGCATTATGTTCTCTTTTGTTGGTCGCCATCCAACGAATAAGCTGCACACCACAAAACAAAATCTATATTAGAATTAATAAAAACATGTTTTAAATTCTAATAAAGAGCCTTTGGTTTCGCTTTGTTCATCGAGATGCCATTTTCCGAATGCCGGTAATGATACGAAAACATTTTTTTTGCCAAAGTTTCTGTCGACGTCTGATATATTCGTCGGTATATTTATTTATTTAATTTTTTTTTGAAAGCCCTTCATCCTTTACTGCCACGTCAATCTCGCTGAGAATTTCCTGTCTGGGCTACCCATCTGAATGGCCCATTTCTTGTCTTTAATTGTCTGCCAACACTGTGTGCGAGATATCTAATCTGCCATCGAATCTCTTCTACCATAGCAAAAAAAAAATTGTTTAATTTTAATGCCTTTCACTGATGGCAAAATCCCTCCAGTGTTTCTCACTTGCTCGCTGGTTAAACTTTTTTAGTACTCGTTGGCCTCTTTCATTTACCATACTGTCTCTTTCCTGACATTCTCATCTTTAACCGCCTACTCACCAAACCTGATACGCTACCATATTGCCACATGGGTCGCATTGTTGTTCCACTCTTCGTTGTTTGTTAATGGCTACAAACAATATTTAATAATGCAATGGTGTCTAAAACTGACGCCTACGCCTTTGTTCTCAGTAATCTGCCAGTGACATCGCTCTTACTCCAAAAATTTAGATGAAAATTCCATTGATCACATGTACTAAACATTCTTGGGCGTTGAGATTTATGTAACCTCCTCCCCTTTTATTTGCTAATGGTATCGCGGTATTGATCTTGACATTTATTTAAAAGAGAAATTTAATAAAATTAAAACTCTCATTCCCATACCATCATCTGTTGTTATCTGCTGGTTCTTCGTAATCAGGAGCTCCTTAATTTTAAATCACCTGTGAGTTGTTCACGTCGTAAAGATCTATCCGCCCAAACTGCCTCTCAATCCCATTTCTTATTACTCATCCCACACTACATTGTTCTCATTGCTACATTTTGGTGTGCTTAGGCCTGCCGTGAAATGTTGTGCACATTGCCACTGTACTACCAGCGGCCTGTTATGGTCCACGTCACGGGCATTCCAAGTATTGCTAGGTTGCCATATCTCGTTGTGAGTCACCGGTTCAAACATCGACGTTGTTATCGGGGTCCACATGGCGCCACCTCTATCTTGGAATAACCTACAGCAAGAAGCGTCAAAAACATTAGTACCAATTTTAAAATAAAAATCGAATCCAATGAACCCTACACTAACTAAATTGATTGTATGGACCGTATTGTTTTTTTTTTAAAACCTTTTTATTTGATATTATTAATATATATATAAAAGCATATATATTAATAAATAATTTTTATTATATTTTTATTTTTATTTTAAAATTTTATATATAAACATAAAAGTTCAATTTTATTTTATTTTTATTATTATTATTATTTTTGCATAAATTGAACCAATAGGTTTTCAAGCCTCACCTTCAAACAGAATAACCTAAACATACTAAGATCCACATCAAAGATGATCGAACTCTCAATAACAATAAAAATGTGAACCTTATACATTAAAGACCCCAAAAGGCACTCCAAACCACACAAGACTACGATGCAACCACGGAGACTACAAAACGACTCAAGAGGAGGGATCTTATCAAAGACTATTGTTCAAAGACAGACAAAATCATTCAAAACCAAAAACAAAAATGTGGGTCCCCAATTTTAGGGCTAGTTGTGGAGCAACCACAATAGGTTCTTCAAAAGCCGACATTAAGAAAGATTCATAATGAGCCTTTGTTCCCCTCGATACCTGCTCCAACATACCCTGAGCATTTTGTTATGCCCAGGCTGGATAAATTTAAAGGTGACGAAGATGCGCAGAAGCATGTCACAGGATTTTTGGATGCTTGCTTCCAAATTACGAGTAATAATGCCTTGCTTTTCCACACATTCATCACAACCCTCTCAGGCCCAGCCCGAGAGTGGTTCAATTAGCAAAAGAGGCACAACATTACCAGTTTCGAGCAACTGGCTGACGCTTTTCTTGAACGCTTTTCTTTTGGCATCAAGAAACAAGCTAACCTTTTTTATCTGGCTACGCTAGCTCATCGTGATGACGAGCCAATTAAACAGTACGGAAAGAGGTGGATGAGATTAATGGCGAAGCTGCCATTCTCTATTCCTACTACGGAATTTACCCGAATGTTTACCAAGAGTTGTGCCAAGCACATCTCTTGGCACACCTCATAAATAGATAACTTTTGCTAAGTTTTCTATTTATGAGTTAATACAGCAATCCCCCAGGCACAGGGAGACTCTCATGGAAATTTTGAGGTCCATTGAAGTACAGTACCAAGATGCTCAAGAATTCACTAACTTTGTGGGACACGTACAATAGTGTCAGGAACCGACGATCCAATTTTATGATCACAAAATCATGACGGTTCCTACAGATACGACTGACCCACCGTTGCATATCATTGCATGTGTCAATCATGTACCATTCAAGAGGGTATTGATTGACACTGGTTTGTTGATCATTATAACGACCAAGGCATTGAGTCCCTTGAAGCTTCCTAAGTCACATATTGTGCCCACTGTATTTCACATTGAGAGCGTTTAACGACGTGTTATGTTTGATAGTTGGCAAGATCGTACTACCTATTCAGGTAGGCCTAAAGACCATCCCCGTGATGTGTCATGTGATCGAAGGTGTCATGTAGTATAACATCCTACTAGGGAGACCTTGGATTTGAGAGATGCATTGTGTTCCCTCTATATTACATAAATGTGTGAAGTACATTCATGAGGGACAAGTTCACGTGGTGCCGTCAGATAGAGAACCGTTTAAATTCGTGAACATGGCTAGTTTGCCAAGGAGTTTCATACTCCCATCAACGCACCTGGACGTCTGTCCAACATCACCACTTAAGAGTCCAGGAGAAAAACAAAGAGTATGTGCTCAACCATCGATATTTGTATCACATAGATTTGAGCACACTACTACTACTTCCTTGAAATTGACTGCATCAGCAATGCTTCAGGATGAGAGGAAGATAAAGGTGAAAGGGTGAAGAAGGAAAAGAAATATGTGCTTGAACGAGTCACCGATGAGGCTCCCATTCCTATGGAAGTGGAGGAAGCCCAAGACATAGCAGAGGAGGTACCTCAGCCTACCTTGTATGCATCATCAGCAGGGTCATAAATCGATTTTCATTAGTTGGACCCTTGACGTTGGCCCATTCTCCTAAAATTTTCAAGATCAATTTTTATTAGGGTCAATTCACCATAATATATATCCAAATATAGGTATATTTGTACTCGTTGGAAATATCTTTTCAAGCTTGATCTAATGGAGGTGGTTTTATGAAGTTATAATATGATTTAATAGGTAAAAAGTGACCCCAAATATGACCTTACATTTTAGGGCTTCAAATGCCCCAAATTTTGGTGTGAAGATGCTCGATTTAATTTTCTTAGAATTCTCCATGATTCACCTTGATTATGATTCGGATTTGCAATTTTTTTACAAGTACATTTTGAGTCCAACCCCTTACGCTTAACCTTGCTGCAACTGTAGTAGTATCCAACATTCGAGGAAGCTTTGGCGCAAGCCAAAGTAATTGAGGATATCAAGTTGCAAGAAGGCAACTTGAAGCTTAAGAATAGGAAAGAGGGGCCCAAGAAGAGCTCCACAAAACATAAGGGCAAGCAGGCCCACGTCAACCAAGTGGTGCTAAACCTCCAGAGAGAGGATAAAGGGTAGCAAAAGCAGAATTATCAGGCCCAACCTCCTCCTGCGTAGTACGAAAAGTGCAATAATAATTATAAGGGCAAAAACAAAGAACAATACCCACCTCACCAATTCATGCCTTTGATGGAATCATTGACGTCAATATTCCATCAATTATGTGAGGCCAAGGCAATCAAGTTACCCGAGATCAAACTGGTCGATCCGAATCAGCCCAAGTCAAAGGGGTACCAGGATGATCTATTTTGCATCTTCCATCACGCGAAGGGTCATGACATCGAAGTGTGTTGGTCCTTCAAGCATATTGTGCAAAACATGATTGAAAAAGGTGAGCTTGTAGTACCAAATAATCCACTGGCACCCGACAACCAAAACATGGGGATTTACAAAAATCCATTGCCAAACCATGAAGTACCGCACAACAATGTTGGTCACATCAATCAGGTGCACGTCGAACCACCTACCCAGGGGTTCGTAGGCATGGTTAATGTTGTTACAAGACATGGGAGATATGAGCAGCCAAATCAACTATGCGCTCCCATAAGAATACAAGCCACACCGAATCAACAGTCGACTCAAAATATTCCAGGCCCACCAACTAGACCGGTGGTGACCATACGAAGCAAGTTGGTTCAAAACCTGTAGACAACTCCTGCTAAGTTGTCTATTTATGAGTTAATACAGTAGTCCCCTAGGCACAGGGAGACTCTCATGGATATTCTGAGGTCCATCAAAGTACAGTCCCAGGATGCTCAAGCATTCACCAACTTTGTGGGACACGTACAATAGTGCCAGGAACCGACGATCCAATTTTATGATCATGAAATCAGGATGGTTCCTACAGATACGGTTGACCCACCATTGCATATCATTGCATGTGTCAATCACATGCCATTCAAGAGGGTCTTGATCGACACTGGTTCATCGATCAACATTATAACGACCAAGGCATTGAGTCCCTTGAAGCTACCTAAGTCACACATTGTGCCCACTGCATTCACATTGAGAGTGTTTAACGATGCATTATGTTCGACGGTTGGCACGATCATCCTACCTATTCAGGTAGGCCTAAAGACCATCCTCGTGATGTGTCATGTGATCGAAGGTGCCATGCAGTATAACATCCTACTAGGGAGGCCTTGGATTCGAGAGATGCATTGCATTCCCTCTATATTACATCAATGTGTGAAGTACATTCATGAGGGACAAGTTCACGTGGTGTCGTCAGACGGAGAACCATTTAAATTCATGAACATGGCTGATTTTCCAGGGGGTTTCATACTCCCATCAATGCACCTAGATGTTCGGCCAGCATCACCGGTTAAGAGTCCAGGAGAAAAATAAAGAGTATGTGCTCAACCATCGATATTTGTATCACACAGATCTGAGCACACTATTGCTACTTCCTTGAAACCGACTACATCAACAATGCTTCGGGATGAGAGGAAGCTAAAGGTGAAAGTGGGCGAGAAGGAAAAGAAACATATGCCTAAACCAGTCATCGATGAGGCTCCCATTCCTATGGAAGTGGAGGAAGCCCAAGATATAGTCGAGGAGGTACCTCAGCCTGCCTCACCTGCATCGTCAGTAGGGTCATCCACACCATGGGTGACTGTTCACCTAGCCAACATAGGGTTAGGAGAATATCTTGTGTAGAACATCACCTTTGGACCGATTCTAGAGACTGCACAAGAGATGGGCCGACCCCATGCTCATCATTTTCTAGTTGGATCAGTGGTGCCATTGGGAGAGCCACCCAACCAGATGAACTTCATCTATGCTAGGTTGGATCAGCTTCCCATGTGAATGCCCATGGATGAAGATGATGATGAACCATTCACAGTGAATGTTCATTATCTATCCAACCCCAAATATGCCAGGCACATTTTTAAATTATATCATTGGCATGGGTACGACCTTGGTATTTTTGAACAAGGGCGTAGGACTCCGCTCGAGCCACGTTATCAGTTGGTAACTGATAGGTTTGGGCTAGGATTGTAGATACAAGGATAGGATGATTTACTTGCAGCATCATTAGATCACCTGTACCTTAGTCTAGGGGACGATGTGGATTTCAACCCATATCACCCTGATCCTTCTACATTCTAGAGGGATAATCAGATGGTGTCTTATGTCACCATAGCTCCACCCGAGTCATATCATGAAGATACCTTGGTGGATAGTGAGATCTCACCTGACAATCAGTCAGAGGATGAAGTTGAACCGGTTTATGAGGCGGTATCGTATTTATGACACTCATACCCAATTTTATCGGATAGTGATGATAGTGATCAGGATGTGACTTACATGGGGCCACACTTGCCAGAGCATCCCATGCTAGTGGATAGTGGTGAAGGATTGTATTATGATAGTGATGATGAGGATGAAATAGAGAGAGCCTATCTAGGACCTCCTTACCTACGTCACCGTAATGCACCTTATACGGCTGAGGACATGCGTAGAGAGATCAATCTCAATCCTCACCTTAGGGGAAGACCACCGAACTTCGATGTGATCTATCACATGGTGTTTCCCGACCCACCTATGTACATGGAGCTCATTGAGCCGAATGACCCAATCTTGCAATCAGTGCATAGAGAGGACCCAGTCATCCGTAGTCCGCATAGAGAGGACCCATTTGTGCCTATGTCGTTAGAGCCAGATCTCGGGTATGAGGACTACATCGATTATGTAGAAGTTTGTCCATGTGGTCCTGGAGATCAATTCCATTCCATCAATATGGTCTCCATTGATTTGACCACTCCACTCCACAATCCAGCAGATCCATCCAAACCATTGCATCTAAATGTAGATGCTATCGACTGGGATCACGCTGACTCGCCTATTGAGCCTAAAGATTTCTTCCCTAATGAAGAAATGCTGCAACCATTTCATTTTGTACCAGGCTATGCTTATGATGTCTATCATGCTGAGGATGCTTCCAACATAGAACCTATGAACCCAGCCGATGACATCCACTTGATCCCTATGCCTCATCAGCTTGAGGAGGGATCACATATGTCAATAGAGGAAACCTTCGATGTGGATATCAGTAATGATCCCACCAATCCAAGGAAGGTTAAATTTGGAGAGAGTCTCACTCTAGATGAGCGTGCCACCCTCATCCCTCTACTGAAAGAGAGACCTAATATTTTTTCTTGGACTTACAAAGATATGCCAGGTCTAGACCCAAAATTGGTTACCCATAACCTTTCGCTAGATCTATCAAAGAAGCCAGTCAAGCAGAAGCTTAGAAAGATGCATCCAACAGTAGCCTTAATGGTGAAATATGAGCTACAAAAGTTGTTGGACGTAGAGTTTGTAATCTCCATCGACTATCCAGAATGGGTATCCAATATGGTACCCATAGGAAAACCTGATGGAAGGATCCGTATTTGTACGGATTTTAGAGACCTAAATAAGGCAACACCTAAGGATTCATTTCCATTGCCTAATATCGATGCTCTTGTAGATGCAACTACAGGTCATAAAATGCTCTCCTTAATGGATGATTTTTTTGGTTACAATCAAATTTGGATTAAACCCGAAGACCAACATAAAACCATGTTTATAATGCCATGGGGAACATTTTGCTATAAAGTTATGCCATTTGGCCTTAAAAATGTTGGTGCCACATATCAATGGGCCATGACATATATCTTTCATGACTATATGCATAAGATCCTAGAGGATTATATGGATGACTTGTTGGCCAAGTCATTACTACGTGCTGAGCATGCGGAGGTCTTGAGGAAGGTCTTCGATCGCCTGATAGAATATAATGTCAGGTTGAATCCTAAGAAGTGCGTATTTGGCGTAACTTCTGGTAAACTCTTAGGATTCATCATTTCTAAGTGAGGCATCAAAGTTGACCCAACAAAGGTCAAGGCTATCTTAGAGATGCGTCCCCCCACAAATATCAAAGAGCTAAGAAGCCTTCAGGGCAAGGTAGCATCGATAAAGTGATTTATCACTCAATTATCAGATAAATGTCGACCCATGAATCGATTGCTACACAAGGGGGTCCCATTCAATTGGGATGAGGACTGTCGAGCAACTTTTGCTAAAATAAAGCAATACCTGGTGATGCCACCAGTACTAGCTCCACCAAGGCCAGATGTGCCATTTCTGCTATATATATCGACGACCGACTTTGCATTAGGGACCATGTTAGCCCAAAAGAATATGCAAGGCAAAGAGCAAGCCATATATTATATTAGCTGAACCTTGGTGAGTTACGAGCTAGGATATGCATATGTGGAGAAATTGTGTTTAGCAGTAGTGTTCACTACAAAGAAATTGTGGCACTATATGCTAAGTCATACGACATATGTTATATCAAAACAAAATCCTTTGCAGTACATGATGAGTAAGACATATCATAACACACGTACTACAAAGTGGATCATGCTACTGATAGAATTCGATCTGGAATTCATAAGCCAAAAGTCCATTAAGGGATAAGTCATAGTTGATCATCTGGTTGAGGCACCACTGTCAAACAGTAGGCCTCTTACCATCGAGCTTTCGGATGATGCGGTCTTCGTCGTATCCGAAGCTCTCAAACTCGAAGAACCATAAAATAATGCTGATATGACATTGTTCTTCGATGGTTCGAAGTGCGAGCAAGGGGGTGGTGCAGGAATAGTGTTTTTCATACCACAAGGAGCTCCAATGCCCTTGTCATTTAAATTATATTTTCCTTGCACCAACAACAATGTTGAATATGAAGCCCTACTACTGGGCCTCCACACAACCATCACCATGAATATTAAAATATTAAACATCTTTGGTGACTCCTTGCTCATAGTCAACCAAGTTAAGGGGCTCTTTCAGTGTCGATGTCCCATACTGAAAGCTTATAAAGATCTAGTTGTTACATATTTGGCTAAATTGGAATGGTATGACATCGAGGCAATCCCTCATTCATCAAATAGGTTTGTAGACACCATGGCATCTTTGGGATCCTTAATCCCTCAGAATCCATCTACCGATTTCACTACCATTCATGTTAAAATGCTTTCACATCCTGCAGTAGAGCATGAAGCCTTTGATAATAAAATGTCAGTCAACATGATTAGCATGGAACCAAAAGCTGAATGGTTCTACAGAGCTGAAGACTTTCTAAAGAAGGCACCCTAGGGGTCATTAACCTCTCAAAGTCTGATGGGGAGTGGTACTACCATTCACCACAAGGTTGTTTCCTAGTCTGCATTTGCAAAAGTAAATACGTAGGGGGAGCAAGTCATCTTGGCAGTCGAAGTTGAGGCTTGTCAGAGCTGGATGTCACAAATCCAAGACTTCTTAAAACTTGGTCTAATCCTAGAGGGATTGTCGCATGCCGCAAGATGCACATTCAAGCAGAAAGTGACTAAATATGTCTTGATAGGAGATATTTTGTACCGATGAGGTTATGATGGAGTTCTCCTTCATTGTCTAGAGCCCCAAGAGTCATCTTGGGTGATTTCACAAGCTCATGATGGTACATGCGATGGCCATTTCAGTGGCATGGCCATCATCAAGTGCATCCTTCGAATGGGTTACTATTGGCCCACTATGGAGAAGGATTGCAATGTGTATGTCAAGAAATGCATCAAATGTCAGCATCATGCTAATCTTACGCACTTGCCATCGTAGGCCTTACAACCCATCCAAGCGGCTTGGCCATTTTCTCAGTGGGGATTAGATCTTATAGGCAAGATCTCTCCTCCATCATCGGGTCGACATACATTTATTATCATGGCTACTGAGTATTTTACAAAGTGGGTGGAAGCAATACCCTTAACAATGACCACTGGAGCTCGTATAGCAGAGTTTATACTCGAGCATATCATATGTCATTTTGGGATTCCATCCAAGATAGTTTTGGATAATGGAACATCATTTAAGAACAAAACTATGAGAGCTTTGACATCTAAGTATAGAATCAAACACAATTTTGCGACTCCATACTATCCGTAGGCAAACGGGTAAGCTGAAGCTTCAAATAAGATAATGGTTTCCATATTGAAAAATATGGTACAAGAACACCACAAATATTGGCATATCCAACTACCCCTTGCATTATGGGCTTATAGGACTAGCATTCGGACACCCATTGGGGCAACTCCATTTTCACTAGTATATGGCGCTGAGGCCATTATGCCCTTAGAGTTGGAAATTCCAACGTTGCATATCGCATTGAAAGAGTTCATCGATGATGACACCGCATGGCAAGCTCACCTAGATCAATTGACGCTGCTTGATGAACATCACGTGAATGCCCTTGAGCATCTCCACGTTTATCAGGAGTGACTAAAATGAGCTTATAATATCAAAGTCCATCAGAGAGACTTTGAAGTTGGGGATCTTGTCTTGAAAGAGAACCAACAGAACTCTAATTTACCACCTGATATGCGAGACAAATTCATGGCTAATTGGCTAGGACCCTATATCATATCTAAAAATATTGGTCTAGGTACCTATCACCTAACATCGCTAGGAGGTGTTGAAGAGCCTGAACCTCTCAACATCATCCATATTAAGGTATTCTATGCTTGAGAGTGTAGCAAAAGGCTCCAAGGGTTCCTAAAACTGCTTGGTCATGTCAATAAAAGGCATCGAGAGTTTGCTTAAAACTACTCGGTCAACCCCAAAGGCCCCGAGGGTTTGCTAAAAACCACTCGATCATCCTAAAAGGCTCCAAGCTCTCTTGTGAGTAGTTTGGTCAATCAAAAAGCTCCAAAGGTATTTAAACCTTTGGTCAACCCAAAAGGTCTGAGGGTTTGTTAAAAGTTGGATCCTAAAAAGCTCCAAGGGTTCTTGAAAAATGCTTGGTCAATTTAAAGGCTCTAAAGGCATGTACTCATCGTTTGGTCAAATATAAAGGCTCAAAATCAATAAAAATTATAAAATCAATAAAATCCAAAAACATTTGCATTTGCATTATGCATTTTCATTTACACATGCATTCATTTCATCATTGCATTGCATATAGGCATTCGTCATCCGTTGCATTCCATAGTAGAATGGATTGTGTTTGTCAGTCTTACAAATGATGCCATGTTTGTGTTTTAATCATGCACCTCTGCATTTATCATAATCCATCATTCATGTGAGTAATTGTGTTTGTCAACACAACTCCTGTTGCTATGAAATATGTATATATACTAAAGTTTTCCGGTCACTCAGCCATACCTAGTGGGTTTCTCAGATGTCGTAGAAAGCTTACTTTGCTTTTGTAGATGAGGTCACTAGTTGTGATAGTACTTGGCATATCAGGATCCCGTCACTAATTGAAACATTTAAAATCCTGCTAAGATAAGGGAAGATGAAAGCTATGAAAGTGGTCCTGGGTATTTAGAGAGAAGGGTTTGATTACCTGCTTATCTTGCAAATAGTTCGGTCTAGAATGGTGAACCTTGGAAAAAGGACAAGATTTCCCCTACCCATACATTCCCTTGCTTACAAATAAAGGAGCAATATCCTAGAGTAACATCCCAGATCAACATCAAAGGTTGATACCCCACATCGATATCCTAAAATCGATATCCCAAATTGACATCTCAAAAGTCAAAACCCCCAAAGTTCAAATCAAAGATCAAATGAAGATCAAAATCAAGTTCAAAGTCAAATCTAAAGTGACATAGTGAATCAAAAGCACTATATAAATCCCTTGCTCAAGAAAAATGGGAATAAACAATGATTTTTATCACTCAAAGTAAAACGTGAAAAATAGTGATTTTTATCACTACACATGAGCAAGTATCCCCATGAATAGAAAGAAAATAAGGGTGAGAACTTGAATCCCTGAATTGTTCACCATTCAAAGCCATAGAGTGAACCCCGATTGCAGCAATGGGTTGAAAGAGTCCCGCCTGCTTCTGGAGTAGTAGTTCTATTGGGTGATCCCCAAACGCAGCAATGGGTTGAAAGAGTCCCAACTATTCTTGGAGGGGTAGTCCTGATCAATTTGCAAGATGAGCTAGCTCTGGGTGCCTAGGGTTGTCTAGCATTATAGTCCAATCAAGTCTAAAACAAGGATGATACGAACATAGGAGGAACCCGATCTCACATATGGGTTGGAAGAGTCCCGACTGACATCTGGGGTATGCCTATGGTCTATCTAAAAATACTCACGTGCACACACAGGGGTAATGAATAGTTGGGTCATTCGTGATGAAAGCATTGTCCAACAAAAGCCTTGTACAGTTAGTATGGGACGTTTGAGAAGTCTACTAGGGTGTTTGAGTCTCATGGAAAACCTCAAAAATTTCTCTAATAGCAACAAATATCAAAGATCACAAACCATCAAAAGTAAAAGTCATTTCAAATCATCAAATTGCAAAGTATCTAATAAGTGATACATCATTACATAAAGCACAATCAAGATATAGGATAGATACCGGATGGATATCAAAAATGATATCTAGATGACCACTGACTATATTGTGCATATTTTTCAAAATTGCAAAAAGGAATATAGAGTGACATATTATATCATTTGCATCATACCACTGCATATCATTGCATTTCATATATGGGTGATTAATTGCTTAAATTCTTGTAATGAGGATTTTCAATTACATTCATGATTTTTACACATTCTGTGGTGTCGTCCATTAGATTGTTAAACACATATCGCATTCATTCCTTATGTTTTAAGTGATTAAAGCATACAGGTTCATTTACATTAGATTACCATCATGTAAATAAAGCATTACATACATTACACCAACATAGCGTGACATCATCACAAATTAAATGCATACAATAAAGCAAAATTAAATATGCATTTAAAAGTAAACATCGCATCCATATGCATCCATCATAAATAGCATATCTAAACATCTAGATCACTGCATACCATCATCATCATAAATTAAATAGCTATCTAGTGCATGTCATCCATACATCACATTACATAAGCATAGCATCAATATAAACATCTGCATCCATGTGCATAACATAAACATAAAATTAAAAATACACAAGTACACATAATGAGCCAAAATGATCAATATCTCATATATATATATATGTGTGTGTGTGTGTGTGTGTGTCCAAAAATGAGTACATCAAGGGTACATCAAAAATGCCCGTAGGCTACAACTATGTAGGTCCTCGACCTTACACTAAAAAATAGTACAAAAAAAATCTCTGCAATCTGTACTAAGGGCCTACGCCCCCAGCCTGAGAGTCACCTCCATCACCTCCGCCATCCCTATGGCCCCTCTGCGAGCTAGCTCCGTGAGTGCTAGAGGACCTGTGTGTCCTCTCAGTCCTATGGGTCCTATGACTAGAACTAGCAGAAGACTGCCCTGTCTCCCTAGTCCTGGTCCTGGAGCTGCTCCTCTGGGTCTCGGTAGAGTACATGTCCTCTAGAACCTCCCCACCTATCAGCCTGATGTGGCCCTCTAGCTGAGAGATGCGAGCTACCCTCACATTCTGAATACTATTACCCTCCTCAATGAGGGAAGTGAGCCACCTGATCTCGGCCATGGGGTCATGGCCTCCTGGTAGTATAGATGATGGTGCTACGGGAGGTGCCATGACAACTTGTGTAGATGAGGGATCTCCCCTTGATGCCCTCAATAGATCTAATTATGTCCATGTAAGATCATGCTCGATAGTGAGCCTCTAGATATCTATATCAGTTGTAGTCAACTGTGCCTTGAGGAGAGGCCTCTCCTCCTCATAGCTCCTCCACTAGCTCTGACCATGTCTAAGCTTCACCTCTACTATGGTGAGACTAGTATCCCTCTGTAGTAGCTGGGTCTGAAGCCTACCCACCTGACTCTGTAAATCTATAACCTGAGCTAGTAGCTACCCTACCTCACTATCAGGAGGTACCTCACCCTCCTCGGATACCTCATCCTTAGCCTCGACCTATGGAGCCTCCCTTATGGTGGCCTCGGTGCCCCATCCACCCTCAGTATGTTGGCACACATTGCACCCCTCTGGATCAGCCTCTGCCTCGTCATCTATCCAACCGAGGGGCCTCGATCCCTACCACTATAGTAGGGACCACCAAGTATCATATGTTGGGGTGGTCCCAGCCCTAGCAACCCTCGACTCTTGGAAGTCATCAGCCGTGTCTCCTAGTGGTGTCAACTGAATCCATGGTAAATGACTCTCCAGTACCAGCCGCTTGTAGATGATGGGCAGCTTCGGTATGTCCTGAACTATCCCAAACTATCATAAGACATGAGAGTAGTACTGATACTCATGGATCTTGTCCTTGCGGCCAAGTAGCCACCTGTCTCATCGAGCCTGGTGTAGCCGCTCGCCAACCTCCTCCCATGCAGGGTAATCCATATAAGGGTACCACTCAATGTCATCCGGTCGAAGTACTACAAATCTACCAATGTAGTGCTCTACGTCCCTAGCATGGGACCTACTTCGGAACCCCTCCTCCTCATGGGGCCAACATGCGGCATAGCACTGATGAGCATCATCAATAGAAGTAATAGCAAGGGGTAGCTCCGTAGGATGCTCGATCTTGATATGCTACCAACCCCAGATCTGGAGAAGTAGACTATAGCTAATCCCTACTCGGCTCCTACTAGTAATCTGGTAGAGCTCCTAGTACAACTGGCATAGTAGAGTGCTCCCCTAGGCTAGGAGGAGTGGATGATCGGTAGAGCTCTATGTAACCCTCTTGATACTAGCCAAAATGTTCTAGGGGATCCTCACGCCCGAGGAGTCTGGAAGAACAATCTGCATGACCAAGTGCATGAATACTACCTCTCTGATAGAGAAGATGCCCTTCCTCTACTAGTACCCGATGTGGATGCCTCCATGATCAATCTTGCCCTAGGCATCCTCGCTCCGGTCACCGAAGATAGCATCAAACACATCTCCTCTACTTGTAAAGGAGGAAGAGGTGATGGGCTCACCATCAATAGGGATCCTAAATATCTGGTAGATGTCCTCTAGAGTGATAGTCATTTCACCTGTCGGTAGGTGAAAGGTGTTGGTCCATGCATCCCAACATCGGGCCAACGCAGTCATGTAGGCCTGATCTACCCTGATAGTAGGTAGATCCAAAACGTAGCCAAAGCCAATGGCACCAAACCACTGCCACTCTAGGCTAGTCAGCTACCTACGGAGGGTGCATAGGAGATCTGGCTCTCTAGATCTAGAAGTCAATTTCTAAAAAGAAATAGTGTATAAGGGAAAAGATGATTAAAAACAACCAAAAATAGCTAAAAATGACCTTAAAAAATGTCAAACAAATTTAAAAATTGTTAAAAAGACAAAAACATGCAAAAAATTTCACAAAAAAATAAACATGTACTTCAAAAGTGCAATAAATGGCATTAACTACCAGAAAACCTTAGAAAAATTAAAAAAATTGAATTTTTTTCAAAAATTGGGAACCGCAGGTCAAAGCTACGGTCCGCATAACGGTCAAATTTTTGACCGTTGGGATTTGAATCCCACCGTGGTTGATAGCTGCGGTCCCCAATATGTCAATTGGGAACCACATCTGCCAACTGTGGTCTAGGAAAGTGACCTTTTTGGGTCACTTCCTAGCCTAGTAGACCAAAAATTAAATCCTAAATCTAGCCTAGTCTAAGGTGAGGTTCATTGCCAACAGTTTAGTGAGATTTATTTAACCCATTAATTAATGTGGTTCATTTTAAGTTGGTATAGAGTGCGAGGTCTCGGTTTTGAGTTACCTTACCCACTCTGAGGCCTCTGCTAGTAGAAGGTTACCCAGGGTCTACCATCGGGATGTGTGGAGGTGTCAGGTTGTAGTTTCAGCAGTGCTTCACATCAAATTTACTGCCTAACCTCTCAGAGCTCTCTCAGTTTTAGTTGCTTGCAGGAGTGATAATGAGAATTTTCAAATAGGAAAATTATATATACTTTTCCTAATTTTTGCGGACCGCAACTGACAAATGCGGTCCCAAAATTAGGGTTTTGTGATCGCAACCCTAGATCGCGGTTCCCAAATTTGAAATACCAATCGTAGCCCATGCATGTGGTTTGCAACTAGCATTAAATGCACTAAAATCCCATCGTGGGAAGGTCTTAAATGGTAAATTAATGATTCCTAACGGATCAGAATCTCAATAAGAGCAATAAATTTAACAAATTTGGTGATTCTCAAGCACCATGATCAATTAAAAATTCAAATAAACAAAAAAAAATCAAATAATCAAAAGCCAAATGCACCTCGTATTCAGTCATTTACCCTATACACTCGGTGGTTGCAATGATTGATGCTCCATGCAATCCGATGAGATGAGTAAATAACCATAAGGACATTTGGGGTAAAATTGTCATCGTTGATTTGATATGTTTCTTTTCAATCCCGAAGAAGGCCTTCAAGGCTGGACCGCTCCATGGGAATGAAGCGTTTCATGTCATTTCCCCTATGACATATTTTTAGAAAATCATCGACAAATTGATTCAACATACATCTAATTGGCATTGTATCATTTTGATTCCCTAAGAAGGCTATTGCAGCCCGACCGCTCCATGGGATAGGAATGTGCAATTACTATTAATAGTTGCAATCATAAGTTGAACTAGGCTTAGCCAAGTAATTAAATGCTAAAAATTCTAAGTTTTTTCAGATCATTCATAATGGTCAAGCGACATCGTCACTTCATTCATTGTCATTACCCTCATCGACTCATCGCTTGAGGGGGTAGTCATAATATCAAATCATAATCAAAGTCAATAGAAGATCCCTAAAATCGTAGATCCCTTGATCTTGTCAAAATTATGTTCATCCTTGCAAATCATTGTCAACAACTATCATAAGCTTACCCCTTTGCTTGGGGTAAATAGCAAATATGATAGTTTGTTTGTATCTCTCCTCCTTTCGGTTATATAGGCCTAACTCCTATTGTAGCACCAAAGCTACCCGAATGTCTGATGACGAGTGCAAACCCTTTCAAAATTAAGCCTCCAAAGAGTTGGAAGCAATGATTCCAAGATGCGCATCCCTTTTGCAGGACCTGGGGCATCTAATGTTGATCCGACTAATGATCATCATATAACCTTCGACATCATTTTAGGTGGTGTATTTTTGCTCACACGTTGTTCGATCTCACAATGCATCTCAAAAGGGGCATCTGTAGACACCTAAAATACATCATGTCGAGGGCGACTACTCATATGGGACATGCTACAAGACCATATGGAAGATCTTGGATAGACTCCAAGATAGAGTAGTGGTTCTAACCACTCAATTTGGGCTCCTTGGCCTAATCAGTCTGAACCACAGCTAAGACCTACGGTCTACAGTCTAAACCATAGCTAAGACCTACGGTCTACAGTCTAGGCCACAATTGTCACCTATGGTCTAAACTGAAGTTCAGTTGGCCTTCATCCGAGCCAAATCGGTTTGAACGACCATTTGTTCTAGAAGAAGGTGGTTAAAGGATGGAAGATTCTAGAGGCTTCCAATCCAACTGTCCTAACCACCTCTTCTTGATCTTGGCTTCTCCATGAAGCCACCCCTAGCCCTTGGGTAATCCTATAAGTACCCCTTCGAATTAGGGCAAAATATATAGTGCATGTTGATGGCGAAGCACTGTTGAGATAGCGAATGAGTTGGATATTAGAGCAGTGAAGCCCTATCGAATTGTGGACTCACTTGAGTGCATTGAGAGAGCCTAGTTGCCATTCACTTGCCAATTCATCAAGCATCATGACAATTCATGCCATGGATGCCCTAAGGAGCTAGAATGCCAAGAAACATAAATTCGAGCGAACGGAGGCCCAATTGTGGAATTCAACCACCAAACCTATCAGAGGACACCGAGGCGACCCTTGATCATCAATTGGACAAGGAAGATCAAGCCCACAGCCCTAGATTTGGAGGGTAAACTTACTTGATTGCTCGCCATGACTGATAGCCATGGTGTACAGTGCAGACCGCTCATCAGAGCTACGGTTTGCAATAGGTGAAAGATCTCCTTACTATTTCTATTTTAGTATGCTTAATTAGGTTAGATTAGTCATTTTAATGGTTTATTTGATAGTTTAGAGACTCTGACTAGCTTAATTAGGGATTATAATAAGTTTCCTTCATCATAGCAAGTAGGACATCAATGGCTTATTTTCATGCTATCTTGTTTCATTCCATGCAATTGATCAAGTAGATAGATAGTTGCACTTCCTACTTTCATGTTTCTAACAATCTTCATGAATCTTGCACAAGTTTAATATGTTTTATTCATCTTCTTGATTTCATAGTTGTTATGACATCTTTATGCATATTTTCCTCAAAGGGCCTCATCATGAGAGGTTGCCTATTCGTTTAATGCTTTTGTGTTGTTTCTTGACCATAGGAAAGCAAGTTCAAAGGAGATTCAATCATTCAATTCCTTCCTCAACGCGAAGAAGAGGGTCAACTCCACCCTAGAGTAGTTTGTGACTATTTAGAGAGCATTAGTATTGTGCCTACCCCATTGGGGGCTTTGGAATTGTATCAATTGTATCAATTTGGGTGACCCTAAGAGGGGCATGATTGTAACTGAGATTCATTTTCAATATTAATAAAAGAAACATCCATTTTCTCATTATTTGCAATATTGTTTATCATTTTATGCTTTTATGTTGATTCCGATTGATGCATTAGATAGGCGCATTGCTTTTTGGATAGGTCAATAGGAGATTGTTGATCTTCATTCAATATCAATACCTACAGAGTGTAGAAGAAGAATAGGCTAAAGAAACCTAAAAGAAGAATAGGCTAGAGAAGCCTTGAATAAGAAAAGGCTAGAGAAGCCTTGATCCATAAAATAAGGCCATTGAAGCTTTAATTTTGAAGAAATTTTTAGAAAATAATTCCTAATTTAGAAGACAAAGTTTCTAATTTAGAAGATTAAGTTCTTGATTTAGAAGATAAAGTTTATGATTCAGAAGAAGACTCTAGAGAAGATTTTCTAAAGAAGACTCCAGAGAAGAGTCCAAGAAATAGGAGATTGGTTATCTCCATAAAATCCTACAAATTATAGAAGAAAAATAAAGGACCAGTGAAGTCCCATTCCAGAATACAGAAACAACAGAATTAAAGATCCAATAAAAATATCTCATCACCAAAACTTTCAAAAGAAAAAGGTTGAATAAAAGGTCTCAGTTGGAAGACCAAAGAAGTTACAAAATAGAAGACCTAGAAGAGGTCTCAAGCAAAAAAAGAAGGCTTGGATAGCCTTATTATAGAGCTTGTAGAAGCATCATTAAAAGAGTTCCTAGGAGAACTCATTGGAGAAATCCACTACCAAGGAGAAATCTCTTGATAGTGAAGGACTTGGGATAATTGTCACCATCCAACAACAAGCCCAAGAGAAGAAGAATTTGGCAAGGAGTGCCAAATATAGAAGAAGAATCTAGTAAATACCTCAAGATATTTAGAATCTTGAGAAGAATAAGATCCTATTTGAAGTTAAAATTTGACAAGAAGATTGAAGGAAGATTCATATAGAATAAGCCTACCAAATCTAGGATATTTGGAGATTACCTCTCATAGCAAGAAGGCACAAGTTCAAAAAAATGAGTTCTCTAAATATACAATAGAAGGTAGAAGATCACAAGAAGGATAAAGCCACCAAACTTAAGGCTCAAGACAAAAATTTCAAGACCATAGTTTGGTGAAGGATGAAGCTATTATATACAACCAACAAGAAGTTGCAAATTCATCCACTACAAGGCAACAACTTGGTGAAATAAAACACCAAGATCTACATCTACTACGAAATCCATTAAAGGTAAGCAACTAGAGTGTAATTAGTTGAACTTAAATTATGGTTCATTATCAAATTCCATTAAGCACCATATTTGGATTAAAGTTGCAAGAAGAAGGGCTCATATTATAGTCTTCTATCATCTACCTATTATCTATATAGAAATAAAGAATACTACATCATATAATATTTATTGTAGTGAAAATTACAAAATATTCATTGAAGATTATTTACAAATTATTATTAAGAATTGTAGAATATTATTGAGTGTATTAGAATTTATTATCATTAAAAGTGCATTATTAACTCATTAGGCACTATACTAGTTGATATTTAACTAGTTACTCTCAATAAATTAGTTTGTGTTGTTAAAGGTACAAAACTAGCACAAAAATCTATAGCACTACGTGGCCAAAGGAAGCCACCAATACAAGCAAAAAGGTGGAGAAGGAAGCCACCATTAATATCCTTAAAGGAAGCCTCAAATTGAGACTCGACGAGTCTCAATATTCAAGGAGAATATAAGGATTTCATTTAAGTGAAGATTGTAGAAATCTATACTTCAAAAACAACATCTCATTAGCTTGGATTAACTATCATTAAAATATCCAAGGAAGCAGATTAAAAGAGGTAAGAAGGATTTCATAAAAAGGTCCATCATGTTGGTGCAAATATAACTATTACAAAGAACCTCTTTTGTTCCTTTGAAAGTACAAAAGTAATCCTATTTACAAGAAGTAGTGCAGATGTCATATTTTGTAGGTTGAAGGGTAAATTTTTAGCAATAGGAAAGAGCCACCAAATATCTCACACGTCTAAGAATCAAGGTGTTTAAAAACACCATTTCTCCATGTCCAATCTAGCCCTAGGAGCAAGTGTGTCACCTGCAACATTGGAGCTATTATAAGAAGCCATTACCATCTAAGTCTACATAGAGAAAAGGGTAGTATACAAAGGAAGATCATCTATGTAGAAGAAGTGTTATCAAAGCCAAGAAAAAAGGCTAGAAAATAGCTTTTATAAAAGACATACAAATTGCATATTACAAGCGTAAAGATACAAAGAAATAAGTGTTATACCTAAGGTTTCTACTTGGAGAGAATGACCACCATTGAAGAGCACAAGAAGTTTCCATAGGACCACCATTGAGAGTGCCATAGAACCAAGAAGTAATACAATTGGTGTCATCCATTATCCTCATCAAGATATCATGCAAATAGAGAAGAGAAAATTCTTGCATTTCAATAAACATAGCAAGACAACACATATTTTAAAGATATAGGTAAATATAGGGTATCAATATTCATTGTTGGAGTGTTAGAAGAACGGTTTACATGCACAAGCTATGAGTGCCACTTGGCACAAGATCTCTAAGCATCCAACACTCGTAAATAATCCAATGCTCACCCATGAGGAGTTACAAGTATTTGGGAGGTTACCACCTAACTTATCATTGCATATGTTGGAATACCAATGCCTACTAAGTAATGCTCAAGTGACACTTGTTCAAAAGTTACAAGAAATCAACCCTATTTAAGGAGTCTATATTGAAGAAGAAAAAGCATTGGAGGTCAAAGAGAAGATGAGCATTGAATTGCATGAAGCATATTTGGAGGAAGAAGGCTAATTCAAGACTATGTGCCATTCGAAGGACAAAGCCAACATTTAAGAAGTTATCATAATATAAGTAAATATAGTGCCTCATTCAATCAGCAATCCAACATCTCATTCGTGGAAGGAATACATCATAAAACCAGCCATACTAGCATTCAATTCATAGAGGATAAGACCGAGCATTCTTTAAATAAATATCAGCATCGATTACAAAGAAAATAAGCACTACGTAATGGAGAATTCAACACCATCAAACAAGGCATTGACTACAATTTCAAAGGATTCAAATCTACCACCTCACAGCATCAAGGCAAAGGAATATGAAGGTAAATCATATACTATTTATTTCTTGCTATAGACTAAGGATATATTGGAGTTATAAGGGCACATTATATATACCATTTCAATTCATTCACTTAGAATTAGTAATATATTAACCAAGCATATTTCAAAATACTTATATTTACAAATAATAAAGTAGGGGAAATAAGGATTTCAACTTAAAAATTTAAAACTCTATTATTGCAAATATTATATTGTTTTATAATATTCCAAATTAGGGAGTCATAAGGAATAGTACACCAAATAAATTATTGGAAATTAGAAACATTAAATATCAAAGGCTATAAAGGAGGTCTATTAAGGAAAATCAAGAATTGGAAATAAATTGGTATAATTGTCTCAAACCATATTAAAGGGAAAAAAGAAATCCAACCAATAGAACCTCATCAAATTAGAAAGTGCTTAAGATCAATACAAGTAATAAGGTATAATAGAAGTTGATTTTTTCTACTTACAACACGTTACGAAAAAAATCCAAAATTGAACTACTACTCTCAAAAGAACTCTATCGGTTATTCAACATATCCAAAGTTACTAGGGAGACATAAGGTATTCTTAAAAACTTGATAATAATAGCATTCATTCAAAATTTATCAAGTACTCAATCCATTTGGGAATCATAAGGTTTCTACAAGTCTACAAGGATTCTACTAATTCATATATCTTAACTAGGTAAGCCTACAAGAACTAAGAACTAAAAGGTTCTATCAAATCAAAGCTCATAACTAGGGAGTCACAAGGTAGAACACTTTATAAGACTCTATTTAATTGGTTACAAGCACTTTATACTCCATTTCAAGAAGTTATAAAAATGTCCACCTCAAGTAATATAGTAAATAATGACATGAACAACACTATTAGAAAATAAAGAGCAAGTGTCATAAAAATTGGAATCAAGAATTCACTTATAAAATCAGAAGGAAACTTAGATCCTACTTCAAAAAGGATACAAAATAAAGTTCTTAAAGATAGGTTTGAAGCGATGGAGCACTATCTACATGCTTGACTCACTGAAGAAATTGACAATGGAAAGGGTGACATTCCACTTCCCTTAGATTTTGTAAGCATATTGTATATGGCATTACTTACATACAAATCCTATAATAATGATAATGTAGAACTATAAGGATTGATAGTAGCTCATAAAAATAAATCATAACCGAATGAATTATACTTAGAAAATATACTTCAATCCTCATGCAATATTGGTACTTCAAAATCTACTAATTCAATATATTATCTTGATGTCATGAGAGGTTGTTTGGAAGCTTCTATACAGAGTAAGGACAAATGAGGAGAAACATATTTGCAGGAATCAAGTAGTAGTACTACCACCCATAAGAACACAAAGACTAGATTCAAAGGCAAATCTAAAGAGGAAGAGGAATATGAACCAGATCAAGGAGGATTACAGTGCAAAATTCCATTTAAGGAAGAACCTAATCAAACCAAAGAGCATCCACAGGAAGAAGAAGAAGAAGAAGAAGAAATTTAAGAAGGCATATAGTGCAATATGAATTAAATAAAATACAAAGGAGCAGGTCAAGCAGAAGATCCATATTGAAGATTGAAATCTTCAATACCCAAATAATGTAATACAGATGGGGTGTCATCATTTGGGTCATGTAAATGTACCACATTTTGTACATAGGTAGAGTAGAGATTACTTCACCCAGGTGTTGTAGGTGAGTTGGAGAGGAGAGGGCAATCCTCCAAGGGAGGTCCTAGGTTCAAATTTCCACCCTACCAAAAAGTTGAATTGGGTATCCAAAATCCAATTGATAATGTTGGTGCGGGCAGGGTCGGGTGCAACCCCGGGTGACTTTGATAGTGTAGAACCCCCTGTTCGTGGTCTATCATACCAAGGCGGTCCCGCAAGGGGTTTTTTGCTTTAAAAAAAAAAGTAGATATTACTTTAGGGGGAAGTTAGCTACTTACTTTAAGCAATATAATAAATGCACAAGTGTCAATGTGCATGTTGTAATGTGCAAGATGTCCACTTGTATAGCTAGGTAGAGTGTTGGGTAAGGAATCTATTTTCCTATATAAATGGCCTCATAGTGATAGATCATAAGACGTAGCATATAGATATCAAGAGCATTGTAGTAGAGAGTAGTAGATAGTGGTAGAGCTCCTATATGGAGCACAATGTAGTTCTTTAGCTTATATTAATGGAGTGACCATATCCTCCATACTACATTGTATTTTTGACACTTTCTATTTATAGTATATTTCAATCATATTGTAGACTCACTTTATTTCATCTTATCAAGACCTGTGTTAGATCTCTCCCACTACATATATCCTCAAAAGTTAACATGTAGAATATAACATAATACTTATTGTTATCATCTTGTTGGTAAAGGATTGCTCCTAAGGATACTTGAGCAATCAATGTGCACAAAAGAAATACATTATATGGGTTGGGTGGCAAAGAGTTGGGGATCATAAAATAAATTTATTAAATATAAGGAAAGCCTTATTACAACTTTCATCCCATTTAAAATCAACATCTTTCTTAACTAAATAATTTAGTGGATAAACATTGAATGCTATCTCAAGGATAAATTTCCTAATAGCTTCAATTTTTCCCAAGAAAGATTTAATATCTTTGATAGTGTGGAGGTATAGTATTAATGGCCTTGATCTCATCATGATCAACATACATGCCCCTATGAGACACCATAAATCTTAGGATCATGCCACTAGTAACACCAAAATACACTTCTTAGGGTCAACTTTGACCTTATAGTTGCATAATCATTCAAATATGACATAAATCTCAATGGGATAGTCAACCTATTTCTTATACTTACTTAATAGTTCAACATAATACTCCATTATCATTCTAATAAATTCATGAAATATGGTTACCATAGCCTACTAATAGGGGGCTCCAAAATTTTAAGTATAAATGGTATGATAACATAGAAAAGCGTTCCCTAAGATGTAGTAAAATTAGTTTTAGTTTAATCCTCAATGGTGATTTAGATCTAGTTATACCGTCAATAGTAATCCATAAGGGATAATATTTCATGCCCTGCTATAGAATCGATAATAGCATCAATGGAGGATAAATGAACATTATCCTTAGGATAAGTTTGGTTGATGTTTCTCAAATCATAGCAATTTTAAATAACATTATTTTCCTTCTTTTTCACATGAATGATGTTAGAAACCAAACCCAAATAATAAACTAGTCTAATAAAGTTAGCATCTAATGACTTTTGATTTTTTATTTGACACAAGTCTTGAACGAGAGGAAAAAAAGTCTTTGCTTTTGTTATACGGAAGTTGTATCCTTATGTGTAACAATATTGTGGATGATAAGATCCTCATCTATTCTAGGTATGTTAGAATATTGTTAGGTAAAAACATCTTTATACTCTTTAATTAAAACAATAAATATGGATCATTCTTTCTTATATAGACTAACCCCAATTTTAACTATGCACTGTTGTTTAGGGGATTCTATGTCAATGTCCATAGTTGGTTCAATATTCATGACATTACCTTCTTTAAAGTGATCTAGCACAAGAGAAAATTATCTAATTTATAATTGATCTCAACTTGGAAAACATAATTGTAGTGAAAATTCACTACACCTAAACAAATTTTTCCTCGGTCAATTTTGTCAATCACCTTCAACACAAGCAAATTGATAGAGAGAAGGTAGAAGCTAAAAATACACCATAAATTTTGAAATCTATGAGAAGAACTAATTTTAAGCAAATGAGCTTTGAAATGATTTTGATGCCAAATGGATCGTATGATTATTTGATCAATGACGGGTGCTAATTTGAGAGGTTGGAGGGCTACGAAAGTTTTCAAAGCCACACAAACCATAAATTTCCTATATATACAATAGATATTATTTCTAGAGGAAAAGCAATCCATGGGGATGACCAAGCATGCAATATCAATTTTGAAGATCAATAATGAGCTCTAATTCTCAAATATGAAAACTAAGAAAAGTTCTCAAAGTAGTACAATCCATCAACCTTATGATGAACATTGTGCATCATTTCCTTACAAATTAGTCAAAAGGATATTTTCAAATCCATACAAACTATTGATCATTCATCTGATAGACTACACCATTTCATAGGATAGCCAAACGAGTTTTCAAGGAAAAATCCTTGAAAATTGAACACATGGTGAGCACATGGAAAGAGTTGTTGATCTTCACACATTACCTCTATTAGATTAGGTTTTGTTTTCTACATTTTCCATCCCTTTTTATTTCATATATACAAGAAGATTAGGAAACCATGCATAAAATATCAAATACAACAAGGAGTTGGCCTTAGAAAAATCGTAGAGGTCTCTCTACAAGTGCATCCCTCATTCATGGATCTTCTAGACTATGTTGCTCAATAGGAGGCACAATTGTTGGGATGGAAAATTATGATATTTTGAGTGGATAATAGTTATCCTATCATACCTAATGGAATGATTTTAATGCTTTGTCCCACAAAGAAATAAAAGACACTCAGCTAAACATAATAATAACTTAGTTTGTTATACCCCAATCGGGTCTGATTGAGATTCCAATTAAGATCTCACTTTATTTTCTTATTGACGCACAAGATCATCCACCTAGAAATTTACTGATAATGAAGGACCCATATTTTTTTGAGTGTAATACTTGTTACTAGGTCCTTTGCAAGAAAAAATTCATAAGCATTGGTGTCACCCCTAAACCAAAGATCTGGAAGAAGATCCCAATGTCACAAATTGGTTATGCAATAAAATAAACTTGTAAGGAGATATCTAACCTAGAATAATAGAGCCCCCCTACATCCACCTATTCCTCCTTCAACAAGGGACTCGATCCTAGCTTGAACACTCAATTCATTAACTTATTCTATTGAAAAATATGAAACCACACCCATGGAACATTTGTATCATATGATAAGATTATGTATAGTGCATATTATCAAGAAGAAAAATGTAGCCCTCATACTACTCATATAATATTTTCAAGTAAAACCATGAGTGGTACATATGTTTGGTCCCTCATTCAATTAGAAGTTGGGATAAAATCACTAACTTGATAGTAGATAGATTCAGAGAGAAGGTGGATGGTGTATCTCTCCTTGAGAAATTAATGACCATCAAGAGAGAACCTATAAATACCATGGATGACTAATATTTTATTCCAAAAAATATAATATAGGATCCCTAACAACATTAGACCTCTCCCAGGTATGACATTCATTTACTATATGAAAGCTATGAATTTTGAAATAGCTATGATAATCAATACTAGGGAAGGAAATTCTTTATCAGTGTCCTCTGGAATATCCATTCAAGTTTAAAATTACCTAATATAAGCAGGAATGGTAGCTTCTCGGCCTCCCAAGATTATTTTTCCCAGCATCCAACATTCATATCAATCGTCTCCTATAGTCTAGCCTATGAATTTCTAGCCCACTCCCACTAAAACATCTATGAATATCTAAGCTTATCTCATTACTCTAGAATGTCCCTCTATAAGTTATTACTTCTCCAGTGAGTTAAAAGAAACAAAGAACTTATTAAGGGCAATATCTAATAAGGTCTTAGCCCTTAAGAGACAATGGAATGCCTAGAGGTTTCATATCAAAGTAATTTGAGACCTCACTTCCAATAGAATAGCTAAGGTTATAAGCATCCTTCAAATGGTTATCAAGTATCTAACTTCCACCCCTATAATAATGTAGTCCAAAGCTCTAATCAACAAATAGTGCCCATACAACTCCCATTGTAGTAGATTCCCCTTAACCCTATTAGGAGTATAATCATCAAACATAATAATTATATAGAATATGTAAACACAATTTATTACCCCTATATTAATGCTTACCCTAGAGGAGAACCTCAATAGACAATAGTCACACCAAATAAATATTGACATACCTAGTCATCTACCTCTTACTCAAGTTTGGATAAATAAATTAAAATCTAGACCCCTCATTTCCAATCCCAAATATTCCTCCTAGGGATAAATTCCATGAATTTGAAGTAAACCTTGATAACTCGGGATGAGGAGGATATATATGTTGTATTTTATGTGGCTATTTATTCCACACTTGGTAGACCACAAGTCTAATCAAACTATGTGATACGGTTTAAGAGGAAGGCAATAAAGGTGTAGGGGAAGGTCATTCAAGTAGACTTCAATAATCAAAGTAGACCACCTGATCCCAAAAAGAGAGTCTCCTCTATAGTTGAATTGATCAATAATATGTAAAACATCTCAATGACAAGTAAGAGGTATATCCCTAAAGGCCTAAGACAACGTCAACTCATTCTAGATTTGTTTAGATCCTCCCAACCTATTATAAAGATACCTAGACCTTAATGGGTATCAATCATAGCTTAGGGAGTCTAATCTATTAGATCGTTTAATGCAATAGATCATCTAAAGAATTCTACCATGGTTATGCCTCTATAGGATGTATTCTTAATGCCAAAGTAGATGAAGAACTTGGAGGAAGCTCTAGAGAATAAAAACTCATGGGGATATTTGAAGGAACCTATGGTTGTAGATATTTGTCCTTGAGGTGATTTGATCCAAACTGATGTCATTTTATCTACTTTGATCTACAATGATAAGTTGATCCATTATATGGTATATTTTGGGTAAAGTACTTTGATCATTCTCAAGAAGGTAATGGATAACAAGGGATTTTTCAACTAGATGGGACTCCTATTTAGATTTTTGATCTGGTAAGAAGCCTTCACCTTACACTATAGGCTTACCAAAACCTCACTATCCATAAAAGCATAGTAATGATTGAACTCCTAGTAAATTTTGGCATATGTCTATCAATGGAATTCATTACTAAGATAGCAAACTATCTTTTTGTATATTGAACATATATGTTGCTCGAGATCAAATATGGAACCAATCTTAAGATCCCATTAGAACCCCTCCATATCCATCATGTGGAATATGTACCTTAGATCATATTGATTAGATCTACTTTATAGAGGAAGGTCAATCTGGATATTGATTAGATATACTTTATAGAGGAAGGTCAATCTAGGTTAGAACTATCTATTGATGAAGGCTACTCTTTCATTTTGTATCATCATACGACTGGTGGGAAGCCAAGATGTGGAATCCTAGTCCCTATGGAGTCTTTAAATAAATAGATATAGGTTGAGAAGATATCCTTAAGCTTTGTTGTCGTAAAAATAAAAATAAAAAACATGTATATATTTTTCTTAACATTATGTTTTAGTTGATTTGTATACATTACATCTTTACAATTCTTTAATCATATCATTGATCATAAGCATCCCTTAGATCATGGAGGTCTACAATGCCACATAGATTACAAGGAGATCCAAAGTAATAAACATTGTTAATGGTATAGGATGAACAAAATAAATTATTTGTACAACTCTAAGGATGAAAGGGAGGGACTTCCCTTCTTAAAACAATGATAGCCATAAGATCTTCTAGAAGAACACATGGAAAAATTCATGTGTAATGGATAAGGCTATAAAATTTTTTGGAATTCCTTATATTCAGTGAGCAAAATATCCCCTATCAGTTGCAAAAATTGTAGTGAAAATTCACTACACCCAGTGGAATTTAGCCTTGGCCAATTATCTCATATAGTAATTATTCTAATTATTATTTTTGATATGGATATATCCTAAATAATTCCAAGTATGGGACCTTATTGGGGTTTTTACACAACTCTTCCACAATGTCCCATGCTTTTGTTTTATTCAAAACTATTTTAAGTAGTGATTACTTGGGTTGGATAGAGTCTTGATGTGTTTTTATGATGGGATCTAGGATCACCACCTTAATTGGATATCATGGTCTTTTAGTATTTTAAAAGGTGATAGGATCTATGGGCTTGGATGAGGCCTTTCCAAGAATATTTTCTATATTAATAAATATTTCAATATTTTTAACAAGTTCCTAAATTGTGAGAAAGGGCTTTTAGAAAATTTCAATTATGGATGGATTAATCATGCCTAGATAGGATCTGTAACCTTATCCTTCTTATATTTTTCATCCTTATAAGGTTGATTTTTTTAATATTAGGGTACACTTCTAGTAATAACAACAATATACTATTCAAAGATGCAATGGTTTCTATTTGTAACTCCAAAATATTGACATAATGAGTCACATTTAGATTGTTATAAATATATTCTCCATTTGGACTAGGTTGGGCAAAGACTTAATATACGTGAGAAATATTTTAGGAATTTCTAGGTCCAAAATTTTTGTTTTAGAGATGATACAATTCTAATATTGGTTACTCGAGCCCCTCCTCAGGTATACCCTTGGTTACCCTAAATAATATTATATCCTTGATGTTGATAATTTTGATGACCCCCATGACTAAATTGTTGACCTTTATTATGATTCACTCCATCTTGTTGATTATGATTATAAGTTTATTGTTCATGTTTGGATAATGGGGTGTGTATCATTGTGAAAAGCATATACCTAAGTTATCATACCAATTAAGTGCAAATTTAAAGTATTAAACCACAATAACATGAATTTGATAAGAAAGAAGAATTTATTTGTATTAATGGGATGTAAATCGATTACATATACACCCCTATTAAGGATACCCAAATTTGTGATACAATCAATACAATATTTAAAACCCTCTAAACGAGGGGGTGTTATAATCCACAGACTCTTCACATATGTACACAAACTACTTAAGGCTAAATATAGCCTTCTTCTCACATGATTGGAGGCATATGATGTCTTGAATGCCTTGAAAATGAATAGGTCCTGTAAACCCTGCATTCAAGAAACAACATGAAAGGAGTTAATGACAAAGGAGGCCTCTCTTGATGAGGCTTTTGATGGACAATTGTATAAATCAATGATAGAGAAAGCTTGAAAGCATGTAAATCTATGAAGATATGCAATAAATCATCAAATTACTATAAAGAATGTAAATAAAAACATGAAATCTAGCAAATAAGCAACCTAATTAGCCATTGAAAACTTGAAATGCCTCAAATACAATGAAACTAGTCCAAATTGATAACTGCAAGGAAATGGAAGCAAATATACCTCTAAATCCTAGAATTAACCAGTCAGATATATGCTAAAATAGAAATCTATGCTAGATTAAATTGATTGCATAATTGATAATATAAATCTAATGCTAAACCAAAGGAAATTAGGGATCAAACCCTTATCGTAGGTTTGAGGCACGGTGGGCACTGTTAGCTGCGATTGATAGTTGTGGCTGAGACAAAAATATCTTTGATCTTATAATCAAAGCTTAGATCTTTGATTCCCTCTATGGAATTGATCATAAAGGATCGCCTCTGTGTCCTCTGACGGATTGGTGGTCAAATTTATTGAAATTCATATTAAATTGGTTAGATTGTGTGATTGTGCTTCCTAGTCCTTTGAAATCTCTATTGACGAATTCATACTTGTCACTCCACAATTGGGCAGCATTTCGACTCTCCTCAAAGGATCATCAAATTTTTATCCATTTTGGTAGAGCTTTGCTATGTTCAAATGCAAAATTTCTCCAAACTTCTCCCCAATTTGGAGGGGGGTCTTATAGCCTTCCTAATCTCTAATCTTGGCTTACTTGGGAATCCAAGATCAAGATCCAGGAGGGTGGATCAATTAAAACTCTCAAAGCTTCCCTACCCAAAATTGTTTAAATCTTCGTTTCCCAAGCCGTTGGAACCAAATTTTGCTTGGCCCAGGATTCAAAATTTTTTTAATTCTAACTGCAGCTTTGAGGCACGACCAACTTTGTTAGTTAGGGTGTCAACCATGGCTAAGGCTGAGTTAGCCAACTCTACCTAAATTGAGTGGTTAAAACCACTGCTTTACCTTGGAGTTGTCCAAGATTATTCATATGGTCTATTAACATACCCATATGAGTAGTTACCTCGATATGATACATTTTAGATGTCTATAGATGCCCATTTTGGGATGCATTGTGAGAAAAAACAATGCTAAGAAAAATAGACCTCCTAAAATTATGTCATAGGTTGAATGATGATCATTGACACCATTTTAGGAGGTCTATTTTGCTGAGCAAAATAGACCTCAATATTAGATACCTAGTCCTGCCAAAGGACATGCATCTTAGAATCATTGCTTCTAACTGAGGGAAGGCTTAAATTTGCAAAGCTTTTGCAAGCTCCAATGACGATCGGGTAGCTTCAATGCTATAATAGTACCAATAGGTGGAGAGCTACTAACTTAACTATCATAGTTGATTTTTACCCCAATAAAGGGTAAGCTTATGATAGTAATTGGCAATGATTCGTAAGACAAACACAATTTGACAAGATCGAGTGATCTCCTATTGAATTTTATTATAATTATTGATATTATGACTACCCCCTCAAGCGACGAGTCGATGAGGATAGCACAATTGAATGAATCGATGAGTCGCTTGACCAACATGATTGATCTGAACAATTAAATATTTTAGCACTTTGATAGTACTTGGAAAGGCCTACCTTAGCTATGATTACAACTGTTAATAGTAGTTGTACATCTCTATCCTATGGAGCAGTCTGGCCACTATGGCCTTCTTAGAGAATCAAGATGACAACAATTCCAATTAGGTTTATGTTGAATCATAATGTTCGATGATTTATTGAAAAATGTCATAGAATAATTGATATGAACACCTTGTTCCCATGGGGTAGTCTGATCATTGTGGCCTTCTTAGGGATTGAAGTGAAGCATATCAATTCAGTGACAACTAATTTACCCCAAATGGTCTTGATGAGGCCTGGAAATACCTCAATCATAACATGTTTTGAACACTAAAAATGCCTATAAACTCTTATGTTTTATTTGATATGTTAGTTAAGTTGATTCAATATGCTGTATATTAACCATTTTGCATGATCAATGTATTTGGAATATTATATGCTGATTTTACAACTTTTTGCATAGTTTTGTGTTCTTTTTGCTATGATTTGCTAAAATGAGATATGCTTAGAATAATAGTAGCATTTCACTAATCATGTTTTGATTTGTCTCAAGCAATTATTTCACCTAAATCTGGCAACAGTGCAAACAAACTGTTGCTGTGCAACAAATCTGGTCTTTCCCATGTAAATTCCAGCCATCTGTCCATAAATAACAAGGCATGGAATTCACATGTGGAAAGAGATGAAGACCATGGGAATTTGATCTTAGGAGATAACCCACCTAAGAGATGAAGAAATAACTGGAAAAGCACACATTTGTTCATAAAGAAGTATCTTTAGAATGAACAGATATCTTCGGAATGAGAGAACACAACGTCTTCGAAATGAGTGGATCTTCAGAATGAAGAATGCATTATCTTTAGAATGAGCAGATCTTCGGAATGAAGAATTGCAGTATCTTCGGAATGAGAATTGTAGTATCTTCAGAATGAGCGAATCTTCAGAATGAGAATTGCATTGTCTTCGGAATGAAGCCACTTATCTTCAGAATGAAAACAGAATGTGATTTTTGACTTGTTGACCAATTTCTGAAGCCAAAAAAAGGGAAATAAAGGTTGGAAAAGGTAAAGGAAAAGATCTTCCATCTGTATTTGCTATCATTGCCGACCAAAGCCATCATTAAGGGAAAGATCAAGTTTTCATCTTCTTCTAGGATAAAACCAGAATTTGTTGCAGCATTGTAGGATTAGATCTTTTGAGATATTCTTTGTTTGTAATCAGACCTTAGGACATCTATAAATAGTGCTCCCATTCAGGTTGAGCTAGGAAATAGTAGCAGCAGGAAGTAGAAAGTAAGGAAGCTAGGAAGAAGTAGAAAATAGGTAGAATTTGACTGTTACAGTCCTGTAACAGGTTTTCAGCAGAATTATTGTAATCATGTTCTTCAATCAATAAATTGCACCAGTTCTATTTCATATTGCTTGTAAATGAGTGTGATTAATATCTAGAGAGAGAGAGACTTATACCTTCTTCTGGACAAGGAGGCTGGCCACTTCCAGACCTAGGAGGAGGACTAACAAGCGGGGTTTTTATTCTAATTTTGTCTGCAGTGAGAATGAGTTGTAGAACTTGTTATTTCAATCACTTGTAAACAACTGACAATATTTGCAGTCTTAGTTTATTTATGCTTAGATTAATCTTGTGCTTAATGTTTTAGCTGTAATATTTACCTTCAGTAAAGCTTCCACTTTATTTCAGACTGTTATTCCCAGAATTTACTATTTTTCAGCAATTTCTTGTATTTTATGTTTTTTTGTCAAATCCTACACAGAAGATTGACAACCTTCTGTTACAGAACCTTGATAGTTTTCATTTCCATGTTAGAATTAGACTTTCATTGCTACAAAAGTAATTAGATTTCATTTCTGCAATTAGGATCAGACTTTCAATTCTACAACTGTTATTTTTGCAATATAATTAGGTCTCATTCTGCAATTGTAATTAGGACTTTATTTCTACAATTA
Organism: Wollemia nobilis; assembly: GCA_028583015.1. Taxonomy (NCBI): domain Eukaryota; kingdom Viridiplantae; phylum Streptophyta; class Pinopsida; order Araucariales; family Araucariaceae; genus Wollemia; species Wollemia nobilis. Next base: position 1,471,023 of record JAQPPZ010001190.1, on the reverse strand, counting down.
ATGATTAGTTTCCAATTATGAAACTTAGATTAAGGTTTAATTCATGCAATTTAGATATAGGAATGTCCCAAAACCCCCCACACAATCGGTTCCACCAATAAGACCTGTTGCTCTAGATTGACCTAAGTTATAGTTGTTTCACTTCTTCTTCCGTAGATAGCCTTGTACACTGCCCTGGATTGACAAATTCATTGAGAATTAATGATGGTATAACGACTACGTATAATTTTGGCACAGTTGCCGGGGAATAGTGTTGCCAAAAAAAAAAAACAAACAGTCCAATAGCTGTAATCAGACTAAGCTATGAAAATTCAAGTTAAAATTTGAATACAACAGGTGAGGAAGATAACAACTATTGACTTAATTTATGTCATTTAAGAGTAAACATGAATGAGTAAGTCTAGGGATGAAAAAGGTAGAACTACCCCAAAGGATCCCCAGCTTGTTCCATTAAGGAGATCTTCACGCCTAAGGGGTGAATCACCTGTGTTTGAACTACCAGAAAGATTGATAGAAAAATCACTAGTCTCACCATCATTAGAACATTTTGAGAAAGGAAAATCACTAATTTTATCATCATCAGAATATCCTAAGGAAGAAAATTCATCAGACTCATTATCAACAGAGGGTCTTGGACCTCTTGAGAAGACAATTTGGAAAGCTTTAACTTCTCCCAACAAATAGGAAACTATGGCAGAAGGAGGCAATATAGATGGCCAACATGGCTATGTCCATAATGAAGGAGATGATCAAGATATGCCCCAACCTTCTAGAACATTTGAACATCCTATTCGTCTGAATCCAACACAAAACTCTCCCATGAAGACCATTTCACCTTCGCATACTTCCAACCTTCCGAGGTGTTGTATCTAAAGATCTTGATCAGTTTTTTTTTGAGTTCAAGGTAGTGTGTTAGACCTATGATTATATAAATGACAATTAGAAACTTAAGGTTTTTCCCTCAACACTCAAGGATTCAGCATTACGCTGGTTCATGAGCTGAGAGCCTAATTCCATAAGAACCTGGGATCAAATGGAAACTATCTTTTTAGACAAATATCAAGAATATTGTCGTGTAAGGAATAGAAAAGATGAGTTATTCAGAATCAAGCAGGAAGATGATGAGACATTGGAAGATTATCTTGATAGGTTCTCATTTTTTCAAAGGAGATGTGGACTTGTAGAACCATAATTATGTAAAACCATATTTTTGAGAGGATTGCAAGATGAATCCAGAGAAGTTCTAGATTTGATGGGAAAAGGGGATGTAACCACTCTCAATAATGATGAAATTGTGGATCTCTGCAGGAATTACTCTCGCACTAAATAGAGAAGAAGAAAAATCCGCACAAATGGCACTGATGTGAAGGACTTGATAGAGGAACTTGCAAATTTTAAAACTGATATTCTAGTGCACCTAAACACTACTTTAGGGGAAATGTTTGCAAAAGCAAAAAACACAGAACCTTTGGCAATTTATTGCCCAAGATGTAGAAATAAACATGCTTTGTAGGAATTTCCTTTGAATAAAACATCTATCTCAGCCATTTGTAGTATCTGTTCAAAAAGGCATTCAACTGATCAATGCCACCTCTACCACAACTCAAAACTGTGTTAGAAAATCAGATTGAGGAACTCAACTATATTGGACCAAAACAAGGGGGAAATTTCTCTCAATACCAAAATCCTCTTCGTTTTCCTACAAATTGGGGGCATAATCCTAGTACTATGCCTTGGGGACAATCAGAACCACCCCAACGTCCTTGGAATTATCCTCAATGGACAAATTCCCAAGAATGGCCATAAGAAAATTGGAGTAACCCAGCCTGGAATCAGAATCAAAACAACCCCTCATGGAATCAAAACAACCCATCTTGGAATCAAAACAATCCAGCCTGGAATAACAATCATAATAATCCACATTGGATACAAAATCAACCATAGTGGAGTCAGCAATACCAGTCCTATCCAAGGCAGCAAAGGAATCAAGGTTAAACTCAGCATTTGTTGCCTGCACCTAATCAAAATTTTCAAGAAAAATAGCAACAAACACAACAAGTGAAATAACCTCAATTGCCATCTCAACCAGTCACTAATACAAACAGTGTGAGACAGACACCTCCTGTCTATGTGGCTGAAGCTAAAGAAAATGTTGAAATTAATGTTCTTAATTGTAGTAACATCCAACTTCATTCAAGAAAAGTTGTACCTGAACCAGTTTCAAATGAAATCAAATAAAATGAAGAGCAAGAATCATTGGAACCAGAGAAAGTCCAACCAACAATGGAGACAGAAGAAAAATTGGAACCAGAGAAAATCCAACCAAAAATAGAGAAAGAGACAAAAATAGAACCACAGGCAGAACAATTACCAAGGATAATTCCATATCCTGAAAGATTCAATGCAATACTAGGAAATTCTGAGTCAGAATTGGTCAAAGAACTCAAAAATTTGACTATATCATTGCCCTTATTGCAAGCTATTAAGGAAATACTAGAGATTAACAGTACTTTCCAAAATTTGTGCATTAAAAGAGCAGGAAGAAAAAGGAAGGCATTTCCCAAGACTGTGCAGGTTGAAGGAAAGATAGCTGATCTCTTATCTGGAAAACTAGTACCTCCAAAGTATAGTGACCCAAGAAGTCCAGTTATCATAGTTACCATAGGTTTAGTACCAATATCAAATGTTTTAGTAGATCTAGGAGCTGCAATAAATGTCATGACCAAGGATACAATGAAATAATTATAGCTCAAACATCTCAGCCCCACATTTACAGTTTTAGAAATGGCTGATAGGTCAGTTGCAAAACTTGAAGGTATCATTGAAGATGTCCCTATAGAAGTTTCTTCTTGGGAATTCCCTACAGATTTCTTGGTTTCTGCACCAAGAAATTCAGCACATGGATATCCCATTATTTTGGGAAGACCTTGGCTTGCAACTGCAGCAACCTTCATATACTGTAGATCTGGAAATATGACTATTTCAAATGGTATTGATCTGAAACATATTTCTTTATATCCTCCTGCAAAACCATCTAGCAAATTTTTAGGTCAGTTATGGTTTTCTGACTCAAATGAAGAACCAGAAGAGGTCATTTCTACACTAGCTACCTTAGTAGTAAGAGAACACACAAAAGACCTCAGTGACACAGAAAATTTAGAAAATGAAACAACCATGATGAATGTTCTACATGAAAAAGGTTTAGAAGGGGAAGCAAAAAATATCCAACAGTTGTTAAGTATTGAGGAGAATCAAAAATTTGAAGATGAACCATCTGTACTATCATAGGGAAACTCTGTTTCACTACCACATGGATGGCACCATCATCTGATTTTTCCTTCTCATTGTTCCATACAATATATACTTCCCTCAAACAACAATAAAACAAAAACTGCTTCTTTCCTCCCATCTCAGCAATGTCCTCTTAATCCCCTAATCACCAGGTATGAAGGAGTGAATTTAGTCCTTCTAAATACAAAACAAATAGAAGTCCATCTAGGCAAATTTCTAAACATTTATAGCCAGCTTGCTAGGGAAGAGGAAGAAAAATTGATAGTTGTCTTGCAAAAGCATGTTCATGCTTTTTCTTGGAACTACAAAGATATGTCAGGAGTTCATCCTGATATATGTACCCACAGAATCTATACTAAAGAAGTCAAGCCAGTTAGACAACCCCAGAGGAGATTGAATCCTGCCTTAAGAGATATTGTGAAAGAAGAAATTGAAAAACTTCTGGAAGTAGGATTCATTTACCCAATTTCTGATAGCCAATGGGTCTCTCCATTAGTTATAGTTCCTAAGAAAAATGGAAAAATGAGAGTATGTGTAGACTATAGAGAGTTGAATAAGGTGACATACCAAGACCATTTTCCATTACCTTTCATAGATCAAGTGTTCGATACTCTTGCCGGAAAAAGATACTTTTGTTTTCTTGATGGATTTAGTGGATATAATCAAATTCAGATTGCACCTGAAGATCAAGAGAAAACAACTTTTACATGTCCATGGGGAACATTTGCCTACGGGGTTTTACATTTTGGTTTGTGTAATACCCCAGCAACTTTTTAGCAAGCAGTCCTAGCAATTTTTGCTGATCTGACCACCAAAAGTGTTGAAATATACATGAATGATTTCACAGTATGTGGACAGACTTTTGATTTTACATTGCAAAATCTTGACAAAGTCTTAACTCGCTGTGAAACATACCGGTTGTCCTTGAATCCAGAAAAATGCTTCATGATGATGAAGGAAGGGATAGTTCTTGGTCATCACATCTCTCCTGAAGGGATCCAAGTTGATCCAAAGAAGGTGGAAATTATCAAGAATCTCCTTCCTCCTAAAACTCAGACTAATGTCAGAAGCTTCCTAGGACACATTGGTTTTTACCGCAAGTTTATTCCCAACTTTAGAACAATAGCTAGTCCTATGTTTGCCCTATTGACTAAAGATTCTGAATTCTCCTGGACTGCAAAGTGTCAAGAAGCATTTGAAGCTCTGAAAGAGAAATTAATAACTCCACCTATGCTCAGAGGACCTAATTGGAAATTACCATTTCACATACAAACTGATGCCTCCAATACAGCAATTGGAGTAGCATTAGGACAAATTGACAATGGTGAACACTATACCATCTACAACATTAGCAAGAACTTGACAGGAGTCGAGAAAAATTATACAACCACTGAGAAGGAATTCCTAGCAGTAATTTATGCCATCAAAAATTTAGGCATTACATCATAGGTTATCAAATATTTATTCATACAGATCATACAGCCATTAAGTATTTGATGAACAAACCTATGGTAAGTGCAATAATTATTCGTTGGTTGCTGTTGCTGCAAGAATTTGATATCACTATAATCAACAAACTAGGAAAAGCTAATGTTGTGGCAGATTTCTTGTCCAGGTTGCAGAACACAGATGAAGGGGAATTAGTTGATGACACTTTTCCCGATGAAAAAATATTTGCTATATCAGTCCAATCACCTTGGTTTGCAGATATAGCCAATTATTTGGTCACAGGGAAAGTTCCTCCACATTTCACTTCAAAACAGAAAAAACAATTGATCAACCAGATTTCTTCTTTTGAATGGATTAAGGGTATGCTTTTTAAGTGCAGGCCTGACCATGTGTTACATAGGTGCATCCGAAAGGATGAAGTGTATGATATCCTTAGAGCTTGTCATGATGAACCCTCGGGTGGACACTATTCCTGTAAAAAGCACAGTTAGGAAAATCCTAGGAACAGGATATTATTGGCCATCTCTTCATAAGGATGTGAAAAAGTACATCAGGCATTGTGATGCATGCCAAAGAATGGGGAAACCCACTCATACAAATGATATGCCACTACAGCCTCAATTGGTTTTAGAACCATTTGAGAGGTGGGGGCTTGATTTTGTAGGACTTATTGATCCACCTTCTCAAGGAAAGGTGCATATTCTAGTA